>CM075066.1:98985468-101399026 GCA_037428765.1 Rubia yunnanensis | reverse complement strand
ATGCACAACTATTATCGATATTTCGATCACATACTTGTGTAGGTTATAATGTGTTATATCTTCTGATTGTTTCTATTCTCATATTATTAATGTAGAAAAGAAAATTAACTTGATCATAGCAATAAACCATTATCACACATTTGAACAAAAGAAAGTACATAGGATTGGACCGAATATTCAACCCTTATTTCTCCTTTACTCTAATTAACTTTCCATACATTTCATTAAATAAAGCTCTTATCTTAAAACAATGTAAAAAATGAAAGAATTACAGATTGAAACAAACTGAGACAATTAAATTTCAAGTATGTTTAAGCTTAATTAACCATAAATTAAAATTAACGCTCATAAATTTCATTGTTTAATTTCTCTTTAATTGAGCTTTTTGTAACTTATGATTTTCACCAACAAGAAGAAGTAATTGATATGTATGTAATGTGTTTCATTTTTTGCCGTGTCTATAAATCCCACAGTATTTCCCATCCTAAAACAATTCAAACAATAACATTCTGATTCTCTCCTTTAGTGAGAAAGAAAAATCAAATGGCGATTCAATCTCAATCCTTTCTTCATGTAACCCTTGTGTCATTCTTAAAGTTATCTTCACTTTTCAAATTGTCTGTAGCTGATGTAACCCAGGACTTGGGTTACAGTCCACTAGACGCTGGCACTAAGTGGGTGAACGCAATCGCCCTCTTCGCAGTTGACAAGTACAATCAAGAACAAGGGAGAAAATCAGTGTCCATTTGAGGTCTAGAAGAAGCTTATAGAAAACAAGTTGGAAAGGACCGATATGAATACGCTTTATTAATGGACGGATTTGATTATCCTCCCCCAACCAGGATATAATCCACATTTCTATTTAGCTATTGTCTTGGGCAATAGTACTGCTGGAAAGAAACTCGTATCGTTCACAAAATCACAATAAATAATATTACCAGGATTGTATTGATCTTAACATACATGATCTGTTCATATTCATATATACGCACATATAATGAATATATAACAGTGTTGATTTTACTTTATTCAATAAGAACAATAATCTATTATATATATAAAAATAGATTGAACTACGAGATACTTCAATTCCACGATCGACCGTTACTTACTATGTAAGAATACACTCAGTACGTATTTGCATCTAAATTATTTCAATGTATGTTGATTTTGTGAATTCATACAATTAAAATTTAAAATGGACAGATTAAACATTGACTAAAGCAAGATAATATGTCCATAAAATGGTTTTAAAAAGATATAAAATTAGGCTCTCAAAATAAAATTCTTATATATAGTACCAGAGTACCATACTTATGGATCTCTATTTTCATGGATGAATCAAGTTATAGTTATAATACTACTCGTATGCCAATGAAGGCAGAAAGGAATATTATTTTAAGGCAACCAACTTTTATTAATATAAGATCACGCAACACGACAATAGATATTGGTTTTATTGTATCGTATACCGTACCTTACAATTTACAATTGAACACAATTTCTAAGCTTGAAATTGTAATTTTTTAGAATTTTAAAAATATTTTTTTCAATGGTCAAAATTTTTATCAACGTTCGGGATTTCGACTTGATAATGTTCAACTTTAGTGGTCGAAAAAAAATTCATGACCATCGGAGCAGAAGTAACAACCCAACCCTTTGGTTAATGTCTGGTTGTATTTGGACCCGAACTATCTGATTTATTTTATTTTATATTTATATATGTGTACGTGTGTATGTGTGAGAGAGGGAGGAAGATATTTGGGGCGGGTCAACAAAATCCAACCCATGTTGACTTGTTCCAACCTGAGATTACATAAATAAAATTTTCTTTAATTCACGCAGACGACAAATTTCAAGTCTGTTTGAGTAAAATCGACTGACATGCTGGTCAAAATGAATTTTTCCTAAATGTTTCAACTCGAATTTGATAATTGTGATGATAGAATAATATTCTGAAAATACTATGATGGGAACGCTACCATCATTAAACTAGCGCGCCTTGTCAAGATAACATTTATAACTTTCCCATTTCTACTAGATACTAGAAAGTAGAATGTGGCAAGTTGGGGCTATCCACATGATAAAAAGGGTCTAAATTAAATATTGCAAGTTGGGGTCACCAAGGGTGTGGGGGAAGTTTGTTTGAAAATTTGAATTGTAAAGTAGCAATTTAAAAGAGTCAATTTGACTAAGGATAATAAAGATAATATTAACAAGAATTGGGGCATTTGCTTCACATGTTTACCAATACATTGATTCCCGATTTGTGTCAAATTCTAATAGTATGTTCTATCCTCACTGATGGAGAAGGCTCTATTAAAGGCAGCATTTGGAATCAGCGGTTTGAAATCAATTAATTTATTTATCTATTCATTGATTTACCATTTTCATTTTAAATGCAATTTGAAATCAATTAAAGGCGATTCCGCCTTTATTGGAAATCAATTAAAGGTTATTCTATTTGTAGAACAACCTTTAAATAGTGTCTGAAAGCACTCTTGAGTTCGGAAGTGCTATTCCAGGTCACACTTTTATTTTAAAAGCGGCTTCTAATTGTAGAACTGTCTTTAATGGGCTCTTTTTGGTCCAATATATAAAGAAGTGTTAGGATTTTCTCCTTTTGTTCCCAGCCCAACTTTCCTTCTCCAACACTCAGCGACATTATACTCTTTCTCCTTTTGTTCATGCCGATGAAGTTATACTTTTTCTCCCACCCTCTGCAGCCCACACCCTCACGCCGCTGCTTTCATTGCCACCCTCCGCCCACCCTTAGATTCCCTTCACCCTCACCTCTGCCTCTGAAGCTCGCCTCCACCTCCACTATCTCCCCCTCCAGCCTCCGGTGTTGAGCCATTCTTTTCCCCCCATCCTCACAACGCTGGCCATACTCACACTACCCTCCACTTGATGTGCTTTATTATGTGTCATTAACTAATGCATTCAGCGTAATAATTGGCTTGTTTTATATGTTGGATTACTAGTATTAGTTGAGTTAGTGTGACAAGGGGTTTAGACGGCCATGTTTGGTTTTCTTTCTAAATCTCGTGTTTTGTAGTCTTAATTAGTACTAATAGACACATTGTATCCATAAACACCTAGATCTTCCTTTCTTATCATCCTTAGTAGGTCCCTCGTGGATACTTTTCATCACATTCTATGTTGAAGGGAATTCGCAAGGATGGTAGAAGATGTCAAAGGTCATTCACATTAGAATGGTAGTAGATGAATGCCACAGACATAACATTGTGGTAGTAAAAGGATGGAACCAAAGATAGGCGTCATCGAAGTTCAAAACATCTAAGGAAGAAATAGAGGATTATGGTCCGAGGGATGCACCAAGTTCTAGGAACTATCCAAGAAGAATCATCCCTTAAGGTTGGTTTTATTGGATTCATCTTCTCGAGCGCTATCAAATCAACTTCTAGAACTCTCAAAACGGACCAATGGTTCATCCGTAGTAGAGCAAAGAAGTTTAGCCGGGAAAATCATCAATGGGCAGGCACAGACTACTCATGGTCGGCATGAGACAAGGCACCAGTAGCCCCCGCCACACCATATGGTCTGAGCCAAAGGTCTCTGGCATGAGCTAGGCTAAAACCTGGCACGGGCCGTGCCAATTTCTACAAGTTACATGCTCAAGCGCCCTTTTCACTCCAAAAATGGCTAAATATGTACGTGGATTGTCCCATTTTACATGGCCCGTGGCTGTTCCAAGTGCAAAATGTCAAGACTAGCCAGCGGGATGTAAAGAACGAAGCGACTTGTGCCAAAATACTGACCAAAACAAGAATTATGATGATGGCATGCACCAAATGACACAAACCGCCGATAAGAAGGGCAAAAATGACGCTCATAACAATGGGCAGCCCTAGACAATCCCGACCGCACCCAGTGCAGCCCATGCCAGATCTAGCGCCCTGCGCTAGATCTTGAACCCCACGCTGGCACGAGGCCACATTAGCGGTGCGGCCCGCGCCCTCTGTGACGCTTCATTCCAGTGGCGGCTGATTAGGGTTTTGACATGTTTTGGCCTATTTTGGGCTTATTTTTAGGTCCAATCCCCCACTAATATATAATAGCCTTTAGTCTACTAGGGTTTACATTCTAGAGAATAATTAGGGTTTCTTCCAAACTTGGGCCCTGAAGCCCATATATCTTCTCCTTATTAGGAGCCTCTAGTCTCCTAGGGTTAAGCAAGTAGGCATAATGTAGATTTTTCTTCTCTCTAGATAGGTAGAAAGATGAGGAGAGTTATCTCTCTAGAGTTCTTCTTCTCTTCTCCTTCTCTTTTAATACTTTTCATACCTTAGATAAATTTTTATGTAATATGGGAGAGCAACTTAGAGAGAGAAACACTCTCTCTTCTCTCTAGGTTCTTTCTCTCTTTCCTTTTTATTTTGTCTTTATCCTAAGATGTGAAATTCAATGAAATACTTTAATTATATGTCTACGGAGTAGTTTCTATAGCTTGGAGATAATTGTATTCATGTGTTGATTAATGCTTTTGTGAGATTCTTAGTATATCCCAATTTATGTGCTTGGGATATTATGATGGCTTGTTCTTAAATGTTATAATTGCACGAACGATACAATCCATTAGCACACACTCTAGTCCACATTCATGTAGGTGCAAATATTGATACTTTCTGGGGAAGAGAAACTTGGATTTAATATGGGTAGTAGGGTCTGGGTCCACGTGGCTGTGTGCACATAAGTCTTTTCAGACTTTTACTGTTACGATGAAGCACACCAGTCTTAGCTGACGAGTTGGTCTGGATGGTTATGAGTAGAGATAGCAAAGAGTAGCAAGCTAGGATTGTAAGAGGTCCTAGTTTCATTGGTAAGGTGCCTACCTCCCTTTGCCTCGTTTATATGCCTAGGGAGTAGAGCATCCGGGGTGTAGTGCCCACGACGTAATCGTATGGGAGAGAAAAAAACCTACAATAATAGTTGTACCTAGTTTTACTCCCCTAATTATAGAGATGGTGTCGATGGAAGATTTCAAAAGTACCCTACATGATATGTACGGTAAAGTGCTGACCATCGACCACACTACGTGTTATGAGCACTAGATTAGGTTTTCAATGTCTTACATGTGAAAGAATCGATGATCGGAGCATTTAATCAACCATGTTATGCACGATGGTGCTTGGAGGATGTCTATTGCTTTCACGAATCTCAAAAGCCCCAAGGACAGCTAGCCCATCCTTCCATTGATGTATTGGTCGAAGCAATAACAGGATATGAGGTCCTGGCTTTTTTTGATACCCATAAGGGTTATCACCAGATACTCATAGCAGAAGAGGACAAGCAAAAAACATCCTTCATAACAGATGGGGGAACATTATGCTACAAGAAAATGCCAATCGGGTTGAAGAATGTAGGGGCCACCTATCAAAGGTTGGTTGATAAACTCTTAGAAAAGTAAATTGGCAAAAACATTGAGATATATGTTAATGACATGGTGGTTAAAAGTAGGTGCTTCAACCGATTTCTTCTTGACCTCGAAGAGACCTTTCAAAAGCTCTGAGAAGCTAATTGAAGCTAAATCCCGCCAAGTGCATAGTCAGAGTCAGAGTAGGAAAATTCCTAGGATTCATGGTCTCAAAGAGGGGGATCCATGTCAATCCCAAGAAAGTCAAAGCATTGGTAAACATGAAGCCCCCCTCAAGCAGTCAAAGATGTCCAGAGGCTCACAGGATCATTGGAATTACTCAGTCAATGAGATAAGACTTGCTAGTTAATGGGCCGGAAAGTGACTGGAGCTTGTTGAAAATGGTCGCCAAAAAATTGCTCTGACAAAGAAGAGGGATTTTGAAAGTTGAGAGTGATTTGGGGAAAATAGTGAAGAGGAAATGGTGAAAAACCCTGTAATACATATAGGGCATTAAAAGGTAATCATTACCTCGGGCCGCCACGCAAAAACTGAGTGTGTGGGTAAGTGGGCCGCGTGGGAGGAGAAACCCAAGGCATTTATGAGGAAAGTGGCGAGTGTGAAACCTAGAAGGAGCTTTGCGCACTTCGAAAGGAGAAAGTCAACACCACACTCGCAACCCTCCTGCTTCCCGCCTTGAAGTCAAATTCTAAGCGTATTTTCCTCTTCATGCTTTAGATTCGAACTCTCCGAAATTCCAACGCAGATCAGAAGATCGAAGATCAAACCCCCCCCATCCTGTTTATAAGTGGATTCGAGCTCCAAGGATGCTAGCACATATTAGCACCCAGGAAGCCTGGAGACTCTATGATTAAACACATGGATTCGAGCTTCAGGGACGCTAGCACAGATTAGACCCCAGAAGCTCGAAGCCATTGCGCTTAAATGCATAAATGCAGACCTTTAAATTTCTAGAACAGACCAGGTGTTCAGGTGTTCGGATGACGAATGCACTATACTAAGGATGTGGATTCCTTGGATTTTGGCACAGTTCAGAAGGTGGGAATTTGAACCCAATAAGACCAGAAGCTCATATTCGGACGTACAAAACTTTGGGCGCAAATTGGAAGGCCGACGTTCGAATCTATCCTAGAATCCAGGAATTCAAATGACTAGGGACTCTAACACATAATTAGAAACCTCAAGTTTGTTTCCCCTATGGGTAAAAAATTAAGACTTGCATGATCTCGGGCTCACTGTTCAAATTTGAGATGTGTTGCTAAAAAACCTCTGAAAACAAGGTATTCACCACAACTGATTCCATAGCAAGTCCAATCCGGGGATTTTCCTAGTGTATCATATCATAATCGTTAACACTATCAACATCATCATCGACAACAGAGTTTTCAGGATTAGAGATAAAACTAGAATCACGCCTTATGATCGTTATAATCAGCTCACATAATTTCAACACAAATTACCTCATATCAAGAGATAATTAGGCATGCATACATCGCAAAAGACAAATTAGATTGCAAGCTGAATGAAAAACAAAGAACAATGCAACAAGTGTGTGTGCGCGTGTGAGAGAGGGAAGCGTTACAATTGCTACAACATACGCTCATAACTGTAAATTATAACATTCAAAAAAATCAACGGTTGTTTATTACGCAGCAACTGACTGAAATGTGCAAAGTTAACAAAAACAAAGTTACATTCTCCATTGAAATCTAATCTACGAAGGCAATATCCTGCTGCATCTCGCAAAAAATTCTGTTTCCTCGGTTGGCAGCGGACAAATCTGGAGCGAGAACTGAGAGACAACAACAACGACGACTTCGGAGCAACGGGAACCAGAGACCGAGAAGCAAAACTGTTATCAGAGCTGCATCAAAACTGGATGGATTTTTGTGTGTGATACTGTGCATATTGACTGCCTCTGAATCGTGTCTGTATTGACTACCTTCAAGTGTTCGTATTGACTGCCTCCGAGCGTTCGTTAAAAAAAATTTAACAAGTAGAGAAGTATTTTTTTAAAAGGACAAATTAATTAAAATATAGATTGTCAAACTTAGCAGCCAAAATATCCATATTCAAACTTAACGACTACCTCCGAGTGTTCATAGCAGCCACACCTCTCCAAGGTGACGCAAACTATAAACCAAAATATAGAGCCCTACCCTGTGGTTCTCAGTGAGAATGAGACGGCAGAAGTGAGGTTGTACGATTCAAAATCTTATGTATGGAAATTGAAGATTGCATTTGAGCTTCTCCGACATTAGCAGCAATCCAGATATTCATTATTATTTTCGTGGGCATAACAGTTAAAACAATGCAGTACAATAAATTAAGTAAAAGCGCTTAAAACATGTTTTAAAAAAGCACTTAAAATAATGCAGCATGGAAAAATTTAGATTAAAAAACAAGATTTGCAGTAAACCAATTGTAAAAGAAGAAAGAAAGGCACTCTTTATATTATTTGCACACAAGCCCTTTTTGTAAACAAACAAGAAATTATTTATATTATTTCTTTTTTTTAAGAAAGCAATTCTTACATTCTAGTTTCATCGTAGAAGAAATTAAAATAATAATTTAATTTGTGACATATTAAGATTTCATAGATTTATTGAACAATAAGATGTAGCAATTTTTACGATAGGTAGAAGCATCATAAAAGCTATTTTTAAGCAATTTTTAAGATTTACTATAACCCTTGTGTCCTTAATTTTCTCTTCACTTTTCCACGTGTCTGTAGCTGATAGAACCCAGAACTTGGATTACAGTCCACAAGACGCTGGCGCTAAGTGGGTGAACGCAATTGCCTCCTTCGCGGTTGACGAGTACGATCAAGAACAAGGAAGAAACTCAGTGTCCTTTGAAGGTCTAGAAGATGCTGGTAGAAAACAAGTTGGAGAGGACAAATATGAATACGCTTTATTAATTGAAGGATTTGAATATTCTCCCCAACTTGGATATAATTCACATATATATTCAGCTGTTGCCTTGGCCAATAATACTGCTAGAAAGAAACTCGTATCGTTCACAAAATCACAATAAATAATATTACTAGGATTGTATTGATGCTTACAATACATGATCGGTTCATATTCATATACACACATATAATGAATACATAGCAGTGTTGATTTTATTTTATTCAATAAGAACAATAATATTATATATATATATATATATATATATATATATATAAATATATTGAACTACGAGATACTTCAATTTCAATGATTGACCGTTACTCACTATGTAAGAATACACTTAGAATTTGCATTTAAATTATTTATGTGTATGATGATTTTGTGAATTCATACAATCAAAATTTGAAATGGACAGATTAAAGATGGGCTAAAGCAAGATAATATGTCCATAAAATGGTTTTAATAAGATATAAAATTAGGTTCTCAAAATAAAATCTTATATATGGTGCCAGAGTACCATACTTATGGATCTCTATTTTCATGGATGAATCAAGTTGTATATATAATATTACTCATATACCATTGAAGGTAGAAAGGAATATTATTTTAAGGAAACCAACTTTTATTAATATAAGATCACACAACATAACAATAGAGATTTGGTTTTATTGTATCGTATACCATACCGTACGATCTACAATTGAACACAATTTCTAAGCTTGAAAGATAATTTTTTAGAATTTTAAAAAGATGTTTTTTAAATGGTCAAAATTATTATCAATGATCGGGATTTGGATAAATATTTTATAGAACTATGCTTGATAATGTTAAACTTTAGTAGTCGAAAAAAAAATTCAAGACAATCATATCTGAATCAACGACGCAACCCTTTGGTTAATGTCTAGTTGTCTTTGGACCCAAACTATCTGGTTTATTTTATTTTATATTTATATATGTGTATGTGAGAGACAGGGAGGGAGGGAGAGAGTTGGGGCGGGTCAACAAAATCCAACCCATGCTGACTTGTTCCAACCTAAGATTACATAAACAAAGTTTAATTCCATTCTCGTAGACCACAAATTTCAAGTCGGTTTGATTAAAATCGACTGACATGCTGGTCAAAATGATTTTTCCAAAAGGTTCAACTCGAATTTGATAATTGTGATGATAGAATAATATTATGAAAGTACCGTGATGGGCACACTAGCATTATTAAACTAGCACGCCTTGTCAAGATAAAATTTGTAACTTTCCCATTTCTACTAGCTACTAGAAAGTATAATGTGGCAAGTTGGGGTTATCCACATGATAAAAAGGGTCTAAATTAAACCTTGCAAGTTGGGGTCACCAAGCGTGTGGGGGAGTCTGTTTGAAAATTTGAACTATAAAGTAGCAATTTAAAAGAGTCAATTTGACTAAGGATAATAAAGATAATATTAACAAGAATTGGGGCATTTCCTTCACATGTTTACCTATTCATTGATTCTCGACTTGTGTTCAAATTCTAATAGTATGTTTTATCCTCACTGATGGAGAAGGCTCTATTAATGGCACCGTTTGGAATCAGTGGTTTGAAATGCGGTTTGAAATCAATTAATTGATTTACCTATTCATTGATTTACCATTTTCATGTTAAATGCGATTTGAAATCAATTAAAGGCGATTCCGCCTTTAATGGCAATCAATTAAAGGCTATTCTATTTGTAGAACATCCTTTAAATAGTGTCTGAAGCACTCTCGAGTACCGAAGTGCTATTCCAGGTCACACTTTTATTTTAAAAGTGGGTTCTAATTGTAGAATTGTCTTTAATGGGCTCCTTTTGGCCCAATATATAAAGTGTTAAGGTTTTCTCCTTTTGTTCCCAGCCCAACTTTCCTTCTCCAACACTTAGCGACATTATACTCTTTCTCCTTTTGTTCACGGCAATGAAGTTATTATTTTTCTCCCACCCTCCACTGCTCACACCCTCATGCCTCCTACCTCACTTATGGCACTGCCCTCATTGCCACCCTCTGCCCACCCTCAGCCTCCCTTCACCCTCACCTCCACCTCTAAAGCTCGCCTCCGTCTCCACCATCCCCCCCTCCTCAGCCACCGCCGTTGAGCCATCCACCTCTCCCCACTCACACAATGCTAGCCACCCTCACACTACCCTCCACCCTCACCTCCGCCACTCGATGTGTTTTATTATGCAAGTGTTAATTGTTGCATTCAGCATAATAATTGGCTTATTTTATATGTTGGATTGCTAGTATTAGTTGAGTTTATGAGACAAGGGGCTTAGATGGTCATGTTTTGTTTTCTTGTTTAAATCACATGTTTTCTAAACTTAATTGGTACTAATGGACACATTGTATCCACAACACATAGATCTTCCTTATTGATCATCCTTAGTAGGTCGCTCGTGGGTACTTTTCATCACATTCTATGTTGAAGGCTATTCGCAAGGACGGTAAAAGATGTCAAAGGTCATTCACATTAGAATAGTAGTAGATGAAGGCCACAGACATTACATTGTGGTAGTGGAAGGATGGAACCAAAGATACGCACCATTAAAATTCAAAATGGCTAAGGAAGAAAGAGAGGATTGTGGTTCGAGAGTTGCTCCATGTTCTAGGAACTATCTGAGAATAATCATCCCTTGAGATTGGTTCCAATTGATTCATCTTCTTGAGCGCTATGAAATCAACTACAAGAACTCTCAAAATGGGCCAACAGTTCATCCGTAGCGGAGCAAAGAAGTTCAGCCGTGCGAATCATCAACAGGAAAGCACAGACCACTCATGGTCGACATGAGACAAGGCACAAGCAGCCCCCTCCACACCATATGGCTCACGCCAAGTCTGGCTAAAGCCATGCCGAAACCCGGCACAGGCAGTGCTAATTCTTACAAGTCGCTGCTCAAGTGCCTTTTTCACTCCAAAAATTGCTAAGTATGTGCGTGGACTATCCTGTTTTACACGGCCCACGCTGATCCAACTGCAAAATGTCTAGAATAGCCAGCCGGATATAAAGAATGAAGCAACTTGTTCCAAAATACAGTGGAAAATGAGGATTCTGATGATAGCCTGCGCCAAATGACACAGACCGTGGATAACAAGGGCAAAATGATGCTCCTGATGACGGGTAGCCCCAGACGATGCCGACCACGCCTAGTGCAGCCTACACCAGATCTAGCGCCCCACGCCAGATCCCACACCTTGCGCCGACACGAGGCAACGTCAGTGGCGCTGCCCGCGCCATCTGCAGTGGTTCATGCCAGTGGCGGCTGATTAGGGTTTTGACATATTTTGGCCTATCTTAGGCCTATTTTTAGGTCCAATCACCTACTGCTATATATAGAACCTTTTGTCTACTGTGTTTCTTCCAAACTTGGGCCTAGAATCCCATTTATCTTCTCTTATATTAGGAACCTCTAGTCTCCTAGGGTTAAGCAAGTAAGCATAATGTAGAATTTTTTTTCTCTCTAGATAGGTAGAAAGAAGAGGTGAGTTTTCTCTCTCTTGAGTTCTTCTTCTCTTCTCCTTCTCTTTTAATACTTTCATACCTTAGATTATTTTTGTAATTTGGGAGAGCAACTTAGAGAGAGAAACGTTCTCTCTTCTCTCTCTGTTCTTCCTCTCTTTCCTTTTTATTTTGTTTTTATCCTAAGATGTGGAATTCAATGAATTACTTGAATTATATGTCCAGGGAGTAGTTTCTATAGCTTGGAGATAGTTATATTCATGTGTTGATTAATGCTTTTGTGAGATTCTTAGTTTTTTCTAATTTATGTGCTTATGATATTATATGGGCTAGCCCAAGGTGAGAGTACTTGCTCCACAATAAAACAAAATAGTTGACCTACTTGTCTACCTATATAAAGGTCAAAGGTAATACTTGTCTACCTATATAAAGGTTAAAGGTAATACTTGTCTACCTATATAAAGGTCAAATGTAATCCTATACAACTCAACTATTCATCCATAATTACACCTTGCAATCTGTTTGCCTACTTCGCCATCAGAGTCTTCCCCCCGGACAAATCCGGGAACTTTGTATGGCTGATTCCAACCTACGGCCAGCGACGGCGGCAAATGGGGGTATATCAGTATCCAATTTCAATAATCTCTGTAAGTCCAAATTCCAAAATAAACCTGACTTAGACATGCGTACTTACTCTTAAGGCACACTATTCAAATTTGAGTAGTGTTGCTAAAAAAACTACTGAAAACAAGGTATTCACCACTACTGATTCCATAACCAGTCCAATCAGGGGATTTTCCTAGTGTATCATATCATAATCATTAACACTATCAACATCATCATCAACAATAGAGTTTTCAGGAATGAAGATAAAACTCGAATCACGCCTCCTGATCGTCATAATAGGCTCACATAATTTTTACACAAATTACCTCATATCAGGAGGTAATTAGAAATGCAAACACCGCAGAAGACAAATTAGATTGCAAACTGAACGAAAAACAAAGAACAACGCAGCAAGTGTGTGTGCGTGCGTGAGAGAGGGAAGCGTTACAATGCTACAATATACGCTCATAACCGTCAATTATAACATTAAAAACAATAAAAGATTGTTAATTACACAGCAACTGACTGAAATGAGAAAAGTTAACAAAAACAAGGTTACATTCTCCATTATAATCTAACCTACGAGGGCAATATCCTGCCGCATCTCGCAAACAATTCCGTTTCCTCGGCCGGCGGTGGAAAAATCTGGAGCTAGAACTGAGAGACAACGACGATGATGACTTTGGAGCAATGGGAAACAGAGATCGAGAAGCGAAACTATTGTCGGAGCTGCATCAAAACTGGGTGGATTTTCGTGTGTGTTACTGTGCGTATTGACTGCCTCTAAATCGTATGTGTATTAACTGCCTTCAAGTGTTCGAATTGATTGCCTCCGTGTGTGCGTTAAAAAAATGTTTACATTTTTTTGTCTGATGCATCATTTTAAAAAAAAAAGATAATGGGGTGTATAGGGTTCCCGACCCTTTCTATTAAAGATCAAATGTTGCCCAAAGGCTTACGTGATACAGTGCATGTAGGCTTACATCCGAACACTTGAAGATCACTAGGATTTTTTTCACCGGGTCACGAAAAATAAAATATTAAAATCTAAATCATGTGGAAATTTGGAATGCAAATCAACTAAACTATACTCATAGGCCCTATCACTATTACAATAGTGAACAAAAGCATATGTGATAATTATAAGGGCACATACAAGGTAAGTGGTTTCCACCATGTCGCCATAATGCAGCCACAATAAATTGACCCAAGACTACCTTCATAAACAAACACAGTGAAATATTGCAAGATACGCATCCAAAATGAGCCAACACCACCTTTGATCAAAACACTTATGGCTATCAAAATGGGAAAAAAAATGAAGTCCCCCAACTAAAGATCGAGTCCGCCTCCATCACCCCCTAATGTGGGAGACTAAGACCCGTCATTTTAGTTGCACAAATATCCTCATCAGTGTAGTGAAATCACTTATAATGCGTAGAATTTTTCCTAACTTGACTCCAAAAGATATTAGGTACCAACTTAAAGATGTCCTAAATCTCCTTTTGGACCAAAGTCTACAAATCTGATATGCCTCCATAGAGAAATCAGTATCGCCAAAAGTTTGTATAATACAACTCTGACTTGGATTTCTCTTCACCGTAGCCTATGTATATCAAATCTGAAATCAATGATATTTTCATGACTTAGGCTTACGGAAAATTATACATTGACAGAAAAAATTCCTTCCAACACTTTAAGTAAAAAAAACCCTATTAAAACAACTCATTCTAAAATCTTAAAAATATGAGAACATGAAATAAAATAAATTATATACTGAAATAAATTAAAAGCCTCTCATCCGAAAAGAGAAAAACAAAATGTTAAAAATAAATTAAAAATGGAGAATAACCCCACGTGACTTTGCCATCTCCGAGATATAACCAGGCATTCAGCTTACCTAAATGGTCATTCAGGCTGAGTTGACTCACCATTGACTCCCGGTTGTGACCAAGTTGACTCGACTCGGTTCTAAGTTTGGTTCCCCATACTGGAGTTGAGACCTAGTTGGCCACTACTGGATCTGAGTTGGCCGACTCACATCCGAGTAGACTCGAAAAGACTTGGTGTTAGAAACCTCAGATTTGGAAACTTCTATAAGTTAAGACAGCCGGTGCCACTTGAAAAACGCCGGTTTGGAGCAATCAACCTGAAGGACCTCCATCCTGTGGAGTGTCGCCAGCAAGAGGATCACCACCAGAGCAAGCTTCATCGTTGCATCCCTAGGAGTATCGCCACCACATCCTTGAAAGCATCACCGGAGCACCATCGTCACATCCCTAGGAGCACCGCCACCGGGTGACACACCACCGTAGTAAACTCCAACGTTCCAAAAAAAATTTAAAACTCCGTTTGCCGGATCTATCCAAGTTTTTCTAGTTCTTGCTAAGAACACGTGTGGTAGAGGTGTTGGGGTGGGATTGGGAAGGGGGAGCCACCAGAGAAGGAAGTTTTCGGTACCGGCGGCTCCCCTCACAGTGGGTGAATTAGGGTTTTTAGTGGGAAGTGGGAGGAAAGGTTTAGAGAGAGAGAAAGAGGGAGGAAAAGTGTGCAGACGACTTGTGTATTCGTTGAAAAAAAATGTTAACAAGGAGAGAAGTATTTTTTTTAAGTACAAATTAATTAAAATATAGATAATCAAACTTAGCAGCCAAAATATTTTATAGTCTAACTTATCGACTACCTCCGAGTAAAATAGTAAAAGCTAATAGAAAAAGAAGAAAGAAAAACACTCTTTAGATTATTTTTACAAAAGTCCTTTTTTTGTAAACAAACAAGCAATGATTTATATTATTTCTATTTTTTAATAAAGCAATTATTACATTCAAGTTTCATTGTAGAAAATATTAAAATAATAATTTAATTTGTGACATCTTAAGATTTCATAGATTTTTTGATGTTATGACATGAATTGATGTCACAATTTTATTTAGTGACATGGGCACCTGTCACTAAAATTTAGTGATACTATAAGAGGTAGCAATTTTTATAATATTTAGAAGTGTCAAAAATGTTATGACGTGGAATGATGTCACAATTTTATTCAGTGACATGTTCACCTGTAGTGACACGTTGAGATGTAACCAATATTATGACACTTCCTTACATTTCAGATTAAATGTGTCACTGCTGGACTTTTTTTTGTAGTGACTATATAAGAATACACTTAGTATCTGCATCTATATTATCTAAGTATAAGATGATTTTATGAATTCAAATAATCAAGAATACAATTAGTCCTCCCTTTCCATGATGAGAAGTTGGGATAAAAAGATTGAAGAGAAATGTAGCGTTTTTTTTTGTGGAGAGAGGGGAGGAAGGGTGGACGGTAGAATTTAATGCGTGCATCCTAATTAATGCACAACTATTATTGATATTTCGATCGCATGCTTGTGTAGGTTATAATGTGTTATATCTTGTGATCGTTTCTATTCTCATATTATTAATGTAGAAGAGAAAATTAACTTGATCATAGCAATAAACCATTATCACACATTTGAACAAAATAAAGTACTTAGGATTGGACCGAATATTCAATCCTTATTTCTCCTTTACTCTAATTAGCTTTCCATACATTTCATTAACTAAAGCTCTTATCTTAAAACAATGTAAAAAATGAAAGAATTACAGATTGAAACAAACTGAGACAATTAAATTTCAAGTATGTTTAAGCTCAATTAACCATAAATTAAGATTAACGCTCATAAATTTCATCGTTTAATTTCTCTTTAATTGTATCTTTAATTGAGCTTTTTGTAACTTATGAGTTTCACCAACAAGAAGAAGTAATTGATATATATGTAATGTGTTTCATTTTTGCAGTGTCTATAAATCCCACAGTATTTGCCATCCTAAAACAATTCAAACAACAACATTCTGATTCTCTCCTTTAGTGAGAAAGAAAAATCAAATGGCAATTCAATTTCAATATTTTCTTCCTGTAACCCTTGTGTCATTCTTAATTTTATCTTCACTTTTCAAAGTGTCTGTAGCTGATCAAATAGAGGATCTAATCCAGAATATGGGTTACAAGCCAATATACGATGACGCGAAGGAGTTGAACGCAATCGCCCTCTTCGCAGTTCAACAGTACAATCAAAAACAAGGGAAAAAATCAGTGTCCATTGAAGATCTAGAAGGAGCTGGTATAAAACAAGTTGGAAAGCAATATGAATACGCCTAGAAGGAGCTGGTATAAAACAAGTTGGAAAGCAATATGAATACGCCTAGAAGGAGCTGGTATAAAACAAGTTGGAAAGCAATATGAATACGCTTTAATAATAGGCGGATTTGATTATCCTGACCAAGGATATAATCCACATTTGTATTTAGCTATTGTCTTGGACGATAAAACTGCTGGAAAGAAACTCGTATCATTCACAAAAATACAATAAATAATATTACTGGGATTGTTTTGATGCTTAACATACATGATCTGTTCATATTCATGTATTCTTAATTACTTTATTCAATAAGAACAATAATATATATATATATATATATATATATATATATATATATATATATATATATATATATATATATATATATAGATTGAACTACAAGATACTTCAATTTCCAAGATCGGCCGTTACTCACTATGTAAGAATACACTTAGTATTTGCATCTAAATTATTTAAGTGTATGATGATTTTGTGAATTCATAAAATTAAAATTTGAAATGGACAGATTAAACATTGGCTAAAGAAAGATAATATGTCCATAAAATGGTTTTAATAAGATATAAAATTAGGTTCTCAAATTAAAATTCTTATATACGGTACCAGATTACCATACTTATGGATCTCTATTTTCATGGATGAATCAAGTTGTATTTATAATATTACTTGTATGCCAATGAAGGTAGAAAGGAATATTATTTGAAGGCAACCAACTTTTATTAATATAAGATCACACAACATAACAATAGAGACTTGGTTTTATTGTATCGTACACTGTACCTTACGATTTACAATTGAACACAATTTCTAAGCTTGAAAGATAATTTTTTAGAATTTTAAAAAGATGTTTTTTAAATGGTCAAAATTATTATCAACGATCAGGATTTGGATAAATATTTTATAGAACTATGCTTTGATAATGTTCAACTTTAGTAGTCGAAAAAAAAAATCAAGACAATCAGAGCTGAATTAACGACGCAATCCTTTGGTTAATGTATGGTTGTATTTGGAACCGAACTAACTGGTTTATTTTATTTTATATTTATATGTGTGTGTGTCTGAGAGAGGGAGGGAGATATTTTGGGGGTCAACAAAATCCAACCCATGCTAACTTGTTCCAACCTGAGATTGCATAAATAAAATTTAATTCCATTCTCGCAGGCCACAAATTTCATATCAGTTTGTGTAAAATCGACTGACATGCTGGTCAAAATGATTTTTACCTAAATGGTTCAACTCGAATTTGATAATTGTGATGATAGAATAATATTATGAAAGTACTGTGATGGACATGCTAGCATCATTAAACTAGTGCGCCTTGTCAAGATAAAATTTTCTACTAGCTATTAGAAAATAGAATGTGGCAAGTTGGGGTTATCCACATGATAAAAAGGGTCTAAATTAAACCTTGCAAGTTGGGGTCACCAAGCGTGTGGGAGGAATCTGTTTGAAAATTTGAACTGTAAAGTGTCAATTTAAAAGAGTCAATTTGACTAAGGATAATAAAGATAATATTAACAAGAATTGGGGCATTTTCTTTACATGTTTACCTATTCATTGATTCTCGATTTGTGTTCAAATTATAATAGTATGTTCTATCCTCACTGATGGAGAAGGCTCTATTAAAGGCACCGTTTGGAATCAGCAGTTTGAAATGCAGTTTGAATCAATTAATTTATTTATCTATTCATTGATTTACCATTTTCATTTTAAATGCGATTTGAAATCAATTAAAGGTGATTCCGCCTTTATTGGCAATCAGTTAAAGGTTATCCTATTTGTAGAACAGCCTTTAAATAGTGTCTGAAAGCACTCTCGAGTTCATAAGTGCTATTCCAGGTCACACTTTTATTTTAAAAGCGGCTTCTAAAAGCACTCTTGGGTTTCGGACTTGGACTTGGGCTTTCTTTGGCGCATCGAATACTCTTCAAGGAAGTTCGGGTTTTTGGATTGTCGTGATGTTGTTGTTCCTGACATCCTGTTGTTTTGGTGTATGCATAAGATTGAGATCAAGAACTGAAATGCATCTTATTTTAGTAAGTTAACCTGACTGTTTACTTCTCTAGTTCTCTTGCTTTCTTATATATTATGAAATTTTTAAAAAAAAGTATCAAGAAAAAGGTGGCATTCATTTCAAATTACTGGAACATGCCCAGTAATTTATTATGCAATTTTTAGCTCACAAGGAAGGGAAATTACTAAACAAAAACCAAATTCAGATCAATCTGGCAATGTATTTTTAATATTTTTATAAGATTATGAGTTGGTTGGACACTTTAAAAAAAAAATGACCATTTTCACACATTTCTTTCTCTAGATTGAATAAACTGACGCTGCCCTAAGTATAACTTAAACCCTCCATAACCCAATTCCAATAATCCAACAGACCATAATCCCACAACAGGTCCAACAAACATGCATCATACCTGAAAATCAAGGAAAATATATACCCACTCAACCAAACCTTTGAGGTCAAAGGCGGAATGAGGTGAGGTGGTGCGACAACCGATCGATGGGCGATCCATGGAATACAACGCAATGGATGTGCATCACAAGAAACAAGATGAAGCACCATTGATATGAAGATCTCTGAAAATAAACCAGGAAGGTTAAGAGACTTAAGTGGAGTATGAAATAAGAGTCAAAAGCAAATTCTAACTTGTAAACATTCAATGTCGAGGAAGAAGATGAAGAAATATTTAGTTAAAAATATAGAGATACTAATGCGATATGCAAACTCTGGATGATCTTTTCAGGAAAGGAGGAAAAGCAATACCCGTTCTGACGATCCTTCCATTTGGGATGAAGATGGGAACACATCTGCAATATAAAGAAAGTAACATACATCACAATGTTCATACTAGAGAATTTGAAACTTGGCAGATGCAATGCAGCTGGTGGTACATGGCAGGATAAAAAAAATGTGACCAGCAGAACGCAAAAGTCTTGAAAGAAAGTCACGTGAAAGATGATAACTGGATCCCTGAACTCAAGAAAATAATACATAGCATACTGCTCATCATAGAAAACCAGATACATTGCAACAAGGCATATAAACGGGGATAAATGGGGCAACGAGTAAAAGCTATAGCATTTCAAATGCAGCTCAAATGATACTGGGGGCTATTTTTATCAACTACCTCGTTCCCGACAATAAAGAGTAAAGAATCAGAAGTCACAAAATCTAATCAAACTCCTGGAGACAATAGTTTGGTACCAAAGCAGTTTAAAAAATATATCTTATCTTGCAAATCAGAACCAGCTGTGAATCATCACAATATCCTTAAGAGAACTCATCGAACAAGAACAGGCATTCAGAAAACCAAAATTAATAGGCACGTGCTTCATCTGCAGTGGTTATGCAGAAAAGAAAGCCGCAGACAATACAAACTGAAGAAAGAACTCCAAATGATATGCAATGTAGGTCCACACATTATGTGAAGAGTAACTCGCTTGTCTCCACAATCAAAAGCCAAAGCCTATCCATTTCCTCTAATTGGAAGTAAGTAATTGCAACATGGTTCTTCCTACTTCTATAATTGGAAGTAAGCAATGGCAATATGTTTCTTCCTCTTTCACTAAGTATACCCAAGGCAACAGCTATACACTTTCCATAGAGCTTATCTCAGACAGTTACAGCAACAAAACATGAGACTAAAACACCTAATAATCTACTCAGAAAAGTTGATGTGGAAGTCTTCCAATAATCTAACTGAGATTAGATGACAACTTTAGCCAAACAAAGCCCCAAACAGCAAACTAGTCAACATAGAGGTATAGCATCAAGATCCCATTTTTATGCAAGAAAATCAACAGAGAACTGACTAGAAATCAGGATCTTCTGTTACATAATTGTGTATCACTGTGTGTTACACCAATTAGATTCTGTCATGTGTCCCTCCTATATAAATTATACTTGGATAAAAATCATTAAACTAATTTTAGCTAATTTAGGATAGACACATGGCAAAATCTTATTGGTGTAACACACGGTGGTACACAAAAGTGTAACAGAAGATCCCGAGCCATGTAAAACGCACATCAATATGCAACTCCCAAATAATACATCTATAACACACAGCAATACATGTAAAACGCATATAGATATTGTACATTGATATTCTTAACACCTGCAAGTTAATATAGTTTACTACTGTAGCTCCCGAACATAAAATGCATATAAAACGCTGCTCGCACATGTTTATCGCACAACTCCCAAATTTAAAACGACATGTTGACTGCAGAAGTTATGAAAACACAGCTCCAGCATACAAAATGCAGCTCCAGTGCACTTTCAGATTGCACACCCACACAATATTAACAGTACACTCTTGCACATGGCAAACGAACTGATTAGTCTTTTTCCTGCACATTATTATACACGATAAATGAAGTATTACAGGTCTCCAAATTCTTTTTGACGGATATGTTTGTGAAAAATATAGAAGTTCTGATACGTAAGATTTCTTGTCTTGTTATTGCTTGCGAAGCATTAAAAATTTAGAAGTTCAGTTTCATGCCAAATTGCACTTTGTGGAAAAACAATATATTGAAGATAATCTAGATATCAAAGTATTATGCACTAGAATCTCACATAAAAGATTTCAAATCAATTCTAACAATAAAAATCATCAAAATTAGCAGAAATCGATCACTTAATAAAATTTACCTTTTGACTCTGTCTAATTCAGAGCTATTCCTTGTTCACTTAATTGCTTAGATCATGTTTGGCGCCCTCGTTGTAGTTCTCGATCAGCTGGTTGACACGAGCACTGCCTCCCATAACTACATTACTGACAAATGTGAATAATAAAAATAAACTACGAAAAATAAGAATAATAGGATTGGATGTAGACCATTGCTATGCAATATTGGATGCAGACCCTTGCTTTTAAGGATTTGTCGTGATACAGTGTGGAATACGGCTATTGTTCAAGATTGGATGTCCTGTGGTTTCTTTAGACCTTTGGCATTTGGGATTGAAGGCCCTGCATTCAACACGGTTATTTAATCAGACACTTGCTCGTAAACATGACCAATACTTCCATTGTCTACAAAATATGGAAATCAGTAGTAATAGCATAATTTGATTCAACAAAATTGACTCAATATAAAGTACTATACTTTGTGGTTGCTGGATTGACTCATCCAGCAACGAGTAATTTCTGAGATCAGCCCCGTACCCCTTCAGAGCCATAACTACTAGCCAAAAGACATTTTAGAACTACCAAACCTCATATATGTCAATTGCATATCAATAAAAGCAAGAGGCACAATTTTTCTCAATGATGCACTTTAAAATATGTAGGAGTACCACACAACACCTTTATTACAACCTCAATTAAGCAAACTCCAATTCAAGAAATTTTAAAAGAAAACATCACACCCACATTAAAAATGTATATATTACTGTGTGAAAAGTCTCAATGAAAAGATAAATTCAAAACCAATCTAAAAGGTCCTGTAATATCATATAACCAACACAGATTGTTCAAGATAACATAGAAACTATTACGATGCCCATAACTACTACAAAAAGAAATCGAACTAGCTCCATCTATCCACCTTGTTATACAAGTTAAAGAGACGACGAATACTGAGAATTACCTCTTCAATTGATGAACATAACTGAGAACGCCTCTCTTCAGCACCTATTTGGCCAAAAAAAAGAGCTGTCTCTGAGCAGAATCTGAGGGCAGTTTCAGATTTGATGCAGAATTCCGCCATATTCAGAGATGATTGCAGGTGATTAACATGACTTTGGACGCCAATTGTGATATGGCAATGAGAGATTGAGCGGGAGCGCCAGAATTATTTTGACTAGGGTTAAGAATGTTTATGGTGATTTTGTTTATGGTGCTTTTGCGACTTGATTCTCTGCAATAGGAATATATTGGAATTTATGTAGATCTCCCATTCTGATGGAGGCTTTTTTGGTTGCAGAGGAAAAGGCATAAGAGAAGGGTTTTGTTTGCTGGTTTGAAAACAACGGAAGAAGACCAGCCAACTTAACGTGGAAAGGAAAAATGTGGACATCAGTACTAGAGTAGTAGTAATAGAGTACTGTGTGTTTTGGATTATTTAAAAAACTAAATCTAACACATTTGCGGTTCACAATTTAAAATAGAGTCCGTATCTTGAAAGACGGTATTTTCATAAGTCATGGAAAGACAAAAGTTTAAAGTGCAAATTAGAAGAAATAAAGTTAAATTTTTTGGGTTGCATGAGTCGGGTTATAAACTCTATAACTACTACATATTGCATAATAAAATTTTAATATTGTATCTAAGACTTTTTACCTTTAATTATTCTAATTAAACCTCATTTTTCCATAGGTTTATGGATATACGCCATTTCCCAAGACTCTGTCTTTAAAATAAGTGATAGTATTTATTAACTATTATATGTTATTTGTAAATAAAAATTAAAAATAAAGTTATTTTATGATTTATTGATAATTTTAAAAATATTTTAAATATTTAAATTAAAATAATATATTATATTTATTAAAGATAAAATTTAAATTTATAGTACTATTAATTATAAAAAAAATATTTATAAGCTATAAACTATATTTTGCCTTCCTACATTCCATGGATTGGCGGGTGAGGACCCGAACAAGCATCTTTCGGAATTCCATTTGGTGTGCACGAACATGAAACCCCCGGGAGTGTGGCCCGTGGTTGTAAACCCTAGCTCAGCCACCACCCAGCACGGGGCATCACGGATGATGTGGCCCGTGGTTGTACTTGGAGCGAGACGTGAGGCCTGGTGTGGGTCGCGCCACCTTATGGGTGCAGGGCATCAGTTCTTAACCGTGGCACAGATCTTCAACGTGGTGCGGGGCACAGGGGTTGCCGCGGGTCACGTCTGGCACTGGCGTGGGCTGCGTCATCTCTTGTGGGGCATCATCAGAGTGCTACATTTTGAGATCCTGACATGCGCCCATGGCTGTTGTCGTGGGCCGTGGTCAGACTTTGTGCTTTGCTCAGGAAACTTGGTGCGGACCATGAAAACTCCCACATCCCGTGTGCTGTCTCAGCATAAAGGACTTGGAACAGCATTGGACGCCTGAAATGAGACGCCAAGCGCCCATACTTAACTGCACAGAGGGGTCTTCAACTTGTGTTTGGCACGTGTTATGCCACTGCCTTGCGTCGGTCTCTAATACACAGGGCGTCTCCTCTAGTGTAGACTGTTGCCCATTGGTGCCGAACCATGCACCGCCAGGGCCGACCCGTTGGGGCTTCGCCCGGTTGAACTAGTTTCCCTTGCTACGAGAGAACCGCTAGCTGATTAGAGAGTTTTAGTAGTTGATTTTATGGTACTCAAGAAGAAGAATCCAATGGAACCAGCCTTGAAGGCTAATTCTTCTTAGACCGTTCTTCAACTCATCAGACCATGATTCCCCATTTCTCCGTTGGCCGCTATGAACTTCGTAGTCGCCTATCTTTGGCTTCAATCTCCTTCTACCACGCATTGATGATCATGGCCTCTGTCTACTACCATTCTAATGTGAATGGCCTTCGTCTCTATTACCGTTCTTGCGAACGACCTTCAATATCTTCCGCCACTCTTACGAACGGCCTTCACATAGAATGTAAACATGAAGTACCCACAGGCAACCTACTAAAGATGATTACAAGGAAGATCAAGGAGTCTGTGGATACAAGATGTCCATTACTACCAATTAAGCCTACAAAATGCGTGATTTAGACAAGAAAACCAAACATGGCCGTCTAAACCCCTTGTCACGTAAACTCAACTAATACTAGCAATCCACCGAGCAAAAGTAACTAAAAAGTATTTCAAGTGCATCGGTTAATGCACTTGAAATAAAGAAGATCAATTAACTTTATAAAACGTTAGGATATACCTATTACATTATGTCCCAAAATATTCTTTTTAGGACACACATTTTGTATTGCCATTGTATATATTCTATAATCACATAAATCTTGAAAATTCAATTCTAGTAATAAATACAATGTCATAATATCTCTCTATTACCACAACAGCATAAAAGTGTCATTAAAAATATGTTGCTAAAGGCCATTTTTGTAGTAGTATTCAAACCTCCCAATGGTGACGTAACCCTCAACATTAGAGTAGGAAATAGAATTAGGGGAAAAATTGACGTAACCCTCATCAATTTTACAAGGGTGAGAAATAAAAAGAAGCCAAAACCAAGTCAAATAGGATTACGTATGGTTTTACATGACATCGGTAGGGTCTCTATATCATATTTGGGTCACTAGAAGGAGCTTTTACGAGCAAAAGTGCATCAAGTCCAAGTGTTTGGAGTTTTCAACCTTAACCACAATTCCGAAGTGTGCCCCAGAGCCGTAGATGATCTACAAGAGGTGAAGGCAATTAACTACAACAACAGGGAAAGACCACAATTTGCTAAGGGCAAGGAACCAAGGAGACTGAAGGTCGGACCCCTATACAAATTCATTCAACCTGAGGTATAGAGATCATCCTAATTTCTGATGGAGGGAGGACAACCAACCACAAGGTCTCATGTCTCGTACCAAGTACAACCACAGACCGTGTCATCCGTGAAGCCCCGCGCCGGGTGACGCCTAAGCTAGGGTTTACCCTTTTTGGCCTATTTTGGGCCTATTTTTAGGCACAATCTCCTACTACTATATATAGAACCTTAGTCCAATAGGTTTTTCATATCTAGAACTTCATTCATACTTTACCTTGTAATTAGAAGAGTAGAGGAGATTCTCTCCTTAGGAAAAAATTTCTTTTTTTCATTTTTCTTTGATCCTAAGATGTGGAATCCAAATCTTTATTTGAATTCCATGTCAAGGGAGTAGTTTCCATAGATTGGGGATAAATTGTAAAAAAATCATATAAATAAGACCAAGTTACTACAATTTATCCCAAGTTTTGGCTAATATTCTCTTGACATGGAATTCAAATAAAGATTTGATTCCACATCTTGGGATCAAAGCAAAAAGAAAAGAAGAAAAAGTTTTCTAAGGAGAGAATCTCCTCTACTCTTCTAACTACAAGGTAAAGTATGAATGAAGTTCTAGATATGAAAACCTAGTGGACTAAGGTTCTATATATAGTAGTAGGAGATTAGGCCTAAAAATAGGCCAAAATAGGGTAAACCCTAGCTCAGCCGGCACCCGGCGCCGGGCGTCACTGATGATGTGGCCCGTGGTTGTACTTGGAGCGAGACGCGAGGCCTGGCGTGGGTCACGCCGCTTCATGGGTGCAGGGCATCAGTTCTTAACTGTGGCGCGGATCTACGTGGTACGGGGCACAGGGGTTGGCACGGGTCGCGTCTGGCACTGGGCGTGGGCTGCGCGTCTCCTGTGGGGCATTATCGAGAGTGCTACATTTTGAGATTCTGACCCGCACCCCTGGCTGTTGTCAGACTTTGTGCTTTGCTCAGGAAATTTGGTGTGGACCATGTAAACTCCCACATGCCACGTGCTGGTCTCGGCATAAAGGACTTGGAACAGCGTTGGACGCCTAAAATGGGACGCCAAGCACCCATAATTTACCGCGCAGAGGGGTCTTCAACTTGTGCATGCAACCTGTCATGTCTGGCGCGTGTCATGCCACTGCCTTGCGTCAGTCTCTAATGCACAGGGCGTCTCCTCTAGTGCAGGTTGTTGCCCATTGGTGTCAAACTAGTTTCCTTTGCTACGGAAGAACCGCTAGTCTGATTTGAGAGTTTTAGTAGTTATTTTATGGTACTCAAGAAGACGAATCCAATGGAACCAGCCTTAAAGGCTAATTCTTCTTAGACCGTTCTCTAACTCATCAGACCATGATTCCCCATTTCTCCATTGGCCGCTATGAACTTCGTAGCCGCCTATGTTTGGCTTCAATCTCCTTCTACCACACATTGATGATCATGGCCTTTGTCTACTACCATTCTAATGTGAATGGCATTCGTCTCTATTACCGTTCTTGCAAACGACCTTCATTATCTTCTACCGCTCTTACGAATGACCTTCACATAGAATGTAAACATAAAGTACCCACAGGCGACCTACTAAAGATGATCACAAGGAAGATCAAGGAGTCTGTGGATACAAGATGTCCATTACTACCAATTAAGTCTACAAAATGCGGGATTTAGACAAGAAAACCAAACATGGCTGTCTAAACCCCTTGGCACATAAACTTAACTAATACTAGCAATCCACCGAGCAAAAGTAACTAAAAAGTATTTCAAGTGCATCGGTTATGCACGTGAAATAAAGCAGATCAATTAACTTTATAAAATGTTGGGATATACCTATCCCAATATATCCTTTTTAGGACACACATTTTGTATTGTCGTCGTATATATTCTATAATGACATAAATCTTGAAATTCAATTCTAGTAATAAATACAATGTCATAATATCTCTCTATTACCACAACAACATAAAAGTGTCATTAAAAATATGTTGCTAAAGGCCATTTTTGTAGTAGTGTTCAAACCTCCCAATGGTGACGTAACCCTCAGCATTAGAGTAGGAAATAGAATAGGGGGAAAAATTGACGTAACCCTCATCAAATTTACAAGAGTGAGAAATAAAAAGAAGCCAAAACCAAGTCAAATAGGATTACGTACGGTTTTACATGACATCGGTAGGGTCTCTATATCATATTTGGGTCACTAGACATCATATCGATATCGGGTGGGATTAATTTTTTACTTCGGATTTTACAAACGAAGTCAAATAAGATTACATACAGTTTTACATGACGTCGATAAGGTCTATGTATCGGATTTGGGTCACTAGACATCGCATTGATATCGGGTGAGAATAACTTATTACTTATGTTTTTTAACTGAAGTCAAAGGACATCTTTTCACTTCGGTTTTGTTACAACCAAAGTCAAAGGGCATCTTTTCACTTCGGCTTTGATACAACCGAAGTCAAAGGGCATCAGACTTCGGTTTTTAAACCTTAAGTTAAAAATAATTTTTACTTCCATTTTTCTAATAACCGAAGTAAAATAACTTTTAACTTCGGTTATTAGCACAACCAAAGTCAATTAGGTGAAGTTAAAAGTCATTTTTGTAGTAATGGTAATAGATACAGGGAAGTGCTGACCATCGACCAAACCACATCTTATGAGCATTAGATTATGTTGTCAATGTCTTGCATGTGAAGGAATTGAGGATCGAAGCATTTAATCAACCATGTTACGCAAATATTCCCCAAGTGTCTAGCTAAATAATTTTACTTGCTTTTTATCTTTCATGTCCTTGTGTCAATTGAACCAACCTCCCCCCCCCCTTACCATATTTATTCCTAGCAACACAAACAAATTGACAACTGATTCATGATTGTGTTTAATTCAATATTAAGCCCTAGCATCTTTGTGGACATACTCAGGACTTACCACTAACTACCCCACAAGTAGCGTAGTAGTGAGTTGGGTGTAGAATATAAATTTAAATTTGATCCTTTGAGCTAGTGCATTCGGTTGGGTTAATTATCTACAATTAATGACCCCGAGTGAAGGCGGGTCACCACTGCCCACCCTTTGCCTAAGCTTCTCCGCCGCTCGCCTCTGTGTTGCTTTTGCCGCTAGGGTTTCTCTGCATCGCCGCTAGAAAATCTGGCCCCACTAGGGTTTCTCTCCTCTGTATCACTTCCATCGCTGCCTCGACTCCGCCGCTTGCCTCTGCATCGAAGCCCAGCACCGGTGAATGTTTCCTCAAATTGAACTCCATGTTGCACTTGTTGTATTGTTTAAAACCGATTATGTATTGTTGTTTTTTATGTTGCTGCTTTTGTGTGGTGTTGTCTTGTTTCAGATATGGGTTTTCATTGATGCCGGAAATCGATTGGTTTCTGACAGCTATTCTTTTGGGACCTCGAAAATAGGTTCCGAGTTCGGAACCTATTTCGGACCCTAACTAAAGGCAGTTTTTGAATCACCTTTATCAATTTTAATTAAAGGCGGGATCAGAGAAGGTACTTTAAAAGTGCCTTTAATGGTCCTTATAACCGCCTTTAATGGCTCCTTCCTCCACTGGGACTCATTTCCTTAGTCACACACATTGTGGAGAGTTTAAATCATTAAGAAATATCACCGCCTCGGCTGAGGATCTGCACCCTCAATCATCTCTTATATCCCTCTGGTTGTTCTAGGGGTACTTTCTTACAACTGGCTTCCACCTCCTTCTCTTTTACTATAAACACATCCGACACCTCACCTCACCTCTCTCCTTCATCATCTTGTACCGCCTACAATTTTCCAGAAATTCCACCGCCCTCCTCAACCTTATCCCTTCCTTTATTTCCGTCCTCTACTTCTTTGTGTTTTTCCTTTTTTTCCTCATTTCTAATTCCAGGGATAGGCATTGACCATTTTGAATTCTCCTTAATCAATATTTTAAGCTATTAATATAATCAAAATGGGCTGGATGGTCCAGCAATATAATATTTCACGCTATTATTATTTACTTAATCAAATAGTTAAGTATTATTTACTTTATTTTTTTTGTGTACCTTATTTTTATTTTTAAATTAATATATATTATTTGGAAATGTTTTAAAATAAATTTTCTAACCTTGGATATAATTCTAAAAGTAATAATTAATTAATATTACCTTATATAATAAATATTATGATATCACATTCTTATTTGATTTTCTATTACACAGTAGTAATTATGTGTCTTTATTTTGATACAATACGTACTATCCTACTTGATTTTGTGTGTGAGAGATAAAGAGAGAGACTTGAGACTGGTAAAAAAATTAGGCTCAACCCGACCATCTTAACTTATTCCAAAGCCTAAATTACATGAATGCAAATTATTTTTATTCGCGCTGACCACAAATTTTGAGTTATTTTAGGTAAGGTCGACTGACCTGTAGGTCAAAATGACATGTCCTACATTTCTTTCATACAATGATTTATATTTCCACGCCCATCATGTATATTTTAAGCAATTAAATACTCTTTTTCTTTCACACACTCTTGCTCCCAACCAATTCTTCCAATGGTAAAATTCTTCATGTGTCCGTTCGTGGTTAGAATTTATTATAAAAATAAAAATATATATATATTACATTATTATAAAACCTTTCACTTCATTTGTAAATCTTTTTGAGATTTACTAAAAGAAAAATAAATAGTACTGGATTTTTTAGTCTCCTTTAGGAAAATTAGGTCTCCATCACATCTATTTAATTTTCCAAATTTAATCTAGACAATTAACATGATTATTTCTTACATAAACTATGTAGATCAATAATAGTGCTATTCTTCCCTTTGCATTAATAAGTGGGAGTAAGGTAAATAAAGTGAAAACTCAGATGACATCCATAATAAGGGTCATTCGCGGATGGAAAGAGAGAAAAAAATACTACTAGCCATTTTCACTCAACAATCCTTTTTCATCAATGAGTCGAAGGTGAAAAAGGTGAAAAAGGTGAAAACGGTGAAAACTAGTAGGGGTCTCTATTCTATGATAAGGGTCTATTAAGAATGTGAATGCTCGAATTACTAAATCATACGTTCACTCAAGAGGGCGCTCGATTTTCTTGGGCGTCAGCGACTCGGCGTGCTCGCGCAACAATGCATAGTCGCTTGAGTTGGCGCTTGGTTCTCTCGTGCGCTCCGTCCACCTCCATGATTGGTGGGTCACTAACACCACCACTACCACTGAGTATTCACATCACCACCATCGTCGTCGTTAGATCGCCGTCGTCGTTAGATCACCACTGTAGCGATAGCACCATCACAAACACTCCCACTTTCTTATTGTCAAAACAAAAATATATTTTAAAATAGAGAAACGTGTTTTTATAACCCTACCTAATTCACATAAGTGCCAGTATAACATTTTGATGATTGAAAGTGCAAATATAACCTCGATAGTAAGTGTAAGTGCAAATGTACCCATTCCGCTAGATTTAGGCCAAAATTGGGTGAAAAGTCAATTTTACTCCTTTGGGGGAAAAGATAAATTTACTATTATACCCCTAATAATCCTAATCTTCTTCTTCTTCTCTATTCTTCTCATCCTCTTCTTCTTCTCTGTTGAAAGATTATCCCATATCGGTTTCTTATAGACTAAATAACTTACATATAAGGTCTTGGGTCACCTCCACTTAATGTCAATTGGTTTTAAGATGGAAGCACAAGTTACCTTGAAATTTAACATGGTATCAGAGCTCAGGTTGTGTTATTGGGCCGATGTGTGGATCCCATTTAATTTTACCCGATATTGGTTGTGGAGTGTTTTCATGTTGGCACGTGAAGGGGCGTGTTGAAAGATATATCTCACCTCAGTTTCTTAAAGATTAAATGACTAAAATATAAGTTCTTATGTCACCTCCACTTAGTACCAATTGGTTTTAATATGGAAGCCCAAGATACCTTTAAATTTAACATTCTCTATTCTGAGTGACGGGGTTGGGATGGTGAACGGTGAGGCTGATGGGTTTGAGTTGTGGGGCTGGGCGTCAAAGGGAGGGGCTAGGGTGGCATCAATTAGGGCTTAAGGGGATGGGGTGGCAAACAAAGTGGTTAGTGGTGGCAGGGCTGGGTGGTGGAGCTGATTGGTTTGAGTGGCGGGGGTGGGGTGCCGTTGCTTAGGGATAAACGGTATGGGGTGACAAACAATGGTGTTGGGAGGTGAAGCTTATGGGTTTGGGTGGTGGCGGATCTGTCTCCGTAGAATAGGCTGGCGATTTGGGATCCGAGGTGGAGAGCGGGTTGGACTCGAATCCCACAATGCTATTGATTTCTGGGTTTAAGTTTTTCATCCATCCTAGCATGTGGTCGTATGAGTGGTTTTCTTGCCCCTGAACTACTACTGTCTTGATCGGAGATCGATGGATGCCCGGTTCGACGATGGGTCGAAGCTCATAGTGTTGCTGAAGTTTCGATGCTCATAGTGGGGCTGGGCTGTGAGGTGGAGCGAAGCGGCCAGGCTAGTTCGAGATCGGGTGGTGGTGGGTTTGGTGGCGCAGCGGCAGTGGTAAGGGTATAAGTGTTCACACACTTTCGGTTTTTGGGCCAAAGGGAATTTTAGTAATTTTAGATCGACTCAACACTGCAAAGACTAAATCAATGCCGGATTATCTTATAGAGATTTATATTGACACTTTATCAACTAGTTAGGGTTATTTTTATAGTTTCAATTGTCTGATTTATATATTGACACTTACCCAAATATATAAGATTATATTTGTATATATTATTTTAAAATAATATCAATACAAACATGATTTAATAATTCAATACAATTCTACAAAACTCATTTGTCAAAACCGGATATTCATATTTGGGCCACATCCAGCAATTGGTGGCCACTGCAAATAAGTTTTGCAAACCTGACATTTGAAAACAGTTGGAAAGTTTTGCGAATGGCACTACAAGAAAATGCACCTATTATCTTAGTTTTTCAGAGTTTTTTACCTCGATTTTCAACTATAAAAAGTTGAGGTAAATATGGATATGGTAAAAGATATATTTTTTACCTCGCTTTCAACCGAGTTAAAAAGTATTTAACCAAGGTAAAAAAAATGTGATCAGGCGAAGTAGGTAGAATATCATTCAGACCGCAGTGAAAAAACATGAGAACGACACTACATTGCGATATTGCACAAACAAAATTCAAAGACGTAAAAAAACTAGGTAAACGATGAGAATACAATGCCGCACTTAGCATTTCTGAATATTTATAAAAAAAACACCAAAAACGGAATCGACATCGATCCTGCTTTCGGTGGTACTTGGCCGATATTGACATTTCAGTGGCGGACATGAATTAATTAATTTTTCTTTCCATTCAGCAAAAAATGGAAAGAGGATGGTGGCACTGACGATGATAATGGAGGAAGAAATGGTGGCGCCGGCACTTGAACCGAAGGAGAAGGTTAAGCAGGTGAGGCGTTGGAAGAGAAGGTGAAGAAGTGGAGGCGCGCTTGCAAATGGAAGAGGATGAGAGCTTTTTAGGGTTTTTATTATTTATAGTGGTAGGGTTTGGGGGATAAATTTGTTTTGGCCAGAATTAATAAGGAGAACAATTTTTCATTGTGCTGAAAAAAGGCCCTTGGGTTTTCATTTACAAAGTTTATATATTAATTAAGAATTAAAATTATATCTTAAACATAATAATTTTTCAAAAACTAATTCAATTATAAAATCTCAACAAAATTATTATTATATATACATATATGGCAAAGTCTTGGAAAAAACGGTCTTTCCAGAGGTTTACGGAAAGAAAGGGTTTAATTAGAATAATAAAATGTAAAATGTCTTAGTTGCAATATTAAAAACTATATAAAACGTGTAGTAGTTATAAAAGTTATAACCAGATTCATGCAACCCAAAAATTTTATCTTCATTTCTTCTAATTTGCACTTTAAACCTTGGTCTCTACATATACATAGAAATATTTCAGTAGTTTTCATACATGGGAAATCAAGTAAGAGTTGACAGTTCATTTTACACTAATTTAATAATATTTATATAAAGAAAGTCGAGTAAGGTTGACTGTTGATAAATTGAAGTCAAACCATTTTATTAGTGTTTATATATGGAAAGTCAATTAAAGATAGATCGTTCATTAGCTAAAGTGAAACTAATGTAATGTAATAATGTTTATTTAAAGAAAATCGAGTAAGGTTGAATGTTGATAAGTTGAAGTCAAACCATTTTATTAGTGTTTATATATCGAAAGTTAAGTAAAGGATGACCATTATTCTTACCTAAATATATAAATATAATTTTTTTTTTGTGAAATGTTGGAAAACGCTAGTACATATTCTAGAGTAACTTAGAATTGAATACTTAGAAGTAAAAAAGGAAAATCGGAAAGGAATACATATATGTTCTTCTGCCTGGTTGTTGATAAATATTCTGTTGCAGACTTGGAAAATATAATGAGGGTGTATATGGTAGCATCACGTTCGAGAAAATTTCAATTTGGAGTTATGAGTAAAGTTTTTACCTTTTGCACTTAAGGGCTTCCAAGAAAGTTGGAGTTCTCAAGTCACGAAATTAGCGACACCAAAATGAAATTCAATAATATAAGATTGTGAATTTGTAATTTGGGCATGTATGTGTGGACGAAATGGCCTAGAAAGTCAACATTGATTACTTCTACACAGTCTTGAAAAATTACACTATGGCCCAAAATTGTGTTACCTTATTATTCATTGCTCTAAAATACTTTATTTATTTTATTCTTGCTTAAATATAGAAATATATAAGAAATTGTTTTTGGTGAAATGTTGGAAAGCGCTTGTACATGTTCTAGAGTAACTTAGAGTTAAATACTTAGAAGTAAGAAAGGAAAATTAGAAAGGATTACGGATATGTTCTTATGCCCGATTGTTGATAAATATTATGCTATAGACTTGCAAAATACAATGAGGGTGTATATGGTAGCATCATGTTCGAGCGAATTTCAATTTGGAGTTACGAGTAAAGTTTTTCTTTTTGCACTCAGGTCCCTCTAAGAAAGTTGGAGCACTCGAGTCACAAAATTAGCAACACCAAAATGAAATTCACTAATATAAAATTGTAATCTTCCAATTTCGGCATGTATGGGTTAACGAAAGGGTTTCGAAAGTTATCATTGATTACTACTACACAAACTTGAAAAATTACACTATGGCCCAAAATTGTGTTGCCCTATAATACAATGCTCCAATATACATGATTTTTGTTATGTTTGCCTAAATATTAAAATATTAAATAGATGAACTTTTGGTAAAATGTTGGAAAGCGCTAGTACATGTTCCAGAGTAACTTAGAGTTAGTTACATAGAATTAAGAAAGGTAAATCGGAAAAGATTACAAATATATTCTTGTGTATATTTATTGATATATACTATGTTATGGACTTTGAAAATACAACTTGGGTGTATAGGGTACCATCATGTTCGAGCGGATTCAATTTGGAGTTACGAGTGAAGTTTTTACTTTTTGCACTTAGATCCCTCCAAGAAAGTTGGAATTGTCGTCAAAATTCAATTCAATAATATATTGTTGCAATTTTGCAATTTGGGCATATATGGATGAACATAATTGCCTTGAAAGTCAACATTGATTACTTCTGCACAATCTTGAAAATTTACACTATCAATAATATTCCCCTTGTCTCTAAACGATATGCCTTCTCTCTTTCCCCACCCCAAAAACCAAAACCCTAGTTGCCTCAGGGGGGCTGCCGCCGCACCACCTTCTCCGATGACCCCCCCCCCCCCCCCCCAACAATCCCATCCTTCCCAACCCCCTTACACCCATACCATTCCTCCCCCCGAGATCTAAACTATAGAAGAAAAAGATGGGTTCATCATTGTGAAGCTTATGCTTCAGGTGGCCATAGAAGGTCTTTGCAACAGGTGGACATCGTTCATCAATACTTGTGGCGAACCTTGTGGCAAAGACTCCAGTTTCACCAGTGCTCCAGAAGATCGTGGATCCACGGCGACGCCGGCTCGTAATGAAGGCTCCATTTCATTTTGCGAGCTGGGTCTGCTCTAACAACATTGAGTCATCGAGTCGGCACAACTCAGTTCGACTCAATGTGGAACTCAACTTGGCCTCGACTCGGTGGGTCGACCCAACTCGGCCAGAGTTAGGATTTTTCGGTGGGCCAGAATTTTCAGAAGACTCTTTTATGTGGAGCAATATCATCGTCATGACAGTAGGTATATTTAATGTTGAATGATGCGATGGTGTCATTTTCATTGGTATATCTTTGATGGCTACGATAAATATGGAGTGTAAAAATAATCTGGGGGGCAAAATCTCTTCGAACTGTATAGAATTCTGTAGCTCTTCCCAGGAAGGACACAGGCATGGGGGTTCTGCTTCATTTATTTATTTGACTTTTTAGTTTGCTACTTTTCGGGGTGGGGGCTTTTAATTTTGCACTTATTTAATTTTTTTCTTTTTTGTTTTCACTTTACTTTAAAAGGGGCTTGGAATTAAAAGGGTTTTTTAATTTAAGTATCAGGTAGGAATTATATCTGTCAATATTTATTTTTCGAACAGCCTAAGTCCGATAAATTTTGATTGACTTCAAATCTGATATCCAAAGAGATGGTTAGGAGAAATCCAAGTCATTAAACCAACGGACTTTTGGCAATACCTTTTCTTTCTTAGGATTTAAATCAGATTTGTAGACTTTGGTCCATTAGATGTTTAGGCCAATTTTATTGTTCATTCGATTTAATTGATCTTTCTAATCTTTTGGGGCCGGGTTAGCGATAAATCCGCATTCTAAGTGATTTCTATACACCAATGAAAAAGACATTTTTGCAATTAAAATGACTGATTTTAGTCTCCTAGTTTAAGGGGAAATGGTCTAAACGGATTGAATGGAGACAAACCGAACCTTTAGTTGGGGAGATTCATTGATTTTGTTTTCATTGTCTTAAATGTTTGATCAGAAGTGTGGATGGAACATTTATCAATATATTTGATATTTCATTGTATTTGCTCCCAATGGTACGCTCAAGTCGTTGGTATGTGACTACTCTAAGGTTTTGCAATGATAACCACTTATCTTTGATTTGCCCTTCTTTTTTGCAATGTGGACATTTTCTTAGTATTGTTTTACTCACTAGTGACTTTTTGTATCTCTCTTGCAGCCATTTGAGACCATAGACTAGATTGGTAATATCTACTTAACGTAAGCCTACGGGCACGACTGTATGTAAGCCTACGGGCACGACTGTATGTAAGCCTACGGGCACGACTGTATGTAAGCCTTTGGGCATCTCATGTAAGCCATTTTTTGGCAACAGTTGTTCTTTAATCGAAAAGAGTCGGGAACCATATAAACCCATTTAATTTTATTGATTTTTAAAAGAAAAATTGCACTATTGCCCAAAATTTTGTTACCACATTATCCATTACTCCAAAATACATGATATTTGTTATTCCTGTCTAAATATAGATATATAAAATATATTAATTTTTTTGGTGAAATGTTGTAAAGCGCTAGTACATGTTCTTTAACTATTACCGGTGCCTCATAGCAACCAAATTTTATGCTACTTATTTAATGTACTACTTATTTTATATAATTATGAACAAGTAGCATATAAAATTTTATTCAGTAAAAAAATAAAATTTATTTATTGATAATCGACTTCGATCACATATTACTCGAACTTTACGTTTAATTTATTTCATTTGAAAAACATTAACAAAAGTCATAGTTAAAAGTATAATTATAAATCTTTTAAAAGTTTAAAAGAAATGGAGTAGTATAAAAAATTTACAAAATTATATTTTAGTTTTATTTAACATTAAATTTTATTATTAAAATTACGATCATGTAATACTCGAACTCTACACTTAACTTATTTCATTTGAAAATATAAACATAAAGTCATAGTTAAAAGTAGGAGTCCGTCTCTTGAAAGACGGTCTTTCCATAAGCCATGGAAAGACCAAGGTTTAAAGTGCAAGTTAAAAGAAATGAAAATAAAATATTCGGGTTGCATGAATTGGCTTATAAACTTTATAACTACTACATGTTGTATAATTAATTTTTAATATTGCAACTAAGACCTTTTACCTTTTTATTATTCCAATAAAATCTCATTTTTCCATAAGCATATGAAAATACGGTCTTTTCCAAGACTTTCCCTAAAAGTATAGTTATAATATCTTTTAAAAGTTTTAAAGAAATTGAGTTACATAAAAATTCTAAAATATTATACTTTTTTTAATAAAAAATTTACATTATGAATATATATATATATATATAAAACCAATTATTATGAATTGTGCATAGGAAGGGTGTCTGCGAGAGGCATGTGTGACGGCGGTAAGCTAGACATACGTGTGCGGTAATTTCATGTCTGCGAGTAATTGCGACATCGATCACAATAGTCGGTAAGCCATACATACATGTGACATCGATCATTCATGTTTGAGAGAGTGACTTGCGATTGTGACTTCGGTAAGCCAGACATCGGTCAATCATGTCTGTGAGGGAGACTTGCGATGTCGGTTGTGACGTCGGTAAGCCAGACATGCATGTGACATCCGTCATTGCGAGTGTCACATGCGTGCGACAACAGTAATGGCAAGCGTTTACCTTGGTTTCAAACAAAATCAAGGTTACCTTAGTATTTTTTAACCGATGTAAAAAATATTTTTAACTTCGAAAAAAATAGGAAAAAAAGTAAAAAGAGTGAAGTAATAGGTTCATTTTGTTGTAGTGTTGTTATATTGAACTCATACTGGGGTTGTTTTCAGTAATTGGGTTTCTGAGTGTCCTGATGACCCGGGTATCCAAACCAATCAAGATGTGTTGATGAAGGAGGCAATGGCAATCCATGTGAATGAAACTCATGTTACATGTCTTTCTACTCCTACTGTTACATATATATGCATATGTATACCTATATATATGTACATATACATTAGCTTGCTTGTGTTAAGAGGTTTGGTTAGCGTCCGGAGACTGTAAGACGGTTGGTTAGCCTGAGAGGTGGTCCACGCAAGGTATAGACGGAGTCCCTGTAATCATAAGCATAACTAATTCACACAATAAGCTGAACAATTATAGAAAGTTATATTAGGTGAAAGAAACAAGAAACTTGGCTCTGACACCAAGAACAGTAGTGAATAGTAGACAGTAGTGAATAGTAGACAGTAATTAGTGTATAGTAAACAGTAGTGTATAGCAATTATTGTTTACTATACACTAATTACTGTCTACTATTCACTACTGTTTACTATACACTAATTACTGTCTACTATTCACTACTGTTCTTGGTATCAAAGCAAGTTTCTTGTTTCTTTCACCTAATATAACTTCTCAATAATTGTAAAGGTTAGACTATGCATTAGCTTGCTTGTGTTAGGCGGTTTGGTTAGCGTTCGAAGCCTGTAAGATGGTTGGTTAGCCTGAGAGGTGGTCCACGCAAGGTATAGACGAAGTCCCCGTAATCATAAGCATACCTAATTCACACAATAAGCTGAACAATTATGGAAAGTTTTAAATGGCAGAAAGAGCTAAAAGATTCTTGTTCGGAGAATCGAGTTCTTCTATTAGAGCATCCACACCATCCAATATTTGACAAAGTCATGAAATTCAACATGTTTTACCAAGCCAAAGTATTAATTCAATTTATAGTCATGGCATATTAAATTTTAATAAATCATATGCAGTTAAAATTCATGAAGAAATACTACCAACGCATCAGAAATTTCAATCAATAAAATTACTTTCTCAAATTGCCATTCATAAGTACAGAGAACAAGGATATAGGTTTAAAATTTTGGTTTAATCCAAATAGCCTTACATCTATTAGTAAGATTAGGAATTGATGCTCCAATATTTATGGCATTAAGAGATGATAGATTAGAAGCATATAAAGATTCGTTATTAGCTATGATTCAAACTAATATTTGTAATGGAACAATTAGATTTGATTGTATCCCAAATTACACGACTAGTTTGACAGATCCACATATAATGGATTCTTTAAAAATTTTGGAATCTGGTTTTCTGAGAGTCTTAGAACGGGCACTGGCTGAGGTTGAAAATTAGGTTGGATCGATCTTTGGAAAGGGGTATGAATTTGTTGGTTTTGAACACAATATTTGGTTCGGTTATATTAATTTTAGCCTTGTATGTCATTCTGGCCATACCCATTTCTTGCAATGTATTCAGTATTTGATATTCTGATAATCCATCTATATTACATTGATAGAGTGATGAACCATCATAACTGTTAAATGAGGACCTCTGTTCCTTATATTGTATATCAGGAGGTGTAGGTCTTCGATAATAATTTTTTGTATTATTATGTCTCGAATACTAGGCATTTACAGACAAGTAAAAGATCAAGAAAGCAAGCCAGTTCAAATTAAAGAATAATATGATCCGTTTGGAGGTCCTATGGGCCAAGACCCATTTGATCTCTAACAAACTGATTCTAGCACAGCCAGTCATGGAGGGACCCAGACTCCACATTCAAACAATCAGCAAGGATGCGTAAGCAATGATGATTCCAGCCCAAGCTCCACATTCAAACAATAAGCAAGGATACGTAAGCAATGACAATTCCAGCACAAGCAGCCAGTTATGGAGGGACCCAGACTCCATTCCAGAGACTCCATTATTCAGCACTCAATAATTCAGCAAACATGGCAAAATGGTGGACCCCAGCTTCCACCAGCATTCAGCAAATCAATAAAGCAGCAGACATGGCAGAATGGTGGATCCCAGCTTCTACTACCTCAAAGGGAAGGCTAAGATTTGATCCAGATTTCAAATTGCAATTCCAATCCAATGTAATAGATTAGCCAGAACCTCTATAAATAAGGAGGTTTTAGTTCATTTGAAGACACGCTTGATTTAATCGCCCTTTTTGTACTCTACAATCACCTCCCTCTGAGATCAACGTACAAACTTGATTTCCAATCCCTTGTAAGCCTTTAAGACTTTACTACTCAATATCAAGACATTTCACTCAATAACCGTTTTGTATTATTTTATTATTAGGAGATATTAAAAAGGTTTACCAACAAAATAATTATTCAAACCAAATATTACATAGTATAGCAAATCAAGTAGATTTACTATCAACTAAATTGGATAATAAGCTAGAAAATTTTCCAAATAAGATTTCTACTCCACATTTCCAAGTATCTTCATTCCCAAGGAATATGGAAAATACAGCTTCATTATTAAGAAATAACAGTTCTAGACAGGATATCCTGAAACAAGATATCCCTAGTACTTCTAGGCAAATATGAGTTATATCTCAAATTAATTCAGAAGAAAGTAATTCAACAAGCTCTAGTTCCTCTAATTCCACATCTGATGTAGAATCAGCTTATCAATTAACTCATCAGATAGATATAATAGAAAATCAATTCGGAGATTATCCTACACAAAGTCATGATCAACCACACTTACAGTTAAACAGATTAAAGAAATCTAGATATAATTGGAGATATAATAATACAAAAAATTATTATCCAAGACCTACACCTAAGTCCCCGTAATCATAAGCATACCTAATTCACACAATAAGCTGAACAATTATAGAAAGTTTTAAATGGCAGAAAGAGCTAAAAGATTCTTGTTCGGAGAATCGAGTTCTTCTATTAGAGCATCCACACCATCCAATATTTTACAAAGTCATGAAATTCAACATGTTTTACCAAGCCAAAGTATTAATTCAATTTATAGTCATGGCATATTAAATTTTAATAAATCATATGCAGTTAAAATTCATGAAGAAATACTACCAACGCGTCAGAAATTTCAATCAATAAAATTACTTTCTCAAATTGCCATTCATAAGTACAGAGAATAAGGATATATGTTTTTACATTTTGGTTTAATCCAAATAGCCTTACATCCATTAATTAGATTAGGAATTGATGCTCCAATATTTATGGCATTAAGAGATGATAGATTAGAAGCATATAGAGATCCGTTATTAGCTATGATTCAAACTAATATTTGTAACGGAACAATTAGATTTGATTGTATCCCAAATTACACGATTAGTTTGACAGATCCACGTATAATGGATTCTTTAAAACATATACAATTAAAACAAAATTAAATAGTACTAGATACAGAACATTTTGTCCTAGTTTACAGAATATATTTCAAACTAATGAGGTCATTTATTCCATCGGCTTTAAAATTAAATCCAACAGAAAAAGATGAATCAGTATATGTTACCACAAATTCAGATAATACAAATATAGAAGTCCCAAAACTATTAAAATGGAATTAAATAACTGTCCCAGAAGAAATAATAGCAGAAAGACCAATAAGCATTCAAAGAAATTTAAGAATTACTGAACCATCGACCATTAAGGAACAAATTGATGGAAAAATATTTATCAAGTTTAATAGATCCATGTCTAGTAGGTATATAGAAAATCATAGAGACAATCAAGAGTCTAGTATAAACAATTATCAATCACATAGATATTCAATGTCCGATATACTAGAGAATTCTCAATTGATAAGGAATATCTGAATAAGGATTATTACAGCATAGGAAATATTAAGAAACGACCATGGATTGAAAAATTGGAAAGTAATATTAGAGAAAATATTAAACATGAATTTTATGCAGAATTGACTAAAAAAGGTATAAGAAAAACAAAAAAAATTATGTGGTTAGAATATTACTTAGGTAACATAATTAGTTATGATAGGTTAGATAATATTCCAATTATTAATGTTCAATCTAATTTATATAGGAAATGGAAATTACAAGATAATTCGATAGTAAGTTCTATTCATTAGTGTATAGTAAATAGCAATTAGTGAACAGTAAACAGTTAACATTAATTAGTGAACAGTAATCGTGAACAGTAAATAAGGAATAGTAAATAGTAAAATAGTGAGTAGTAAAAAATACAAAATAGTTATTGAATGGAATTCTTGATATTGAGTAGTAAAGTCTTAAAGGCTTACAAGGGATTGGAAATCAAGTATGTACGTTGATCTCAAAGGGAGGTGATTGTAGAGTACAAAAAGGGCGATTAAATCAAGCGTGTCTTCAAATGAACTAAAACCTCCTTATTTATAGAGGTTCTGGCTAATTTATTACATTGGATTGGAATTACAATTTTGATATGAATCTCCTTGCGAAGACTCACGATTTGCGGAATTAATATCTTTAATCTGGTGAAGGGATCTGCAAACCCGCACTATCTCGCACGAAATTCAGGAGTCTAGCCCTCGAGGTACGCCTAACTTCGACTTGCTCTCTAACTAGCCCTCAGGATCAAATTACAAGGTTTATTGGTACTTAACTAGCCCTCGGAGTTAAGCAACAATGGAATAGCTCGCAAGCAAAGAGTATGAACTCAAAAGGTTGTATATTTGATTGATGAAAGGTTTTTATTTTCGTCCATAAGGCCTCCCTTTTTATAGGGTTACAATCTTGCCTCAAACCCTAATCACAAATGAAAACTGAATCAACTTATGGCAGCTTTAAGAATCTAAAACCATATCTAGCTAAAATACCTAAAATAAATGGTAATCTAAGGTAATCAGGTTGAATTCATCAAGGAGTAACCTTGAAGAATATTACCTTATATAATCTTACCAAATATAATTCTAATCAGAATAAAACTGAATATACTAAACCTTAATGGACTGTATTTTTGAAATTTAGCTCTTCAGAGGCCACATGGCTGAGCTATCAGTCCAATAAACCCAAAATGACATTATTTTACAGTGATCACACTACCTCATTAAAAACCCAGTGGGAAAAAAGAGTAAAGTGTTCTTCATGATGTCTTCAGTTCGTCGACAATCTTGAATAATGAATCCAAGATGTCGATGGTGACTCCTTCTTCAATTCTTCATCATAAAGGCGATCAATCAAAGCATTTAAAGAAGCATCCCTAAGCTTAGTTCTTGACCTAGTCACCGGCCCTGCCATGTCACTTAGAGGTTCTCGAACATATCATGTAAATGTTTGATCAAGTCGTGGAATGTCTTCATTTATAGTGGTAGCCGTCTTGGCATCTCCATCATTCCCTCCGTGGTCGAAAGGTTTCGCCCTCGAAACTGAATCGTCTTCAAATGTAAATGGAGATAAATCAGCAACATTGAAGGTCGTACTAACACCATAATGATCTGGTAATGCAATCTTGTAAGCATTGTCGTTCACATGATCCAACACTCTAAAAGGACCATCTCCACGTGGACTCAACACGTTGAACCTCATCAACTTGCGGCTTTGATTAGCTTTATCAGTATTCGTATCAAATTTGAAATCCGGACCAAATCTTAGCCTTCCTTTTGAGGTAGTGGAAGCTGGGATCCACCATTCTGCCATGTCTGCTGCTTTATTGATTTGCTGAATACTGGTGGAAGCTGGGGTCCACCATTTTGCCATGTTTGCTGAATTATTGAGTGTTGAATAATGGAGTCTCTGGAGTGGAGTCTGGGTCCCTCAATAACTGGCTGCTTGTGCTGGAATCCTCATTGCCTACATATCCTTGCTGATTATTTGAATGTGGAGCTTGGGCTGGAATCGTCATTGCTTACGTATCCTTGCTGATTGTTTGAATGTGGAGTCCATGTCCCTCTATGACTGGCTGTGCTGGAATCAGTTTGTTAGAGATCAAATGGGTCTTGACCCATAGGACCTCCAAATGGATCATATTCTTCTTTAATTTGAATTGGCTTGCTTTCTTGATCTTTTACCTATCTCTAAATGGCTAGTATTCTCATGAAGTCTTCATCTGTTTCAATTTTTGGAATCTGGTTTTCTGAGAGTCTTAGAACGGGCACTGGCTGAGGTTGAAAATTAGGTTGGATCGATCTTTGGAAAGGGGTATGAATCTGTTGGTTTTTAACTAGTGTCTGCTTAATATCTAGAGAAATTTTTAATTTTTCACCAGTTTTTAGATAATGGGTAACTACCTTTGAGGAACAGAAATCCTTCTTATAACTCTGCCACCATTTAATTTTGAATTGGCGAACTAAAGAGTAAGGCATATTTGGATTAAAATGTTTAATTTGAAAGCTCCATGCAAAAATACATGGAACTCTAAAGATGGAGTGGAAGAATAAATGTTTTTCAAATGGTTTATGGGTACTTAATTGTTTGAAGGTTTCGAATCCGTCTGAAACTGGTAGAGGTAGTATTTCAATTGATGGTCCTATTTATAACCACTAATCATAAAACCACATTGGAATATCACCATTAAAACTTTGGTGAAATTGATGAACCATGAATGATCAAAGGACCTAATATAGAGAACTCTATATCATACATTCATATAATATGTATAATTAAATCCGGGAGGAAGATATGGAACTGAAAAAATCCTGTTGGAATGGATATTTTGGAAATGACTGGATTTTAGGATTTGCTTGATGTACATTTTGGAATTGTTTAATTCTTCTTCTGTGTTTCCTACAAAGTAAATTAATATAACATAGATTAAAAATGTTGATCCATCTTGTACCATAACATACTCTAAGTTTTCTCCTTCTCCCTGAGTCTCTTCTGTTTTATGATTTACAATGGATTGCTTATCGTCTAAAGTGAGATGATTATCTCACCATCCTTTTAATTGTCTAGTAAATCCAGTTACTAATAACATTACAATATTTGGTTCAGTTATATTAATTTTTACCTTGTATGTCATTCTAGCCATACCCATTTCTTGCAATGTATTCAGTATTTGATATTCCGATAATCCATCTATATTCCATTGATAGAATGATGAACCGTCATAATTGTTAAATGAGGACCTTTGTTCCTCATATTGTATATTAGGAGGTGTAGGTATTGGATAATAATTTTTTGTATTATTATGCTCCAATTATATCTATATTTCTTTAAGCTGTTTAACTGTAAGTGTGACTGATCATGACTTTGTGTGAATAGATTTGGTAATCCTGTGATAAATTTTTCTTTCCAAAATGGTGAGCCAGAATTCGTTCTTCTTAGTACTTGAGTTAAGAATATTTCTTTATACCATTTGAAGTCGGTTAACGAAGGACATCTTAAATTAGCTAACACATATTTTAGAACTGTTTAATTCTTCTTCTGTGTTTCCTAAAAAGTACATTAATATAAGATAGATTAAAAATGTTGATCCATCTCGTACCATAACATACTCTAAGTTTTCTCCTTCTCCCCGAGTCTCTTCTGTTTCATGATTTACATACATACATATATATATATATATATATATATATATGTATAGGTAACTGTAGGAGTAGAAAGACATGTAACATGAGTTTCATAAACGAATAAATTCATTCACATGTCTTTTAACTGTGGGCTGAGGGAGTAGAAAGACATGTAATATGAGTTTAAGAAATGAATAAATTCATTCACATATCTTTCTACTCTACTCCTACAGTTATATATATATATATATATATATATATATATATATATATATATATATATATATAACTATATATATATATATATATATAACTATATATATATAACTATATATATATATAACTATATATATATATATATAACCGTGTTTCAAGAGACGGACTAAAAGCGTTTCACCACTTTTACTTTTCTTCCCCTCACTGGTAAAAAGGGGAAGGAATCACATCACATAATTTACTTACAGATTAAAATCATGTTACTTATCTTAATAAAATTTTAGAAATTGAATAGATGTGATGGAGACCTAATTTACCTTCAAGATGAATGAAATAAATGCAACACTCCAAAAACGTTGTAAATGAAGTCATCAGCTTTCAATTCTGCTTTCCAGTTTTGTTTCCTACATTTGGTGTATATGGTATGGACTCTCACTACATTTGCTCATATGGAACAGAAGCTGTAAGATCATGATCACCTCTACATTTTATTATAGAAGTTCATGATTCTATTATAAACATATTAATTTAACATAAAAAATTCAAATTTAACAAAAATCCTGAAAATAAAACTATTTCTGTCCAGTAAAAAGTAGACATGTCTTACAATAGTGGGAAGTCATAAAATTTATAGGTCAATTAATTTCTATTTTGATTTTTATTTTTGATAAAAATCAAATTTTAATAACGCCCTGAGAAATGGGGAATGCTAAACTTATCCTAGTATAGAAGTACTTGAGTGAGACCTGTTGTAATTTTGAATACACGACAGAACGAGTTTATGAATTGCTGAGTGATAGCAAATTTTGACAACAATAAGGATGGCACGTTAACGTAAGCAGAGGAATATACTCATATATTCGTAAACTTCAAAATTCCCAAGTAATTTAAATGTCAACTTCATCACCGCTACAATACAAGAGTCTTAATTACAATATAAAAGAGTAAGAGGAAGTATTACTTATCCATAAACTTGTAAGTAGATCCCTAACCTTTTACATTTAAATTGTAATTTTCTTTTAAAAAATAAAAGATATATGAAAAAATATATAATACATTTAAAAATTTAGTATATAATTTAACGAATACAATGTATAGGTAAAAAATACAGTGAACCGTCCACAGTTTAAGAATATGCCAGAGAGTAATATCTATTCCCTAATGAGTTTTTATGGGCATGGAACTGTTGAGGATATGAGTCCGTCTCTTGAAAGACGGTCTTTCCATAAGTTATGGAAAGACCAAGGTTTAAAGTGTAAATTAGAAGAAATGAAGATAAAATTTTCGGGTTGCATGAACCGGATTATAAATTTTATAACTACTACATGTTGCATACTAAAAGTTTAATATTGCAACTAAAACCTTTAACCTTTTATTTCTTCTGTTCCACATGAGCAAGAAGCAGTGGCGAATTTGATGAGGGCAAGTGAATAGTGATGTTGCTGTCCATGGCAGTACATCACTATTCAGTTCCTTTTGGTTGTGTGCTAATAACACAATCAGTTCTTAGAAAATATATTTTTTTACCTTTTTACATAATAGTCAAAAATATTGGACGTATCTTATTATTACAATTTCCCGAATGGTCTGAAGATCTCCAGGAATGGAATCAAGAAATGCATATTAAATGTACCTATAATGGTGTTCAACTATCAGAAACCGAATTTCCAAAAAATTGGTTAACAGACGGTATTCAGATAAAAATCCTATTTCCTTTTTGTCTGAAACCCCGGCACAGATCTAAACTGCCGTTGTTTGATAAATATTTAAAGAAAAAACAAAAAACATCCTTTTATTTTTTAACAGTTTGGGGAATGGAAACTACCGTGCCTTTTGGTTCTCCCCGAAAGGGATCTTCCCTTTTTGACTTTTTTGAGCCTGTTATTAGGGAACTGGAAATAAAACTTGTAAAATGCAAAAAGATATATTTTCTATTTTTAAACGTTTTCAAGGAAAAAACTAAATTCTTTGTAACAATTTCAAAAGAAAAAAAAAGATGGTTTGTCAAAAAAATTTTATTTATAAAAAAACTAATAAAAGAACTTTCAAAAGTAAATCTAATTAGATTATTGGGATTAAGAAAAGTATATGATTCGAATGAAAATACAGGCAAAAAAGATTATAAAATCAGCAATGAGAGAATTAATGAATCCTTTAGTCAAATTAGATTTCCACATCGGCCAAACTCTTCGCTAACAGAAAAAAAAAACAAACCTATAATAGAACAAACAAAATTAGGAATCAAATAAAAAAATTACAAAAGCGAAAACAAAAAAAAATCCGCGAATCTATATTAGTCCTAACAAAATGAGTTCTAATATTAAGAAATTCAAATTTTCCAAAATGATTTTGAAAATAGTAAAAAAACGAAATGACCGATTAATCTCCAAATTTGATTCTTTTATAAAACTTTTTGTCGAAAAACTATACATAAATATTTTTTTATTTATCATTAATATTTCCAGACTCAATACACAATCTTTTATTGAATCAAAAAAAATATAGGGATGATAAAGGCATTAATGAAACAACTTACGAAAGAATTAATAAAAAAAACTACAATACAATTTACTTTATTTCAAATATAAAAAAATCGATTGATACGATAAATAATAAGAAAAATTCACATCTTTTTTGTGACTTATCCTATTTGTCTCAAGCATATATATTTTATAAATTATCACAAACCGAAGCTATTAACTTGTATAAATTAAGATCTGTTTTTCACTACCGCGGGACACTTTTTTTTATTAAGAATAAAATAAAAAACTTTTTCGAAAGACAAGGATTAATCAATTCTGAATTAAATTGTAAGAAATTTACAAATTATCGAACGTATTCGTGGAAAGGTTGGTTAAAAGAGCATTATCAATATGATTTATCCGCAATTAGGTGGTCTAAATTGATATCAGCAAACTGGCGAAATAGAATTAACCAACATAATATAGTTCAAAATCAAAATTACAAATTGAATTTCGTTGAAAAGGATCAATTAATTCATTCGAAAAAACAAAAAAAATCTGAAGTATATTTATTATTGATACTGAATGAAAAAGAGAATTTAAAAAAAAACTATAAATATAAACATGACCTTTTGGCATATCAATATATTAATTATGAAAAAAGGAGAAACTCGTTTATTTATGACTCACCTTTTGAACAAAAGGTAAAGGTAAATAAAAACCCAGAATTCTTTTCTAATTCTAACACACATAAACATAACTCTTTTGATAAATTAGAAAAGAATTCTATCTATCATTATCTGAGAACGCATAGTATTAGATATAGAAAAAAGAATTATGATAAAAAAAATTTTAATTGGAAAATTTTAAATTTTTATAAGATAAAAAAATTGATATTGAGACTTGGATCAAGATCAATACCAGGAGTAATCAAAATCAAATTGATAATGATAGTAAGAATTATCAAATAAGTGATAAAACCGCCTTTTTTACCTTACACGTTTGAAAAAGCCAAATCCTAAAATAAACTCTCGAAGTCCAAAAAACCCTTTTTTGGATTGGATGGGAATGAATGAAAAAAAAAAGAAATCGTGCCATCGCGGGTTTGGAATTTTGGTTCTTTCCAGAATTCCTACTATTTTATAATCTATATAAATGAAACCATGGGTTATCCCAAGTAAAGTATTTATTTGCAATTTTAATTTAAATGAAAATACTGCTAGGGAAAATAAAAACATCGCTCAAAAAGAATGTGTTATATCATCAAATAAAAACATAAAGAATAAAAAGCGAAATAAAAAAGAAAAGGAAACATCCGCAAGAGGAGGAGATCATAGATCAGATACACAAAAAATCAAGGAAATCTTGGATCCTTTCTCCCAAGAAAACAAGAAAAGCAGATTGAAGAAGATTATGCAATATCAAAAATAAAAAAGGATAAAAATAAAAAACAATACAAAAGTAAGATAGAAGCAGAACTAGATTTATTTCTGAAACGTTATCTCCTTTTTCAATTACGCTGGGGCAATCCTTTAAAGCAAAGAATGAGCAAAAATATAAAAACCTATTGTCTCTTGCTTAGACTGAAAAATCTAAGAAAGATTACTATATTTTCGATTCAAAGAAGTGAAATGAGTTTGAATATAATGCTAATTCATAAGAATTTAAGTCTTGCAGGATTAATCAAAAGGGGAGTATTCATTATTGAACCCGCCCGTCTATCTGTGAAAAATGATGCGCAATTTATTATGTCTAAAACCTTAGATATTTCCTTGATTCATACAAGTAAGCATCAAACTAATCAAGCATACCGAGAAGAAGAATATGTTGATACAAATTCTTTGGATTTACTTGTTCCTGAAAATATTTTATCGTCCAGACGTCGTAGAGAGTTCAGAATTCTAATTTGTTTCAATTCAAAGACTCAAAATAGAAATCTTGTTGACATACCTTTATTTTTTTGGACCAAAAACAACTCTAGTCAATTGTTGAACAAAGAGAAAGATCGTGATACAGAAAAAAAAGAATTAATTAACTTCAAAAATTTTCTTTGGCCTAATTATCGATTAGAAGATTTAGCTTGTCTGAATCGCTATTGGTTTGATACCACTAATGGTAGCCGTTTCAGTATTTTAAAGTTACAGATGTACCCATGGTTGAAAAGTGATTGATAGTACACCTTTCGTATATATCTTTGAGGATAGAGGGTATATGAACGGAAACAGATTCAAACATGACCTATCTTACATCCCATTCAAATATAGATACTAAAAACAATATGATATAAATTAGGGCTAAATTATATACTTTTTTGAATGGAAAAATGTACTGCATTTCTGTATTCCCCTATGGGAATTAAATTTCATTTAAAACCGGATTGATTAATATTGAATTAATAAATATAGGAGGTAATAAAGAAATTCACGCATATACTGCACTCCATTAAAATTAATAGCATTATTATTACTCATTGGTAAAATACATATCTGTAAGGTGCGAAGGGAGAATTTTGAATGTTAAAAAATACACTCATTTCGGAAGACGAAAATAGAAGTTCTGTTGAATTTCAAGTATTCTAGTTTACCAATAGGATCCAGAGACTTACTTCACATTTGGAACTACACAAAAAAGACTATTTATCTCAGAGAGGTTTACGAAAAATTTTGGGAAAATGTCAACGACTGTTGGCTTATTTGGCAAAAAAAAATACAGTACGTTATAAACAATTAATTGGTCAGTTGAATATTCGAGAGATAAAAACTCGTTAATTGTAAAAGCCGCATGTTTTTATTTTTAGTACTTAGTTTATTTGGTTAAATTTTAAATTATGATTAATTTCTTTTAACTTTCAGCAATTCATGGAAGAATGAATCGTTAAAAAACTTATGAATGTACCAGCGACAAGAAAAGACTTAATGAGAGTCAATATGGGACCACAACACCCATCAATGCACGGTGTTCTTCGACTCATTGTTACTCTAGATGGTGAAGATGTTATTGATTGTGAACCTATATTAGGTTATTTACACAGAGGGATGGAGAAAATTGCTGAAAATCGAACAATTATACAATATTTGCCCTATGTAACTCGATGGGATTATTTAGCTACTATGTTCACAGAAGCAATAACTGTGAACGGGCCTGAACAATTAGGTAATATTCAAGTACCTAAAAGAGCTAGCTATATCCGAGTCATTATGTTGGAGTTAAGTCGGATAGCTTCCCATTTATTATGGCTTGGTCCCTTTATGGCAGATATTGGTGCACAGACGCCTTTCTTCTATACTTTTCGAGAAAGAGAATTGATATATGACCTATTTGAAGCTGCTACCGGTATGCGAATGATGCATAATTTTTTTCGTATTGGAGGAGTAGCTGCCGATCTTCCTTATGGATGGATAGATAAATGTTTGGATTTTTGCGATTACTTTTTAACAGCGGTTACTGAATATCAAAAGCTTATTACACGTAATCCTATTTTTTTTAAAACGAGTTGAGGGCGTAGGAGTAGTTACCGGGGAAGAAGCACTAAATTGGGGTTTATCAGGACCCATGCTACGAGCTTCCGGAATACAATGGGATCTTCGTAAAGTTGATGATTATGAGTGTTATTACCAATTGGATTGGGAAGTTCAATGGCAAAAAGAGGGCGATTCCTTAGCTCGTTATTTAGTACGAATCGGTGAAATGACAGAATCCGTAAAAATAATACAACAGGCTTTAGAAGTAATTCCGGGGGGACCCTATGAAAATTTGGAAACCCGACGCTTTGATATAGTAAAATATTTTGACTGGAATGATTTTGAATATCGGTTTATTAGTAAAAAACCTCTCCAGCCTTTGAGTTATCTAAACAAGAACTTTATGTTAGAGTCGAAGCCCCAAAGGGCAAATTGGGAATTTTTTTGATAGGAGATCCAGGCGTTTTTCCATGGAGATGGAAAATCCATCCACCAGGATTTATCAATTTGCAAATTCTTCCTCAGTTAGTTAAAAGAATGAAATTGGCTGATATTATGACAATACTAGGTAGTATAGATATCATTATGGGAGAAGTTGATCGTTAAAATGATTAAAATAATAATGGATACAACTGAAATACAATCGATTAATCCCTTTTCCAGATTGGAATCCTTAAAAGGGGTCTATGAGATCCTATGGATACTTGTCCGTATTTTTGGTCTTGTATTAGGAATCACAATAGGTGTATTGGTGATTGTTTGGTTAGAAAGAGAAATATCTGCAGGGATACAACAACGTATTGGACCTGAATACGCTGGCCCTTTAGGAATTCTTCAAGCTCTAGCGGATGGTGTAAAATTACTTTTCAAAGAAAATCTTCTTCCATCTCGGGGAGATGGCCGTTTATTCAGTATCGGACCATCGATAGCAGTCATATCCATTTTACTAAGCTATTCAGTAATTCCATTTGGCTATCACTTTGTTCTATCCGATCTTACTATTGGCGTTTTTTTATGGATCGCGATTTCAAGCGTTGCTCCTATTGGACTTCTTATGTCGGGATATGGCTCAAATAATAAATATTCCTTTTTAGGTGGTCTAAGGGCTACTGCTCAATCAATTAGTTATGAAATACCATTAGCTCTGTGTATATTATCAATGTCTCTACGTGTGATTCGTTGAGACACAAAATTTCCTCTCTATTTTTTTTAGGCTTAAAAAAAGTTTAATATGGACATTTTTTTATTCATTCTTTTTTATTTTGGTTGATGGCTTAAAGCAGATAGTTATATGGGTGAACAAAAACAGCTTAAAAATTTGCAGTAAAAAAGAGGTTAAGTCTCATTTCCTACGTACAAGGATTAATTAAGTAAGCATAAGCAGTAGAGACTGTTTACCCCAAGATTCGTTACTTAAGGATGATGACTTGAAGTGGGTTCAAACGACTAACTCCACAAGATTTTTATTTTATTATCTATTACGACACGTCTATTAACATTTAACACATAAGGGTAGGTTAAACAAAAAACGAGTGGATGATTAGGAAGACTAAAATACACAAAGGTTTAGTAAAGAGTTGATAATGCAGATTTCATAAGTTACCAAAAAAGGGATTTCTGTATAGAAAAAGAAATTCAATTGGGGCTTTAGGTTGGTAGAAACACTCAAGAAGTATTCCCCACAATTCCGATCCAAAGTATGCTCCTATTCACTGATTAAATAAATAACTATCACGAACGAGATAATCTTTTATTTTGGTTAAAGTTTAAGCCCTTTTATGAGTTATGAAGAAAGGAGAATAGGAACGGAATAAAAAAGAATAATTCAAAAAAAAAGAGGGGGTCTTTTTTTTTTATTCTTTTTCATTTTCATATATATATATTTATTTTAGTTCTAAAAAGGGAACTCTTGTTATGAGTTTTGAATTAAAATGTAAGGTCTAATTCTTTTTCGTAAATAAAAAAAAATAGGTTGAAATATCTATGCACTATTGTTATAAAAATACTTTAAACAGTCTTTTATTGAAGGATTGGATTATTCATCAACAAAAAAATGACATTTTTATGATTCAAAAAAGATAAGATCAATTCAAAAGCTCTTTTTAACTAACTATATATATATATATATATATATATATATATATATTATTTTAAATATATTTTATAAGTACAGCAAACAGAATTTCGTTGGTATAATTTTGAACCTTAACTTTAAAGACAGATTTCTTCCAGAAAAAGATAAATAATAGCGAGATACCTTTACCTTAAATTTATTTGTGACCTCTGAGGAGCCGTATGAGGTAAAAATCTCATGTACGGTTCTGTAATAGCGATGTGAACATTGGTGTTATCATCGACTATGATTATCTAACAGTCCAAGTACAGTTGATATAGTTGAAGCCCAATCAAAATATGGTTTTTGGGGGTGAAATATATGGCGTCAACCATAGGGTTTAGCATTTTTCTAAGTTCTTCTCTAGCGGAGTGTGAGAGATTGCCTTTTGATTTACCAGAAGCAGAAGAAGAATTAGTGGCGGGTTATCAAACGGAATATTCAGGTATCAAATTTGGTTTATTTTACATTGCTTCGTATCTAAATCTACTAGTTTCTTCATTATTTATAACAGTTCTTTACTTAGGAGGTTGGAATTTTTCTATTGCATACGAATTCATTCCTAAGTTTTTTGACATCACTAAAACGGGTAAAGTGTTTGGAACAATAATCGGTATACTTATTACATTAGCTAAAACTTATTTGTTCTTGTTTATTTCTATTGCAACAAGATGGACTTTACCAAGGCTACGAATGGACCAACTATTAAGTTTTGGATGGAAATTTCTTTTACCTATTTCTTTAGGTAATCTATTGTTAACAACTTCGTTCCAACTTTTTTCATTGTAAAATAATATTCTGTATTCGTAACTTATCTCAAACAAGAGAAAGAAACAAGCATAAAAACTTTTTTTTATTTATCTAAAATTCACGACATGTTTTCTATGGTAACTGAGTTCATAAATTATGGTCAACAAACAGTACGAGCTGCCAGGTACATTGGTCAAGGTTTCATAATTGCCTTAGCTCATGCGAATCGTTTACCTATAACTATTCAATATCCCTATGAAAAGCTGATTACACCTGAGCGTTTCAGAGGCCGAATCCACTTTGAATTTGATAAATGCATTGCTTGTGAAGTATGTGTTCGTGTATGCCCTATTGATCTACCTGTTGTTGATTGGAAATTGGAAACCAATATTCGAAAGAAACAATTGTTTAATTACAGTATTGATTTTGGAATCTGTATATTTTGTGGTAATTGTGTTGAGTATTGTCCAACAAATTGTTTATCGATGACTGAAGAATATGAACTTTCTACTTATGATCGTCATGAGTTGAATTATAATCAAATTTCGTTGGGTCGGTTACCGATATCCGTAAGTGACGATTACACAATTCGAACAATTTCGAATTTACCTAAAATACAAAATCTCTAAAACTTTCAATTGAATTTATTGATTCAAAAAAACTAAAAATGAAATAAGGTCTTATTTGCATCTAAAAGAATAATTTCTTTCATCAATTCAAACTTTTAAACAATTTATTAATAGAAAATCTGTTTCTTTTCTATATTATATTTTCTATATTAGATTCAAATTAGAATTAGAGTAATTATTTTCACAATAGATATACTTTAAAAGTATTCTTTAAGATATTAAAAGGATATTAAACGAGAGAGTACTCTAATAACACTATCTACAGCAACTCACATTGCATTTAATTAAAAGAAGTTTTATAAAAAAAGGAGTTACTTCTTTTTTCCTGCTACGGTCAATAAAGTCATGAAATATTTCAATTTCTATTTTTTTGTAAATGAATTTATCTAGACCAATACATGATTTTCTTTTAGTCTTTCTAGGATCGGGTCTAATTTTAGGAGGTCAGGGAGTTGTGTTACTTTCCAACCCAATTTATTCTGCCTTTTCGCTGGGATTCGTTCTTGTTTGTATATCATTATTCTATCTTCTATTGAACTCCTACTTTTTAGCTGCTGCACAGTTACTCATTTACGTAGGGGCTATAAATGTTTTAATCATTTTTGCTGTGATGTTCATGAACGGTTCAGAATATTTCAAAGAGGAAAATCTTTGGAATATTGGCGATGCAATTACTTCCATAGTTTGTACAACTCTTTTTATTTCACTAATTAGTACTATTCTAGATATGTCATGGGATGCTATTATTTGGACTACAAAATCAAACCAGATTCTAGAGCAAGATTTGATAACTAATAATCAACAAATTGGGGTTCATTTATCAACAGATTTTTTTCTTCCATTTGAACTTGTTTCAATAATTCTTTTAGTTGCTTTAATAGGTGCGATTGTTGTAGCCCGTCAATAGTAAATAAGCAATTCACGTATCAACTACTTGTTATATGTGATTCAATCGATTCGATTGAGTTGGTGTTTAGATTCAATTGAATAAGATTGATAAGGAGTTGGTTAATGATGCTCGAACATATCCTTGTGTTGAGTGCTTATTTATTTTCTATTGGGATCTATGGATTGATCACAAGTCGAAATATGGTTAGAGCTCTTATGTGTCTTGAACTTATATTAAATGCAGTTAATATAAATTATGTAACATTTTCTAATTTTTTTTATAATCGTCAATTAAAAGGGGACATTTTCACAATTTTTGTTATAGCTATTGCAGCCGCTGAAGCAGCTATTGGACTGGCTATTGTTTCATTAATTTATCGTAACCGAAAATCCACTCGTATTAACCAATCGAATTTATTGAATAATTAGTATTAGTGATTAGTATTAGGGATATTACTTTCAATAGTCAGAATCAAAAGGTAATTAGAATTAGTATGTTTGCTACATTAAGGTATAATAGTGTTTACAAAAACCTATGAAATCAAAGTATCTTGGACCTTTGTCATAAATCAATTCAGAAGTACGTACATTGATTAGAAAAATTCTGATAACTTGTTGATTCGTCTGGTATCTAAATATAGGTTTTATTTATAAATTTACTAGGTGGAAAATTTCTGATATTCAAAATGAATAGATTAAATGTCGCATTCAGTAAAGATTTATGATACGTGTATAGGCTGTACTCAATGTGTCCGAGCCTGCCCGACTGATGTATTAGAAATGATACTCTGGGACGGGTGTAAAGCTAAACAAATTGCTTCTGCTCCAAGAACAGAAGACTGAGTTGGTTGTAAAAGATGTGAATCTGCCTGCCCAACCGAGTTCTTGAGTGTTCGAGTTTACTTATCTAATGAAACAACCCGCAGTATGGGTCTAGCTTATTGATATATTCGAGACAATTTTAGTTGAATCCATTTGATTTTTTTACCGACAAACCTGTACTCAAACTAGTTTGAGTACAGGTTTGTCTGGTCCAAGCATATCTTGTATTTACTATGAATTTTTTTACTTGGTTAACAACAATTGTAATTTTTCCAATATTTAGTGGTTCCTTAATCTTTTTTCTTCCCCATAGAGGAAATAAGGTCACTCGTCAGTATACTATATTTATATGTATATTAGAACTACTTCTAACGACTTATACATTCTGTTATCATTGTCAAATGGATAATCCATTAATCCAACTAACAGAGGATTATGAATGGATCCATTTTTTTGATTTCCATTGGAGATTAGGAATAGACGGACTTTCTATAGGACTTATTTTACTAACCGGATTTATCACTACCTTAGCGACTTTAGCAGCTTGGCCCGTTACTCGAGATTCTCGATTATTTCATTTCCTGATGTTAGCAATGTATAGTGGTCAAATAGGATCATTTTCTTGTCGGGACCTTTTACTTTTTTTCCTCATGTGGGAGTTAGAATTAATTCCTGTTTATATACTTGTATCTATGTGGGGAGGAAAAAAACGTCTATACTCAGCTACAAAATTTATTTTGTACACGGCAGGGGGTTCTGTTTTTCTCTTACTGGGAGTTTTGGGTATCGCTTTATATGGTTCCAATGAACCAACATTAAATTTTGAAACGTTAGCTAATCAGTCGTATCCTGTAGCCTTGGAAATAATATTCTATATTGGATTTTTTATTGCTTTTGCTGTCAAATCGCCGATTATACCCCTACATACATGGTTACCAGATACCCACGGAGAAGCACATTACAGTACGTGTATGCTTCTGGCCGGAATCCTATTAAAAATGGGAGCGTATGGGTTGGTACGGATCAACATGGAATTATTATCTCACGCCCATTCTCTATTTTCGCCGTGTTTAGTCATAGTAGGTACAATACAAATAATCTATGCAGCTTCAACATCTCCTGGCCAACGAAATTTAAAAAAAGAATAGCCTATTCTTCCGTATCTCATATGGGTTTCATAATTATAGGCATTGGATCGATAACGGATACAGGACTCAATGGAGCCCTTTTACAAATAATATCACATGGATTTATTGGTGCTGCGCTTTTTTTCTTGGCAGGTACCACTTATGATAGACTCCGCCTTGTTTACCTTGATCAAATGGGTGGAATAGCTATCCAAATGCCAAAAATGTTCACGATGTTTAGTAGCTTTTCCATGGCTTCCCTTGCATTACCGGGTATGAGTGGTTTTATTGCGGAATTAATAATATTCTTTGGAATAATTACTAGTCAAAAATTTCTTTTAATGCCAAAAATACTAATTACTTTTGTAATGGCAATTGGAATGATATTAACTCCTATTTATTCATTATCTATGTCACGACAAATTTTCTATGGATACAAGTTCTTTAATATTCAAAATTGTTCTTTAGTTGATTCTGGACCGCGCGAGTTATTTCTTTCAATTTCTCTCTTTTTACCCATACTAGGTATTGGTATGTACCCTGATTTCTTTTTTTCACTATCAGTTGACAAAGTCGAAGTTATTCTATCTAATTCTTTCTTATAAAAAGTTTTCATAACTAAAATAAAAAACCTATGATTTATAAATTGTTAATTTTGTAATAAAAAAGTTCTAGAATGAAAAAAGAAAGCTTTTCTCGTCAATTTGTAAGTAAAGTTTTAAAATGTTAATTTAATCCCGTAGGGGCAATAAGCACGAACCGTGTGAATCAAATATTTTATTTGATTCACGCGTGGTTCAACTAAAGTTTTTTAGTATATATATATACTAGACTCAGTTAGATTCACAAGATTCCTTTCTTGAATTCAGTTTGATATTACTGTAAATGAACCATAACTATGCAGCCCTATTCCTAATAAATTGACCCCAAAATAGCAAATCCAAATTATAAGAAAGCCTATAAAGGCTACAATTGCTGAGTTGGAACCCTGCGTCTTTCTAGTTGTTCAGGTATGTAAATAAATCGCGAATACGGTCCAAGTAATAAATGCCCAAGTTTCTTTTGGGTCCCAATTCCAATATGATCCCCACGCTTCGTTAGCCCACACTGCTCCCGAAAGAATACCTACGGTTAAAAACAGAAACCCTAGACTAATAACCCGATAACTCCAACAATCTAATTGTTGAATCAATTGATACCTGTAATAATTCTTAGTAGAAAAAAAAGAAGTATTTGACAAAAAATTAGCTCTTTCATTCATGTATTTGATTTCACCAATGAAAAAAATATTCAGTTACTAATAACAAAGGATTACTTTGACAAAAAATTGTTCTGTTTTTTCTCAATGTAATAACTAGGAGTGCTATTGAAAATAAAGATCCGCATAAAAGAGACGCATAGCCCACTATCATCATAGTTACGTGCATTATTAACCATTCAGATTGAAGAGCTGGGAAGCAAGTGCATTCAGATGTCATTAAATGTGGTTATGGAGGGAATGTGTACACATGCAGTGTTCTTTTGGGGCATGAATGTGAAATCAGGTAGACTTTTGGAGGGGCATCGTGTGCTTCCCGTACGTGCTTGAACGCAACATTGCATGTGATAAACAATGCATGTGCACAGACTTCAGATTCTTGGAAACATCACTTCATTGCATCTGATGATGATGATAAATGATTGATTCACACTCATATTCCTTGCTGTCTGGAGTACATTACATCTCACTTTCAATTGTGGAGTGGATTGGGGTACTTTAATACTCTTCTCCCGTTGTGGCTAGGATGATAATTGTGCCACCCAAAAGTTGTGTGCTTTATGCCAACCTCAACGCCAAATTTCCAGAGTTCATGATTTTTGTGTGGTGGAAAGTACGAATTTGGAAGTAAGTGTAGCAATTTTTTTTTTGGAGGCTAAGGGGGAGGACGCATTTCGATAATGCGTCCTCTAGGGGCCATTTTTTTTCCTCTGAATTGAATGAGAGGACTCGTTTCCAAAACGAGTCCTCTCCTCCTTTTTTCCGAAAATGGTTTCGAATTTTTTTTTGAAAATGGTTTTGAATTTTTTTTTTAATTCAATTAGAACGAGTCCTCTCAATTTTTCTTCCGAAAATAGTTTGGATTTTTTTTTATTTTTTCTAAAATCAATTAGAGCACTCGTTTTGGAAACGAGTCCTCTGATGTGGCATTATTTTATTTTTTCGAAAATGATTTTCATAGCACTCGTTGTGGAAACGACGCCTCGGATCCGGCGAATTGTTTTGTTTGAAAGTATTTAGAGGACTCATTTTTTAAACGAGCCCTCAAACCTGGCAATAATTTGATTTTTCCCGAAAGAATTTAGAGGACTCATTTTTTAAAACAGTCTCCAAATCAGGCATCATTAGCTCTTCGAGATATTATGCGGAGGACTTGTTTTTAAAACGAGTCCTTAGAAGCTGCCTAATTTAATTTCTCGGGGAATTAATCAGCGAAATGTTGGTAATTAGTACAAATTTGCATAAATTTATTTCTCGGGAGGTCCTCAAATGAGTCCTGGAATGGGTATTGTTTCCTACAATTTATTTGAAAATGTTGGAAATGAGATTTGTAATTAACTACGGTGCTAATTTAACCTGTGAATGAAATAATGTTTATTATATTTTTGTTATATTTGGTAAACTCAGTGTGTGGAGAATTTTATTTATTGGGGAGAAAGCTTATTATGCAATCCTGCCCTGAAATCAACAAGAGTGTGGTGTTTCAAATGAGTCGTGAATTTAAGTAATAAATTATCGTGGGTTGCTGCAGTGTGTAAGTTACTATTTCTGACCCTCGTGTTTTCGGTCAAGATTGCGCATGAGCAGACTTTTGTTTGTTTGATGATAATTTGGAAAATAGTCAAATGATGATTTAGGGTCACGCAATTTGAATTTTTTTAACTAGTCTTGAATGTAGGTGCAGGAACAAAGTATTGCATAGTTAGAATGGATACAAAATAGGCCAAAATAGGGTAAACCCTAGCTCAGCCGGCACCCGGCGCCGGGCGTAACTGATGATGCGGCCCGTGGTTGTACTTGGAGCGAGACGCGAGGCCTGGCGTGGGTCACGCTGCTTCATGGGTGCAGGGCATCAGTTCTTAACTGTGGCGCGGATCTACGTGGTACGGGGCACAGGGGTTGGCACGGGTCGCGTCTGGCACTGGGCGTGGGCTGCGCGTCTCCTGTGGGGCATTATCGAGAGTGCTACATTTTGAGATTCTGACCCGCACCCCTGGCTGTTGTCAGACTTTGTGCTTTGCTCAGGAAATTTGGTGTGGACCATGTAAACTCCCACATGCCACGTGCTGGTCTCGGCATAAAGGACTTGGAACAGCGTTGGACGCCTAAAATGGGACGCCAAGCACCCATAATTTACCGCGCAGAGGGGTCTTCAACTTGTGCATGCAACCTGTCGTGTCTGGCGCGTGTCATGCCACTGCCTTGCGTCAGTCTCTAATGCACAGGGCGTCTCCTCTAGTGCAGGTTGTTGCCCATTGGTGTCAAACTAGTTTCCTTTGCTACGGAAGAACCGCTAGTCTGATTTGAGAGTTTTAGTAGTTATTTTATGGTACTCAAGAAGACGAATCCAATGGAACCAGCCTTAAAGGCTAATTCTTCTTAGACCGTTCTCTAACTCATCAGACCATGATTCCCCATTTCTCCATTGGCCGCTATGAACTTCGTAGCCGCCTATCTTTGGCTTCAATCTCCTTCTACCACACATTGATGATCATGGCCTTTGTCTACTACCATTCTAATGTGAATGGCATTCGTCTCTATTACCGTTCTTGCGAACGACCTTCATTATCTTCTACCGCTCTTACGAATGACTTTCACATAGAATGTAAACATAAAGTACCCACAGGCGACCTACTAAAGATGATCACAAGGAAGATCAAGGAGTCTGTGGATACAAGATGTCCATTACTACCAATTAAGTCTACAAAATGCGGGATTTAGACAAGAAAACCAAACATGGCTGTCTAAACCCCTTGGCACGTAAACTTAACTAATACTAGCAATCCACCGAGCAAAAGTAACTAAAAAGTATTTCAAGTGCATCGGTTATGCACGTGAAATAAAGCAGATCAATTAACTTTATAAAATGTTGGGATATACCTATCCCAATATATCCTTTTTAGGACACACATTTTGTATTGTCGTCGTATATATTCTATAATGACATAAATCTTGAAAATTCAATTCTAGTAATAAATACAATGTCATAATATCTCTCTATTACCACAACAACATAAAAGTGTCATTAAAAATATGTTGCTAAAGGCCATTTTTGTAGTAGTGTTCAAACCTCCCAATGGTGACGTAACCCTCAGCATTAGAGTAGGAAATAGAATAGGGGGAAAAATTGACGTAACCCTCATCAAATTTACAAGAGTGAGAAATAAAAAGAAGCCAAAACCAAGTCAAATAGGATTACGTACGGTTTTACATGACATCGGTAGGGTCTCTATATCATATTTGGGTCACTAGACATCATATCGATATCGGGTGGGATTAATTTTTTACTTCGGATTTTACAAACGAAGTCAAATAAGATTACATACAGTTTTACATGACGTCGATAAGGTCTATGTATCGGATTTGGGTCACTAGACATCGCATTGATATCGGGTGAGAATAACTTATTACTTATGTTTTTTAACTGAAGTCAAAGGACATCTTTTCACTTCGGTTTTGTTACAACCAAAGTCAAAGGGCATCTTTTCACTTCGGCTTTGATACAACCGAAGTCAAAGGGCATAAGACTTCGGTTTTTAAACCTTAAGTTAAAAATAATTTTTACTTCCATTTTTCTAATAACCGAAGTAAAATAACTTTTAACTTCGGTTATTAGCACAACCAAAGTCAATTAGGTGAAGTTAAAAGTCATTTTTGTAGTAATGGTAATAGATACAGGGAAGTGCTGACCATCGACCAAACCACATCTTATGAGCATTAGATTATGTTGTCAATGTCTTGCATGTGAAGGAATTGAGGATCGAAGCATTTAATCAACCATGTTACGCAAATATTCCCCAAGTGTCTAGCTAAATAATTTTACTTGCTTTTTATCTTTCATGTCCTTGTGTCAATTGAACCAACCTCCCCCCCCCCCCCCCCCCCTTACCATATTTATTCCTAGCAACACAAACAAATTGACAACTGATTCATGATTGTGTTTAATTCAATATTAAGCCCTAGCATCTTTGTGGACATACTCAGGACTTACCACTAACTACCCCACAAGTAGCGTAGTAGTGAGTTGGGTGTAGAATATAAATTTAAATTTGATCCTTTGAGCTAGTGCATTCGGTTGGGTTAATTATCTACAATTAATGACCCCGAGTGAAGGCGGGTCACCACTGCCCACCCTTTGCCTAAGCTTCTCCGCCGCTCGCCTCTGTGTTGCTTTTGCCGCTAGGGTTTCTCTGCATCGCCGCTAGAAAATCTGGCCCCACTAGGGTTTCTCTCCTCTGTATCACTTCCATCGCTGCCTCGACTCCGCCGCTTGCCTCTGCATCGAAGCCCAGCACCGGTGAATGTTTCCTCAAATTGAACTCCATGTTGCACTTGTTGTATTGTTTAAAACCGATTATGTATTGTTGTTTTTTATGTTGCTGCTTTTGTGTGGTGTTGTCTTGTTTCAGATATGGGTTTTCATTGATGCCGGAAATCGATTGGTTTCTGACAGCTATTCTTTTGGGACCTCGAAAATAGGTTCCGAGTTCGGAACCTATTTCGGACCCTAACTAAAGGCAGTTTTTGAATCACCTTTATCAATTTTAATTAAAGGCGGGATCAGAGAAGGTACTTTAAAAGTGCCTTTAATGGTCCTTATAACCGCCTTTAATGGCTCCTTCCTCCACTGGGACTCATTTCCTTAGTCACACACATTGTGGAGAGTTTAAATCATTAAGAAATATCACCGCCTCGGCTGAGGATCTGCACCCTCAATCATCTCTTATATCCCTCTGGTTGTTCTAGGGGTACTTTCTTACAACTGGCTTCCACCTCCTTCTCTTTTACTATAAACACATCCGACACCTCACCTCACCTCTCTCCTTCATCATCTTGTACCGCCTACAATTTTCCAGAAATTCCACCGCCCTCCTCAACCTTATCCCTTCCTTTATTTCCGTCCTCTACTTCTTTGTGTTTTTCCTTTTTTTCCTCATTTCTAATTCCAGGGATAGGCATTGACCATTTTGAATTCTCCTTAATCAATATTTTAAGCTATTAATATAATCAAAATGGGCTGGATGGTCCAGCAATATAATATTTCACGCTATTATTATTTACTTAATCAAATAGTTAAGTATTATTTACTTTATTTTTTTTGTGTACCTTATTTTTATTTTTAAATTAATATATATTATTTGGAAATGTTTTAAAATAAATTTTCTAACCTTGGATATAATTCTAAAAGTAATAATTAATTAATATTACCTTATATAATAAATATTATGATATCACATTCTTATTTGATTTTCTATTACACAGTAGTAATTATGTGTCTTTATTTTGATACAATACGTACTATCCTACTTGATTTTGTGTGTGAGAGATAAAGAGAGAGACTTGAGACTGGTAAAAAAATTAGGCTCAACCCGACCATCTTAACTTATTCCAAAGCCTAAATTACATGAATGCAAATTATTTTTATTCGCGCTGACCACAAATTTTGAGTTATTTTAGGTAAGGTCGACTGACCTGTAGGTCAAAATGACATGTCCTACATTTCTTTCATACAATGATTTATATTTCCACGCCCATCATGTATATTTTAAGCAATTAAATACTCTTTTTCTTTCACACACTCTTGCTCCCAACCAATTCTTCCAATGGTAAAATTCTTCATGTGTCCGTTCGTGGTTAGAATTTATTATAAAAATAAAAATATATATATATTACATTATTATAAAACCTTTCACTTCATTTGTAAATCTTTTTGAGATTTACTAAAAGAAAAATAAATAGTACTGGATTTTTTAGTCTCCTTTAGGAAAATTAGGTCTCCATCACATCTATTTAATTTTCCAAATTTTATCTAGACAATTAACATGATTATTTCTTACATAAACTATGTAGATCAATAATAGTGCTATTCTTCCCTTTGCATTAATAAGTGGGAGTAAGGTAAATAAAGTGAAAACTCAGATGACATCCATAATAAGGGTCTTTCGCGGATGGAAAGAGAGAAAAAAATACTACTAGCCATTTTTACTCAACAATCCTTTTTCATCAATGAGTCGAAGGTGAAAAAGGTGAAAAAGGTGAAAACGGTGAAAACTAGTAGGGGTCTCTATTCTATGATAAGGGTCTATTAAGAATGTGAATGCTCGAATTACTAAATCATACGTTCACTCAAGAGGGCGCTCGATTTTCTTGGGCGTCAGCGACTCGGCGTGCTCGCGCAACAATGCATAGTCGCTTGAGTTGGCGCTTGGTTCTCTCGTGCGCTCCGTCCACCTCCATGATTGGTGGGTCACTAACACCACCACTACCACTGAGTATTCACATCACCACCATCGTCGTCGTTAGATCGCCGTCGTCGTTAGATCACCACTGTAGCGATAGCACCATCACAAACACTCCCACTTTCTTATTGTCAAAACAAAAATATATTTTAAAATAGAGAAACGTGTTTTTATAACCCTACCTAATTCACATAAGTGCCAGTATAACATTTTGATGATTGAAAGTGCAAATATAACCTCGATAGTAAGTGTAAGTGCAAATGTACCCATTCCGCTAGATTTAGGCCAAAATTGGGTGAAAAGTCAATTTTACTCCTTTGGGGAAAAAGATAAATTTACTATTATACCCCTAATAATCCTAATCTTCTTCTTCTTCTCTATTCTTCTCATCCTCTTCTTCTTCTCTGTTGAAAGATTATCCCATATCGGTTTCTTATAGACTAAATAACTTACATATAAGGTCTTGGGTCACCTCCACTTAATGTCAATTGGTTTTAAGATGGAAGCACAAGTTACCTTGAAATTTAACATGGTATCAGAGCTCAGGTTGTGTTATTGGGCCGATGTGTGGATCCCATTTAATTTTACCCGATATTGGTTGTGGAGTGTTTTCATGTTGGCACGTGAAGGGGCGTGTTGAAAGATATATCTCACCTCAGTTTCTTAAAGATTAAATGACTAAAATATAAGTTCTTATGTCACCTCCACTTAGTACCAATTGGTTTTAATATGGAAGCCCAAGATACCTTTAAATTTAACATTCTCTATTCTGAGTGACGGGGTTCGGATGGTGAACGGTGAGGCTGATGGGTTTGAGTTGTGGGGCTGGGCGTCAAAGGGAGGGGCTAGGGTGGCATCAATTAGGGCTTAAGGGGATGGGGTGGCAAACAAAGTGGTTAGTGGTGGCAGGGCTGGGTGGTGGAGCTGATTGGTTTGAGTGGCGGGGGTGGGGTGCCGTTGCTTAGGGATAAACGGTATGGGGTGACAAACAATGGTGTTGGGAGGTGAAGCTTATGGGTTTGGGTGGTGGCGGATCTGTCTCTGTAGAATAGGCTGGCGATTTGGGATCCGAGGTGGAGAGCGGGTTGGACTCGAATCCCACAATGCTATTGATTTCTGGGTTTAAGTTTTTCATCCATCCTAGCATGTGGTCGTATGAGTGGTTTTCTTGCCCCTGAACTACTACCGTCTTGATCGGAGATCGATGGATGCCCGGTTCGACGATGGGTCGAAGCTCATAGTGTTGCTGAAGTTTCGATGCTCATAGTGGGGCTGGGCTGTGAGGTGGAGCGAAGCGGCCAGGCTAGTTCGAGATCGGGTGGTGGTGGGTTTGGTGGCGCAGCGGCAGTGGTAAGGGTATAAGTGTTCACACACTTTCGGTTTTTGGGCCAAAGGGAATTTTAGTAATTTTAGATCGACTCAACACTGCAAAGACTAAATCAATGCCGGATTATCTTATAGAGATTTATATTGACACTTTATCAACTAGTTAGGGTTATTTTTATAGTTTCAATTGTCTGATTTATATATTGACACTTACCCAAATATATAAGATTATATTTGTATATATTATTTTAAAATAATATCAATACAAACATGATTTAATAATTCAATACAATTCTACAAAACTCATTTGTCAAAACCGGATATTCATATTTGGGCCACATCCAGCAATTGGTGGCCACTGCAAATAAGTTTTGCAAACCTGACATTTGAAAACAGTTGGAAAGTTTTGCGAATGGCACTACAAGAAAATGCACCTATTATCTTAGTTTTTCAGAGTTTTTTACCTCGATTTTCAACTATAAAAATTGAGGTAAATATGGATATGGTAAAAGATATATTTTTTACCTCGCTTTCAACCGAGTTAAAAAGTATTTAACCAAGGTAAAAAAAATGTGATCAGGCGAAGTAGGTAGAATATCATTCGGACCGCAGTGAAAAAACATGAGAACGACACTACATTGCGATATTGCACAAACAAAATTCAAAGACGTAAAAAAACCAGGTAAACGATGAGAATACAATGCCGCACTTAGCATTTCTGAATATTTATAAAAAAAACACCGAAAACGGAATCGACATCGATCCTGCTTTCGGTGGTTCTTGGCCGATATTGACATTTCAGTGGCGGACATGAATTAATTAATTTTTCTTTCCATTCAGCAAAAAATGGAAAGAGGATGGTGGCACTGACGATGATAATGGAGGAAGAAATGGTGGTGCCGGCACTTGAACCGAAGGAGAAGGTTAAGCAGGTGAGGCGTTGGAAGAGAAGGTGAAGAAGTGGAGGCGCGCTTGCAAATGGAAGAGGATGAGAGCTTTTTAGGGTTTTTATTATTTATAGTGGTAGGGTTTGGGGGATAAATTTGTTTTGGCCAGAATTAATAAGGAGAACAATTTTTCATTGTGCTGAAAAAAGGCCCTTGGGTTTTCATTTACAAAGTTTATATATTAATTAAGAATTAAAATTATATCTTAAACATAATAATTTTTCAAAAACTAATTCAATTATAAAATCTCAACAAAATCATTATTATATATACATATATGGCAAAGTCTTGGAAAAAATGGTCTTTCCAGAGGTTTACGGAAAGAAAGGGTTTAATTAGAATAATAAAATGTAAAATGTCTTAGTTGCAATATTAAAAAATATATAAAACGTGTAGTAGTTATAAAGGTTATAACCAGATTCATGCAACCCAAAAATTTTATCTTCATTTCTTCTAATTTGCACTTTAAACCTTGGTCTCTACATATACATAGAAATATTTCAGTAGTTTTCATACATGGGAAATCAAGTAAGAGTTGACAGTTCATTTTACACTAATTTAATAATATTTATATAAAGAAAGTCGAGTAAGGTTGACTGTTGATAAATTGAAGTCAAACCATTTTATTAGTGTTTATATATGGAAAGTCAATTAAAGATAGATCGTTCATTAGCTAAAGTGAAACTAATGTAATGTAATAATGTTTATTTGAAGAAAATCGAGTAAGGTTGAATGTTGATAAGTTGAAGTCAAGCCATTTTATTAGTGTTTATATATCGAAAGTTAAGTAAAGGATGACCATTATTCTTACCTAAATATATAAATATAAAATATATTTTTTTGTGAAATGTTGGAAAACGCTAGTACATATTCTAGAGTAACTTAGAATTGAATACTTAGAAGTAAAAAAGGAAAATCGGAAAGGAATACAGATATGTTCTTCTGCCTGGTTGTTGATAAATATTCTGTTGCAGACTTGGAAAATATAATGAGGGTGTATATGGTAGCATCACGTTCGAGAAAATTTCAATTTGGAGTTATGAGTAAAGTTTTTACCTTTTGCACTTAAGGTCTTCCGAGAAAGTTGGAGTTCTCAAGTCACGAAATTAGCGACACCAAAATGAAATTCAAAAATATAAGATTGTGAATTTGTAATTTGGGCATGTATGTGTGGACGAAATGGCCTAGAAAGTCAACATTGATTACTTCTACACAGTCTTGAAAAATTACACTATGGCCCAAAATTGTGTTACCTTATTATTCATTGCTCCAAAATACTTTATTTATTTTATTCTTGCTTAAATATAGAAATATATAAGAAATTGTTTTTGGTGAAATGTTGGAAAGCGCTTGTACATGTTCTAGAGTAACTTAGAGTTAAATACTTAGAAGTAAGAAAGGAAAATTAGAAAGGATTACGGATATGTTCTTATGCCCGATTGTTGATAAATATTATGCTATAGACTTACAAAATACAATGAGGGTGTATATGGTAGCATCATGTTCGAGCGAATTTCAATTTGGAATTACGAGTAAAGTTTTTCTTTTTGCACTCAGGTCCCTCTAAGAAAGTTGGAGCACTCGAGTCACGAAATTAGCAACACCAAAATGAAATTCACTAATATAAAATTGTAATCTTCCAATTTCGGCATGTATGGGTTAACGAAAGGGTTTCGAAAGTTATCATTGATTACTACTACACAAACTTGAAAAATTACACTATGGCCCAAAATTGTGTTGCCCTATAATACAATGCTCCAATATACATGATTTTTGTTATGTTTGCCTAAATATTAAAATATTAAATAGATGAACTTTTTGGTAAAATGTTGGAAAGCGCTAGTACATGTTCTAGAGTAACTTAGAGTTAGTTACATAGAATTAAGAAAGGTAAATCGGAAAAGATTACAAATATATTCTTGTGTATATTTATTGATATATACTATGTTATGGACTTTGAAAATACAACTTGGGTGTATAGGGTACCATCATGTTCGAGCGGATTCAATTTGGAGTTACGAGTGAAGTTTTTACTTTTTGCACTTAGATCCCTCCAAGAAAGTTGGAATTGTCGTCAAAATTCAATTCAATAATATACTGTTGCAATTTTGCAATTTGGGCATATATGGATGAACATAAGTGCCTTGAAAGTCAACATTGATTACTTCTGCACAATCTTGAAAAATTACACTATCAATAATATTCCCCTTGTCTCTAAACGCTATGCCTTCTCTCTTTCCCCACCCCAAAAACCAAAACCCTAGTTGCCTCAGGGGGGCTTCCGCCGCACCACCTTCTCCGATGACCCCCCCCCCCAACAATCCCACCCTTCCCAACCCCCTTACACACATACCATTCCTCCCCCCGAGATCTAAACTACAGAAGAAAAAGATGGGTTCATCATTGTGAAGCTTATGCTTCAGGTGGCCATAGAAGGTCTTTGCAACAGGTGGACATCGTTCATCAATACTTGTGGCGAACCTTGTGGCAAAGACTCCAGTTTCACCAGTGCTCCAGAAGATCGTGGATCCACGGCGACGCCGGCTCGTAGTGAAGGCTCCATTTCATTTTGCGAGCTGGGTCTGCTCTAACAACATTGAGTCATCGAGTCGGCACAACTCAGTTCGACTCAATGTGGAACTCAACTTGGCCTCGACTCGGTGGGTCGATCCAACTCGGCCAGAGTTAGGATTTTTCGGTGGGCCAGAATTTTCAGAAGACTCTTTTATGTGGAGCAATATCATCGTCATGACAGTAGGTATATTTAATGTTGAATGATGCGATGATGTCATTTTCATTAGTATATCTTTGATGGCTACGATAAATATGGAGTGTAAAAATAATCTGGGGGGCAAAATCTCTTCGAACTGTATAGAATTCTGTAGCTCTTCCCAGGAAGGACACAGGCATGGGGGTTCTGCTTCATTTATTTATTTGACTTTTTAGTTTGCTACTTTTCGGGGTGGGGGCTTTTAATTTTGCACTTATTTAATTTTTTTTCTTTTTTGTTTTCACTTTACTTTAAAAGGGGCTTGGAATTAAAAGGGTTTTTTAATTTAAGTATCAGGTAGGAATTATATCTGTCAATATTTATTTTTCGAACAGCCTAAGTCCGATAAATTTTGATTGACTTCAAATCTGATATCCAAAGAGATGGTTAGGAGAAATCCAAGTCATTAAACCAACGGACTTTTGGCGATACCTTTTCTTTCTTAGGATTTAAATCAGATTTGTAGACTTTGGTCCATTAGATGTTTAGGCCAATTTTATTGTTCATTCGATTTAATTGATCTTTCTAATCTTTTGGGGCCGGGTTAGCGATAATTCCGCATTCTAAGTGATTTCTATACACCAATGAAAAAGACATTTTTGCAATTAAAATGACTGATTTTAGTCTCCTAGTTTAAGGGGAAATGGTCTAAACGGATTGAATGGAGACAAACCGAACCTTTAGTTGGGGAGATTCATTGATTTTGTTTTCATTGTCTTAAATGTTTGATCAGAAGTGTGGATGGAACATTTGTCAATATATTTGATATTTCATTGTATTTGCTCCCAATGGTACGCTCAAGTCGTTGGTATGTGACTACTCTAAGGTTTTGCAATGATAACCACTTATCTTTGATTTGCCCTTCTTTTTTGCAATGTGGACATTTTCTTAGTATTGTTTTACTCACTAGTGACTTTTTGTATCTCTCTTGCAGCCATTTGAGACCATAGACTAGATTGGTAATATCTACTTAACGTAAGCCTACGGGCACGACTGTATGTAAGCCTACGGGCACGACTGTATGTAAGCCTATGGGCACGACTGTATGTAAGCCTACGGGCACGACTGTATGTAAGCCTTTGGGCATCTCATGTAAGCCATTTTTTGGCAACAGTTGTTCTTTAATCGAAAAGAGTCGGGAACCATATAAACCCATTTAATTTTATTAATTTTTAAAAGAAAAATTGCACTATTGCCCAAAATTTTGTTACCACATTATCCATTACTCCAAAATACATGATATTTGTTATTCCTGTCCAAATATAGATATATAAAATATATTAATTTTTTTGGTGAAATGTTGTAAAGCGCTAGTACATGTTCTTTAACTATTACCGGTGCCTCATAGCAACCAAATTTTATGCTACTTATTTAATGTACTACTTATTTTATATAATTATGAACAAGTAGCATATAAAATTTTATTCAGTAAAAAAAATAAAATTTATTTATTGATAATCGACTTCGATCACATATTACTCGAACTTTACGTTTAATTTATTTCATTTGAAAAACATTAACAAAAGTCATAGTTAAAAGTATAATTATAAATCTTTTAAAAGTTTAAAAGAAATGGAGTAGTATAAAAAATTTACAAAATTATATTTTAGTTTTATTTAACATTAAATTTTATTATTAAAATTACGATCATGTAATACTCGAACTCTACACTTAACTTATTTCATTTGAAAATATAAACATAAAGTCATAGTTAAAAGTAGGAGTCCGTCTCTTGAAAGACGGTCTTTCCATAAGCCATGGAAAGACCAAGGTTTAAAGTGCAAGTGAAAAGAAATGAAAATAAAATTTTTGGGTTGCATGAATTGGCTTATAAACTTTATAACTACTACATGTTGTATAATTAATTTTTAATATTGCAACTAAGACCTTTTACCTTTTTATTATTCCAATAAAATCTCATTTTTCCATAAGCATATGAAAATACGGTCTTTTCCAAGACTTTCCCTAAAAGTATAGTTATAATATCTTTTAAAAGTTTTAAAGAAATTGAGTTACATAAAAATTCTAAAATATTATACTTTTTTTAATAAAAAATTTACATTATGAATATATATATATAACCAATTATTATAAATTGTGCATAGGAAGGGTGTCTGCGAGAGGCATGTGTGACGGCGGTAAGCCAGACATACGTGTGCGGTAATTTCATGTCTGCGAGTAATTGCGACATCGATCACAATTGTCGGTAAGCCATACATACATGCGACATCGGTCATTCATGTTTGAGAGAGTGACTTGCGATTGTGACGTCGGTAAGCCAGACATCGGTCATTCATATCTGTGAGGGAGACTTGGGATGTCGGTTGTGACGTCGGTAAGCCAGACATGCATGTGACATCCGTCATTGCGAGTGACTTGCGATGTCGGTCTCAAACCCAACCAGACATGCGTGCGACAACAGTAATGGCAAGCTTTTACCTTGGTTTCAAACAAAATCAAGGTTACCTTAGTATTTTTTAACCGATGTAAAAAATATTTTTAACTTCGAAAAAAATAGAAAAAAAAAAGTAAAAAGAGCGAAGTAATAGGTTCATTTTGTTGTAGTGTTGTTATATTGAACTCATACTGGGGTTATTTTTAGTAATTGGGTTCTGAGTGTCCTGATGACCCGGGTATCCAAACCAATCAAGATGTGTTGATGAAGGAGGCAATGGCAATCCATGTGAATGAAACTCATGTTACATGTCTTTCTACTCCTACTGTTACATATATATGTATACCTATATATATGTACATATACATTAGCTTGCTTGTGTTAAGAGGTTTGGTTAGCGTCCGGAGACTGTAAGACGATTGGTTAGCCTGAGAGGTGGTCCACGCAAGGTATAGACGGAGTCCCTGTAATCATAAGCATAACTAATTCACACAATAAGCTGAACAATTATAGAAAGTTATATTAGGTGAAAGAAACAAGAAACTTGGCTCTGACACCAAGAACAGTAGTGAATAGTAGACAGTCGTGAATAGTAGACAGTAATTAGTGTATAGTAAACAGTAGTGTATAGCAATTATTGTTTACTATACACTAATTAATGTCTACTATTCACTACTGTTTACTATACACTAATTACTGTCTACTATTCACTACTATTCTTGGTATCAAAGCAAGTTTCTTGTTTCTTTCACCTAATATAACTTCTCAATAATTGTAAAGGTTAGACTATGCATTAGCTTGCTTGTGTTAGGCGGTTTGGTTAGCGTTCGAAGCCTGTAAGATGGTTGGTTAGCCTGAGAGGTGGTCCACGCAAGGTATAGACGAAGTCCCCGTAATCATAAGCATACCTAATTCACACAATAAGCTGAACAATTATAGAAAGTTTTAAATGGCAGAAAGAGCTAAAAGATTCTTGTTCGGAGAATCGAGTTCTTCTATTAGAGCATCCACACCATCCAATATTTGACAAAGTCATGAAATTCAACATGTTTTACCAAGCCAAAGTATTAATTCAATTTATAGTCATGGCATATTAAATTTTAATAAATCATATGCAGTTAAAATTCATGAAGAAATACTACCAACGCATCAGAAATTTCAATCAATAAAATTACTTTCTCAAATTGCCATTCATAAGTACAGAGAACAAGGATATAGGTTTAAAATTTTGGTTTAATCCAAATAGCCTTACATCTATTAGTAAGATTAGGAATTGATGCTCCAATATTTATGGCATTAAGAGATGATAGATTAGAAGCATATAAAGATTCGTTATTAGCTATGATTCAAAATAATATTTGTAATGGAACAATTAGATTTGATTGTATCCCAAATTACACGACTAGTTTGACAGATCCACATATAATGGATTCTTTAAAAATTTTGGAATCTGGTTTTCTGAGAGTCTTAGAACGGGCACTGGCTGAGGTTGAAAATTAGGTTGGATCGATCTTTGGAAAGGGGTATGAATTTGTTGGTTTTGAACACAATATTCGGTTCGGTTATATTAATTTTAGCCTTGTATGTCATTCTGGCCATACCCATTTCTTGCAATGTATTCAGTATTTGATATTCTGATAATCCATCTATATTACATTGATAGAGTGATGAACCATCATAACTGTTAAATGAGGACCTCTGTTCCTTATATTGTATATCAGGAGGTGTAGGTCTTCGATAATAATTTTTTGTATTATTATGTCTCGAATACTAGGCATTTACAGACAAGTAAAAGATCAAGAAAGCAAGCCAGTTCAAATTAAAGAATAATATGATCCATTTGGAGGTCCTATGGGCCAAGACCCATTTGATCTCTAACAAACTGATTCTAGCACAGCCAATCATGGAGGGACCCAGACTCCACATTCAAACAATCAGCAAGGATGCGTAAGCAATGACGATTCCAGCCCAAGCTCCACATTCAAACAATAAGCAAGGATACGTAAGCAATGACAATTCCAGCACAAGCAGCCAGTTATGGAGGGACCCAGACTCCATTCCAGAGACTCCATTATTCAGCACTCAATAATTCAGCAAACATGGCAAAATGGTGGACCCCAGCTTCCACCAGCATTCAGCAAATCAATAAAGCAGCAGACATGGCAGAATGGTGGATCACAGCTTCTACTACCTCAAAGGGAAGGCTAAGATTTGATCCAGATTTCAAATTGCAATTCCAATCCAATGTAATAGATTAGCTAGAACCTCTATAAATAAGGAGGTTTTAGTTCATTTGAAGACACGCTTGATTTAATCGCCCTTTTTGTACTCTACAATCACCTCCCTCTGAGATCAACGTACAAACTTGATTTCCAATCCCTTGTAAGCCTTTAAGACTTTACTACTCAATATCAAGACATTTCACTCAATAACCGTTTTGTATTATTTTATTATTAGGAGATATTAAAAAGGTTTACCAACAAAATAATTATTCAAACCAAATATTACATAGTATAGCAAATCAAGTAGATTTACTATCAACTAAATTGGATAATAAGCTAGAAAATTTTCCAAATAAGATTTCTACTCCACATTTCCAAGTATCTTCATTCCCAAGGAATATGGAAAATACAGCTTCATTATTAAGAAATAACAGTTCTAGACAGGATATCCTGAAACAAGATATCCCTAGTACTTCTAGGCAAATATGAGTTATATCTCAAATTAATTCAGAAGAAAGTAATTCAACAAGCTCTAGTTCCTCTAATTCCACATCTGATGTAGAATCAGCTTATCAATTAACTCATCAGATAGATATAATAGAAAATCAATTCGGAGATTATCCTACACAAAGTCATGATCAACCACACTTACAGTTAAACAGATTAAAGAAATCTAGATATAATTGGAGATATAATAATACAAAAAATTATTATCCAAGACCTACACCTAAGTCCCCGTAATCATAAGCATACCTAATTCACACAATAAGCTGAACAATTATAGAAAGTTTTAAATGGCAGAAAGAGCTAAAAGATTCTTGTTCGGAGAATCGAGTTCTTCTATTAGAGCATCCACACCATCCAATATTTTACAAAGTCATGAAATTCAACATGTTTTACCAAGCCAAAGTATTAATTCAATTTATAGTCATGGCATATTAAATTTTAATAAATCATATGCAGTTAAAATTCATGAAGAAATACTACCAACGCGTCAGAAATTTCAATCAATAAAATTACTTTCTCAAATTGCCATTCATAAGTACAGAGAACAAGGATATATGTTTTTACATTTTGGTTTAATCCAAATAGCCTTACATCCATTAATTAGATTAGGAATTGATGCTCCAATATTTATGGCATTAAGAGATGATAGATTAGAAGCATATAGAGATCCGTTATTAGCTATGATTCAAACTAATATTTGTAATGGAACAATTAGATTTGATTGTATCCCAAATTACACGATTAGTTTGACAGATCCACGTATAATGGATTCTTTAAAACATATACAATTAAAACAAAATTAAATAGTACTAGATACAGAACATTTTGTCCTAGTTTACAGAATATATTTCAAACTAATGAGGTCATTTATTCCATCGGCTTTAAAATTAAATTCAACAGAAAAAGATGAATCAGTATATGTTACCACAAATTCAGATAATACAAATATAGAAGTCCCAAAACTATTAAAATGGAATTAAATAACTATCCCAGAAGAAATAATAGCAGAAAGACCAATAAGCATTCAAAGAAATTTAAGAATTACTGAACCATCGACCATTAAGGAACAAATTGATGGAAAAATATTTATCAAGTTTAATAGATCCATGTCTAGTAGGTATATAGAAAATCATAGAGACAATCAAGAGTCTAGTATAAACAATTATCAATCACATAGATATTCAATGTCCGATATACTAGAGAATTCTCAATTGATAAGGAATATCTGAATAAGGATTATTACAGCATAGGAAATATTAAGAAACGACCATGGATTGAAAAATTGGAAAGTAATATCAGAGAAAATATTAAACATGAATTTTATGCAGAATTGACTACAAAAGGTATAAGAAAAACAAAAAAAATTATGTGGTTAGAATATTATTTAGGTAACATAATTAGTTATGATAGGTTAGATAATATTCCAATTATTAATGTTCAATCTAATTTATATAGGAAATGGAAATTACAAGATAATTCGATAGTAAGTTCTATTCATTAGTGTATAGTAAATAGTAATTAGTGAACAGTAAACAGTTAACAGTAATTAGTGAACAGTAAATAAGGAATAGTAAATAGTAAAATAGTGAGTAGTAAAAAATACAAAATAGTTATTGAATGGAATTCTTGATATTGAGTAGTAAAGTCTCAAAGGCTTACAAGGGATTGGAAATCAAGTATGTACGTTGATCTCAAAGGGAGGTGATTGTAGAGTACAAAAAGGGCGATTAAATCAAGCGTGTCTTCAAATGAACTAAAACCTCCTTATTTATAGAGGTTTTGGCTAATTTATTACATTGGATTGGAATTACAATTTTGATATGAATCTCCTTGCGAAGACTCACGATTTGCGGAATTAATATCTTTAATTTGGTGAAGAGATCTGCAAACCCGCACTATCTCGCACGAAATTCAGGAGTCTAGCCCTCGAGGTACGCCTAACTTCGACTTGCTCTCTAACTAGCCCTCAGGATCAGATTACAAGGTTTATTGGTACTTAACTAGCCCTCGGAGTTAAGCAACAATGGAATAGCTCGCAAGCAAAGAGTATGAACTCAAAAGGTTGTATATTTGATTGATGAAAGGTTTTTATTTTCGTCCATAAGGCCTCCCTTTTTATAGGGTTACAATCTTGCCTCAAACCCTAATCACAAATGAAAACTGAATCAACTTATGGCAGCTTTAAGAAGCTAAAACCATATCTAGCTAAAATGTCTTGCATGTGAAGAAATTGAGGATCGAAGCATTTAATCAACCATGTTACGCAAATATTCCCCAAGTGTCTAGCTAAATAATTTTACTTGCTTTTTATCTTTCATGTCCTTGTGTCAATTGAACCAACCTCCCCCCCCCCTTTACCATATTTATTCCTAGCAACACAAACAAATTGACAACTGATTCATGATTGTGTTTAATTCAATATTAAGCCCTAGCATCTTTGTGGACATACTCAGGACTTACCACTAACTACCCCACAAGTAGCGTAGTAGTGAGTTGGGTGTAGAATATAAATTTAAATTTGATCCTTTGAGCTAGTGCATTCGGTTGGGTTAATTATCTACAATTAATGACCCCGAGTGAAGGCGGGTCACCACTGCCCACCCTTTGCCTAAGCTTCTCCGCCGCTCGCCTCTGTGTTGCTTTTGCCGCTAGGGTTTCTCTGCATCGCCGCTAGAAAATCTGGCCCCACTAGGGTTTCTCTCCTCTGTATCACTTCCATCGCTGCCTCGACTCCGCCGCTTGCCTCTGCATCGAAGCCCAGCACCGGTGAATGTTTCCTCAAATTGAACTCCATGTTGCATTTGTTGTATTGTTTAAAACCGATTATGTATTGTTGTTTTTTATGTTGCTGCTTTTGTGTGGTGTTGTCTTGTTTCAGATATGGGTTTTCATTGATGCCGGAAATCGATTGGTTTCTGACAGCTATTCTTTTGGGACCTCGAAAATAGGTTCCGAGTTCGGAACCTATTTCGGACCCTAACTAAAGGCAGTTTTTGAATCACCTTTATCAATTTTGACAGGAGAGGAAGTAAGAGAGGAAGCTCTAGCGTATTGTGTTTGCAGGTTGAAATCTAGGCATATATTATATGAAGCATGGGGATTTGCTGGAGTGTAAGAAACAGGAGGTCGTCCCATGGGCCTGATACTCACACCAGCATCTCAACCACCACCAATTTCAGCTCTTCACTACTTCAACAGACACCAGCCTGTTCTCCTCCGCCCGCAACGGCTCAGCCGCAACTTGTAATGGTCAGAATTGGTTGGTTTACTTAAGCTCATGTCCCATTTCTCCACTTGACTTTACAATTTCAATTGAAGGAAAGGAAAGGAAAGGACTGAGTTTACCTGCCACTCCTGTTTTTATTTTTTTTCATTCAATCAAGTTTGCATGAAGTGATGTTTCCAAGTCTGGAGTTCTTATCCTTTTAGCTATGCGTGGAAAGTTGGCAGCCCATTCTAAAGGCTGTGTCGCCAGCCTTGGGCGCCCCGATGACCCGACACCACAGGCACTGTCGAGGGGGTAAGTCACGGTATTCGGACGCCATGGCCATTGAGCGGAACCGTACTCGTCGCAACCTCCAGGGGACCCCACCGCCATGTCAGACTCCTCCTTCCGGAGGACACACCGCTGGTCGCCACCCGAAGGGGACCCACGACAGCAGGCCCCTCACGGGACCCACTGTTGACGCTTTGCTGAGGTCACCCCCACACGGAGCGCTACCGAGCTTCGAAACCGGGATCTCTCCCTGGGGTACTCAACCCACTACCGTCTGGGTACATCAGCGGGTGTGTTGGCAGCCCATTCTAAACATTGCATGTGATATACAATGAGTTCCGGATCTTCTGTTACACTTTTGTATACTACTGTGTGTTACACCAATAAGCAACTGCCATGTGTCTATCCTAAATTAACTAAAATTAGTTTAATGATCTTTATCGAAGTATAATTTATTTAGGAGGGATACACGAAAGAATCTAATTGGTGTAACACACAGTGATACACAATGATGTAACATTCATCATAACAAGTAGTAGCTAATAATTAGTGGTGTTAAAAACTTGGCGCTCCATCTTCATAAATCATACCATGTTACGGCTCAGGATCTTCTGTTACATTATTGTGTATCACTGTGTGTTACACCAATTAGATTATGTCATGTGTCCCTCCTAAATAAATTATACTTAGATAAAAATCATTAAACTAATTTTAGATAATTTAGGATAGACACATGGCAGAATCTTATTGGTGTAACACACAGTGGTACACAAAAGTGCAACAGAAGATCCTGAGCCGATATATAGAGGTAGAATAGACGTTCCCTCCTTTTTCTATATAAACGGGACAGCAGACTTAAAGAAATAAGTCAATCAAAACTCTTATTTTCCATGATCTCTCTATTGCTTTCAAATCTTCAGTGTTTTTCTTTGAGAGCTCTTTCAAAATGATGAACAGATTCTGTCTGCTGCTTCTAATCCTTGTTGCGTTCGCACCCGTCTATGCCTCTTTTGTTTCAAATGCCGCCGCAAGGAGCGCCGTTTGCTTAGACGGCTCTCCCGCAGCATACTACTTCGAGAAGGGGTCCGAACAAGGTACTAACAACTGGATAGTGTTCCTGTCTTATGGCGGTTGGTGCAACGATGCCCGAAGCTGTCTGAATTTCGGCCACAGATCCACTAGAAATTTATCCGATCACGTCTTTTTCATGGGCATGCTATCTAACCAGACTGATCAATCCTGATTTTGACAACTGGAATCGTGTAATAACCGCGTACTGTGACGGAGCATCGTACACGGGCGATGTTGCAGAGGTTGATCCTTCCACCAATCTCCATTTTTGGGGGGCGCGGATCTTTTCTGCGGTTGTGGAGGAGCTGCTGGAAAAAGGCATGAAATATGCCGACAACGCGATCCTTGACGGATGTTCGACCGGAGGCTTAGGGACGATCCTAAACTGTGATAGATTCCGAGACATGCTCCCTTCACGTACGACCGTGAAATGTTTTGCGGATGCAGGGTACTTTGTGAACATGAAGAGCATTTCGGGTGACCGGAGTTACCAGGGATATTTGGAGGAAGTAGTGAAGATGCATGGGATGGTGAAGAACATGCATCCGTTGTGTCGGGAGGAGATGAAAAGAAAGAAGAGGAGGGAGAGTTTGTGTGTTTCCAGAGAATATGGCAATGCATATAAAGACTCCCATCTTCTTTGTAAACGTCGAGTATGATTATTATCAGATTAAATACGGTCTGGTGCCTTTCCCTCCGACAGAAAGGTGGAACAGTTGTCGTAATGACATAACACTATGCAGTTCCGACCAGCTTGTAAGAATTCAAGAATTCGGAGATGGGTTTCTGAAAGCCTCACACGAAGGAGGAGCAGGCGCCTCTCCCTCAAGAGGCTACTTTATCAACGGTTGTTTCGATCACTGCCAGACAATATGGAATGGGAAGTGTTCGGCGTATGACTCTCCTAGAATCAGAGGCACTTGGATTGCGAAAGCAGTGGGCGATTGGTATTTTGAACGGAATCCTTTTAAGGAGATTGGGGTTCCTTATCCTCAGGATCATAGTTGTCGCAAAGCCGTGATGAGTTCGGACACTTCTGAAGTTCCGACACATGTGATGTCTGTCCGTTATTAATTAAGAGCTTGTATTCTAATGTCTTTGATTTTAAAGCTTGATACGTGTAGCTTTGTTCTTTCATTCCATTTCACTGCACTACATTTAACATCCTAATTCCTGCACAAATTATTCAATGCGAGTGAAATATTTAAAGAGTAAGAGAAATCATTCTTCACCACTGTCATTAGTGGATGGTGCAGTTCTGGTTCCATGGAATGTGGAATGAGTTCTGTGAACATGATTCTCTTACTCTGGCATTGAACAATTTGTGCAGGATGTTAAATGTAGTGCAGTGAAATGGAATAAAAGAACAAAGCTACACGTGTCAAACTTATCATTAATTAAAACCGAAGACATTAGAATACAAGCTTTTAATTAATAACAGACAGACAGCACATGTGTCGGAACTTCAGAAGTGTCCGAACTCATCACGGCTTTGAATTGCGACAACTATGATCCCGAGGATAAGGAACCCCAATCTCGGATTCCATTCAAAATACCAATCGTCACTGCTTTCGCAATCCAAGTGACTCTGATTCTAGGAGAGTCGACCACTTCTCATTCCATATTGTCTGGCAGTGGTCGAAACAACCGTTGATAAAGTAGCCTCTTGAGGGAGGCGCCTTGAGGGAGAGGCGCCTGCTCCTCCTTTGTGAAAGTCTTTCAGAAATACATCTCTGAATTCTTGAATTCTTACGAGCGGATCGGAACTGCATAGTGTTATGTCATTACGACAACTGTTCCACCTTCCTGTCGGAGGGAAAGGCACCAGACCATATTTAATCTGATAATAATCATACTCGGCGTTTACAAAGATGGGAGTCTTTATATGCATTGCCATATTCTCTGGAAACACACACAAACTCTCCCTCTTCTTCTTTCTCTTCGTCTCCTCCCGACACAACGGATGCATATTCTTCACCATCCCATTCGTCTTCACTACTTCCTCAAAAATATCCCTGGTAACTCCAGTCACCCGAAATGCTCTTAATGTTCACAAAGTACCCCGCATCCGCAACACATTTCACGGTCGTACGTGAAGGGAGCATGTCTCAGAATCTATCACAGTTTAGGATCGTCCCTAAGCCTCCAGCCAAACATCCGGCAAGGATCGCGTTGTCAGCATATTTCATGCCTTTTTCCAGCAGCTCCTCCACAACCGCAGCAAAGATCTGCGCCCCCCGAAAATGGAGATTGGTGGAAGGATCAACCTCTGCAAAATCGCCCATGTGCGATGCTCCGTCGCAGTACACGATTCCACTAGTAGAAATCAGGATTGATCATTGTATAACTGTTAACAAGTTCATCTATGTATAACAACGGCAAATAAGAAGTTGATATTTAGGAATTACTTGTTAGGATGAATCTATGTATAACAACGGCAAATAAGAAGTTGATATTTAGAAATTACTTGTTAGGATGAATTGTACAATATCACGGACAATAATATTATTGCTAATATATTTTTTCAAATATACCATCAAGAAAAGTGTCAAAAAAGTATGCAAATAGAGCTTGTACTAGGGGAAGTGCATTCTTGGATCCATGCTTACATATATGCGGTCCCTCCTTATAAATTAGGGATGTACTTCAGTTTTCACCATTTTCTTTTCTTCCCCTTACTGATAAAAAAAGGAAGAAGGACCTCACATAATTTACTTACCAGAAACACCAGGTTACTTGTCTTGATAAATTTTGAGAAATTGAATAGATGTGATGGAGGACTAATATTCCCTAAAGAAGAATGAAATAAATGCAATACAGTGAATCATCATGGTTTTAGAAGAATTAAAAGCTTTGTACTCCTACCGTTAGATACATAGAGGTAGAATAGACATTCCCTCCTTTGGTATATAAAAGGGGACAGCAGATGTAAAGAAATAAGTCAATCAGAACTCTTATTTTCCCTGATCTCTCTATTGCTTTCAAAGAAACAAAGAAAAACTCTCTATTGCTTTCAAAGAAACAAAGAAAAACACTGAAGATTTGAAAGCAATAGGGAGAGATCAGGGAAAATAAGAGTTCTGATTGACTTATTTCTTTAAATCATGGAAAATAAGAGTTCTGATTGACTTATTTCTTTAAGTCTGCTGTCCCTTTTATATACAAAAGGAGGGAACGTCTATTCTACCTCTATGTATCTAACTGCAGGAATACAAATCTTTTAATTCTTCTAAACCACAATGATTCACTGTATTGCATTTATTTCATTCTTCTTTAGGGAATATTAGTTCTCCATCACATCTATTCAATTTCCCAAATTTTGTCTATTCAATTTCTCAAATTTTATCAAGACAAGTAACATGGTTGTTTCCAGTAAGTAAATTAAGTAAATTATGTGATGTCATTCTTCCTTTTTTTATCCGTAAGGGGAAGAAAAGAAAATGGTGAAAACTGAAGTACATCCCTAATTTATAATAAGGGGACCACCATAAATGTAGGTATGGATCCAAGCATGCACTTCCCCACTACAAGCTCTATTTGCACTTCTACTTTTTTAATACTATTCTCTATCAAACTTTGATGGTATATTTGAATAAATATATTAGCAATAATATTATTGTCTGTGATATTGTACAATTCATCCTAACAAGTAGTTTCTAAATATCAACTTCTTATTTGTCGTTGTTATACATAGGTCAACTTTATAAATGAATAATGACCAGGTAACAAATAGAGGGACAAGGGGAGTAGAAAATACCACACATACCTTCATTTGAAATATGATTAGGAGTTAGCAGATCCAGAATTGTGCACAGAACTCAAGCAAAGCTCATTTAGGCTTCTTATAGCAGAATCCAAATCATCACCACGTGCTTCAAGTGCTTGAGTGAGTAACTACAAAGTTGAGAATTTAGCAAACAGGCTATCAACACAAATTCATTTCATCATGCAATAACAAAAAAATGTCTAGCAACACAATTTCAAGCTACTTGAAATATATCATCATGAACAAATGTAAGGCACTGTACAGACTTTTCACCAATGAATCGCCATCCAAGTTTTCCATAATGAATGTGGAAATTACAAAGACAGGGAAGAAATAAAAACAATAGACCAGCATCATTGTCTGCTAGCACTTAGCAGCACACCACTTTGCAGGAAACGTGAACATGAAGTTCATAATTAGGCTTTCAGAAGATTGAAAGAAGACCCAAACCATATTCGATATGTTTGAAAGTCCTGTAGCATTGAAGCTTAAGTCTAGAGTTTAGTAAGAATGACTTGTTCTTACAGGCTCTAGTTAGAAATGTTACCGAATAACATCTAATGAAGTATAATTTTGCCATACATCCAAAGACAAATACAGTAAGCTTTTAACCAGAGTTAACTGATTGAATGTTTGAGCATTCTTTAAAGACTCCAAGTACAGCTAAATAAGTGAGGCATGCATTTGTCATCAGAGAATCAAGGCTTCTCAATTATAGGTCTGTAAAGCTTTTTCAGTCACAACAATGACAATCCGCGCAAAGTCTGTAAAAAGTACTAGAATTGCTTGCTCATAAAAAGTCTGTTAAGCCTAGTAAATCATCCAAAAAAACACTAATTTACATCCTCAAATATCTTCTCAGTTACCCTAGTAGTACAGCCAGAGAAATTCAGTCGAAACAATGACAATCCTTTGCAATGTATGCTTCCACTACATGAAAGCAACTCTGAGTCTTATATGAATAGAAAGTAGCACACATTCAAATAACTCCAAACTTGCCAAACCAAACTCAAATACTGCAAAGAGGACGCATACCACGCATTCAGTTTAGAGAACGACAATCAAACTAAAGAAGCACAAACGCCAGGAATTCATTCGCATCAAAGCAAAGCCTAAGCTCAAGCACCAGTTTTCAATAGCAACAGTATGGATGTTGTAAATTAACACACACTGAGTAATCTTAAGTCCCTTCTCATGCGGCGATTTAAAAGCTTAATCTTCGTATCCCCATCCATTCAAATTACGAATTCCAACCATAAAATAGCAGTAGAAAGGACTCTTCATCCAAAGCGGTAAAAGGATCATAATTTCTCAGGATCAAACAGCTGCAAATGAATTGCTAAAAAAAATAAGCAAAGGACAGCATATACCTCTTTGTCCATACCAGGAAAGAGGGCGACGAGATGATCTAGAGAAGCACCACCGGCGGACAAATTATTATTGTTAGAAGAAAAATAATACAGAGAAGCTCCTGCTCCTGCTCCTGCTCCCGCTCCTCCGGCGGCGGACCTAGGCGGCGAGAATCGAGTCGGAGAAGAAGAGAAGCGAATCCTCTTGGAGGAAACCGGCGGCGGCGATGCTGACGATTGCAAATCCTCAAAGAAATTCGATCTCTTGCCGCACACTATGGCAGACATGTTGTGCCGCCGCCTCCAATCTCTCCCACTCGCTCTCTTCTTTCTCCCACGCCGCCCTAATCCAATCCCTAATAATTTCCCCCAATTTTTCTCCTTTTATCTACAAGATTACACAAACACTTCTGATCCTAAAACACGATATGATCAGCAATATTCCAATTAATAACTTATAATAATATTGAGAATTCAATGGTTTGGTTTCATGGAAGGATCGCGGATGGTTCGATGGGATGATTTTATTCCCCGGAACGAAGCGTTCTGCTCCGATATTAAATACAAAAGGAAGAAGAGAAAGTTATGAGGAATGACTTTATATCTAGGAGTAAGAGTGACGGGCGGTGACTGGGGTGATTTATGGCCTGGCGAATGAGGAAGTGGCATCTGTTGTTTTGGAAATGGTTGATTGGAACTTGTGGGGTTGTGATTGGGCTGTTAAGGAAGTCCCGTGTTCGCTAGGGGGATTATTGGGCATGGGGTTTCGGTCGTTGTTTTATCCCGTGGTGCTTTGTTTGGTGGGTGGCTAATGGAAGCTTTGATAAGGTTTTTTTTATATTTTTGAATAGGGTTATTTGCTTGATTAATTATTTAAGATAATAATCTCTCACCGTTCTTTGAAAGATTCACATAACTTGAGTTTAAGAGAGTTTAAAGTAGAGTTGGCAATTGGGTTGGGCTGCCCATAAACACCATAGGCTCAAAACAAACACAACCTCCGGCGGCGGACCTAGGCGGCGAGAATCGAGTCGGAGAAGAAGAGAAGCGAATCCTCTTGGAGGAAACCGGCGGCGGCGTTGCTGACGATTGCAAATCCTCAAAGAAATTCGATCTCTTGCCGCACACTATGGCAGACATGTTGTGTCGCCGTCTCCAATCTCTCCCACTCGCTCTCTTCTTTCTCCCACGCCGCCCTAATCCAATCCCTAATAATTTCCCCCAATTTTTCTCCTTTTATCTACAAGATTACACACACTCGAACGCCTCCTACGCTCGAAAACCTCCTCGAGCACTCGAAGATGAAAACCTCCTCGAGCACTCGAAGACCTCCAACTCGAATGCTCCCCTCTAGCACTCAAACACCTCCAGCACACGAACACCTTCATCCCTCGAGTGCCCCCTGAAGCACTCACAGACCTCCAGCACACTCGCAGACCTCCAGCCCACGAATGCCCCTCCTGAGCAGTCATGGATCCGAGGGTAGCTCCCGAGCACCAAAGACTTGAATTCCCCCTCGAGCAATTAAAAACATCCATGTCTCGAATGTCCCATTTGAGCACTCGAACACCTCCATGACTCAATTGTCTCCTCGAGCACTCTTCGCTGCGTTTCACTGCCTTTGTCACTGAGTTTCACCGCCTCCACCTATGCCTTCGCTGCGTTTAATGACATCTGAATGCACTTGCTTCCCAATTGATATACTGCCATGGACAACATCACTATTCACTTGCCCTCATCAAATTCGCCACTGCTTCTTGCTCATATGGAACGGAAGAAGTGAAGGTTTAATTTTATAAATTATAGGTTATAGAATCGGGTTTCAGGTTGAGTTTGGGTCATGTCGGGTTTGGGTCCGGTCCAAATTATCATGTCAGGATCAAATTTTGGGTTGAGTTCGAGTCGAGTCGGGTTTGGGTTTTGTCTCAGATTATCAGGTTAGAATCGAGTTTTGGGTTGAGTTCGGTTCGGATCAGGTTCGGGATTGGGCCAATATTTTGCAGGTCGGGATTGGATTTGAGTTGAGTTCGGTCGAGTCAGTACATGTCGTGTCAGAAATCTTGGTCAGAAATTGGCCGCTCTAATTCTAACCACTTAATGGAACGAATTAATGGCTAGCAACTTGATGTATGGGAATAAAGTATAAAATTCATTTTGGCTAACAACAATGGAACGAATTAAATATGCTACTAGGCTAGCCAGCCCTCAACAAGGTAGTTTTTTTAGGATACTTGTCATCTTTAGCTGCAGCCAACCAGCCTATTTTGAAACTACTACTAGCTAGCCCATACGGTACTTCATGATGCATGGAAGAAGCACATGCATTGTTTATCACATGTAATGTTTAGAATGGGCTGCAAACCTGATTGAATGAAAAAAACCAAAAAAGGCTGGTAAGTCGGATACAACTAGGTAACTTTTACCACTTTCTGTTCAAAATTCTAGGTTTTCATTGTTTCATGCATCTTTGTACATTGACAATCGTATGAAGAAGAAGAAAATCATATAGTAGCACTGCTCCTCAATATTCCTGCCTTCATTACTCTTCCTTCTGTATATTCTGGAATCATGAACCAACTACACCATTGGTTTTGTCGTGTTTTTCTTCGGGAAGTTATTTTCAAAGTGGATAGTGGTTTCTTACCATTGTGGAGAAGAAAATGTGTGATTTCTTAAGTGGTTTCTTAAAGTGAGGTGGAAGAGAGAGAATGAAAAAAATAATATATTTAATTGGTAAGAAACCGTTGGCAATTTCTACCATTGCATATGATCTTAGAGGTTAAAGTGAATATTTGGGGCCTTGAATATTCAAAAATGTAACCATAATTTTAAAATGAGACCTATTACAAGAAATTGACTAGGAAATAGCCGTGGAGTTGAAATAGAGGAAAGCGGACTAGTCGTACATATATAAATACAGGAGGTTGTGTTTGTTTTGTGCGGGCAAAGACCAGAGTACGTAAGAGAGGAAGCTATAGCGTATTGTGTTTGCAGGTTGAAACCTAGGCATATATTATATGAAGCATGGCTGGAGTGGAAGAAACAGGAGGTCGTCCCATGGGCCTGAGCCTGATACTCACACCAGCATCTCAACCACCGCCAATTTCAGCTCTTCACTACTTCAGCAGACACCAGCCTATTCTCCTCCGCCCGCAGCGGCTCAGCCGCAACTTGTAATGGTCAGATATTGGGCAATCCAAACCCCAGGATATTCTCGTTTTGGGAGGCCAAGGCCGCAACCAGGAACTTCCAAAGCGACACGGTTCTGGGCGAAGGCGGCTTCGGCAAAGTCTAGATTTCAACCTGCAAACACAATACGCTATAGCTTCCTCTCTCACAATATGCCCGCACAAAACAAACACAACCTCCTGTATTTATATATGTACGACTAGTCGCTTTCCTCTGTTTCAACTCCACGGCTATTTCCTAGTCAATTCCTTGTAATAGCTCTCATTTTAAAATTATGGTTACATTTTTGAATATTCAAGGCCCCAAATATTCACTTTAACCTCTGAGATCACATGTAGTAGTAGAAATAGCTAATGGTTTCTTACCAATTAAATATATTATTTTTTCCATTCTCTCTCTTCCACCTCACTTAAGAAACCACTTAAGAATCCACACATTTTCTTCTCCACAATAGTAAGAAACCACTTTTTACTATTTATGTACCCCACTTGATTTTCTATATCCTACTCATTAGTTTTATTATTAACATTTAATTTTAATAAATTTTTCTACCCACAAATTAGTTGAATGTAAAATTTAATAATACGTTATAATTTTTAAAATTGAATTTCAATTTTTTCTATAATTGTTACAGATTTTTTCAATAATTTTTCTTCAATAATTTTCTCAAAAATTATTCCAATTTTTTATTCCAAATCTTTCCAAATTTTAATAAAAAATCATTCAATATTTTTAATTTTAAAACGTTTTAAAATTAAATTTTAAAAATAAAAAAATTCACTTTTTTTTAAAAAAAAATTAAAAACAAAGAAAGGGACACGTGGCCCAACCAGGGGGTGCCACGTGTCCCTCTATTTACCAAAAAAATATATGCGGCATTTGAGTGGGACACGTGGCCCAATGTATGGGTCACACGTGTCCCACTCAGCTAATTCTTGGCGGGTTTTTTTTCATTACCCTATTTTTGACGGGTTTTTAACAGTATAACAATTTTTGATCCCCTAATTCTATATTGTTCTTCTATGTATATTACTTTACATCCATGAGATAATAAGATTTAAATTGCACACCTTTTTGTAACTATTTTAAAATGTATTTAATAATAAATAATTGATAGAAAATAAACAATTTAATCATAAAATAAATAGTACTGGATTCTTTTAGTCTCCTTTAGGAAATTAGGTCTCCATCACATCTATTTGATTTTCCAAATTTATCTAGACAATTAACATGATTATTGCTTACATTAATTATATACATCAATTATAGTGCTATTCTTCCTTTTCATCAATAAGTGGGAGTATGGTACCAAACATGAAGAACAAGTGTTGGGATACATGCTTACTTGTTATATACCAAACATGAAGAACAACTTTAGTGATGGAAATGTGAACTTTTACCCAAAAAAAAAAATGCAAGAAACATGTTATGATTTATGAAGATGGAGTGGCAAGTTTTTAATAGCTAGTAGCTACATTCCATACTTGCATTTATGACGGTCCACTTTTTATAAATTAGGCACCTATTTTAGGTTGGCAAAATCTTGGGAAATACCATCTTTCTATAAGTTTATAAAAATATGGAGTTTAATTAAAATAATAATGGGTAAAAAGTCTTAGTTACAATATTAAAAATTTATTATACAACGTGGTGTAGTCATAAAGTTTATAATCTGATTCATGCAATCCAAAATTTGTATCTTCATTTCTTCTAATTTGCACTTTAAACCTTGATCTTTCCATGACTCATGGATATACCGTCTTTCAAGAGACGGACTCTTTTAGATTTCACCACTTTTACTTTTCTTCCCCTCTCTGATAAAAAGGGGGAAGGAATGACATCACTGGCGAGACACCAAAAATAAATCAAGCTCTAAGCTGAATTTTCAGTTCAGGATTCTGTGGTCGGTATGGGCATACCGACCAGTATAGCTGCGAGCAGGTTCGTTTCCCAAGAGATTGGCGAGACTTTTTCCTTAATCTTTAATCTACGAATTTGTAACCAAAAGAACCAGAAGAGGGTCGTGAATAAGAGAAAATAAAAATTGAGTAAAAACAAGAATGAGAAATTGTTACCGATTGCAAAACAATTCAACTATGATGATAAGATTCCAGCTTCGATCAATTCCATACTGGCTTTCTTTCTCGATCCTTGATGCAAAGATGACTTTAAATGCATGCACACAAATTAGTTATAGTTGCAAGCAACCAATCTTTCCTTACTTTGTCGATAATCAGGAGGACGTCTCACCAACTATTTCTCTAACTAACATATAACCTAAGAGACGCTCTATAGATTTAATATGCTAGCAGCATTAAGAATGAGAAAGACCCAATTCATAACCAACAAACTCGGACGCCGGATTGTTAAATTAAGACTGTTGTTCCCTACCACTGATTGAACTGAAATCACAATTACGGATGATTGGTTCAATTGGCATTAAATTAACTAACATGCTATCAAATATTGGTCACTACTCAATAACATGAAAGCAATTATAATCATTATAATCAAGAACAGCAGATGCAAGCATGCAATCAAAGTATAAGAACTGATTAGATCTCACGAGAATCGACGCCAGTACTTCCTTGATCTTTACCGGAAAGGAAGAATTTAGCTAGAATACATAATTGAATTAACAATCAAAAGCATTAAAATAAATGATGAAAATTGTCTGAATAAAATATTGGAAACCCCAAATCGCAAAATACTATCTGCGCAAATGGACTGTGTGTACGTAATTCTGTTCTCTGTTTTCTATCGGCCGTACATCTATTTGTGTAAAAAAAATAAAGTCTCCAAAATATTACTACAACCAAAATATAGATAAGGAATAAAATATGTCTTTCCTTATCTAACTTGAACTCTAAAAGATAATCACAATATTCTCTCCTAACAATTAGGAGTCTTCAAATCAATCTTGATTCTTCTCCAACTACATTTGTAATTGCCATAATTCAGCACCAAATATCTCCATTATTATTTCCTCTTCCATCTCTAAGCACAAATGAAATGACAACTGCACCAACTTGCCAATTCGGCATCTAAATCTTTAAACTGCAAGTACATTACGAATAACATAAATATCCAAGCATTTAATCAACCATTTAACTCAATAATCAACCCAAAATATATGGTAATATCAACCCCATCAATCACATAATTTACTTACGGAAAAAATCATGCTACTTGTCTTAATAAAATTAGAAAAATTGAATAGATGTGATGGAGATGTTCGAGTCATGGAGATGTTCGAATGCTCGCGTGCGACAGTGCACTTTATCAAATTTCTTGGGCACCATCGACTGAGCACAGTTGCTTGAGTGGGCGCTCGGTTCTCTCAAACGCCATGTCCGGTAGTCCGTCCACCTCCAAACCAACACCACCACCACCATTGTCGTTAGAGCACCATTGTCGTTAGAGCACCATTGTCGTTAGAGCACCACTGTTGCGATACCAACACTTCCACTTTCTCATTTGTCAAAACACTAAATACATTTTAAAAATATCGATACAGAATGACATAAGTTAGTGAAATACATGGTTTGATTTAGCATTTCTACAAGTCAAAACGGCATTTTCATATTTGGGCCACATCCAACAATTGGTGCCCACTGCGAATAAGTTTTGCAAACCTGACATTTGAAAACAGTTGGAAATTTCTTGAAATGCTTATGTTGAGCTCAGAATTGTTTTTAGTAATTGGGTTTCTGGATGTCCAGGTGACCCAATAAAGATCTGTTGATGAAGGGGGCAGTACATTTCAATGAATATATTCGTTTCTGAAAGCATTTATTGGAATCACACTTTGTACATGTGAAGCAAGGCATCCGATGCAAGGTTTATGGCCCAGCACTCGGCAGAACAAGGAGAATAAATTCTTTTCTGAAAGCATTCATTTAAGGTGCTGAAATAACGCTCCACATCAATTACAAATAGAATTGACGTAACGTAAAAACAAATTATTACAAGGATATCTAAATTCTATCGATAAAAAATGAATATTTGTACTATTAATATCAGACATCCAATAGAACTGTAATACTATCACTCGAAATATTAGTTTGTTTCCTACAAAAATCATTACCACTAAGCAGAGAGAATAATATCACGCATCAATATTATTGTGCCGAACAGGAATCTTCTACAATTGCAACACCACTTAATCCAGTTGATCCAAATCACAACATATGTTGTCAAAATTGTAATTTGAAAAACCCAAATCAACACATCCAAATACTCCCTCCGTCTCAGCCTATTCTGCACAGAATCTTTTCACAGTCTCCAATAAACATGTTTGACTGCAAATATGTGTAGCTACTGAGAATAATGACATGCAAAGAATTGATATTTAGAAACTACGTGTTACGACGAATCTAACTATATCTCATACGATAAAATTATTGTTCATACACCTATTCAAATATGTAGTCAAAGTTTAACATCTTTGATCCAAAAAAATTTGTGTGCAGAATAGGCTGGGACGGAAGGAGTAAATAGAATCCCTAACTTCATAAAAATGCAATACCTAATACAAAACACAAATAGAATTACAAACACACGACATGTACAACTAGATCAAGAACAGAACATCAACACAAACATGTAAACCGAGTGACCATCATGAACACAAGATCGAATCGATCATGTCGAAAGCAAGACTAATGAATCTAGAAAAATTTCACACTTATCCAATAACATAAAGATTTGAAGAACGTCAATTAAAAAATATGTTGGTTCCCCATCTTCCTAACATGAAGAATAATAAAAATCACGACGTCAATGTTATGTAAGAAATATTTTTGAGAAAAGTGCATATATAACCTATATAATTCATATAAGCGCAAATATAACCTTATGATAATTGAAAGTGCCAACATAAGCCTAGATAATAAGTGAAAGTGCAAATATAACTCTTTCTGATAACTTTTAGCCGGAATTTCATAAAAAGACACTTTTGCCCTTCTAAAAAAACAAAGAAAAGGAAATGATGTTATTGCCCCTAGCATCATTAATACCCAAATATTAACGTCGGATCATTGATGGACTACTGATGCACCGCCGCCATAACATGTAGGGTTATATCGGCACATTATGAAAACTAACAGGGTTATATCTATACATTCCTAAAACTTTTAGGGTTATATCAGCACATTCGTAAAAAATATAGGTTATATCAGCACATACTATAAAAACAAAGTGTAATATTAGTACAAAATCAACGCCAACCGCACACAACCACCATTCCAACCTCTTATACCGATTGCCGACGTTCCAGAGTTTAATTCTAGCGGCGAAGAAAGAGTTTTGGCAAGGTCGACGTAGCGGACGGTGGAGGTGCGGAAACCTCTCAAAAAGGGTATCTCCATCTGAAATTCCCCTTAATTCACTAGATTAATGCAATATTGAGTTTGATTCTATGATTTTTTTACTTCTCGCCAGATGAATGGAGATATGCAGTATATATGGTATAGAATATAAGGATTTTGATGATATTTTGTTTATTTTATTGAGTTTAGTCTGAATTGATGATTAAATGACATTTGGTGTTGTGTGTGTGGTTCTTACTTTGTTGTGTTGTTCGACTTAGGGTGTTTAATGTCGATGAATTTTTTTTTATAATATGTGCTCATATAACCTTACATTTTTTTACGAATGTGTTGATATAGCCCTATAAGTTTTAGGAATGTGCTGATATAGACCTATTAGTTTTCATAATGTGCTGATATAACCCTACCTAGTCCGGCGACAGTCCGGTGGCGATCCAGCAACAGGTAAAGGTATAATTACCTACCCAAATTCAGCTTCAGGTCCGAAGGCACACTAGAAGATTATAATTGCACTTTCATCCACTAGTTAAGATTGTTTTTTGTAGGTTTATTTATGTGAGAGTTATATTTGCACTTAATCAAGTATATAAGATTATACGTGTATATATCCCAAATGTTTTTAAATTCTAACAAAAAAGGTGGAAATTTGGCGTTGAGGTTGGCATAAAGCATAAAACTTTTGGGTGGCACAATTATCATCCTAACTACAACGGGAAAAGAGTATTAAAGTACCCCAATCCACTCCACAATTGAAAGTGAGATGTAATGTACTCCAGACAGCAAGGAATATGAGTGTGAATTAATCATTTATCATTATCATCAGATGCAATGCTGTGCACATGCCAACTTCATACTCCTGTTTATTTGACCTATTTTCCTTATTGTTTAATATCTGTAAGGACTAAAGTAATTAGGTCAACTAGCTTCAAATGTTTTTGTTGCCAAGAGGACTAGCATTTAAATCTGTCCAAACCTTCATCTCACTGAGACTGAAATCTCTTATATATATCTCAGAATAACCACAATTAAAACATATAGTAATTAACAAACAACAAAAGAAACGGTTAGAGTTAGTCCCGTATTGGTGGTTGACAGTCATATAACTCATTATATAAGATCATGGATCACATCTACATAGTATCATTTGGTTTTATGATAGAAGCCCGTGATTCTATTATAGTATCAGAGCTCAAGGTTCTCCCGTTACCCCCATTCTGTTACGTTTACGCGATGATTCATGTTGCTGGACGTGAGGGGGCGTGTTAGAGTTAGTCCCACATTGGTAGTTGACAGTCATATATCTCATTATGTGCACATGAGGGGGCGTGTTAGAACTAGTCCTACATTGGTGGTTGACAATCATATAACTCAGTATGTGCACGTGAGGGGGCGTGTTAGAATTAGTCCTACATTGGTGGTTGACAGTCATATGACTCAATATGTAAGGTAATGGATCAATTCTGCACGTGAGGGAGCGTGTTAGAGTTAGTCCCACATTGGTGGTTGACAATCATATAACTCAGTAAGATCATGATCACCTCTACATAGTACCAATTGATTTTATTATAGAAGCTCATGATTCTATTATAAACATATTAATTTAACATAAAAAATTCAAATTTAACAAAAATCCTGAAAATAAAACTATTTCAGTCCAGTAAAAAGTAGACATGTTGGGAAGTCATAAAATTTATAGGTCAATTAATTTCTATTTTGATTTTTATTTTTGATAAAAATCAAATTTTAATAACGCCCTGAGAAATGGGGAATGCTAAACTTATCCTAGTATAGAAGTAATTGAGTGAGACCTGTTGTAAGTTTGAATACACGACAGAACGAGTTTATGAATTGCTGAGTGATAGCAAATTTTGACAACAATAAGGATGGCACGTTAACGTAAGCAGAGGAATATACTCATATATTCGTAAACTTCAAAATTCCCAAGTAATTTAAATGTCAACTTCATCACAGCTACAATACAAGAGTCTTAATTACAATATAAAAGAGTAAGAGGAAGTCTTACTTATCCATAAACTTGTAAGTAGATCCCTAACCTTTTACATCTAAGTTGTAATTTTCTTTTAAAAATTTAAGATATATGAAAAAATATATAATACATTTAAAAATTTAGTATATAATTTAACGAATACAATGTATAGGTAAAAAAATACAGTGAACCGTCCACCGCTTAAGAATAAGCCAGAGAGTAATATCTATTCCCTAATGAGTTTTTATGGGCATGGAACTGTTGAGGATATGAGTCCGTCTCTTGAAAGACGGTCTTTCCATAAGTTATGGAAAGACCAAGGTTTAAAGTGTAAATTAGAAGAAATGAAGATAAAATTTTCGGGTTGCATGAACCGGATTATAAATTTTATAACTACTACATGTTGCATACTAAAAGTTTAATATTGCAACTAAAACCTTTAACCTTTTATTATTCTAATTAAACCCGGTCTTTTCATAAGTTTATGGAAAGACCATCTTTCCCAAAATTTTGCCCGAGAATATTAGCTTCAACATCTGGATTATTTGTTTTTGGAAAATAAAAACCCTGGATTATTTCGACATTACACTGTATTATTTTATCTTATGATCTAGCAATGTAAATCAACTTTCTATCCACCCAAAGCCACAAGCTGCATTTTACTACTACTTCTTCACCTAAAATTGATGAACGTTAAACAAATAATTCTATTGATAGATGTAATTCACACTAAGTGTTATATTTTAAACGCTTAGCTTTTGTTTTGGTTTTACATGTACAAACTTAAATATATCAATCACTAAACGTACTCTTTTACGAAATTAAAATGTGTCACTCATACTAGACAATAATAATATCACATTTTTAAAATTATGATGTGTATCACTAACATCATGTTTCGTTTAAGCTAAGTGTTCAACCGTGTATTCCCTCTGTTTTGTTATTTATGACACACTTCATATAAATGAATGTTTTCTTTTATTTGATATCATACATAGAAAAACACAGGGAGTGCTTATTTTACTCTAGATTAGTTTTGAAAAAGATGGTAGTTTCATCGACAATATTTGAATTAAAAAAATACAATACATAAGTTAAAATGTATTACTCTCTATCCCAACATAACCTGCACACTTTAACCTTTGACAACTGACTCAAAAAATATTTGACCATTAATATTTTTAGTTATGTACAATTAAAATTTATTTTTTTAAAAAATAGATTCTAAAAATTCACAATAAAACAAATATAACACTGTATCACATGATAATATCATTATTTATATATCAATAGAATTTTATAATTTAAAACTAAATGACTAGTACGACTGCAACTTATACTGGAACCAAGAGGATATAATTATTTCATGAAAACATTGTATTTTACTAGATATGCTACTATTTTACTTTCATTCTTTCAAATAAATTTCCTTCTTCGACTTTAATATCAAAAGAAAACGCGACATTGGAGAGATGGTTTTGAATTTGAAAGTGGCTAGCAACAAACAAAAGTGGGAGATCCGATTATAATTCGAAGAAAATGGTCCAAATTCCAACCTTTAACTTCAAGTTACGCAGTGCTCCCCCTAACCTCTATACACGTCACATTTTCCCCCCTGGGTCATTTATTTTAGGGCAAAGTCTTGGGAAAGACGGTCTTTCCATAGGCTTATGGAAAGACGGGGTTTAATTCGAATAATAAAAGGTAAAAGGCCTTAGTTGCAACATTAATAATTTAGTATGCAACATGTTGTAGTTATAAAATTTATAACCCGGTTCATGCAACCCGAAAATTTTATCTTAATTTCTTCTAATTTACACTTTAAACCTTGGTCTTTCCATAACTTATGGAAAGACCGTCTTTCAAGAGACGCACTCTTATTTTAGAGTGATAAAAATTTTATTTTCTTCAATTTTCTTCATTAAATTCATTATTAAAATTTTAAATTCAACTTGTCCCACTTAAATCTAGTTTGGCATACACAATAAACAATTGTCCATTCTGACATATGTCATCCCCCGAGTCGACACAAGGCGTAACTTTGGCTCTTCTTCCACGCGCACATATATTTTTGCCCGTTATTTACAGTTCCACGCGTTTTGTGGGATCAAGCCTTTTCCTTTTCATTCACCACCCAAAAACGCGTAACTTCTTCATTGCTCCAAATTCCCAACCGCCCCATACAAATCCCTCCACTCCCACTTCGAAATCAAACCCTTTGGAATTTTCCTCCCCTCCTTCCATTTCCCCACCCTGTGCTGCATACAAATAGAAGAACATGTTTGCTGCCGTACTGCTATTAATACTCCTCTTTGTCGCCGGTCTAATCAGCACCAAGTTCCCCAGAAAGAAGCTGATTGTGTGGGTCGGGTCCTTCTGGGCCCGAATCCACAGCCACCGCGACGGCGGGGATGCGAGGAGGAGTGTGGCGGATGTGAGTAAGGCGCAGCTGAGGAGTGTTTTCGCCACGTTCGACAGGAACAGCGATGGGTTCATCACCAAGCAGGAGCTGAGGGAGTCGCTGAAGAACGTCGGGATCGCCATGTCCGACCGCGATGTGGATGATATGATCAGGCGGGTGGACGCCAACGGGGATGGGCTGATCGACCTGGATGAGTTCTGCGATTCGTTCGATTCTCTGGTCGCAAGAGGAGCGACCGGTGAAGAGGCGGGCGTAATGGAGGCAGACGGGGATCTTCAGGAGGCTTTCGATGTGTTTGACGGGGACAGAGATGGAGTGATCACTGTTGAGGAATTGGGATTGGTGCTTTCTTCTCTGGGGTTTAAGGAGGGGAAGAAGATGGAGGATTGTAAGGAGATGATCCGGCAGGTGGACATGGATGGAGATGGGATGGTCAATTTTGTCGAGTTCAAGAAGATGATGAAATCAGGCCACAGGCTGGTGCCCGTTTCTTGAATCATTTTACTCTCCTCTGGTAGATTTAGAGTTTAGAACCCTGGTTGTGTTTCTTCATTTTTTTTTTTTTACTTTTTTGTTCTTTGTTTTGAGATCTGAAAGCACGATCAACAGAATACGTTTTACCGAAGCCTGCATTGATGAATAGCAGAAGAAATGTTATCTGGGGTCTGGCTGAAGTTTGTGGGGATCTTTTTTCAGAAACATGGCCACTCTGATTTGTTTCATCTGTCTGTCAGCCACAGGAAGGAGTCGTTTAGCTGTCATAGTCTAATTGCACGTCAACTATGTAAATTCTTAGATTTCTTCACTTCATTTTAGTCCGATGAATACTTTTTACCTGTTTTCTTCAACGACCTACTAATAAATAAGTCTACATTTCTTCTCTACTTAAAAGGAAATCTTGTTCTTTCCCCCTGAATAATTGTATTGAACTAAAAACAACGTACTTATTACATCTCAGTGTGTTCTTCACAAGTGTGGAATGCGTTGCCTATTAATGGAGGATGAATTGAGTGGTAGACAAATGACTTAAGAATGAAACAAAGAAAAGAAAGTGGTTCTATGGCATTGAATGTTATCCAAAGTAAAAATAAATTATTTGAAATGAGAAGAAAATTCCGGGGCGAGTAAATAAGGAAAGTGGAAAGAAGACCAGAGCCAAAAAGAATAAGGAATAGTGAAAAGAATAATGATAGACCAATATTAAACTACAAGAAATAGCATCAATCTAAATTGTACTAAATCGAATTAAATTAAGTTGACGTACAGATAAGTTAGAAAAGAACGGGGTGTTTGACGGTTTGGTAGATTTAATGCAAACTATAGCTATTTAAGCTCTCTTAATAATGTCTTTTACTATTACATAACTACACGACATATTTTAATAATTCAACCTACAAACTCTGTTAAACACGCTCTTAAACAACTTCACCGGAAATGAAAGTTATCCTACAATGATAACTTTCCAAAAATACATTTGATTCTTAAGATAATTGGGGGAAAACATGTCACCCTATATCCAGATCATCCTGATATATAGAATTTTCATTTCTATAGTACTCTCTCTATCCCAAGGGAATCTGCAGAAAGAGAGTATCTTACTTTTAATTTGAGTGATGTGAAATGACCAAAAGCCCCTCACAACCTTCTCCTTCAACATACCCTCCCTCTTCAGCCCTCCCATCTCCGTCAATCCGTACCCATGACTCACATGAACCCCAATGCCTCGGTTCTAAACATAACCACCGCTGGAGGCGGCGCTCCGGTGGCCATCAATTCCTCTGTTTTCAAAACCAGTCGATCCATTTGAAAGCCAAAACTATGTACTGATATCAGCATCTTAATGATGCACAAATTGCCAAAGCACATGCTTAAATCCTGATTCTGAAAGAGGACTACCTTTTGAAGGGGAAGAAAAGAACCATTACTACTGACCAGGGGAAATCTAATAAGGGAAAAAACATCATAATTATCTGCAAATAATCATTGTCATACAAATAGTTGAACTCCGACGGACACCCGCCATCTGTTATTAGGACAAACAGAGGTCGACGGAGGTTGAAGGTGTTGCAAACGAATTTGGAGAAGCTGGAGAAGGTGTTGAGAACGGGTTTTGAGGAGGATAAGCTGGAGAAAGGTTTTAGAAGAAAGAAGAATGGAAGAAGTTGTGGGGCAGCAGTGAAAGGAAGGCCGTGGTGGAGGAATACGGTGGTAGAAGGAAAAGGAGTGATAAAAGGTGAAGGCTACAATTTAATAATATAATGAAGAGAACTAGGGCAATGAGATGGGCTTGGCTCAATTGTAATACTTCAAACATTTATGGATAGTTATGTCTTATTACACGGTAAAACTTTCTTAAAATGGAAAGTGTACAAATTTGCCTAAGACGATAAAAAAAGGAATGTGTGCAAATTCAACTGGCACGGATGTACCTTAAGTGAAACTATCGAGCTGTATCTATACTCCCTCACTTCAACTAGTGTGTGCCGTCAACATAAGTAGTTAAATTAGTTAACCCGTTTCTTGTACTTGCAACAGAAAAGGATATTACGGAACAGGTAAGAAGCTCATTGAAACAATGTCATAATGTCTTAATCTCATTCAAACAATAAGTTAGTATAACAAACTTAACCACCACCTATGCAGCATACAACAGACAAACCTTGCCGTGGACATTTCAATACAAAAGGACGGAAAGTCTGAATAAAGTATATAAAAGGAATCTTTTGACAAATATCTATGGTGGTAGCAGCACTCATACAGCGTCCAGAGACATCAATTTCACATAAATTAGAAAACATCAGGGTTATAACGCCCTGGGATTGAACTGTTTTGCTGAGCCTGCTTGAGGTGCATTGTCAAAGCATAGTTATTGACCTGATGAACATGGAAACATGAAGAATATTACAACAGCAACAACTACGCCACCATTGTTTTCAGCCGAGACAAATGCATAGCATAGTTTAGACTTAATTATAGCGTGTATTTTAACATCCTTTTAAGGCTCCCCCCTCCCCTTATAATCTATTTCAGTAGTTCTCTATAGGCTAAACATCTTACTGGGATTGCCACTACTACTTGTTTCCAATGGTTCCATTGTCCGATCTAGTATTACCACATATCCACATCCACATCAAAAACAGTAAAATTTCTTCTCACAAAAACAGTTCAGAGATCAAGGACCCAGGTCTAACTAGGATACACATCTTCCTCAGAAGTATTTAGAGCATATCAATAGTAAAATCAACGGATGGACTTTAAGTTGTAGAAATTACCTCAAGCGTCCTTAGCTGTTCCTGATACTGAGACACCATCTGCTTTAAGTGATGCAACTCTTGGTTCTTGTCCTCAAATTCTTTCTGCCGCTCATGCTGGATGGAAACAGCTCTTTTCAGGATGGTGTTTTCCTGTATCAGTGCCTGAAGCTGCTGCTTTAACACTATATTCTCCTACATCATTGCAAAAGCATAGAAATGAGCACGCGCAAGAACCGGATAATACCCCAATAATAATATTTTCATGAAACACTTTCCTTGAAAACCAAACAAATAAAAGAAGACGACAGATGAATAGAAAGTTAAAATAAAGCTAGAGCAAGCAGATTTTATAGACAATAGATGTGTAAACCAGGAAAGAGAAATCAGAACCACCTGCTGAATGCTCTGGGTTACGTCTGCACTAGAACCACCTACTAGGATGGACTTCTCTAAGACTTCAAGTGCTCGTGATGCACGAGCTTTGGCATCATCTATGTTCGAAGCACTCATCATTTCTCTAACAAATAACTCCACCCATTCTACCCTATCCATGTGGAGGGTATTAGCATTTGAAGGATCCTGTGCAGCAGCAGCAGCCCCATTACTTGTAGTTGCACCTGCAAGTAAAACAACACATTTATCATCTGATGATATGACCACATCTCCCACATTTTTATAGTCATGAAATGTCCCCACTTAAAATGTGTATACTAGGTTCCCATAAAAAAACTGAACACAGAAGTTTGATTTTCACATGCTTGTTCAATCACACAGAGATAATACCCATAGAACCCCAAGAGGTACAGGATAAACGCCACACATTAAATACTCGCTCACCAAATACAAAACATGAAGATGGTAACAGCACAACAAAAGTACTCCCCTTGTCCCTCTATAAGTGTCTTCTTTTTTAATTATTCAAGGATGATTTTAAAGTTCAATATCTTACATTATGTATCACAAAAGATTATAAAGAATAGATATTCTAAAAATATACGCTACGATGAATGTAGCAAGAACTCACATGGAAATTTTCTCATTTATATATCTATAACATTTTACAATCTAAATAGTATCAACTTTATAAATGAATAATGACCAGGTAACAAATAGAGGGACAAGGGGAGTAGAAAATACCCCACATACCTTCATTTGAAATATGATTAGGAGTAGGCAAGACCACCTCTTCGTTGCTGTTAGCAGATCCAGAATTATGCACAGAACTCAAGCAAAGCTCATTTAGGCTTCTTATAGCAGAATCCAAATCATCACCACATGCTTCAAGTGCTTGAGTGAGTAACTACAAAGTTGAGAATTTAGCAAACAGGCTATGCACACAAATTCATTTGATCATGCAATAACACAAAAATGTCTAGCAACACAATTTCAAGCTACTTAAAATATATCATCATGAACAAATGTAAGGCACTGTACAGACTTTTCACCAATGAATCGCCATCCAAGTTTCCATAATGAATGTGGAAATTACAAAGACAGGGAAGAAATAAAAACAATAGACCAGCATCATTGTCTGCTAGCTCTTAGAAACACACCACTTAGCAGGAAACGTGAACATGAAGTTCATAATTAGGCTTTCAGAAGATTGAAAGAAGGCCCAAACCATATTCAATATGTTTGAAAGTCCTGTAGCATTGAAGTTAAGTCTAGAGTTTAGTAAGAATGACTTATTCTTACAGGCTCTAGTTAGAAATGTTACAGAATAACATCTAATGAAGTATAATTTTGCCATACATCCAAAGACAAATACAGTAAGCTTTTAACCAGAGATAACTGATTGAATGTTTGAGCATTCTTTAAAGACTCCAAGTACAGCTAAATAAGTGAGGCATGCATTTGTCATCAGAGAATCAAGGCTTCTCAATTATAGGTCTGTAAAGCTTTTTCAGTCACAACAATGACAATCTGCGCAAAGTCTGTAAAAAGTACTAGAATTGCTTGCTCATAAAAAGTCTGTTAAGCCTAGTAAATCATCCAAAAAAACACTAATTTACATTCTCAAATATCTTCTCAGTTACCCTAGTAGTACAGCCAGATAAATTCAGTCGTAACAATGACAATCCTTTGCAATGTATGCTTCCACTACATGAAAGCAACTCTGAGTTTTATATGAATAGAAAGTAGCACACATTCAAATAACTCCAAACTTGCCAAACCAAACTCAAATACTGCAAAGAGGACGCATACCACGCATTCAGTTTAGAGAACGACAATCAAACTAAAGAAGCACAAACGCCAGGAATTCATTCGCATCAAAGCAAAGCCTAAGCTCAAGCACCAGTTTTCAATAGCAACAGTATGGATGTTGTAAATTAACACACACTGAGTGATCTTAAATCCCTTCTCACGTGACGATTTAAAAGCTTAGTCTTCGTATCCCCATCCACTCAAATTACGAATTCCAACCATAAAATCGCAGCAGAAAGGACTCTTCATCCAAAGCGGTAAAAGGATCATAATTTCTCAGGGATCAAACAGCTGCAAATGAATTACTAAAAAAAATAAGCAAAGGACAGCATATACCTCTTTGTCCATACCAGGAAAGAGGGCGACGAGATGATCTAGAGAAGCACCACCGGCGGACAAATTATTATTGTTAGAAGAAAAATAATACAGAGAAGCTCCTGCTCCTGCTCCCGCTCCTCCGGCGGCGGACCTAGGCGGCGAGAATCGAGTCGGAGAAGAAGAGAAGCGAATCCTCTTGGAGGAAACCGGCGGCGGCGATGCTGACGATTGCAAATCCTCAAAGAAATTCGATCTCTTGCCGCACACTATGGCAGACATGTTGTGCCGCCGCCTCCAATCTCTCCCACTCGCTCTCTTCTTTCTCCCACGCCGCCCTAATCCAATCCCTAATAATTTCTCCCAATTTTTCTCCTTTTATCTACAAGATTACACAAACACTTCTGATCCTAAAACACGATATGATCAGCAATATTCCAATTAATAACTTATAATAATATTGAGAATTCAATGGTTTGGTTTCATGGAAGGATCGCGGATGGTTCGATGGGTTGATTTTATTCCCAGAACGAAGCGTTCTGCTCCGATATTAAATACAAAAGGAAGAAGAAAAAGTTATGAGGAATGACTTTATATCTAGGAGTAAGAGTGACGGGCGGTGACTGGGGTGATTTATGGCCTGGCGAATGAGGAAGTGGCATCTGTTGTTTTGGAAATGGTTGATTGGAACTTGTCGGGTTGTGATTGGGCTGTTAAGGATGTCCCGTGTTACGCTAGGGGATTATTGGAGCATGGGGTTTCGGTCGTTGTTTTATCCCGTTGTGCTTTGTTTGGTGGATGGCTAATGGAAGCTTTGATAAGGTTTTTTTTTTATATTATTGAATGAGTGCGTCTCTTGAAAGACGGTCTTTCCATAAGTCATGGAAAGACCAAGGTTTAAAGTGTAAATTAGAAGAAATGAAGATAAAATTTTCGGGTTGCATGAACCGGGTTATAAATTTTATAACTACTACATGTTGCATACTAAATTTTTAATGTTGCAACTAAGACCTTTTCCCTTTTATTATTCGAATTAAACCCCGTCTTTCCATAAGTCTATGGAAAGACCGTCTTTCCCAAGACTTTGCCTTATTGAATAGGGTTATTTGCTTGATTAATTATTTAAGATAATAATCTCTCACCGTTCTTTGAAAGATTCACATAACTTAAGTTAAGAGAGTTTAAAGTAGAGTAGGCAATTGGGTTGGGCTGCGGGCTGCCCATAAACACCATAGGCTCGATTCAATATTAAGTTGTATGATACGAGCATGCTTGATACCCGGACACAACTTGGTACGACACAGCTCGAACGGCCTTAGACAAGATATCACTCAGTTTGTGAGAGAATGCATGGTGTGACAAAGAAGCAAACATGAAAACTGTCACCCCTCAGGTCTGCTATAGCCTTTGCTAATTCCTTCCAAGACTTGGTCTCAAATAACTATGGATTTCATAGAGAGACTGCTTTCATCTAAAAGGATAGATATTGTTTTAGTAGTGGTGGATCGACTTACCAAATATGCACATTTTGTAGCTCTTTCTCACCCTTTCACTGCACAACAAGTGGCAATACTTTGCTGAGATCTTCAAGTTGTATGGGTTGCTAGAGACCATTACTACTTATCGGGATAAGGTACTTACTAGTAACTTTTGGAGAGAACTCTTTCTCAAGTTGGGAGTGAAGCTGCAATTTAGCACGACATGTCACCTAGAAACAGGCGGGCAGACGGAGAGAGCAATTCAAATAATGGAAAACTATCTCATATATGTTTTTGTGGGGAAAAAACTGACACTTGGTCGGAATAGATTGGAGCTGCAGAGTGGTGGTACAACACTACACATCAAACCAACATCTGAATGACTCCATAAGAAGCCCTTTATAGTGTAAACCCTCTCAGTTTACCCATTGGAATTTTCACCGATGTAGTGTTTCCAACTACTCAAAACTTAATGCAACAAAGATAGCCCTTAGCCGAGGAGCTGGATCCGGGTCGGCCATCCAGATGGAAGATGGTGGTGAAGGAGGGGCGGCTGGAACAGGCACAGACGTGGTGGCCCCAATCAATGAAGTAACAGCTCCATCAAAAAATGATGAAATCTCCAGATCTGAAATAGATCGACTGTCCGCGGGAGATGAGATATAAGGGAATAAGGTTTCATCAAAGCAAACGTGGCGAGAAACATAGATATGCCTAGAAGTGGGGTTGAGACACTGGAAGCCCTTGTAACGAGGGTTGTAGCCAATAAAAACACACTGAATGGATCGCGATGCAAACTTATCAGTAGCAGTGGCACGCAGACATGGAAAAACACGGCAACCAAATGGGTGAAAGAGGGTATAGTCAGGCACATCACCAAAAACAACCTCAAAAGGTGATTTTCCACCAAGAACTGAACTTCGCAGACAGTTAATAATGTAAACCGCAAAGGAGAAAGCTTCCACCCAATAACAATGTGGCACGGAAGAGTGAAAAAGCATAGCAAGACCAGTCTCTGTGATGTGACGATGCTTCCGCTCAGCTCGGCCATTCTGAGCAGGTGTATAAGGCGATGACATATGATGATGAATGCCACATGATATGAAGTGAGTCTGAAGTCGATGATTAGTAAACTCTGTGCCACCATCGGTCTGAAAATTTTTAACCCTAGTAGAAAACTGGGTCTCAATGAATTTGTGAAACTGAATAAATGTGTCATAGAAGTCCGACTTATACCACATCGGGAAAACCACGTGAATCGCTAAAAGTCATCGATGAAAATGGCATAATAAGAAAAACCACTTGCCGATAAGACAGGGGCTAGTCCCCACAAATCACAATGCACCTTGTCCAACAACCCAGTAGCGCACCTGTCACTAGTGGAAAAAGGTAAACGGCTACTCTTGGCCATCTGACAAGGAGAGCAACTAACAGATGTCGGCATAGCGGAAGTGACAGCAATATGGCCACGCCAACTTAACAACTGAATAGTATCATAAGACACATGACCGAGGCGAGAGTGCCACTGCTCAAAAGAAGCCTGGAGCTTTCCAGAGCGTAATTCGCCTAAAAAACTGGAATCACCAGTCTCAAGAAAATAAAGACCTGAACTATGACTGCCTTTACCAATTATCTTCCATGTATGCTTGTGCTCAATGGAAAATGTGTTGGCATCAAATATAACACAGACAGGTAAATCACGAGTAAGCTTACTAATGGATAGTAAACTTCTAGTAATCTTAGGGACCACAAGGACATCATTAACAGAGAAACCAGATAAATGACATTGGCCGATGTGAGAAATAGATAATGATTCACCATTTCCAACAAGAATAGAATCAGAACCATGATAACGTTGTACCTTATCAAGATGACTGGTGTGAGCAGTGATATGAGATGTAGCACCTGAATCAATGATCCACTGATTCGACGAAGAATGATGGTTGAGACCATTCAAACTGGCCTGAAACTACACCTTGTCCGCAATCCAATTAGTGGAGAAATCTTCCCAAGATATAGGGCCCAAATAAACCATAGAAAAAGATAGAAATTGCACAGAAATTGACTGGGTGCTGACGAGAATTTGAGCAACTCGTGAGAAAGCTCCTCAACTCGCAAAAAATTGAGCAATTCGCGAGAAACAGGTTCAACTCGCGAGAAATAGGTTCAACTCGCGAGAAATTGAAGGCGCGAGAACTCCCTTGTTGCGCGAGTCAGGTCGCGCGTGATTTTCACGCGCTCTGGAAGACGGCATGTGGATCTCAAGACGGACGTGTGGCCGAGCTGGAAGATGTCAACTTGTTGGACGCCGACTCCGATGAACCTGTTGGATGAGCGATGACGATGACTCCGATGAAGGACTTGAGCCTCCACTTGTTGGACGCCGGAGAAGCCGCTGGCTGAGACGTGAGCGACGCCGATGAAGGATGGTCGATACTGACTGCCGATGGACTTGAGCGATGAACTCGCAGAAGATGACGACGCCGCTGGTACTCCAGTGGACAGAAAAGAGCAACCGGAGGCTGTCGGAATTTGACCAGAACTTCGCCAGGATCAAAATCTGGAAAGAGAGAAAGAGGGAGGCGGTGAACAATAAATTAAAATTTAGGGCTAAGGATCAGAACTTGCTCTGATACCATGACAAAATGATTTTCCGTGATAAATTGTATTATTGATATCTGAATATATAGAGAGTAAATCATAATCTAATCAAGAGTCTGATTTATTCTAACATAGTGTTTCCAGCTACTCAAAACTTAATGCAACAAAGAGAAACTGTGAGCACACTCTTACAGTCTCATTTAAAGAAAGCTCAGGAGCATATGAAAACTTTGGCTAATCAAATATGCACTGACAAGACTTTTAATGTGGGAGATTGGGTTTACCTAAAGTTTCAGAAGTATAGACGGCAATCAGTAACCTCTTGAAGCAGTATGAAAATTTCTCCAAAATTCTATTGCCCATTTCAAGTCATACAAAAGGTTAGTTCTGTAGTTTTTTTAAAAAATATCTAAAGGTTCTATAGCTTATAAGTTACTTCTTCCACAAACTTCAAAGGTGCATCCAGTTTTTCACCTCTCTCTACTTGAGCAGCATCATGGACCAACACCCTCCAATATCACACCACCTGATTCAGATGTTGATGATTTGGTAATTATGTAACCAAACAGAATTCTACAAAGGATAATTATTACTACGGGTCAAGAACAAGTCATCCAGTGGTTAATCGAATGGAAACATTTGCTACTAGAAGAAGCATCTTGGGAGGACGCAGACTTCATCTCCGATCAGTTTCCTCATTTCTAAAACATAAGTTGATTATAGATTCTGAAATTTTCAGCTTGAGGTCAAGCTGGTTGTTGTTGGGGGGTGGGAGGAGATTGTTACACTTAGTTGACTATAATAAGGGAAAAATGTTGAAACTATAGGCCAAGGGACAACTGAGTTTATTGTTGTTGCACCTGAAACAAATGCAGGTGGAAAGAATTGGTTGCAACGACCAATTGGTTATACACTGATAGGGAGCAGCTGAATCAAGTGGCGAGAATGGGATAAATGTTGGTAGAGAAGGCATGTTGTCATTCATTCAATCTGGTAGCTTTTGTTGTGGAGGACAATATCTTCTTCTTTTCTATATTTACTTCTGCTTTCTCTTCTTTTCCCCTTCGTTTTTTGCCTTTCTTATTCAATAAAATCACCATATTATCTTTGGAATTGGCTTTATGTAAAATAATTCTATTTGATCAAGATTTAGAGGGAAGTGTGGTGGGCCTAGGATATTATTTGGTGCGTATGAAAGTGGCCTTGGCAGCATTGAGCTTGTGTTGATTGCCTTGGACTTTGGATAGTGTTTTTATAGTTTTGGTCCATGTTTGGTTGATTTTGGTCAATTATATGCGTTTTGGTTAGATGTGTCAATTCGGGTTATCGTGTTACATTCGTATCGGGTTGAAAATTTGTTATGTTGAAACATGTCGGGTTGAATTGTGTTGATTTCATTTATCGTGTCGGGTCGGGTTGGATTGGGTACTTATCGTGTCGGGTTGAAAATGTGTCAGTTTTTTTCTCGAATTGGGTCGTGTCGGGTTGAGTTAATTCGGGTCGGGTTACTGTCGTGTAATTTTTATACTCGGATTAGATCGGGTCGGGTCAGAATATTATTGGGTTGGATTGGATCGGGTTATTGTCGTGTCATTTTTTGTACAGAAGTTTTGTTCGGGTATGATTATGTCAATTATTTTTTATAATGTTTCACATTGAATTCAGATATATTTTGGGTTGGTTCATTTTAGATCGGGTTATTATGTCACCCAATTAAATTTGGGTTGATTTAGGTTATATTTCAATAATACTATTGTTACAACTGCACTATTATCAGGTATTGTTTCGTTGTAACTTGTAATTTGCAAAATATAAAAACTTGACTCGTAACTCCAAATTAAAATCCGCTCGAAAGTGATGCTACCCTATACACCCCCATTGTATTTTTCAAGTACGAAACAAAATATTTATCAACAATCGAGAATAAAAATATATCTGTAGTCATTTTCAATTTCCCTTTCTTACTTCTAAGTAATCAATTTTAATTTACACTAGAACAATTAGCACTTTCCAATAATTCACCAAAAAATTAATTAGTTTAATATTTCTATATTTAAGCAAGAATAACAAAAATAATGTACTTTGGAGCAACGAATTATAGGGTAACACAATTTTGAGCCACAATGTAATTTTTCAAGACTGTGTAGAAGTATTCAATGTTGACTTTCAAGGCCTTTATGTTCACCCATACATACCCAAATCGCAAAGTCGCAATATTACATTATTGAATTGCTTTTTAGTATCGCCAATTTCGTGATTCGACAATTCCAACTTTCTTGGAGAGACCTAATTGTAAAAAGTAAAAACTGTACTCGTAGCTCCAAATTGAAATCCGCTCGAATGTGATGATACACTATACACCCCCATTGTATTTTTCAAGTTCGCAACTGAATATTTATCTACAACTGGGCACAAGAACATATCCGTAATCCTTTTCAATGTCTCTTTGTTACTTCTAAGTAATCAACCTTAAGTTACTCTATAACATATACTAGCGATTTTCAACATTTCACCAAAAAAATATATTTTTTTTCTATTTCTATAATTATGGAAGAATGACAAAAAAAAATGTGTAATTTGGAGAGAAGGATAATGTCGTAACATTTTTTTGGGTCATAGCGTAACTTTCCATAAATATGTTAGAGATGCTTTTGTGCCTACTATCTTAGTTGAATAACAGTGTTGATTATTCATTGAATTCAATTCACTTTTTAAAATACTTTAGTGCAATTTTGTGTTGTAATAAATATTCGGATTCTATTTTTTAAAAACAAAAAAACTAGTAAAGTCCCACCGCGCATTGTGCGGCATTATTAATTAAAAAATTAGGATTACTTTTATGTATTTATGTGTCTTACATTTAAATTAAAAATAAAGAACTTTTTTACAATTCTGAAGTTTAGTTATATAAGGAAAAATATATGAGTAATGAAGTGAAATAATTAGTTTAGTTAGAAATCGTTACATATTAAATACAATAAAAATGATTATTTTTATAATATTTCATTCAAATTATTTAAAAAATAATTATTTATATGCTGAGCTTATTTTCAAGGTTATCATAATTATATGTATCCCACTGAATAAAATTAAATATCAAATATTCTTATGAGTCCGTCTCTTAAAAGACAGTCTTTCCATAATCCATGGAAAGACCAACGTTTAAAGGGCAAATTAAAAGAAATGAAGATAAAGTTTTCGGCTTGTATGATTCGGGTTATAAACTTTATAACTACTACATGTTGTACAATAAATTTTTAATATTGCAACTAAGACCTTTTATATTTTATTATTTTAAATAAACCCTGTATTTCCCATAAACTTATGGAAATGTCATCTTTCCCAAGACTTTTCCTATTCTTATTAGTCCCACTACTTATAAAATATCCTCATCGAACAGTGACTCGGTCTATAACAAGATTTTGTGATAATTTATTAAATATTATTTTTACAATACTTTTCAAACTGATTTTTGAAATTAATATTTAGTCGACTCTCTATAATTACTAATTCAAAACCATAACTTTAATGAGACATCTCTCTTTATTTGACTATTATTCATTAGATTTATAAATTTAGTCGTGTGCATTTTTAACTTAACATTGTGTATTCACATTTGTTATGAATTGACTTTACGTACTAGTAATCATATGGCTAAAAACCTCATTTGTTATTAGTTTGACGCACAACCAACTTGACTTGGTTCCATATTAAATGTTAATTGACTTTTTATAGCTGCATCTGTTTTGGGTTGATTACATGCAGAGTTATATAGTTGATTTATCGGGTTGAATTAGGTTCATGTTAAATTGGGTTCGGGTTGATCTCGGGTTCGTATTCAGGTCGGGTTCAGGTTCAGATTATCGGGTCATGTTCGGATTTTGGGTTGAATTCAGCCGTGTCGGGTTTGGGTACATGTCAATATTTCTCGGGTCAAAATCGGGGTTCGGGTTGAGTGTGGTCGTGTCAGGTCGGATTTGGGTCAATATTTCTCAGATCAGATTGGATTTTGGGTTGATTCGTTCGTATCGGTCCAAATCGAATTCTCGGTTTGGGTTAGAGATTGACAGCTCTAGTTTTGGTTACTTGTGGAGTGTTCCAGTAAGTATGGGGAATGTTGTAGTAGTTGGTTTATGAAAAAAATGCTTTTATAACCCTAATTAGTTGACACAAGGGCCAATATAACATTTCAATAGTCAAAAGTATCAATATAATCCTATATAGTTAGTGAAAGTGCCAATATAATCCTATAAGTTTAAAGGATGTGCTGATATAACTCAACAAACATTAGAAATGTGCTGATATAACCTTACAAACATTAGGAATGTGCTGATATAACCCAATAAGATTGCATAATGTGTTGATATAACTCTACCTAATTTCAACGAACTATGGCGGTCCGGCGAACTATGAGGGTAAAATTGTCCACCCAATTTCAGAGTTAGCCCAAAGGGTATTTTGGTCAATTTACATAGAGTCAATGCTGGAAATTTGAGGTCAATACCAGAAATGAGGTCTGAGGGTTATATTGGCACTTTCATTAACTAGTTAGGGTTATATTTGCACTAAAAGTTATCATAGGATTATATTGGCACTTACTCAAGTAGATAGAGTTATATTAGCACTTATTCCTTGGTTTATTAATTGTGGGATTGATTGTTTGATAATTATGCATGAAGGGATAGTTATCAACTACCACACCCATTGGCAAAGTGTTGAGAAATATCTTCTTTCTATATGATTATAAAAATACGGGTTTAATTGAAAATATAAAAGGTAAAAAATATTAGTTATAATATTAAAAAATATTATGGAACATGGAGTAGTTATAAAGTTTATAACTTGATTTATGCAACCCAAAAATTTTATCTTCACTTTTTATAATTTACATTTTAAACCTTAACTTATGAAAAAATCAACTTTCAATGGACATACTTTTGAATTAAATGTTTCAACTTGAAAGGCTATATAGTAGAGGGAAATGGAGATGTATTCGTACCCTTCAACTCCAACATCTTCTCCTTGCACAGTTCCAGGGATCTTCTTCAGGTTTCCTGTCACACGCTTTTCTGTCCATTGTGCTTGCGTTGAGCTCTCCCCTATTGCCACTAAGGAAAATTCAGTCCTCGTTCCATCACTTAGAGCATGTGCAGTGGGGATTTCTTAAATTTAAAAAACCGCTCTAAAAATAAAAAACATCCACAGTGATGGTTTCTAGGCCGATTTCTTGTTAAGAAACCGGTCCATAGTTGCCAACTAAGGAACCGGTTAAGAAACCGGACCTTGTCGGCCGTGTCAGGCCTATCAAAGCAAAGGGGGCCGCCTCGTGCGGCCCATTTTTACTTCTCTGAGTGGGACACCTGCCACCCATGCATTGGACCACGTGTCCCACATGTAGAATTTTAAAAAAAATCCATTAACACGTGGCACCTTCTGGTTGGGCCATGTGTCTAACAGATTTTAAATTTTGGGTTGGCCGGTCAACAGAAATGAGTGGGACACGTGTTCCACTTATATGGTGACACGTGTCCCTGCTCAACGGAAAAATAAGTGCTTTCCATATTGAAATGGGACACGTGTTCCAACCGTATGGTGACACGTGTCCCAACGGCTATTTTTTTAAAAAAATGCAAATTTTTTTAAAAATTAAAATTTTAGATCTTGAATTGTGAAGAAAATTTTTCAACGGCTTTTTTTTTACTTATAAATAGAGTCATTTCACCCAATTTAATCACACCACTTTCAATTCCAACACTTCTATCTCAATCTTTCATCTCCTAAATTTGTCTCCAATATTCACTTTGTTATCAATTTTTTTAAATGGATTCGCAAAGACCGTCGAATGGGAAAGATAAGGTAATTCCAAATTCTTCTAATTCCAAAAATTCATCCCAAAATCCAAATATTTGTCCAATTTCAAATTCAGAATTTTATGAAAATTCGCCAAACATCCCGCCCAATTTTTATATGAATTCCCAACATTTGTACATGAATTTCCAAAATCAATATAATTCTTCCCAAAATGCATACACGAACTCTCCTTACCCGAACCACTATTCCCAAAATCCTAACTCCTAATCGCAAAATTACTACCCAAACTTTTATAGTACAAACTTTCATTCTCCGCACCTTGATGCAATTAACGAATCGGGATCATTTTGCTACCAAGGAGGTCGGGGTTCACCGGGTCAAAATTTTGCAAATGACCATGGACGTCAATTTGGAAGTCACGAAGTTCCGGATGGTAAACCCTATCTTAATGTGTTATGTTTTAATTATGAAGAATTCAGCTCATCATTAATTTTTATTGCCTTTATTTATTTATGTTATATTTTAATTATGAAGAATTCAGCTCATCATTAATTTTTATTGCCTTTATTTATTTATGTTATATTTTAAAATTAGTATATTCGATATATTATTCATTTATGTGTAGACAATTTTTGTTAACTTACATGTAGTATTTATTTTAAAGTATTTAAATTACAATATATTAAACAGTATTATTTTTATTTTATTTAAATTATGAAATGTACATAATTTATTTTCGTTGGCTCTATTTAACAATGTAGTATATTTAATTCAACAACGTTGCATCTCTTTTTACTTTATACATACAAATTTGTACATTTAATTTGTTTGTATATTATAATAGAATTTGAAGAAGGCGATGACCTTGCACTAGTGTGCGGGAGTAAGGATACGAAGAAGAAAAGTAACCGGGAGAAGTGGACTGTAGAAACTGATAATGTTCTATGCAGCGTTTGGTTTGATAATTCCAACGATTGTATAATGGGTACGGGGCAGAATGCTGGTGTGTTTTGGCATAAAATTACATCCAATTTGAATAAGTATGCAAAATGCAACCGGACAATGAAGTCGTGCAAGGCCAGGTGGCAAAAACTTTCTCACGATATCGCCAAATATGTGGGATGTGAAAGTAAAGCCGCACGGCACTATAGTCGGATTGGGAGTGGCTCCAGCCAAGGAGATATGAAGTCATGGGCCATGAATTTGTATGCAAATGAAAATGATGGCCAACCGTTTCTATTCTTTCATTGCTATGAATTGTGCAAGACTAACCCTAAATTTATGGCACAATATGGCCCAAATGACACAAATGGAGGGGAATATTCACCACAGGTGCCATCAACGCCCCGTAGAGCGATGATGCTCAGACAGTGCAATATCCATCTAGGCCTATTGGTGTGAAAGCCGCAAAATGCAAGGCAAGGGGAAAGGGAAAGGCAATGCGAAGAACAACATATGATGAGCAATCAAAAGAATCACAACGAATGCAATGTATGGCCACAATCGAAGAAGCTTCTAAGAATGCTGAAAAGATTGCAGATAGCGAAAGAGCTAAAATGGAGTATAACATAACGCAATGGGAGTTCGTCCAAATGCAATCAGAGCGCGAAGTTTATGTAGCTAACACTAGACTTCTTAATACTCTGATGCAAAGGGAGGATTTGAGCACAACAGAGGAAGCACTATGAGATAAATTAATTGGGGTAGTCTATGGTCGGAATTGATTGTAATAATTTATTTGTAATAATTGGTCAGACTAGATCATACAATATCAATGTGCAAGAGTCATTGACACGTCCCATTGAGTCACGTGGGTTGAATTCATCAATTTCAAAGATTCGTCATTGACAAGTCCCATCGAGTCAAGAGGGTCGAATTCATCAATTTCAAAGATTTCGACATACAAATCCAATGTGGTTGTCATTAACAAGTCTCATCGAGTCACGTGGGTCAAATTCATCAATTTCAAAGATTCCAACATACAAATCCAATGCGGTTGTCATTGACAAGTCCCATCGAGTCATGTGGGTCGAATTCATCAATTTCAAAGATTCCCCAAAAAAAATCCAATGTGGTTGTCATTGACAAGTCCTATCGAGTCACATGGGTCGAATTCATCAATTTCAAAGATTCCGACATACAAATTTAATGGGGTTTTCACATGTGATGGTTCTATATAAAGGGGCCATTCGCTTATGTTTCATTTCATTCCCAAATTCTTATCAACCCAATTTTCCTTCTTCTACACAACTATGTCTTCCTCTACCTCCCCCAACAACGATGATGACCTTCACTTTGGAGAATCATCAAACACAAATACTTATGATAATCCTGGTTTTCTACCCGATACCGATCCGGAGACGATTAACTTTGTCATGAATTTGCCAGAAATGGCAAGACAATTGTACGCAACCTTTGAGGATGAGAGTGCTCAAACTTCTTCAACCTTACCAAAGAAAACCAGAAATCATATACGAAGAGACCGTCTCCGAGCATAGGAAGTACTCCAGAAGAAATATTTTTCTCCACCCCCTGAAAGAATGTACGATGATCAATATTTTCGTACTAGGTTTCGTATGCGGCAAAATGTATTCGAGCGTATAGTGGAAGATATCACCAACCACGATCCCTATTTCAGACAAAGGGCCGATGCAACCGGTTATCAAGGATTTTTGCCACTCCATAAGTGCACGGTGGCAATGCGTCATTTGGCATATGGTTGTGCATACGACCAACTGGATGAAAGCTTACAGATGGGAAAAACAACGGTCAGAGAAACGATGGCTCATTTTGTCAAAGCAATTATTGCCGTTTATAGTCCAACATACCTCCGACCAGCAAACCCAGACGATATTGCACGGCTTATGCATGTAGCTCGTGGACGTGGATTTCCAGGTATGTTAGGAAGTATTGATTGTATGCATTGGGAATGGAAAAACTGCCATGTGGGTTGGAAATGACAGTTTCAGGGTAGAAATGGGTGTGCCTCAATTATATTAGAAGCAGTGGCCTCATATGATACGTAGATTTGGCATGCATTTTTTGGCATGGCAGGGTCAAATAATGACATCAACGTCCTAGACAAGTCACCTTTGTTTGATGACGTATGTGAAGGAAAGGCTCCACGTTTTCCATATGAAGTCAATGGTCGCAGCTACGATCAAGGGTACTATCTTACAGATGGAATCTATCCTAAGTGGCCGACCTTCATGCCAGCGTATACGGCTGCAAATGACCCCAAGAAACAACTGTTCACAAAGCGTCAAGAGAATTACAGGAAAGACGTCAAACGTGATTTTGGTATTTTACAGGCCCGGTTCTCCGTGATCCGTAACCCAGCCAAGTACTGGAACATAGAAACATTGGGTGAAATTATGATAGCTTGTATCATACTGCACAACATGATAGTCGAAGATGAAAGAGATACTTATGGGTTGCGGGTTCAACCAGGTGATTATGACCAAATTGATGACTCTTCATGGCATTACAACGCAGAGCGGCATGCTGATCTACCGACTTTTAGACAAAATTGGAGGGAAGTACGCAACTGAGCTAAACATGACCAATTGAAAAACGACCTAACTGAACATCTGTACCAATATTTGGGTGGTTAAAATTAGCATATCGGTATGGTTCTGTCATCCATGTTTTTTGTTTTGTATTAGTAATAATTGGTCAGACTAGATCAATGTTTCAGGTGCATATTTGTAATAATTGGTCAGACTAGATTTCTATTTTCAATTCGTAATAATTGGTTGGACTAGATCTAATATTTTATTATTTAAGTATTTACTGTAATTTTTCTTCTGATTATAATTGGCCTTTTTAATGTCATGTTTGCAATTTATTTGTATAAAATCAATATATCTTATTCTTTATTATAGATAACAAAATATTAAACAATTTCATGACAAGAAAAAAGATATTTAAATTATGAATAATAAAACACGAAATTTATAAATTAAAGAAAATGAATTATTTTATACTTTTTAAAATAAAACAAAATTCTATTAATAAAAATTATAATGTATTATTAAATTTCACATTCAGCTTATTTTGGGTGAACAAATTAAATTAAATGTTAATGGTAAAATTAATGAGTCGGATAGAGAAAATCAAGTGAGATCAATGAATAGTCAAAAGTGGTTTCTTACCATTGTGGGGATAAAAAATGGTGGTTTCTTAAGTGGTTTTTAAGATTAGATGGAAGAGAGAGAATGCGAGAAATAATATATTTAATTGGTAAGAAACCGGTAGGGATTTCTACCATTGCATATGCTCTTACATGTATCGCTATGTCACACCCTGCATTTTACTTGATTCTGTCATATATTTATACTATTTAGTATATGGCAAAGTCTTGGGAAAGACGGTCTTTCCATAGGCTTATGGAAAGACGGGGTTTGATTAGAATAATAAAAGGTAAAAGGTCTTAGTTGCAATATTAAAGTTTTAGTATGAAACATGTAGTAGTTATAAAATTTATAACCCGGTTCATGCAACCCAAAACTTTTATCTTAATTTCTTCTAATTTACACTTTAAACCTAGGTCTTTCCATAACTTATGGAAAGACCGTCTTTCAAGAGACGGACTCTTAGTATATAATATGTATTTTAAATTTAATTTAAATAATTTAAATATATTTAATTAATATTAAAGAAAATTTATTATTTATCACCGCCGTCGCTCTTGCCATCCGCCGTGCACCACCGTTGCTGCCACTGCCGCCACCGATCTCCTCCTCTTCTCTTCTTCTTCTTTAGCGGTCTCCTCCTCTTCTCTTCTTTTTCTCCTCTTCTCTTCTTCTTTTTCTTCTCCGGCGGTCTCCTCCTCTTCTCCTCCTCTTCTTCTTCTTCTTCTTCTTCTTCTCCTCTTCTCCGGCTCTCCGTTCTCCTGGACCGGTTCTCTTCTCCAGCTATCCATTTCTTCCCCACCTCCGTTCTCTTTTCCGGCTCTCCATTTCTTCCCAGTCCCGTTCTCTTCTCCGGCTCCATTTCTTCCGAGCCCGTTCTCCCTGGGAAGACCCGAACCGGGTCTCCAAGACCGATTTTCCTTCCCAAGATCCGAACCGGGTGGCGATTGTGGCAATGGTGGCGCCGGCGGTGGTGACGACGGTGTTTCCAGCAGCATTGGCGGTGTTCCGATAGTGGCGGTGGTTCTGGCAGTTGCGGTGATTTTTGCGCCGGCAGATATTATTGTTTTTATTTTTTTTGTTTTTTATTTTTTTGTTTTATTTAAAAAAATTAAAATTAATATTATACATGTATATACGTATTAGGACGTAACTAGTAAAATACATAACGTGATATAGCAACACTCTTCTTACGTTCACCTCCAGCCTTTTTCATTTGCCATTCAGTTATCTTCTCATTATTTCCTCAAAGGCCCAGACCCTCAAATGATTCATTTTCTGAAAATTGTTTAAAGAATATGTGTATTCTTTTTTAAAATCTGCAATTTTTTTTTAAAAAAATTGCATTGATTTTAAAACGATCTGCAAATATTTTTTAAAACCTTTAATAATTTTAATTCACAAAATATTTAATAGTATTTTTTTTAAAAAAATGAATGTACATTTTTTTTTAAAAAAAAGTGTCATTATATTTCACATTCAGTTTATTTTGGATGGAAAATTTTATTTAAATTAAATGTTAATGGTAAAGTTAATGAGTAGCAAAGAGAAAATCAAGTGAAGTCCATGAATGATAGAGAGGGGGATTTCTACTACCGTGGTTGAAAAAATGGAGTGATTTCTAATTGGTTTCTTAAGTGATGTGACGGAGAGATTACGAATAATAATGTATTTAATTGTAATAAACCAAAAGTGGTTTCTTATCATTGACCTTGGCTTTAGAGTATCTCCAATGGTTTTCTTCATCTTTCATCTTTCGGTTGCTACACTAGTTTTTTACAGTTGTTCTATTGTATTTGTTCCAATGGTGTAGTCAATATATTTTATAAAAAGTATATTTCATCACATTTTTATGAATATTAATTTTATTAATTTCTAATTGTTTTTTATGTTAAATCTCAATTACATATTTGGCTTTAATTTTTATTTAATTTAATTATAGAACAAAGATAATTAATTAATAATAATAATTTCTATTTATAAAAATCTACAAAATAATACATTTGATAATTGTAATACAATATTTCAAGGAAATATATAAAATAATGAGTGCGTCTCTTGAAAGACAGTCTTTCCATAAGTCATGGAAAGACTAAGGTTTAAAGTGTATATTAGAAGAAATGAAGATAAAAATTTCGAGTTGCATGAACCGAGTTATAAATTTTATAACTACTACATGTTGCATACTAAAATTTTAATGTTGCAACTAAGACCTTTTACCTTTTATTATTCAAATTAAACCCCGTCTTTCCACAAGCCTATGGAAAGACCGTCTTTCCCAAGACTTTGTCTAAAATAATACATTTGATAATTGTAATACAATATTTCCTTGAAAAATGGCATTTCCATAAGCCATGGAAAGACCAAGGTTAAAATTGTAAATTAGAAGAAATGAAGATAAAATTTTTGGATTGCATTAATTGGGTAAATTTTATAACTATTGCACGTTGCATAATAAATTTTTAATATTACAACTAAAACCTTTTACATTTTCATTTTTATAATTAAACCTCATTCTTCCATAAACCTATGGAAAGAGAAAGACGATATTTCCCAAAATTTTGTCAAAAAATAATACAAACTTCAGGAAAAAATAAAAATAAAATTCACTTAAATAAAACCATTTCAAGAACATAATACTACTCCCTCTGTCTCAGGGGAATATGCACAGTTTCCTTTTTCTGGTGTCCCAGAGGAATCTGTACACTTTCCTCTTTAAGTAAAATTTAACCTTTTAAAAGACATATTTACTCTTAGAGATATAAAATTTTACACAGCCCCACCCCATTCCCTCAAACCAAGATCTGATTTTGGAACACCCAACACCTCAACCCATCCGTCTCCTCTTCAACGGAAACCCTCACCCTCTACCCCTGCCTCCGCGCCACCGTCCCTCCACCACCCCTCGTCCTCGCCTCCACTAGCGTCACCCTTGTCAACGCCTCCACCTCCGCTAGCACCACCCTTTGTCGAAGCCTCCACCTCCGGTAGTGCCACCCATCGTTTACGCCTCCGCCTCATCTAGCGCAAGCCATCGTCGACGCCTCCGACTTCGCTAGCGCAACCCCTCGTCGATGCCTCCGTTTCCGCCACTCATTGCTAACACCTCCTCTAGCACCATCGTTCGTTGACGCCACCGCTAGCGCCACCCCTCGTCGAGAACAGTGGCGGCGAGTTCTCCCAAGGTTGAGGTTTTGCAATGGAGAGATGGAAGGAACAAAAGTAGCAGCGAGTTCTCCCAAGGTTGGGGTTTCGCAATGGAGATATGGTCAGGTTGAATTCGACCCCGGTCAGATCTAGGTTTTTGTGGTGATGATGACTGAGGAGAAGGCGGCGGAGAGATTAAAGAGGAGTCGGGCGTTAGATATGGGAATTGAAAAGTGTAGGGGTAAAATGGTATTTTCACCAGGGTCAAATTTGCAGTGTTGCCCTGGGATGGGACAGAGGGAGTAATGCAATATTTTTTAGATATAATAAATAGGCAAAATCTTGGGAAATACCGTATTTCCATAGGCTAACGTAAAGACGAGGTTTAATTAGAATAATAAAAAGGTAAAAGATTTGAGTTGCAATATTAAATATTTATAATGCAACGTGTCGTAGTTATAAAGTTTATAACCCGATTCATATAATCCGAAAATTTTATCTTCATTTCTTCTAATTTGCAGTTTAAACCTTGGTATTTCCAGGGCTTATGGAAAGACCGTCTTTCAAGAGGCGGGCTCTAATAAATACAGTATATGACTATATATAAAATATAATTAGTCAATTATAAATAAGAGATAAGACAAAAATAAAATTTCTATTAAAATAAATTTGATATAAAAAGATTCATTTATTTATGTTAATATTATTATGGCTCAACAAATAATTATTTTACTACATATACACAGTTAATTATAACTATGTAAGCATAACTAAATATAAAATATGACTTACAAATACTAAAATAAAAAATTGAAGAAATGAAATCTAACCTGAAAAAGCAAAAAAAATAAAAATAAATAAATATATAGTTGCTACAGTACCCGTCAAATATTGCTGGTACTATGGAAACTCCAAATATTCCACGTAATTTTCGCGTTCTAAAATTCTTGTCCTTTTCCTACTTAACGTATTCCTATTGGAGCTGCTCTTAGCTTATTAATTTGGAGCTGCTCTTAGCTTTTCCCCCGCCGGGCGACTCGCCGGAAAACTTCCTCGGAATCACTGTCCGCGGAGCTCAGAAGTCACGCAACATGGGCATTGAATACTGCAACATCCTGAAGGTGCCGCGACGCGCGAGCGAGGAGGATTTGAAGAAATCCTACAAGCATCCGGATGAGAACCGCCAGAACAAGGAGGCAGAGGCAAAATTCAAGCAGTTTTCAGGATGGTTTGGCTAGCTTTTACGTTGTTACGTTGTTGCTTTATGAATTCTTGTTAGAGACTTTATGCTTTCTGATGTTTGTTGCACTTAATTTGATAATGGGAAAGTCTGAGGAAATGCGGCCTTTCCATAAGGTTATGGACAGTCCTCAGGGGCATTTGCCTTAAATGTTATAATTTTTTATAACATTCAAATATTGCATTTTATAAGTTAAAACAAGTAATAATATATATTTGAAGGTGAAAACATAAAAATATATGATATAAAAAAATATTTTCAAAATTTTTAAATTTCGTATGTAATTTAAGAAATGCAGTGTATAATGTAAGAAATAAGTGGCCTGTCCATAAGCTTATGGATAGGCTGCCTGTCAGGAGACCCACTCTTTGATAATTAATTCTTAAGATAATCCAATTTAAGGTATTTATGTAATTATAATCTTTATTCTGGATTGGCAAAGTTTTGGGAAAGACAGTCTTTTCATAGACTTATGGAAAGACGGGGTTTAACTAGAATAATAAAATGTGAAAGACCTAAGTTGCAATATTAAAAATTTATTATGCAATGTGTAGTGGTAATAAATTTTATAACCCGATTCATGCAATCCAAAAATTTCATCTTCATTTCTTCTAATTTACACTTTAAACCTTGGTCTTTCCATGGTTTATGGAAATACCGTCTTTCAAGAGACGGACTCTTCTGGATTAATCTTGGATAATGATTATTGATGAGGGTGGAAGTTAAATAATCAAAATTTAATTAAGATTAAAACTAATAAAACTAATTAAGGGTAATATAGTAAATCGTGATTAAGTTTAGATGCATGTAATTAAATTTTGTGAATTCGGATTTATGGAAAGATATCTGGTTGCCGGTCTTTTTATATTCTACTGTCTAGGTTAACTTCTTAATTCTCCGTACTTAACCATTTTAATTTCTTGGATATCTCGTCAATTTGCATAGAGTGTATGGACTTTTTGTAAAAACAAAACATTTACCATTTTATTTATGTTTCCAATGCAAATCAATTGTATCTTTCTTCGTAGGTTTACCGGTAATGATCATGTGTATAAATATGCACACACATTGTATCTTTCTTCATAGGTTTACTGGTAATTTTCATCCATTCTTATGCCATAGATGCATGCATGAAGCATTATTCAGACATTAATTATATTCTCGTCTTCTTCTTTTATACAATGTCTGTATTGATAGTTCACAATCTTCAAATTATACTGTAAAAGTGTCAAAGTCTAACAACGTTGTTTCTCAATAGGTAAATATATCAGAATGGAACTTGTATCGCACACATTCTTGTTTATGGTACCAATATTGCTCTATATATTTTTTTATAAGCTCAGAAATGGTGGAAATGTAAAGGTCAAGCTTCCTCCGGGGACATCAGGCCTTCCGGAGAATCCTTAAGGTTTTACTCGAAACTCCGGCAAGGGTGTCCATATGAATTTGTGAAAGAAAGAATGGACAAATATTCGTCCAAGGTTTTCAGAACATCGTTAATGGGGCATCCAATGGTATTTCTCTGTGGTGCAGAGGGCAACAAATTTCTCTTCACAAACGAGCACACGCTGGTGCGATCGTGGTGGCCTCCGGTGCTCGAAAAACTTTTCCCGACGGCCACCGGCCAGCCGATCAGCGAGATCGCTTACAGGGTGCACAAGAGTATTCTCACGCACTTTCTCACACCGGAACCTCTCAAGCAATTCCACGGCTTTATGGATGCCGTGATGAAACGACATATCGAGGTACATTGGGCCGGAGTGGTCAATGTCAGCGAGATCGCTAAGTTGTACACTTTGACTTTATCCAGTTACTTTTTCTTGGGAGCTAACGAGGTCGACCAAATGGTGGAAGAAATGACTGATATGGAATCGGCCACAACCGCGAAGTCTAGCATCAATCTCCCCGGGACAACGTGGAATCGAGGCATGAGAGCATCTCGGAACGTACGTTCCAAAATCGAGCCGATGGTGAAGAAGAGGAGGGATGAATTTTCGAATTATTTGAGCTCGAGTTCGAGTAGCGCGAAACCTAGAGATTTCATTTCACATATGATGGTGGCAGTAGATGAAAATGGTGAATTATTTTCTGATGAAGACATTGCTAGCCTTCTAGCTGGTCTTATTATGGGCGCCTACACCTCTCTCCATACCCTAATTACCCTTGTCATGAACAATCTTTCTGACCTCCCAAATGTGTATGAATCTGTGCTCAAAGGTATGCACCTCCCCTTATTTATGCGTTTCTTTTGGATATAGGGTTTATATTATTTCCCCGTCTTTGTCTTCCGGATCAAATTGCACACTTTCCTTATTGATCTCTCCTAGCTCAAAGTGCATTTTTATTAATATTTGCGTTACTTTCTCTCGCATCATTGTTATACTTATTCACCTTCGTCCCAGCCAAATCTGCTCAAAATATTTTCTTTCAGTCAAAATTGTCGAACTTTGGCCACATATGTATTTGAATTGATATATGAACAATAATATTATTGTGTGGGATATTGATATATTCATCGTAGCTTATAAACATTAACTTTTTATGTGTCGTCATTATACGTAGTTGCATATATTTATAGTCAAACATGTTTATTGAGTACAGTAAAAAAATTCTGTTCAAATTTGATTGGGACGGAGGGAGTACTCATTTTTGACATTTATACAATTATTTTGAGAGCTAGTATCTCTTTCTACAACTTGACCTAACTGCTAAGAGGGATTAATTGTTTGAATTTCCATTATATGTATGTATTTGTCAATTCATATATGCTCTCACTTCCCATACACGATGCATGCATATAACTTGCATTAAGCAGAACAAACAGAGATTGCAGCATTGAAGGAAGGAAGAGACAAACTTAGCTGGGAGGATACAAGGCAAATGAAGTACTCTTGGAATACTATTCGCGAAATACTACGAGTACAGAACCCAATAATTTTCTTCAAAGAGGTCACTGCTAGCTTCACGTACGAAGGTTACACAATCCCAAAAGGTTGGAAGGTGAGTGGATAAAACCAAATCAGGCCTCGTTCTTTTCAACTTATCTGCACTTCGGTTCAGTTCGTAATCTCGGCTCTGCAGATTTGTTGGATGTCACATGCGACCCAAAGGGATCCGAAATACTTCGAGAATCCTGAGGAGTTCGATCCAACGAGGTTCGATGGGGATACAACTCCTTACACATTCATACCATTTGGAGGAGGATCAAGATTGTGCCCTGGAAATGAGTACGTAAGGCTTGCAGTCCTCACCTTCGTACATTACGTGGTGACTCAGTTTAAGTGGGAGAAAGTAAACCCTAATGAGCAGTTTTTACATTTTCCACTTCCACGTCCAGCTCAAGGCCTTCCCCTCCGCATCCATCCGCTCAAATCGTTAACTCTCTAGTTTTCATAAATAAAACAGCCTTTTATGTAAAATATAACAGAAATATCAGTGTTTGTTATTTCTGTAAATCGATGTAAGTGTATCTGAAATGTCGATCTGTTTTTCTTCCCCTGATGTACTGCACTGTTCTACGTATGTTATAAATGGAACGACAAGGTACTTATATGATTGTGTATTTTAAAGTATTTCAATGTGGAGTTCGTCTCTTGAAAGACGGTCTTTCCATAAGTTATGGAAGATCAAATTTTAAAGTGTAAATCAGAAGAAATGAAGATAAAATTTTTGGGTTGCATAAATTGTGTTATAAAATTTATAACCACTACATGTGCTTTGATAATCTCCTTCTCCGTTTTTTACTGCAGCATTACTATAGCATTTATTCTATTTTTAGTAAACTGTTGCAGCCTTCACTTTTCACTTTCATTTTTAGTCAGTACAATGTTAGTTGCATGAATGTAGTTTGCACGTCGTATGGTTGTTCCATAATTGTAGGTAGCACGTTTCATGGTTGTTGCATAATTGTAGTTAGATTGTTGCATGCTTGTAGTTCTCATTCACTTATAAATAATACCTCACCCAGGAGAAAAGCAGTGAAAAATATTTTCTGCACCAAAACGTCTTTGCCTTTGCTTTCCTTAGTTTTTGTTTCTGCAACAAATCATTTGGTTTCCAAGCTTTGCTTTCGTTTCCTTGTTCCTGCAACAACAAGTGGTATCAGAGCATTGGTGTTTGATCCAAGACTCTGTAGTCGTTCGGTGTTTGATCCGCTTCGACAAAAATGGCAGGACGAGGAGCAGGAGTAGCTGGTGACAAAAACAAAGGAGGAGCATCCACACCACAACCATCGAAATGGCCAAGGCTTGGTCAAGGCAATGAGACGGGCGAAGGAAGTGAGATACGCATAGTAGAATGAGTCATAAGGGAGAGCGATGGTGCCGCACACTTTTCGGTTCTCACACAGACCAACTATGCCGATTGGGTGATCCTCATGAAGGTGCAACTTCAAGCACAAGGCTTGTGGGAGATGAACGAGGAATCAGTGTGATGATCGATAGGCAATGTCGACACTCCTTCGAGCAGTCCCACTGGAGTTGGTGCATACCCTTGGAGTCAAGACAACTGCCAAGGAGGCATGGGATACACTCAAGGTCATGCGAGTTGGTGTCGAACGCGTTCGAGAAGCAAAGGCACAAACTCGTTGGACGGAGTTTGAGAATCTCGCATTCAAGGATGGAGAGGGAGTGGAGTCTTTTGGGATCCGACTCACAACAATTGTGAATGATCTTGAGGTGTTAGGCGATCCGGTGGACGAGCACACGGCGGTGCTAAAATTTCTTCGGAGTGTACCACGAAAATACAAGCAGATGGCCATGGCTATTGCTTCACTCGTGGATCTCAAGACCTTGTCCATTGAAGAGCTCACAGGGCGACTTCTAGTCGTGGAGGAGCGTGGTGAACTTGATGACCCTGCACCGGGAGTAGGTCGTTTACTCCTCACGGAGGAGGAGTGGCAAGCACGATAGCAACAACGCGGACATAGCTCGTCCGGCAGCGGTAACAAGCAAGCCAAGGCTTGAGCAAAAGCAAAGTCTTCATCCGGGGATAAGGCGAAGTCAAGCAGCGGTGGCAAAAATGAACGCAAGAAAGGAAAGTGTAACTACTGTGGCATTCCAGGACATTGGGCAAAGGAGTGTCGCAAGAAAATGTGTGATCTGGACCAGCAAGAGCAGGCCAATCTCACTCAAACTGAGGCGGAGGTTGATGATGAATCAGCCTTCCTCATGGTGCAGATTGAGATGTTGGATGATGCGGCTCAGAAAGTATACTTGAATGAAGAGAAGGTGGTGCCAGCAGATGCAGGTAATGGCACTTGGTATCTCGACACCGGCGCCAGCAGCCACATGACCGGAGACAAGAAGGCGTTCAGGACACTTGATGAAATGGTGCATGGGACGGTATGATTCAGAGATGGTTCGGTAGTGAATATTTGTGGAAAGGGCTCAGTGGTGTTCCAGTGCCTCACCGGCGACCATCGCATTCTTTCGGACGTATACTACATTCCAAGCTTGCGGAGCAACATCATTTCACTTGGGCAACTCGATGAAAATGGATGCAAGATTGTTATAGAAGGTGGGGTGCTTTGTATCCTTGATCGAACAAGCAAGGTGCTCGCACGGGTGTCACGCACACACAACCGGCTCTACACTTTGAGCCTAAATCTTGCGATGCCGGTGAGTTTGATGATGCAAAAGGATGACATTGCTTGGCTGTGGCATGCTCGCTTTGGGTATCTACATTTTCGTGCTTTGCACAACCTTTTGCGGAAGGAGATGGTACGGGGCATTCCATACATAGAGCATGTGGAGGAACTTTGTGATGGATGTGCACTTGGGAAGCAGTACAGAACGCCATTTCCGCAAGCCTCGACATTTCGTGCACAACGTCCTTTAGAGTTGGTGCACAACGACTTGTGTGGCCCAATCACGCCAACAAACGCGGGAGGTAAAAGATACTTTCTACTCATAGTTGATGATTTTAGTCGATTTATGTGGATCGAGTTGCTCAGGACGAAAGACAAGGCATTTCGGTGCTTCAAGAAAATCAAGGCAATGGCTGAAGCAGAACGTGAATGCAAATTGCTTGCATTTCGTTCCGATCGCGGCAACAAATTTAACTCTAATGAGTTTGTGGAGTTTTGTGAGCAAAATGGCATTAAGCAGAACACTACGGCACCTTACTCGCCACAACAAAATGGTGTGGTGGAAAGGCGCAATGAAACAGTGGTCGAAATGGCTCGATGTTTCATGAAATTGATGGTTGTGCCAGGGATGTTCTGGGGAGAGGCGATGAAAATTGCAGTATATATCCTCAACCGTGCACCAACAAGAAGTTTGGATGGCATGACGCCTTACGAGGCATGGCAGAAGAAGAAGCCGAGCGTGCACCATCTGAGAACTTTTGGATGTGTCGCACATGTCAAGAAAGTTGGACCAGGCATGGACAAGCTTATAGACCTTTCGATGCTGGGAGTGTTCATGGGTTACGAGGAAGGTTCAAAGGCTTACCGCGTTTACGATCTGGTAGAAAAGCGGCTATATGCAACAAGGGATATTGTTTTCGAAGAACATCGCGGCTGGAGCTGGGAGACGTCAAGTGGCATGGGAACAACAACGTCGACCATGTTCACCGTAGTCTACAACAAAGAGACCAGTTCGGTGAGTTCATTAGCACCATGGGCACAAACTCCCGAACCTATCATACTGGATGCTGATCCGAGAACACCAGCAGCAATGCTGACGCAGATTCAATGGGCTACGCCACCCACACACAATGAAAACTTAAGCTCCAACTCAGTACCTCGGCGATACCGGCGAATTGTGGACATTTATAATGCCACAAATGAGATCAATAACGTGGAAGAAGGAGGTGACTGTTTCTTGGCAGCGGAGGAGCCGACGAGTGTCGAAGAAGCACTCTTAGATGTGTCTTGGAGGAACACTATGAGGGAAGAGATGAAATCGATTGTCGACAACAAGAAATGGGAGTTTGCATCCCTTCCACCCAACCAACATGGTATTGGGCTTAAATGGGTTTTTAAAGTGAAGAATGACTCTGCTGGAAACATTGTTAAACACAAGGCGAGACTCGTCGCAAAGGGATATGCGCAGCGACATAGGGTGGACTTCGAGAAGGTGTTTGCTGCTCCATTTGCAAGAATGGAGACTGTGCGATTATTTCTTGCACTCGCAGCACACAATAAATGGCAGGTGCATCACATGGGTGTTAAGTCTGCCTTCTTGAACGACGACCTTGTGGAGGATATTTATGTGAAGCAGCCACCCAGTTTTGTCAACAACGCCAATGAAGGGAAGGTGCTTAAGCTACGTAAGGCTTTGTATGGGCTTCGACAAGCACCGCGTGCATGGAACTCAAAGCTTGATGCCTCACTCACTGCACTTGGGTTCACGAGAAGCCAGCTCGAGCATGCCGTTTATCGGAGAGGTACTGCTCAAACTTTTCTAACTGTGGGTGTTTATGTTGAAGATTTAATTATTACACGGAAAAGTGTTGAAGAAATCATTGAGTTTAAGATCCAAATGCAGCAAGTGTTTAAGATGAGTGATCTCGGTCTTCTTAGTTATTACCTAGGAATTGAGGTGCGTCAAGGTGATGGTGAAATCATGGTCTGCCAAGGAGCTTATGCGGCAAAGATACTGGAGTTTGCAGGTATGAATGGTTGTAATCCATGTCATACTCCAATGGAAAATTGACTTCGTTTAAGCAAGCAAAATGGCAGCGGTTATGTGGATGCAACAAAGTATCGGAGTGTTGTTGGAAGCCTTCGTTATTTGGTGAATACACGGCCAGACTTAGCTCATGCGGTTGACGTCGCAAGTCGGAAGCTCTAAGTGCTCAACATTGGGCTGCAATTAAACAAATACTTAGGTACATTCAAGGTACTCTAAGGTATGGACGCTACTGCAAGTCAGGTGGAGGCGATGTTAAACTAGTTGGCTACAGTGATAGTGACTTCGCCGGTGATATAGATGATCGGAAAAGCACTTTCGGGATAGCTTTCTTCCTTGGGAACAACATGGTTTCGTAGACTTCACAAAAGCAAAAGATTGTTTCTTTGTCTTCTTGCGAAGCGGAGTATGTTGCAGCGGCAAGTGCAGCATGTCAAGGCATTTGGCTCAGTCGACTCATCGGCGAAGTAGTTGGGCGTGAAGAACTTGGTTTCAAACTTTTGATAGATAACAAATCTGCTATTGCTCTTACTCAGAATCTGGTGCAATATAGTAGGAGCAAGCGCATTGGCACCAAGTTTCACTACATTTGAGAGTGTATCGAAACCGGGAGGATGAATGTCGAACATGTTGGCACCAACGGACAACTAGCTGATATCTTAACGAAAGCATTGCCAAGGATCAAGTTCGTCGAGATGCGGCAAAAGCATAGAATCATTCAAGTTTGGGATGAAGAAGAAGCTTAAGGGGGTGATTTGTTGGATAATAACATTCATTCTATTTTTAGTAAGCTGTTGCAGCCTTCACTTTTCATGACTTAGTCAGTACAATGTTAGTTGCATGAATGTAGTTTGCACGTTGCATGGTTGTTCCATAATTATAGGTAGCATGTTTTATGGTTGTTGCATAATTGTAGTTAGATTGTTGTATGCTTGTAGTTCTCATTCACTTATAAATAATACCTCACCCAGGAGAAAAGCAGTGAAAAATATTTTCTGCACCAAAACGTCTTTGCCATTGTTTTCCTTAGTTTTTGTTTCTGCAACAAATCATTTGGTTTCCAAGCTTTGCTTTCGTTTCTTTGTTCATGCAACAACACATGTTGCATAGTAAATTTTTAATATTGCAATTAAGACTTTTTACCTTTTATTATTAAAATTAAACCATGTTTTTCCATGAACATATGAAAAAAAAAGGGTTTTCCCAAGACTTTGCCTTCAATGCGTAGTATATGTGTATTTAATAAATCTAAAATAAGCAATACAGTACAGTATTACAATCCTAGCAGGAAAGTAATTAGTTTCCTTATCCTTTTTAATTTCTATTACCTGTTTTTAAAAAAAATCTATTATATACCATTCTCAAGCAAAGTGTAGGATTGCGAGCAACGTACACTATAAAAAATTGAAACATTTAACCTTGATTTTGTAGGGTTTTTAACCTCAGTTATTTTCAGAAAAATAACCATAATTTTAATTAATTTGTAATCTTATCAGGTCAAGCTGTTTGCGAACGTAGACAAACTTGAAACTTCTATCACCGTGTTTATTTATTGTTCGTTCTTTAGTCGAGTTTATAATTTTGTTCGTGCTCTTTTTTTTATAATTAAATAAATGATTTTGATCTGACTTTTAATTAAATAAATCATTATTCGAGTTTATAACTTTGTTCGTATTCTTTTTTTGAAAAAATAATAATTTTGATCTGAATTTTATAAACCAAGTCAATCTCAAATTCATTCATGAACGTTCCTGTTCGTCTTTACCGCTACGACCCTATAAGTATTAGGTAAATTTCTCACTACTTTAATTTGATAGTATTTATTTTATTTTTTTAATTTGATGTTTAATCATATAATTTAGATGTAAATTTTAATATTTTATTTTTTAAAAATATTTTAATTTTAATAAATATTTTTACAAATTTTATTTTGATGTTTTAGTATGTCTCTTAAAAAACGGTCTTTCCATAAATCTTGGAAGGACCAATGTTTAAACTGCAAATTAGAAGAAATAAAAATAAAATTTTTGGGTTGCACTAATAGAGACATAAACTTTATAACTGCTACACGTTGCATAATAAATTTTTAATATTACAACAAAACCTCTTATCTTCTTATTATTTTAGTTAAATCTAGGGTTATAGAAAAAAAGTATTTCCCAAAAACTTTGCCTAATATTTATATGAATACTTTTGAAACCCCTCCAATTCTGGAATAAAATATAACCTGGGACGCTACCCATATGCTTAAAGCAACGAGGCTGAGAGATTGATGGGATTGCACTCAAATATGCCTCTTGACCATTATTTTCTTTTCCATTTTTCAGTTTTGACCGAAGAATCTGTATAAATAAATGGGATTCACAATCTTTCTACAGAAAAATCGTTGATTCTTTGTATTACTGAGACTCCAAGAGGCAGATTATCAAAATTGTCCACTCGGATGGAATCTCTCTGTTCAAAATAGAGTTCGCCATTAGCGATTGACATAGTAACCTTAGTATTATTTGATTTATATATAATAAAAGTTTCATGATTTTTAAAAACTGTTAGAGTCTATTGGATGTACATTATAATTTTTTGAACATATTCCATGTTTGTTCGCAATCGCGAGCATGTTAGAATCTCACATTGTTGGTTGACATGAATCACCTCTGTATAATACTAACTAGACAATATTCCGTGCCGATGCATGGATTCTGAACTAAAGTTTAAAGAGAAAAATACTTTTATAACTCTATCTACTTTACATAAGTGACCATATAACCTTTTGATAATTGAAAATGCAAATATAACCTATCTAATTAATGTAAGTGCAAATGTACCCATTTCAGTAACTTTTAGCCAGAATTTTATTAAAAGATAATTTCAACCCTCTGAACAAAATAAAAAGCTGAATTTTAAAAAAATAATTATCGTACCCTCTTCTCGGATGACCCATTACCAGCGCAACCTTCTTCATCCTCTGGCGGCTCATTAGCCCTGCAATTTTTTGTCGATTCAATTTTGCGGGCGGCTCGGCCGAAGCTCTTCCACCGGCGAGAGATGAGTGATTTCATCAGAGGGGCCACTGATTCAAGGTCAAGAAAGAAGAGTGCTAAGGATGATTTTAGTTATTCTGGGCCATTTGACTCTTCTTCCCCTTTCATTGCTACCGGGGCCGCCACCCCTTTCTCTCCAAATATATACCGGGGAGAAGATCTGATTTCCCTGTCACTACATCAAACGGCGGGAGACGGGGTTGGGGTGAGGTAGGGTGATGAAATCGGCGGTAAGGGTGGTGGTGATGATGAAATCGAGGGTGGAAGGCTCGCCGAGGTTAGTGGTGGTGATGAAATTGGTAGCTAGGGTGGTGGTGTTGATTAAATCGAGGTTGGTTGAAGGTGGTGGTGATGAATCAAGCCAGTGAAGGCGGCGAGGGTAGAAGGCGGCGTGATGGGTATGGCTTGTAGTGGTGGCAAGATTGATTGAAGGTGGCGGGGCTAGCTGGGTTTAGGTGGAAGGCTGCTGGGTTGGTTGAAGCTTGTGGTGGGGCTGACTTGTCGTGGCGGCGGGATTGGCTGAAGGTGGTGGTGGCGAGGGTAAAATGGTCCTAACACTTTTAGGTTTTAGGCCAAAGGGCATTTGAGTCATTTTATATGTGGTCAACGCCGGTGACTGTCGAAAATGGTGTCTTATGGTTATATTAACACTTATGTCAACTAGTTAGGGTTGTTTTTGCACTAACAATTATCTTTGGGTTATATCTGCACTTACTCAAGTAGATATGGTTATATTAGTATATACCCCAAAGGTAAAGTCTTGGGAAAGATGGTTTTTCCATAGGCTTATGAAAAGACGGGTTTAATTTGAATAATAAAAGGTAAAAGGTCTTAGTTGCAACATTAAAAATTTAGTATGCAACATGTAGTAGTTATAAAATTTATAACCCGGTACATGCAACCCAAAAATTTTATTTTCAATTCTTCTAATTTACACTTTAAACCTTGGTCTTTCCATGACTTATGGAAAGACCGTCTTTCAAGAGACGCACTCTATCCCAAATTTAAAATATAATATAATTTATAGTTTAAATAAGTATTAAGTTATTGTTATACGTATTTGAGAACTACACATGGTGCAGAATTTATATTAAATTAATATATTAATTAATGCATCGAATGAAAGAAAGTTGACTTGATCCTTGTCGACACGTATGTTTTTTACGTAGAAACTTATTAACTACTATATAGAAATACTTTACCTTGTAAAAATTATAGTGATAAAAATAAGAAATGTCAGTTGATAATGAATGGATAATTATTTAAATGAATTTATAAAATTATATCTCTTTTAAAAGAAAATAAAAAATACATGTTTTCAGATAAAAATAAGTTATAATGCTATAAACTATTTAAATTATACTGCATATTCATATTATTCGAATAAATCTTATACAGAAGACTAAAGATTACATAATAATATGGTAAATTAGTGTTTGGCTGAATTGTTTGAATTATTAGATCATTAGATATAGTGTTAAACATGATTTATAGGTTAAATTTAGTTATCAGGTTAAATTTGCTTAAGAGGAATCTTATTATTTCTAACATAATTGGGGTATGACAGATAAATATTTGCGAGGGAGCATATTAGCAGGACCAAATTAGTGATATATGGATTATAAGATGAACGTGAAATGAATTAAGAAAGAAAGGTAAATATGAAAGTGGATGTTAAACATTCGTGAGAGAGCACATTAGCCGATTAAAATTGAAAGTTGGATGGATGGAATAACATATGAAATACATTAATAAAGTAAGGTATACAGGAGAGTAAATACAACATTAAATTGTCATACATGGTAATCTTTAAAGGTTACACTTAGCAAAGTAATGTAGATAAGTGTGGAAGTAACACCTGACAAAGCTGACAAAACTAAGTGTGAGGGTTACATTTGGCCGATAGTTGCTCTTTTAGTATATAACATAGATTTTTTTTAGGGAAAAATACACTTATAACCCTAACTTATGGCTAAAGGTGCCAATTAATATAATTCTGCAATATGAGAAAGTGTCAATCTAACCCCAACTTATTACAAATTGGGCCAATCTAACCCTAACAGTAGGTCAAATTGGGCCAATATACCCAAACTTTCTAATTCTGGCATTGACCAAAAATTGAAATGACCAAAATGCACCTTATACCAAAGTTAAAAATTTAATGCCCATTGTACCCCTATTTTCTTTCTTCTTCACAACCCACCCTGCCATGCTCGTCCGCCGTCGCTGCTTCTCCATTGCCAACTAAACACACCACTACTTTATAACCGTTTCTAATTTAGACCAATGCTAAAAAATTGAAAGAGAAATATGTAGCCGTAGCCATTGAAAAAAATAAAAACCGAACCTCCGTAGCCCCTACAAAATTGAACCTCAATTTATCTAAACCCTCGCTATCGTCGTCCCCACCATCATCGTTGACGTTGCCATGTCTGCCGCTTCCCCCCCACTATCATCGGTGGCGTGTCCACCGTCGTCTCTAACGTTGTTGTTGTCGTCCCCCAATGTCTCCATCGCCAGCCCCATCGCTGCTATCGCCACCACCATCGCCGCCCTTGTTTTCCTTGCCATTGTTCTCACCTTCCCCAACATCCCCGTCGCTATCCCACCATCATTTTCATCATCCCGTGCCCTCGCCCTCGCCGTCCCCCTCAAGCTTCTCCTCCCCGGACACTAAGTCTAATATTTGTCGTTGTCCCGATCGCCTCCGTCTCTGCCGCCCAAGCCCCATCCTCTCTCCTCTCCCCTCCCCCACCACCGTGCTCACCACCAATTAAATGCACCACAACCCGTCACCGAAAACCCTAGCCCCACCACTCTACCCCACCTCCGATTAAACACCACCACCAAAAACCTTAGCCCCACCCTCCCCTCCCCGCTCCGGCCTCCGTCACCCTCTCCCCTCCTTCTCCTCTACCTCTGCCACCCTCTCCCTTCCTTCTCCCCTACCTCTGCCACCCTCTCCCCTTGTTGCCCTCCTCCTCATTCTCACATCCCCTCGTCACTGCCCCCATCCTCCTTCTTCCCTCCACTCGTCACCCTCCCCCTCATCTCTGAGACCATCGCCCTCCTTCCCTCCCATTAGACCTTTTCTTCACACCAGCTCCCCCCGTGCTCACTCTCCATGCACGGTGGAGCAGACGAAAAGAAATAGGAAGAAGACGAAGAGAAATGGTGAATAAGGAAATGATTGGATGACAAATAAGTCTTATCTTATTTTTCAATTTTTTTGTTTTAAAAAAAGGTATGGGCAAAATTGGCACATATCACTAGATTCTAGCCAAACGGTCATTGACTAAAAAGTTAGCCAAATTCATGGTTAGCTTGACACTTTATGAGATTGAAAGGTGTTATATTGGCACTTTCGGCCAAAATGTAGGGTTGTTTTAGCACTTTTCTCTTTATTTTAGTTTTATAACTTTAATTCTTCTTTGTTTTTCTATGATAGGCACACGACTATTTGGATTAGAAAGAAATTGAATTGTGAGAAATAAAAAATTATCAAATTAATGAGAACAATTTATTTCTTATCATATAATAAAGTGAGTAACTTTTAAAAAATTAAATTAAACTAAAAAGAGTGACAACTTTAAAAAGGCAAGAAAATAGTGCTTTTACAACCCCATCTAATTGACATAAGTGCTAATATAACATTTTGATAATCAAAAGCGCAAATATAACCCTAGATAGTTTATGTAAGTGCAATTTTACCCATTCCGGCAATTTAAGACCAAAATTGATTGAAAAGATAGTTTTACCCCTCCGATAATTAAATATATATAAGATGAAATTACAATTTTACCCCCAAAACCCTATTCTTTCTTCTCTTTCTTTTCTTCTTTTCCTCCACAACTCTCTTTTCGGGCTTCGAAAACCCATTCAAAAAAAGGCCAAATCGCCAACCTAATCGTGGACATAAATCGGGCTTCAAAATAGCAACTCTTTTTCATCCACAACCAAATTTATCGACCAAATTGTGCTTCAAAAAGCTGCAAACGCCGGTGGGACTAGGGTGGCATTGAGCTTGGTGCTGGTACCCGGCGAGATGGGTGGTGGCGCGGCACAAACATGTTTGTGAATATGGGCCGCGGGTGGCATTGGGCTAGGAGTAGGGGCCGCAGGAGAGGTAGTTGTCATTGTGGGTGGTGGGTGAGGGCGGGGCTAGTGGGGGCAATGTTAGCGGGAATGGCGAGGGTCTGGTATCTCAAGATTTCAAGATTGGCCGGCAAACCTTTTGAGCTTTAAGCTCTGGTATCTCTTTTAGAATTGAATCATACCCCTAAATGATTTGAAACAATAGTAACTAGTTTGAGCTTGATAGTGGTGGAGAGGGCTGGGCTAATGGTGGTGGGGGTGGAGGGGGCAGTGGTGGAAATCAGGGGGAGGGGGTGGTTTTTGCAACCAGTAAATGGGGTAGTGTTGGTGGCCGGTGGAGGGGGTGGTGTCGACGGCCGGGTGGAGGGAGTGGTGGTGGCCGGTGTCTGGAGAAGGGGATGGTGGTGGCAACCGGGGGAGGGGGTGGTGGTAGCATAAGGGTAAAACTGTCCTAATACTTTTAGATTTTAGCCCATAGGGCATTTTAGTCATTTTGCGTGTGGTCAATGCCACTCAACGTCGAAAATGGTATCTTAGGGTTATATTAGCATTTACATTAAGTATGTAGGGTTGTTTTTGCACTAAAAATTATTTGAGGATTATACTGGCATTTGCTCAAAAAGGTGGGTTATATTGGCATATATCCAAAAAGAAAAAGGAAGTATTGCTACTTGTATTCAAATAATAAAATGATTTCTTTTATACTGATCAAATATTCCTTTAGTAATCATTGAAGATGGATATATGGTGCCAACACCTTAAAGTTAAAGCAAATAATAATAACTGAAAAGTGCTTTTATAACCCTACCTAATTTACATAAGTGTCAATATAATATTTTGATAATTGAAAGTGCAAGTATGACCATAAATAGTAAAGGTAAGTGTAAATATACCCATTCTGGTAATGTTTAGCCAGAATTACATGAAAAGAAACTTTTGCCCCTATGAAAATAATAAAAAACTGAAAATAATTTAAAATTTCAATTACACCCCTCATTTGCTTCTTCTTCAATCGATTTGGGCTCCTGCTTTGTCTTCTTCATTTATTTGCTTTCTTTTTCTTCTTCTTTGCTTCTTCTTCGATTTGCGAAATGGCGTTGGTCGGGGTGGGGTGGGGTCGGGTGGCATCAGATGGGGTGGCGTCGGAGCGAGGTGTGTTAGGGTTTAGCGGTGGCGCCAGGGGTGGGTAGCATCGTGGTGTCGCGATGGTGGCGGACCGGAGTGCGTCGGGTGGGGTGGGTTAGGGTTTTGCAGTAACGCCAGGGCTGGCTGGCGTTGGGCTTCGCGATGGTGGTGGAGCAGAGTGGCGTCGGGCGGGGTGAAGGTGGGTGGTGGAGTGTCGATTCGAAGCAATTTCTGTCCGATTCGAAGCAACTCTCACCACACCAAGAACATGTAATTTAAGAGAAGTTTTTGTTTATCCATTTGTTGTTGATTTTTGTTTTTCTTGTATTTGGGGACAATATTCTTGGAGCAGCAGTGATTGATCTTGGGTTCCATACGGTGATGTGGGGTAATGCAAAGGAAGAGATGGATGAGTGTGATGAATATGGTGCTTTGGAGTTGTTCATTCGGAGCAAAAGCTTCCATTGTTGCAGAATCAATGAAAAGAATTTGATGGATGGCAATATTGAAATGTGTCTTTCATTTATGAACAGGCGGAGCGGCGTCGGAGGAGTGGCGGGATGGCGCCAGAATGAATAGTGCGGCGGAAGAGCTGTGTGTTCTTGGTGGGTAGAATAGTCTTCTACGATTTTGAATTTGGCCCAAAGGGCATGGTGGTCATTTTCGGTTGGTCAATGATCGGAAATGACAAGCCAATGTCAAAATGTACTCTGTAGGGTTATATTAGCACTAACATTAAGTAGATAGGTTCGTTTTTGCACTAAAAATTATCCGAGGATTATATTGGCACTTACCCAAGTAGATAGGGTTATATTGGTATGTATCAATAATAATAAATTACTTTGTTGTACACTACAATAGAGAAAAATTCATATAAAACCGTTTCACCATAACTTATGGTGAGACTAGGTAAAAGTAAAGTTTTAGAAATTACAGAAAGTATCACATGTTATCTCCCATCTGTAAACAATTATATTTATATAATTCATCTCATTATAAGATTAGGTGAGACCGTCTCACCCAAGTATTTGTAACTACAACATGTGCGCTGTATAATGTTATAAAAATGTGAATTGGAATTGTTTAGTGGTAAGCCACACTCTCTATAAGTGAGAGGTCCAGGGTTCAAAACACACCCCAAGCAAGAATTGTGAATATTAGAGCAATTTCTTGTTGGAAAATACCCAGCATCATGGGACCGTATCGGTGGTCTCCGCTGTGGTTTCTCAACCTGTAGGTGGTCGATGATGGTGAGTTCGTGGTGATTCTGATTTCTATGGCGGCGATTCATTGGTGGTGCAACGTTTGAGTGTTCTGAGGAAGGCGTCCCTAGTTATTCAAAATTTATAATGATCCAAATTGGGATTAGATCTATTGATTGTAATGGACATAATTGAACTTTCAGTTGATGATCTATACTCCCCCTGGTCTCAAAATATTGGCACCCTTATAATGGACACATTTTTTTAGGAAAGTAAAATGAGTGGAGGAGATTGTATTGAGAGAGTAAAAAGTAAATTTTGGTGGATAGAAATAATTTAAGATTTGCCAAAAGAGGAATGTGCCAATATAAAAAGACCATCCCAAAAAGGAAAGAGTGTTAATATAAAAAAACCGGAGTATAATTTTTCATACATTAAAATGAAATGTAGAATGAACACTAGTGTAGGAGACTAGGAGTGCCAATATAGTGGTTGCTCAAAGGACATTAGACCATGTTTATCCATGACCCAACTCAACCCAACCTTCCAATTAAATACAATATCTCTCTCATTTACCTACACAACCTCACATCCAACCAATTAATTTTTTTAAAAGGTTTATCAATGACCCAACCCAACCAAAAATGTCAACTCTTTAAAAATGGTTTTAATACCAAATATAAATAGTAGTATATTTTAAATTATGTATTATTAATTAAATATTGTAATATTTAATAAATTAAATTAAATTTATTGATTATTATTTTATTTATTAATAAAATTTATTGATTATTATTTTTGAATTTATTAAATAAAATTTTTATAATTAGAAATATAATAAAATAAATTATTAAAACAGTTCATTTGCATCACTCAAATACCAAATTTAAAGATACATCAAAAATACATTACACGACAACAAAAATTGATTTGAGTACATAGTAAAAAAACAAAAACACACAAAAAACTTAAAGAAGAAATTTCTAGAGAAATTTTAAGAGCTATTATTATTGCCAAATTTTTCCCATATGTGCTCAATCAAATCATTTTTGAGAGCGGTGTGAGCTTCTCTATTGCGAAGTTGTGATCTGCTAACCATGTATGCAGCTAGTCGTGTCCCTTGAGTTGAGTATTGTAAATTTTTCTCATCTTTTTTCACATCTCCATTTCTTGCACGAAATTGTCCATTAGTAGGTAGATCTTCCAAAAATTCGGTGGTATTATGATAGTTGAGAAATGTGTTTCTTTCATCCTCAACTATCATATTGTGTATAATGATACAAGCCGTCATTATCTTCCCTATAAATTATGGATCCCAAATAAGGCAAGGGAGTCGAATAAATGCAAGACGTGTAACACCCCCAAACCCCAACTCGAGTATCAAGTCGGGTCTGAGCGTCCTACAACGAATACTAGCAGTTACGAGCAGATAAGTTTTATGTGGAAGTAAATTTAGAAAATTAAAATCTTAACTTACTATTACAGTAAAGGATCAGTACAAGTGTGAAAATTTCACCTAACTATTACAGATTTAAAGATCATGTTAAGCTTCTAACTATTCACCTAGGGTCTTTCTCAAAGGAAGTAAAGACATCAAAGTACTTTTCTCTTACTGTTCTTCTTCACCTGAAAAAAGGTTGTTTAACTAGGGTAAGCTCATTGCTTGGTGAGGTTCCATTGCCATTATTTACCCAGTTGAGTTTTAGTGATCACAAAATAACAAATAACCACATAAGTCCTAGCACATAGTAAAAAGATACATGTGATTAATGTCGAGCTGTTGCCAAGTGCATATATGGCAACTCTGACTAACGTACAAGACATAACCTTTTCAGTGGTGCCCGGAGACTATCAGTCAGTCCAAAATTCATTCTCGTCAACCACGTCCAATCAGATGTTTAGTTACGAGCTCGTATTAGTACATATGGTTATGCTAGCATACCAGAAACTCCACGAGTAGCCGGTCTAATCAGACAGACCGGTCTGTACCGTTCTCCGTCGACTTCAACTGAACTACAATCGCGTCAGGGTCCCCGAAATCAGAGACAGGTAATCAGGTAACATATAATTAAAGTTTGACATGGCAAGATAAAGTACAAGTTGGTCATCCACATAACATATCAGAGTAGTAGGGGTTCGATGGGTGAAGTTTTCAGTAGGGGTGCGAGAGAAGGTTCGAGAGAGTCTGGTTCTGATGACATCATATATTTATACATATATGTAAACATATACCCAGTTTACTCAGTTCGTGCTAAGGCGATGCAACACTCACCTCAGTTAGACTTGGCTTGAGCAACCTCTGCTTCTACGTTATCACTGCTCTACCTCCGTTCTTATTTTGGTACTTAAGGAAATATCTTAAGACTATAATTTTTTTTGAGAAGGCAGTGATGGTATTTATACTAGATGAAACCATAGGGTTCTAACACCTAAGCCTAGAATTTTATCCATTTAACCCTCAAGTGCCTACGTCCACTTGCCCAAAAATTACTTTGGATAAATTTCTCATGTTCGCTTGCCGACTTTCTCTTCCCATTATATTATTATTATTATTATTATTATTATTATTATTATTATTATATATGTATACGCACACACACACATATATATATCCGCTTCCTGGTCATTCCTTTTATTTATTTATTTACTTATTTATTATTGTCATATATATATATTTATTATAATTATTTTATTTTATTTTATTTTTTTCCAGAAAATTAGATGGGAGATTGAAATATTTGATAAAAAATTAACTATTACATGCATTCAAACTCCACTACGGTTGGGGTTTTCACAAGACGAGCTTGTAAAACTCCAAATGCACGCTCTACATCTTTTCTGGCAGCCTCCTGATGTTGAGCAAATAGCTTGTGATCCTCTAATTGTGGAGAGGTAATGGATTTGACAAATGCAGCCCACGAGGGATATTTACCGTCAGTAAGATAATATCCGATGTTGTAATCATGCCCATTAACCCTATAACTCATTTTTGGTGCTCGACCTTCTAGAATATTACAAAAAATTGAAGATCGGTGCAATACGTTAATAGCATTGCAAGAACCAGGTGTTCCAAAAAATGAATGCCATACCCATAAATCTTGTGAAGCAACAGCTTCGAAGATGACCGTTGGAGATCCACTCCTTCCTACATATTGGCCAGCCCACACAATTGGATAGTTCTTCCACTTCCAATGCATGCAGTCAATACTTCTTACCATACCTGGGAAGCCTTGTTGATCTCCGATGTGCAACAACCTTGCCAAATCTTTTGTTGTAGGCGCTCTGAGGTACTCGTTACCAAAATTTGCAACCCTCCACAAAGTGTTTGAGAGATTTCCTTGTTACAGCTGAGCTAATTCGAAGGTATTCATCAACTGCATCCTCTGATGTTCCATAAGCTAACAACCTGATAGTTGCAGTACATTTTTGCAATGAAGAAATAGGTAATCTATCAGTAGCATCTAGCATTCGCTGAAAATATCTTGTATTAACAGTAAGAGCTTTAACTATACGCAGAAACACATGTTTTTGCATATAAAATCTACGACGAAATAGTTGATATGAATACACTGGATTACCAAAAAAATAGTCCGTGAATAAATGTACCTCACCCGTTTCACGATCTCTCTCACAATTCCTTCTCATGGCTTGGAGATTATGATATATCAGTTGTAATAATAGAAGAGAATGAATAGTAGACACATCTTCAATGATGCGATCCACGTGTTGATTTTGTTGAACAATGTTTGCCTGGCACTCATCAAACTCCGTGAAATCAAAATAATCAAAGTTAAAACTTGAATCAATTGGATTTTTATTCGATGACATTGTGTAATGAGATGGATGATTATTTTCATATGAATGTGATGAGAATATATAGGATTAAAGATATCACAATAATTGTAGGCATGGTGTGGATTTCAAAATAAAGTGTAAGATGATAAACTTGTAAAAGTGATGACAATTCAGCTAAAGTGTGTTCACAACCAACCAACAAACTCACGTGTGATAGTTTTGAATATCAATTCGGAATCTAATAACATGTGATAGCCATTATTAAAGGTGATTTGATAAATGTTTTCATATGGGCCAAGCAAGGTGCTTTTGGAACAATGTGAGAGTAGAAAAAAGGCGATGACATCGCCCTCAGGGCCCCATCGTCCCGACATCACAATGTGAGAGTAGAAAGTTTGACACCAAGTGGCTATAGTGATATGAAAGTTAATCAATTATTGAAAAAAATGAAATTATGCTATAAAAGTTTAAATTACATTACGATAGTTCAAATTACATGAAAAAGTTCAAAATACATAAATGACACATGCAAAATTAAACAAGCTTGAAAAATTAGATTTAATCTTTGAATATCTCAGACATTAACCGACGCTAGTTATCCTCTTCTTTAGGGGTTAAGCAAGGTTTAGACATCAAATTTTGCAAAAATTGCATTTTCATCTTCTTTATTTTTCTCTTCTCTTTAGCCTGTTTAATGTCATTCCGATTGTTTTTCACTTTGAGTTTGCCAATCCCAAGTTCGTTCATGATCTCAACTTATTTATTTTGTGTGAGCCTTAACTCATGAGGTTCTACAGTAAATTCATTCAGAATAGTAGAAAACTGAGATGTCGTGGCTTCACCTTTCTTTTTCGCCGCATTTCTGTCTTTGGGACGTGAAATTATTAGTGCATCATCAATTGGAGTATCAGAATTCGACGGAATTACATAATCCTCACCTTCACCCGTTCTTGAGCGTTTCGAGCTGTCTCTACTTTCTTCGTTACTCCCTTCATCTTCAGGATGAGATCGAGTCATATCTTTATCTAATTTCATCTCCCACTTTAAATATTTACACATAACTTCCTCATATACATGCAAGTAAGTAAACTTACTACCGCCTTGTTCATAAATTGTTGAAGCTTGTGTTTGGACATCTTGCATGCTCATTCCACTCCTTTTCAAACGGTATGCCTCTTTGTACGCAACAATCCATTTTTGTGCACTTTCATTAAGTCGTTTAAAACTACCTTTCATTTGATCCACATTTCTTGGATTGATTTCTCCAGGATTTTCTGCCCGAATTTGTTCGAACTGCTCCGCAACTCGAACCCATAACACACCACCTTTTTGGTTATTGCCTCTTCGCTTGTCTTCACTAACAAAGAAATAAGCAGACATTAGAGCTATATCTTCTTTAACACACCAAGGAATACATTTTTTTCCATGAACATTTTCAGCATTTTGACTAGATGATTTGAGAATTATTTTGGAAGAAAGGGATATTAGCAGAGAGAGGAATAAGAGTTGATATTAAAAAATGAGAGTTAGGAGCTTCTTCAAAGTTTGAATACGCCCGTGGTTTTTGATAATATTGCGCTTTTGAATTTTTTTATGAATTAAAATTGTCTTCAGAAAGAGGAAAGAAATTGGAATTTTTTTTATCCATGAAAGAAAATAGTGTTCACTAATTACAAAAATTGAGAGAGTTTTTTTTTAAGTAGGGAGAAGAGAAATATTGAGTTGTGCATTGAACTATGATAATATTGGTCTATATTTATAGAGAATGAAAAATGCAAATTTTTGCAATTATTTTTATTACGAAATATTAAAAAAATAAATTTAAATCAGATATGTAGTTAAGAAGATAAAAAGATTAGATTTGGTATATTTTCATCAAATAGAATGGAGACACGTGGCACACATCACATGCACCCTCTCCAATTTTTGGAGATCATTTTTGGCCCCTTATTTTCTGAGGTTGGGCCGCACTGTACATGTTTCCTTTTTTTTTAATGAGAAAAATGCATATATGACCCTATATAATTGATGAAAATGCATATACAACCCTGCAATAATGAAAGTGCAGACATAACCCTGCGATAATTGAAAGTGCAAATATAACCCTGGTCAGTCAATGCCGAAAATAATGGCTTTAGGGTTATATTTGCACATATGTATAATTAGGGTTATATTTGCACATATATATATATATATAATAGTTAGGGTTATATTTGCACTAAAAAACAACACAGGGTTATATTTGCACTTTCTCCAACATATAGGGTTATATTTGCATATTACCCTTTTTTATAACAAAACATGGTGACCGCATCAATGCGGTCACTGATAAATGTAGCCTTACAACGATGGAAAAGTAGCACCTTGTATGGCTCCGTCGATGAACAATGGTAATTGAACTGACGTCTAGAGTGTTGCTTTACAATTCTTATACCGTACTCTGAGATACCATGAAATTTCATTATATATAGGTAGAATGTATATTTCAATATTATTATATGTGCATTTAATACCATTCAAAATTTCGTTCCGCTCGAAATAGTTCTGCCGTAGCCTCCCTCTAGGGTTTAACAAAAAAACCTTGTTGCGCCCATCTTCTTCTTCAATATTTTTCCCCATCTTCCCACTAGGGGAGATGGGGAATAACAGTTTATTTTAATTTATATTTTTGTTATTCAATAAGTGTGACATTTGTCTTCACAGCTTAGTTTTGTCATTCGACATGATCGAGTAGATTGTGTTCGTCATGATAACGCAATTTAGTTGTTCATGTTGATGTATTGTTCTCGATCTGCTTGTTTAGATCGCGTGTTCGTAATTTTGTTTGTGGTTTTATATTGGGTTTCCATTGATTTGGATCTGTTAGATCTGTGCTGTTCAAGGTGTTTACAGTTTGAACAACATAGATCGTGGTTGGATCATGTGGTGTTACCGTTGTAGAAGATCCCTATTTGGCGCAGTGATATTGATGCGTGATACGCTCCTCTCTGCCAAGTGGTCATGATTTTCGCGGGAAGCAAGTTAATATACCCGAGGGCGATATTACAGTTTTTATTGGATCTCTGATCTGTAATAGTACAGACAATACGCCTAGTTGACATGTAATTTAGATATCCTTGCAATATGTTAGTTATTGCTAGAGGCTAGTTAGGTTGGATGTCAATTCCACTCATTTTAATCGCCGTTGGGCATTTTTCCAGCATCTTGGAATGAATGATTGATTTTTCAAAATATATATATATATATATATATATATATATATATATATGTGTGTGTGTGTGTGTGTGTGTGTGTGTGCGCATTTAAAATCTATATAATAATCACAATCAAATTATACAATGCACAATCTCATATAAGATAATGCAAATCTTTACAATTTAAAATACACATAACATCCATAGAGATACGATGCTCATGTTACTAAGGATACCATATAATTTTCCGTTGCATTATATAAAAAATAAATTGGATACGATGGTTGGCGATCATGACCTATAAAATTAAATCCCAGTATAGTTGGATCCAATGACACCAACAACATTACCATTCAATCCAATCCATAATTCAACAACAAAATCTCTAACAATACCGCCAAAAACACAATTAAACTCCAATTCAATCCAACGGCAACAACGTGCCAACAACACAGTTAAACTCCAATCAAATCTAATCCAGAATCTATACTCAATAGCACGAACACCACCAATTTGCCAAAACCATTAACATAAAACCACCACCACCATCACCAGCGAAACCTACAAATTAAATTCCAAACTAACTTCTAATTTATTGTTCGTATAATCACCACGTCGTAGTCAATCGGTCGATGATAGCAGCGGTGGCTTTAGCGAATCCATTAGCTAAGCAGGGGGTTGACCCCTGACGTGGGCAAGGGAAGGGAGGGGAGTGCGAGCAGGGGAGGAGAAGAAGGAAATTGAGGGAGAGAAACGAAATGGTTAGCTTACAAAACAAATTGGTTTCGTTTTTTGGTACAACCTTCAAAACCAAACTTTTTACAGTAATATTTTATAATTGACCTAAACACTTGGTAGCAGTTGTTAAAATCCTATTTTGGCGGTGTTTTGAAATATAACTGCCTTCTAAAGTATCTCACACATGTTTCATCTCCCTATAAATGCGGTTATAGATCAAATTTGCAGAACCACTTCTATCACCCCAAGTGATCTGGTTAAGTGTTTGATTAAATATTCTAATGGTTATGAGTTTAAATCCTGATAATTGCGGTGTGAAAATTTTCTTCCGTAGGAGAGTTCCTTGTGGGCACTAGTGACCACCAAATGGTTGACCTTTGAACGCCATAGTTTACCTTCCCACTAATCCATGCTGTCAGGATTACGGGTGCCGTAATCTACCTTTCTTATCAATCCATGATGTCAGAAGGACGGGACATAGAGCACGAGAGATTTTGCCTTTTCTTTCACGATTAAGGTGCCAAAAAATATATGAGATAGATCAAAATATCCAAAAATATAACCGCATAGTTGAAACTATTAAATCAGACAGAGGAACATCAATTTGAATTTGCATAGGCAATATATGTATATATGCACCACCATGATTGGGCTAATATGAAATAATATGAATCATATGATGATAACAGTGGCAATACATGCATTATAACGAATCAAGAAATATGTCCCCGCTCGCTGATGAAAGAATTCGATTGGTTTGTTGGTTCATTATTCATCTGGATTTCAATTCGCTTAACTACCGGAATGGCGCGCTGCACCATTTCCCCAACTCCTTTCTTGAATTTCAACCACTTTTAGATATGCTATTATTTTTAATAATATTTTCGTTTTATGAGAGTAATTATATGCGGGCAACCATAGTTGAATTGCTTAATAAAGCACCCTCTTTAATAAGTGCTTCTTATTAGAGTGCATGATGGAGCATGCGTTACAAATTTTCGAAAATGTTGTGGCAATAATTTAAATTGGTCCCAAATAAAGATTTCTTCCTTCACCTAAATGAAATTTAAAGCACTAAAAAAACTGATTGGATAGTCATTTAGGGGTATTACCATATATGTGAACAAGAAGTAGATATTTTCGGACCCTGAAATGGGGATTTTCTTTTAGCAAAAGGTGGGGGGAATTTAGGATAAAGAGGCCGGATACTTCACTAAATGCCGATTCTTCCGTAAAGAAAGGTGCAAATTCTCACGTACTGATACAGTGCTAAAACATAACCAAGAAATGCTACATGCTCCAATGAAATGATTGGAATCTCCTTATTCACCAAAGCAATAGAAAAAACCACTAAGATGGAAATGGCAGTGGTTACCATTACATTCCAAGTCACACATTATTTTATTACATTAAAATTACACAGAATATTTCTTTTATAATTTCTAAAAATCATAGGGCGTCACGTGTCAGCGGCCGCAAAAAAAAAAACTGCATGCGGGACACGTGGCCCAATGCATGGGTGACACGTGTCCCACATACAGAAAGAAAAATGGACTGTTGGAAGTGACCCCCTTGCCCACGTGATGAGCGTCAGTGATCGATTTCTTGATCGGTTGCTACACAGGAAACTATTGGTCGGTTTTTTCACAAGAAATCGGCGTAAAAACCACCACTGTGGATATTTTTTATTTCAAGAGCGATTTTTAAATATGAGAAACCCCCATTGCATTTACTCTTAGAATGTTAATGGATTCATCGAATGAATTTACTAATATTCAGATTCTGGAGTCAGAAATTAAGAGGAGCGAGTATAATTATTGTGAGGGAGGACAGAATTGGAGAGAGGTTGGAAAAAGCGGTGGGGGAAAAAGTTCTTTTTGTACACACTGCTATGATGATGGTGGTGGTGATGATGATGTTGATGCTTACAATCGAACAAAGCAGCACCATTATCTCTTTTATTCCCTCTCTCTCCCCACATAATATATGCCCGCATTCTCCTCATTTTCTCTTGTTGTGAAGCCATGATATGCTAAGCAAGAGCCATGGAGAGGAAGTGCGGCTGCTGGGCTGTTCTCAAACTCAGCGTCAAGGGCGCTTGCAGGTCCTCCGATCCCAAAGCCTCCATTAACACCATCCCCAGAACCAGCCTTGTTTATGATGCAGGTACTTTTAAAAATGCCATCTTTTGATTTTCGGACATTGTCGTGCTCTCTGATTTCTGTGATATTGCATTTGTATCTAGATTCGAGATTGAGTTTTCTTGGATGAATTTTGCTGTAATACTCTTCTGACTCATAAGGAATTGGAGCAATCTGTTGTTGGTTAATGTAGGAGATGTCTTCATGTGACAAGAATCAACAAAAATGGCTAATTGTATCTGTTCGGTGGTTCAGTTACAGAGACCAGGTACCTTAATGCGAGTAACCGCGAAATGTATGCTCCCGGGGAGCCACAGAACTCCTCGGATAATCCCAGTCCTGATCCTCTGCCGGTGGAGAAGAAACAACCTCGGCAACTACTTCAGTTTAGTTTCCAAGAGTTGAAGTCCGCCACGGGGAATTTCAGACCAGATAGTATTCTTGGTGAGGGCGGGTTTGGGTTCGTGTTCAAAGGTTGGATAGAGGAGAATGGGACAGCTCCAGCCAAACCTGGTTCTGGGGTTACGGTTGCAGTCAAGAGTCTGAAGCCAGATGGACTTCAAGGCCACAGAGAATGGGTGGTTAGTAGATTATCATTTATCAGTAGCCAATTTTAGTTACTAGTTGAGGTGAGATCGTGAAATGGCGCGCAAAACTGATGTTATTTTCTCTCGTCTGTATGCAGGCTGAAGTGGACTTCCTTGGACAGCTTCATCATCCTAATCTTGTCAAATTGATTGGATACTGCATAGAAGATGATCAGAGGATGCTTGTCTACGAGTTTATGTCGCGGGGTAGCCTCGAAAATCATCTATTCAGAAGTAAGTATCATAATATGTACACCTTGTGAAATGCATACTACTAATGGTTCTGCATTCATATGATACTATTGAGGATTTCAAGTAAGAATTACTTCATAGAACTTCAACATGACAGTCTGGTTTACCAAAACCTATTTATGTTTAGGCCATGTCCAGTTTGACTTATTTTCAGCAAAAATAAGCCCGACTGGACATGGTCTTACTCTCTATCTGCTTATCAGTAGGTTACATTCAGCATAAAACATATGTCAAACTTCATGATATGTAGACTATTTTAAAAGATGGGATGGGATGAATACTTAGGTGTTGTAAGCTGCTGTTGCGCTACCTAACACTAAGGCTGATTTCATTGAAGGGACCATACCTCTGCCATGGTCCAACCGGATTAAGATTTCCCTTGGTGCAGCAAAAGGCTTAGCATTTCTCCATGGAGGTCCTGAACCTGTCATCTACCGAGATTTCAAGACATCTAATATTTTACTTGACTTGGTTAGTACATCCTTAAAATTTGTTTAAACTTCAGATACCATGTAATGATTCTAAAACATGCATAACTGATATCACAGGAATATAATGCAAAGCTCTCAGATTTTGGTCTGGCAAAAGCTGGTCCTCAAGGTGACAACACTCATGTTTCGACAAGGGTTGTAGGAACATATGGCTACGCTGCACCAGAATATGTAATGACAGGTACAAATTCAATCATCTGAAAGCTATCTTAGGTTATAAATACACACACATAACTCTTACATTAGTTCATGTTAGTTCCCCAAGTACTATGAATTTCCAGAAATGTCATTGATGTTTTTGGCTGTCGATATCCATTTCTAGGCCACCTGACATCAAAGAGTGATGTGTATAGCTTCGGTGTTGTACTCTTGGAGATTCTGACTGGCCGGAGGTCTGTGGACAAGAAGCGCCCGAGTGGGGAACAGAATCTCGTGACATGGGCTAGGCCATACTTAGCTGACAAGAGAAAAGTGTACCAATTGGTTGATCCACGCCTGGAACTGAACTACTCCATTCGAGGAGTCCAGAAGGTGGCTCAGCTGGCTTACAGCTCCCTGAGCCGGGACCCCAAATCGCGGCCCTCAATGGAAGAAGTAGTGAAAGTACTAACCCCTCTCCAAGATCTTAATGACCTTGCAATACTGTCGTATCACTCGCGCTTTTCTCAGTCAGGTAGACGGAAGAAGAAAAGCGACGGGATTCACCAGTTTATCCATCATAATAGCCAGGCAAAGACTGGGAGGGATTCTCCATTGAAATCTAGTAAGCAGCAGTGTAAATAAGAGTAGGCCTTTTCTGTTGCCTGGCTTTTGGTGACATGATTATAGAGTTAGACTGTTGAGGAGATTTGTTGATGTGGAGTGGCTTATGAATTATGATTATGTAGTTCTGAAAATGGATGCTTTTCAGTTTCTGCCTATTTATAGTTATAGCAGAATGTGTTCTAGTTCTAGCTGTGAAAAGACTGCTGTTCTGAGGGGATTGATATTGCTGTTTGCAGTTTTTCCAGTGCCAATTACTGATTTCACTTACTATAAAGGTTATAAACACTGTCTCCTTACCTTGTGATTATTAAGAACGCGATTCAAACAAGTTTTAAGGAGGTTATAAACAATGATGTCCATACAGAGTTATGATTTTTATACTCCCCCCGTCCCACGTGAATCTACACACTTTCATTTTTCGGATATCTCAGGTAAATCTGCACACTTTCCCCTTTAAGTAAAATTTCACATGCCATAAGACTCAATTGCCCTCACAACATTAAAACTTTACAAACTTTCTCAACATAATTTTCCCCCCATAATGCCTCACATTTAATTCCTCCACCTTACATTCATTCATCCGCCACCCACTTTCTCCTCCGCCACTGCCGTCGTCCGCCACCACTCATTGTGTCTCCGCGTCTCACGCCCCTACCCTGCTTTCGTCTTTGCCACCAGCTCCGCCTCCTCCTCTTTCACCCTAAAACCCATCTGATCCATCTCCTATTTAACCACATCTCCACCTCTGAAGCCATCCCTCCTATTGCCGGAACCCTAGCTTACCTCCCTCTGCCTCCGGCCCCATCTGCGCCACCTCTTATGTAACCCCATCTCCGCCTCTAAAACCACCCCTCCTATTGTTGGAACCCTAGGTTACCTCTCTCCGCCTCCATCACCATCTGTGCCACCTCTTATTTAACCCCATATCCGCCTCTGAAGCCACCCCTCCTATTGTTGTAACCCTAGCTTACCTCCCTCCACCCTAAGCCACCGCCTCTCCTTCCACCATCGCTCTCACGACCACCGCCCCCCTCTCACGGCCACTGACGCTAAACCTCAGTGCCACCCCTTCGCCACCCCTCCCTCTAAACTCTAGCGTGACCCCTCGTCTCCTCTCTAGCGCCGCCCTTTAATTCTATCGCCACCATTGATGCACCATTAACGCCATCACCAATTGACCCACCATTGACGTCACCACCGGTTGACCCACCAACAATTCGGATCTAAAGGATGGGAGAACGGGAGGTGGAAAGGACCGGTGGTGGGTGGTGGGAGTATAGGATGCAGAGAGGATCAGTGGCTGGAGGAGCAAGATCGAAGAGAGGAAGAAGAGTGTAAGGGCAATTTTGTCTTTTCACTATGGAAAAAATTTGCAGAAAGATTTTCTCTCTCTGCAGATTCCCCTGAGACGGATGGAGTATATTTTTCCTTTGTTTTGGGAGCTTTATTAATACAATTTTGAGAAAAGTGCTTATATAACACTATCTAATTCACATAAGTGCCAATACAACACTTTGCTAATTGAAAGTGCTAATATAACCTTAAATAGTTTATGTAAGTGCAATTCTATCCATTCCGGGAGTTTCAGGCTGGATTTAATTCAAAAGATAATTTTACCCCTCCAATTTTTTTATAAAAAAAGAAAGAACATACAATTAGGGGACGTTTGGTTGGGGTGAATCAGGAAGGTGAAAAAGAATTTGAGATCTTGATTCCCTTAGTGTTTGGTTTAGTTTTTTTTATCATTCTTTCTCTGTTTTCAGTTTTACTATTCTCCCAATTGGTGGCATCTCGATTCTCTAGTCTTACCCTGAGATTAAGATTCCCCAACTTCCTTAATCATTCATTTTACTTATTCTCCACCTCTTTCTAGCTTGCCTTCTTTATAAAACCTTCACTTTTGTCGACGTCGTCCATTGTCATGCGACCTACGAGTTGTGTTTTCTCAGCTCCAAGACAAGATTATACTTTATGTTTACTAAACTACAATATTATGATTATTATTTCAATAAAATTATTATTATTTTATTTTTCAATTTGTATATGGGTCAAATTTAAATAAAACTATAATTTCATATGAACTCTTTTTTTATAGGAAAAACATGTTATTTTTTAACTTTGTACTATGAATAATATTTATATTATTTTATAAAAATATATTATTTTTATAAAAATATATTGTGATGATCTAATTGCAGTCTTAGCATTCTAAAAATACATTGGGATCCATGTTTTTTTCCAAAATTAACCATTGGGACACGTGTCACCATCGAATTAAGACGCGTGTATCAGGCTATTCTATAGTTTACAAAAGAGTCACATAGACATGTGTCTCAATCATATTAAAGCACATGTTCTCGACTTAATTAAAAAAACATGCACTAGCCGATGAGACACTTGTCCCAACTAGATGGTGTCACATGTCCCAGGCTAATTTTTTTATATATAAAAAAAGTGGGGCTTGGATAGTCGACGTTATGTAATTAAGGTTTAAAACTCTATGAAGATTTTCACAACATTCTAGGAGTCTACGACCGGGCCAATTTTTTGTCCCCAACATGTGACACATGTCCCAGCCGAGCCCCACTTATTTTCTTTAAAAAGATTCAGCCTGAGACATGTGACACCTTCTGGTTGGGACATGTGTCTCATCGGCTAGTGCGTGTTTTTTTTAAATTTTAAAGTCAGGAACATGTGTCACAATATGATTGGGGCACCTGTCTCAATGACTCATTTTAAAACTATGGAGTAGCTAGGTACACGTGTCCCAATTCGATGGTGACACATGTCACAATGGTTAATTAAGAAAAAATTGCCAAGGTTATTTAAAAAAAAATTATTCTATGTTTGTACCGGAAGAAATTGTAGTAGATTTGAAATAGGGTGGGAAAGAACCGTATGAGAAGATTCCTCATGCGTAAATGCTACAAAGGGACATATTTTCACGCCACACGCAGAATTTCACGATGTATGTAGTCTAAGGAATTTCATGTCATACACAGAATGTTGTGAAAATCTTCATGGAGTTCTAAACCTTAATTACAAAATATCGACAATCCATTATAGAGTCTAAGGAAAATTGGGCAATCTGTTTCAATGTCGCTTAAGGCAGAAAGAAGCTTCAAAGTGTTTTTAATAAATGCAGTGGTAACCCTACAATACACGGATACATACACCACTCATATTAATACAAAAACACTAGATGAAGGAATGAAAAGATACATAGAGAATGAAAATCAAGCACTTGAGAATTGCGAATAAAGGAAAAGTGAAAGTGTGAAAGACTTGATACTTTAGCCTCTGTATTAATCTCAATATATAGGGTACAATGAGGTGCATAAAAGGAATGTACAACTATGTACAACTATGATCTTATCACAATGACAACTATGATCTTATCACTAACAATAATCAGAATCAATCAAATATCTTCTATCCTTACACCCCCCCCCCTCAAGCGAAGCGTCGGATGAACCGAGACGGCAAGCTTGAATATGAAAAACTCGAATAATGCTCGAGAGAGACCCTTAGTGAAGATATTAGCAACCTGAAGCGAGGTAGGCACATGACTAACTCGAAGCTTTCCAGATACAACGAGTTCCCGAACAAAGTGGTAGTCAATGTCAATGTGTTTCGCCCGTTTGTGAGCAACAGGGTTTTGAGCTAGAAAGATTGCACTATTGTTGTCACATAACAAAAGAGGCGCACGAGACAACGGAAAACGGAGATCACGCAGTAGATGAGTTAGCCAGACAACCTCTGCAGCAGTGTTGGTCAGGGCACGATATTCCGACTCAGAACTGGATTGGGAGACTGTAGGTTGTTTCTTGGCGCTCCAGGATACAAGGTTCCCACCAAGAAACACTGCATAACCATAGGTAGAATGCCGAGTCTCGAGGCAACTTTCCCAATCAGCATCTGAATATCCCATCACCTTAGTAGATGACACAGAGCTGAAAGAGAGACCAAGATGCATGGTTCCACGAACATAACGAAGGATGCGAGTCACAGCAGCAAAGTGATCGTCCCGGGGATCCTGAAGAAACTGACTAACTGAATTAACTGCAAAAGCCAGGTCAGGACGAGTGATGGTTAGATACTGAAGCGCACCGACGAGTGAGCGGTATAAGGTGGGATTGGAAAACTTCCCACTGGTACTGCTATGAAGCTGAGACTGTGGCAGAAAATGGGTGGAAACTGCAGCAGCATCAGTCATACCAGCTCGACGCAGGATATCTCGAGCATACTTGGCCTGACTCAAGAACAAGCCAGACCGTAACGAAGAAACCTCTAAGCCAAGGAAATAGTGAGCATGGCCTAAATCCTTGATGGAAAACTCCCGATCAGTGCGGGCAATGAACTGGCTGATGAGAGCTAGATCATTGCCTGTGAGGATGATATCATCAATGTAGAGCAGAAGGTAAAGCAAGGTGGTACCCTGGGAGTAGACAAATAATGACGTGTCAGCAGAACTACACCGAAAGGCAAGAGTGCAGAGATAGGTACTGAAGCGCTGAAACCATGCACGAGGAGCCTGTTTGAGGCCATAGATGGCCTTTCGCAAGCGGCAAACATAATCAGGACGAGCCGGATCTTTGTAGCCAACAGGTTGGGCCATGTATACTGGCGTATCAAGAACACCATTTAGGAAGGCATTTTTAACGTCGAGCTGATGAAGTGGCCATCTGCGCATGGTGGCAATGGCAAGGACGGTGCGAACTGATGCAGCCTTGATCACAGGACTGAAGGTGTACTCAAAATCGAAACCAGGAACCTGCGAATATCCCTTAGCAACAAGGCGGGCTTTATGATGACCAACAGTACCGTCAGGCCGGTACTTCAAACGGAACACCTATTTCGATCCAACAATATTGACACCAGGTGGAGGAGGAACTAACTCCCATGTATTTTGCTGACGAAGGGCAGTCATTTCCTCATTCATGGCAGCAACCCATTGTGGATCACGAAGTGTAGCTCGATAGTCGCGAGGCTCTGTTTGGGCAAGCAGGACCGAAAGGAGACCGGTGGCAACAAAATCTGGAGGCAGGTCTTTGGTTCGACGAGTACCATCTTGATGGCGAGTGACCATATGATGTGTTAGTGCAGGCTGTGGATCATCAGAATCAGAGTCAGAAGACGATGAACTAGAGAACATCGGAGTGGTAGGAGACTGAGGCGGAGTATCCAAAATGGTGTTCGAAACCAGTGCTGGAGGCGTGACAGTTTTCGAATCAGGAGAGCACATCAAACATGGAGGAGTAGGCACAGTCTGCTTTGCTGGAGAAACCACAGGCTGAACAACTAGTAAGTCAGCATCAATAAAAGCAGAAACATCTAAGGAAGAAAAAGGTGATTCTGAACGATCGGCTGGAGCAAGAGGGAAGCAAGTCTCATCAAATCTAGCATGGCGAGTGATGTAGACACGTCTGGTGGCTTGATCCAAGCACCGGAAACCTTTGTATTGAGAGCTGTAGCCGATGAAAACACAAGGGATGCTTCGTGGAGAGAGCTTGTGCTCTGCATAGGGACGGACAAAAGGATAAACTCTGTAGCCAAAAGGGTGAAAGTTGGAGTATACTGGTTTGCGATCATATAGTAGTTCATACAGAGATGACCCATCGAGGACTAGTGTTGGCAGTCGATTGATAGTATGAACTGCTGCTCCAAAAGCGTCATCCCAATAAGATAGTGGTAAATGGGAATGAAATAGCATAGTAAGCCCCATCTCAGTGACATGGCGATGTTTACGTTTGGCCCGTCCGTTCTGCTGAGGTGTATGTGGACAAGAGATTTGATGATGAATTCCCTTTTTTAGCAAAATGAGCCCGTAGGCGATTATTAATAAATTTCGTTCCCCCATCGCTTTGAAAGACCTTAATGCGGGCAGAGAGTTGATTCTCTACGAATGCCTCAAACTGGAGATAGATATCCACAAAGTCTGATTTGCGGCGGAGAGGGTAAAACCAGGTAAAGCGCGAGTGATCATCAACAAATATGGCATAATAGACAAAACCGTTTCCAGACAATACAGGAGAAGGTCCCCATAAGTCACAGTGGACTAAATCAAGCACATGCAGAGCTCTTTTCTTATTCTCAACAAATGAAAGCCTTTGACCTTTTGCCATAACACAAGGGGCGCAGGTGTGGGGAGTAGGCAACACAGAAGAAACAGATAATACCCCAGCTTTATCTAAAAGGAAAATAATATTATGGGACACATGTCCGAGGCGGGCATGCCACAATTCAAAAGATGCCCAACTTTTAGTATTCCAAATAAAAGAAATCAATGCTGCCTCTCCACGATCCAGCACGTAGAGCCCATTCTCACTGCGGCCCCTTCCCACGACTGACCTGGTTACCTTGTTTTGAATAATAAAGGATTTGTCATCAAAGGTAATCGGAACACCAAGATCACGGGTTAGCTTGCTAATAGACAGTAAATTTTTGGTAATATGGAGCACAACGAGCACATCAGTTAATCGCAAGGACGGTGTAAGCTTATAATCACCATGATGTGTAATAGAAATATGAGAGCCGTTTCCAACAAGAACTTGAGAATTACCAGTATAAGGAGTGACACTTTCTAAAGTAGAGGAGGAGGATGCCATATGATTGGTTGTTCCTGAGCCGATGTACCAATCAGGGGCACGAGCAGCTGGTTCAAGTTGGAATGAGGACTCGGCAAGCTGAGTAGATTCTACGGGACGAGGAACCAAACGATAACACGAATTGGCTGAATAACCTGGTTTCCTGCATCACTGACAGACCAGACCTCCACCACGTCCACGATCACCACCAGAGAGTCCACAACGTCCACGACCACCGAAACGGCCTCCACGGGCGGCGCGTGTGCCAGACGCGCCGCCACCACGCACCGGCGCGTGATCCCATGCGCGACCACCTGCTGGACGATCGGCCGCCAGAAAAATGGCGGGCTGGGCTGCAGATTGAGTCTGAACACTATTGTTGCCATCTCCTGAGAGGGTGGAGAGAAAAGCTTCATGGTTTTTGGCCCGGGCAACAACGTCGACATAATTCGGCGTCGGCGAAAGATTCATGATGGGGGCGCTGAAATCTCTGTATTCTGGGCCGAGAGCAGTGACGAACCACAACACCTGATCATCATTGGAAGGGGCAGCATCCATGGCGGCGAGTTGATCGAAGATGGCCTTGAATTTGAGATGCAGGTCGTGCACCGAGCCGGTGCGGCGGAGATTAAGTACTTGAACATGAAGCTTGAGAATGCTGGACTTGCTCTTGTTCTGATATATTGTAGAAACAGTATCCCATATTTGCTGGGAAGTTTCACAGCCGAGGACCTCCACCATGGCTTCCTCGGAAAAAGATGAGAAAAGAAGACCGCAAAGCTTCTGGTCTTCGTTGATCCATGATTCACGGGCAGCAACGGCGGTATCATAGGTTACCTTTTCAGCGGCATCACCTGGTGACGAAGAGGCGGCAGAAGAAGGTGGTGATGGCACGGGCGGACATGGATGGGATCCGTCCAAAAAACGGAAGAGATTCTGTGATCTGAGTATGTGGCGAACCTGGGTTTTCCAAAGCATGAAATTCCCAGATGATAGTTTGATGTTGAGCATGTGGATTAGGGTATTATATGGTAGCTTTTCATCAGAAACAGCAAGCTTGGATTGGCCGGAAGTTGACATGGTGATGAAAAGAAAAGGGGGAGGTAGAATATTAAGCAGCAGTGCTGCGGAAAAAAAAAGAGGAGAGATGGATCAATGCTTTGATACCATGAAAGTGTGAAAGACTTGATACTTTAGCCTCTGTATTAATCTCAATATATAGGGTACAATGAGGTGTATAAAAGGAATGTACAACTATGTACAACTATGATCTTATCACAATGACAACTATGATCTTATCACTAACAATAATCAGAATCAATCAAATATCTTCTATCCTTACAAAAAGATACAAGCATTTGAAAACACAATTATCCGAGATGCACTTACACATAGGCCCGTTACCCATATACTATTTTCACTTATTGGATAATGACCCATTGGGTTAATGGATATAATTGGGTTGTAGTTATTGTGTTTAGTTGGATTGGATAATGGATTATCCGTTGGATAATTTTGGGCGGGAGTTGGGTTGGGTAACGGGTGACCCGTGGATAATTTCATATCATAAGATAACAAAGTTTTCACAAGTTTGATTACGAATGATTTAATTTTTCCCTAACACATATAAGAACAAATTCTCGATTCATCATATTTATCGATTTCGGTTCATGTCTTAATCAATTTTAATTTGAACCAATTTTAAATTGATAAAAGATATTGACGAAAGAAGTAGAAGTAGTATTTAAGAAACTTTTACTAAATTTGAAAAATCTCCTCCATGAAATATGAAGATTTTTAAAAATATTTTCTTTTATTGAACATAAGAAAATAATAAATGAAATCCCCACATTTAGCCACTCGAATAAATATTTCCTCTTTTGTAGTTATGTACATGATTCAGCCTATATCAAAAAATGATTAGAGTTAATCGTAATTTTTCACTCCAAGTATGTTACGTGACTTCTCCATTTAAAGTTTAAATGGTTGAAAACACCAATTATCCATTAAGTATATATTGAAATATCATTGGGTATATACTAATTATCCATTGGGTCTATACTAATTATCCATTGTGTCGAACTAAATGGCCCATTGGGTATAAGTCATTTATTTGGGTGAAATGTGAATTACCCATCAAGTCCGTGTTTTTTTTCAGTTCTCAGTTTTCACTTCCCAGTCTGCGTTTTGTTTCATCAGTCCGCATTTTGTTCATCAATTGATCTGAGTTTTGTTCATCAATCGGTCTGCGTTTTGTTCATATTCGAGTTCATAATATTATAATATGTAATATAATATTATGTACATTATATTATATTATATTTAATAAAAATAAAAATATATAATATGTTGGCTTTTGTAAACTCGATGAAACTAACGAACAATATTACTTGGGATCGAGCTCGAGCTCAAATACTGTACGAGATTGAGCTCAAATACTGTACAAACTCGAATACTGTACGAGATTGAACTCGAATACTGTACGAACTCGAATACTGTACGAGATTGAACTTGAATACTGTACGAGATTGACCTCGAATATTGTACGAACTCGAATACACTATGAGATTGAACTCGAATATTGTACGAACTCGAATACAGTACAAGATTGAGCTCGAATACTGTACGAACTCGAATACTGTACGGGATTGAGCTCGAATATTGTACGAACTCGAATGTTGTACGAGATTGAGCTCGAATATTGTACGAACTCGAATACTGTATGGGATTGAACTTGAATATTGTATGAACTCGAATACTGTACGAGACTGAGCTCGAATACTGTACGAGATTGAACTCGAATATTGTACAAACTCAAATGTTGTACGAGATTGACTGCGAATTTTGTACGAACTCGAATACTGTACGAGATTGAATTCAAATACTGTACGAGCTCGAATACTATACGAACTCGAATATTGTACGAGATTGAGCTCGAATAATTTGTGAATTATAATTTGTATAATTTGTGAATTATAGTGAATATTTATGTTAAATATTACACATTCATTTAATTGGGTAATTTTAGATATTTATTGGATATTTGTTATGTTCCCATTGAGTTAACATAATATGAGACCCATTGAGATCAAAATTTCCCATTAATATAATTATTCTCATCCCAAATCCTAAAAAATAATGAGCTTAATACCTGATCCCATTGGATAATGACAACTTATAACCCAAATCGATTAAAATATGTTTAATGATAACTTATTGGGTTAATTATATAATGATTTATTGGGTAATGAATTATTGGATAATATATTTTAACTCATTGGGTCATATGAATATCTCATGGATTATCCAATGGATTATCCATTTAATGACCCAACTCATTTATGACCCAACTTATTGTGATACATTTAATAAATGAGTTAATTGAATAATGAACCATTGAATAATGATCCTTTTCATAATGATCCTTTGGGTTTGGGTTTGGATTTATCACTCATTTGACATGCCTAGTTACCCAGAACTTCAACCTTTGATTTGTCTGTCTCACAACGTCAATCAACTGACTCACTTTGAAAGCCAACATCTCAACCGCTGTACAATAGGTTACAATGAGATATTTATTAAATAAAATTAATTTTATTTATTTACTATATATAATTGATGATAACTTGTTAGAATTTTCAACTTCTGAAAAAATATATTTAAAACCGTAAATATCTCATTGTAATATATATATATATATATATATATATATATATATATATATATATATATATATATATATATATATATATACCATCGACGAAAATTCAAAGAAACACATAACTAGAAATAACAAAAGGTTCAAATTTTTTAATACAGTGATGGAATAATTTTGATATAAATATGTATACATATTTATATTTTATTTATATGAGAAAGTCTTATTTTAGATCGATTAACAATTAGATGAGGACATTTTATAATTAGTGGAACTAATAAGGTCATTTGATATCTACTTTTATTTATTGCAATAAAATAAATATAATTATGATAACCTTTTAAATTGAATATCATCCCAAGCACAATATAATAGAAATTATTTGCCTTTTGTGGTGGTGGTTTAGTTGTTTGGTGTTTTGGTACAGATCTGCTGTCAACCGGGGTACTAAAGTTATTTTGATCAACTTAAACCCAAGTGATGTGTGCGATTAGTGTTGTTTATTTCAGGTATTAAATTGATCTTTTATGGAAATAATGTGCACTTGAGGTGTGTTTTATGTGCATATTTGATGGCTGGAGAATTTTGGGAGATGCAAGCACGGAAGATAAGAAATTGAAGGATTTTGGAGCTTAAGTGGGAACTTAACACTACAATCTTTTATCCCATGTGGTTTTTAATGAGGTAGTGTGTTCCAAAAGATTATGAATTTTCATTATTCTAGCATTGAAGAAAAGAAGCAATAAAAAAAGAAGATGAAGACTTGAAGAATTAATAGAGAAAGTATTGTTTCTTGATTTTTGGCATTGTAATTATATAATTTTAAGAAAAGAGATATTTACTTTTCTTATTAGGCAAAGTCTTGGGAAAGACCATCTTTCCATAAGTTTATGGGAAAATGGGGTTTAATTTAAATAATAAAAGGTAAAAGGTCTTAGTTGCAATATTAAAATTCTATTTTTCAACGTGTAGTAGTTATAAAGTTTATAACCAAATTCATGAAACCCAGAAATTTTATCTTCATTTCTTCTAATTTGCACTGTAAACCTTGGTCTTTCCATGACTTATGGAAAAAACGTCTTTCAAGAGACGAACTCTTTTTATTATTATTTAATTAGGTATATTAATAGTTTTAGTTTCCATAGAATTTTATTTACTTTCCAATTCCTGTGGAAGATTGGAAAGGTAGGATTTGGGGACATATAAAAGCATCCGCACGCAGGGGGTGGACAGATCCTTTTTATTGTCGACAATTTAGATTTCGTTTTGTTTTCCGGAGAGCACCCGCATTAATAGATCAACGGTCACAGGTCGTCCTCTGAGGGGGCTAACTGTGCAGCCTAGCCATATTAGGGTGTCACGACTACCGCCTAATTTTTCACATGCGTCGCACTTATCTTGGTCGCTCGCAACACACCAAACCTTTAGAGTGACGTAGTCGGGTATGCATTGAAAATACACACGAATTTATATTAGGAGCGTAATTTTATAATATCCGATAATTGGGGAGCGAGGCCTCATTTTTAATATATTACAAAATGGTTACCGAATATGTGTGAATAATTGTTTTCGGGTGATCAAGGCATAATTGGTTTTGATTATTTGGGTTTGTGTGCAGACCTGCGTTTGTTTAATTCAATTTCGTTAGTTATATTATTACATTAATTATGATTAAAGATTATACTACTATTTGTTTGCTTGATTTAATTATCATGAGTAATTAATTTATATGTTGGCATAAAATAATAAGTATTAGTTTATGAATCGTGAGACCTAATTGTTTTATAATTGATTCTTATGTGTTCTTGATTGTTCTTGGTTTAATTTATTTTTGATCTGTTTAGCCTGATCAACTTGAATATTATTGGGATATTGCTATCTAATTTCACAAATACGTAAATGTTGGAAAGAGTTAGTAAGTAGCGAAATCTTGTGGACTTGCTTCTCATCTGATTGCATAAACCGTTTCTATAGAAACTGATTGCATAAATGTTATTCATGCTGTAAATGACCCCCTGAAAGCTCCATGGCAATCCTTTGAACTTCCTTCTCATCTGGCTCTGGAAGTAGGAAATATATCAGTCACACACACACTCAGAGAGGGCAACTTAGTAGCGGATAGATTGAGCAAACTTGCCATCAAATCACAACCAAAGAACCTCAGTTTTCATCAGCTAGACCAGAAAACAAAGGGCCTTATTCACGTGGATAAAATCCAACTCCCGGCAATTAGACTTGCTTGAATGGATGCTACTAATATGTTGTTATTTTATTCAACATGTAATGTGCACAAGGAGAAGGCTGGAGGCAGTTTTCAACAAGATGAAAACCAATTCACATTTCCTCGAGCACTAGAACCTCGAGCCCTCGAACCAAGTAGCAGCAACGAAGATAACGAGACACAAGATGGAAAACTGTTGGAAACCAGGTCTCCAGCACACCAGCACTCGAACCGTTGGGACCTTGAACCACCAATCTCGAGGACCATCGAACCCTAGAACCTCCTGACTCGTGCCCCGAGCTCTCGAGCCTCGAGCCATCGTGCCCCAAGCCCTTGAGCCTCGAGTCATCGTGCCCCAAGCCCTCGAGCCTTGATCCATCGAGCACTTGAGCCTCGAGCCCTCGAACCAGGTGGCGGAGAAGAAGATAAGACACAAGATGGAAACCTGTTGGAAACCAAATTTCCAGCACTCGAACCCTTTCTTACTCAGAGCCTTTTTGGAGATCTGCCCATTTACCTATGTTAACACGAGGGGTGGAGACTGAAAAATGGAATCATCGACAAAAACATCCTAAGTAGACTTTTGCTCAGAAATTTTGACAACCACATATTATTTTTTTGTACAAAGTTTTCAAAATTATTTTGAAGCAAAACTTTGTAAAAGAATATTTTACCGTTTTTAGGTTTGGGGAACTTAATACATATCTCTCCCATTAATATGGGTTAATTGTTTTTAAAAAAAAAGTTGTAGGAAATAAGGGTAATAATATGTGTCTGTATTAATGAATTCAGGATACATTATATAGTGGTACAGGATACCTATCAAGCTAGGAAAAGGTAATAGAATACAATTACAGTTACAAGTAATATTGCAAGAATATTCTAATTCCTTAACACCCCTCCTCAAGTTGGAGCATGGGGATCAGAAATGCCCAACTTGCCAAGTAAAAAATGAAACTGATTACGTCCGAGAGCCTTAGTGAACAAGTCTGCAGGTTGGTCCGCCGTACGAATATGGTGAGTAACAATAGCACTAGATTGAACAAGATCCCGGACAAAATGACAATCGACTTCAATGTGTTTGGTACGTTCATGAAAAACTGGGTTGGCCGCAATATGAAGAGCAGATTGACTGTCACAAAACAACCGCATAGGAGAGGATTGCGAAACCCCCAAATCTTTCAGTAAAGACCGAAGCCATAACAACTCACAGCAGGTAACAGCCATGGCACGATACTCCGCCTCAGCTGAAGAACGAGAAATAGTAGGTTGCTTCTTAGTCTTCCAAGAAACCGGAGAATCACCAATCATCACAAAATAACCAGAAAGAGAACGCCGAGTAATTGGACAAGCAGCCCAATCAGAATCACAATAAGCAGTCAATTGTAACGTACTACGAGAAGAGAGAAATAAACCTTGACCAGGATGACTCTTCAGGTAGTGCAACACACGAATAACAGCTTGCCAGTGAGGAACACAATGGGACTTCATGAATTGCGCAAGAGTGTGGACTGAATAACTCAGTTCAGGACGAGTAATAGTCAGATGGATCAGGCGCCCAACCAGGCGTCGATACTGCTCTGGGTCATGGTAGGCTGGACCTTCAACACGTGCCAAATCATGTTGTTGCTCCATCGGAAAGTCAGTCGGCTTAGAGGAAGATAAACCGATATCCGATAAAATGTCCAAAGCATATTTCCTTTGGGAAAGGAACATCCCCTCCGGTCTTCTAGCAATCTCTATGCCCAAAAAATACTTAAGCATACCAAGATCCTTCATATGGAAACAAGAACCTAAGTATTTCTTGAACTTAGAGATGAGCGAAGAAGAACTATCAGCAATAACCAAATCATCCATGTAAACCAGAACATGTAAAGAAGTTGATCCACGAGAAAAAACAAACAAAGAGTAATCAGCCTCACTCTGAACAAATCCAAATGCTCGGAAAGCCTGAGCCAGTTTAGCAAACCAATTTCTAGGAGCCTGTCGAAGACCATAAAGAGATTTCTGAAGGCGACAGACCTGACCATGCGGTACAACGTAGCCAGGTGGACGACGCATGAACACTTCCTCATGCAAATCACCATGCAGAAAGGCATTATGAACATCCATCTGATGCAGTTCCCAACCACGAATAACTGCAACGGATAGAAACAAGCGAACATAACTCATCTTCGCAACCGGAGCAAAAGTCTCAGTGTAATCAATTCCTTCAACCTGACGATTCCTAAGAACCACTAGGCGCGCCTTATGACGTTCAATAGTACCATCTGACCGAAACTTCGTCCAATAAACCCATTTGCATCCAATAGCCTTCTTGTGTGCAGGCAAAGGAGACAAAGTCCATGTCTGATTTTGCTCCAGTGCAGTAAGTTCCTCAACCATAGCATCTCGCCAATGAGAATGACGGGAAGCCTCCGAGTAAGTAGTGGGATCTGCACTAGAAGTTACAGCACCCAAAAATCTAGAATGCATACTAGAAAAATTATCACAATTTACATAATCAGTAAGAGGGTAGAGAACACCTGAGGAAAGTGATGAAGCATGAGGGAACGTAGTCGAAGAGGGGGGGTCTTCAGTGGTAAGAGCACATGCAAAATCATCACAATCATAATTTGCCAAATACGACGGTGGATGACGAGATCGAACACTCTGTCTGGTAGAAGGTGGATCGACGGCAACTGGCGGAGAAGCACCGGTGACGGACGATGTAGGTAGACCGACGGTGACCGGCAAAGAGGAACCAGCATCGGGCAGCGGAGCACTACCGATGGATGCCGACATCGTGACGTCGGAGAATACTTGGGCAATTGCTATATGAGGTTCTTTTAATTCTTAGAGCTATCGATGTGTGTATCTGGTTTATTGAATACTTTCCGGGGGCATCTTGGTAATTGAAATAATTGGTTAATTATACTTGGTTAATTATTGATTAAATAAGTAAGAACTGGAGAGGTTAATCGTACCTACTTTCTTATAACGGATAGATACATATGAATTTATTTATCTTTGCACCTATGATCGATGTTTAACTAATGTGAGTTATTCCGAGCTGATTACATTCATCATATATTTTCTAGATTTTTAATATTTACTAGTTTGCATTTTAATTCATATTTATATTTGTAACTTTGCATCATTAGTTGTTAGAAAAATCTTGAAAATTAAGGCTTGCTGGCTACACCAAATTTCTCTATATTAGTAGGTATTTTATTATAGTTTTTGCTCTGTTCCTCATAGGATCAACTCCGCTTGCTACTGCGCAAATCTCATTTAAGAGTTTGCAGATTATTTTGGTGAGTGAAATGATGTTCACCACCAAGTTGTCTAAAAATAGCGCACAAATAATAATATAAATTACTGATTTTATTTTCTTATTGCAAGCACTATATAATTAAAATTCTTTGCTTTCTATGGTGGTGGTTTGGAAGTTTGATGTTTTGATATAGATTTGTTATCATCCGGGGTATTAAAGTTATTTTGACTAATTTAAACCTAAGTTGTCTAAAAAAATGTACAAATATTATTACATATTGCTAATTTTATTTATTTACTACATATAATTAATCATAACTTGTAAAAATATATAACTTCTAAAAAATATACTGTCTCCGTCCCCAAAAAAATGACGCATTTACTTTTGACTCGCTCTTTTATGCAAGATGATGTGACATGAAATAATTGTGGAAAGTAAGGATGTTTTGGGAAAGTTGTGGACCCATTTTGACAATTGTTAAAATTAAAGAGAACATTGTGAAAATTTAACAACACATTCTTTGCTATTTTGGGTGATTTTTAAAGTATGTCATTTTTATTGGTACAAACGAAGAAGGAAATTGTGGTGTTTTTGCTGGAATGGGGGAGCATTTAAAATCATAATTATCCCATTGTAATATGTGTGTGATTGTGTGTTACATAGACCATTGAAGAAAATTCAAAGAAGAACGTAATCGGAAATAACAAAAGGTTCATTTTTTTTTAAAAAAATGATAGAGTACTTTAGATAGAAATATGTATACATATTTTTTTTATTATCACAAAGTGTTGTTTTAAACTGATTAACCATTAGATGAGGACATTTTATAATTAGTGGAACTAATAAGGTAATTTGATATTTACTTGATAACCTTTTAAAATTAATCTCAGCACATAAATAAATTTTTTAAAAAAATTAACTAAAATATTATAAAAATAATCATTTTATATTGTATTCAATATTGAACGATTTTTTTTTGAAGTAAATATTTAACAATTTCTAACTAAATTAGTTATTTCACTTCATAACTCATATACTCATTAGATGACTAAACTTTTATAATTTCAAATAAAACTCTCTATTTCCAATCTAAATGTAAGGCACAAAAAGTAAATAACAATTAATCCTATTTTAATATAAATAATACCGTGCAACGTACGGAGGGACTCTGCTAGTTACTAAAATATAGATATGAGAAAATCTCAAGAAATGCGATCTTTTCATAAACTTAGGACAGTTCACATGAGCTTAAATGTTGTAAGTTTTTATAAATTTTAAATATTATAATTTATAAATTAAAACAAGTAATAATATGTATTTGAAGATGGAAATATAAAAATATATGATATAAAAAATATTTTTAAAAAGTTTAAATTTTGTATGTAATTTAACAAATGCAGTGTATAAGGTAAAAATTAAGTGGTCTATCCATAAGCTTATGGACAGCCTGTCAGGAGACCCACTCTATAGATATACTACCTCCATCCCACCGTAAGGTTCGTATAATAAGTTTGCACAAACATTTATGCGTGCTAATGTGACAAGAAAAATGGGAGATTAGAATGATCCAGTCTTACTCAGGAGAAGGAGGGGTATATAATACGACTTTTTTTTTAGAGAAAAGTTTGTCTTTAACCATATGTTTTGTTCGAAAGTGATGATATAACCTTGTAAAATCTGAAAGTGCAAATATAACTTGGAAATTGTGACTGAAATGTTAACAGACAAATTGTTTGAAAATTATCAAATGACCACTTTACCCTTATGTTAAAAAAATTTAAAACAAAAAATAGTAAAAATCAACAATGTCCTCCCTGTTTTTTTAGCAAAATAAATTTTTTTGGTTTCCAATTTTCTTTCTTTATTCCTTACTTTCTTACTTTCTTTCTCTCTTCCCGGCAGTGGTAAAGCTCTTAGCGGCGGAGGGGGTGGGCGACGGGGATAGGGTTTAGGGCAGAGGTGTGGGCGGCGTAACTGGTGGGGTTAGGGTTTCTGGGCGACGGGGTGGGCATTAATGGCGGAGGAGATTATCAGGTCTACCAATGTGGTCACCAAGTTTAACAACCAAAAGGGCTATGGTTTCATCAAGCTTGACGACGTTATCGAGGATTTCTTCGTTCACCAATCGAAGATTAGATCTAGCGGTTACCATACGCTCTGGGAGGGCCACCCGGTGGAGTTTCTGGTTGTCTTGGAGAATGACAATACCAAGGCTGTGGATGTCACTGCCCCGGCGGAGCTGCTGTTGATCACGTGAGGGGACGCGATGGTGGCAGCTATGGTGGCATAAGCCGTGGTGGATTTGTATAGTGGTGGAAGATTTGGCCGGAGGAATGGGAAAGGGTTTTGTAGTGCTGACGATGGTGGCGAGTGTTATAATTGTGGCATGGCTAGGCATTTAGCTAAGAACTGTAATGAGTTGGATATTGGCGAAGACGGAGGCAGTGGAGCTTTGGATCAGTAGCGGCGGAGCAGCTGCAGGTGGTGACCATGGGTGTGTTTGAAGAAGAAGGAGAAGAAGAAAAAATAGTCTTGAGGTATAATTTTTATTACATTTTTTATTTTGAGTTCAAGGGTAATTTTGTCCTATCATGCTTGGTCAATTGTTGACTTCATTGAGTCAATGCCGGAATTGAATAAAATGGGTATAACTACACAGCTTTTCATGAACATAGAGTTTGTTTCACACTTTCAAAGTTTACAAGATTATATCTGCACTTTTAAAATTTAATAGGGTTATTTGTGCGCTTACCCTTATTTTTAACCATGGGCGGAACTACTGTTACGCGTAGTAGGGCTTCAGCTCTACTTGAATTACTGGTGCAAAGGTAGTGGTGGTGGAATGCGCGTTCGGCGTTTAGGGTTCCGCTTCCAACACCGCGCCTCTGTTCTTTCCGGCGACAACGCTCGGAGAAGAAGGCTGCAAGGTGGCCTTAATTTTTTTTTTGCCTAGAATGTACTAAAATGATGTCATTTTAGTACTTATTAAGTGTAATGATGTCATTTGTTAGTACTGAAAGCAAAAAATATATAAAAACCAATAATTAAAATTTAATGGGTTAAGGTTTCGTTTGATTTGGGCCATTTTCACCCAATCCAAAATTAGAGAGCGGGAGGAAAAGACAGGAACGAGATGCGTACCACCGGCACCCATTTGCTCAGCTACATGTTGCTGACGTGCCAGACGCTGCCGCCAATGCCCTCCAGTCCCCTAGAAAAATAATTTGGTTCTGCCTTTTTTAACAATTAATAGACAAGAATAAAATTATAAAAGTGGAACAAGTAGGGATACAGGAGTTGACTCCATATTCTTTGTGGTTGAACAGATTCTACAAGTGCTGTCCAGATATTTTGATTCTGCTAGAGTTCCATCTAGAAGCATGGGATATGATTTTGAATTTATTAGAAACTACTGGCGTGTTACTAATAACTTTTTATATACTCCCTCCGTTTTTTTTTCATTGGCACACTTAATAAAAGTGGTATTTTTTTTAATTGGCACTTGCTATTTTGGGCAAGTTTAAGGTTTTTACATCCACTCATTTTACTTTCTCTTCTTTCAATTCAATTCCATCCACTCATTTAGCATCTCCTCAATTCTAACACCAAAAGAGAGGTGCCAATGAAAAAAAACGGAGGAAGTAAATAGTATACTAATTGATTTCAATTTTTTATTTCAATTTTTATTTTCTCTTTTGATAAAAAAAATCATTTATTCATTCCCTTCCCATCATTTATACATCTATTTTTCAAAATTTTCTATCACTTTCTTCATTCTACTTCTTCTCCGAACATAATTTATTGAGTAGGTCTGTTACGGAATTAGGAATTAGTAATATAGTTGTTATGGAATTAATGTTAATTAGTATTGGTATTGGAATTGGATTTGTATTCCTACCATAGTTGTACTTGTATTATGTTACCTTCTCCTAGCTGGGATAGGTATCATGTACCACTATATAATGTATCCTGAACTCATGAATAAATCTACAGATTATTACCCTTAATTCCTACATGGTATCAGAACCTAAAATTCTGAAACCTAAAACAGAAAATTTTCCGCTGTCCTAATCTTTCCCGAGCCGCCGTCGTCCGACGCCCCACGCGCCGCCGCCGCTGCACTATTGCCGCCGCTGACCGCCGGTTTCCGACGACGTCCCGTCAACGACGTTTGCTGCTCGTGTTTATTTGATCCGCTGCCGACCAACGCCACGCACCGTCAGCAACTGTCCACCGGTGTTCTTATCTGACCCTGATTTTACAATATGTCGGGTTCTAATGAACAACCTCGTTTTGAGATTCCTGAGGGTACAAAACTTCAGGATCTGAGTGCTAGTGACATAATTGCAGCTTTACTCAAACAGTTGCAATCACAATCTGGTACTCATGCTGCTTTACCAATTGGTCGTGTGTCGACTGATCCTTACTACATTGGTTCCGACGATGGTCCAGGATTACAACTTGTACCAATCATGCTGAAAGGACCAGAAAACTACAATGAATGGTCTGATGCGATTTGTTGCGCATTCTTGGCCAAACATAAGATTGGGTTCCTTAATGGATCCATCACAAAACCCCAGGATGATCATCCAGATGCTGCTGTCTGGCCTGGGGTTAATGCTACTCTTGTCTGCTGGATCTCACAGACCCTGGATCCAGTGATACGATCTTCAACAAGTTCTTTCTCTACCGTCAAGGATTTGTGGGATGATCTTAAGGCACACTTTATTTTCGCTGATGGAATGAAGCTTATGCAGACACAAGAAGCCATTCAAGGTTGCAGGCAGAACGGTCAGCCCATCGCTATCTATTTTGCCACACTAAAGAAGTTGTTTGCAGATTATCACTGCATGCGACCGCCTGTGGTCTGTATCTGTGAAGATTGCAAGGCTTTATGCTAGTGCAATTTTCAGGCGAAAATCCTCCAGGAGAGAGAGAAGGATTTGATCTATCAATTCATCTCTGGTCTCGACGATGGTTTTCACACCCTGCAATCCCATATCTTGAGCATTGAGCCGTTGCCATCTGTCATGAGGGTGTATGCCCTTGTTACTCAGGAGGAGAATCATAGAGCTATCATTCGAGCCCGTGATTCTTCTTCTACATCTATGGCATATGCTGCACGACGTTCGCCAGTAGTTCTTTCTGCCGACGACCGTAAGAATCTTGTTTGCACAAATTGTTGTCGCAAGGGTCATGACAAAGACACCTGTTTTAAGATACACAGCTTCCCGGAGTGGTTCAAGAAGGGCAAGAAATCGGCACCACCTGACCGGCCATTAGTCAATGCCGGTCAAACTGGTGGCGCCACCGATCTCTCGCTCCCGCCGCGGTTCACCGGAGCCGCCTTGTCGCCACCAAGCCTGGCGGCGGCGGCTTCCTCTACTGTCCCTGCTCGCTCCGATTTTGGCCCTGCTCTGTCTGATGACCGATGGAACATAGCCATGAACCTGTTTAATCAGCTTCACTCTCCTGGTGATGAGTCTGGTAAGCATACTTTACCATGGATCCTTGATTCGGGAGCCTCATATCATATGACTGGTGACAAAGGTTCTCTTTCTGATCTTACTACTACTATTGATGCTGTGAATATTTTTCTGCCCAATGGCTCAATGTTCTCTGCTACACAATTTGGAACCATTTGTTTTGATGGTTTTAAACTGCCGCACGTGTTATATATCCCTACATTGCGCTGCAACTTACTGTCTTTCTCTAGATTGCTATCTACCCTAAACTGTCTAGCTTTATTTACTGAAAATTATTGCATTTTACAAACAATCAGTACGAGGAGAGTGATTGGCGTGGGTGAACATAAAGGGGGGGGTGTTTTGGCTTCGTCTGCTGGATGCTCGTGTTCGAAGTCCTGTCCTGCAGCCTCTTCCTATAGTTGCTTCACTGTCCTCTTCTGATTTATGGCATCAGCGTTTTGGTCATCCATCTTCCACGGTGTTGTCTTCTATTTCTCCTAGCAATAATAAACATTTTGTGCCTTGTTCTATATGTTATAGAACAAAACAGCCTAAACATAGTTTTCCTTTAAGTACTACTAATGCTACTGCATTATTTCAATTAATTCATTGTGATGTTTGGGGACCCTATAATACGCCTTCTTCTAGCGGTGCCTTTTATTTCTTGACATTAGTAGATGATTTTTCCCGAGTTGTTTGGGTTTATTTGTTAGTAGCTAAATCTGAAGTAGCTTCTAGATTTTTAGAATAGTGCTTTAGTCAAGAACCAGTGGGGAAAAACAATCCAACGAGTTCGAGCTGATAACGGCACTGAATTCTTGCCTCTCCGATCTCACTTTACTGCATCGGGGATCGTTTTTGAGACATCTATGGTTGATACTCCGCAACAGAATGGTCGAGTTGAAAGAAAGCATCGTCATTTACTCAATGTAGCGCGAGCCTTACGGTTTCAAGCCAATCTTCCTATTGACTTCTGGGGAGAATGTGTTCGTACTGCTGCCTACCTGATCAACCGAACACCGACACAGCTTCTCAATGGTCGTACTCCCTTTGAGTTACTTTATGGACAGGCGCCAAATTACTCTTTTTTACGAGTATTTGGATGCTTGTGTTTTGCTGCTCGTGTTCCAAGATACCGTGACAAGTTTGCACCAAGAAGCCGTCGGTGTTTGTTCCTTGGTTATCCTGCCGGAAAGAGAGGTTATCGTCTTCTCGACTTGGACTCTCGAGTTATCTTTAACACTCGAGATGCTGATTTCTTTGAAGACCAGTTTCTGAATTCTGCATCTCCGCAATCCACTTCTACAGATGAACCTGGCAGCGTCACCACTGCACCGCTGGTTTCCTCCTCCTACTCACTGGAACCATACGACTTTTCCAATCAACCGCCGGCCGCCCTTCCATCGGTCAATACTGACCGGTCAACGTCGGTCAACTCCGACCGGTCAGCTCCGGTCAACGGCCGGTCAACTCCAACCGGCCAACGCCAGTCAACGACCGATCAACACCGGTCAACACCAACGAGTCAACGCCGGTCAATACCGGTGGGTCAATACCGGTCAACACCGGCAGGTCAACACCGGTCAACACCGGTGGATCAGCTCCAGTCAACGCTGGTGAGACAACGCCATTCAACGTCGTCCAACTAATTTCGGCCACCGCCAGCATCCCACCGCCTCCCAACGCCGGTCCTCCTCCGCCTGCTGCCAATAATCCACCATCCACCAGACAGAGTGTTCGTGCTCGACGTCCACCGCCATATTTGGCTGATTATGATTGTGATGATTCTACTTGTGCTCTTGTTACTGAAGACCCCCCCTCTTCGACTACGTTCCCCCATACGTCATCACTATCCTCAGGTGTTCTCTACCCTCTTACTGATTATGTAAATTGTGATAACTTTTCTAGTCTGCATACTAGATTTTTGGGTGCTGTAACTTCTAGTGCAGATCCCACTACTTACTCTGAGGCTTCCCGTCATTCTTATTGGCGAGACGCTATGGTTACGGAGCTCACTGCCCTAGAGCACAATCAGACTTGGACTTTGTCTCCTTTGCCTGCGCATAAAAAGACCATTGGTTGTAAATGGGTTTACCGAACGAAGTTTCGCTCTGACGGTACCATTGAACGTTACAAAGCTCGTCTCGTGGTTCTTGGAAACCGCCAGATTGAAGGAATTGATTACACAGAGACTTTTGCTCCAGTCGCAAAGATGAGTTCCGTTCGCTTGTTCCTGTTAGTTGTTGTTATACGTGGTTGGGAATTGCATCAAATGGATGTCCATAATGCATTCCTGCATGGTGATTTACATGAAGAAGTGTTCATGCGACCCCCACCTGGCTATGTGGTTCCGCCTGGTCAGGTTTGTCGCCTTCAGAAATCTCTTTATGGTCTTCGTCAAGCTCCTAGGAATTGGTTTGCTAAACTGGCGCAGGCTTTACGGACATTTGGTTTTGTTCAAAGTAAGGTAGATTATTCTTTATTTGTCTTTTCCAGTGGATCGCAGTCTTTACATGTTCTGGTTTATGTGGATGATTTGGTTATTGCTGGTAGTTCTTCTTCGCTCATCTCTACGTTCAAGATATACTTGGGTTCTTGTTTTCACATGAAGGACCTTGGTTTGCTTAAGTATTTTTTGGGCATAGAGATTGCTAGAAGATCGGAGGGGATGTTTCTCTCGCAAAGGAAATATGCTTTGGACATTCTATCTGATACAGGTTTATCTGCTTCTAAACCAATTGATTTTCCGATGGAGCAACAACATGATTTGGCACGTATTGAAGGTCCAGCCTATCATGACCAGGAGCAGTATCGCCGCTTGGTTGGGCGTCTGATATATCTAACTATTACTCGTCCTGAACTTAGTTATTCAGTTCATACTCTTGCGCAATTCATGAAGTCTCCTTGTGTTCCTCACTGGCAAGCTGCGGTTCGTGTTTTGCACTATCTGAAGAGTCATCCTGGTCAAGGTTTATTTCTTTCTTCTCGTAGTACTCTCCAATTGACTGCTTATTGTGATTCGAATTGGGCCGACTGTCCTATTACTAGGCGTTCCTTATCCGGTTATTTTGTTATGATTGGTGATTCCCCGGTTTCCTGGAAGACTAAGAAGCAACCTACTGTTTCTCGGTCTTCTGCTGAAGCAGAGTATCGTGCTATGGCAGTTGCCTGCTGTGAGTTATTATGGCTTCGGTCCTTGTTGAAAGACTTAGGGGTTTCGCACACTTTTCCTATGAAATTGTTTTGTGACAGTCAATCAGCCATTCACATAGCAGCCAACCCGGTTTTCCATGAACGTACTAAGCACATTGAAGTTGATTGTCATTTTGTTCGAGATCTTGTTCAATCTGGCGCTATTGTTACTCAACATATTCGTACGGTTGACCAACCCGCGGATTTGTTCACTAAAGCTCTCGGCCGTAACCAGTTTCATTCTTTACTTGGCAAGTTGGGCATTTCTGATCCGCATGTTCCAACTTGAGGAGGAGTGTTACGGAATTAGGAATTAGTAATATAGTTGTTATGGAATTAGTGTTAATTAGTATTGGTATTGGAATTGGATTTGTATTCCTACCATAGTTGTACTTGTATTCTGTTACCTTCTCCTAGCTGGGATATGTATCATGTACCACTATATAATGTATCCTGAACTCATGAATAAACCTACAGATTATTACCCTTAATTCCTACAAGGTTTCTTGACAGGCGGTCTGTCCATAAGCTTATGGACAGGTCATTTATTTCTTACCTTATACACTGCATTTTTTTAAATAACATATAAAATTTAAAATTTTTGAAAATATTTTTTTAAATCATATATTTTTATATTTTCACCTTCAAATACATATTATTACTTGTTTTAACTTATAAAATGCAATATTTAAATTTTATAAAAAATTACAACATTTAAGACAAATGCCCCTGGGAACTGTCCATAAGGTTATGGAAATGCCGCATTTCCTGAAACTTTCCATAATTTATTTTATCAGTTTACATGCATCTCTTTCTTCTTCAAATTTGCATTCATACAAACGATGGTGCATGCTTATTTTCTGTTCCAATTAAGAAGTTAAGCCTAGACCACAACTTGAGGTATAAAAGCTTGAAGAAAGCGCAACAATATTCATTGTTCGGGTCAATCGTTTCCCCTTAAGATTCTAAGGGGACGATACCGTATTACCAATAACACTTAAAAGGAATCTAGGGCGTGGAGTATGATCGAAATTATTCTTTTTTTTTTTTGCGGTTGATATACTCCCCTTAAGATTCTACTCGACCAGATCGTATAACCAATAACAAATGAAAAAGGAACGTAGGGCATAGAGTAAGATTGAAATCGTTAGAATAAAGTAATTAGAAAATTAGAAAAAATTTTATTCTATATTTACTATGCTAGAGTTATACTCCCTCCGTTTCTTTTATATTGGCACCTCTCTTTTGGTGTTAGAATTGAGAAGATGTTAAATGAGTGGATGAAATTGAATTGAAAGAAGAGAAAGTAAAATGAGTGGATGTAAAAACCTTAAACTTGTCCAAAATAGTAAGTGCCATTTATAAAAAACAGTCATTTTTAGAAAGTGTGCCAAACAAAAAGAAACGGAGGGAGTATTTAGATTAGGCTATTTTGTACTCTATTTATACTCTTTATTATTAATCAGAATCATTACGAGAAATCATTCTATAATGGTATCACAGCCTCACAGATCTTGGCCCTGAGCTCTTTTCCCTTACCAATTTTTTTTCATTGCTGATATAGTCTTCTTCCTAGGGAATTTTTGATAAATTCCCGGCGACCAATTTCCGACCAATTCTCTGGCGACAACAAGTCTTCTTCTCCAGCGTTCTCCAGCGCCGCTTCCTCTCAAGTCTCTGACGGTTGAATTGTGTTCTTGGGTTCCCATTCTCTGAAGCCTTCATCCGCATCTCAGTAACGATTGATTAATCACCAGCGGCGTCTTCCGATCTCCAGCGAACTCTCGGGTCTTCTTCCATCATATCGGATGGTGGCTTCAACCAGCACCATATCGGTCGGTGGCTCTCAGTGGCATTATCCTTATCGTTGGAAGTTGGTTCGTCTTCAAGCTCTCCCGGTGACAATTCTGCCCTGCGACAGTTCTCCAAGCTATCCTGTTCAGCACCATCAACACGCATGTGATCCACGCGCTTTCAGGCAGCCACGCTGGCCCAGCCTCTCGCACGCGTGATTACACGCGCCAGCACTCTCCACTTGCGTGCTCAACTTCCAGCCCTTTGCTATGGTTCATTTGGCACCTCTCTCTCGAGCAGATTGTTCCACTAGTTAGATTGAGGACAAAGTTTTGTTTCAGGCCTGTTTGAATGGGTCCAACCGTCATCATTCGTCAAATTAGTGGAACGTTGATTCTGGTGCTACATCTCATATCACTGCCAGCACTAGTCATCTTGATAAAGTACAATGTTATCGTGGTTCTAATGCTATTCTTGTTGGAAATGGTGAATCATTATCAATTTCTCACATCGGTCAGTGTCATTTCTCCGGTTTCTCTGTTAATGGTGTTCTTGTGGTTCCTAAGATTACTAGAAGCTTATTGTCCATTAGTAAGCTTACTCGTGATTTACCTCTGTTTTATATTTGATGTCAACGCATTTTCCATTGAGCACAAGCATACATGGAAGATAATTGGTAAAGGCCATCATAGTTTAGGTCTTTATTTTCTTGAGACTGGTGATTCCAGCTTTTTAGGCGAATTATGCTTTGTAAAGCTTCATGCTTCCTTTGAGCAGTGTCATTATCGCCTCAGTCATGTGTCTCATGATATTGTTCAGTTATTGAGTCGACGAGGCCTTATTTCTGTCACTTCTTCTATGACTACATATGTTAGTTGCTTTCCTTGTTAGATGGCCAAGAGCAGTCGTTTACCTTTTTACATTAGTGACAAGCACGATACTGGTTTGTTGGATAAAGTGCATTGTGATTTGTGATGACCAACCCCTGTTTTATCTGCAGGTGGTTTCTCTTATTATGCCATTTTCATCGATGATTTTTCATGATTCACAAGGTTTCTCCCAATGCGGCATAAGTCGAATTTCTATGACACATTTATCCAATTTCAGAAATTCGTTGAGACCTAGTTTTATGCTAGGGTTAAAAAAATTCAGACCGATGGTGGCACCGAGTTTTCTAATCGCTGAATTAAGGCTCACTTCATATCATGTGGCATTTATCATCAGATTTCCTCACCCTATACACCTGCTCAAAATGGCCGAGCTGAGCGAAAGTATCGTCACATCATAGAGACTGGTCTTGCCATGTTTTTTCACTCTTCTGTGCCGCACTGTTATTGGGTGGAAGCTTTCTCCTCTGCGGTTTACATCATTAACCATTTTCCTAGTTCAGTTCCTGGTGGTAAATCACCTTTTGAGGTTGTTTTTGGTTATGTGCTTGACTATGCCCTCTTTCACCCGTTTGGATGTCGTGCATTCCCATGTCTGCGTACCACTGCTATTGTTAAGTTTGCACCGCGATCTATTCCATGTGTTTTTATTGGCTACATCCCTCATCACAAGGGCTTCCATTGTCTCGACCCGACATCTAGGTGTATCTATGTCTCTCGTAGACTAGTTAGAGGCTAGAGCCTTTTTATTTTATGAATAGGTTTTGTGATATGAAATTTACAAAATTTTGTAGAGCGGCACACTGAACACAAAAAAATCTTGACTTTTCAAAGTAGAAGCAAGTACATCCTTAACAGCCTCTATTCCTGGCATGAACGACCGCTTTCTTGGAAGTCATTCATAGGCCCTTTCAATTAGCTAGACTTCACACACTATATAAAGAAATAGTTTCAGTTTGCCCATGTTTGTTTTGATGAAACTTTATTCCCTTATGTCTCATCTTCTGCGGACAATCGTTCTATTTCAGATCTGGAGATTCCGTCGTTTTTAGATGGAGCTGTAACATCATCGATTAAGGCCACCACGCATGTGCCCATTCCAGCCGCACCTCTTTCACCGCTATGCTCTGGGTGGCCGACCCAGAATCGGCTACTCAACCGGTGGTCACCATGCCTCAGCCAATCTTGGCCATCCTCTCTCCGATGTCTTCTGTTAGTCACTCTCTGGTTAGCTCTGCTCGGTCTTCTTCAGCGTCGTCAGCTGGTTCGATTCCTCCAAATTCACCGCTGCAGCTTCGTACCCATCGGATGGCTACTTGGTCTTCTACTGGTGCTATTTAGTGCCAAAATTATTCGTATATTATTGCTCATAGTCTCACTGCTGCACACCTTTCTCAGACAGAGCCCACTGATTATCGCTCTGCCCTTCAGAATCCAGCATAGGTTTCAGCCATGAATGATGAGACGGCCTCTCTTCGTGGCCAACACACTTGCGATTTGGTGCCTCGACCTTCGGATGTTAACATTGTTGGCTCCAAATGGTTTATAGGCTTAAGTATTGATCGGATGGCACTGTTGAACATCACAAAGCTAGGCTTGTGGCACGGGGTTTCTCGTAGATTTTGGGTTTTGACTTTGAGCACTCTTTCATCCATATGGTGTCCTCAACTGTTCGGACGGTCCTCGCCATAGCCACCATGTTTTCCTGGCCACTTCATCAGTTGGACATTAAGAACGTTTTCCTTAATGGTGTTCTTGATGTTCCGGTCTACATGAAGCAGCCTGTTGGTTATCAGGATTCTGCTCATCCAGACTATGTTTGTCGCTTGCTAAAGGCCATTTATGGTCTTAAGCAGGCTCCTCGGGCTTGGTTCCAACGCTTCAGCAGTTATCTGACACGGCTTGGTTTTTGGTGCAGCTCAGCCGATACTTCTTTATTTGTCCTCACGAGAGGGTTGTCATTACTGTACCTACTAGAGTATGTGGACGATATCATTCTTACTAGCAACGACTCGACTCTTCTTCGTTATTTCATTGATCAGACACACAGAGAGTTTGCGATCAAGGATCTTGTTGCTCTTGATTACTTTCTTGGGCTTGAAGTTTCGCCTAGGTTACTTCTTGGCCAAGCAAAGTATGCTCGTGATATTTTGACTAGGGCCGGTATGTCTGACGCAACACCTATTTCTATGCCATTTGTCGCTGGTTCTCAACTTCATAGCTCTACCAGCCATCCATTTCGGGATTATACTCTTTATCATTCTCTTGTTGGTGCTCTCCAGTATCTCACCATCACTCGTCCGGATTTGGCATTCTCGGTCAACATGGTGAGCCAGTATCTTCAGGATCCCAGAGATGACCACTTCGCTGCAGTGACACGGATTTTGTGGTATGTTTGTGGCACTTTTCATTTTGGTCTTAGCTTTCGTTCTGCTAGTACTCCTGAGGTGTTAGGGTACTCTCATGTTGACTGGGCCCGCTGCCTGGAGACTCGCCGGTCCACTCATGGTTATGCATTTTTATCTTGGTGGGAATCTGGTTTATTTGAATGCCAAGAAACAACCCACTGTTTCTTGCTCCAGCACTGAGTCTGAATATCGTGCTCTCGCCAACACTGCTTCAGAGGTGGTTTGGCTCACTCATTTGCTTCTTGATCTTTGGGTTCCGCTTTCTGCTTCTCCATTGCTGTTATGCGACAACAGTAGTGCTATCTTTTTGGCTCAGAATCTGATGGCGCACAAGCGGGCGAAACACATCGATATTGACTATAATTTTGTTCATGAGTTGGTGACATCTGGAAAGCTGAGTGTTGCTCGTGTTCCGACTTCTCTTCAAATTGCGTACATCTTCACCAAGGGGCTCTCTCATCCGTTGTTCAAGTTTTTCAGGTCCAAGTTGTGTGTCAGCGAGCATCTAACGCTTTGCTTGAGGGGGTGTTAGAATAAAGCAAGTAGAATATTAGATAATAATTTATTCCATGTTGATTAGGCTAGAGTTATATTTAGACTAATATATTTTTACTCTATTCATACTCTTTATTATTAATCAGAATCATAGCTAGAAATCATTCTATCAGAAATTATTCTTTTTCGTGGTCGATATACTATATACTCTCTCCATCTCATCTCTATTTGTACATCAATCATTATCGTTTTGTTCAAGAAACATATTTACACGTTAATATAGTTACTTATGCATAATAACGGTAATAGAAAATTGATATTTAAAAATTATTTTTTTTCGCAGTTGATATATATGATCACTCCTTACAATGTGACACTTATAATAAAAACAAAATCGACCTACATTCAAGAAAATTTTCTTTTCACTTTTGGTAAAAAGCTTGGTTCGACGTATATTAGGCATGAAGGTGTTTCTCATGTTTGAGCGGGACCATTATTTTTTAATTACCAAAAGACAAGGCCTTATTCCAGTGGTGAGGCGACTCGGAGGCGTCAAACGGGCAACAGTTTCTTGAAAAGCTAAATGCCACCACAAAACTTTTACGGGAAGTTTCAGAAAATGCAGTTTCTCCATACGTTTATAGATATGTCAGAAATTGATATGTAAAATGGGGTTTATATTATAATTATTTTTAAAATGGAGTACTTAGTAATTAATTAAGGCTAATTATCTATTTTTAATTTTCATCCATTTTAATTTTTCATTTGTCAGTAGTTTTGAGCAGTTAAAATTTTTGGAAACTGCAATCCATTTATCACGCGTGTCTGTCCTCATTATTCAACTGTAATTTTCTGTTTTCTTCTCTCTTCGTTCTTCAATTCCTCTCTTCTCTAATCTTCATTTTTTTCCAATTCCGCTCTTCATTCTTCGTGAAATCTCGCCGGAATCACGCTATTCAAGTTTGTGCTGGAATCGCCAGAATTAGGTAAGCTTCATATTCTAGGTTTTGAAATTTCGTTGCTGTTCTTTTCCATTTTTGCTTTACATTTGTTGGCGATTCTAATGTAAGTTTTTTTTGTGTGTATTTGATCTAGTCCATGGGTAGGGCGAAGGGGGAAGCTATTCTTCCTAAAGCTGGGAAGTTATCTCAGCCTTCTTCTTCTCCCAGTTCGTATTCTTTCTATTTTTTGTTTTGAATATTTGGAGTTTTGTGTCTTTTTTTTTTGTTCTTGTTGTGTGTGTATGTGTGTTTTTCTGTCTTGTTGATGTTGACTTTTTTTAGAAATTTTATATGTAAGTCAGATCTACATATAAGTTGTTGATTTTGACTTTTTTGTTAGTCATATCTTTATGTTTTGAGTCTTTTTATAACGTGCATTTGATTATTTAGAAGTTGCATTTTTTATTGTAAGATATGTACTAGTTAGTTGCTCTATTTTTTTCTAGTATGTTATCAGTTCAGTTATAATGTGCATTTCTTTTCTTTGGAGTTGCATGTGTTAGGCCAACAGTTGTATTAGTTAGTCATCCATTTTTTCTGAGTTGTATGTCAGATCCGCATGTTTTGACTCTGTTTTATAATGTGTGTTTGTTTTCTTATGAGTTTCATATGTTAGACTAACATTTGTATAAGTTACTTACTATGTTTTTCGAGTTACTTATTTTGTTGTTGACTGACTGTTATATTGTGCACTTATTTTCTTAGAAATTGCATATGTTAATGTAACTTATGTATTAGTTACTTAGTCTGTGTTTTTACTTTCACTGATTGCTAGTTACTTATTGTTATTCTTTCTGATTTGCTAGTATGTATTTGGTTTCATTACAAGTTGCTCATGTTAGTTTACTATATGCATAAGTTAGTTATAATGTGTATGTCAGATTATGTTGTTTACTGACTGCCAGACTATGTATGCATTTGTTTCATTACAAGATGCATATATTAGTATAGCATATGCATTAGTTAGTTATACTGTGGTTTTTTCAGATTAAGTTTCTTATTGACTGTCAGAGTATGCATGCATTTTTTATTACAACTTGCATTTGCATGTATGCTTTATATATTAGTTTCTTACCGTGTGGTATATGATTGTTTTTGGTTGTGCCTGAAGAAGGTGAATATACTATTCAACATAAAGAACCTGAGATAGAAGTGCATTTTTTTGTGTGATTATGTTTTTTTTAATATGTGCTTATACAGTTGTTTATTTTTCATTTTTTGTGTAATAGTTGTACTGGCACATAGGTTTGCCAGAATTGGTGGTGCTGCTACTACACAAATTCCAGTTCATGTTGTTCGTAAGCCGGGAAACAAGAAACGGATGACTGTGGGTGTTAAGCAGTTGAAAGATGATGAAGGTCTATCAGCTTTGGGTGAAGGTGTGTCTAGTCGAGAATTTGACTATGACACACTGTTGAATGATGTTATTCAAATGAGTAAAGAAGTAGCTGGTGTTGATGAAGCCGGGGGTTCTAAGGTAGTGAAGAAAGATATTGAGGACATTTTGGATGTCATGATTGATAATGTTAATGCTGGTGTTGAAGGGGTTAATGCTAATGTTGGTGTTGAAGGTGGTGGTATTTAGGGGAAGGATGCTTCAGAAAAATTTATGGTGAAGTTGTTCGGCCCGCTGAGGGGAAGGATTTTTCAGTAGAAATTAATGCTGAAATTGAGGCATATTTGAATGAGAATGATACTGATTTGAATAGGAAAGAGACTGAACATGTTAGGGAGGAAGTTGTAACTGCTGGTGACAGTATGAATCTTATGATTAGAGATTATATTAATGAAAATCAGTGAATTTTGGATGCAGTTGAGAAGGCGGAGGCGGCACAAGCTGCTGCGGCTGTGTGTAAGAGGGAGAGTGAGGGTGGTGAAGCTGATGTGGATGTGGGTGAAAGTGTTGATGCTCGACCTACTGTGGTTGTCTCCTTTGAAGGAGGGGAGGAAGGGTCGTCACAATCATCACTCATCCACAGCGAGAAGGTGATGAAACGAAGAGAAAAACATTAGTTGTGAAGAAATCTGGTGGAGTTTTGAAGGAGCCTGCTGAGAAGGTGAAGAAAGGTGTTGAAGTGGCAAAAAAACTTGTTTGATGAGAAAAGCGGACAGTACTGGTGGTGAAGCTTCAGGGTCAAGAATAATGGTTGCTGGTGAAGAAGGACTGCGAAACAGCAACGCAACCGTCAGAAGAAGCAGGTTGTACTGATGAGAAGGGTAACACGAAAGTGTTTTCCCTGTTTACAGTGTTATTTTAATATGTTATAAATCGTACTTAATTCATAAGATGCTGCATTTGATAAGATTCAGTGTTTATTTGTTATCACAGTTTGTGTGTCTTCAGTTTTTCATTTTCCTACATGTTGATAAGAAGTTGTATTTGTTTGATTAAATGTTGCATATGTTAACATTCATGTTATGTTGTAATTGTTATTTTATTTCCATGTAAATGTTTTTGTTTTGTTTTTTTATATTGTATATGTTGGTCTTAATGTTGTCTTAGTTAACTATATCATGTGTGACTGATCTTTGTGTTAGATTTAAACTTATACTTTTCAAGACATGTATGCTTACACTTTTCATATTTTATTTTATTTTAGGTTTGCTAATAAATTCTCAGTCAGTTGTTGTCCTTCAAAGCTGAAATCGTTAACTGCCTCGCTCACTCCCACCTAAAAGATTGATGTGGAAGATAAAGGTTTTGGTAGACTTCTTGTGTTTGCCATCTCATCCATTCCTTTTGGAATTGTGCCTTGGCTGGTTGACAGCTTTAATTATGCTGGCTGATTTCATATTATTTTATGCTGACTTCAAATTGTTCAAGGCTGACTTTTTCTTTTTTTGTTCTAGTTTTTATCATGTAGGTTGTGTTCAATAAATATCCAGCTCAAGGTATATCATTACCCCTGATGATGTGTTTGATATATTCTGTATTCCTAGGATTCCAGGTTGTCCTGTTGGTTTGGTTAGGAACAATGGGAGGGGTTTGTCAAGCAATGTGGATATTAGGAATAGATGGAGAGATGAGTTAGGTGCTTGTAAATATGGCAATATTTCTCATGTTAATCTTTTTGAGGAGCTGGGTAAACTAGGTGATGGTGGTGAGCACTTTAAGAGAATTTTTGTTATGTATGTCATGTGTACTTTCTTGGCACCAACTACCAAAAACTTGGTTGGTTTTAAGCTGGTTAGTGCTTTAGAGAATGTTGGGACCATTAAGAGTCTTGTTTGGTGTGGCTTAGTGCTTGATTGTCTCTGTGAGGGTGTTAGGAGCTTCAAATCTAATTCAGGTCAAAGAGATGTGTTTTGTGTTGGTAGTTGTGTGTTTGTATTGCTTCTGGCTTATATTTATAGGTTTCCTTTTAGAGGTCAGCATGTCCCTACTAAACTGTCCTTGTGCATGCATTGGTCGAGCAAATCTTTGCTCGACAGGGCTCATTATCTTGAAAAAATGGGTTATGATATGGGGGTTATAGTAGAGGCTGGTTTTCCTTTGACAAAGGATGGGAGGGTGAAAAATAAAAGAAGTAATCAACAGCTATTTGAGGGAACTCGTAATGAGAATAGACCATGTGGGGTTTCATACACCAACTGTTGCATGTTATGGCATTGCTCAGGAATTGGGATTTATTTTGTATCGAATACCTAGTGGCGTGATGAGCAATGAAGACATTGACAAAGCTACCAGCACTGTAAGTATTTTTTGTCTTTTTTTTACAGTTTTTAAAAACTAGTGCATGTTGTTTTAAAACTAATGCAGATGTTAGTTAATCTAATGCAGATTATAGTTCATATTTCCTTTTTTGGATAGTTTCTGATTTTTTTTATTGGATTAATCTTTGTTCTTCTCTGTCAGCCTTTGAATAGGGCTTGTCTCATCTTCAAACGAGACATAGAGGTCATTACACGCATGTTGGTTCAAAACCTTGAAAGGGCAAATGCTAGTCCAATTGTGAGACCACAACTGGAACTGCAGCCGCAACCGCAGCCACAACCTCAATCAGAACCACATGAAAAAGGCACAACCACAGCAAATGAGGATCATGTTCATGTCAAGACGACACAGAAAATTATGGAAGACCCAAGGACACATGAGTGGGTTGATAAGATAGTTGAAGAATACATGAGAAAAACTCATTCTATGATTCTTTCATTCTCCCTTGGGATTGAAGGACTTGAAGATATGTAGCTTTAGCGTCTTTGAATTGTTTTTGGATGATTTGTAGTCAGCTTATTTTGTGACTGATTGGTTTGTCGGTGGTATGTTAAGCGCAATTGAGACACTGTTTTAGGATTTGTTTTTAAGGTTGAAGGTGTATTTGGATGATTTGTGACTGATTGTTTTATGGGTGATATGTTGAGCGCATTTGAGACGTTATTTTAGGATTTTTTTTGTAAGGTTGCAGGTTTTATAAAATAAATGCATGTTTAGTTTGAAGAAGTACTATTTTTATGATTTTAATTCCAAGTTGATTTTTGAATTATTTAATGTGGGTGATTGTGTTGATTTTCCGAGCTTATAGGAAAACAAATGCAATTGATAGGTTAAGTAGTTATGTATGTATTCTGTGGTTTTTGTATCACTAAAATTATGTGAAATATATACAAGTCCTTTTTATGGAAACAAGGGCATGTTGAATGTTAAGAAGTAATATTTGTATGCTTATTAATACCAAGTTACATTTTAGTTATGTTATGTGGTTTATTGTGCTGGGTTTCTGAGCTTATAGGAAAAAAATGCAATCCATAGGTTAATAAATTACAGTTGTAAGCTAGGTAATCACATATCAATTAGTTTGCAGTCAGTGTTTCCATATCAATAACATTTTGTGAAACATTTTGTAGTATTTGCAAGCAAAATAAATGCAAGTTATAATTTGATAATTTATAGTTGTAAGCTAAAAAATGCAGTATGTTATTGAATATATAAAAATCTTAGGTAAATGAAAATATTAGGCATACAGTATGATTATGAAAAACAAATACAATAGGTAAATAAATGCAACTTATATCCTAAACAATGCTACTCTTTACGGTGTCTTCACATCTAGTGATTTTGTGCCGAATTCAGTAGTTTTCTTCCTTGGTTTTTTTCTTTTCCATGCCTAATTTTAGCCTTTTTCCTCTTCCTTTTGTCTTCACTTGGGCTGGATCCAGTACCTTAGGTGCACTTGTTATGGGTTAATTGCATTGGCTACTTGTGGCTGATTGTTCAATGACATTAGTTTTTTATCCCAACAAGTATTCTATTCTTACTGAGCAGGTGTCAAACATCTATTGAAGAGCGCTTATAGCTTCTGAGTTTCCTTTTCTCTTTAGAAACAACTTGTAGAATTTCCCGGGCATATGGTTCCTCCAGGAAACTACAGCGTTGATACTTTTCGATTGTTGTTTTCCTTAGCCAAGAATCCTGCCCATACTTCTGTTTTGGCCTTTTTTCGTCCACCTTTTTAGGATGTACTTTGCAGGTATTTATGTGATGAAATGAAGGTGCAACATTTTGAGAGTGTGAAAGCACAACATACCTGACACCTCGAAGCACTTGCATGTGCATTGTACTTTAACCAGCCTATCTTCATTTTTGTACTCAACTGTCTCGTATTTGGATTCATCATGTTCTAGGCTGACCTCTTTTTTTTGTCGGTTGTTCTGAGAATAGTTCCTTAACCTTAGTTGCAATTTCTAGGGAAAATTCCTCTTTGAATCCTTTGTACAATGCAAGTGTGTAAACCTAAGCAGTATATTTAACAGACCTGTACAGACCCAGTAGTGGGAAATAAATACATACTGTAAGTTAACAAATTCGGGTTCCCCACTCTTCTTTGATCCGTCTTAGGACCGAGTGGCAGCCGCGACCCGAGCGGAAGTGCGATGTGTCTGGAAACTCGGGAATCCCGCTCCTTTGTTGTACGACTTTTAGCTCGGCAGGATCGAGTCAGTCAGATCCCTCCAACCGTGGGAAGGAAGTAGATTAAGTTCCTGAGGTTTTGTTTGACTTCGACTCTCTCTTGCCTGCGGTGCTGCAGTCATATTTTTCGAGGCGAGCGAAAGCGGATTGGGGGTTTGAAGAAAAACAAACACGAAGCTTCGAATTAAGAAAAGAAAAATCACAAAGTAAAAAAAGTAGTTGAAGGCCTAAATCTCAGAAGGGTCTTGATCCTGTTTAGGCACTAATTAAACGGGATAGCCTTGGAAAAGGGGACCAGAGCGAGCATAAAGACGAGTGGAAAACCTGTAACGATAGAGTCAACAAATGAGGTGGGTTGATTAACAATTCACCTGGAGTCAAATCTTGCGATCATTCGAAAAAGCAAATGACAAGTCAAAGGCACTACAGAAATAGTCTTTTTTTTCGCCGAGCTCAGGCTTTGAAACCAAGTGCTACTTTTCAGCCTGTATGTGGCGATCATGGAGGTCTATTTTTCTTCAAATTCTGCTGGATTGCGACATCTTTTCATATAATAGTCTAGATCACTTTTGAAGGATTCATCTTTCTTTAATATTCCATAATGATGTACTGCATTTTGTTTTATGTGCAACAAGCACAACCTGCATTTTGTGTTTTGGAAGCCCTGAAAGTTGCAAAAGAAATGGAAGTTTATTAGTATACATACTGTAAGCTGACAGGTGCAGAAACTAACATTCCCTACTCAGTTTCAGGTCTAAGTAATAAAATTTCTAAAGCTGCATCATTTTCAGGAAACCTGATTTCTAAAATAATAAGTGCAACTTATAAGCTATGTTTTGCATACTGTAAGGTAAGATGTCCAATGTCTAAGAGTGCATATTCAGTGCTCAGAACTTTAAGCAACAAATTTTCACAACATGCCTCATTTATTGCTTTTCCCATTACAGGATCTTAATCTGTGAATATTGTGACAGGTCTCCTTCCTTCCATTGATTTCTTGAAAGTGTTGAGAAGCTACACAAAAGTATCAACCAACTCATTTGCTATTTAAGCACAAGAAAATATTGTTATGTTCCAGTGATTGTTGATTCCAACTATTGGCGCACAAATCAAGTTATACTTGTTTGTTATGTATGTAGTGTCAAATATAGTGACATCTCTGTAGATTTTGTAGTCCTTCAGCATCATTGCACCTCCAACATCAAGTTATACTTGTTAAAACTTCTGTGAAAGAACCCCCATTCTCGAAGGCGGGAAAGGTCATCTCAAATATTATAGGTTCCATTCCCCTAGGTCAGCTTATATCTCCGGATGTAGACTTCCATGTTTTCCAAGAGGGATACTATGTACAATCTTCCTGAAACAAGGTCAGCCATTTTCCTTAGACATTTACGATGCGGGCTCACCTTCCCCCTCCCCTTTTCAAAACTTCTGAAGCAGTTCCAAGTGAGTCATGCACAACTCCACCCCAATGTCCTGGTGATTATCATGATGTTTTTATCGAGATGCCACAAGTTTGACATTGTGCCCAGATATAAACTGCTCCATTAATTGTATTATGTGTCTTATAGTGGCAAGTCCTCCGATAGGATTATTAATTTTACTAGTAGGGAGGTACACTACAAGGTTTTCACTGTTCCCAGTAATTTAGGTGAGTGGCAGAGCTGGAAGAAAGGGATCTCTTTTGATAGCAGAAGGCATCAAGTTCCCAAGTGGAATTGGGATGTATAGGTTGAGTCTCCTAAACTAGGGGAATACATTTGTCCAAATATTATCGAGAGGGATAGGCAAAAATTGTTATCTAGCTCCCTCGATTATACCCCTTTCTCCAACCCCAACCAGAGTATCGACGGATTTTTTTGGTCGCCTATGATTTATGAGAAATATGTGTATTAAAAACTTATGAAGAGTAGCAAGAGAAGGAAAAGAGGATTTGAGGGCCCGCTCGACACCCTTGACAGTGGTTTTAAGCTCTCGGAAGGCTTCAGAGGTGTTGCTCCAAAAGTGTTTTAATGGAACTATATTTTTATTTTCTTCATTTCTTTTTGTCTTTCTTTACTAACTTTACTTTTGTTTTTTTTCTCAGTGGGTCTCAGAGGATCTTTAAGAAAAAAACAAGAAGAACAACTCGAAGCAGGGTCAGAGCAACCCTAAGGGGACCCTTGCCCTCTCGAATCAGACTTCCACCCCTCCAGTGGGTGATGGAAGGGCTATCTCGATCAAGGAGGATGGTCAGCCCTCTAACACCAGAAATGCCCATCAAAGAATAAAAATGAAGAGTAGGCGGGTCGTCGACATTCCCGAACAAGTATGCCCCAATACACCCTCCTCAAATGCTACAGCTACTGCCTCCGACATTCTAACTCTGAATGAGCAATCCCTCGCGACTATTTTCGCGTACCCTAAGGTTATCTCGTGACCTCATTTAAGGTTTTAGTGTCATTTTATCCTAAGTACTTAATGTGTAATTGATCTTCTTTAGGCTAAGCAGCTTCTCAGTCAAGCGGCTCAAAATTTTAATGCGTTCAAGCTGTAACAGCGGGCCATGGTAAGTTGCAAGAGCAGTTAGGCCAAAAAGATGTTGAGATTACCAAGCTGAAGAAGATGCTCAAGAATGAGAAGAAGGCACGCGAGGCGGAAAAGAAGACACTCGCTGAGGAAAAGAGAAAGACAGCTGGATTTGATGCCAAAAAGCAACCGCTCACTCTGAAGAAAGATACCCTCGAGATGAGGGTTAAGGCTGCCGAGGACCCTGTTGAGCAGGTTCAAATGTTGGAGGCATTCAAGACAAATTGCTGAACGGTTATGAGTTGTTCAAGTTCTTTGTAGTCCTTCTCGAGATTACAAAGAAACTTGGTTGCTGCTACTTGGCCGAAGAAACCCTGAAGCCTCAACTCTCTTCCTCCTTGCCTGAGGATGATGCTCAGCTGGTATATGAGCTTATTAAACCCGAGCTTGAGAGACTCCTAGAAAAAAGTGGGATGAGGCAATCAAGTTTGGTGGACTGCAATTTTCCCTAATGGATTATATCAAGTCCAAGGGGAAATTATCCCTCTCACAATTTTCCCTCCCATAGGCCACGAGCAAGGCTTCTGATGAAAGAACTCGGGCTATGCCAAATGTGGAAGAACATATTGCATCCACCTCAAAGGAGGATGGCTCTAGGGTTCGTCCTTAATTTGTAAACTTTGGCAGTTCTACCCTCATCATGTAAATTTTTAATTTAAATGACATAGATCTTTTGGATATCTAAGTGTCTCTCTCGTGATTCTTATTATATTTCTCTTTCTTGTAGTTTAATTCATTGAAAAAGCTATTGGAAGGCGCTTACCATGAGCTTTCAAAAGCTCAAGTAGAATTGAACGAAACACACAAGCAATTAATGCAGACGATGAGGGATCTTTCCGCATGTAACAAGGATAAACAATCTTTAACAAACAAGTTTAATCAACTCGAAGGGGAGCTTCAGGCATGAAAGTTCAAAGAACATCCAGCCTTCCAAGAAATTGTTAGAAGTTTCTTATCCAAAAAGTTCAATGGGGTTATTCCTCTCGGGATTATGGAAGATCGTGAATCGGTAGAGAAAAGTTATGGAGAACTAATGCATCAAATAAATAAGCAATTTGGATCCCTGAAGTCATGTGTCGTGAATGCATTTAGACTACCAGTCCTTGAAGGGAGTCTAATCGCCTGCATGGGAAAGTCATATAAATTGAGAGCACGAAGAGAGGATATTGTCGAGTGTTATATGGTGGCAATGGGTAAAATTTCCATTCTTTAAGGAGAATTATTAAAGATAGGAGCCACAAAGGGGGATTCTTCTCATGTGATGGAATTGGCACCAAGAGAATCCCCTACCGAGGATCCATCTTTGGTTGATTCTCTCTTGGCTGAGAACACTCAACTTGTAGGAGAAATCGAGGCCAGGAAACTTCAAACTAAAGATTTTGAAGAGTAGATTTCCACTCATGAAGTAAGCCTTCGATCCTATATGCTTTCCAACGGTATTCCTACTCCCTAATTAATAAAAAATGACTATCTCCAAGAATTTATCCTCGAGGCTTCTCGATATTGGATCAAAGAGGCCAATGTGTACGAGAATGGAACCAGTCGACAGAAAAAGGCCTCTGATCTTATCCTCGATTGGTTAAAAGAACTGTGTTTGAAGAATCACCCTCCTTCGAGCAGTCACAGACCTTCCAAACCAAGGAAATCAGTTTCAGGGAAAACTGTAAAGAGATGTTCCAAGAGATGTCTCATAGGTGAATGGTCATCCTTGAAAGATTTAGACAGTCAGTCCGCAAAAAGGCAAAGTAGAACAATATCACCACTTTTGCGACCTAAGATATTCGATTAAATGAATAATATAGTTGCCCTCTTTTGTCCTCGAGGTAGCGTTCAAAGCAATATTCAAGTTACTTTTCAGCATTTCTCTTGAGTCAAAATATTATAATTTTTGAATTTAATATCCCATTATTGGTATCGTATACCATTGAATGTTTGAAAATTCTATCGCCAATTTAAAAACATGAGTAGAAAATTCAAAGGACACAAGTAATTTTACCCAGGTTCGGTGTTTCCACCTACATCCTGAAAAATTCTGCTCCACTAGATAACTATCTCGAGTTTTGCAGAGATATTTCATGAGTGCCGCTTAAAAGTAGGACACTCGATCATCAGCCATGACTGAGAATAAAATCTAGTGTGCCGCTTTAGAGAAAAGAGAAACCCACTTGAACATCATCTTGAGTGCCGCTTTAGAGTAAACCACTTGAATATCATCTTGAGTACTGTTTTAGAGCAAACTACTCGAACATCATCCTGAGTGCCGCTTTAAAGAAAACCACTTGAACATCATCCCGAGTGCTACTTTAGAGCAAACCACTCAAACATCACCTTGAGTTCTGCTTTAGAGTAAACCACTCGAACATCATCCTGAGTGCCGCTTTAAAGCAAACCACTAGAACATTACCTTGAGTGCTGCTTTTGAGAAAACCACTTGAACATCATCATGAGTCCCGCTTTAGAGCAAACCACCCGTTGGGCTTTCTGAATTGGTAATACTTTCTCAGGTTAACAATATTCCACCTTCAGGGCACTATAACCCCATCCATATTTTTGAGAACATAGCTACCTCCTGGATGCGATTCTATCACCTTGTAAGGTCCTTACTAGTTTGCATCCAACTTCCCCTCATGCTCATTCCAAAAAATTTTATTCATTTTTCCTCATCACCAACTCCCCTGGGTTAAACAATACTTTCTTTACCCTCCTACCATGCCCTATGTCCTACTGATCAAAACAGTCAGCAAACATTACTCCTACTTCACTCTCATTATTAATGAATATCCTCCTTACCAAAGAAGTCCTGATCCTCACCGAGACCACCATGAGGTCAGCATGGGGCATTTGATTTGGCACTGCATCTGCTCCCGAGAATGTTATCGTCCCGTCTGGTCGAAGTCTCTTGTGGTGTGGTTCTCCTACAGGGACCCCTCGAGCATTCCCTCTCATAATGGCATTTGAGGATCTTTCCCTAACTACTCCATTAATGACATTAATCACTCTTCGAATGGGTAGGTTTTCCCCATTCCTATTATCTTGATTACCCCCTTGCTGCTCCTGCTCTCTTTCCTATCTCCCCTCTTGCCCCTATTCCAAACCATTTTCTCTCGAGGCCTTCTATCTACCCTACCCCCATTATTTTGATTATTCTTTCTCTAAGGTTTCCATTGGTTAACTCGAGGCCTTAAAGGCGCAGCCTGATTTCTGTGCCCTTGTCCTTGAAATCATCCATCCCGCTCACACCTATTGATCTCCATTCTCAACTGCATGTAATCATTCGTGTCATAGTCGTAATATTTGTGATGATCGCAATATCGATTTGTATCCCTCCTGCCCATTACTGAGTTTTTTGAGCTTTACAAAGATGGGGGTGGTCGAAACAATCCCCAGTGTATGCTTAGGATCTGCGTAGAGGTTCTTTCTCCAAGTGTTGGTAGCGTGGGAGCATACCTCTGGAATGGGGGTCTAGCAGGCTCCATCGGCCTCTTCCCCTGAGGGTCCGTATTTCTTCCATCTTTCTCTGTAAGACTATCTATAAACTACCTGGTGGCTTATTCTACCCTCGAATATTGTTCCACCACCTCCTGAAGTTTTTTGCAAGGTCTTGGGGATATTCGTGCTTAACTTCTTGTATAGCTCCAAATCATGCATCCCTAACAAGTACCCTTGAATCACTTCATTCTCTGTAGTCTCTATTACTCCTAGACTTTCTCCTTGCTTTGTTTGATAAAGCTCCAATAGGGTTTTCGTGAACTTCTTCTTCTGCGCTTACTGCTTACAATGCTCCACTTAAGGCTCAAAAGGAGTGGATTGAGCCTCTTGGTAATTTATTAAACCATTCCTAAGCTTTCCCACAAAGATAGCTTCCTACTAATTTGTACATCAACTTTTCATCAAAATCCCTCGAATTCATCAAGCCTAGGAATGTTTGGATAAACTCTCGAGGATCTGTCACACCACTATATGTGGGAAGTTCCTCCGGAGGCTTTACATCCATTGGCCATCTAACCCTTGTTATTACTGTACTGAAAGGTGAACCTGCGGCTTGGCCTAATGGCCTAATCAACCTGTCTAGCTCCCTCTTCAGGGAGTCACTCGCATCAGCCCCCGGTTCCTGCTGCCTCCCTGTCAAATTAGGCTCCTGCCGTGGCTTCCAAATTGCGATGGATGTGTAGGATGGGCTCCCATGTACCCAGGATTTGTCCAAGTTTACCCAAAACTCGGATAGGTTGGTGGCTACCAATAAGGGTTGTAAGGCCCTTGGTTGGCCACCACTCCATGTATTTCCATACCCTGAATACCAGAAGAAGTTACCATTTGATGTGTGTTATATTGTGTTCATATTTTATGAGATTATTGTGATTTTATTGAGATATAATTTGAACTTTTAGGTGTTTTTGTGTAGGAATTCATGGATTGTGAAGAACCGAGAGGGAGCTATACATTGTACTCTTTTTTCCTTAACCAACGGTTTTTTCCCACTAGGTTTTCCAAGTTAAGGTTTTTAATGAGGCGATGTGCTCCAATGGAAAATATTCTTATTTTATAAGACATTTTTCCAGGGATGGAGGAAGAGAGGCAAAAGCATAATTGCATAAGTTATGAGGTGAAAAGTGAATTATTGAAGAGATGTGGATTTGAAGAAATTTAAAATATTCACTTCCCATATTGATAATGATTGTACTATCTCCTTCCATTTGAAATTCATTAATTTTAGGAATTAGTTATTTAGTTAATATTTTATTCTTATCTTTGCCTAGAGAATCCGCATTAGAATTGGGTTTGATTTATAATTACCTTGTGCACAACAACACTAGTGTATAAATAGAGACCGTTGGATTGCGGCAAAGACATGTACATAGGAGGAAATCGTTTGGTTTGTACTTTGTAGGTTCAGTTAGTATTATTAATATATTCAACATTCTGGACTCTGGTGCAAGCTTTAGTTGGAATTAATAATTTCTTCACGGCTTTTGACATTGAATTTGGCTTGCGGTTTGATTAATTATTTTTGTATATATTATATTAGTTGTAGTTTTGTTTAAAAATATATGTTACTTGCTTCTTTAGTTTAATAAGCATGGGTAGCTAATTTACATATCGGCATGGAATAACAAGCATTAGTTTATGAATAGTGAGGCCTAATTGTTTTATAATCAATTCTTATGTGTTCTTGATTGTTCTTGGTTTATTTTATTCTTGATATATTTAAGTCTGATCAACTATAATATTATTGGGATAATGCTATCTAATTCTACCAATACGTAATCGTTGGAAAGGGTTAGTAAGTAGCGAGTTCTTGTAAAAATAGCTAACTAGCTAAGATTGTAATAGCAAGATGTGAAACAATTAAGTGTGTGTTTTTATTTGCTTTTACTTTGGTAATTGCTATATCAAGTTCTTTTCATTCTTAATGCTATCGAGGTGTGTATCTGGTTCAGTGAATACTTTTCGGGGGCATCTTGGTAAGAGAAACAATTAGTTAATTATAATTGGTTAATTGTCGATAAAGTACGAAAGAATTGGGGAGGTTAAACGTACCTAATTTCCTATAATTGATAGATGCATATGAATTGATTTATCTTTGTGTCTATGATCGATGTTTAACTAATGTGAGTTATTCCGAGCCGATTACCTTATTCATATATTTTGTATAGATTTTTATATTTTTTTTAGTTTGCATTATTATTTCATATTTTTATATTAGTTAGTTGCATTATTAGTTGTTAGATAAATATGAAAATTAAGGTGTGGTGGCTACACCAAAAGTGTTCTATATTAGTAGGTATTTATTTATAGTTTTTGCTTTGTTCATCGTGGGATCGACTCTGCTTACTATTGTGCTAATCCCATCTATAGAGTTTGCAGAATATTTTGGTGAGTAAAACGACGTCCACCACCATTCCATATGTTGCTTCCATTCTGGGTAGCACGACAGCTGAAATGAATGGGGCATGCGAGGACATTGGGTACATTCGACTTTGAGGATACTCTAGGAAAGAAAGTTGAGGCCCTGCATGCAACGTCTCTCCCACGTACGTAGGATAAGGATATGCTACCACGGGATGAGAGGTCAGCCCTACAGTTAATCCTATGGGCTAGTATGGCATCCCATCATACGCGACTCTCACAATTCTCGTGCCCCTCGAAGAAGGCAGATTAACTCGATACCCTGCTGCAGCCAGAGCCTGTGCTGCCGGCTTTAAATCCTGAGTCGGGCTTGTCACCCCCATATTCTCATTTCGTTTCATGTTTAACCCACAAGTTTCCATATAAGAATCCTCGGAGACTTCCGTGAATCTTCCATCCTTATCTTCCCTCGAACCGGTTGGCCTACCCTGCGCGGGTTCATGGTCTCTCATTTCTTGTTCTGCAGTTAGGCATCTCGAGGAGCTTAGAACATCCTCCCCTGTGAGTGAGACCGTACTTGAGATAAATCCAATTGAGGTTTGTACCCCTCCATGTTCCACAACCGGAGCCAATTCTGCCATCGATTCAGTCACCGACACTCGAATATCACCTATCACAGGATCCTGCATCTCCTGGGAGTTGGCCATGTCTGTTCTCTCTGGTTGCGCTGCTTTACTAGTTCTCCTGCTTAATCTTAACCTTTCACTCCTTCCAGGGGGCAGTTCTGCGTTACTGGCTCCTGTGTTTTTTAACCTTCGAGCAACTGTAAACATACACTCTAAAAACCCAGATCGGGCTCAGTCATCCCCACAAACGGTGCCACTTGATGCATCTCGAACGACTGACCATTCAATAGGCTTGAGCCCCTCGAATGGACCTGGAATAAAAAAATGTCCCTGGGGATTCCAGGGGTCAATCCTCCAATGGCTAAATCGTCAAAGATTCTGTATGTGATTAAGATAGAATGAATCAGATAATGAATACGTACCTGGTATTTATACAGTATATCCTAAATAACAATCTCCTTAATTATAGCCATTAATCCCCCATAAATATGGCAATTATCATGATGTAATACCTCAGGTGGGCCATAATTAACATTGCCCGACATGCCTCTTGGGCCCAACCTACATCAGCCCCCTTTGACCAGCCATTTTTTCATGACATGTTTGACCATCGTAAACTTTTGTTGTATTGTAATAGACATTATGTGAGATGTCTTTGGATTCTCCGTAACATGTAGTTTTTAAAAAGTAAAATTGTATGATCAATTATCGTACGTAACAAAAGTTATCGATGATCAAACATTTGTTGAAAAAATATCAGTAAAAATGGGAATATAAATAGAGGACCGGAAGATGGAGGTTGTAATTACAAACACTAATATCTTGTGACCTTTTGATTGATGTACTCAGACGTACGGCCAATGAATATATATATATATGTGTGTGTGTATACATATATACATATACATATGATGAAAATAATGGTAATGATCTGTGTTTATTCATGACCCCAAGGTTCATTATATAGTAGTACAAAATACCTATGTAAGCTAGAAAATTGAAATATAATCTAACTATAATTACAAGTAATATTTATATTCCTTAACACCCTCCCTCAAGTTGGAGCATGGGGATTAGAAATGCCTAACTTGCCGAGTAATAAATGAAACTGGTTACATCCGAGAGCTTTGGTAAACAAGTCTGCATGTTGATCTGTAATGCGGATATGATGAGTAACTATAGTACCAGACTGCACAAGATCCCGGACAACATGACAATCAACTTCAATATACTTCATATGTTCATGGAACACTAGATTTGCTGTAATATGAAGAGCAGATTGACTGTCACAAAACAAACGCATAGGAGCAGTATGCACGACCCCTAAGTCTTTCAGTAAAAACCTAAGCCATAACAACTCACAACAGGTAACAGCTATAGCACGATACTCCGCTTCAGCAGAAGACCGAGAAACTGTAGGTTGCTTCTTGGTCTTCCAAGAAACAGGAGAATCACCAATCATCACAAAGTAACTGGAAAGATAATGTCGAGTAATTGGGTAAGCAGCCCAATCAGAATCACGGTAAGCAGTCAGTCAACTGTAACACACTACGGGAAGAGAGAAATAAACCCTAACTCGGATGGCTCTTCAAGTAGTGCAACAAACGAACTGTAGCTTGCCAGTGAGGAACACAAGGTGACTTCATGAATTGAGCAAGTGTGTGAACCGAATAGCTAAGCTCAGGATGTGTGATGGTAAGGTATATCAGGCGCCCAACCAGTCGCCTGTACTGCTCAGGATCATGGTAAAGTGGGCCATCAACACTCGCCAGATCGTGTTGTTGCTCCATCGAAAAGTCAGTCGGTTTAGAGGCAGACAAACCTATATCAGATAAAATGTCTGAGGCATATTTCCTTTGCGAAAGAAACATCTCCTCCGGTCTTCTAGCAATCTCTATGCCCAAGAAATACTTAAGTAAACCAAGATCTTTCATATGGAAACAAGAACTCAAGCATTTCTTGAACTCAAAGATAAGTGCAGAAGAGCTTCCAGTAATGACCAAATCATCCACATAAACTAGAACATGCAAAGAAACTGATCCACGGGAAAATACAAACAAAGAGTAATCTGCCTTACTCTGAACAAAACCAAATGCTCGTAAAGCCTGAGCCAATTTGGCAAACCAATTTCTAGGAGCCTGGCGAAGATCGAAAAGAGATTTCTGAAGGCGACATACCTGACCATGGGGCACGGCATAGCCTGGTGAGGGTCACATAAAAACCTCTTCATGCAAATCACCATGCAGGAAAGCATTATGGACATCCATCTAATGCAGTTCCCAACCAAGAATGACAACAACAGATAATAATAGGCGAACAAAACTCATCTTAGCAACAGGAGCAAATGTCTCAGTATAATCAACTCCTTCAACCTAGCGATTCTCAAGAACCATGATGCGTGCCTTATGACGTTCAATAGTACCATCTGATCGGAACTTCATCTGGTAGACCCATTTGCACCCAATCGCCTTCTTATTCGTAGGCAGAGGAACCAATGTCCATGTCTGATTTCACTCTAGTGCAGTAAGTTCTTCAGTCATAGCAACTCGCCAGTGAGAATGTCGGGAAGCCTCAGAATAAGTAGTGACATCTGCACTAGATGTTATTGACCCAAAAATATAGAATGCATACTAGAAAAATCATCACAATTTACATAATCAGTAAGGGGATAGAGAACACCTGAGGAAAGTGACGATGCATGGGTGAATGGAGACGTAAAGGGGGGTCTTCAGTAGTAAGAGCACATGCATGATCATCAAAATCGTAATCTGCCAAGTATGGAGGTGGTCGCCGAGCACGAATACTCTGTCTGACGGGATGAAACTAGGCAGTGGAACCATCCGGAGCCTGAGATACGACAAAAGGAGACACCGGCGATGACTGCTCGGCAGCGACCGACGGCGATTGAGTGATGGCGGCCGGCGGCGACTGACTGGTAGCAGCCGGCGGTGATTGACTAGTGGCGGCCGGCGATAACTAACTGGTGGCGGACGACGGCGACTGACCAGCGGCGGCCGGTGGCAACTGACTGACGGTGGACGATGAAGATTGACTGGGGATTGGCCAGCAGTGGCCAGTGGCAACTGACCGATGACAACTAACGGCGATGGGTAGCGGTGAACGGCAGAATGAAAATTCCGTGCGACTCTGGTAGTGAGCTGGAAGAGACCGGTGGTGATGTGGTGGAACCGCTGGGTTCGTGTGAAGGGGGCCGAAGACAGAGTGGCAGAATACGAGAATTGGTCTTAAAAAAATCGGCATCCCGACTTGTAAAGATCACACGGGATTCTAAGTCAAAAAGGCGATAGCCTTTCTTTCCTGCAGGATAACCAAGAAACAGACACCGCCGACTTCTTGGGGCAAACTTGTCACGATATCTGGGAACATAAGCAGCAAAACACAAGCATCCAAAAACTCTTAATGATGAGTAATTTGGAGCTTTCCCATAAAGCAACTCAAAGGGAGTACGACCATTGAGATGATGTGTCGGTGTTTGGTTAATCAAGTAAGTAGCAGTAAGAACACATTCTCCCCAAAACTCAATAAGAAGACTGGTTTGAAATCGTAAAGCACGCGCCACATTGAGTAAATGGCGATGCTTTCTTTCAACCCGACCATTCTGTTATGGTGTGTCAACTATAGATATCTCAAAGATGATCCCAGATGCAGCAAAATGAGATCGTAAAGTCAGAAATTCAGTCCCATTATCAGCCCGAACACGGTGTACGGCCCCACTGTATCTTCACTAAGGCACTAAATTCTAAAAATCTAGAGGTTACTTCAGACTTAGCTTCTAACAAATAAACCCAAACAACTCGGGAATAATTATCGACTATAGTCAAAAAGTAAAATGCACCACTAGAGGATGGTGTTCGATAAGGTCCCCAAACATCACAATGTACTAATTCAAATAATGCAGTAGCATTTGTAGAACTCAAAGAAAACTATGTCTAGTTTGTTTTGCTCTATAACATACAGATCAAGGTATAGTAGTATTATTTGTGCTAAAATTAAGAGTGGGAATAGAATACAACACCGTAGATGATGGATGACCAAAACGTTGATGTCATAAATCAAATGAAGAAACTGAAGCAATTGTCGAAATAAACTGCAAGATATGAGGACGAACGCGAGTATCCAACAGACAAAGCCAATAAACCCCCCCTTGTTGTTCACCAACGCCAATCGCAATCCCCGTACTGATTTTCTGTAAAATGCAATAATTTTCAGTAAACAAGGCTAGACATTTTAAGGCAGATAACAATCTAGAGCATGATAATAAATTGCATCGCAAAGTAGGTATGTAGAGCACATAAGTAAGGGTGACATCACCAAAACAAATAGACTCATATTGTGTAGTAGATGAAACATATCCATCCGACAGTATAACATTCACAGTATTGGTAGCAGTAGTAATATCAGTAAGAGAACCTTTGTCACCAGTCATGTGATATGAGGCTCCCGAATCAAGAATCCAGGGTAAAGTAGACTTACCTGACCCATTGTTAGATAACGAATAAAACTGATTAAATAAATATATGGTCGTACTCTATTGGTCATCAGACAGAGCAAGACAAAAATCAGATCGTGTAGGGAAGCCAGAGGAGGCGGCCACCGCAAACCCTTGCGACGACGTCACTACGCCGGCGAAAAGAGCCATAACACAAATAGCAAGTACAATAAAAGCAATGGAAGAAAACAAATTTTACAGACCAAAAGCCAAAAGAAGCAAAGGCGCGTGGCTCCTGTGTGGCACATGAAGGACACGCACTCTAAGGAGAGGAATGCGCATCTAGTGCACCCGCGCGTGGACTCACGCGCTTTTGAAAGGTTCCGCCCGTGAATCTCAAGCGCGCCTATTTCTGTTTGAAGCTGACACCGGACGGAGTAGATGCCACCGGATGGAACTGACAGCGGAGTAGACCGGTCGAAGTGGGAGCGGGGGCGTACCGGACGAAGCTGAGAAGGGCGGACAAAGCCACTCGAACGAAGCCAGAGCGGGAGAAAGTCGGTGCAGAGCATACCGAAACGGAGCGGGAGAAAATTGGAGCGGAGCGGACCAGGACGGAGTCGGCCGGACGATGGCGAGCAAGGTTGCAGATCGAAGAGAAAGAAAACCTTTTTTTTCTTTTTTTTAAAGGAAAGGTAGTCCGGATCGACGGCACGTGGAAGTCACGCACAGACGGCGGCGGAAAATTTAGGACGGTATTTTAAGGTCTTAGGTTTCCGGATTTTATGCTCTGATACCATGATGAAAATAATGGTAATGATCTGTATTTATTCATGACCCTATGGTTCATTATACAGTAGTACAAAATATCTATACAAGTTAGGAAAAGGAAATATAATCTAATTATAATTACAAGTAATATTTATATTCCTTAACAACACACACATATATACATATATATATAAGACCATTACATATTTATATACAAATTTTTAGAAGACACTAATTGTATGAATCAAATTGAATGAAAAGATGAAAAAGTTAAGTGGGTGACTATAGTTACCTTAAACTATGCTATAATTAGAAAGTGTCAAAATAAAATGAACCGTTCAAAATGGAAAATGTGCCACAAATAGGTGAAGGGGGGAGTATTGTACAATCAGACTTCAAAAATGTCAGCGCCAATGAAACAGTAAAAATGAAGAATATATGGCGGTGAAGAAAAAGGAAAATAAAGTGATATTGGCGCGGCTCAATCTGAGATCGTCCTTTACGAGATATTACATTTGTAAAAATCCGTCTTCGGATTGAACCTCACCAACATCGCTTTTTCCCACCACTTCCCGCATATAACTTTCATTTGCATACGCACAATAATTCATACGAAATTTTATCGATGCAGACGACTAGATAAGATTACAATTCATGAGATACAAAATTTATAAGTTCATGATTGTGCATGATCACTTGGACCAGTTCAAATTTTTGAAAAAGACAAAGTTTGCTTCGCGCTCAAGACTTTGCCTTTTGGTCGGATATTTTGGCCATACATCATCATATATTTGAAGTCAAAGTAGGAAAAAGTTACGTTCTAAGTAGTGCAAAATTACATAAAAGAGGATCGATCAAATCAAAGCATGTGAGTAAGTCTTGGTCGGGAGAGAGACAAGAACTCCGCACGACCATAGGGCTCAGTTGCATGGTTTTTGAGTGACCGTCTTAAGGCAAATTATATGGTGGATAAAGAGGCCACCAACACAATATCCCTTTATAATTTATTTAATTACATATTTTATATAATATATCTGTGCATTTGACAAACAGGTGTTATATATGTTCTACTTGTGCATTTCTTAACATTTAAAGCAACCAACATAGTACTGAAAATCTAATATTCTAGATATATATACTTGGCATCCTAAGGATTACTTACTGGTCTGTAAATTTACGGAGACTAAACCAGTGACCCGTGCATGAATGAAAACAATGAGGATTCGAAAACATATCTGATATGTAGGGGGCGGATTGGAGAACTATTTGAAAAGGGGTCGAAATTAAGTTTCTTTTAGAAAACAGGGATTGGAGAAGTGTGAAAAAAACAAAGTTTATCCAAATAATAATTAGCATGCAGTATATATTTAGTCATGCTTCACTTACCTCTCTATCCGGATGCTGATATGAACTTGAAAATGTGCATAAACATCAACGTTTGGTTTTAAGAAGAGGCAACGAAATGAATGAGAAAATTTACATAATCATCATATGAAACTGGACATGAATGGGAGAATTAAGCACAGAAACGCGGGAAATATATAGATCGATAGAAGTATGAAACACATGAAGGTTTGTAAAACGGGCCGGGTTCGGGTCGGCCTCGGGATGAGAAGAAGGTGAGGGGAATGATGTGCAAAGCTTACTTTTAGGGTTCTTCATGCTTAGTTTCTACTCAAACACACTTTCTTCCTTCTTCCTTTCTCTATCCTTTCTTTTTGTTGCGCATGCATCTTCAAAAATATTCTCCCACCCAAAAGTAAAACACAAATTAATCAAAGCCCTGTTCCTTTTTCTAAACTCCCCCTTTTTCATGATCATGCTTAATTATGCTTCTGGTTTTATGATAATTAATGCCGTTTTTTAGAGCACCACAGGGATACTTGCATTGGCTTATTTGTAACCTTGCTTTCTGCATGTCCGAATCATTGATGCATTCTTCTTTTTGGCATGTTAAGCTGGTGGAAGTAAAGAATTAGCATGCATGCATTAATTAATTTACACCTTCAATTTAATTTAATGTTTAGCTCTTCGCAAATCAAGATTGGGAGTGCCCTGAAACTGAAGGAATCGGGTGAATTGAAAACCGCTGTTTTTGAGGAAAGTTGGGAGGCAAGAAGAATCGTTCGTTGGCATAGAAGGAAGCGAAAGTTATCAGGTGGTGAGTGGTGACAGGAAGAAGGGGATTTTTTTTTTTAAAAAAAAAACATCGGAAACAGGATAGCAGAATGTCAGCGAAGGATTGCCTTGAAACAAGTAGTTTCGGAAGCAAAATGTCTGCAATCACTCATGTATTTGGTGGTTAGGATTTAGGAATATTGGAAGCAAGCTCGTTTTTCAAGTACACAGCTCAGATTAAATCAGTTTGATGAAACTCATCTTAATTTGACCAATGATAACTTTAGTTTAATACCGATATATAGATATTGATATTTAAAGGATATATATTACAATCACTAGTGCAAGAATCGTCATCAACGACTCTGTTGCACGACGGTTATGAGTTTCTTTTAATCGAACCGAATTTGGAACACGTGTTTCGATAGTCAAGTTGATGTTAGACGGTTCTAATAATTTGTTAAAAGGTGGTTGGTGAATGACCGATGTCTAACGTAGTTGTTCAATGGTGGTTGGGCCAGAACCGCCGTTGAAAGTGTTGTAAGATGGCTCCGTTGTTCACTTTAGTGCAGTTCCAATGTCTAACAAATCCTACAAAAAATATGCACAAAAATCTATTATTTTATGGCATTTCCAAGTGAACTTTCAAATGGGGAAAATTGTCTAGAGTGTGATTGCCCTTCCAAGTTTAGAACATGTATCCGGAGTGCACTAAAGTAGATAATGGTGGTTGAACCGTCGTCTAAGAAACCACACAAAAATATGCATTAAAATCTACTATTTTAAGGCATTTCCTTAAGAGGCACTGACTTCTGAAGTGCATTAGGAGTGCACTAAAATAAGAAACCCTAAAAAATACAACATTTATTATGCATTCCGTTCTTCTTACTTCCTTTCTTCCTCTTTTTCTTCCATCTTCTCCCTCTCCTTTTCCAAATCTAACCGTTCCTCCTTTTCCTCTTAAATTAGACTCCATAGCAACGACTTCAAATTTAAACAATGCATGGTGATAAACTTCATATTATCATGCTATTTCTTTCTTTCTTCATATTCCTTGTTCATTACCTTATATAATTACATGTTTGATGAACCTTAATGGTGGACACTTTCATTACATTTTTTTCAATCCCGGCTGGGTATGCACTCATAATTTAAAACAAAAATATGTACATCGTTCCTCTCTTAACTAATTTTCCTTTAAAAGAAAATCAGAATGCATTGTAGTATTAAATAATCACGCTAATTAAGAAGCATGAAGCTGCAAAGCAAGGAGTATAGTGCTGCATGAAGCCACAGCGGGGACACCGGCGCTACAAAAGCCACTGCTTAGGGGCTCCACTGGGAGACAATCGCCTTGATTTTCTACCCTTTCGGCCTTTCCTCGCCGGGTTTACATTTCCACCTTTGATGATTTTTGGGAAATCTCAAAAGCCACTTTTACTTTAAAATATATTGCTCCTTCCAACTCATAATTAGGGTCAGCATTATATGATGATGGTAAGTCTTTGTATCCTTTTAAGTAATTCTTTACTTCATCTACACCAACTCTATTTACAAAAATTGGCTTTTTTGAATTGATCAAAATTATATTTTACTCGTAATATCTTCAATTGTACATATTTAAAAATGATAAAAGAAATTAAAATAAATGTTACCACGATTCTAATGATATCACACACGATAATATTGCCGCCTCCTGGGGGTAGATAGGGAAGGAGGAGAGCGACTTGGCATTGGCATGTTTCCTCAACGACAGTGATATCTTCCGTAAATAATTTCAGGACGTTAAGTTGAGCTTGGCTGACGACGGGTGTGCATTCTTAAGCACCCGGATCAAGGCCTGCTAGTAACTAGTGGCGGGACCAGGATTTCTTTTCAGGTGAGACTGGAGGAGGGACGGTGGTGGAGCGGCGTTCAGTGGTGGGACATCGGCGGCGGAGGTGGACCTCGGAGCTGGAGGCTAGAGCGCTGGAGCAGAGTTGAGGCGGAGGAGATGTGTTTTGGCAAATTTTGGGTCTTGCGTTTTTGGCCCAATACAAATACCCAAATTTTGAATTTCGATTTATTTTTTTTCTTCTATACTAATCAAAACGACATCGTTCGACTTGAGCCAAAACGTCGTCATTTTGATGAATTATGGGCAAAAAAGAAAAGCCTTCAGCAGCATTCTTTTCCGATTGTTTCTGGCTGGAAAGACAAAAATCGAATCTGGAAAAGCGGAGCTCCCATCGGAAAGTGCAATTGACCATTACTAGCATGGCGCCGAAATGTCAAGTAGAGATGGAGCCCAACCATGCGGCATGGTAGTTCCACCCTGCTAGTAACTCCATGTGAATTTTATCCGTTGAAATATGATAAAATTTCTTCACATACTCATATGTACTTATTGATTTGCGAATAGTTTATGGTATTACATTAGAGTTACTTGTCGAATACTACAATCATATACTGTACATGTGAAGTTTCTTGTTTACTGAAAAATTGATGCTAATAGACTAAGATTATTCCTTAAAAAACAAACTGAATTCATTTGTCAGTGTGACCAATTAGTTAAGCACTCTTTACGCTCCAATGAAAATCGTGATTGCCTACTTACATCGTTCTCTATTATGTTTAGTGACTTAAGTCTCTATATCTAAATCATTATTATGCATGGATTGCCAAGTGATTGGACCGTTTTGATATTTTGTAATTAGACCGCTTGTACGTATTATTGTTTTTGTGTGAATGTATATCACTTATTCATCTCTTTTATAAGTGTGTACGTTCATGAATCAATACAAATTAGAGTTAATTATCAAATTTAAGTTGGTGGTTGTTTAGTATATGATAAATGTGTTTCGTTTGTTGTGATTTGGAAAGTGTTTAAAATTCCTGATCCAAATCCAAAATTTTAAAATAAGTGTTGGATATAGCCCTAGAAGTCAAAATTAAGAGCTGTTAATTTCTAACCCGAACCGAGAACCCGACCTGGACCGACACGACCGAATCAACCCAAAACCAATCTGGTCTAAGAAATATTGACCCAAATCCAACCTGACACGACCACACTCAACCCAAAACCCGAGAAATATTGACATGTACCTGAACCCGACACGACCAAATTCAACCCAAAACCCAAATATGACCCGATAATCTGGACTCAAAGCCGACCTGGACACGAACCCGAGATCAGCCCAAACCCGATCCAACCCAAACCCAATTTAACACGAACCTAATTCAACCCGATAAATCAACTATATAACCCAACGTGTAATCAACCCAAAACAGATGTAGTTATAAAAAGTCAATTAACATTTAACACGGAACCAAGTCAACTTGGTTATGCGTCAAACTAATAACAAATGGGATTTTTAGACATATGATTACTAGCACGTAAAGTCAACTCACAACAATGTGAATACACAAGGTTAAGTTAAAAATGCACATGACTAAATTTATGAATCTAATGAATAATAGTCAAATAAAGAGAGATGTCTCATTAAAATTATGATTTTGAATTAGTAATTATAGAGAGTCGACTAAATATTAATTTCAAAAATTAATTTGAAAAGTATTGTAAAGATAATATTTAATAAATTACTAAGTTATTTTTTTAGTCCCCTACAAAGTATCTTATACCATGTGTTTGGTCTCCATTTTCAAATCAACCCTTAGACGGTAGCCAAAAAATTCAAAAAAAATTGTTTGGTCCCCAAAGGTGGTTTTCAGAGAAAGTCATCAGTAAAATTGGTCAAAATGTGTAAAATGGTCATTATACCCCTGAGTTTAAAAAACTATTCATCTTCTTCGCGTCTACTTTGCTGTCGCTGCCGTTGTTGGAATCTGGAACAATTTCTTCTTCCTCCTCCTCGTCGGAGCTCGCCGGCGACGAATCAGTATCATCCTCATCCCCATCATCCACGCCGGTGTCATTTTCGAAGTCCTCCTCCCGGATCCTCGCCCTGCCGAAGGCGGCGGTGGGATTGTTGCAGCTCTCGAAACATTCCTCGCAGACAGAGATAGTGTGGTTGAGCTTGGTGTCGGAGGCTTTCCACGGCGTTGGAGATTGGCAAGCGTTGCAGAGGAGCGTTCACGAATGCTTCACCACTAGAAAGTTGCCATCGTGGACCTTCTTCACCAGCCACCAGTCGTGGACCTTCTTCTTTGCCACCAATCGTGCCTCATCGTGAACTTTCTTCTTCGCCACCAGTTGTGGACCTTCTTCTTCGCCACCAGCCGTGCCTCATCGGAATCGCAAAACATCCTCGCCGGAGAACGGCGGCTCAGCTCGCAGCTCCTCTCCATCTTCGCTGGCGAAGAAGATTCTGCGAAGGCGGTGGCGGCGGAAGGCGGCGACGGAGAAGACTCTTTAATTAGGAATTTTAAAGAAAATTTTTTAGAAATTTTTTAAAATTCGGAATTTTTAATTGAAAATATTTTTTTATTAGTAAAATTACCATTATACCCTTGGCTATACCGAAAAACCATTTAGTCTTACCTGAAAACCACCTTTGGGGACCAAAAAAATTGTTTTGAATTTTTTGGGTATCGTCTAAGGGCTGATTTGTAAGTGGGGACCAAAATATGGTATAAGATACTTTGTATGAGACTAAAAAATAATTTAATCTTAATAAACTATCACAAATTCTTATTATAGACCGAGTAATTGTTCGATGAGGGTATTTTATAATTAGTGGGACTTATAAGAATACTTGATATTTAATTTTATTCAGTGAGATATATATAACTATGATAACCTTTAAAATGATCTCAACATATAAATAATTATTTTTTAAATAATTTGAATGAAATATTATAAAAATAATCATTTTTATTGTATTTAATATGCAACTATTTCTAACTAAACTAATCAATTTACTTCATTACTCATATAGTTTTCCTTACATAACTAAACTTCAAAATTGTAAATAGAATTATTTATTTTCAATTTAAATGTATGACACAAAAATACATAAAAGTAATCTTAATTTTTTAATTAATAACACCGCACAACGTGCTGTGGGACTTCACTAGTTTTTTATTTTAAACAATTAGAATCGGAATATTTATTACAACACAAAACTGCACTAAAGTATTTTAAAAAGTGAATTGAATTCAATGAGTATTCAACACTGTTGTTCAACTAAGATAGCAGGCACAAAAGCGCCTCTAACATATTTATGGAAAATTATGTTATGGCCCAAAATATGCTACGACATTATCATTCTCTCCAAATTACACAATTTTTGTTATTCATGCATAAATATAGAAATAGAAAAAAAATGTTTTTTTGGGTGAAATGTTGGAAATCGCTTATACATGTTCTAGAGTAACTTAAAATTGATTACTTAGAAGTAAGAAAGAGAAATTGAAAAGGATTACAGATATGTTCTTGTGCCCAATTGTTGATAAATAATCCATTACGGACTTAAAAAATACAATGGGGTGTATAGGGTATCATCACGGTCGAGCGGATATCAATTTGAAGTTACGAGTAAATTTTTTGTTTTTTGCACTTAGATACCTCCAAGAAAGTTGGAATTGTTGAATCATGAAATTGGCGCACCAAAAAGCAATTCAATAATATAATATTGCGACTTTGCGATTTGGCCATATATGGGTGAACATGAGGGCCTTGAAGCCAACATTGAATACTTCTACACAGTCTTGAAAAATTACACTATGGCCCCAAATTGTGTTACCCCATAATCCGTTGCTCTAAAATACATTACTTTTGCTATTCTTGCCTAAATATAGAAATATTAAATAAATAATTTTTTTGGTGAAATGTTGGAAAGCGCTAATACATGTTCTAGAGTAATTTAAAATTGATTACTTAGAAGTAAGAAATGAAAATCGAAAATTAGTACGGGCATATTTTGTGCTCGATTGTTGATAAATATTTTGTTAAGTACTTGGAAAATACGATGGGGGTGTATAGGGTAGCATCACTTTTGAGCAAATTTTAATTTGCAGTTACGAGTCAAGTTCTTACAGTTTGCAAGTTACTAGTTACAACAAAACAATAACTGATAATAGTGCAATTGTAACAATAATATTATTGAAATATAACTTAAACCAACCCAAATTTAATCAGGTAGAATAATAACCCGATCTAAAATGAACTAACCCAAAATATATCTAAATTCAATATGAAGCATTATAAAAAATAGCTGATATGATCAGACCCAAATAAAACTTCAGTACAAAAAATGACACGACAATAACCCAATCCGACAATATTTGAACCCGACTCGACCTAATTCGAGTATAAAAATTACACGACGGTAACCCGGCCCGATATTAACTTGATCCGACAAGGCTCAACCCGAGGGAAAAAACTAACACGTTTTCAACCCGACACGATAGTAACCCCACTCAACCCGACCCGACACAATAAACTAAATCAACACGTTTCAACCCGACCTGTTTTAATACGATACGTTTTCAACCCGATATGAACCTGATACGATAATCTGAATTGACATTATAACCCTAAAATTCTTGTTTGGTTCCGACAGGGGAGTGAGCTAGACTTTGGGGGGGGGGGGGGTGGTGGTGTGTGTTTAAATTATCCTTTTTTAAAGAAAATTAGGCAGAAGTATTTTGGTGATTTTTAAAATGTTCGAGCCAAAATTCACCCAATCAACATAGATTTTGGGTCAGCTGGGCATAGTGGCTTGTAAATTAGAGGAATTTGATAACTCCCACTTGTTGAGATAGCATAAGGTATATTTCAAATTCTTTTAAAAAATCATTTAATTATATTTGCTAGTAAACTATAGGAATTTATGAGTGCGTCTCTTGAAAGACGGTATTTTCATAAGCCATGGAAAGATCAAGGTTTAAAGCGTAAATTAGAAAAAATGAAGATAAAATTTTTAGATTGCATGAACCGGGTTATAAATTGTATTACTACAGCATGTTGCATACTAAAACTATAATGTTGCAACTAAGACATTTTACCTTTTATTATTCGAATTAAACCACGTCTTTCCATAAACTTATCGAAAGACCGTCTCTCCCAAGACTTTGCCGGAATTTATAACTCCGCTCGTTGAGATATTTAAGAAATTGAAAAGTAGCGATGATTCAGGTGGAGAAGTAGGCGTGCCACTAAGCTAACAGATTCCCTCACGCGGCCTTAACCCCATTAGAGCAGGCAACAGGTTAATTGCTCTCTTATCAAAACTCCCGATTTAGCCTTAGTGCCTCCCTCTTTATCATTGAGATGGTCAAAAGTTTGGCTTTGCTTCTAGTTTCATGGCTTTCTGTGTGAACCACATTATCATCGTTCATTTGTAGTGTTGGATTGTGCTCTACATACTTGTCTCACATTTGGGAGGACACTAAGGCCATGTTTTTCTTACTTAATTAAAATTAAACGCTGTAAAAATTAATATATAACAGATCAAGCACAAATTTTACTAAACTACATTGAAACGCATATAAAAATATAGCTAATAATTCCAAATTTTACCAAACTAAACTGAAACGCAAATAAATTGCGGATGACGTAATCTAACATGGCAATTTTTGTAAATTTCTATTCTAACAAGCTACAAAGTTTTGGTTTGGAACAAATAGTACTCCATTCTCCTAATATTGATGTCTTATTATTTGAATAGATTTTTATATAAGTAACAATGTGTGAATAGAATTGATGGAAAAAGTGAAAAAAATATTAATTAATGACTGAATAAATATGACTTAAATTTTATAACTAAAGAAAGTTGAGAAAGTCTTCTGTTAGACCGACTAATGGTTAGGCCAATCATGAAAAATCCCATTTTAATAACTTTTATGAACACCATTGCAATATATACAAACAAACAACAAATTATTTCATTAGTTACATTAATTATAAAATGACTTTACCTAAAGATTAGTCAATATAAAATAAGACTTTATGAGTAGCTAGTGTTAGAAAGATAAGTTAAAATAAAAAGTGTCACATCCTTCTTTTTTTTAAAATCATTCATTCCAAGATGTTGGGAAAAATTCTCAGCGGCGATTACAATAAGTGAAATTGACTTCCAACCTAACTAGCATCTAGCAATAACCAATCTATTGCAAGGATATTCAAATTACATGTTAACCAGACTAGGATATTCAAATTACAAGTCAATCAGACTGATCGTCTGTACTATTACAGATCAGAGATCCAATAAAAAGACTGTAACCTCGGGGATATTAACTGGCTTCCTGCGAAAATCATGACCACTTGGCAGAGAGGAGCATCTCACACATCAATATCACTGTGTCAAACACGTATCTTCTACAAGATGGAAACCCAAAAATAAAATTACAAACAAAATTGCGAACACACGATCTGAACAAGCAGATCGAGAACAATACATCAACGTGAACAACTAAATCAAGTTGTCACCATGAACACAAATATCTAATCGATCAGGTCGAAGAACAAAACTAATCTGTGGAGATAGATATCACACTTATTGAATAACAAAAATATAAATTAAAATAAACCTTTATTCTCCATTTCCTCTAACAGGAAGATGGGAAAAAAATTAAAGAAGATTGAGTGTCGCAAGATTAGAGAGAGACTGCGCATGATTTTGGTTAGCCGAATGACTACTCTTGTTTCCATGATTATAAAAGCGTCACGTTCTTAAAAACAAAAAGAAGCGAGAGAATACTGGTTTTCATTTACAGAGCTGGGTAAAGTAGCACGTTCATCATGGTATCATGCATGGCAATTGGCAAATAAACAAACGTGAGTGTGACTATGTAAGAAAGGAGTGTGTGAGTAAAAACATGAGACCCCACGAACTCGAGTCGCGGCACCCGCTCGCGTCGCATGATTCTGTTTCTCTATCCACAAAATTCATGCAGCCCACCCATACGCAAAAGTGCTTACAGATAATTCGAAGACTGAAAAATGTACACCAACTAGCTGCAGCAATGGTACAGGATTACATGATAGGTGTTTAGTTTTCTGAAACTACGGTTGATATATATATAGAGAGTGTGTGTTATGGCCTAAGATTTTAATGGCATGGAGTAAATTACTCTCTCGGTATCGCTAATAACTTCTTACTTTTTATTTTGATCTATTAATAACGTTCTGTTTACAAATTTTCCATATGTGATCATTCAGTTTACTAAACTTACCTTCATTAAAATCCAATATTACCATTATTTGCTATTGTGTAATAGTATTCACGACATCATTCATACAACAACTTATAAAATTTATATTTTGACATCAAAAGATACGTCCACATTAGCTAACAAAAAAATTCAAAAGTTATAACTGGGATGACAGGAGTATGGAAAAAGGGCCTCAAATGTGATCAAAACATACTTTATTTTACGATATTCCCAATAATGAAATGTGTCAAAACTTATGGTTTTTTTTGCTTATTTAATACAACTCTGCCCGTTTTTTTAGAAGAAAATTCACCAATCAAGCTTTTTATAATTAAACTCTTTAACCAATCGCGCTTAATAGATAGTATAGTTAGTTCGCTAATTCAATCTTGCGACATGGTGGAGCAAAGTTACGACTTAGTCAATTTCAACTTGGAGAAACTTTTTCCTTTGGAAGAAACGGTCACAAGTAGAATGAGTAGTATCCTATAAGCAATCAAGACATTTGAATAACAACCATCAATGTCCTTCAATTATTCAACATTTCAATTGTCCTAATTTTTTTATTTATAAACACCTCACTCAATTGCTTTAATTCCACCAAGTAGTCTCCCACATCTAAATCCGAAATCTTATCATATTTTAGATACATATTCAAACTATAGCAAGATGCCTTAAAAAATTCATGACTCAATACATTTGATTTTCCCAAATCAAACAAGAAGGCAAAAGATTTTTTCGATACATTTCAAACTGCTATTATGAGAAATTCTAAATGATACTTGATACATTTCAAAATTGCCAAAAGTCATAGCACTATCCATCACATTCCTAAAGTAGAAAGGTTTTTAATGAGGTATGGTCACATCTTTGCTATTACTCCGTCCCAGCCGAATGTGCACACTTTTTGGTCAACTTTCTCAGGTCATGTTTGACCAACGATAACTTTAGTTACGTATATTAACGGTGTGTTAAAATTTGATATTTAGAAAATACAGCATGCAGAGAATCCAACAATATCTCACATGATGATATTGGTATTTATATACTAGTTGAAATTTATGGTTAAACGTGTCTTGAGAAAGTTGACCAAAAAGTGTGCAGATTCGGGTGGGACGGAGGGAGTACTACTTTCATCATATTTCCTCTTCCTAACATGAGATGCTTGTTAGGAAACTTGAGTATAATACCTATTCCATCCGTCTCGATCTAAATTGCTTATTTACTTTTTTGGAGTTAAATTTAGCAAACTTTGACCCTAAATATAAATTAACGAAAATATCACATGAGATGTTAGATTTATCTTAACATCTATTTTTCAAACATCAAATTTTTATGCAACAATATTTACAGGTAACTATAGATATTTACGGTCAAACATATTCATTAAAGAGCGTGGAAAAGTAAATAAGCAATTTAGAGATGATGGAAGGAGGGAGTATCTTGGTAGCAATAACACCCCCATAACTATTAAACTTCCTTTTTCGTGGGAGATGGACTTCCGACAAGGTGACCGTTTTAGCATCGCAAGTGTGCGAGCAGAACCGGCGTTGTTCGACGCGAGCATTGCCGATGGAAGAAAGTGGACTAAGGCCAGCAGATATTGCGTTCGTCGATGCAGCAGACACATCGTTTCACACGCTTTTGACTCGCATGAAACCGAGGAAAGGTCGGTGAGCTGGAGATTTGGCCGTTTGAGATCTCCATCGCGATAGCCACGTTGCTGACTGCGGTGGTCGGACATCGGAGAGGGGACGATGTTAGAACGTTGAAGTTCGCACCGACGCGGTGGAGGCTAAATGACGGGGGTAGGACGATTGGTTGGAGGTGGGATCAGAGTAGTGATGAGTTTGATTGGGCTAAGGTGTTGGAAAATGATTGTAAAACAAGTTGAATTTCGTCAACTTTTGGGCTTCGGTTTTGAGTTGGGTTCGAACTGAATTAGAGTCAGTGGGTGTCGTTTTTGGATTCTCCTCTGCGAGTACTATAAAATCGACTGTTTAAACTCTCAAAATGGATAAAGGGTGAATGAGATATGGATGCTCAAAGAGTCACTCTGGGGAAGGAAACTTAGGCGGAAATTCATCCGTACGTACTAAGTATTCTGTAATTTTTTGACTGTCTAAAATGCGTTTGGATCGCGTGGAAGTCTCGGAAAGCCCAAACCACGTAACAAATATTCTAAGAATCACGTGTGGAATATCTGAGATTTGATACGCGGTTAATCATGATAAGGAATATGATATTCTTATCTTTCCAGAATCTATTCAAATATTTGTAAAATATTTGGTGGTTAGAGAATATTTTCTCTGATTACGGAAATCAGATCTTCCACGTATCTTCTCATATGGATTCTTAGACGTCTATAAATAGAGCCTTTATGTCAGACAGAAAACTCGCACCATTCTCAAGTTCCTCCCTACTTCTAAACTTGAGTCTTATCTTCTTACTCTGTCTTTGTCGGTGATAGTCCTTCGGGCTTTGTGTGACTCCGAGGTAATTTTACTTGTTAAATTACCTTCGATGGTTTTATCCTAGGGAACGATGTCCACGACGGGACTCATTCGTTTCAAGGACAGCGAGTGTACTCGTGACTCCATCAATATGTGATATATGTGATTGCTTGAAACGTGATTATTAATTGTACGTGTGAATAATTAGTAATATTTGATTATTCATTAGCAATATTCCATTATTGTTACTGATGTTAAATTGTTCATTAGTAATATTCCAAATTTGTTACTGATGTTAAATTGTTTGCATACTTCCGACATGTTTGTTTTCAATATACGATCAACAGTCTTGAAACGAATGAAATTTGTTGGGGTATATTGAAAAAAAAATAAAAATAAAAAATAAAAAATTTTACACGTCATATATATTAATGCTTATGCGAATTATATGCCTTGTGTGGATATACATACATGTCAAATGTGCAATACATGTCGTATGCGAATTATATGCCTAGTGTGGATTAATAGTATATATGTAATATACTACGTAAGTAATTAGAATTTTTGAAATTTATGTTTCCTTACGTGATTAGATGGTTAATCTGCATCAATATTGCATGCCTTACATTACCATATTTTTGCATGGTTCGCATACGCATGCGTAAGGTTCTACATTACTTGCATGATTTAATATATTCCATATATGTGACTTCATGCTTTATGCAAATTGTAAGTTTGGAGAGATATGCATGCTACTAATATGCATGTGGTTTTGCAAGTCTGCGAAAATATTTGATTGCATGCTTTATGGAAATTGTATACATGCTAATTAATTGGTTTTGGTTGTTTACAACAGAACCATGTCGAGCGATGAGACTATCCATGAGGCGACGCCTCTTGTGACTGTTCAGGCTAAGACTACCCCAGGGGTGACGCCTCTTATGGCTGTTCCTCATGCTGAGAAACCCGAGAAGTTCAATAATGGTATGAACTTCAAGATGTGGCAACAGAAGATGCTCTTCTACTTGTCCACTATGGGTTTGGAGCGCTATGTTCGCGAAGATCGTCCATTTGCAGATGAGACTAGCAATGTGGAAGTCCAAAATACTGCGGTGGAATGGAACTCTAAGGAGTATATCTGTCGCAACCTCATTTTGAATAGCCTTCACGAAGCCATTTGGAGTGTGTATCAAGTGAAAGAGCCTTCTAAGGTGCTGTGGGAAACTCTTGACCAAGAGTACAGGGGTGAGGAGGTTGGATCCAAGAAGTGGGTCGTCGGCAAGTTCCTCGACTACAAGATGGTTGATGCCAAGTCTGTGGTCAGTCAAGCTCAAGAGCTTCAAATGATGATCAATGAGCTGATAGCCGAGAAGATGACAATGTGCGAGACTCTCCAAGTCTATTGCATCATCGAGAAGTTGCCTCCAAGTTGGAAGGACTTCAAGAGTTATCTAAAACACAAGCGAAAGGTGATGACCATGAGGGATTTAATCCAAAAGCTTCGTGTTGAGGAGGATAACCGCATCTCTGAAAAGATGATGAATGGATATGTACCTGTGGCAAGGGCCAATCTCGTGGAGGTTGGTGGGAGCTCCAAGTCAAAGAAGGCCAAGGCAAAGAAGGGATCCAAGTTAGGAGCCAAGGGTGGAGTTTCGAAGAAGTCGAAGTTCACTGGCAAGTGCTACAATTGCAACCTCATTGGCCACAAGTCCTCCGAATGTAGGAAGCCAAGGAATGCCAAGAACGAGGCCAATATGGTTGAAAATCTTGCACTAGATGTGAATAACATCGATCTGTGTGCTGTGATTTCTGAAGTCAACATGGTGGACTCCAATCCAAAGGAATGGTGGATTGATACTGGTGCTACTAAGCACATTTGCTCTGTCAAGGAAGTGTTCTCAAACTTCAAGGCAATTGAAGATGGAGAGACCATCTACATGGGCAACTCTGCAACTTCTATGGTGAAAGGGCGTGGCACTGTGGTACTGAAGATGACGTCTGGGAAGGAGTTGACTTTGAAGAATGTTTTGTATGTGCCAGACATTCGCAAGAACCTTGTGTCCGGTTCTATGTTGATCAAGCATGGTTTTAAGCTAGTGTTTGAGTCTGATAAGTTAGTCTTGTCAAAGCAAGGTATGTTTGTAGGCAAAGGTTATGAGCTAGATGGTATGTTCAAGTTGAACACCATGGTTGTACCTCCTAAGAAAGATGAAATGAATGCTTCTTCTTCTGCTTACATGATTGAGTCTTCCAATTTATGGCATGGTAGACTAAGACACGTTAATTATGATTCGATAAGAAGATTAATTAAAATGGAAAACATACCTAACATGGAAATTGATGCAAATCATAAGTGTGAAACTTGTGTTGAAGCTAAGATGACTCGAACGTCTTTCAACAAGTTAAACGAAACACGAAACCTCTTGAGTTGATACATACCGATATCTGTGATCTCAAGTTCGTGCAAACAAGAGGAGGTAACAAGTATTTCATCACTTTCGTGGATGATTGTACGAAATACTGTTATGTGTACTTGCTGAAAAGCAAAGATGAGGCAATTGAGAAATTTGTTCTCTACAAAACAGAAGTTGAAAATCAACTTGATAAGAAGATCAAGGTGATTAGAAGTGACCGTGGAGGTGAATATGTAGAGCCATTTAGGGACTATTGTTCTAAACATGGCATTATTCATGAGGTCACTGCCCCCTACTCGCCTCAATCTAATGGTGTGGCTGAACGTAAAAATCGCACTCTTAAAGAGATGATGAATGCGATGTTGATAAGTTCTGGGTTGCCACAGAGCATGTGGGGGGAGGCTATTTTGACAACCAATTATCTTTTGAATAAGATACCCCGTAAGGATGAGAAAGCAACTCCTCATGAGCTGTGGAAAGGCACGAAGCCATCCTTTACGTACTTGCGAATGTGGGGGTGCCTTGCGAAGGTATTAATCCCACCCCCCAAGAAGTTAAATATTGGACCTAAAACGGTTGACTGTATCTTTATAGGATATGCACATGAGAGTAGTGCTTATCGCTTCCTTGTACATGAATCTCATCATCCAGAGATTCACAAGAACACAATCATGGAATCAAGAAATGCAAATTTCTTTGAGAATGTGTTCCCTGCCAAGGAAAGGTCTGAATCGTCAAAAAGGACCGTTGAGTCACTGGACGAAGGCATAGTAATTCCCGACGATCTCGAGGATCAAGAGGAGGAAGTGGATGAACCTAGACAAAGTAAACGGATTAGAACCGAAAAATCATTTGGTCCTGATTATCTAACGTTTATGCTTGAAAGTGAGCCACAAAGTTATAAAGAAGCTGTGAATTCGTCGGAGGGGCCTATGTGGAAAGAAGCGATTAAAAGTGAAATCGACTCGATTCTATTTAATCATACTTGGGAGCTAGTGGACTTACCTCCGAGGTGTAAACCACTGGGCTACAAATGGATCTTCAAGAAGAAGATGAGAGTAGATGGCTCGATTGACAAGTATAAAGCAAGACTTGTAATCAAAGGTTATAGACAAAAGGAAGGTCTTGACTACTTTGATACTTATTCTCCAGTCACGAGAATAAGCTCCATTAGAATGATACTTGCTATCGCCGCGTTGCGTAAGCTTGAGGTTCATCAAATGGATGTGAAGACTGCCTTCTTGAATGGAGATTTAGAGGAAGAAATCTATATGGAGCAACCTGAGGGGTTTACGGCTCCCGGACAAGGAGGAAAAGTCTGCAAGTTGGTGAAATCATTATATGGTCTCAAACAAGCACCAAAGCAATGGCATGAGAAGTTTGATCATATCGTCCTTGCCAATGGTTTCAAAATCAATGAGTGTGATAAGTGCGTCTACGTGAAAGACACGGAAAATGGATATGTAATCCTATGTTTATATGTAGATGACTTGCTCATTGTGGGTAGTAATGAAAAGATGATCAAATCTACCAAGGACATGTTGAATTCTCGTTTTGACATGAAGGATATGGGACTGGCGGATGTGATCTTGGGGATAAAGATCATCCGAAGCTCTGATGGTATCACCTTAACCCAGTCTCATTATGTAGATAAAATCCTTGAGAAATTCAACAAGAATGACTTAGAGGTGGCGATGACTCCAATAGATCCAAATTTGCATCTACGAAAGAACAAATTGGAGGCTATTAATCAGGTGGAGTACTCGAGAGTCATTGGGAGTCTGATGTACTTGATGAGTTGTACTAGACCAGACATTGCCTACACTGTAAGTAGGTTGAGTAGATACACGAGTAATCCCAGTATGACTCACTGGAAAGCAATAACTAGAGTATTGAGATATCTACGTTTCACTCGTGATTATGGTCTACATTATTCGAGTTATCCAGCTGTAGTTGAAGGATACAGTGATGCAAACTGGATACACGATATAAAGGATCTGAAATCCACTAGTGGGTATGTATTTACACTAGGTGGAGGAGCAGTCTCGTGGAAGTCCTCTAAACAAACAGTTATTACTCGATCCACAATGGAATCCGAGTTTGTTGCCTTAGACAAGGCAGGTGAGGAGGCCGAATGGCTCCTTCAATTCGTAGAGGACATTCCTAGATGACCGAAGCCTGTGCCAGCCATATGTATACATTGTGACAGTGTATCTACTATTGGAAAGGCTCAGAATATGCTCTATAATGGGAAGTCTCGTCATATTCGACGGAGACATAGTTCCATAAGACAACTTCTCTCAACTGGAGTGATCACAATTGACTATGTAAGGTCTAAGGACAACATAGCTGATCCCTTGACTAAGGGGTTGAATCGAGAGGTAGTTGAAACATCATCGAGAGGAATGGGACTGAAGTCCATTAAATGATGGGTTACGTACGTGGAAACCCAACCTATGTGACTGAAGATCCCAAGATCTAGGTTCAATGGGACAACTAAACTGCAAAGACCCATCGCGATCACTGTGGGGGGGTTCATACCTCCTGTCTTATTTCCTATGATGAAGAAACAGTGAAGTGAGTGGAGGCTAAGCATTTAATTGCTTTTAATGATTCACGACATCGAGTGTATGATACTCGAAAGAGCGCAATAGTTTACGGAACTGCTCTTACGCTAAGAATCACCTATGTAAGCGAGAAGTGTGGCCGCTTCGAAAGGGTATTGTTGGGACGCAATTCCTTAGAAACCTTACAGAACTAGGCGTGTGCCATGGCCTGATTAATGGACACAACCGAGGAAAGCACAAAGGCTAGGAAAGATGTCTGTGGGAAGTGCATTGTCGTTCACACAAGCGGTCGGGGAAGTTCAAGGACATCGCGTCTACTTCCTAACCAGTGGGCTAAGTGTACTCTCTCAAGGGAAAGTTCAAAGGGTGACACCTACTTATCCTATGCAGCATCTATGCCGTCGAAATGAATCTATCATCAAGTCAAACTCCGTGTCTGGCGTGATTGTTCTGATTCCACATCAATATCTATTCATGTGGGGGATTGTTGGAAAATGATTGTAAAACAAGTTGAATTTCGTCAACTTTTGGGCTTCGGTTTTGAGTTGGGTTCGAACTGAATTAGAGTCAGTGGGTGTCGTTTTTGGATTCTCCTCTGCGAGTACTATAAAATCGACTGTTTAAACTCTCAAAACGGATAAAGGGTGAATGAGATATGGATGCTCAAAGAGTCACTCTGGGGAAGGAAACTTAGGCGGAAATTCATCCGTACGTACTAAGTATTCTGTAATTTTTTGACTGTCTAAAATGCGTTTGGATCGCGTGGAAGTCTCGGAAAGCCCAAACCGCGTAACAAATATTCTAAGAATCACGTGTGGAATATCTGAGATTTGATACGCGGTTAATCATGATAAGGAATATGATATTCTTATCTTTCCAGAATCTATTCAAATATTTGTAAAATATTTGGTGGTTAGAGAATATTTTCTCTGATTATGGAAATCAGATCTTCCACGTATCTTCTCATATGGATTCTTAGACGTCTATAAATAGAGCCTTTATGTCAGACAGAAAACTCGCACCATTCTCAAGTTCCTCCCTACTTCTAAACTTGAGTCTTATCTTCTTACTCTGTCTTTGTCGGTGATAGTCCTTCGGGCTTTGTGTGACTCCGAGGTAATTTTACTTGTTAAATTACCTTCGATGGTTTTATCCTAGGGAACGATGTCCACGACGGGACTCATTCGTTTCAAGGACAGCGAGTGTACTCGTGACTCCATCAATATGTGATATATGTGATTGCTTGAAACGTGATTATTAATTGTACGTGTGAATAATTAGTAATATTTGATTATTCATTAGCAATATTCCATTATTGTTACTGATGTTAAATTGTTCATTAGTAATATTCCAAATTTGTTACTGATGTTAAATTGTTTGCATACTTCCGACATGTTTATTTTCAATATACGGTCAACATAAGGAGAAAAGGCATGAAAGTTATAAGGTTGAGAAGTTCTTAGGGAGAAGATGATCTTTCTGGTATTCATTTTTGTTTTGTTGAAAGTTTAAAATATTGCTTTTGTACTACTAATATCTTTAAGAGTCCGTCTCTCAAAAGAAAAGAATAAATGAAAATAAAATTTTTGAATTGCATTAATAGGGTCATAAGCTTTATAACTATTAAATATTGCATAGTAAATTTTAATATTGCAATTAAAATATTGTATCTTTTTATTATTCTAATTAAATCTCGTATTTTCATAAGTGGTTTTTTCCAAAAATTTATTTATTTTTAAAATGTTCAATTAAATTTTATATAATTATAAAATGTAAATTTTATGTATTTTCAAAAAATTGAAAATAAAAATTGTTTGACATCCATTCATACTTTGAGAATTTTAAAATTGTTGACAGTACTTGACCAATGTCGGTCCATTTGTACCAACTTAGGCCCAACTTAATATTAGCCCAAAATCTTATACCCAGAATCTGAATAACAGTTGCATTTTAACTCACGAATTGAGTTGAGACATCGACTGAGCTGAACTTTTATGGAAAAACTAAAGTTTAAATGACAAATTTAAATAATTCAAGATGCATTTTTTATTGTAATTATTGGATTATAAACATATGATTACTGTACATTGAACGATAAATTTTTAATATTGCAATTAAAACTCTTTACCTTTATATTTTTCTAATTAAATATCATATTTTTATAAGCTCATAATTAGAGTTGTGGATTTTGTAGTTTTATTACTTATTAGTAAGAGTATGTTTGTCATTTCATAAAAGTATTGAAGCTAGTTTTTTTTAAAATAGGAAAGTGTGCAGTAATGATACCAAATAGAAAGTGTGTAGTAATGATACTCTCAGTGAAAACTCATAATGAATAACGTGACTTTAATGAAAAGATCAAATCACTAATCACCTTCCTCGAAAAGTGTAACTAACAATAGATACATTAGTGCCTAGAAACTCAGACTCTACCTTGTGTCGCAAACCCTCGCCACAGGCCTCTCTTGCCCAGCCTTAATCTTCAATCCCCCCACCATCCCCATTGAATAAGTTTGAGATCTATCTCCACAGACTAGTTTTGTTGTTCGACCTGATCGATTAGATCGTTGTGTCCATGATGATAACTCGACTTAGTTGTTCATGTTGATATATTATTCTCGATCTGCTTGTTCAGATCGTGTGTTCGTAAATTTTTTTGTGGTTTTATTTTAGGGTTTCCATTAGTTTGGATTTGTCAGATCTGTGTTTTTCAAGGTGTTTACAGTTTGGGCTACACATATCGTGGTTGGATCAAGTGGTGTTATAGTTGTAGAAAATCTCTGTCTGACACAGTGATATTGATGCGTGATACGCTCATCTCTTCCTAGTGGTCATGATTTTTGCGAGAATGATGTTAATATCCTTGAGGGCGATGTTGCAGTTTTTTTATTGGATCTCTGATCTGTAATAGTACAGACGATCAGTCTGGTTGACGTGTAGTTTAGATATCCTTGCAATATATTAGTTATTGTTAGAGGCTAGTTAGGTTGGATGTCAATTCTACTCATTGTAAACCCCTGGACGCTTTCCCAGTATATTAGAATGAATGATTGATTTTTCAAAAAAAAACAATGGATACATTAGTCATTTTTCTGATGCCACATAATTCACTATAGGTTTTAGTGAGAATATCCCACACTAAGGGTGTGTGAAGTGTAATTAACAATGGTTTAGTGAAATATCATTATAACCTTGATGTAAGTTTTTTTTGACAACGATTGTTCTTTAATCATGGGCGGAACTACCATGGCGCGAGGTAGGGCTCCACCCCTACATGAGAATCCGGCACCATGGTGGTAGTGGTGAGTAGCTCTTCCCGGCGGCGAGGGTTCGATTTCCCGACGATTAGAGTCAAAGAAGAGGGCCGCTCGCGGCCTTATTTTTTTGGGCCCAAACTTTACCAAAACGACATCGTTTTGGTTAGTATTGAACGAAAAAAATAAAAATGAAAAATCAAATTTTAAGTATTAGGTTTGTTTGGATTGGGCGAGAATGGCCTAATACACAACCAGAAATTGATGGTGCTCCAGAATAGAAGTGGCGAGCCTCCAGCCCTGCTTTGTGTAGTCCCACCTGAATTTTTTTTAACCTTATAAATCCGATTAAATTTTTAAAAAAAGTGTGGAACAAAGGGTAACAAAGTGTGGAATGAAGCATGCTATATTCCATCTATTTTGTTATTTATGGCACACTTACTATAAATGGAAATTTTCTTTTATTTGACACCCTTTCTATTTTTGGCAATATTCCTTCAATTTTATCCACTCATTTTCATCATTTAAATCCAATCAGCTAAACTTATGGTACCATAAATAGAATAACGGAGGGAGTACGTGAGTCTTCAATAAACTTCCAAGGGAAAGTCTCAGGAAAGATGACATTTCAACAAACTTATGAGCAGTTCACAGGGGCATTTATGTTAAATGTTGTAATTTTTTACAAAATTTAAATATTGTATTTTATAAGTTAAAACAAGTAATAATATGTATTTGAAGGTAAAAATATATAATATAAAAATATTTTTAAAATTTCAAAATTTTTATGTAATTTAACAAATGTAGTGTATATGGTAAAAAATAAGTGGCATATTTATAAACTTATGGACATGTCATTTGTCAGCATTCCCACTCAACTTCCAAATGTCTACACATCAGCTCTCAACGTACAGTCGGCACAGCGTAGGGTACAATACCAATCACCACACACCCACGGGTGTACTCTAGTGGTTGGGAGATGGATGAGAACGCCTTGGTTCGAAACTCGGCTTTGGCAGTGTGGGGAGCTCTTGCTTTGCAAGGCTCCCTTATGTCTTATGCGCGCCGAGTATATGGATCGGCCCATTGATCTTGGTGTTGGACTACCGTAATTTACCTCTCATACGTTAAGCGAGTTGTCGATTGGTATGGGCCGCTGAGGGCGAGCGCCTTTTGCCCATCACCACAACCGCGTCCAATATGCCGCCACATCACCGGGGCCCATCTTACCCGCCATCTAACAATTATCTTCGTCAGCACTTTGCCGGTTTGCCCTCGTATCTTCGCTAGGAAGAAAAAAAAATAATAAAAAGAAAATCAGAAAACGACTTTCTTCTCTACTCCAATTTCTTCTACATTTTAACAACTCTTTCCAGCGATCTTCTCGAACAATATCCTGCCGCGATGATTGAAGCGGACATCAACGATCTCTCCGACGACGCCGATTACGCCGCCGCGTCGAGGCAACAAGTACGCCACCGCTTTCACCGACCTTCCCTGTTTCGTTTTAATGTAATCGCGGTGTACTGGTATTGCATGAGCATTTAGCGGTTTGAATTAGGTTTAATTGCTGTTTGTGTGCTCCAATTTTTTGAACCGGCGGGTTTAATTTTGAGTATTGTGTTGTGTGTTATTTGAATTAGGGGCTGCCGAGCATTGCGCGGAGTGACAGTGGCAAAAGGAGCTCCTCAGGGGATGCGGATGGGGCTGAGGTGGTGTACTTGAAGGATAACGTGACGATTCATCCTTCTCAGTTCGCGTCTGAGAGGATAAGTGGCCGGTTGAAGTTGGTGAAACAAGGGGGCGATCTTTTTATGGTATTAATTCATCATTTTTTTTACTGAAGAATGCTTTAGGAGCATGTAGGTAATTACGTATAACGAGGTACTAATTTCCAAAACAGTAATGATACTCTCACTAAAAATTTGTAGTAAAACATGGTGAATGGTGTGACATTAATGAAAAGACCAAATCACTAATCACATTCCTTCTAACAATGAATATATTAGTATTTTTTCTAATGCCACATCATTCACTATGAAATTTCACTAAGGATATCATTACTCTTTCCAAAATACTTTAGCTCAAGGTTTCTTATCTCCAATAGAGAATGTAGGATATTGTTCAGGGGGATTTTTATGTTGAAACTATTTAACATCGCCGCTTTAAATGGATATGACTTGATACATACAAGTTCTCGGGAAACTCTACTAAGTCTACTTACTACTGGTTGGTTTTAAGATAAAGCTGCAAGATTCACTTCAGTATAGGCATTGACATTCAAGTTGGGAAACCTTATTAACAGTCTAGAAAGGAGGAGATTCCATTAATTTGATGGTGCACAGAGTTTTTTTTTTTTCCGACATGCTGGACTTGGCAAAATTAGTTGAAGTGTGGTTTGTTACTAGTAAGGCATCTCTATTTAAGTGAAATTGTACTAACACTATGTTGTGGCTTCTTGTTTGATGACAGACGTGGATACCTTACAAAGGCCAAAACTCAAATGCAAGGTTGACTGAGAAAGGTACTAGTTGTCTGTATTTTGACTAATATTGCTGGTCATTCTTAATGATGAACTACTAAGTACCAAAGTTGCTATCTACGAATGACATTATTCACTTTCTTGAACTTTTTTAGTACTGTGTTTATTGGGCTAGGTTATTCTCTCACACTAGTGCAAAACAGGAAACTTTTGCATCTTTCCCTATCTCTATGTAGCTTGCTTGAGGAGGAAAACTAAATGTGTTCACTTTTTTTGAGGGTTCATTAGCTATGACCCTTGATAATTTTCATAGTATCTTCACCATGCTAGAGTTGTTATAGTAAAGCATTTTGGAAGCTAGGTTAAAATTTGGCATGGTTTATGTGTTTGAATCATTGCAACCTGCAAAAAGAGTGTTAGCCTGGTGCTCTAAGATCTGTAGTTTCATGACCATCGTACATTTTTTCCTCTGCACTGATGCTCTCGTGGAATTTGAACTGTTACTTTCATCTCATATCAGCTCTACTAATGATTCTCGTTGAAAACTTTAATTGCCGTGTGAATGTTGTCATTCTGAGACTTTGAGATGTTCAATGCATATATATAGCTAATCAGCTGCCTGTGTACTTGCAGATAGAAGTCTCTATACGATAAGAGCGGTACCTTTCGCAGAAATAAAGTCTATTTGCAGGAACAATCCCACAATTGGGTGGCAGTTCATCATTGTAGTTCTATCTTCAGGTATGCTGCAGTACCTTTTGATGTATAGTTATTAGTTCTGGAGTCCTCATGGGACAATCTCAGATTTGGTGTTTTTTATTGACACATCTTCCTTAACTCGTAAGGGGCTTATTTGGAAAGACATGTTGATGCTTTACTTGACAGGCTAATGGTTACTGCCAAGCCTTTGCATTAACTATTTATTGAGAATGTCTAAACCTTTTCATTACTTTTTCCTCTCATTATTCTGCATTGGAAATAATTGTGTTGCAGCTCTAGATCCATACAAGACTTTATGTTGTTCTTATTGCCCAGCTTGACAACTCTAAACTACTGGTGATGGAAGTGTTGCGGCTGGAAGCCTGCAACATCATTTACATGATTTATTTATTTATTTATCTTTTTTTTTTGCTTTCACTCATTTTTTAGTCCTACGGTGTCCAACATTCAAATGTCCAGCCTGAAGGTGGTCCAGTATTGATTTAAATACTAAACTGGTCACCCTATTGTTTGCAGGATTAGCATTTCCTCCACTTTACTTCTACAATGGTGGTGTAAGAGAATTCCTTGCAACTGTTAAGCAAAATACCCTGCTCATGAAGTAGGTTCTTTTAGTGATACTAAGTCTACTAGTTCACCACATATGAATTGTTCTGAATATGCGGTCATGCTCTAATTATCCAGGTCAGCAGAAGATGCCAATGTTTATATTGTCAATGATTTCCAAGATCCCCTACAGGTGCATTTACTTTTTAAAGCAACTTCTTTAGTACATGAGTAAAGTTTTGTTGACTGAATTTCTATATTAATGTTTCTACCTCTCTCATCAATGTTTGGTCAGTGGTTGAAATGATTTGATGATTTTTTTGTCTTACAATTTTCACTATCCAGAGAACCTTATCTTCCTTGGAGCTTCCGAGGGCTGTGACAGTGGCAAATAGTACTTCTATCACCACTAATGACTCTTCTTCTAGTAGAAATGAAGAAACTGGCGGTGGGAGTGCGCTCGATAGCACTGTTGGCAGTGTACGTCAAAATGGGAGGCCGTCACAAAAGCATAGTGATCCTGCTCGTGACATTTCAATGCAAGTTCTGGAAAAGTTTTCTCTTGTGACCAGATTTGCACGTGAAACAACTTCCCAGCTATTTCGTGAATCTCAGATGGATAGCTTTGTTGCTAACGACAGGATAAAATATGACCAGTCTTCAGTTGAGGACCTTGATATTCCAGCATCTAATGGATCCATTAAGGTTTCTGTACCCCCAGATTCTTTGGAGGTGATATATTTGTTTCTATTTGTTTTTCTTAAGACCTAATGAACATGAGGAATGTTCAACTTCTTAAGACCTAATGAACATGAGGAATGTTCAGCTTCTTAAGACCTAATGAATACGAGGAATTTCTTTTTAACGCTTTTTTTCCCTCAGTATTGATCTTGAAAACGTAAGACCCATATTGATGATTAATATCGAATTGTAATATAAAATGGAAAGTGCTTCACTGGTGAATTCATCTTTTGAAGTGGATCTGCTATTTGGTAATTATCTGAAGATGATGCGAAGGTGTGGAAGGGCTTAATAGTATATAAATATAGCCATGTATAGAAGTTCATGGGACTTGTAGTTGATGATGATATTAAAGGACCGATACCATGTAGATGCATACGAGCACTTTTTCATGTGAAGGACCATTCACTTAAAAGGAGAAATATATGGCATTGAACTTTTGTATGAAGAACTGTGTTGCTGCCTAACATGCTTTTTTGTTTATAAATATTTTGGCAGTTCGATAAAATGTCTCTAGTTTGGGGAAAACCACGCCAATCTCGTCTAGGACCCAAGGAGGTACAGTTCCTTACTGCACCTGTTTGTACAAGCATTTTCATTTGAATCTAGCCTAGCGATTTTCTTTTTCCAATGCCCTTCTGCTGTTAATGTAGTAAATGAGTCTCGACTCTTGACTCTTGAATATGGTATCGTAAAATACATTTTCCTGATATTTAAGCTTTGTTCAACTTAAGGAGACTGTTCTTGGCACCGAGTATTTTGCTGGAAAAAAAATGTGAGAAATAACTAGTCAAGCCATCTGCTCTACAGTAAATTAAGCTCTGAAATTATCTGGAACAACAAGAGTTTTCAAGGTCTCGTGCATTTGAGTTATATTGCTAAGCACTTGAGATTGATAGTTAGTTGGATGGCATGTTTTTTTTGTCTTAGTGTTCATGGAAGTTGAGTTTTTCTTCTAGTTTCATGACACATTGCCATCTGGTATGCATGGATGAGGAGGAGCATCTACATGGCATGCAACTGGCTAAGATTAATTGCATCAGTGTCCTGTTTGTTTGCTGTCAAATGAGTGTAGTAGAAAGAGTTATAATTCGTAACTAGAAGCCTAGTGCCTTAATGCGGTCATGTTAGTTCACTATAGAGTTGACTAACCACTGCAGACCCATTGTAGAGTATTTTTTGTTGATAGTTCTCTTAGGGTACATTTGTTTGTTTCCTTCCCTTAATTATTGGTTTGATGATGTTTGAGTTGTAGTTTGTAGCTTAAAACTTTAGTACGTCTTTAAATCCAAGGCTCTTAACTTTTCTTCTTGTAGTGGGAAACTTTCTTGGATTCTGAAGGCCGGATAAGGGATCCAAATGCATTCAAGAAAAGAATATTTTACGGTGGAGTGGAGCATAGTTTGCGGAAAGAGGTGTTTATATTCTTCGTTTATTTCTTTTGGAGTTGAATTCGGTATTCTCATTTTAAGGAATATTGATTATATTTATCTATGCTATCAGCTCTGGCCATTTTTGTTGGAGTACCATGTATATGATTCAACATATGCAGAAAGGGTATATCTCGTAGCAATGAAGAAGTTTGAGTATGAAACTCTAAAGACACAATGGAAGGTTAGTAAATGTTTTAGATCATTAGAGAAGGTGAAAAAGATATTATTGATGTTGTGATTCAGGATAATTATAGAATCATCTTCGTACTGGCTGAAAGTAAATGACAAGCTTGATCTTCTTAATGAGATTATTATGGTTGTTTCGTATTATGTTATTTTTCTGTGCATTCCTCTGTCTATTTATGATTAGAATCTGCTCTGTTCCCATTTCCCAGTAGAACTAGTTGTCTGGTGGAGTATGATGTTTTTGTCCCTGTTGTATACTGTATACTCGGGAGAAATGTTGTTACTTCTCCTAAGATACCAGCAGTAAACCATTGTTATGTATGATTGTAATTGATTAGTCAATTTGAATTTAGCTTAATTACACAAGGTATTAGTCTAGGTTGGCAATTTTAGATGATTTCTTGTGAAGGAATGGACCAGTTGAGAGTGCAAATTGAAATGCAGTTCGGCAGTAGTATACATGTATAAGATGTGCCTATCACAACACCAAGATAGTAGGTATTTACCCATTATGGCTATGTACTTGTCTGATATCTGATATCCTTACCTCTTGTGGAGTAAAGTGGGTGAAGCAATAAAATCCCACTATTAATATTCTTGTAAAGATATTGCTTGTGTATGTGCACTCTGCTTGCTTCTAAAGATTAGCCAATTTGACTTTAGCTTAATTACACAAGGTATTAGTCTAGGTTGGCAATTTTAGATGATTTCTTGTGAAGAAGGAATGGGCCAGTTGAGAGTGCAAATTGAAATGCAGTTCAGAGTAGTATACACGTATTAGATGTGACTATCACAACACCAATGTAGTAGGTATTTACCCATTATGGATATCCCACCATTAATATGCTTCTAAAGATATTGCATGTGTATGTGCATTCTGCTTGCTTGTTCTGATGAAATTATCTATTTCCTCTTGCTGGTTCACTTGATTTTTGCATGCAGATTAAGTACGATTGTTCATGTTGAAATTATTAACATATGTAGAGACTGATTTTCGTGTGTTTCTGATGCCAGAGTATCTCAAATGCCCAGGCAAGAAGGTTTACAAAGTTCAGGGAGAGGAAAGGCCTTATTGAGAAAGATGTGGTATGACTAGATTGTTATCCAATTACATTTTTGCGAACACCTGGAATATTTCATTTCCAAACATAATCAGCTCATTGCCATAGTACACAACTTTTCTAATCTACTCCTATTGTTTTTTTTTCCATTTTTAAGGTGAGGACTGATCGGTCACTTTCATTCTATGATGGAGATGATAATCCAAATGTCCGTCTCTTACGTGATATACTGCTTACTTACTCATTCTACAACTTTGATCTTGGGTACTGTCAGGTAATTCAAGGAATTCTGCTTCTCTCTGAATGTTGTACGTCTTGTTTAAGTATGGAAGCTATTCTGAAAGACACCCTGACCAAGATTTTATTCTCTTTTACTGACAGGGAATGAGTGACCTATTGTCTCCTATTCTGTTTGTCATGAATGATGAGTCAGAATCGTTTTGGTGCTTTGTCTCTCTAATGGAACGTCTTGGACCAAATTTCAATAGGGACCAAAGTGGAATGCACTCTCAACTTTTCGCATTGTCTAAGGTTCTCTCTCCCTCTCTCTCTGGTTGGGCATTGTTGCTAATTTATCCCTGAGGTTTGGTGTTACCAATTGACTAGTTGCTAATGAACACTGGGGTCACTGGCTGGATTTATTGTCAAGATATCTGATGAAACTCTGATTCTTTTTATCACAGTTGGTGGAGATATTGGATGCCCCATTACATAACTATTTTAGCCAGAAGGATTGCTTAAACTTTTTCTTCTGTTTCCGGTGGATTCTTATTCAATTTAAAAGGCAAGTTATACATTAGTTTGCCTATTTTATTAGTTTGATCTTGCTTAGGTGTTTTGTTATTTATTAGCCTGTCTATTTGCTACTCTGCTGCAAGTTTGATTTGCTCAAATATTGCTATCGACACTGAGTCTTGTGCCATGGGTCGATACTCTTTTTCTCAAAGTAGGACCTGGCTCAGTTTACTAATTGATGTAGCTCTTTCTTCTGAAAGCGTTTCTTCTTGTTCCTCCTTAATGATGCATTGAAAGAAACTGATGAACAGAAATATAGCATCTCCTCGCTGATTCTGATTTGTTTTTGTAGTTTCTAATCATTGGGGCGAAGTTCTTCCTGCAACTCTATTACCTGCAATAATGTTTTGATTCATTGTTTGGCTGCTGTACTTATGTTGTGGAACATTTCAATACTTTTTTTTGGGGGGTGTGGGGCTTCTGCAAATGCATAATGGCGAAAATTCTAGTTAAATATCCAGTCCCCACTCTAGTTAAACATCGAACCCCCCTGTTAAATAAATGAAATTCCATGCAAGTGTTTGAAAGCGTAAATTTTGTGCTTCAGCAAGTCAGTAGTGGTAGGGATTTAGGTGGATTGACATCTGAAAAAAAAAAACTGGCTGGAAAAATGAAATTGATAATCCTGCAAAATATGTCTGCTTGCTTGCTTGCCTATTTTCTTAAATTTGCGAAAACTGAAACTTAAATGAAGATTAGCACATGAAGAAGCTGTCAAGTTTGTGCTGTGCGGGCATTCTCAATTTTGACTGTATGCGGCAAGGAAATTTAGTGCAAGATTTAATTTTCATTTTTTTCCCGAGTAATGTTTAATATTCAGTGTTAGTTTTTTGTTTATTTTTGAGAATTTATGTTAATTGGATCGATCTTGCTATATCCTTGGATTTGAGGAAAGAGCAAATTTTGGACTGGAAGCAAACTTTATTGTTTTATTAAATTGTATTATTTTGGGTCTGTTCTGTGAATTTTGAAATTGCCTTTATGTTTGTTTGCTTATTGAGAGATGTTCCTGGTATTCCTTGTGAGTTGACTTCATCATATGCAGGGAGTTTGATTTTGACAAAACAATGCATCTGTGGGAAGTACTGTGGACGCACTATTTGAGTGAGCATATGCATCTATATTTTTGTGTTGCAATCCTGAAAAGATATCGTAGCAAGATAATGGGTGAAGAGATGGATCATGATACTCTACTGAAGTTTATAAATGAGCTAAGCGGTCAAATTGATCTCGACCCAACCCTTAGGGATGCTGAGGCTCTGTGTATATGTGCTGGTGAACATGGCACCGCTTCTATCCCTCCTGGAACTCCACCCTCATTACCGACAGAAGATGCTTCTGTGTACCCTCAACTAGACGATGATGATGTACTCTAAAATCTTTAGTTTCGGGCTCTATCTGCTCGTGTAGACACTACCTTAATTTGGTCTGGATGCTTTATAGGTTATGTGTATAGCTGCAACATTTAAAAAAATGAAATCGGATACCCCTTCCAGCTGGATTATGGGGACTCATTTTTGGAGGGTGCAACAAGATTGTTATTTTGCCGCTCTCGTAAGAGCTGTGAATGTGGTTTACATTGATATGGTCTGGTCTAAAATGGTAAATGTTGGTGTGTTGTTTCAAAACTGTCTACATTGTCAACAAAACTTCCTTTCATAAGAATAGTGATATTCACAGTAGTAAAAATTTACAGTGGAACAACCTAGTAATTTACAGTGAAACCATAGTGATTTATGTGGCATTCTCACGTACGTAAGCATTTCCACTTCAGCCTGAGCGCAGTCCATACCAGTCGACACCACTGCTATTATATGAGAGGTAAGTCACGGTAACCAGCCACCAGGACCTGCATGCGGGCTTGTACTCACCGCCCACGAGGAGCTCACCTGCCACGTGGCCCGTGAAGGTCACGGTTTGAGTAAGGTCATCCCACACCGCGGCTTGCGAGCCTCGAACCCGGGGTTCCCCCTGGAAGACATGCGTCCCAACCAACTGGGTACACCAGTGGGTGTCTGAGCAATTGCAATCAAACTACAGTAGGTGGAATTTTAGGATAAGATCGAGTACTGTGATATACTCCTTCCTTTCTCCTGGAATTGATAGTATTTTGACTACAGAATAGGTATATGAACAATAATTTTATCGTATGAGACATGGTTAGATTCGTTGTAATATATAGTTTCTAAATATCAAATTTTGTGCGTTATTATTGTCTGTAGGTACACATATTTATGTTTATTGGAGATCGTGAAAAAATTATGTGCAGAATAGATTTAGACATAGGGATGTGATTTTTTAAAGCAAATTCAAATGTATGAATAAATAGTTGGAAAGAGTGAAGCTATGAGCCTATGGTATAACAACTTACGTTTCAAAATAATTAGTAGATCGCTATATCACGTCCTTTATTTTACTTGATTATGTCTTGTATTTATACTATTTAGTATATAGTATAGTATGTATTTGTAATTTAATTTAAATATGTTTAAATTAATATTAAATAAAATTTATTATTTACCATCACCGCCGTCGATGTGCACCGTTGCCAGCCGCCGTCGGCCACTGTGTGATTGTATAGAATTGCTGTCTTATTTTTCACACTGTTATTTCGTCCATTGATATGCATAATTTTCTTTCGTGCACCGTCGCCGGCCGGCGTCTACCGAACCCGTGCACCACCGCACTCATTTCCCTTCTCCTCTGCTCCCCGCCGCTCATCTCCGATCTCCTTCTCCACCGCTCGTTTCCGGTCTCCTTCTCTGCCGCTCGTCTCATGTCTCCTCTTTGTCGGCCGTTCTCGCTCTTTTTTCCTCGCTTCTCTATTGCTCGTTTCATTTTCTCCGACGAAAGTTTTTCTTCTCCGGCGATGAGCGGTGACTGACCCGTTCTCTTTTCCTCGCCCCGGCCCGATTCTCCTTTCCCCGCTCTCTTTCTCCGGTCCCGATCTCCTTCTCCTCTCCCTATTCTCCTTTTCCCTCTCTCCTTCTCCGGTCCGACTTCTCCTTCGCCCGGTTCTCCTCACCTGGTTCTCCTTCGCTCGGTTCTCCTCACCTGGTTCTCCTTCGCCCGGTTCTCCTCACCTGGTTCTCCTTCGCCCGGTTCTCCTTCGCCCGGTTCTCCTCACCCGGTTCTCTTTCGCCCGGTTCTCTTTCGCCAAGTTCCCGCCCCGGTTCTCTTTCGCCTCTCTGGTTCTCGTTCTCGTTTCACTGCCCTCGTTCTCGCTGGAGAAGACAAACTATCGCCAGAGAAGACGATGGAGAAAGTTGAGGACGGATGGTTGGGAACGACGGAGAAGACGAACGGTGACGGAGAAGACGAACGGTGACGGAGAAGACGAACGGTAGCGGAGAAGACGGAGAAGAAGGCTGGGGACAGATGGTTGGGGACGGCAGAGAAGGCTCAGGACGGTAGTGCCGGCGCCGGCGCCGGCGAAACCATTGTTAAAAAATTAAAATTTTTATTATTCACGTGCATACGTATTAGGGCGTAACCTAGTAAAATACAAGGCGTAATATAGAAATACCCAATAATTAAAATGGAACACGTGACTGTCAAGTAAGCACGTTTGTTAATTTTTAAATATATATTGTAGGCCACAAAAGATTTTTTTTGAATGTGTCATAGTTTATGAACTCTGTTCCACGAATAATGACACTTTTTAATTTGATATGTTTATTTTATAATGGTACTTTCTAATTATGACAAGTTAAAATTTATTATATCCATTCATTTTACTTTTCTTTCGATTCAATTTCATTCACTTATTTAACATTTTCTAAATTCTAACACCCAAAAGTGATAAGACACTAAGACCATGTTTATCCATGATCCAACCCAACCAAATATTCCAATTAAATATTATATCTCTCATCCAACTACACAACCTCATATCCAACCAATTTTATTTTTTTAAAGGTTTATCAATGACCTAACCCAATCAAAAACTTCAACTGTAAAATATTATTTTAATATCAAATATAAATAGTATATTTTAAATTATTAATTATAAATTAAATGTTGTAAGATTTAAATATTATTATTTTTGAATTTATTAAATTAAATTTTAATAATTAGAAATATAATAAACTAAATCATGAAAAAAAGTTCATTTGCAACACTAATTATAAAAATGGGAGAGTTTTTTTGAAGTAGGGAGAAGAGACATATTGAGTTGTGCATTAAACTCAGGCAATATTGGTCTCTATTTATAAAGAATAAAAAATGTAAATTTTTGTAGATAAGGAGATAAAAGAATTAGATTGGATATATTTTCAGCAAATATAATGAAGACACGTGGCAATGATGTTGTCCGCCCTCTCCAAATTTTCAAAGTCAATTTTGGCCCTTTCTTTTGCGAGGTTGGGTTCAACTGTTCATGTTTCCCCATTTTTCAAAATAAAAAATGGTGACCGCAGCTATACAGTCACCGATAAACAAGGCTTAATGGAGAAATAGATGGAAAGGCTTAATGGAGAAATAGATGGAGTAGCTACATTTTTTCTTGTTCACTATGGCGACAAAGAATCATATTATCTCTACAATTCATTTTTCTACCTTTTCCAAGTGTAGATGGAGTATAGGTTACGGCCAAAGGCAAACTTTAAATCCAAGAGTTGTACAAGCATAATCCGGGAATTCCTGATCATGGTCCTTCCATTTCTGACCTTATTCCATATGCATGAACATGACAATTTGTGGTTGAAGAGGCTCGAGGGAATGGAGATAAAGCTCATAGTATATTGGATTGAGTATAATTGGATATGGGAGGGTGTATGGTTGGTTGCTGGTCCTTCTTTTGTATTCCTTCAAAATATACTCCTACTTTACCTTTTACCTTTGGCGGTTGCCAGTGACGCAACCAGAACATTTTGTAAGGGGTTAAAAAGAGAGGTAATTTTTTTTAAAATGCTAAATGCAACAATATTTTAATGAACAATAGTTACATAATAATTACACTCAAATGGACCTTGAAATACAAAGTAAGGCCCCGAAACTTGATGCACAAATCACAATTTTGGTGCACAAATTGAAACAAAGTTCAAGTTGAATTGATAGTGAACTTAAATGAATTGATCTAACCTAATCTTAGATTTTGCTATGTTAAGTTCAGTCCTTTCTCCTTTGATCAACTCAGAAGAATTCCGAAATTTCAGTCCTCAAAATAATACATAACAATCTAAGCAAAAACAAACACAAGTACATCTTAAAATCAAACACAAACACTACACACAAATAAATTAAACAGTCCACTACTCCACTAAATTCAAAATTCAATACAACCCTAAATATGTTATTCACAATTTAACACAACTAAGCTATTCAATGCAACACAAGTTACACAAAACAAAATTGGCTTAAACAAATACCAAATAGGATAACCAGATCATCTCCTCGCTCGCATACCTTGACAGTTGGCAACTTGGCACCTTGCCTTTGGTTTAGCTCGGACGCGATCACTGGCTGAGGACGGAGACACCGAACGCGGGCGGACGGACGGCGGAGCACTCGTTGGCGCAGCGGATGGACGACCACTGCCCACTGGTCACGGTGGTCCGCAGAAGTGAGAAGAGCAAAGTTTGAGCTCTGACTTCTGAGACTAAGAGACGTGATTAAACGAAAGGTAGGGTTTTCACGTTTGTATTGGGCCAATGGGGTTTCAGCCAATTGCCATCCTTTTTTTGCATGTACAGTAACAAACGATGTCGTTTCACTTTTGGCAAGACAACATGGTTTTTTTTAGTGAGAAAACAAAAAAAAGAAATCGAATATCAGAGATCGTCTTCTTCAACTCAACGCCGAAACATGGGCGCTGCTAGGGTTCAAGGGGGGCAGAATCTGGTGGCTCCCGACCTAAATTATGGGCCGCCGGATCCTAGGGGTGGCGCCAGCACCCCCTCGCCCTCTGGTTCCGCCCCTGGTGGTTGCATTGAGGTAGATAACACATGCTGACTCTATGATACTCTTATGAGTGTGTACACTTTTCTTTTGAACTATAATTATAAATGTTATGAAGAAATTGAAAAGAAAAAAGTGTACAAATGACCCCACCTTTTTGAAAGTGTAGAAATAACCCCCAATTCTATTTAAATGTCAAAATTATCCTGGTCTCCTCTAAGAAGTTGGTCAGCGTCAGTCTTTGCTGGATTAACTGAAAATGATCGTTTTTCCCATGGTTTTTTTATATAGAAAGTGGAATAACAAATATGTCATTCGACCTCTTCTTAGTGTTGCTCTGTGTCTTTTCCAGCTTCAGAGGACCCATATACCATTCCTACAAGCGATCCTCTCTCCTCCTCGATGCTCTTCCTGCATCTCCCTCGCTTTCTATGTGGAGATGGAGCAACTCTGACAGGGAGCTTCTCGAAGCTCTCTAGAGAATGAAGGGGAACATTATCCTGAATTTGAAAGTAAAGGACGAGGTGGAGGTGCGGTGATGCCAGCAACTAAAGGTTCAATTCTGGATTCTTGTTTTCATTTATGGTTTTGTGAGTAGAATTACGAGTCTGGGCAAGTTTACTCCCTTCGTTTCTATGGATTTGACACCATAACTTTAGGTTTTTGGATCTATGATGAGTGACATGAGTGGATGTGATTGAATTTTGAAAAAAAATAGAATTTGTGGATGAAATTGAAGGAATCTTGCTAAAAAGAGAACGTGTGCCAAACTTATAGAAACAACAGATAAAATAAAGTGTGCTAAACTCATAGAAACAAAGGGAGTAGTTTCTAATGGTGAGGCGGGCTTCAGGGGGAAATACCGTCCCAAAAAATGAAAATTAAACAAGGGTATTTTGATCATTTTTGGTATGTCAACGCAGGATTTTGATGGGTCAATGACAGTCTTGGGTCAACTGGGTATAGTTGTAAAATTCAACGACTGCTTGGGGTTATATAATAGTAAAAAATAATTAAAGGTTGTTTTAGCACTTACCAAATAACTCATGTTTATTTTAAAGATTTTCCCAATGAAAGTAAAATAAGTGGGTGAGAATATCCAAGTTTTTGTCACATTTAGGCTGAGTCCCTCTTAAAAAAAAACTAAAATAGAAAGTGATATTAATAGAAAGATGTTTTCCTACCAATGTTGTACTTTCCATTTCGGACAGTTTCACTAACAATAATGCTCATCTATGGTGAATATTGAATCACTTTCGTCAAATCATTTAACTTTTCATTCAATGCAATTTTATTCACATATTTGGTCCACCGTTAATCTTAGTCCGTTAATCTTAGTCTTAAGATAAAATGTGACATTGTCCAAGAAACGGAAGGAGTATAATATATTTATTCTGTTTTTCTAACAATATGACGCTTTTATTTTGGTATATTTCATTAATAACAGCATACTTCACTCTTACGATGAGTATTCAACCACTTTTATCCACTCATTCACTTTTTATCCACTAAATTTTATTTTCCTCCACAAAATTTATCTCTCTTTAATTTTAGTGTTAAAAAGAAGGCAAAGTCTTAGGAAAGACGGTCTTTCCATAGGCTTATGGAAAGACGGGGTTTGATTAGAATAATAAAAGGTAAAAGGTCTTAGTTGCAATATTAAAGTTTTAGTATGAAACATGTAGTAGTTATAAAATTTATAACTCGGTTCATGCAACCCGAAAATTTTATTTTAATTTCTTCTAATTTACACTTTAAACCTTGGTCTTTCCATAACTTATGGAAAGACCGTCTTTCAAGAGACGGACTCTAAAAAGTAAATCCAATATTGTTGGTAAAACAAAAATACAAGACTAAATTATTTTTTTGTCCCCTAAATATGATGCAATACCATCTTTTGGTCCCCAAGGCTAATACTGCATTTGTTCAGCAACCAACAAATACAAAATGATTTGTTTGGTCCCCGGGGGTGGTTTTCAAGTAAATTGAGACCATTTTTCGATATGGATAAGGGTATTTTCATTATTTTACATATTTAAAAATATTTTCAATTAAAAATTCCCACAGATTTTTAATTTTAAAAAAAAATCCCAAACATTTTCAAAATAACTAAATGATTTCTTTTCCACTCCCTCGCCGGCGACTTGAATGTGCAACAGCTAGGGCCCTATGCTCCGCCGGTCTACTCAACATCGTGGATGAGAACGGTGGCAGGATCACTGAAGGTTAGCGTCGACTGGAAGCTCCGACCATGAACGCAACCGGCGGGGATTGAACTTTGCTTGGAGACTGTGCTTCGTCGACTAAGACGAAGATGCACGACGGGATGACTAGTGGGCTAGTGGATGGATGCGCAGCAGGGGCAGGCGACAACCGGTAGCGGTGCAACATGGGCAGACGACGGCATGACAAGAGGAATATGAAAGGATTTACGGGAGGAAAAATAGGACTAACTGGGCCAAAATCTAATTAAGCCCATTTTTTGATTTTTTGTTTCTTCATTAAACAAAACGACGTCGTTTCACTTACATAAAAATGCCGTTATTTTGTGTAATGCAGAAACAAAAAAATAATGCAGGCGAATGAAGCTACGCGCTGCACTGTGAACAAACATTTGATACCCGCGTGTGCTTGTACGCGAGTTGTCTTCTCCGGCTCAAATCCTCTCCACCGTCGTCTGGGCTTCAAGTCGGCATCACGTCAGCACCGTGGATAAGCTCTGGCTCACTTTAGGCGAGGTTAAGGAGCGAGAGGGAGGGCCGGAGGATAAAGAAGGTGGAGTCGATGAGGATTCCGACAAGGATGAAGAGTAAGTGCCGTCGGTGATGATTCGTTCTTTTTTTTTGTGTACTACACCTACATAGACATAGCCAGGATACCGCATTCGCTTAATCAAGCCCGAATCATCGGAGTCGGAGTCTAAGCGGCGTCGGTGAACCCCAATGGATCTGGGATCTGATGAAGGAGAAAGAAGATGACCTAATTTATTTTTTTCTTTTTTAAAAACTAGGGGCATAATGGTCATTTTGTAGATTTTTGGCTAGTTTTACCTGAAAATCGCTCAGAAACCACTTTGGAGACCAAATAAATTGTTTTCAAAATGTTGATTGCTGAACAAATGCAACATTGACCTTGGGGACCAAAAGATGTATAAGTTGCTATGTCAGGGACCAAAAAAATAATTTAGTCAAAATAAAATAAAGGGCAAACTACTTACCAGACCCTCCAACTCTTCCCATCTTACCCACTTGGCCCTACATTTTTTTCGATCACTTTCGTCCATGAACTACCAAAAATGTTAAATCGTAACCCTTCCTTCCGGTCAAATTGTTAGCCTTAGTCAAAAGTGTCAACTTTGAGGGCAAATGAGTAATTTCACATTTTTCAATTTTCCTTTTCCATTTCTGATCTATTTGCCTTTCTTTCGTATCACCTCCTCTTTCCCTTCTCGCGACTCCATCGCTCCACCACCATCCACCTCCAATCCACCATCGTCCACCTCCAATCCATCATCGCCACCTCCAATCCACCATCGCCGACTCCATCGCCTACCACACCTTAGCTCTGTTTCAATTCACCCACCACCTCACCTTTTCCTTTGGCCACCCGCAACCACCGTTTGCCACCATTGTCCTTCTCCTTTGGCCACTCGCCACCATCGTCCGCCGCTACCCATCCCACCTCGAATTTGCCTGAACATATACCATCCCACCCCGAATATGCCTGAACCCATCCCATCCCACATCGGCCACCAGCGCCGTAGCCCAAGCCTCTGCTGGTGGCACTTCCTGAACCATGCCAATTATGATCTCCACCCCGACCAAACAGCGACACCGACCAAGTCACCCTCCCGTCGTTAATCCCCAACATCCTGACCCCACCGGAGACCCCTCTCACCGGAGCCACCTGAATATTCCTTTATTTTCCAATCTCCAAAGCCTATCTAAAAAATGTTTCCAAAATCATCAAAGTCGTACCAGACGCCAATCCCAATACTCGCCTCCACCGTCCTAGCCCGCCAACACCCATCCCATTCCTCACCACCACCATCCCAGCCCGTCACCACCCATCCCAGCCGCGCGCTGCTTGAATTGGTGAGAGAAAAGGAGAGCAGGGCGGCGCTGCTCAAATCGGAGAATAGGAGAAAAGAAGAATCAGAGGAGAAAAGGAGTAAAGAAGCAGGTGGTAGCAAGAGAAAATAAGCATTGGAGAAAAGGAGAAAGAAAAGGAAAGAAAAGGAGAAAAATAAACAAAGGGATAAAAATAAAAATAAAAGGGAAAAAAGAAAGAAAAATGAAAATGAGAAAAAGAAAAGGAAAAAGAAAATGTGAAATTACTACTTTGTCCCTGAATTTAACACTTTTGACTAAGGCTAACAGTTTGACCAGACGGAAGAGTTACAATTTAACACTTCTGGTAGTTCAGGGACGAAAGTGGTAAAAAAATGGGGGGCCAAAAGGGTAAGATGGGAGGAGTACGAGGGTCTAACAAGTCGTTTGCCCTAAATAAAATCTAGTGGCCAAAATGATTGAATTTTAGAATACAAATTTCAAGTTGGCTATTGGGCTAAGCGGCCCACGAATGGTCAGGCCCAACCCAATTTTAAACATGTACGACATTGGCTTGTTTGGGGCACAAACACGGCCCGACCCAAAACTACCAGTCCACGTGGCGGGCCTTTGCTGTCAATTGTGTAGAATTTCCAGTTTGGGTACGGTACGATTCGAATGATACTGACTAGTTATTTATTTTAATTTTCCATTGACTAATCTAATTTCCTCCACACAAAGTCTTACTTTATACAGTCCAAACTTTAGGGCATGAATTATTATGCAATTATAAGAAATTTCATTTGGGATAGGTTTTTTAAAAAAATATGCTAAAAAATTTAGGGACCTACTATGCAATTATTAAAATGCTATATATATCAGATTTTTTTATTTTTCTTTTCCCCTTCTCAGATCGGAAACCGCCTCCGGCGACAGTTACCAGTGGTTTACACCGATTTTTAGCCAGATTTTTTACGTCTCCGCCGAGCTTCTCTATCCGTCAAATTTTCATCGGTGAATCTTCTTCTTCTGGTTTTAATCACGCAGGCAGTCAATCGACGTAGGCGACGCCTCCAGATTCCCTAAGATCTGGAAATTGATGCCAGCTATGCCTTTGGATTCGACAACGACGGTTGTGGTGGAGGCGGGGCCTTCTCCTAACCTAAACTACCAGATTTGAATGCCACGATGTAGATCGATGATGAAACTTGACCATCCAGTGGTGGAGAGCGTTGCGGTCGAAGTTGCTAACGGTGCGATCGATGTTCCCAGCTCCGGTTGCTACGGTTGGAGAAGAAGATTTAATGTATCACAGTTCCAGGCGACGTCTGATGGTGTTACGCACTCGACCTTCCAGGCCAAATCCACACGCGACAGGGAGAAGAAGACTTGCGTGTGCAAATCATGTGCGAGACGTTGACTGCCGGTAGACTGGCAATGGACTGATGGTGGATGAGCAGCGAACAGCGAATGACAACGCCGATAGAGACGACGATGAACATCGACAGACTGAGCTTCTGCTCGTGAGAGGTGAGGTTAAATTTTGTTATTCATTTTTTTTTCAAAAAGATATACTAAGGTTTAATATGTACTTGGATGACTATGTGATAAGTAAACGTTCTTTGGTCTAATGGTTAGGACTCTTGTTAATGAGGTTAGAGGTCAGGGGTTCGAATCTCACTATGACATTTATTTTGAAGATTTAATGTTCCTGATGTACACGTTGAGCTTTAATATTATTTGACTGAGTCTATGTTCAGTAAGAGTCTTTGGTATAGTGGCTATTGTTCTAGGCTTTGAGGTTAGAGACTAGGTTGAAATCCCATCAGTTCATTCTTTCTTCTTCTTCTTTTTAAAGAATTTTTATTTTTGAGACACTCTAGCTTTTTTTGTTGAGGTTTCTAGTTTTTTCTTCTTCTCATATGTTGATGTTTTTTATTATTTGGGTGAGGTTTAATTGATATGAGTTGATGTTTTGTATTACTCTGTCCCAGCCGAATGTGCACACTTTTTGGTCAAGTTTGTCAGGTCAAGTTTGACCAACGATAACTTTAGTTACGTATATTAACGGTATGTTAAAATTTGATATTTAGAAAATACATCATGCAGGGTATCCAGCAATATCTCACATGATGATATTAGTGTCTATATACTAGTTGAAAATTATGGTCAAACATGCCTTGAGAAAGTTGACCAAAAAGTGTGCAGATTCGGCTGGGACGGAGGTAGTATTTTTTTGGGTGATATGGGTTGATATTTGTAGTTTTTTTTAAAAAAATTCTCATGTTGATTTTTTTTTATTTTCCGGCTGAGATTTTGGTAATAAGAGTTGATGTTTGTAGTGTCTTTTTTCTTATGTTGGTGTTTTTCATTTTTCAGATGAGGTTCAGATGTTGGGAGTTGATGTTTGTAGTTTTTGGGTGATGTAGGTTGATATTTGTAATTTTTTCAAATAAAAAAAATCGTTGATGTTTTATGATTTTCAGAGTGAATAATTTGTACTTTTGAAGTATTATAGTTTTTTCTGTTGATGTTTCTTTTTTTTCTCATGTTGATGTTTTTCATTTTCCAGATGAGTTTTAGGTGATATGAGTTGATGTTTGTAACTTTTTTGATGATATGGTTGATTTTTTGTAGTATTTTTTTCCCTATGTTAACGTTTTTCAATTTTTGGGTGAAGTTTAAATAATAAGAATTTATGTTTTTAGCTTTTGGGTGATAGATGTTGATGTTTGTAGATTTTTTTAAAAATGATGATTCAAGGTTTGTTGATATTTTTATGATTTTTTATTGGTTGTATTGACATTTCTCAGTTTTTGTTGATTTTTATATATCTTTTGCTGTTTTATTTGGTTTTTTATATATATTTTTTGTTGCAATTTTTTAGTTGATGTTTTTTTATTTTTCGTTGATATTCTGCTATATTTTGCTGGTGTTTATAATTTTTAGTTCGCAGATAATATTGATTTTTTGTATTTTTTTAACATTTTCAAATATTTTTTATTTTTTTGCAGATTACAGATGGTGGAAAAATGATGGGAAAAAAGTGGACGAAAAAACCGCTAAAAAGTTATTAGCAATAGGTCCCTGTAAAATAATTAGAGATAGGTCCCTGTAAAATTGTTAGAGATAGGTCCCTGTCATTAGAATATTGTTAGAATTGCATAAAGGTCCTTGTCTAAAGTTTAGGCTGTCTCACATAAGACCATATCTTTCCTCCATTAATTTCAACTTTTTAAAAAATAATTTCTCCACTCAATTTTCAGTTCTATCATTTTAGATCGACTAAGGATTAGACCAATCATAAAAATCCTCATTATTATAATGTTTAAGACAATTGTTTATAGAGCAAAATGCGTTTTTAACCCTACATTTTGGTCGAAAGTGCATAAATGACCTTGTAAAATCTGAAAGTGAAAAATTAACCCTTGATTTTGTTGACCAAAATGTCAACAACCAAATTGGCGAGAAATGTGTGAAATGAGCATTATACCCTTGAGTAAAAAATTCAAAAAGAAATTGAAAAGACACGGATAACCCTAGTTCCCATTCTCATCTCTTCCTTATCTTCCTCATTCGCCGTTCAGCCTAAATCCCGTATTCCCGTCCTCTCTCTTACTTCAGCCTAAATCATCGTTTTCGTCCTCTCCTCTCGTCATTCCCCTCCTCATCTCTTTGTTAGCAGGTATTGTTGCTCGATTCCCGATGTGTGAACGACGAAGCCACCCCTCTGGCACCTCCACTCCCAAGCCCACCTCTCTGGGATCGCCACCCTTCCTCGCGACTGAGTATAATTGCCGGGTGTGAATATGTTTTTGGTGAATGAGTTTTGAGGATTTCCAGAGGAGGAGTTAGGGTTTAAGAGCAAAGGAAGAGCCATCTCTGTTGGGCAGGGTGGAGTCGGCGGGCTAGGATTTTGTGGTGGCACCGACGGGGTTTCACTGGGTTTGGTGGTGGTGGTCGATGGGACGAGGTTGTGGTGGTAGAGCTGGTGAGGAACCGTGTTTGAGGTGGTGGATGGTGAGGCACAGTAGATAGAAGTGGAGCAGTGGTTTGGTTCATAGCCATAAATCATATCGGTGGCGGTTTGGTTCATAGCAGTGGAGCAGTGGTCTGGGCTGAAAGTGGTGGCGGGTCTGGGCTGAAAGTGTTGGCGGATTTGGGCTAAAGGTGGCGGCGGAGCAGGGTTATCAGTGGCGTAGCTAGCGGTGGATGGCGACGGAGCTGGTGGTGCTGCAGGTTTGAAGATGAAGAAGAAGGAGAATGTAGGGGCATTTTTTCATTCAATTTTTGTTTTAAGAGTAGGGATATATTTATCTTTTCATAAATGATCAATACATGAATTTATTCGGTCAATTCCGGAATAGTGTAAATTGGGTAAAAGTACACAGATTGATCAAAAGATAGGGTTAGTTATGCACTTTCAGATTATACAAGGTTATATCGGCACTTTCTCAGCTTAATAAGGTTATTTTTGCACTTTTCCCTTGTTTATATGTTGAAATTTATTTTAAAAGATTTTTATAATTATAGGTATCTCATTGCAATAAATAACAATAAAATGACCTCGTTAATCATACCAATGACTAGGGGTGGGCAAAAAACACAAAATTGAATTAAAAAAATGATTATCTGAATATTGAATAACTCGAACCAAATTTAATATTCGAATATTTAAAATGATTAAATAAAATTTTGAATATGGTTTATGGTTTGGTGTTCGATTTCCAAACACAAACCAAAAACCGACCCAAAAATCAAATTACAAATATATAAATAAATTAAGTGTATGTCAACAAAATATAAAACAATTTTATACTAATACTTTAAAATAAAAATTTACAAAAATGAAGAAAACAAAAGTGCTCTTACAAAAATTTAAACTAATTTATCCTTGTATACTCGAATTCCTAAACAACTAATTAAACACATGCTTATTTTATGGAATTTTAAGTCGTCAAAATTTCTTGTTCTTTGGCTGAATCAGCTCTCCCCTAATTGGCTAACTAAAAGATTAACACGCAGCAGCAACATCGACAACACCAGTGAGATAGATAAGGTATAAGGCTAAATCAATAGAATTGAAGCTATTTTAATTTGCTGAATTTTATTGAAAATCAGTTGTAGAAAACTCTGATTTTTTCCACCTATTTGCTATAAAAAATATTATTGAATTTTATGTTCTTGTTCTCTATTTCTTCCATAAATTTACTCTCTTTTATTTTTATATTTTTTATTAAATCCAATGAAATATAGCAGATATGAATTTAGTAGATTGAGTTGAATATGTACCTTATTACCGTTCAGCCTATACCTATAATCTTAATGATTGAAAATTAGTAAACATTTTGGGTGTGACATTATTTGAAGTTGGAAGTTTAAGAATGCATTGAATTTAAAGTGTTTTCGTGTTCGATTTAATCATGATGATAGTTTACATTTATTTGTAATATATTTCAATTTGCTTTATTCAAATATATTTGGATTTGAACCGAAAATTAAAAAACCAAATTTGAATAAACCGAATAGATTTTTTCAAATATGATTTGGTTTTCGGTTTAGAATTTGAAAATGGTCAACCCAATTACACCGGACCGAATAAACCAAAACATTTGAAAATCCAATCTATGTCCACCCATGCTAATGATCCCATCTCACAGTTAGCAAATGCAAAACAAAAATTTGTGTAATTCTTATCTCAAAAAGTAGATATACTTTATCATTTTTAGTTGGACTCTCATGGTCTCGTCCCTTAATATTCTATTTCGGCTAGCCCTGGGCCGTCCGCACCAGCCGACACCACAGCCAACATATAAGAGGTAAGTCACGGTAGCCCAACGCCAGGACCCAAGCTGGAGCCCGTACTCACCGCGCACCAGGAGCCCACCCACCACATGACCCAGAAGGCCATGCTTTGAGCAAGGACATCCCACACGGTCGCTTGCGAGCCTCGAACTCGGGGTTCCCCCTGAATCAACTTGTCTCAACCGCTGGGGCACACCCGTGGGTGTAACTCGTCCCTTAATATTGCAAGGATGGATGAGAGCTTGTAACAAGACTAGGCAGGGAATGGTGAGTGAGTTCTGAAGATCCAATGTTTTGGTCGTGAAAATAGATGGAGTGGGAACTAAATTGGGAAAAGTTGTCCGGCTAGGAGACACGCACCAATTCTGCAGTCCCTGGACTCTAGAAAACTAGAGACCAAATCTGACATGTAGTCAATGGTAATCCTAAACGCTTCTTGTCTGGGCTTCATTTGGATTTCAGGGTACAAACTGCTGCAACCTTTTGACATCTTTGTCACCTCTAACTTTAAGAAACTTCCTCAAAGCTGCCCCAGAAACCGGACTCATTAATTGAATTAATATTAGTTCAGAGCAAAAGATACCTTTGACGATTCCAATTTAAGGAGGAGTGTAGCCAATTAGTTTTAGTAAATTCGTCGACTAAAGTACTGTCCTCCGTTTTATTAATAGTGTCACTCTTTCTAAGTTAGAATGTATCGTTTACGTTGATATTTTTTAATTATGGCAAGTTTGACGTTATTATATCCACTTATTTTTCTTTTTTTTAAAATTCAATTTCACCTACTCGTTTATCATCTCCTAAATTCTAACACGCAAAAGTGGTGTGCCACTAATAGATAAATAGAGAGAGTAATTGAGAAATGTTTTTGTAAAAGTTGAAATCACTCGCGATTTCTTGTTTATTACATTAGTGGTACTCCAATCTCATTTATAATACTACTTCTAATACCAACATCAATTTATAAACTTTTAAAAAATAAATTATAAACAATACTCGTTCAGTATTTAATTCAGTATTTGCTTTTTTCAGATTTATCAATAGGGTATTTTTTTATTAAAAAAATGAATTAAAGTATTGATATGAATTATCTCTGTCAATATTTGTTTTCTGGCAGCCCGTGTCCGGTAAACTTAATTGACTTCAGATTTGATATCCAAAGAGACTGTAAGGAGATTCCGAGCCAAAGTCGTTAAAACAATGGACTTATGACGATGCTTTTTTTCCCTTCCTCTGAGGATTCAAATAGGTTTGTAGAACTCAATCCATTAGGATATTTAGACCAATCATATTGGTAATTTAATTAAATTGTTCTTTAGATCATTATTCGGTATCCTTTTAGGATGTTTAGGCCAATCATATTGTTGATTCGATTAAAATGGTCTTTAGATCATTTTTTCGGTATCCTTTTAGGATGTTTAGGCCAATCATATTGTTAATTCGATTGAATTCGTCTTTAGATCATTTATTCGGTATCCTTTTAGGATGTTTAGTCCAATCATATTTGTTAATTCAATTGGTTTGGTCTTTAGATCGTTTATTCGGTATCCTTTAAGGATGTTTAGGCCAATCATATTATTTTTTTATTTAATTGGTCTTTAGATCGTTTATTCGGTATCCTTTTGGGTTCGAGTCAGAGATTATTCTACGTATTTTAAGTGAATCCAATACACTTTCTGATCAAAAGTGTGGATGGACCACTTTGGGTGCGTTTAAATTTGATGCTTGATTACTGTGTTTGTTTTTGTTTGGTGATTTCGGGTCGATATTACTAGACAAATTCACAGTGAGGACCACTTATCCTTCGTGTACCCTTCTTATTGTCTTTTAGGTCTTTTGGTCTGAATTGTAATATTTGGTAGTGCTCTTATGTATCATCATATTGCCACCAAGGCCCTGAGTTTAAATTGTAATATTTAGTTCGTGCCTTTGTGTAAATGGGACTATCCCACAGCATGACGTTCACTCAAGTGTAGGCCTTTTGACCAATCTGATTAATGAAAATGGTTGGATTCCCAAACATCCTTGTCATTGATAGTTTAAAAAATGAATCAGAAATAATTTCGTATTTTTTTATGCTCTAAAAATGTTCATTTCGTTTCAGTTACTAATGATGAAGAAGAACAGTAGTTTAGAACACCGTTTACTCTATTTTAACTTTTATTTAATTTTTTTATTCTTTTCTCTGTTAAGTTGTATTTCTAAACCTTTTCATTTTATAATCTACATTATAAATGAACTTTCAATAAATTTACTTAAAAAATAAAGTAATTATCATCTTGAATGAAAATGTAAAAGAAAATATTTAAATTAATTGCCTTTTAACACTGGATGCTAATAACTATTTATCCTTTTTCAATAAATCGTTAAAAAAATATTTTAACAATTTATCCATTTATTTTACTTATAAGTTGTATTACTTATAAACTTTTACAGTAATTTAACATATTTTTTAAGTTAAATTTAGTATTTATTTTATATGTTATTTGTTATCTTATACCTTTCTTTATAACTAGAGTATTTTCGCTATTTACTTTTAAAATACCCATAATTTAATAAATTAAATTTAATAATTATTTATTCATTATCAACATAATTTGACCGTTAATATCTCTAGCTACGCATAATATTTTTGCATATAAAATTGATATTTAAAAAATAGATGTTAAGATGTATCTAACAATATCTCACATGATATTTTTATTATACATATATTTATTTATATTTAAGGTCAAATTTTACCAATTTTGATTTTGAAAAAGTAAATAGGACAATAATCTTGGGACGGAGGAGTAGAAATTTTAATTATCTATAGTTTTTTATGAACAAAAAAAATTAATTCATTATACTTTAAATTTGGTGGTATTCTACCATATATACCAACCGACTTTTTGGTATACAGATGTGTTGGTATACTAAGACTTTGGTACGGTATTGATTTTTAAAAATAAGATACCGACATCATTGGTATGGTAGATGGTATTAGTAAAAAAAAGACGGTAACTGTACTGAATCCACCCCTAATTTTTATCACTATATTTTTTATAACGTAAAGTATCTTTATACAACATTTAATTTTAAACATAATAAAATAATGATTATGTATCAAGTAAGATTAAAGTAAATATATAAATTTATTCTAAATATTACATCATGTACAATTCTCAATTAAATATAACAAAATCTTATTAGTTATTAAAATTAAAATTATTTCATATTAATTATTTTCGTTCATAAAACTGTGGATTGACACATATATTATCTAGTATTCATATATATATATATATATATATATATATATATATATATATATATATATATACTAACAGTGTTATGTTTTCTATATCTAGTATATTTCATTAATAATGACACATTCTATTTTTTTGGTAAGAACTGAATCGCTTCCACTCTACCATTTTACTTTTAAATCTCTTCATATAATGTCATCCATTTACTTATATTTGCATAAAATCTAGTGCTAGAGGTAAATGTGATAATATTAAAAAACAATAGAGTAAATAAACTCCAATGTTAACTCTCTCTTTTTCGGAAATAATGAACTTCATTAGTACCCAAACTCATATGTACAATCCTCTTTTTCCTCTCTTCCTAATCTGCCAAAACCATACAATCTGCTACTCTATTCTTTAAACTAATGTGGCTGCACCGCGCGTTGAGCGGTGAGCTTAATAACAAATTAAAGAAATTGTATAGGAATGTTAAAAGAGTTGTAATTGGAGCAATAAATATACCAATTATAGATGTAATTGAAGCGTGGAGATGGTGAGAGGTGAAGGCTCGGGTGAAAAAGGTTAAATATGAGGGGTTCGAGAGGTACTGATTCGAGATGTGAAGGTTCTCCAGGTGGAAGTTCACATCTCGAATGGGTACCTCCATTCCTTCGAAGAATGAAGACTCCATCCCTTCGAGGGCTGAGAGCTGTACCCCTTCGAGGAGTGAAGACTCCACCCCTTCGAAGGCTGAAGACTTCACCCCTTCTAGGGCTGAAGATCCACCCCGTTGAGGGCTGAAGATCCACCCCTACGAGGGCTGAAGACTACACCCCTTTGAGGGCTGAAGACTACACCCCTTCGAGGGCTGAAGACTACACCCCTTCGAGGGCTGAAGACTACACCCCCTTCGAGGGCTAAAAATTCACCCCTTCGAGGGCTTAAGATTACACCCATTCGAGGGTTAAAGACTACACCCCTTCGAGGGATGAAGATCCACCCATTCGAGGGCTGAAGATGTCACCCCCTCGAGGGCTGAAGACGTCACCCCCTCGAGGGCTGAAGATTCAACCCTTCGAGGGATGAATACTCACCCCCTCGAGGGCTGAAGATCCACCCCTTCGAGGGCTGAAGACTCACCCCTTCGAGGGCTTAGACTCTACCCCTTTGAGGGATGAAGACTCACCCCTTTGAGGGCTGAAGACTCATCCTTTCGAGGGTCTAAGACTCACCCTTCGAGGGCTAAAGCTCCACCCCCTCGAGGGCTGAAGATCCACCCCTTCCAGAGACGAAGCTCCACCACCTCAAGGGCTAAAGAACCACCCCCTCGAGGGCTGAAGACTCACCCCTTCGAGGGCTGAAGCTCTACCCCTTCGAGGGCTGAAGACTCACCCCTTCAGGGCTAAAACTCCACCCCCTCGAGGGCTGAAGACTCACTCCTTCAAGGGCTAAAGGGGTGCCCAGAACGACGTCATTTTCGTCGGCCACCTGGCAGCACATGCTGGCTCACATGGAGGCGCTGCAACTTTTGACAAATGGGATTCACAAGAGGACAAAAGTGGTGCCGGAAAAAACGTCGTTTTGGGCGGCCACTTGAGAGCACAAAGAAGGGCACACGTTCGGCCTTGCTGGGAAATAACCACAAAGCCCCTGACGACGGTTGACACAAGCGTGCCGTTTCCAAGTATTCCTTTTATATAGTACACCATACTAGGTTTACTCCATGCTCTCAACACTATACATTCAAGTGTACTATTAATAACCTCCAAATCCGTATGAAGTGTACCAAAACAAGCCTCATTACGCCTCCAGATCTCATATATTGTTTCCGTAGCCGCCAATTTCAACAACTGGCTCTTCCAACCTTTACCCTTGTTGTTCCGGGTGAGCCATTTCATTTCTTCAGTCCATCCTCTAGGGCTCCTGCCTCTTCTTATCCATCTCAACACAACACTCCATACCGCCTTTGTTTTCTCGCATTCAAACAAAAAATGCTCCAACGTTTCCATTCTATCACAGAACACACACTACTGCTCCACTGATATGCCAAACTTCTTTGGCAAGCCAACTATAGAATAATTTGGCTCTCGGTCTAGTTAAGTTTCCATACATCAACGTCCTCCAAGGCACTCTCTCCAGCTCCTCCTTTAACCCTTTATATGCCTCTCTCATCCTAAATTGGTTTCTGTCATATTGTTTCCTCCATTCCACCAATCCTTCTGCTTTGTCTCTGCATTTCACTATGTTTTTCAGAATCCAAGAGACATCCTAGGGAAACTTTGTGTTCATAATATCACCATTCCCAATGTTAGTTTTAATCAAAGTAAACTCTTTTCAACGATTTGAGAAGTAAGGCCATGTTCTCTGGAGTTTATCTGAATTGATCTGATCTGATCTAATTTGAACTTAACTAAAAATAAGTGTGGTGAAAAATAGTAATGTATGACTAAATTAAGTTAAAATTTCATAACTACTCATATTATGTGTACTGCAAATGCTCTCTCCCCCTGTAAACCCTAAAATTGCCGCCACCATTACACCCCCCTCTTCCGGTGATTTCTTCAACCGGAAGAGGGGGAACCCCGCCTCCTTCTCTCTATTTTCCCTACTTGCTTTTATTTTTCTTTTTTCTGCAAACTTTTGTTATAGATCTGAGCCACTTTTTGTGCAAGCTCTGACGATGTCAAAGGTGCTTCTCCGGTGTTATTGAAGGCTGTATATTTGACAGTGAATTGAGAAATCGTGCCACAAACTTCAACAGCGGCTCTCCGACAGATTCCTTCAATTTGAAAGTTTCCATAGCCCCAAAGTCATCCATCTCCGGCAATCTTTCCGATGAAATCTTTAGAAAACGATGCGCTATGGCCTGTTGTATTTGAAAAATGACCGGAGTGTTGGATTTGGATTTCCTAACAAGTCAATAGAAGTATTGATTTCTAGGTAATTTTATTTCGATTTGAGCTTTGAATTTGTAGCCTCCCTCGAAGAAGATGTTTAAGATAAATGCTTGGAGGAAACGCGTGCTCGCCGACGAGGTGCACAACTCGCCGACGAGTTTTCACGTTTCTGGTTGCTGAAAACAGTCTTCATTTTCACCCAAATCTGGTGGATCGATTGGTTTTGGGTCGAGGGTATCGATTGGAATATGATTGGTCCAATTGGGTTGGGGTTGAGTTGGATTGGGTGGTCCGGTTCAAGTCAATAAACATGGGTATAGTTATTAGCAACCATAATTTTATTTCTGTAATTTTGCTTCCCATGTATTTGGTTTAGTTGATTTTCATTTCAGTTTGCCACATGGTCTAGATTTTAATGTTTTATTTTTTGTGCCCTTTGTATAAAAGATCCTAGTGATCTTCAAGTGTTCTAATGTAAGCCTACGGGCACTGCTTCATGTAAGCCTTCGGGCAACAATTGATCTTTAATAGAAAATGGTCGAGAACCCTATAAACCTGATTAACTATTAAAAAATAAGTTAAAATTTCATCAAATTAAATTTACACCAAACTAAACTAAACTGATTTGAACTGAAATTATAATAAATTCTAGAAAACAGGGCCTAAGAGTATTATAATTGGCAAAAAAAGATATATATAATCAATGGCGGATCTAGGGTGCGGGCACTGGGGCACGTGCTCCCACAAACCACCTTTATGTTAAATAGTTCTAAATATATGTATATATATATATAATGTATATTTGTTCTCAATATATATACTAGGTAAATTTTAGAAACAACATTAAACAAATGTATTAGTTGTACTACACTTTTCACTTTACCTATTTCAATTTTATTATTTTTAAATCTTCTCTTTTCCTTCTATTACAAGTACTAAGTGATTTTTTAAATCTTTATAATTATAAAGATTTGACAAATTATCATTTTATTCATTCATAATCACAAAATGAAACACTCACGTGATTAATTGCCTTTAGAGTGCATCGGCTGCCTCCTTATTTCAATAAAAATTTTAAAAGATAATTTGCACGATATATTTTAATAGAAGAAATCTAAATATACATTATATACTGCGTTAATAATGTACTCCTATAAAATATTTCCAGTCCAATCCATCATTGTCTTGACGCATTCATCGAAAAAAGTATATGTTATTGAATTTTTGAAGAAAGAGTTATCAAACGTTATTAAAAATATTATTTTTTAATATTGTAAAATCATATTGTTTATACTAAGATTGAAGTTCACTGTTACTATTAATCCTATACTTTATTTCTCATCTACTATTAGCTAATATTAACGTGCCCCTACTAAATATATTTTCTAAATCCGTCATTATATATAATATTGTTGGAAAATGATGGTTAAAAGGTTGAAATTTGTCAACTTTTTGGGCTTCGTTTTGAGTAGGACCCGAACGGATTTTGGGTCAATGGATGTCATTTTTGGGTTCTCCTCCGCGAGTACTATAAAATCGACTATTTAAACTCTCAAAACGGATCAAGGGTGAATGAGATATAAATGTTTTAAATATCACTCTTGAAAGAGGAAAAAAATGGGCGAAAATTGGCTCAGGTAATTTTCTCTGGACTGTCCAAAATGCGTATGGACCGCATGGAAGTCTCTGGAAGGCCCAACCGCATAGTATATATGGAATTACTTGTGTGTAATTCTTAAGAGATAAGAACAAAATATTTCCATATTTTGTGAGATATCTTGTCTTAAATAAATATGCGGTTTACCATGTTTAATATGATGAAGAATATTAGTACAAATATTTCTTCCTTTTCCAGCAGATTTGATTCGAGTATTCATGGAATGTCTCGGATTTGATGAGTTGGTGATTGGAGAATATTCTTCTCTAATTACAGAAAATCAGAATATCATGTTTCCATGATTAGGGTCTCTTAGAGTAGTATAAATAGAGCCTCTAAGTCAGTCAGAAAACTCGCACCATTCTCAAGTTCCTCATTTATTCTAAACTTGAGTCTCACTTCTTTCTGTCTCTGTCGGTGATAGTCCTTCGGGCCTTGCGTGAATCCCAGGTAACTCTTAAATGTTAATTGTTGCCTGCGATGGTTTTATCCTAGGGAACGATGTCCACGACGGGACTCATTCGTTTCAAGGGCAGCGAGTGATACTCGTGACTCCATCAATTTGTGATTACTTGAAACGTGATTCATGCTTTGATTATTTGTAATTTAAGCTTTTCGATTGTATGCTTGAATAATTAATAAAATTGTATTATTCTTGCATATGTTAATTGCTCATTCAATTTTTTTGTTTTTCGCATGATATAATCAATATATGTCCAACAGTCTTGAAACGAATGAAATTTGTTGATTTATATTGATTTGGTCAAAAGATGCATGCGTAGTCAAAATAATCATACCGGTAAGAATGCTTGCATAAAAATATGGTATGCATATATATTACTCCCAGGTAATTCATTAGAATGAAGTTACCATATTTGTTTGGAAACAATAACTAATGCACTGCCGCTGGTTACGTGTGAAAAGGAGTATATATATTACTCCCAGAATATATATGTAAGGTAACTTGCTCGAGTTGCATGCCATATTTATTTATATGCATATCATTGTTTGTCCGAAAATATGCATAGGTAATTGCATGCTTTATGAAAATATGCATGCTAATGGTTTTGGTTATTTATAACAAAATTAAATTGAGCAATTTGTTATGTATAATTGTTTAAAAATATTATACTACAATATGTCATGTGTACTTATATTTAATGGTGAATAATTTTGTATGTACACATTGATGAATCCCAGAACCATGTCGAGCAATGATGCTGCGAAGACTACCCCTGGGGCGATGCCTTTTGTGGCTGTGTCTCATGCTGAGAAACCCGAGAAGTTCAATAATGGTATGAACTTCAAGATGTGGCAACAGAAGATGCTCTTCTACTTGTCCACTATGGGTTTGGAACGTTACGTTCACGAAGATCGTCCCGTTGCGGATGAGAATAGCGCTAAGGAAGTTCAAGATGCTGCGGTGGAGTGGAACTCTAAGGAGTATATCTGCCGCAACATCCTGTTGAATAGCCTTCACGATGCCATTTGGAATGTGTATTCGGTGAAGGAGCCTTCTAAGGTGTTGTGGGAAACTCTTGACCAAGAGTACAGGGGTGAGGAAATTGGATCCAAGAAGTGGGTCGTCGGCAAGTTCCTCGACTACAAGATGGTTGATGCCAAGTCTGTGGTCAGTCAAGCTCAAGAGCTTCAAATGATGATCAATGAGCTGATAGCCGAGAAGATGACAATGTGCGAGACTCTCCAAGTCTATTGCATCATTGAGAAGCTGCCTCCAAGTTGGAAGGACTTCAAGAGTTATCTGAAACACAAGCGATAGGTGATGACCATGAGGGATCTGATCCAAAAGCTTCGTGTTGAGGAGGATAACCGCATCTCTGAAAAGAGGATGAATGGATCTGTGCCTGTGGCAAGGGCCAATCTCGTGGAGGTTGGTGGGAGCTCCAAGTCAAAGAAGCCCAAGGCAAAGAAGGGATCCAAGTTGGGAGCTAAGGGTGGAGTTTCGAAGAAGTCGAAGTTCACTGGCAAGTGCTATAATTGCAACCTCGTTGGCCACAAGTCCTCCGAGTGTAAGAAGCCAAAGAATGCCAAGAATGAGGCAAACATGGTTGAAAATCTGTCACGAGATGTGAATAACATCGATCTGTGTGCTGTGATTTCTGAAGTCAGCATGGTGGACTCCAATCCAAAGGAATGGTGGATTGACACTGGTGCTACGAAGCACATTTGCTCTGTCAAGGAAGTGTTCTCAAACTTCAAGGCAATTGAAGATGGAGAGACCATCTACATGGGCAACTCTGCAACTTCCATGGTGAAAGGCCGTGGCACTGTGGTGCTAAAGATGACGTCTGGGAAGGAGTTGACTTTGAAGAATGTTTTGTATGTGCCAGACATTCGCAAGAACCTTGTGTCCGGTTCTATGTTGATCAAGCATGGCTTTAAGCTAGTGTTTGAGTCTGATAAGTTAGTCTTGTCAAAGCAAGGTATGTTTGTAGGCAAAGGTTATGAGCTAGATGGTATGTTCAAGTTGAACACCATGGTTGTACCTCCTAAGAAAGATGAAATGAATGCTTCTTCTTCTGCTTACATGACTGAGTCTTCCAATTTATGGCATGGTAGACTAGGACACGTTAATTATGATTCGATAAGAAGATTAATTAAAATGGAGAACATACCTAACATGGAAATTGATGCAAATCATAAGTGTGAAACTTGTGTTGAAGCTAAGATGACTCGAACGTCTTTCAAACAAGTTAAACGAAGCACGAAACCTCTTGAGTTGATACATACCGATATCTGTGATCTCAAGTTCGTGCAAACAAGAGGAGGTAATAAGTATTTCATCACTTTCGTGGATGATTGTACGAAATACTGCTATGTGTACTTGCTGAAAAGCAAAGATGAGGCAATTGAGAAATTTGTTCTCTACAAAACGGAAGTTGAAAATCAACTTGATAAGAAGATCAAGGTGATTAGAAGTGACCGTGGAGGTGAATATGTAGAGCCATTTAGGGACTATTGTTCTGAACATGGCATTATTCACGAGGTCACTGCCCCCTACTCGCCTCAATCTAATGGTGTGGCTGAACGTAAAAATCGCACTCTTAAAGAAATGATGAATGCGATGTTGATAAGTTCTGGGTTGCCACAGAGCATGTGGGGGGAGGCTATTTTGACGGCCAACTATCTCTTGAATAAGATACCCCGTAAGGATGAGAAAGCAACTCCTCATGAGTTGTGGAAAGGCACGAAGCCATCCTTTACGTACTTGCGAATGTGGGGGTGCCTTGCGAAGGTATTAATCCCAACCCCCAAGAAGTTAAAGATCGGACCTAAAACGGTTGACTGTATCTTTATAGGATATGCACATGAGAGTAGTGCTTATCGCTTCCTTGTACATGAATCTCATCATCCCGAGATTCACAAGAACACGATCATGGAATCAAGAAATGCAAATTTCTTTGAGGATGTGTTCCCTGCCAAGGAAAGGGTCGAATCGTCAAAAAGGACCATTGAGTCATTAGACGAAGGCATAGTAATTCCTGACGATCTCGAGGATCAAGAGGAAGAAGTGGATGAACCTAGACGAAGTAAACGGATTGGGACGGAAAAAACATTTGGTCCTGATTATCTAACGTTTATGCTTGAAAGTGAGCCACAAAGCTATAAAGAAGCTGTGAATTCGTCTGAGGGGCCTATGTGGAAAGAAGCGATTAAAAGCGAAATCGACTCGATTCTACATAATCATACTTGGGAGCTAGTGGACTTACCTCCGAGGTGTAAACCACTAGGCTACAAATGGATCTTCAAGAAGAAGATGAGAGCAGATGGCTCGATTGACAAGTATAAAGCTAGACTTGTAATCAAAGGTTATAGACAAAAGGAAGGTCTTGACTACTTTGATACTTATTCTCCAGTCACGAGAATAAGCTCCATTAGAATGATACTTGCTATCGCCGCGCTGCGTAAGCTTGAGGTTCATCAAATGGATGTGAAGACTGCCTTCTTAAATGGAGATTTAGAGGAAGAAATCTACATGGAGCAACCTGAGGGGTTTACGGCTCCCGGTCAAGGAGGAAAAGTCTGCAAGTTGGTGAAATCATTGTATGGTCTCAAACAAGCACCAAAGCAATGACATGAGAAGTTTGACCATGTCGTCCTTGCCAATGGTTTCAAAATAAATGAGTGTGATAAGTGCATCTATGTGAAAGACACGGAAAATGGATATGTAATCCTATGTTTATATGTAGATGACTTGCTCATTGTGGGTAGTAATGAAAAGATGATCAAATCTACCAAGGACATGTTGAATTCTCGTTTTGACATGAAGGATATGGGACTGGCGGATGTGATCTTGGGGATAAAGATCATCCGAAGCTCTGATGGTATCACCTTAACCCAGTCTCATTATGTAGATAAAATCCTTGAGAAATTCAACAAGAATGACTCAGAGGTGGCGATGACTCCAATAGATCCGAATTTGCATCTACGAAAGAACAAATTGGAGGCTATTAATCAGGTGGAGTACTCGAGAGTCATTGGGAGTCTGATGTACTTGATGAGTTGTACTAGACCAGACATTGCCTACACTGTAAGTAGGTTGAGTAGATACACGAGTAACCCCAGTATGACTCACTGGAAAGCAATAACTAGAGTATTGAGATATCTACGTTATACTCGTGATTATGGTCTACATTATTCGAGTTATCCAGCTGTAGTTGAAGGATACAGTGATGCAAACTGGATACACGATATAAAGGATCTGAAATCCACTAGTGGGTATGTATTTACACTAGGTGGAGGAGCAGTTTCGTGGAAGTCCTCTAAACAAACGGTTATTACTCGATCCACGATGGAATCTGAGTTTGTTGCCTTAGACAAGGCGGGTGAGGAGGCCGAATGGCTCCTTCAATTCGTAGAGGACATTCCTAGATGGCCGAAGCCTGTGCCAGCCATATGTATACATTGTGATAGTGTATCTGCTATTGGAAAGGCTCAGAATTTGCTCTATAATGGGAAGTCTCGTCATATTCGACGGAGACATAGTTCCATAAGACAACTTCTCTCAACTGGAGTGATCACAATTGACTATGTAAGGTCGAAGGACAACATAGCTGATCCCTTGACTAAAGGGTTGAATCGAGAGATAGTTAAAACATCATCGAGAGGAATGGGACTGAAGTCCATTAAATGATGGGTTACGTACGTGAACACCCAACCTATGTGACTGGAGATCCCAAGATCTAGGTTCAAAGGGACAACTAAACTGCAAAGACCCATTGCGATCACTGTGGGGGTTTCATACCTCCTATCTTATTCCTATGATGAAGAAACAGTGATGTGAATGGAGGTTAAGCATTAGGTTGCTTTTAATGGTTCATGGCATCAAGTGTGTAGTACTTGAAAGAGCGCATAGTCTCTGGAACTGCTCTTACGCCAAGAATCACCTATGTAAGCGAGAAGTGTGGCCGCTTCGAAAGGGAATTGTTGGGACGCAATTCTTTAGAAACCTTACAGAACTAGGCGTGTGCCATGGCCTGATTAATGGACACAACCGAGGAAAGCGCAAGGGCTAGGAAAGATGTCTGTGGGAAGTGCATTGTCGTTCACACAAGCGGTTGGGGAAGTTCAAGGACATCGCGTCTACTTCCTAACCAGTGGGCTAAGTGTACTCTCTCAAGGGAAAGTTCAAAAGGTGACACCTACTTATCCTATGCAGCATCTATGCCGTCGAAATGAATCTATCACCAAGTTCAACTCTGTGTCTGACGTGATTGTTCTGATTCCTACATCAATATCTATTCATGTGGGGGATTGTTGGAAAATGATGGTTAAAAGGTTGAAATTTGTCAACTTTTTGGGCTTCGTTTTGAGTAGGACCCGAACGGATTTTGGGTCAATGGATGTCATTTTTGGGTTCTCCTCCGCGAGTACTATAAAATCGACTATTTAAACTCTCAAAACGGATCAAGGGTGAATGAGATATAAATGTTTTAAATATCACTCTTGAAAGAGGAAAAAAATGGGCGAAAATTGGCTCAGGTAATTTTCTCTGGACTGTCCAAAATGCGTATGGACCGCATGGAAGTCTCTGGAAGGCCCAACCGCATAGTATATATGGAATTACTTGTGTGTAATTCTTAAGAGATAAGAACAAAATATTTCCATATTTTGTGAGATATCTTGTCTTAAATAAATATGCGGTTTACCATGTTTAATATGATGAAGAATATTAGTACAAATATTTCTTCCTTTTCCAGCAGATTTGATTCGAGTATTCATGGAATGTCTCGGATTTGATGAGTTGGTGATTGGAGAATATTCTTCTCTAATTACAGAAAATCAGAATATCATGTTTCCATGATTAGGGTCTCTTAGAGTAGTATAAATAGAGCCTCTAAGTCAGTCAGAAAACTCGCACCATTCTCAAGTTCCTCATTTATTCTAAACTTGAGTCTCACTTCTTTCTGTCTCTGTCGGTGATAGTCCTTCGGGCCTTGCGTGAATCCCAGGTAACTCTTAAATGTTAATTGTTGCCTGCGATGGTTTTATCCTAGGGAACGATGTCCACGACGGGACTCATTCGTTTCAAGGGCAGCGAGTGATACTCGTGACTCCATCAATTTGTGATTACTTGAAACGTGATTCATGCTTTGATTATTTGTAATTTAAGCTTTTCGATTGTATGCTTGAATAATTAATAAAATTGTATTATTCTTGCATATGTTAATTGCTCATTCAATTTTTTTGTTTTTCGCATGATATAATCAATATATGTCCAACAAATATCTCTAGGAAGGAGATGATATACCCGGAAAATCATGTTAGGTCCAACACGAATATAGAAATCTTGTTTTCTACGTTCCTTTCCCTTTCGGCTGGACCGCCTGAACCTATACAATAGGGCCTTGCTATATCCCGCCCTGTATTTTACCATCCTCGCCCTAATACGTATAAATACACGTATTTTGAATTAAAATAAAATAATTTTAAATTTTAAAAACCAGGAAAAAGAAAAAAAAATATTAAAAACCCTATAAAAAAAACTATAAATACCCCTCTCCCCCTCCCTCTCTCCTTCCCTCTCCCATTCCCTCTCTCTCCCCCTGCTCTCTCCAGCCCCTGCCCTCTCCCCCTTCCCTCTCCCCCTTCCCTCTCCCCCTTGCCTCTCCATTTCCGACCGCCGCCCGCCGCCCGCCGCCGCCGGAATCCCGCCGGAATCTCGCCGGAAAATGTAAGTTTTTGAGAAATTTTTTTTTTCTTTTCGTGGGAATCGTTGCCCGATCTATTCGAATTTTGTTGAACTTGTCGGAATTGTTAGAATTTTGTTGAGCTTGTCGGAATTGTTAGGATTTTAGTTATGTGACATAATAGAAGTTATTGAGAAACGATTTTTTAGAAATTGTGCTTCTTTGGAAATTGTTTAGCTATGTGACATATGTGGAATTAATGACATAATGACATAATTGGACATGATGACATAATTGGAAGCTTATTGTGTTTTTTAGTAATTATTTAGTTTAAATTTGGCCATAATATTTTAGAAATTGTATTTTTTAGAAGTTGGGTTTTTTAGAAATTATGTAGTTATGTGACATAATAGAAATTACTTAGGAATTATTTGTTTAGAATTTGTGTTGTTCTGGAAATTATTTAGGTATGTGACATAGTTGGAATTAAAACGAAGAAATTGTGTTCTGTGTAAATTACTTAGTTTAAATTTGGACATAATATTTTAGGAATTGTTTTTTTTAGAAATTGGGTTATTTAGAAATTATTTAGTTATGTGACATAATAGAATTTATTTAGAAATTGTATTTTGTAGAAATTGGCCAATTTAGAAATTATTTAGGTATGTGGCGTAATTGGAATTAAAACGAAGAAATTGTGTTTTGTAGAAATTACTTAGTTTAAATTCGGACATAATATTTTAGAAATTGTATTTTTTAGATATTGGGTTATTTAGAAATTATTTAGTTATGTGACGTAATTGGAATTGAAACGAAGAAATTGTGTTTTGTAGAAATTACTTAGTTTCAATGTGGACATAATGGTTTAGAAATTGTATTTTGTAGAAATTGGCCAATTTAGAAATTATTTAGGTATGTGGCGTAATTGGAATTAAAACGAAGAAATTGTGTTTTGTAGAAATTACTTAGTTTAAATTTGGACATATTGTTTTAGAAATTGTATTTTTTAGAAATTGGGTAATTTAGTAATTATTTAGTTATGTGACGTAATAGAAATTATTCAGAAATTATTGATTAGGAATTGTGTTTTTTGGAAATTATTTAGTTATGTGACATAATAGAATATAGTTCTATGTAAATAAACTTTAGTAATCCGATGTAAACAATTGTGTAGTAAACTGTTACGATATGTTTTAACTATTGTTTCCTTGAATGTTAATAATAGTGCGATGTGGTAAGAAAATAAGATTATTTAGTTATGTAATCTCCAATTTGTAACTAGAAAAAATGTTCCAGTTCGTTGATGCACTGTTCGAAAATATTAGTTCACACGTTGTTGAAATGTATGTTAATTTATCTTATCATATCAGTTTGATTCACTTGTTGTTATACTAATTACATATCTTGTGTCGTAGATGAGCACTGGTGGTCAACCTGACGGTCATGGTCGTTCCATACGACGAAGATGTGTTAGTGCCTCGGCGAGACAGGCTAGAGGCCGCGTGGTCGAGGATGAACCGTCGCCTCGCCCGCGGGAGTTTGATGTAGGAGCGGAGCAGCCTTCTCCACCGAGCGTTCGTGCATTCGATCCCATGCCGACATGGGACGGTCCGGAGATTAACATCCTCACGTCCGGTGGTATCCGTCATGAAAGTGATTGGCAGATGAATTATGACCTGCCCGCAGATGTCCCCCCGGTGGGCCAACCTGGTTCGAGTGTTCCATTGGATGCCGGGATCGAACGTTATGCTGAAGCTGGAACCAGGCACACCGTGAGGAACAGAGCTGGTCAATTCGCACAGTCTTCTGGTGGATCGTGCAATGCCGGTGAGCCTAGCACCGGAATGGCACCGAGGAATAGGAGGAAGCGACCCGCCGCCGATGAGACGTGGCTAGTGCGGGGACCAGTGGCTGGTGGCCCGCAGGATGACCTCGTCATACCAAGCTTCGGAGGACACGTCGCGCTTGACGTTTGGAATGGTATAGAGCGAGGTGTGTTGAGATGCCATGCTCGGTCGCCGCTATGCAAGCAGCTAGTCGACACGCTCCCCGAACTGAGCGATGTTGCACAGGCCCGGATACATGCGACCGGGTTGGGCCACCTGCCTGCGATTATGTTCCAGTTCCTTGACATGGCACTGATATCCGCTTTTGTCGAGAGGTGGCAGCCGGACACGAACACGTTTCACATGCCGTTTGGGGAGATGACCATCTTGATGCATGACGTTGAGATGATTCTTGGCATTCCCATCGATGGTGGCGCTGTTGCGAGTACCATTTCGGCGGAGACTATTGAGGAAGCGTGCGTTGAACTGTTTGGGAAAGACGTGGAGTCCTTCGTCGCGGAAGACTGGAACGGGGGTAACATAGATGCCCAATCGTTGATGGCGAGGTGTGTAGCGGCGGGGCAGAGCCAGAACTTCCAATTTTTGTGCTACATGCTGACCCTGTTTTCATCCACGCTTTTTGTGGATAAAACTGGGAATAAGGTTAGAGCCAACCTTCTACCCCTGCTTGATTCGCAGTTGTCGTGGGGCTCGGCAACGTTGGCCAGTTTGTATCTGCAGTTGGGAATTGCGTCCCGGTCCAAGGCGCGCGGCCTATGCGGATGTTGCACGCTGCTTCAAGCATGGATATACGAGTACTTTCCGATGTTTCGGCCGGGACCGAGTACGTTGCCAGCTCTTCCGGGTCGCGCCAGTCGGTGGCACACAGGGGATAGATCGGGGAGGGGTACGGGGAGGCTCGGTGCCATCAGGCGACAGTTGGATGCCTTACAGCCTGACCAGGTATGAATTCCATGCTTTTACTCTTATTCTGACAGTAGTAGATAGATCGGATTCCATAGAAACGTAACATGTCTGTGAAACTTTTTGCAGGTGGATTGGTTGCCATATGGAGTGGACGTGGTTAGGGCTGCGGGGGGGAGGACTCACTACCGCGGCGTGATTCGACACCTCGACGCAATGGAGGCGTACATGCCAGATCGCGTTGTGCGGCAGTTCGGTCTCCTACAGGGTATACCGCGGGGTCTTGCAATTGCGCCCGAGCCTTGTTCCCGCCCGGCTGATCCAGCCGGCTATTCAGTGACCTACCCAGGGAGGCTGCAGTTGACCCTATGGGAGATGGCACACAGTTGGCACAACGGTCAGCTTGCGGCGTTCCCGATAGCCACGATCCCATCAGAGTGTACCATGGATTACGAGGGCTGGTACGCGACCCATTCGCACCCATTGATCGCAAATCCTGAACATGCTGCCGCGAGTGGACCGGACAGGATACATCATCAGTTATCGGTAAGTTTTCCCGTACTGTTTGCTTCGAGTAATTCTATTACATTTTACTGTTTCGTTATTGTAAACTCTGTTTCCTGTGCAACAGATGCTGAGTGACATGATGGGCGACCTGGATCCGTTTGACTCGGCGACCGTTGATGGACTCGCCGCCGACCCCCGCGTGAGGCAGTTGATGACGACTTTTGTCAGTCGTCGCGATGAGTACCGCAGGCTCGGTTATGGCCCCATTCCGTAGTCGGACGTTTGCTTATGTATGAACCCGCAGTTTTGCCATAGTTTGCTCATTTATGTAATCGGTAACTGTTTGTGCATATCAAATACATAAGTCATCGATTTTTGCAACAGTAATGCTATCAAAATAATTACTCCATGCTTCGATAGTAACTGTAACGGTTGCGTGCATGCCAAACTGTTTCTGGCGAATTACAACAGTTAATTACTCTCAGAGTATGCTCTTCTCCAAGCCCTTAGCCTCCTACGAAAGGGTAACTCCCAACCTACGACATTAGCGTTCCTCAACGTGGTCCACATATTAACCACGGGGGGCATGGGACAGTTTTCCTTCACGTGTACCCGGACGAAATGGCTTGCACTGCGAACGTATACAATGTGTAGCTCCCTACTTGTTACAATGCTGGTCGAGCTGCTACTCCGTCGGACTACATCAGATTCGCTCGTATCTACATCCTTATCCTTTCGGCCCCGATTGCAAATGCAATATAACCTCAGGGGACCATTCCTATTCTGTTTGTAGGACCCCGTCACAAGTTCAAATCCCACCTGCAGAGCAATCCGTTGCAGGTAGGAGTAAGCCTCGGCAACGTCTGGGAACACAGCTGAGGTGGCAAATGGAGAGTATCCGTTCCGCCCTGCAGCAGCTTCACATGACTGATTGTCATCCTTAAACAGCAATAAACATCAAGTAATTAGTTACACTCAACTGCTATACCAATTACAATATCAAAATTAACGTAAAAAAATGTAAATTAACGTTACAATAATTAACAAAATTAACAAAACAACAACATTAACGTCACAATAATTAACAAAATAACAAAATTAACAAAACAACAACATTAACGTTACAATAATTACAATTAACGTTACAATAAATAAAATTAACGTTACAATAATTTTTACGTTACGATTAATAAATTAAAATACTAAGATGAGCATAAATTAAAAAACTAAGATGAGCATAAATTTCTTTCCCATTAACAGCTAAAACATACATGTAGTGGGAAAAAAATGCAATAACATCGTGGCTAGAATTAATATAACATTCTTACGGTTCAACAAATTAAAATATCAAAATAGCGTAAAAATACGTAACTTAACGGTACAATAATTAACAAAATCACAAAATTAACAAAACAACAAAAATAACTGCTTCAGTAATTAATAGGACATACATTAACGTTACTGCTATTAACAGGAGATAAATTCATAGGAGATAAATGTGCAATAATTTCATCGTAACAGTTAATAAATTAAAACACAAAGACGAGCATAAATTTGTACGGCAAAAATTATTAAATTTAACAACTACTTACGGACAGAAAGCTAATTAGTAAAATTACCTCCGAAGACATGGAATTTCTAACACCCTTTTCGGGGTAATTTTTGCTCGTCTTGGATAGCAATATTTTTCGAGTGCCCTTTGAATGAGTAAGGATTCGAGTGCCCTTTGAATGAGTAAGAATTCGAGCTCATTTATAGCAGTCCGTTTTTTGGAAGCAGGCTGGCACGGCTCGCGCCCAGCCCACGGCGAGCCGAGGCGCGTCCGGCTCGCGCCCCAGCCCTGGCGAACGGACCGTGCGCGGCTCGCGCCCACCGCACGGTGAGCCACGGCTCACGCCCCAGCCCTGGCGAGCGGCCCGGCGATGGCTCGCGCCCTGTCGGTGGCGACCGGCCCGCCGGCGGCTCGCGGTCCACCGGTGGCGAGCGGACCGGCGGCGGCGCGCGGCCTGTCGGTGGCGACCGGCCCGGCGGCGGCTCGCGGCCAGCCCGCGGCGACCGGACCGGCGCCGGCTCGCGCCCAGGCCGTGGCGAGCTGGGTCCGGCGGCGGCGCCCGGCGGTCCGGCGGCGGCGCCCGGCGGTCCGGCGGCGGCGCCCGGCGGTCCGGCGGCGGCGCCCGGCGGTCCGGCGGCGGCGCCCGGCGGTCCGGCGGCGGCGCCCGGCGGTCCGGCGGCGGCGCCCGGCGGTCCGGCGGCGGCGCCCGGCGGTCCGGCGGCGGCGCCCGGCGGTCCGGCGGCGGCGCCCGGCGGTCCGGCGGCGGCGCCCGGCGGTCCGGCGGCGGCGCGCTAACCTATTGTCAAAAAAAAACAAAAAATACTGTATACGTATTAGGTAATTTACCTATTGAAAATGAAAAAATAAAAAATACTGTATACGTATTAGGGCGAGGATAGTAAAATACAGGGCGAGATATAGCGATCCACATACAATATGAGGAAGACATTATTATTTTATACGTAGTATAATAAAAATTGAACGAGTCAAAGAATTTAAAATTAGAAATCCATATCAGTGCAAAAACTCAATCTTGCAATTGAATTTTGCGCACCAGATTTGTATTTGGACTGTAGCGTAGACAATTAGACATCATCATCAACCATCATATTATCTTCATCAACCTCTAAAGACTTATGCAAAAATAAATAATCTACATTCTTAATTAAACTCTCAACCAACCGTTCTTTTTATTAACAAATTATCACAATTTTTATTTTACACTATATTATTAAGATTGATATAGTATTTTGAATTCATTCACTCATTTCATATTTTTATCTTTTGATAAATTTTCTTCACACATTTATATTCTAAAAATGTAATATCCCAAATAACGCATCACATGTAAGTAATTCTCTTATATATAATACGTTTTGTTTCTCTTGTGATTGATTTTGCGGAACAAATGTGCTCTTTGCTGTAGGCACAATCAAACAAAGTCAGTATGATAATAACTTCTGAGGAAATCTTGAAATAATAATAGTTTCACCTATTCTGTGTCTTTGTTTTAAGTTGGACAAAAGCGTGATTATGATATATTCTCCGTGTTCCCTCTTTTCCCCTGTCTATTCTACCATAATTTTCTTAAAGTTTGTCATCTTTCTTTTTATGGTAAAGAGTACATCACTTTCAACAACTTATTAAACTTTTTAATCTCTTCAATCAATTTTTTTCACACATTTCAACTTACAAAAAAAATAACACATAAATATATGGTGTCAAACATAGTGAAATAGAGAGAGTAATATATTTCGATAAATTCCCCCAAACAGATCTTTATAAATTATTTTTCTTTTTCCAAACAGACCATTAAATGTTTTACTAGCTAAGAGTCATGTCTTGGCTTTGTTAGTTTCCAAATTAGCCGAGGTTTGCTATACGTTAAAGGTGAATATTTCGTGTTCGTTTTCGGAAACGTTCTACTAATATAATTATATGTAGTATTCCATCTGCACACTTTTCTTTTTTGGGTGTCCTAGGCAAATCTGCACACTTTCTCCTCCAAGTAAAATTCAGTTTTCTAAAAGACAATATACCCTTACAAATATAAAATTTTACATAACCATATCCATTAATCCATTATCCCAAACCCTTACTCCACTCACTGCCTCCTTTCTACATTCACTACCTCCTCTCTACATTCACTACCTCCTCTCCACTCACTGCCTCCTCTCTCCACTCACTGTCCACTCACTACCTCCCCTCCTCCTCCACCGCTTCCCCTCCTCTGCCTCCTCTCCGCCACCGCTTCCCGCCACTGACCCTCCCTCCCCCGTTTCCCGCCACTGACCCTCCCTCCACCGTTTCCCCTCACCCACCACTCTGCCACTGTCCAGATTCGACTCCTCTACCTCTGGTTCCAAATTCGCCTCCTCCGCCAGTTCTCTCCACTCACCACCTCCTTTATTCTCACTGCCTCCCCTCCTCCACCGCTTCCCGCCACCGACCCTCCCTCCACCGCTTCCCCTCCTCCACCTCCTCTCTGCCACCACTTCCCGCCACTGACCTCTCTCCACTGCATCCCCTCCTCCGCCTCCTCTCTGCCACTGCTTCCCGCCACCAACCCTCCCTCTATCGCATCCCCTCCTCCACCTCCTCTCTGCCACTGTCCAGATTCGCCTTCTCTGCCTCCGGTTCCAAAATCGCCACCTCCACCTCAGGCTCCAGATCTGCCTCCTCTGCCTCCCCTTCTTCAAGATCTAGCGACTCCATCGTCAACAATTCACTCTCCGCCTCTCAAGCCACCGACCCTCCGCCACGGCCCTTAATGAGTATCACAACCCTCAACTCATTTTTGTCACTCGTTTTCTTCACCCCTCCAACCCTCCTCCCTCCGTCCTCAGTGATATACTATAGTTACAAACTGAGGCCTCTAAGACTGATCTTAACTTCTGGAAAACTCTTTTTCCGATAAGTAACATCTACTCGTTTGCTTGGGTTTTGTTTTTGTTGGTGTTTCTGGATTTTTTGTGATTGGTTGGATTAAAGAGAGGTTTTTTTGGATCTGGGATTGCTTTATTTGGTGTAACTAGTGACAATTGTCTTGAATTTTAGAAATCACTAAGTGGATTGTTGTTGCAGTTTGTCTGCTGGAGGGAGTGATGGATGCACCGGTGAGGAAGAAAGAGATTGAGGCGGAGGAGCGGCGGCGGCGAGAGCAAAGTTAGAGGACGAAGAAAATAGTTGAAAGGGGGAGGGGTTTTTTTAGTCTTTTCACCAGGGGAAAATTTGCAGAGAGATTTTCTCTCTCTGCAGGTTCCCCTGGGACGGAGGGAGTATTACTTTTATTTTCTCTCCCTCATATGGAAAACAAGTTGAAAGACCTGCTACCAATTAAGGTGGGTTGGACTTAGCAACAAAGAAGAGTTTAGATATAGAAAAAAAAAGAAAGTAATAAATTAACCCTATTATTTTTGTGAAAGTGCTAATTTAATTTTGTAAAATCTGAAAGTGCAAATATAACCCTACATAATTGATGAAAGTGCAGATTTAATGTTGTGTTAATTGAAAGTGCAAATATAATCCTAGATATTTAGATTATGTACAAATATAACCTTTTTGGAAATTTGAGGTTGGAATTAGGTGAAATGTCAATTTTACCCTTCTAAAAAAAGAAAAATTAACCATTTAAACCCCAAATTTTGTTAACCCTAATTGATTTACCTTCCTCCCGCCGTTTTATTTCTTTTTGCTGGTCCATCCGTTCCTAACCAAAGAGATCTGCTAAAATGAACGTCCACATCAGCTCTCGTTGTAGAATTGCTCTCGCTGGTGGATTCGCGCATGTGGGTCTCGCTGGTGTGGTGGGGAGGGAGAATCAACGCCCTCGTGTATTTTGTGGGTTGAATGTGCTAAAAAATCCTTTCTTTTTAATGCCTCTGTGTATTTGTTTTTTTTTTGCAATTGAATTGAAAAGGTATTGAATTGGATACTTTTTTTTGGATGCCCCTTTTTGTTTTTATGGGTTTTTTTGGGGAAATGGGCCAAATTTGCCCCAAGAAACTGTAAAGATTCTATTTTTATGGCTTATGGATCTTGTTCGAGACTCAAGAAATAGAACCCTTCTTTTTGTTTTTCATTTCGGTTGCCTATGTACCTGCTCTGGGTTTTTTGTCTATGGGAGTCAAGATGAAGGGGATTTGTAAGGGATTCAACAACTTCTTTTCTCAAATGCTTGGTAAGAACTCGAAGAACAAAGATTCGGGGTTGGCTGGTGGGAGGCAAAACACGACAGCACGATCACCTGGGTTTATCAGTGTTGACGGTGATGATATTTAGAGGAGCGATGACGAAGGTTTTTGAAACAAAAGGAAGTTTTGATATTGTGTTTTGATATTGGTTTTTGAAACGTTAATAAGGGCATATTAGTCTTTTCAAGTTGGTCAATGGTCGGAATTTGTTAGTCAACGCCAGAATCATGGTCGGAGGGTTATATTTCCACTTTCATTCAATAGTCAGGGTTGTTTTTGCACTAAAAAATAACTGAGGGTTAAATCTAAACTTCCTTTAAGATATAGGGTTATATTTGCATATTGCCCTAAAATTTTAAACAATTGTTCCGATGAACCCAAATTGCACTATTCTAGCATTGACGGTAGGAATTCAATCGTTGACCTAATATAAAAAGACAAAACTACCCCTGAGTTTAAACTAAAAAATTTATGACCATTACACCCCTTGCTAAATCAACACTTTAAATTAAAACATCAGGTTAGATCATCATTTTAAATTAAAACATGGGGTTGAATTAATCGTTTTTCTACTCCTTCAAACACATGGTCGCACCACCACCGCCACCCATAGCCCTAGCCTTGCCGCCACCCCTAAACATTCTCTCCCTTTTCTCGCTACCCATATAACACTTCCAAAACCACTCACCTGCCACTGTTGGCGTCAAAACCCTCCATCCCGTCCCACTGTTCTTCTCATCGCTCATCGTCCCACCGTTGCGACGGCCCTTCTTTCGTAGACGTCAAATCCATATTGATTTTCTGCGAGCTCGCTGCATGTCAAAAACCTGATTGAGTTTTCCCTTGTCCCACCACCATCCCAGCCTCGTCCCACCACCATCCCAGCCTCGTCCCACCACCGTCTCAGCCCTTTCCTCGCTGATGACACGAACTGCAGAGACCTCGTTAGTGGTTTGCGGTCATGGTATATCGGAAGGTTTAGGAGAAGAAGAGGGAGGTTTTATGAGGGTTTAGGAGAAGCAGATGGTGGCTCGGTGAAGGGATTATGAGAAGAACAAAATGGCTCACCCACTGCCAATGCTGGAATGAGAAGGTGAAGAAGAAGTTGAGTGGCGGTGGAAGAAGGTGGTGCGGCGGTGGTGGGATGAATTTTTCCCAATGGTGGAAGAAATTTTCAAGTTTTAAAAAGCATTGCACTGAGGGTAATATCATCGTTTTAAGTTTTTTTTTAATTTTGAACTTTTTTAGAAGGGTATAATGGTCATTTTATAGAATTCCAGTCAATTTTAGGTTGTCGGGGTTAGATTGACACTTTTTATCAAAACATAGGGTTAGATTTGCACTTTCAGATTTTATAAGGTTGGATTGACACTTTCGACCTAAACATAAGGTTATTTTAGGCCTTTGCTCTAGAAAAAATGGTTACATGATTTCTAATGCCTTTAGTTAAGGTGGGTTGGAGTCTCTTATTGATTTGATATCATAAAGGCTAGATGAGGAACAAGATCGATTCGACGCTGGAGCTTTTGTAATCCAATATAATACACTTAAGAATATCATTCTTACGCTATCCACTAGGTACCCACTAGTGGAGAGGCTTCTACTAAAGGCAGTTATATCGAACAAGAGAAGGCACTTTCATTGTGCCTTCTCTGACCCTATCTTCCAATGTCCATCAATAAAAGGTCGTTCTTGGAACTGCCTTTAAAAATGCAAACAAAGTCGTTTAAAAACCGCCTTTAAAAATATGAGAAAATTGTCTTTAAATAGTTTCCGAGTTTGGAAACTCTATCTTAGCTTCCAAAAAAAAGCTGCCGAAAACCAATCGGTTTCCGGCAGCCAGATCCATCTCAGAAAAAATTCCAGAACAACAACGATGAACAAAACATCAATACAATCGCAAAAAAACAACAATACATGAAACACGAACAAAAAAACAATACAAACAATGGCGGAGGCTTTCGGCGGCGACACGACGGAAGCATTAGGGCTTCTTGCTTCACAGCGAACAACGGAAGGCTCTGGCTTCACGGCAGATCGATCTCCACCGTCTATGGTTTCAGGGCGAACGACGAATCCAATTGTCTCTAGCTAGTGGCGGCGGAGAGAACCTGAGGCTAGCGGGGCTAGCATCTCCGACGAGCGGCAGAGAGAACTGAAGCTAGCGTCTTCTCCACCGTCTCTGGCTAGCAGCGGCGGAGAGAACCCGAGGAGAGCGTCAAAGGTGGGGCTAGCGACGATAAGGCAGGGATAGCGGTGGCAGAGAAAACCCTAGGCGAGCGGAGGGGTGCCGTGGGCGGTGGAGCCTAGGCAGAGGGTGACAGTGAGGCGGTAGAGGGACGGTGAGGCGGTGTGGAGAGGTGAAAATAGGGTTGATCGTGGGAAATAAAATTGGGGCAAGGGAGAAGGTAAGGCAAATTGGACCAACTATATGAAAATATGACATGGGGTTTGGGCAAAAAATTATGGGTTTGAGCTCATTAAAGACAGCTTTGCCTTTAGAACCGCCTTTAAAATAAAAATGTGACCTAAGAAAGCATTTCCAAACTCAGAAATTCCATTTCCAAACTTGGAAATTCTTCCGGACTTCAATTAAAGGCGGTATTAAAGGCAGAACCGCCTTTAATTAATTTGAACCGCCTTTAAAATGGAAAAAATGACCTAAGAGCCATTTCCGAACTCGAAAATAGCTTATGATCTCAATTAAAGGTGGTTCTAGACGGATTTTTTAAAACCACCTTCTATTGCCGCTTTTAGTAGAAGCCTCTCCACTAGTGACCGTATAGTTTTCATAATCAGAATGTGTGAGTTTATTCCGTAAACCAATAAGTGATCACACACAGACCGATCGATAAGAACCTACAATGAACGCAGTAGGAACTTGGAGGCTGAACGAAGTATTCCCTCGTGATTGTATTTATATATATAATAGAAAGTGAGTTATCATTTAATTAATTAAAATTTACCAATCTACATATTCATGGAGGGTATAGCTCACAAAGTATTTTATTATACCACATAATAATTGTTCTACCAAATCAATCATTTACCAGTTGCATAACTACTTGGATAACCGATATATTTCAGTATAAAATAAAATTTATTAAATTTAACTGAATAGCGGTCAATTTCTCACAATAGGAAATGCAATATTTGTAGAAGAGGGGAATCCCAATTTCCCAAGTGTGGTAGGGGACCTGTTTGGATGAATATGATAAGGGAGTGACGGAAATTAAGTCTTGGCTGTTCTTCTTTACCATAGAATAAACTTTACAATTTGGTCCAAACGAAACATAGCCATAAATGTCTTGCCCCATAAAATATCAACATCGTGCCACCCAAATCCCACCACTTGTTCATGCAACGCACTTTGGCATCGGAATTCTATTCTCAGTCTGGACCATGTCTCTATTTTTTCTCCCCAAAATGGTCCTTTTTTCTTTAAATGGTCCAGCTTTCTTCTTCTACGGCTTGTTCTCTACGAAAGAGTAAATAGTTATGATCCATACATGTTCAACAGTACGTGTACAGCACCTTCAGTGTTTGTTAAGCCAATAAACTAGCCTTTTGCTAATCTTTGGTTCAAATATAAAGGAAGTCCTCTACTATTCGACATGAAGCCTCTTATTCAAGAAGGAAAAATAAGCAATTTATACTGCTTCCTCCGTCCCAACTATACTTGCACTCCATAGTTGAAGTTGATTAGTGTCTTATAATACCACATCGGATGAGTAATGACAAACAAAAAACAGTTAAGGTACAGGTCCATAATTATGAGTGGGGTAGGAAGCACCCAATGTGGGGCAGCACACATTGATCAGTGAGAAATGTGGTTGGAATAATAGTGGCAATCCCCTTCCCCTTCCCCGTGTGGGTTCCTTGAATAAACTCACGGCCACGTGAACATTGTTCCCTTTGTTTCGCACCAACTCTGTGTGTCGTGAGCTGAGAGATGAAAGTCCTGTAATGCTGTTTTCTCTTCGGATCCCTTGTGTTTGAAGGGATGCAGGCGCTACGTGGTGTTTTTTGCCCTAGAGAAAAGGAACCAACCCCTTGGGAACATATGCGCCCTTTTGTTTCTTTCAGCTTCATTCAAACTAATAGCACAACGCAAAAGGGTTTAATAGATGACTTCTAAGAGCATCTCTACCCATGAATTTTAGACATATTTGTAATACTATTAAAAAATTACCTCTGGTAACTCTTCATTAGAGTGTATGATTTGCAGACAGGTGTAATTTGATTAATTTACATTCTTGACATGTTTTCAATGTCAGTGGATCCACATAACTATTTCAACAATATAGTTGGAAATGTATTAGAAATACATATTCCCCCGCCCCGCTATAAATTGCTTAATTATTTTTTGGGGTCAAAATTTTACAAACTTTGACCTAAATATATATTCATCTACATATAATAAAAATATTATGTGGGATCTCTTAAAATCTATTTTTTAAATATCAATTTTTATGCGACACTATTATAGATTACTAGAGATATTTACAGTCAAACATGCCTATTGAAATTATAGTCAAACAATTAAGAAAATTTTTAGTTGGACGGAGGAAGTCTGTGGGATCATACAAGTTACAATCTAATGTAGCATTTCCTTGAAGAAAATATGACCCTGCATGTCAATCTAGAAGCTTATATTATGTTGTATTTCATCGTTGAAGATGCTTTACGTAGTTTACTTTTTGTTGATACACTCCAATGGCCAAAATGCTCCAGTAAAAATTGGTCTAAATTCCATACTAACAGACGTGAATTTTTCTAAAATCGGTAAAATGTAAAATTAACCCAATTAAATTTTAAAAGTGTAAATATGACTAGTAAAATTTAATGTGTGAAATTAATCCTAAATTTTATAAAATTGTGCAGATACGATGTTGTAAAATCTGAATGTTCGAAACTAAGCCTAAGTTTTTGTAAAATTGTGGAGTTATATCAATTTTGCTCAATTTCGACATTGCTCAATGAAGTAAGGTGTTGACCAAACCTAAAAAGACATAAATACCCCTATATTTAAAGCTGACATTCTAACACACTGTAGGCCGCCTCGGCACCACCGCACCGGCACTGACCACCACCGCCGGCCAACAGATCTTTTTTCTTTCCAACATCAAAACTCCAGTTCACAGTCAACAAAAGAAGAATAAAAAACACCGTGAATTTGGCACCCAAATCTTTCAATTCTCATCATAGATGAACAGGGACCGCTCTGCTTTACCACTCCACCGCCTCCATCTCAACTCGCCACCAAGCCCGCCCTCCTAAAATCCTAGCCCACCACCCATCTCAACCATAGCTTGTTGCTCCGACGCTCCGACACCACCCAACCATTCCTCCTTCTTGTTGAATGTATATTGATAAAACATGTGAAAATTAAATAACGAAATTACACAAGCAATTTAACATAAGCAAGAATAATAAAATTTTATTAATTATTCATGCGTACATTTAGAGAGCTTAAAATACAATTAATAAGCATGTTTCAAGCAATCACATATATCAACTATTGATGGAGTCACAAGTACACTCGTTGTCCTTGAAACAAATGAGTCTCGTCGTGGACATCGTTCCCTAGTATAAAACCATCAAAGGTAATTTTAACCAGTAAAATTACCTCGGAGTCACACAAAGCCCGAAGGACTATCACCGACGTCCGAGGTTTCTGTGTGACATAGAGGCTCTATTTGGAGATGTCTAAGAAACCCTGTGGAACGAGACATGGAAGATCTGATTCCCGTAATCAGAGAAAATATTCCCCAACCACGGAGTTTGACTTGGTGATAGATTTATTTCAACCACATAAATGCTACATAGGATAAGTAGGTGTCACCCTTTGAACTTTTCCTTGAGAGAGTACACTTAGCCCATTGGTTAGGAAGTAGACGCGGTGTCCTTGGACTTCCCCGACCGCTTGTGTGAACGATAATGCACTTTACACAGACATCTTTCCTAGCCTTTGTGCTTTCCTCGGTTGTGTCCATTAATCAGGCCATGGCACACCCCCTAGTTCTATAAGGTTTCTAAAGAATTGCGTCCCAACAACCCCCTCTCGAAGTGGCCACACTTCTCGCTTACATAGGTGATTCTTAGAGTAAGAACAATTTCGTAAATTATGCGCTCTTTCAAGTATCATACACTTGATGCTGTGAATCATTAAAAACAATTTAATGCTTAACCTCCATTCACTTCACTTTTTCTTCATCATAGGAAATAAAACAGGAGATATGAACCCCCCTCCCCACAGTGTTAGTTGTCCCTTTGAACCTAGATCTTGGGATCTCCAGTCACATAGGTTGGGTTTCCACGTATGTAACTCATCATTTAATGGACTTTAGTCTTATTCCTTTTGATGATGTTTCAACTATCTCTTGATTCAACCCTTTTTTCAAGGGATTGGCTATGTTGTCCTTCAACCTTACATAGTCAATTGTGATCACTCCAGTTGAGAGAAGTTGTCTAATGGAACTATGTATTCGTCGAATATGACAAGACTTCCCACTATACAGTATATTCTTAGCCTTGCCAATAGCCGACACACTATCACAGTGTATACATATGGCTGGCACATGCTTTGGCCATCTAGGGTGTCCTCTACAAATTGGAGGAATCATTCGGCCTCCCCACCCACCTTATCTAAGGCAACAAACTCGGATTCAATCGTGGACGGAGTAATAACAGTTTGTTTAGAGGATTTCCACGAGATTGCTCCTCTACCTAGTGTAAATACATACCCACTATTGGATTTCAGATCCTTTATATCGTGTATCTAGTTTGCATCAGTGTATCATTCAACTACAACTGGATAACTCTTATAATGTAGACCATAATCACGAGTAAAACGTAGATATCTCAATACTCTAGTTATAGCCTTCCAGTGAGTCATACTGGGGTTACTCGTGTATCTACTCAACCTACTTACAGTGTAAGCAATGTCTGGTCTAGTACAACTCATTAGGTACATCAAACTTTCAATGACTCTCGAGTAATCCACTCGATTAATAGCCTCCAACTTACTATTTCGTAGATGCAAATTGGGATCTATTGGAGTCATCGCCACCTCTGAGTCATTCTTATTGAATTTCTCAAGGATTTTGTCTACATAATGAAATTGGGTTAAGGTGATACCATCAGAGCTTCAGATGATCTTTATCCCTAAGATCACATACGTTAGTCTCATATTCTTCATGTCAAAACGAGAATTCAACATGTCCTTGGTAGATTTGATCATCTTTTTCATTACTGCCCACAATGAGCAAATCATCTACATATAGACATAGGATTACATATCCATTTTCTGTGTCTTTCACGTAGACGCACTTATCACACTCATCAATTTTGAAACCATTGGCTAGAACGACATTGTCAAACTTCTCATGACATTGCTTTGGAGCTTGTTTGAGACCATACAATGATTTCACCAACTTACAGATCTTCCTCCTTGACCTGGAGCGCTAAAACCCTCAGGTTGCTCCGTGTAGATTTCTTCCTCTAAATCTCCATTCAAAAAGGCAGTCTTCACATCCATTTGATGAACTTCAAGCTTACGTAACACGGCGATAGAAAGTATCATTCTAATGGAGCTTATTCTCGTGACATGAGAATAATTATCAGAGTAGTCAAGACCTTCCTTTTGTCTATAACCTTTGATTACAAGTCTTTCACTGTGCTTGTCAATTGAACCATCGGCTCTCGTCTTCCTTTTGAACATCCACTTGTTGCCTAGTGATTTACACCTAGGTGGTAAGTTCACTAGCTCCCAAGTATGATTTTGTAGAATCGAGTCGATTTCACTCTTAATCGCTTCCTTCCACATTGAACCCTCGGACAAATTCACAGTTTCTTTATAGCTTTATGGCTCACTTTCAAACATAAACGTTAGATAATCAGGACCAAATGACTTCTCAGTCCTAATTTGTTTGCTTTATCTAGGTTGTCAATCGTTGCTTGTCAATTGTGCTTGTTAATTGAACCATCGGCTCTCATCTTCCTTTTGAACATCCACTTGTTGCCTAGTGATTTACACCTACGTGGTAAGTCCACTAGCTCCCAAGTATGATTTTGTAGAATCGAGTCGATTTCACTCTTAATCGCTTCTTTCCACATAGGACCCTCAGACGAATTCACATTTTCTTTATAGCTTTATGGCTCACTTTCAAGCATAAACGTTAGATAACCAGGACCAAATAACTTCTCAGTCCTAATTTGTTTGCTTTATCTAGGTTCATCCCTTTCCTCTTGATCCTCAAGATCGTCAGGAATTCCTACATCTTTATCTACTGACTAAATGGTCCTTTTCGATGATCCAGCCCTTTCCTTCGCAGGGAACACATCTTCAAAGAAATTTGCATTTCTTGATTCCATGATTGTGTTCTTGTGAATCTTAGGATGATGAGATTCGTGTACAAGAAAGCGATAAGCACTACTTTCATATGCATACCCTATAAAGATACAATCAACTGTTTTAGGTCCTATCTTTAGCTTCTTAGGGGTTGGTATCAACACCTTTGCAAGGCACCCCCACATTTGCAAGTACGTAAAGGACGATTTCGTGCCTTTCCACAACTCATTGGGAGTCGCATTCTCATCCATACGTGGCATCTTATTTAAAAGATAGTTGGCCATTAAAATGGCCTCCCTCCACATGCTTTGTGGCAACCCAAAATTTATCAACATTGCATTCATCATTTCTATAAGAGTGTAATTTTTACGTTTAGCCACACCATTTGATTGTGGCGAGTAGGGGGGTAGTGACCTCGTGAATGATGTCATGTTCAAAATAATAGTCCTTAAACAGCTCTACATATTCACCTCTACAGTTACTCCTAATCACCTGGATCTTCTTATCAAGTTGATTTTCAACTTCCATTTTGTAGAGTACGAATTTCTCAATTGCCTCATCGTTGCTTTTCAGTAAGTACACGTAGCAATATTTCGTGCAATCATCCACGAAGGTGATGAAATAATTGTTACTTCTTTTTTTTGGACAAACTTGAGATCACAAATATCGTTATGTATTAACTCAAGAGGTTTTATGTTTTGTTTAACTTGTTTGAAAGACGTTCGAGTCATCTTGGCTTCAACACAAATTTCACACTTATGATTTGCATCAATTTTCATGTTAGGTATGTTCTCCATGTTAATTAATCTTCTTATCGAATCATAATTAACATGTTCTAGTCTACCATGACACAAATTGGAAGAGCCAATCATGTAGGCAGAAGAAGAAGCATTAATTTCATCTTTCTTAGGAGGTACAATTATGGTGTTCAACTTGAACATACCATCTAACTCATAACCTTTGCCTACAAACATACCTTGCTTAGACAAGACTAACTTATCAAACTCAAACACTAGCCTAAAGCCATGCTTGATCAGCACAGAACCGGACACAAGGTTCTTGCGAATGTCTAGCACATACAGAACATTATTCAAAGTTAGTTCCTTCCCAGGCGTCATCTTCAGCACCACAGTGCCACGGCCTTTCACCTTGGAAGTTGTAGAGTTGACCATGTAGATGGTTTTGCCATCTTCAATTGCCTTGAAGTTTGAGAGCACTTCCTTGACTGAGCAGATGTGCTTGATAGCACCAATGTCAATCCACCATTCTTTTGGATTGGAGTCCGCCATGTTTACTTTAGAATTCACAGCACAAAGATCAATGTCCTCCACATCACGTGCAAGATCGTCAACCATATTGGCCTCATTCCTCGTATTCCTTGGCTTCATACAGTCGGAGGACTTAAGGCCAATGGTGTTGCAGTTGTAGCACTTGTCAGTGAACTTCGATTTCTTCGCAACTCCACCCTTAGCTCCCAACTTGGATCCTTTCTTTGCCTTGGGCTTCTTCGACTTGGAGCTTTCACCATATTCCACAAGATTGGATCTTGCCACAGGCACCGACCCATTGATCCTCCTATCAGAATTGCGGTTGTCCTCCTCAACATGAAGTTTTTGGATTAGATCCCTCAGGGTCATAGCATTTCGCTTGTGTTTCAGGTAACTCTTAATGTCCTTCCAGCTTGGTGGAAACTTCTCAGTGATGTTGTAGACTTGGAAAGTCTCGCCTATCAGTATCTTTTCGGATATCAGCTCATTGATCATCATTCGCAGCTCTTGAGCTTGACTGACTAGAGATTTAGCATCAACCATCTTGTAGTCGAGGAACTTACCAACGACCCACTTCTTGGATCCAACCTCCTCACCCATGTACTCTTGGTCAAGAGTTTCCCACAGTACCTTAGAAGGCTCTTTCACTTGATACACACTCCAAATGGCATCGTGAAAGTTATTTAAAATGAGGTTGCGACAGATATAATCCTTAGAGTTCCATTCCACCGCATCATTTTGGACTTCCACATCGCTCTTATCATCCGCAACTGGATGATCATCGCAAACACAACATTCCAAACCCATAGAAAAGCATCTTCTATTGCCACATCTTGAAGTTCATACCATTATTGAACTTCTCGGATTTCTCAGCATGAGGAATAGCAATAAGAGGCGTCGCCCCTGGGGTAGCCTTACCCTGAACAGTCACAAGAGGCATCGCCCCAAGGGTAGTTTGAGCCTGAACAGTCACAAGCGGTGTTGCCCCATGGGTAGTCTCATCGCTTGACATGGTTCTGTTGTAAACAACCAAAACCCATCAATTTTTCAAATAAAAAATTATTCTAAAAGAATCTCCACATAAAATTAAAGCATAATTTTCAACATTCTGTATCATACAAATTTTGAATTCTTCATTTCGAATTCATCAATCAATTTCAACCATTGAATACGGCATGCATGATATTAAGCTATACTGCATCAACAAAAAAATCGCAGCATATATAACATGCAAATTATAAGATATAAGGTATACATAATTTCGAACATCCATTCAATTGACATGCATATTTTTTATTTTGGCATGCATAAATTTTGAACAGCTACTTAGTCGAGTATTATGACATGCAGATTCTAATTATTTACCAAGTATACTACATGATATTAATCCAAACTAGGCATATAATTTGCATGCATGGCATATAATTAGCAATTCAAAATTAGGCATATTCGCCTACGACATGTATTGCATAGGCATATAATTTGTCATTCCAAATTAACATATAATTCACATGTATTGCATATTGCGACATCATTGGCATATACCTCGCAATTCCAAACTAACATATAATTTACATGTATTGCATATGGCGACATCATATAATCCGTAACTTCAAATTAGACATATAATTCGCATACGACATAGGCATTAATATTTAGCGTGTAATTTTTTGACAAAGTTTAATGATATGAATCTCCTTGCGAAGACTCACGATTTACGGAATTATATCTTTGATCTAGTGAAGGGATCTGCAAACCCGCACTATCTCGCACGAAATTCAGGAGTCTAGCCCTCGGGGTACGCCTAACTTCGACTTGCTCTCTAACTAGCCCTCAGGATTAGATTACAAGGTTTATTGATACTTAACTAGCCCTCGGGGTTAAGCAACAATGGATTAGCTCGCAAGCAAAGAGTATGAACTCAAAAGGTTGTATATTTGATTGATGAAAGGTTGTAAGGTTCGTCCATAAGGCCTCCCTTTTTATAGGGTTACAATCTTGCCTCAAATCCTAATCACAAATGGAAACTGAATCGACTTATGGCAGCTTTAAGAAGCTAAAACCATATTTAACTAAAATACCTAAAATAAATGGTAATCTAAGGTAATCAGGTTGAATTCTTCAAGAAGTAACCTTGAAGAATATTACCTTATCTAAACTTACCGAATATAATTCTAATCAGAATAAAACTGAATATACTAAACCTTAATGGACTGTATTTTCAAAATTCAGCTCTTCAAAGCCCACATGGCCGAGCTATCAGTCCAATAAACCCAAAATGACATTATTTTACAGTGATCACACTACCTCATTAAAAACCCAGTGGGAAAAAAGAGTATAGTGTTCTTCATGATGTCTTCAGTTTGTCGATAGTCTTGAATAATGAATCCAAGATGTCGATGGTGACTCCTTCTTCAATTCTTCATCATAAAGGCGATCAATCAAATCATTTAAAGCAGCATCTCTAAGCTTAGTCCTTGACCTAGTCATAGGTCCTGCCATGTCACTTAGAGGATCTCGAACATATCCTTTAAATGTTTGATCAAGTCGTGGAATGTCTTCATTTATGGTGGTAGTCATCTTGGCATCTCCATCATTTAATCAATATAACTCAACAAATTTCATTCGTTTCAAGATTGTTGAACGTATATGTGGAAATTAAATAACGAAATTACACGCGCAATTTAACATAAGCAAGAATAATAAAATTTTATTAATTTTTAATGCGTACAATTGAAAAGCTTAAAATACAATTAATAAGCATGTTTCAAGCAATCACATATATCACATATTGATGAAGTCACGAGTACTCTCGCTGTCCTTGAAACGAATGTGTCTCGTCATTGACATCGTTCCCTAGGATAAAACCATCGAAGGTAATTTTAACCAGTAAAATTACCTCGGAGTTACACAAAACCCGAAGGACTATCATCGATGTCCTAGAGACTTCCACATGATCCAAGCGTATTTTAGACAGTAAAAAATCAGAGAAAACTTATTACCTGCGAATGAATTTCTGCCTAAGTTTCCATTCTACTAAGAGTGAATCTTTGAGCATCCATATCTCATTCACCCTTTATCCGTTTTGAGAGTTTAAACAGCCGATTTTATAGTACTCACAGAGGAGAATCCAAAAATGATGCCCACATACCCTAATTCATTTTGAGCCCAACTCAAAATGAAGCCCAAATGTTGACAAAATTCAACTTGTTTTACAATCATTTTCCAACAGTTCTCTCCCTCGCCATCACAATCTCAGCCCTCCACCCAGATCGCCACTATCTCAACCCTAATCCCTTGCTTCACCGTCGCCCAAGCCATCCTCCTCCTCTCCCCGCCACCACCATCTCAGCTTGTCGCAGTGGATCTTGAAGACGAGAGTTAATTAGTTCTGGCGGGTTAGAGCTTCGTCAACAGTGAACTTCATGGTGAAGTTTCACGCGGGATTGGTGGCACCTCTGTTGGCCAAAGGGTGTGGGTCTTCTGGTGGGCGGGGCCGCTGCCCTCGATCAAAACAACGGCGTAGATGTCATCTTGCTGATTAGGTTGACCTTGTTCAAAAAATGTGTGGAGTGGCGGAGCAGTGGATTCAGATATATATGGAGATTGAGATGGAGAAAATGCGTTCATGAAAGGGTAAAATTGTATTTTTAAAAAAGTAGCATTGGTAGAATTGTGTTTTTTCATATTTCCAGCCAAATTGTCCGTTGATAAAATAGTCAATCAAGTCCCCATGGTTAGATTGGCTCTTTCAGAGGGAGTATATTATTATATTTGACCAAAGCATATGATTAAAAATGCGCTTTTCTCTATCAGTTATAATGCCAAAGGTCATAAGGTCTAAAAATATACTACTATATGTTTCTAGAATTCTAGAATAAAGAAGTGTTTTATATATATATATATATATATATATATATATATATATATATATATATAAATATACACGTCTCCCAACAAAAATTGGACATTGTTATGTGACATTTGGACAATTCAATCAAAGAAAGAAATAATGATCACTCCATTTGTAATGATCGGCACAACTTCCTTTAAATGATGTTTTTGTGTGATAGACAATTTCTAAACATGACAGAATCCAAATTAATCTCTTTCGTTAATTATATTTTTTTCTCAATTCATTTAGATTTCATCCGATCCACTCCCATAGTTTATATGTATATATAAAATTAGTGCAAAAGGGAGGATGCAAAATCTCAACTGCCGTCTGGGTGCAGTGTATGTAGTTGAAACCATGTCTAGAGGTGACTGTACAAAATGGCGGGACTCGTGGGGCCGCTTTCGCACCCTTCGGCTTCGGCTGCTATTAGTTTGACGGTTGGTCAGTCTTGTTGAGCAAAATCATAGGCGCCTCTTTGTTCGCTCTAACCAGGACACGGTCCCGCTACATTTTAGCATCCATGTTTTCTCACGCTCCCATGCACGCGTTTAGCTTAACCAAACATCTAAATTATGGGGCGTTTGGTTTTGGGGAGGGAATATGAGATATTGATTCTCTTGATTTCTTTATTTTATTATATCCTTTCTCTATTTTGATTTTACAATTCTCTCATTTAGATGTGTCATGATTCTTTAGCTTTATTATGGGATTAAGATCCCTCATCTTCTTTCTTCCCGCCTTCACAAAAACTACACCTATTCTCCACCTCTTTCTACCCTTCCTCCTTTATAAAACTTTAACCGACGTGAGCAACATGTGATTCAGATACTTTCGGTGTACTTGGGGTATAATACTTACCGTATTCCCAGTAATAACAGTAGCAATAATATAGTAATTCATCTTCCACTTATATAGGAGATATTTTAGGGATATGTATGATTATGCATTTGTACCGATATTATACACTCATGGGATACGATAATCACTGTACCCATGAGGTATGGTATAATTTGCCCATGTGATTTCTAATTTTTACAGTTTCAAGACAAGATTATCAAAATAAAAATTAATATTAATGATTATTATTTCAACAAAAATATTATAATTTTATTTTTCGAGTTGATTATTATTTCAATTTAAATATTATAATTTTATTTTTTTTGTTGGCGAATATCATACATTATGTAACATTTTGGATTTACATCTATTTTCTATTTTTTGAAAGAGATTGAATTCGATTTTTTTATGTTCTATGTGAAGTCCATTCTTAAAAAATATATGTATGTGATTTTTTAACATCATTAATAGCATATATGATGAAATATAAATTTTTAAAAAATCAATATATCGTATGTGATTTACATATATATATTTTTAAAAATATGAACTACCAAACATGTAAAGATGACAATATTTAAATAAAATATTTACAAAAAATAATAAATAAATTTACATTTTTGTAATCACACGACACAATAATAAGTTTAAAATGATGTACTACAAATTTTTATGTTAAATATTATTTTATATAAACTAGATATGACAATAGTTCATTAAATACTTATATATTTTTTAACGGATTTGATCATTTGAAATAATTTATACTTGTATATTTTAATTTATAAATAGAGTCCGTCTCTTGAAAGACGGTCTTTCCATAAGTTATTGAAAGACCAAGGTTCAAAGTGCAAATTAGAATAAATGAAGATAAATTTTTTGGGTTGAATGAATCGGATTATAAACATTATAACTACTACACATGGTATAATAAATTTTTAATATTGCAACTAAGACCTTTTATCTTTTATTATTTTAATTAAACACGTCTTCCCATAACCCTATGGAAATACGGTCTTTCCAAAGACTTTGCCATATAAATAATGCTAAAAACTAAAATTTGTTTCTCTAATATGAACCAAACAATATGGAGTTAGAGAGAATTGGATTCTCTTTCCATAACTGAACCAAACAATTTTTTTTTTAAAACGGAGTTTCCATTTCTTTATCTTCCTTCCCTTTTCTTGATTTCTTTCCCTTTCTGCTTGAACCAAACGAACACGTAATTGTGGAATATCTTTACCCAATTCGAATACAGTTGTATCCCCCCGTAATTTATCAAATATTACCAGTAGCCTTCCAAAAAAAAAAAGTAAAAACCAGGATTAGAGAATACCAATTTTCCATGATTTTAGATTTTTAAAATTAAAATTAAAATTATCTTGCTACCAAAAAGTTCATTGGTGTCGCATTTTGTGATATGAAAGGAAATGTCACAAATATCCATTTTCAGGTGTTACTAAATATTTGTGACATGTATTCATGTCACTAAACTGAATTACCATATCAATCTACATCACAAAATTTAATGACTCTAAATTGAACTGCATCTTAAAGTGTCACAAAACAAACGATACTTCAACGCGTCTCAATATTTTACTGATACACTGAATAAAAGCACTTTACAAGGCGTCATTAATAATATTAGAAATGCGTTTGAGTGTCACGAATGCCCCAAAAAAATGTTATTACTGGAAGTCTTTTTTGTAGTATCTCCTAAGAATTCGATAATTTTGAGTATCCATGTGTTACCAAATATCCAGCCATTACGTCAAATAATACTTGTGATAACTCTCCATGTAAAAGTAAAAATGTAAGATGTGTACGGATAAAATAATCGATATTATATAGTAAAAGAGTAATTTGTTAATTAAGTGTCACTCCCACATTTAATCACATTAACTTTCATAAATTTTTAACAAGTGACACTTTTAAGGGTTGACACATCAATTAACCTCATTTAATTGATTTTCACTACTTTAAAATTTGATTGTCTTTACTGTAATCCTAAACTAAAAACATCACTTCCTCTTTTTTAACCTACCTTCCATCCCTCTCTCCCCGCCTTTGCTTATTCCATATAAAATTATTTATATATTATTTAATTTGACAATATTTCTATTTAAAATTTATCCTCCATCTTTACAAAAATTAATATTCTTTTCATGTAAATATAAAATATTTAACTAATTATCAATAAATAGTAAACTACATCATATTAAGTCCATCTCTTGAAAGATGGTATTTCCATAAATTATGGAAATACCAAGGTTTAAACTGCAAATGCGAAGAAATCAAGATAAAATTTCTGGGTTGCATTAATCGTGTCATAAACTTATAAATACTGTATGTTGAATAGTTAATTTTTAATATTGCAATTAAAACTATTTACCTTTCTATAATTCTAATTCAACCCCATCTTTCCATAGGTATATAGAAAGACGGGTTTTCCCAAAACTTTGCCAATTATATTTCACTTAAAATTTATAAATATAATAAAATATTAATAATTATAGTATTAGTAACTTATTTTAAATCGCGCATTGCAGGAGTATAAATTATGTTATATTTTTTATTTTCATTTTATGTAATTATTTTTCAGAAATTATTATAGTATTAGTAAATATATTAATTTATTTTAAATAATGATTCGTGTGTAATTCTCACGTAAGAATACCCGTCAACGAAAGAATCACTTTCATATATAACAACTCATTACTTATTTAAATAATAAATTATGTTACATTTTAAATTTTCATTCAAAATCGTGCATCGGCGCAGGTGTTATCTATTACTCCCTCCCCAACTATTTTTACACACTTTCCCCTTGGGACGTCCTATATATTTTTGCACTCTTCATTTTATTTCCAATTTTAGTCAGATTTTATTCATTTTTTAGTTGGGTTAGCCCAATTGTAAGGTTGAAACAAAATACAAAAGAAAAATAAAATACAAGTACCCCACTAGCACATGAGCCAAAAACTATTAAATAATAAATTTTTAAAAATAGTTCACCTTCCTCTCTTCGCAAAAATAGGTGGGACGGATAGAACAATATTATAAAGGCAAAAGAGCGTGAAATACACCGGTGAATGCGAGTGGAACAGCAGTATGCGGAGGAAGTTTTGTCGGGGGAGGAAGAAATAGGGATGGGAACATAAAGGCAAACGGGTCGGCCAAAACAGTGGCAATGATAAGGACACACTGGTTTAATGCCTGTCCCCTATTGCCTCCCCCCGCCCCCGTGTCCCCCCGCCCCATATATATACACCCCCCCCCGCCTCATTTCTCAAACACAACAACATCATCATCCTTCGATACATCCTCTCGAACCTGATTTCCTCTGCATCAATCGAAACAACAAAAGCAAACCTCATTCGCTATGGATCTCCAACTGGGACTTGCAGTTTCACGCGGCTTCGACCTGAATTACTCAATCAACGCAGAAACCGAGGCGATCCCGATCAAGAAACGCGGTTTTCATGAAGCCTTTGAGGATGATGAGCCCAGAACTCTGGCTTTACTCGTGTGGGAGAGGGAGAACCGTCACGATCTCGATGACGAAGCTGACAGCAGCTGCTGTTCCGTTCTGACCAACAAGTAATTGTTCCTCACAATCTCTTCCTCTTTCGTGCGTTTGAGATCACGTAAATTATATCGTGTTCCTGGGATACGGTTCAGTATTGTATCCGAATTCATTGATACTTACTGACGGCTCTGTTTTTGCACACAAAAGCAGTACTGATGCTGATGATCGCTGTGCGGTGGGGTGGCCCCCGGTGAGTGCGGCGAGGAAGAAGATTTGCCAGCAGAGCCGCGGGAGATTTATCAAGGTGAAAATGGAGGGGGTTGGGATTGCTAGGAAGGTGGATATTAATCTCCATCTTTCTCCCCAGGATCTTCTTCGAACCTTGCTTGCTATGTTTGCAAAATGTAAGCGAATTTATAGGCCTCTTATGAATTAATTTTGTAAGTTCGATATCTCGAAAATTTGTTCTGATTAAAAGGTTTTTTGTTTGGGGAAAAATAGGTCAAGACAGTGCTCAATTCTACCAGCTTAAATATCAAGATGGTGAAGGTGATTGGCAGCTTGTTGTTGATGATGTCAATTGGGGGTACGTCGTTGCACCCCTCCAGTTTTCTAATGTTGTCCCTCTTTCTTATTTGAGACGGTTACAACAATATTTGAATAAAAATAATAGTACTAGCTTTTTTTGTGGTGCTTCTTTCCTAATTAGAATGTGTTGAATTTGATGTTATTCTGCAGAAATTTCAGAAGGTCAGTGCAGCGACTAGAGGTGGTGAGGAAACAATGATTTTTGAGTACGGTGGCTTCTGAGTTATAACAGCAGTACTAGTGGAGGGTGATCAAGAAATGGCAGTTTTTTTAGGTTTTGTAATGAAATGGAATAGGATGCAAATAATAATGTTAAAGTTCATGTTAGTATGAATACTATGTCCTATTGATTTAGCCAGATGTTTGAGATGAAGAGTTGTAAGCTAATGAAAATGCCAACCTCTCTCAATTTTGCAATTTGTGTCCAAAATTTTAATTGCTTGATGAGGAGTTAAATCAGGGCCTCGTTGGGCCATCAGTCCAATATTTTAATTGCTTGATGAGGAATTAAATCAGGGCCTCGTTGGGCCATCAGTCCAATAATTAGAAAGGCCCAAAGACAACCCATTAAGTCTCAATGTTAAGTACCTTATTGGATCTTACCACAAGATAAAAGGAAATGTAAAGATTATGCAACTACAATTAGGGTTCAGAAGGTATAAATAAGAAAGTTTGTCATTACTTTTAGACTAAGCTTTATTAACTAAACGAACGGCCACATGCTGGCCAATCTTTAGAGCTTTTTCTTCCGGAATACTTTGGGGCATGTTTTCAGGTTGTCGATGGCTGTCAATAGATGGAATGTGGGCTTTTGGATCGAGTTCAAAGACACATCATTGCCCTTCGAATAGCAATCCTCAATTTCATTGCTATGCAGGTGGGGGGAAAATATCATTCACGAATCACGGGTCTAAAATATACTGCTCCCATTATCCAATTTAAAACTGTAATTTAACTATATTCATTTAATCAAAAATTTTAACTTTGATCATAATAAATTAGTGTATAAATATAAATACTATTAAATAATAACTTGTTTACATAGTGCAGCCTCTCTCTCTAGGGTTTAACAAAAACCTTGCGCAGCCTCTCTCTAATCGTGTGGCATTCCTTCTTCTTCAATCCTTTTTTCCCCATCTTCCCATTAGAGGATATGGGGGACAACAGTTTATTTTTATTTTAATTTTTTTATTCAATAAGTGTGAGTCTTGTCTCCACATATCAGTTTTATTTTTTAACCTGATCGATTAGATCGTTGTGTTCATGATGATAACTCGATTTAGTTGTTCACGTTGATGTATTGTTCTCTATCTGTTTATTCAGATTGTGTGTTTGCAATTTCGTTTGTAGTTTCATTTTTGGGTTTCCATCAATTTGGATTCGCCACATCCGTGTTTTTTAAGGTGTTTATAGTTTGAACAACATAGATCATGGTTGGATCAAGTGGTGTTACAGTTGTAGAATATCTCTCTTTGGCGCAGTAATATTGATGTGTGAGACGTTCCTCTATGCCAAGTGGATTTTCGCGGGAAGCGAGTAAATATCCCCGGGGGCAATGTTACAATTTTTATTGGATCTCTGATCTGTAATAGTACAGATGACCAGTTTAGTTGACATGTAATTTGAATATCCTTGCAATATATAGGTTATTGCTAGATGCTAGTTAGGTTGGATGCCAATTCCACTTACTGTAATTGCCGCTAGGTGTTTCCCATCATCTTGGAATGAATGATTTATCAAAAAAATTAAATGATAACTTGTTAGATTCATTATAACATATATTTTCAAAATATCAACTTTTCATAAGTTTTAATATTCCTTAATAAAATATAGTACTGTTGAAGATCTTATATTTTTCAAGTAAGTTGCTCAAAATCAAAGTGTGGAGTTTGAAATGAGATTGAGTGACTACTCAGCTCATGAAAATTCACATTTCAATATATTTTTTTTGGTGCTAAGATGAAGTTTACATAAGTTGGTTTTTTATCCAAGAACATTAAAGTGATAGACATGTCTTCAAAATAGAAATAGGAAAAAATTAACTGATAGTGGTGTTTTATGAGTGGTGTAACAGCCGAATGTTGTCTGAAGAATAGAATGTTTTTTGAAGAACATTCCTAATTATTCAAATAAATGAAATTTTAGAATTCACTGAATTTCAACATGTTCAAGTGGAAGCGTACTATGTTGTATGTAAAATTCTGTATAATCTTTCAATAAAAAAAATCCATTTGAATTTATTGCGCTGTGTTTAACTATTCTTATTTTTATGTTTGAGGAGACTAATTTTCAACAAAAATATGTTTTCATTATTGAAATTTTACACAAGTTTACATTAAATATATTAAAAAATATAATTAAATGATAATGAAATTTTACATAACATAAAGTCTTATAATTTAGATCGTCTAACCTTTATGTATAATTATTTTATAATTAATATAACAATGGAATGATTAAATATTTATTTTTTTTATTACAACAAGATTTTCATACTTTCAAAACTTTTTAAAATATGTTTTAGAATAAAAAATTAATAATTTAATATTAAAAGTTTTAGGAATGAGATTTGCTAATAGTTAAGTGATTCCATACGAGACACTCTCTTTACCTAATATTCTTTTATATATTACAAAAATTTAATGAGTTTGTCTCTTGAAATACGGTATTTTCATAAGTCATGAAAAGACCAACGTTTAAAGTGTAAATAGGAAAAAATAAAGATAAATTTTTTGAGTTGTATGAATCATGTTATAAACTTTATAATTGCATAATAAATTTTTTAATATTACAACAAAGATATTTTACCTTTTAATTATTTTAATTATACCACATTTTTTTAATAAGCTTTTGGAAAGACGTCTTTCCCAAGATTTTTGCCAAATTTAATAGGCTATATATTAAAAGAATTTATAAAATAGGCAAGGTAGCTTAATTTAACTCAAAATTGCTAACTACATAAATTTTGTTGCACGTGTATTATTGTAAAATTGGATGTTCAAAAAAATAAAACTGTGTAAAATTGCAAATGCCACAAAGTACCGCACACCAAAACAATCATATCCAAAAATTAGTTGGTCGCCAGGTCCTATATTTTACTGTTGGACATATATTGATTATATCATACGGAAAATCAAATAACAAAATTGAACAAGCAATTAATATATGCAAGAATAATAATTTTTATTAATTATTCAAGCATACAATCGAAAACCTTAAATTACAAATAATCAAAGCATAAATCATGTTTCAAGTAATTACAAATTGATGGAGTCACGAGTAACACTCGCTGCCCTTGAAACGAATGAGTCCCGTCGTGGACATCGTTCCCTAGGATAAAACCATCGAAGGTAACAATTAACACGTAAGAGTTACCTCGGATTCACGCAAGGCCCGAAGGACTATCACCTCGACAGAGCATCAACTGGAAACTTCGAGAAAGACAGAAAGAAGACTCAAGTTTAGACTATGGAGGGACTTGAGAAATAGTGTCTTTCTGACTGACTTAGAGGCTCTATTTATACTACTCTAAGAGACCCTAATCATGGAAACATGATATTCTGATTTTCTGTAATTAGAGAAGAATATTCTCCAATCACCAACTCACCAAATCCGAGACATTCCATGAATACTCGAATCATATCTGCTGGAAAAGGAAGAAATATTTGTACAAATATTCTTCATCATATTAAACATGGTAAACCTCATATTTATTTAAGACAAGATATCTCACAAAATATGGAAGTATTTTGTTCTTATCTCTTAAGAATTACACACAAGTAATTCCATATATACTATGCGGTTGGGCCTTCATAAGACTTCCATGCGATCCATACGCATTTTGGACAGTCCAGAGAAAATTACCTGGGCCAATTTTCGCCCATTTTTTTCCTCTTTCAAGAGTGAAATTAAAACATTCATATCTCATTCACCCTTGATCCGTTTTGAGAGTTTAAATAGTCGATTTTATAGTACTCGCGGAGGAGAACCCAAAAATGACATCCATTGACCCAAAATCCGTTCTGGTCCCACTCTAAACGAAGCCCAAAAAGTTGACGAATTTCAACCTTTTAACCATCATTTTCCAACAATCCCCCACATGAATAGATATTGATGTAGGAATCAGAAAAATCACGTCAGACACAGAGTTTGACTTGGTGATAGATTCATTTCGACAGCATAGATGCTGCATAGGATAAGTAGGTGTTACCCTTTGAACTTTCCCTTGAGAGAGTACACTTAGCCCACTGGTTAGGAAGTAGACGCGATGTCCTTGAACTTCCCCTACCGCTTGTGTGAACGACAATGCACTTCCCACAGACATCTTTCCTAGCCCTTGCGCTTTCCTCGGTTGTGTCCATTAATCAGGCCATGGCACACGCCTAGTTCTGTAAGGTTTCTAAAGAATTGCGTCCCAACAATTCCCTTTCGAAGCGGCCACACTTCTCGCTTACATAGGTGATTCTTGGTGTAAGAGCAGTTCCGTAAACTATTGCGCTCTTTCGAGTACTACATACTCGATGCCTTGAATCATTAAAAGCAATTTAATGCTTAGCCTCCATTCACATCACTGTTTCTTCATCATAGGAATGCGACAGGAGGTATGAAACCCCCACAGTGATCGCGATGGGTCTTTGCAGTTTAGTTGTCCCTTTGAACCTAGATCTTGGGATCTCCAGTCACATAGGTTGGGTGTCCACGTACGTAACCCACCATTTATTGGACTTAGTCATATTCCTTTCGATGAGTTCTCAACTAACTCTCGATTCAATTTCTTCGTCAAGAAATCGATTGAATCCTTTCCTCAAAGAATAACAACTCTTATCATATTGACCTTACGTAGTCAATATCGATAATTCTCATAGAGAGTAGTCGTCCAATGGTAAAGTGTCTATGTCGACACACCATCATCAATATGGCTTTAAGCTACAAGCTTTACGCTACACCAATACGCATAAAAGTGCTTTGGTCATCCGAGGGTATATCTTTCCCAATTTTGTCCAACACGATGGACTTAGATTTCTCTATGAATCTAGCAAGAGAGAACCATTTCTCTACACAACTCAAGCCATATCCACAAGTCTCACACACAGCTTGTTTCCAGTGATCTTTTTTAGATTACTCGTGTATCATCTTACTATCCATTGTAAGAATAGTCTAATGTGCACTTTAATAAGTACAACAGACTATCAATGACTCTTGAGTTCTCTTCTTAAGAGACACCTCATAATGTTTAGAGTCATTCCATTGAATACGACATATCTCCAAAAGACTCAATCATCGTATCAATTTTACTATCAATGAGAAAATCATAAATCAAAGACATAAATGACATGGTCATTTTTCGTGTCTCTTAGCGTATCTGCCTTCATCAAACTCATTGATTTAATATCACTGGCTAGAACAATTAGTTTGGTCACATGATGGATCATTTAGGAGCATTGAGCTTTTCATTTTTGCTCTATTCAGATTTTAATATCTAAGTCTCCAAATAACCATTTAGGTCCATTAGATGTACTTCTAGCTTTCACAAAACCTTGATAGCAAGTACCATCACCCTTGGACTCATTCTCACGTCTAGAGAACACCCATCAAGTACACAAATATACTTACTAATTGTTCAAATCTACTAGTACTCTAGTGATTTGCACTCATGGTAGATCAATCTCTCTATTGATCACCACTTTCCACAAAAATTATTTCATGGAATCTCGTTTCCTTCGTTGGTTTATCCCTGATCCTTAATGATTTCATCTATTGACTCTTAAGTCCATTTAAGATAAATCAAGATCTTTAACAGATACTTCCACAAAATACACTTTCCATCAAGATATATTTCTAGTTTCTGCATAATATTTCTTGTGAATTTCAAGAAATTGATAGCACTTCAACATTGTGCATATCTAGTAAAGATACTGTTTAAGTATTACTTTTACTACATTCGCAATATGCCAACCCACACATTCGAAAGAACTTTTAGGATGGCTCTATGAGGAGCTTTATTTTTCTCCTTCTTGGGGTATCTTATTTAAAAGATCGCCAGCCAACTTAAAGGTTCCCCCATAACGCTTGATCATTTCTAGCAATTTCCTTCAATCACCAAATGACCTTGCAAATGTCTACATTGTGAATCACATTCCCCATAGGATTCTATGTATTCACATCATGGTCACAGATAACCTCATATGTTTTCTATGCATCACGTAAGTGGTTTCGTTAATATACAAACCCAACTTACTAAAAGTCTGTGTGTTCAATAATGAATCGAACACTAGATTCTTACCCATAAAATTTCTTTTAGGGCTTGATCCTTTCAACAATCAAAACACCTTCATGTATTGATCTTTTATCGTGAAAGTCTCTCTTATTCCTTCAACTCCCTTGGAATTAGAGATAACTAAACTTTTCGATCTCAATTAATCATTCTTCCTCGCATGACCAATACCACAACCGATGCAGTATCAATCAATCGAGGATTCGATTAACTCTCACTAGGGCGCAGTGTGAGTTTACCAACTCCACACAATTTCATGCCCATTTTAAAGCCAAGCTTCAGTACAACTGTACTTTACTTTCAGACTACTCAAATCAAACTTGAGTGTCTTTATGCTCGAAACACATTCAAGTCCATTGCTCAACTCAAGTTTGAGTGCACTGCTCGACTTGATTTCGAGTTTACCCTTTTGGTTCGAATTAAAGTCCTCCCGACTTGATCAACTTGATTCAAATCTCTCGTGGTTACTTTTCCACTTTAAGTACCTATCAAAATTCATATCGTCGTTGAATTTTTAGGTTTTCGTCTACCCCCCACATTGGGCTGGTTTATACACATGTTAAGTTTCTCAAAAAACTCGTGTCTTGGGGTTCCTAGACCAAATGTCTTAGGATTACTCATCTCAGAATTCTAAGGCTTTCCAACCAAAAATCTAGAGAATTGACCAAATGTCTTGGGATTCCATATCTCATGATTCTTAGATTTTTCAACCATAAATCAAGAGATTTGACCAAAAGTCTCGGGATTCCCATTCTCAGGATTCTTAGTTTTCTCAACCAAATTCTTGAGATTTTCCCTTCAATTCTTTGATTACAAATAATCAAAGGTTTTTAGCATAGTCATGATAACTCATGCTTTAGGGTTTATACCATGGTTCACAAGAACCAATACCCTAGACATAGTTGTAAACTAATGTCTTCACGTTCACATTTATCAGGTCATACAAAATAACCAGAATATGTCGAACTTCGAGCTCATATGCTCTATCTGTGCAATCTAACAATTGTCACTCGTGAGCCATATGCTCGTAAGCGATCAATCAAGATAGCCAATTATCGGGACAAGCCTTGTCAAACCTTTCATTGCATCAAAAGGGCACTTTCCCAAACAATTAATATAATCATAGCATATAAAAGCATAACCCAATTTTAGATACAACATAGATCTAAAATTTTTGTATATGCAGCTAAATCAAGTCCCTAAATGAACGAGAATACATCATGGATCAAATAACCCAATGTCACATCCTTCATTCATGCACAAATATATTACACGCTTGCCGAGAGATGTCATGTTTAAGTGCAAATGAAGTTTACCATTTTATCGCATGCGATTCTCAGACCAAGCATATAAAAGTCATGAATCACTAGCAGCACATTCTCACACAAATATGGTTTAAACCTTTAACCAACATGAGCAGCCCACACAACCAAATTACTATACCATGCAAAATAGGTATTTCAACATTTGATCAAGTATTTAAACAAATACTATAACATTTTGAGGGCTTAGGAAATTTAAACATGTCTCATAATTTCCAAACATATGTACTGCTTTCATGTAATTGAATAATAATGTCTGATCCCATATTCTAAACTCATGGCATTTTTTTTCCCGTAAATTTAATTCAATCTTTCATGCAAAGAATCAAATATGATTTCTTACCATATCAACATTTAATCTCATAAGCATGAATATCACGGAATTAGCATATTTCCATAATTGCGCCATGTAATTTAACATACATGCTCAACTCATTTTCCCACATAATTAAGGGATTAATATAACCAAATCCATTTACTATCAAATTTGATAGCCTTAGTGTACTGGACATATATGTGCAAATATTATTCACATAACTCTCTTAGTAACAAAGTCATGTTTACGTCCAGATTCACGCAAATGGTTATCAAATATAATCCAAGCAATATATGTATATATAGCATATGCCATGATTCACTTTAATTAACGTGTATACGTACCATAGTTGCAAAACTGTGGTTACACTCTTGATTCTTTCATGTTGCCAAGCAAATCCTGCCGTATCTCCATGCCTAGTTTCCCTTCCATAAGAGATATACAACCTCGGATTCACCAATGCGTACATACAAAAGATTTCCATCGTTAAATATATGTACAAATCTCAAATATCGTAGTATAATATTTTAAATAATTATACATAACAAATTGCTCAATATGATTTTGTTGTAAATAACCAAAACCATTATCATGCATAATTTTGCAAACATACAATTTCCATAAAGCATGCAATCCCATGTGATTTGGGCAGAATTACAAATCACATGCATATTTTCGATAAATATGGCATGCAGATGGTATGCCGATTAATGAATATATCAGGCAAGTCGAGCAAGTAATATATGCATTATTACCTTACATAAATATTCTGCAAGTAATATATGCATACCATATTTATGCAAGCATTATTACCGCATGATTATTTTGACTACATCATGATTCTTCACGCATGCATCTTTTGACCAAATCAATATAAATCAACAAATATCATTCGTTTCAAGACTGTTGGACATATATTGATTATATCATACGGAAAATCAAATAACAAAATTGAACGAGCAATTAATATATGCAAGAATAATAATTTTTATTAATTATTCAAGCATACAATCGAAAACCTTAAATTACAAATAATCAAAGCATAAATCATGTTTCAAGTAATTACAAATTGATGGAGTCACGAGTAACACTCGCTGCCCTTGAAACGAATGAGTCCCGTCGTGGACATCGTTCCCTAGGATAAAACCATCGAAGGTAACAATTAACACGTAAGAGTTACCTCGGATTCACGCAAGGCCCGAAGGACTATCACCTCGACAGAGCATCAACTGGAAACTTCGAGAAAGACAGAAAGAAGACTCAAGTTTAGACTATGGAGGGACTTGAGAAATAGTGTCTTTCTGACTGACTTAGAGGCTCTATTTATACTACTCTAAGAGACCCTAATCATGGAAACATGATATTCTGATTTTCTGTAATTAGAGAAGAATATTCTCCAATCACCAACTCACCAAATCCGAGACATTCCATGAATACTCGAATCATATCTGCTGGAAAAGGAAGAAATATTTGTACAAATATTCTTCATCATATTAAACATGGTAAACCTCATATTTATTTAAGACAAGATATCTCACAAAATATGGAAGTATTTTGTTCTTATCTCTTAAGAATTACACACAAGTAATTCCATATATACTATGCGGTTGGGCCTTCATAAGACTTCCATGCGATCCATACGCATTTTGGACAGTCCAGAGAAAATTACCTGGGCCAATTTTCGCCCATTTTTTTCCTCTTTCAAGAGTGAAATTAAAACATTCATATCTCATTCACCCTTGATCCGTTTTGAGAGTTTAAATAGTCGATTTTATAGTACTCGCGGAGGAGAACCCAAAAATGACATCCATTGACCCAAAATCCGTTCTGGTCCCACTCTAAACGAAGCCCAAAAAGTTGACGAATTTCAACCTTTTAACCATCATTTTCCAACATTTACTTGATTATAACATATATTTATATTATTTAGTACATTCTTGTTGTTTCTTTAATATTAACATTTTTTTTTGTTATTTCTTTTATATTGGCACACTTTTTATTTTTTGTAAAATTCTTTTAATTCCATCCACTCATTCTACTTTTTACTTTTTATATTCAATTTCATCTACTCATTTTCATGATCTAAATCCAAACATCTAAACCTATGGTGCCACTACTAGTGAAATGGATGGAGTATAATATGTATTTAAAATTTAATTTAATTAATTAAAATATGTTTAATTTAATATTAAATTAAATTTATTATTTACCCATTGCCGCCGCTGTGAACCTCCGTCGTCCGTCGCCACCGCCGGTCTTCTCTTCTTCTCAGATATCCTCCGCCAACGGCGGCCTTCTTCTCTGGTCTCCTCTTCTTCTCTTCTTCTCCCCGTTCTCCTCTTCTTCTCCGGCCCTTTCTCTTCTTCTCTTCTTCTCCCCGTTCTCCTCTTCTTCTCCGGCCCGTTCTCTTCTTCTCTGGTCTTTTTCTCTTCTTCCCTTCTTCTCCCCGTTCTCCTCTTCTTCTCAAGCCCGATCTCCTCTTCTTCTCAAGCCCGATCTCCTCTTCTCCTCCGGTGACCGGTCTCATTCCCTTCTCCGGTGACCGGTCTCCTTCTCTTCCCTGGCCCCCGCTCTCCTTCTCTTCCCTGGCCCCCGCTCTCCTCTCCTTCTCCGGCTCCGGCTCTCCTCTTCTTCTCCATGCCCTGTTCTCTTCTTCGACTCTCCAATTCTTCTTCCGGCGTGTTCCCCTTGGGAAGACTCGAACCAGGTCTCCTTGACTGGTTCTCCTTCCCAAGGTCTGAACCAGGTGGCGGTGGTCCAGTGAAAACATAACATCTACCCCGGTGCGGCGCGGTGGTTGTGGTCCGACGGGTGGCGGTGGAGGTGGCGGTGGTTTGGTGCCGGCGGTGGTGGTGGACCAGTGCCGGCGATGGTTTTTTAGGGAATATCAATTTTTATTTTTTATTTTGATTTTATTTAAAATAAAATAAAATTAGTATTATACATGTCTAATACAACGTAATTAGTAAAATGTTGGGGGTGATATAGCAATTCCCAAAAATTAAACCAAACGATAAAACTACGATTCTCTGTTCGTTACAACTTCCAACTGATCCCGCAAGATCCCGGTTTAAAGGGCCGCCCGATTCTCCGGCATTCCATAAGACACCTGCCAACTCCGGCCGACTTCCGGCGATCCCTCCGGAATTGATTCCATTTCTCTTCCCCGCCGATTCTGGGTCCCCTTCTTCATCAGCCTCCTATATTTTGTCGCGGAGATTTCGAAGTCTCTATTTCAGACATGATGATGCTACGAGGTTCCGACATAGTTTTCGTAGCCGTCTTAGGTTAATGAAAGCCAATGAAAGGTACTTTTCTTCCCCCCTCCCTCCGGTTTTCATTCATATACTCCCTCTGTCCCTAGGTTAAATTGCACCAAAATTTTTTTTTTAGTGCTAGTAAAAAAACTTGTTAATTGCTGATATGTTTACCTACTAATATGTTTAACTACAATAATGGTAAACAAGTCCAACCATATAACATGATAATATTATTGTATATATATTCAAATATGCTGTTAAAGTTGGATGGTCAAAGGTGACGTAAAGTCAATTGTGCAGTTTAAACTTGGACGGAGGGCGTAGCTAAAATTGGAACGTTGGTTAATTAATATTCCACTGATTGGTGTCATCTAATTGTTATCTACTTCCAGGGTGATTTTTGGGGTTCTTATATTAGCTTTTGATGGTTTTGTAGATTTGTGTTTGTTATACCTTGTAAATAGCTTCATATTTAATCAATATTGTGTGATGGCTGTTCAGTAATGTGAGTGTATGAGTTCATAATTAGGGACAGTAATTGTATGTTTGCTGATTCAGGATTTGCATTGTTGAAAAGTTAAATGTTTTGACAGTTGCACATTGATCATGGTAGAGACTGGGTGCTATTGATTTACATTAATTTTTTTTGTGGAATTAGTCAGCAAATGAAATCAAGCTGAAGTTTGAATTTATTTGGGTTGGTTGAGTAGAAATAATTCTTGGAACAAAATCACCTCAGTTGATATCAAAGGTTTAAATGTTCAGATCATAAGAATAAGGACTTGAAAGTTGCCATTTTTATTTGGGGATTTTGATGAATAAGCTCTTTGGGGAGATGATATAATTCAGTTTTCTGAAAAATGTTATGTAAGGTGAACCAAAGAGGTAAGGTAACATGAAGATAATTCAGTTTACGGTTTATGGAAGGTTCCTACCCCGTCTGGTTTGGATTTATAGGTTAAGTTCAATTCTGTTATGACTTGGATTAGACAAAGTCATATTTTGTTCCTGTTTTGCATTATGTAGTTTGGGAGATCTATATAAACTCTCATCTTTGTCTGTTTTGGATTATGTAGTTTGGGAGATCTATATGAACTCTCATCTTTGTCTGTTTGTAAGGTGTAGGAGTTGAAGACATATGTTTTGGTATGAGAAATCTCCCTTCCCAATACATATGCTTGCTGTTGCCTAATGTTAATCTGATTCTTATACAAAGAAATCCAAGTTATTTTCTTTATTTCCTTTCATGAAATAATTGATGAAAGTGATGTTATTTTAACAGTTTCTGGTTCCTCGATCTTGGTCTCATACAGGATACCAAACGATCAACCATGAAGCCATGTTAGGCACTGCAGATCTGGCTCATAGTCTATCCAAGAATGGCCAAAAGACCCTCCCGTCTCATCTTTAGAAGACCGCTGCTGAAAATTTTCATCCTACTCCTAATAATCGTACCTATCAGCATCATTGGGATTTTTAGCCATGGCCAAAAAGTGTCCTATTTTCTTCGTCCCCTTTGGGATAGTTCTCCAAAACCGTTTCAGAAACTCCCTCATTTCTATGCTGAGAATATTTCTATGGACCATCTATGCAGGCTTCACGGGTGGTCCTTGCGTTCAGAACCACGCCGAGTCTTTGATGGCATAATATTCAGCAATGAGTTAGACCTACTTGAAATCAGGTGGCGTGAGCTCCTTCCTTACATCACGAAGTTTGTGATCTTAGAGGCGAACACCACCTTCACTGGCATACCAAAACCTATGTACTTCGCTTCAAATAGGCATCGGTTTGCATATGCTGAGAAAAAGATTGTTCACAGTGTATTTCCTGGTCGTGTCTTGCCTTATGGATCACATGAAGATCCATTTAAACTTGAATCAGATCAACGGGTGGCCATGAACACACTACTGCGACAAGCAGGTATTGCTGATGGCGACCTTCTCATTATGTCTGACACGGATGAGATCCCAAGTCCTCACACAGTAAAACTGCTGCAGTGGTGTGAAGGGGTCCCCCCTGTTTTACATCTCGAGTTAAAGAACTATATGTATTCCTTCGAGTTTCCAGTTGACTACAGTAGCTGGCGCGCCACAGCCCACATCTACAGCCCCTGGACTCGGTACAGACACTCGCGCCAAACCGACGTGATTCTTTCTGATTCAGGATGGCATTGTAGCTTTTGCTTTAGGCATCTGCAGGAGTTCGTATTTAAAATGACTGCCTATAGTCACGCTGACCGCGTTAAGCGTAGAGATTTTCTTGAACACTCTAGAATCCAAGAAATCATCTGTAAAGGAGATGATCTTTTTGACATGTTGCCTGAGGAGTACTCTTTTAAGGAGTTGATTCATAAGATGGGGTCAATACCTCGTTCAGCATCAGCGGTTCATCTTCCTGCTTTCTTGGTGGAGAATGCAGAGAAGTTTGAATTTCTTCTGCCCGGAGGCTGTAACCGCTCAGCTGGATGAAGGTCCAAGGTACATTTATCTAGCTCTGCGTGACTGGCATCGCATAAACGTTTTTGTACTTTGTAGGAAACATGGAGCATCCATTCGCATCAAATGCTGGAGCTACGTGAAATTGTGAGCTTAGCGAATCCAGGCGATCGCTCAGGTCAGATGCTGGCTTTGTTGTAAGCTAGTTGTACATTTAAATTGTAACTCCACTGTTGTAGCCGGAAGTTTTTTGCTCTTTCGGATGAGAAGATTGAAAATGCTGCTTTGTGATAGAACTCGTTGTTTCATTTTTCCATACTGAAACTATTTAAAACTTTGCTCGGACTATATTTTAGAACTTTGCAATAACTTGGTGCTACTTTTTGTTGAGAAAAAGATTCAACTTCTGACTCCGAGAATGAAAGCGCGGGGCACAATTTTTGCCTGTTTAAAAAGTGTCGCAATTTTTTTAAAAAAACATCATTTCAAGATGATGGGAAAAACGTCCATCAACGATTATAATGAGTGGAATTGATGTCTAACATAATTAGCCTTTAGAAATAATTAACCTATTGCAATAAGTAAAAGGTACCCCTATTTAAGGAACGTTTGGTTGTCATGAAAATTGTCATTATTATATTATTTCTATGAAATTGTTTGTACTCCTTCTGGTCCTCTAATTATTTCCTCATGGTTTTTGATTTTTTTAAGGTATATTTAACCATAACTTTCGTTACGTACAATAATAGATTATAAATTTTACTTTTCAAAAATTACATGTTACAGAGAATTCAAAGACATTTCAAGTAATATTCATTATTGTATACAATAAAAGTTATCACTGGTAAAATATGACATAAAAAAATGGCCGATCAAATAGGATCATAAATGGAAGACCGAGGGAGCATGTGTAGTTGAATTTTCTGTGATAAAGAATGTTCTGAGAAAAGGATGTGTCCGATAACATCAAAGATTAGAGTCACGTTTGTAATCTCTTTTAGAATTGAGGTTTCGAATAATAAGAGAAATGGCAGGAAAGTGCTACCATGTGTAGGTTTTACGATCAAATCAAAATCCAGTTTTTGAGTAATAAGAAAAACAGCCATAATAAAATAAAAGTGGTTTTAGGGGTGAAAGGGTGATTTAGATACTAAAACTGGAAATTACAAGTTTATTTATTTTATAAATTTTTAAATTTTTATTATGAAATGCTATTAATTGGTTCATGTATTAATTATTATCCTCAGTTTAGTTAATTTCACGTCAGCATTTTTAGTGGTGATAGTACCTCTACTGACTAGCCGGTAATATGGGAAACATAAAAAAGAAATTGCGAGTATGACAGATTGGTGGTGATCAAAATGTCATGGAAGTGGCAGTGGAAAAATGCTCCTAGAATTTTAAGGATGATAGTGAGACAGATTTTGGTGGAGATCTGCCACAATGGAGCATGCATGGAGGTAAGTTTGATGGGGTGGAGCGGGAATTGATATGAAAATGATACTCGACATGTGTAGTGGGTCAGGTATGGATATAAGGATATTAATTCACATCAGCTCATAATGCATATAATAAATTATTATTTATTCATAATGAACATATCTAACCTCTAATATTTTCATGTAAATATTTATTAAAATTTTAATATTAAAATTATTATAATAAGCAGATTTTAAGTGTTTTTGGAGATGTGTGTGGGGTGAGTAAAATGAGTTTGAAGTTGGTAGGTAACCCAAGTAGGTGATGGGGCGGGTGGATTTTAAATACGAGTAATACTCATTGTGGTGAGGTGAATTTTATGTAATATCTGATAAGGATGGGGGATTTTAATGTTATATCTGCCAAGGGTGGGGCGAGCATAAGCATGAAAATTTAATGAGGTATAAGTATGAAGGGACCGTAACCAATATAGTGGAGGATATATAATACTTCCAAAACCCTCGTCCAAAGCCGCAACCCCCTCTGCCGCATCGCTTCTTCTTCAATCTTTCTCATCTTCCCATTAGAGGAGATGTGGAACAACAACTTATTTTAATTTATGTTTTAATAAGTGTGAGATTTGTCTCCACGGATTTATTTTGTTCTTCGACCTGATCGATTAGATCATTTTGTTCATAATGATAGATCGATTTAGTTGTTCATGTTGATGTATTATTCTTGATCTGCTTGTTCAGATTGTGTATTCGTAATTTTGTTTGTGGTATTATTTTTGGGTTTCCATTAGTTTGGATTCGTCTGTGTTTTTCAAGGTGTTTACAGTTTAGACAACATAAATCGTGGTTGGATCAAGTGGTGTTATAGTTGTAGAAGATATATGTTTGGCTCAGTGATATTGATGTGTGATACGCTCCTCTCTGCCAAGTGGTCATGATTTTTGCAGGAAGTAAGCTAATATTCCTGAGGACGATGTTACAGTTTTTTATTGGATCTCTAATCTGTAATAATACAGACGATCAGTCTAGTTGACATGCAACTTAGATATCCTAGCAATATGTTAGTTATTGCTAGAGGTTAGTTAGACTGGATATCAATTCCACTCATTGTAATCATCGCTAAAAATTTTTCCCAACATTTTAAAATGACTAATTTTTCTAATTTTATTTTTTTTAAGTATGAAGGGACCATAATCCGCACATACCGTATCCCTTTGCCATCCTGAGTGTTTTCTAATTTAATCCAATATGTAGAGTATGATTACTTGTAATTCAAAAGAAAAATGAAAATCGCGCTCTAACTTTTTACCGACACAAAAAGGAAATTTGGACCTTTTCTTATTAATGTTGGATCATCGGCCCGCTTATCATTCGAAGGGATCCTATGCTTCCTAACTAATGGTGACCCGAAAGTCCATTTCCTCAGGAATAAAAGACCAATATTATTTTATGACTGTGGACGTTGCTCTCAGCATCATCAATGGAAAAGGAGGCCAAAACTCAAAGTGGATTGCTATATCACGCCCTGTATTTTACTATCCACGCCCTAATACGTATAAATACACGTATTAGTATTTTGAAAATAAAAAATAAAATTTGGAAGAAGTAGTATAAATTCTCTCAATTTCTCTCATTTCTCTCCATTTCTCTCCATTTCCTTCTCTCCATTTCCTTCTCTCCATCTCCTTCTCCCCATTTCCGCCGACCGCCGCGCCGCCGCCGCCAACCGCCGTACATGAATTAACTCCCTAAACTGAAATTACATTCATCCATTTCAAATTGTCCTACTTACGGACTTAATGGTGCACTGCTCCATTTCTTATTAACAGCTAAAACTTACATGTAATTGTAAAAAAAAATGTGATAATAATAGGAGATAAATTATTGTAGATAAATTAACAACAAAATTACGTAACAAAATTAACAACAAAATTAACAACAAAATTAACGTTACTGCTATTAATAGGAGATAAATTCATAGGAGATAAATTCATAGGAGATAAATGTGCAATAATTTTTACGTAACAATTAATAAATTAAAACACAAAGATGAGCATAAATTTCTACTGCAAAAATTAATAAATTTAACTATTACTTATGGACAGAAAACTAATTAGTAAAATTACCTCCGAAGACATGAAATTTCTAACACCCTTGTTTGGAGTAAAAATTTGGAGAGTAAAAATTTGGAGAGTAACAATTTCGAGTTCCTCATATTTTTAGAAACACTTTTATAGCAGTAGAAATTACTAGTTGGGGAGAGGAAGCCCCTCCGGCTCGCGCCCAGGCCACGGCGAGCGGAGGCAAGTTCGGCTCGCGCCCGTGGCATGGCGAGCAGAGCCCGTCCAGCTCACGCCAAGGGCACGGCGAGCGGAGGCCCGTCCGGCTCGCGCCCAGGGCACGGCGAGCGGAGCCCGTCCGGCTCGCGCCAGGGTCACGGAGGGCGGCGCCCGTCCGGCTCGCGCCAGGGTCACGGAGGGCGCCCGTCCGGCTCGCGCCAGGGTCACGGAGGGCGGCGCCCGTCCGGCTCGCGCCAGGGTCACGACGAGCGGAGGCCGCTCCGGCTCGCGCCCAGTCCGCTGCGAACGGACCGGCGGCCGGTCGCGGCCAGGCCGTCGCGAACCGGAGCCTCCGACGGCGCTCGGCGGCGGAGCCGGGAAGCATCGGCGCTACCGCGGCGCCCGGCATCGGCGGCGGTGGTCGACGGCGCCCGGCGGTGGTCGGCGGTGCCAGGCGGCGGCGGCGGCCGGCGGCGGCCGGCGGTGGTCCCCGGCTGCGGCCGGCGGTGGTCCCCAGCGGCGGTTTCCCTTCTCCCATTTAACATTTTCCAATTTAAAATCTTCCAAATACAATATATTTTTAAATGTATATTGTATATATACAGTATAAATACAGGGCGTGAAATAGCAACACCCAACTCAAAAGAGTGTTTACTAGGTCCCACACTATCAACTAAATAGTTTTATAGCAATCAATGAAGTTTTAGGTTTTTTCTTGGAATATGCATTCAACTAATTTGGTTGAAAATAAAATAGACTAAAGCCCACTTCTTTCGAGCTTATTTGCATTTCAATTCATTTCACTTTTGTTCAATTCAATGTAAATTTAATTTAGTGAAACAGTCAGTTCAGTTCGATTCAATTTAATTCAATAAAAATTTAATCGGTGAAATAAATTACTTTCATTTAGTCATACAGAACTATTTTTCAACACACTTATTTTAGTTCAGTTTAATTCAAATTAGATTAGATCAAATCAAATCAGTTCAAATAAACCCTAGATAACAAGGTCTAAAAGTGGCAAGTGACTTTTTAATATTAGTTTTATTTGCAAAGAGATGTACCAAACTCCTTAATTAAGAGTTGTTGTTGATGAAAAAATCTAATTTATAGAACCTTTCCACGGTGATTGGTATGGAAATTTATTCAGCACCACCGGGGGTGGTCACAGAGAGGAGGATGGCAGCAGCGAGGGGAGGGGAGAGGGAGGAGGAGCCGCGAGAGGGAGAGAGAGGGAAGAGGAGGGTGGCAAAGGCGGTTGAGGGGAAAGGGTGGCAGAGGCTAGGGTTTCTGGAGGTGGTGTTGGGACAGTGATGACGAGATAGGCGCTCCACCGCGAAGAAGAGATCCGACGGGAGGGAAGGAGGGCGGTGGTCTCAGAGAGGAGGGGTGGTGGTCTTGGAGAGATGGAGGGCGGTGGTCTCGATAGTGGTGTTGCGACGGTGGCAAGGAGAGATTTGAATCTGACAGCGAAGAAAGTGGTGAATCTGACAGTGGCGGCGGTGGTGAATCTGGCAGCGGCGAGGTTTCTACTAGCAGAGGCAGCGACGGAGCACAATGGTGGTTTTGAAGAAGAAAGATAGGTTTGTCATAAAGGGTATTTTTGTTATTTCATTTTCTGGTCATGCCTGAATTCATTTGGTCAATGCCAAAATTAGGGAGTTTGGCTATATCGGCACAAATTTTTTGAAAGTTAGGGTTAGATTGAAACATATGATAATTAGTTAGGGTTAAATTGATACTTTCTCAGATTGCACGGTGTATTGGCACTTTCAGCTTGAAATTAGGGTTATAAATGCATTTCTTTCCATTAGTTAAGAAAATACCAAGGTTTAAACTGCAAATTAGAAGAAATCAAGATAAAAAATTTGGGTTGCATTAATCGAGTCATAAACTTATAACTACTCCGCGTTGCATAATAAATTTTTGATTGCAACTAAAACATTTTACTTGTTTATAATTCTAATTAAACCTCATGTTTCCATAAACCTATGGAAATGTGGTATTTCCCAAAATTTTGTCATTTAATAATTTGTTTGGAAGCACTAGTGGCGTTCAAATTGTCTGGCCCGACCTGACTCGACCTGTTTTGATCCGGCCCATTTGGATTGGGTTGGGTCAATGACCCATTTTGGTCAAGTGTGTTGGGTCAAAATGGGTCGGGTCAAATTTTGATCCAAATCGACCCATTTACAATTTTACCCCATTTTCTTAAAAATTTATCATAAAAAGAATTAGTTTAATACAACAGATTCACCATTGATTTAATTCATAAACAACTTCAATATTCTTGAAAAAAATTATAAAGCTAAATTAATAGTAAATTATAAAAATAATACTTTATAATTTTGATCGATTTGAGTCAATTTAGGCTGATCCATAACCCAGTCCGGCCTAATCCAAGACTATGGGGGTTTGAAATTTTGTACTCCCTCCGTTCCATTTATAATGGCACACTTGCCTAAAATGGATGTTTTTTTATTATTGGCACCTCTGAATTTTTGCCAAATAAGGGGGGGGACAAGTTATATGTTTTCCCATGTTGCCCTCATTTATTTTCAGAATTTACACTAAGCCCATTCACTAAGCCACCAGGTGTTTGCATTTCCGTCCTCAGTAAGAATTGGGTTCAGCCCAAAGTCTGACCCAAATTTGAATTTGAGACCTTGCTGGGTCAACAATATGGCAGGAACAGCATAAAGCCAAAAAAACAAATTTCTTCTCTTCATTCCTCATTTGTTCGTGTCTGCCTCTTCTTCTCTAGAAAACCCTAGCAGAAACTTGAAAAAAAATTCTGCCACAAGCCCTGTGAGCTGCCCGCCGAATCCCGCCCCCGACGGAGCTGCTACATCCCGCCGACTGCTCCAACGCCTACGACGCCGCCGATCTGCCGATCTGCCACAACGCCCGAGTCCGACTCCGGCGATCTGCCACAACGCCGATCTGCCACAACGTCCGAGTCCGACTCCGCCGATCTGCCACAACGCCTACGACGCCGAGCTGAGTCCGCCGTGCTGAGTCCACCGACCTGAGTCGGCCGAGCTGAGTCGGCCGAGCTGAGTCGGCCGGGCTGAGTCCACCGAGGTGCCACCGCCGAGCTGGAGCTGCCACCGCCGAGCTGCCACCGCAGAGTACGAGCTGCCACCGCCGAGTCCGAGCTGCCACCGCCGAGTCCGAGCTGCCACCGCCGAGCTGCCACCGCAGAGTACCGAGCTGCCACCGCCGAGTCCGACTCCGGGCGATGTCCGACATCCGTCTTCAAGCCACGGCGGACTCTGTCGGAACCCCAGACCGGCCTATGTCCGACAATGTCTTCCCCGTTCCCGGTGATTCCGAACCCCATGTCCCGTACGAGTCCCAGCCAGGCGATACCTTCGTCGACGAGACGCAAAGTTTCACGCCGACCGCAGCCGAGGATTCAGTATCACTGTCAGACAAATATGGGTCGATACCTTCGTCCTCGACCAGCTGGCCTCTAATTCAACATCCGAGGACAAGACCAGTGGCACCGAGGCGGGTCAGGTCGGGCTGTCGGAAGTTCTTGGATGCTCAGGGGTCACCGGGCGTCGCCGATACGTACGAATCTGACGAGGAGGACGGGCTTAGTATATTGGAGGATGATGCAACGTATTCAACTCCGAAGCCGGGTGGGGATATTCAGGCGACAACATCAGCATCGTCATTGTTCGTGTACAAGCTGAATGGGGTACCAATCGATTTGTCCGAGGTAAACGTACAATTACCTCCATGTCTTACTAATTGAATGCGTGGTCAGTACTCTGTGTTAGTGTATCTGTGGTTAGTATGTCGGCTGACTCGTGGTCATTACGTGTTCACTGTGTTGATTATATGTCTGTGTTAGTCTGTAGGCTGGAACTATGAAGCATGATTCCTTCACATACACGTGCCATTCTTTGTACACATTGAACGATTGGCTGTCAACTGTTTTCAGGTACATCCTTCCGTGCACAAGTTATTGTTGAGTCAATATCGGAGCGACGAACATGGAAAACTGCCTCCAAAGGCATTAATGGAAATGTGGAAGGTCATCTTCCATGTGTAGGTACGATTGTCGTTCTTCACTGTGTTGATTGAATGACAACCTTTGGGATTTCACAGCCTGTAACTTTGGTTGTGTTCTGTGGGGCTGGGTATGAATTTGTGAGCCTATGTTTGTGGCTGGGTATGTGGTTGTCGTGGCTGTGTGGTAGTGGCTATCGTGTTCCATTAGGCGATATATGTGGCTGTGCATGTGGTTGTCGTGGTTGTGTTCTGTGGCATACATGGTTGTGTTCTGTGGTTGTCGTGGTTGCGTGTTTGTGGCTGCCATGTCTGCGTGTTTGTGGCTGTGTATTTCATGTTTGTCTGTGTCGTGGCATGTGCTTGTGACTGTGTACGTGGCTGAAAATAGGAAACCTGTAGGCATTGGTTTTTAACACATAGTAAACTACCATTGGTTTCAATCTCAAAACAGTAAACTACCATTGGTTTTTGTTTTTTTAACACATACATGGTTGGATTGCAAACACACTAACGAAACCTAGCATTGTGTTTGCAACCTGTAGGCATGCCTAGCCCAATCCAACCACAACAAAAACCTGTAGGTATTTCAAACCTACTAGCTAACCTATTAATTGATGCACAATATATTCCAGCCCCATTGCTTTGTTAGCTGCTATCAAGTGTTGTAAGCCCTCTCTAACCAATTCAGTGTCCACCTCAATGTCACTTGGTAATAATCCTTGTAGTTGGAGCGCAGCTTTCCCCATATGTGGTAGCTTGTAACGGTTTGACCCTTTGCATTTCATAATCTCCACCATCACACACTGTAGCGTTAGAAACACTTTGTTCAGTTTTTCCGGCTGCAACTGTTCGAATGCTATTTTTGTGGCTGAAATTAGTTCATCCAATGTGCGTGTCGGTGACCGGTGCTGCAAACTTTGTATCGAGTTAAAAAAACCCAAATCTAGAACATTTAAGTCAGGGCTGTTTGGGGGCTGAAAACCTAATCTGATGTTGAAGCCATCCGAACTAGCTGCCATTCTAAATTCAGCATCATCATCACATATGTGGGGTCTGGCATTGTCTTGCCGAATAGTTATGTTTGTGCTAGCTAGTAATGGCCATTTTCTTTTGATTGCTGGGACCAGCTTTGTCAACATGAACTCTTTGGTTACTTCACGGTCAATTGATGGTATCGGTTTAGTTTCCAAAGTGCCGGCTGGTCTATTTTTGCTTGTATTTTTTGCAGCTTCTGCATGTGAGAATGGCCATATCCCTATTTTCCCATCAAACAAAACCTCCCCCTCATTGTTGATGATTGGCCGACATACGGCACATAGGAACATTATTTTTTTTATGAACCTCTTGTTTTGAACCATGCGGTGAGGCTCTTCCTCATCCGGAAGAAGGTAGTACTTTTCTGCAACTCTAGTCATGTAAAACCATTTCTCGTCTATGTGTATGATGTGATGCATATCCATGAATGTTGTTTTTCCTAGACTTGTATCATGTTGCAAGTGAGATATGGAGTAGTGTAACCTGTGCAGCTGGTTTGTGGCTGAAATAAGTGGTTTTATTGCATTTGAATGTCTCCGAACTTGACCCTTCTTGATCCAGCGATGCATAGTTGTAGTGCTTACTCCAATTGCAGCTGCAAATCCCCTTTGTGATGTGCGCAATTGGAGGGGAACTGCCATAGCTAACTCCTTGTTTATTTCAACCTTTTTCCTTCCTTCTTTTCCTTTGGCCTTGCTGCTCCAATCTGTACATAACCCCAGCTGATGTTGTCTTTTGTGCAGGTTCGCCATGCGGCTGACAGTGCGTACCGAAGTGTTCCATCGTCGGGCTGCTTCCTTACGGCGACCTTTGGCAATCTTGCCTTCGCTCAAATTTTGGAGGATGAACTCACCAATTTGACATCGCTGAGAATCATTCAACCGTTGCCGATCCGGCATGCTGTGGTGGCTACGGAAATCCCGAGAGGAAGACAAATGACAGAGATTAAGAAGAAGAGAATGAGAAGTTTTTGACACTTCCTGCTCTTCTTCAATACTTGCTGGTCTCTTTTTTTATCTAGGATAAGTGGTGAATAGTTTCACTTTGCTTGTAGTTGCTGCTGTTAAGGTGGGAATTTGAATTAAAGTGCCATTATTTCCCTCCTTTCAGCAGCAGCAAGTGGGTTTGTGATGTAAATTTTGGGGGCAAAAATTATGCTAATGATTGCCATTCCTAGTCATGTACATGCTACAGTAAATTCGTCCTTTTCCAACAAGAATAACTGCTGCCAGTAGACTTTTGTACAATGTCTAATTTGCAAAAATCCAAGAGCTTTCCCATAGGTGCCACAATAAATGAAACGGAGGGAGTAGTCAATTTTGGGTGGGACAGTTGACCCCGACCCATGACCAGCCCTGGAAAGCACAACTCATTTTCTAAAAACATAAAATAATAAATAATGATTATATATTACGAAAATAATAGTATGTTGTAGGGTATGAGAATTGAGAGGGAATACAAATTTGAGAAGCGTTTGGTAATTACTGCGTACTTACCATACATAGTCCCTCCGGTTTTTTAATGACACTAACTATTTTTGTTCGATCTTTTAATATTGATACGATAAAATTAAAATTAATTTTATTCTATTAATTTACTTTTTGTAATGTACAATCTCCTTCATTTATTATACTTTTTAATTTTTTTTTTTGTAAAAGTGCCAATTGTCTAGACCAGAGGGAGTACTGTTGATGCTATCGTCTTTTGTTGCACTAACCTTTGTTTATTCAGATCTGTAAAATATCTTAAACCAAACCGAGATTTAGGTGATTTGAGGTCATTTTCAGAAACTCATCATCACATCCGTTCATTACATATGATAGTGAAAATAAAGGAGTAGATTCTTTTATTATTTAAAATTAGAGTTTATACAAAAGAGAAAATTCATGTTAGATTGATTAACGATTGGATAATAAAAATTTTCATTTTAATTATCTTTCAATTATATTATAATTAATTTTACATTGAAATATATTTTAATTTTTTAAAAGGTTATAAAAAATGCATTGTAATAAATAAAAATAAACATTCAATTACCGTTATTTACATCAGCACAAAATATCTCGTTTTATCAATTTAAAACAAGACTTTGTCAATACAAATTATAAAAATATTATATTCTCTTGCTTACAGGATAATTGTCGGCATCACTAAGATAACAGTATGCTCACACGTAAGTTGTAACGTGATTACGTGAGAGAAATAATTGTCAATTTACTCCATTTTAGAGTACCTTTTTCTTTTCTTTTCCTTTTAAACTTCATTTCAGAGTACTTGAGTGGAGTTCTAATGTACAACTTTACACTGTAATATCTCGAATTCAATTATAAGTCAAGAGAGGGCATCCTGGCATGTATGTCCATACTTATTTTTTCCATTATATACAGTATTTGTTTAAATTATATATTAAATTTATATATTTTTTATATTATATATTTTTTCATTCAAATAGATATAATTATTACGTGTTTTAACTTTGGCAAAGTCTTGGGAAAGACGGTCTTTCCATAGGCTTTGGGAAAGACGGTCTTTCCATAGGCTTTGGGAAAGACGGTCTTTCCATAGGCTTATGGAAAGACGGGGTTTGATTAGAATAATAAAAGGTAAAAGGTCTTAGTTGCAATAATAAAGTTTTAGTATGAAACATGTAATAGTTATAAAATTTATAACCCGGTTCATGCAACCCGAAAATTTTAACTTAATTTCTTCTAATTTACACTTTAAACCTTGGTCTTTCCATAACTTATGGAAAGACCGTCTTTCAAGAGACGGACTCTTTAACTTTTCAAATACAATATTTAAATTTTGTAGAAAATTACAACATTTAAAGTAAAACCACTGTGGACTGCCCATAAGCTTATGGAAAGACCGTATTTTTTGAGACTTTCTCTTTAAATAGATATACTATAAACAATAATATTACTGTATGTGGTATTGTTAGATTTGTCGCAGTAGACAGTTTTTAATTATCAATTTTTTATTCCCTCTGTACCAGACTAAGCTGCACACTTACTATTTAACGGTCAATACTGTTAATTTTTTATCAAATATTTAAATAAATATATAAACAATAATATTATTGGATGTGATAGTGTCATATTTATCGTAGTAAATAGTTTTAAAATATCAATTTTTTATTTATCGTTATTATACGTTTAAATATATTAACGGTCAAATATATTTTTGGAAGACTGTAAAAAAAAATTTTATGTGAATTTTAGTTTGTGACGGATAGAGGGAGTAAATTTGTGGATGATTCATAGACTGCAACTCTTAAGTAATCAGGACGAGGTGGTACACCTTTATTCGAAAGCAAAATATGTTTATTTATCAGTATGTAAAGTTAGAAAATATGACACGTTTTTTGTTGTTCTCTTTTGGTAATTGACAATACCATGTGAAAATAGAAGGGATCACGGAGTGGGAAAATTAAAATGGGGAGAAGCTTCACAGAAAGTGACGTCAACGTCGTAGACAATAGGGAAGATATATACTCCTATGGGCGATAAGCCATTGCCATTGGAAACATAGTGGTAAAGATACTCACATTCAACCAAAACCGTGCTTACTCTAAGAATAGCTAAATTACGTATCATACTTATCTAATGTTCTATTTCAAAATGAATATTTTAAAGAGAGTAGGGCTATAGCGGTGGCCAGTTTTATTTTTACACTAAAGTTTCAACTCCTATGAATGATTTTAAATGAACTGCTCCCTCTGTCCCATCATAATCTGCATTCACTTAATCAAAAAAAAATTAACATTGACCGTAAAATTGAATTAGTATACAAGTATCAATACTTTTGTGTTGTAACATAAGACAAAATATCCACTTTTCATAAGTTTTAATTATACTCAATGAAAAGTATTAATGATCAAATATTCTTTAAGTTAGAGTGTGCAGTTTGAAATAGAATAGAGGGAGTAAAATAAAATAATAATATTAATTCAAAATGTATTAAACTGGTTGAATAGAAGTACCAACTATGACCCCTACCTAACTTGTATAATATTTTATTGATCTATATAATTACACGTCTTTAATAATATCTTGTTTTCTACAAACCACAATCCCATCAGAAAGATACAATTTTATCAGATCAATGAGTGTATAGGAAGGGAAATTAAAGGCGGTTCCTTTAAAATAATCAGTTAAAGGTAGTTATATCCGCTCTTAAGCAGGGTGGGAGGACCGCCTTCTCTGACTTCTGACTGATTTCAACTTGACGTGCTCCTTCGAACGGTGTTGACAGCTCTGGTACCGGAACTTGGTCTCCAGGACTAATATTAGAGGTGTCTATTTGGTATGTGGGGAAAATATGTATTCTTTGCTCCTCTAATAATAAATTTTTTTTTATATTGGTGCATTCCTCTTTGAGTTCGTCTCTTGAAAGACGGTATTTCATAAGTTAGGGAAAGATCAAGGTTTAAAGTGTAAATTAGAAGAAATTAAGATAAAATTTTTGGGTTACATGAACCGGGTTATAAATTTTATAACTACTACAGGTTTCATACTAAAACTTTAATATTGCAACTAAGACCTTTTACCTTTTATTATACTAATCAAACCTCGTATTTCCATAAGCCTATGCAAAGATCGTCTTTCCCAAGACTTTGCCTTCCTCTTTTAGTAAATTTTAGATTATTTTTATCTATATATTTTGCTTTTTCTATTTTCAATATAATGTGCATCATTCATTTTACTCTTTGTAAAAAAGAGTGCCCAAAAGTTGAGACCAAAAGTAAAGGATTAGAGGGAGTATGTGTAGGTGTGAGACCACTACTTATTTGACAAGTGTCAAAGATAAAACATCATTAATAATAGAGTTTGTCTCTGGAAATAAGTCATGGAAAAGCCAAGGTTTTAAGTGCAAATTAGAAAAAATAAAGATGTTCGGGTTGAATTAATCGGATCATACACTTCATAACTAGTACATGTGGCATAATAAATTTTTAATATTACAATTATAACATTTTATCTTTATTATTTATGTTAAACCCTGTCTTTCCATAAATTTATGAAAAAACTATTTTTCCCAAGAATTTGTATTAATAATATGCTAACTTTCAAGAGATTTTTCGAGAAAAAATAATTTTTTATCGAACACTGGTATTATATGATTTGCTTCACATCCACACCAAAAAACTTCCCCTTCCAAATAGGATATATAACTCGGCCTTTAATTTCCAAAAGAGCACGAATACCTTTTCCATTTTCTAAAGTAAATTAGTAAAATGAAATGGTTATGTGAATTTCTAGTAAAACCAATCATTAATAAATGTTGGAAAAACATAAATACAATTAAAATAAATGGAATTGATATATAATCTAACTAACCTACTAAAATAACTAATCTATCGTTAGAATAACTAATCAACCGTAATATTTGTATTATTATAAATTAGATTAGCAATACAAATATGTAATATGCTCTCACTATATTAACTTGATTCATGCGAAAATCATGATAATTTGACACTACTACAAATTAAGGCTAAATGTAACAATATGAAAGTGTTACTTTAGATGCTAATAATACTAAGTTGGGCCTATTGCAACACTTTTACAAGTATTACCTTAAATGGTGATTTATCAGATCTAACATAACACTTTTCAAGGTTTAGGTAGCACTTTTCAAGGTTTAGGTAACACTTTTAAAATGTTTGTCACACTTTTTAAGGTATTGTAACATTTTAATAAAGTGTTGCTAGAAAAGTGTTACAATAACTCTAATTTGTAATAGTGAGATGAGCTCATCATGCATCAATATCATTGTGATAAGTAGGGATCTTCTACAATTGTATTACCAACTTGATCCAAAGCATGATATATGTTGTCGGACTCTGAACACCTTGGATAAAAACCAACACATTCAGATAAATAAAACCCCTAACATAAATACATTAACAAAATTATTAATACACGATTTGCACAACCCTATTGAGAACAATACACCGATCACCGTAAACAACTAAATCGATTGATTACGATGAACACAAAGAACAATATTAATATATGAATACAAATTCCACACTTTTTTAATAGTAAAAAATATAAACTAAAATAAATAATTGTCTTTCCGTCTTCATATAATAGAAAATCTAGAAGAAAAACTGGAGAAAGAAGTACTCCCTCCGTCCTAACATAAATTGTTCATTGGTTTTTTTAACACTATTCTCTATCAAAGTTTGACCATAAACCTGCATTTGGAAATTTTCTAACCTGTTATTTAGATTTGCCCTATTATCATATGCGGTACTGTTAAATTCATCGTAAGAAGTAATTTCTAAATATCAACTTTTTATTTGCCGTTATCGTACATAGGCGAACATATTAAGGTCGGCCGTGATTCTTGAGTAACGTAATAATAATTGTTGTGCAATTTAATTTGGGACAAAGCTCATAAAAATTTTGCAAAAGAAAGAAGAGTGGGGTGGGGTGGGGTGCGGCTTAGGTTTTTTATTGTGAACGGTGTTGTGAATCTTTTTTTTTATAACAGATATTTATTAGAGCTAATGCAAGTACATTTAAGTCTATTAGCTGCCGAGTGCTCTATCTCCAGCATGGCAAAGTCTTGGGAAAGACGATCTTTCCATAGGCTTATGGAAAGATGGGGTTTAATTAGAATAATAAAAGGTAAAAGGTCATAGTTGCAATATTAAATTTTTAGTATGAAACATGTGTAGTTATAAAATTTATAACCTGGTTATGCAACCCAAAAATTTTATCTTAATTTCTTCTAATTTACACTTTAAACCTTGGTCTTTCCATAACTTATGGAAAGACCGTCTTTCAAGAGACGGACTCCCTGCAGCATAGTTCTCGGAACTTTGAAAAACAAAATGTGCTGAAATTTGCGTGTCTTCCAAAATCCCTGAAATCTCCCATGGTTGCTTCTCTTCTGGGTTCTTTAGGATTTTTACTAGCACACTGCAGTTTGAAAGCACATTAATCCTCTGTATCACTCGTTCCCCAGCCCATTGTAGACCTCCGAGGCACCCTATTGCTTCTGCCGCTATTGGTGAGATGGCCAGAAAATGGCATCTGTGCTTGATGGCCTCTTTGAAGGATTGACCATGCTGCTGATGCGTGTCCATGCTGTGTCCGAAACGCCCCACCGAATTTTAGCACTGGGATATCCGGGTCTAGATTTAGATTTTGTTGGGTTTCCTGATTTGAAAACTGTGGCAGGTGTTTGATGTCTTCTATATGCCTGCTTGTTAAGGAATTTTAATATTACTTGTGATTGTAATTATATTCTACTCTCCCGGTGAATGGCGGCGCTTCCGGTCACGGCGGCGGTGGCGGACGTCCGAGAAGCTGGCGCCGCCTTCTTGGCGGTGCTGGCTTTCTCCTTCAACTCCTTGAACCATTCTGGTACACCAAAGATCTGGAAGCAGGAATCCTTATCATGACAATGTGTACAAACAAGATTCTTGCGATCATATGCTGAAAGAACAACTAGCGAAGAACTTGTAGGTGGTGGACGTCGTGCAACATATGCCATGGAGTTAGAAGAAGGCTCACGAGCTCGAATGACAACTTTATGCTTCTCCTCCTGGGCAACAAAATATAACTTAAGTGAGCAAAAGAAATAAATCTAGGCACATCCGACCATTTGGAATGCTCATGTCAGACACATCCGGGCACCTGATCCCTTTGCTCTATTTGTTGGTACTAACTGACTTAGATGCAGCACATCGGTACAATTGGGGGAGTGCCATTTTGGCACACTTGTACAGGTGCTTATGTGACATTGCAATCCCATTAGTCAAATCCATATCTGGGCCACTGGTCTTACCACAGGTAACATTGTTGGTTAAACTTGTCAGTTGTACATACTGCCCATAATGGCCTCTTATATTATATTTTAATTTATTTATTATCAGCTGTGGGCATGGGAGCAAAGACCAACCATCCGTCCTCCCGGACGACTTCCAGTGACTATCACGATGAGTGTTCTTGGGTCCAGGTTCGTATTCAATTAGTAAGGACACAAATTTTAAACCTTTGAAATTACTAGAAATAGCTAATATTATTCGTTCTGTTCCTCACAGGTGGAGAGCTCGATACGATTAATCACAATCACCCATGCATGTACTGAAAGTGTACCGTGATCAATTGACATCTCTCAATGACAGTCAGGTATCTTGTAATTCATATTTCCTTTTTTTGAACTAATGGAAAAAGGGTGTTTCTCTCCTAACCACAACACTTGTCTGTTATGTCAGTTTATTTGGCAGCCATACACTGAGGATGCCATGCAACAACTCCCACGGTACTGTACAACTGGTAGCAGCAACTGGCTACTATGTGTTGACCTCATTTGCTGGCACATCGTGGAGTACCATCATGTTCATCGTGTTCTCAGACAGCTTGGCCTTATCCAGCCAGTACCTACATAGTTGGCCACTAGGGATGAACACAAACTGCTTCATACTAGAGATCGTCGAGGGAGGTCAGACATGGATTGGCGTGTTGAGCTGAGAAGATATCTCGATGCTTGGGAACTTCGAGCAAAGCAACAAGTTAATGCACTTGGGTCAGCAGATCTATACACACCCGATTGAGAATACATGGAGTGATATTTTCACAGGACATTGACCCTAATTGATCAACCAGGAAAGCCCCAAATAATTACGGAGGGTTTTCATGGAGACGGGGCTACTATGGAGTATATGGTATTTCCTAAATTTCTAATAGTAATAACAAATAATACTTTAGATTCCCTCAATTTTTAATATCTAACGTATTTGTCTCATTTATGTAGTTGCAGGCAATGTCTGAGATGCGCCTTATGTCAGATATTAATTTGGATGAATGTCCCCCGCGTTTTGCAGACATTATCATGGGGGTACATGGTGTTGCCACACGTACTTTACAATATGCCCATGAGCACTCCAGACTGCAGTTTTATCAGCCATATGTGCACTGTGAGGAACCTCCCCCTGGTGTGAGATATAATGACATCAGAAGCCACCGTCCAGCTCCACCTGGTCGACAGGGTGGTCGGCGACCGCATACTCGGGGCTCTACAGACCACATTGGTTCATCTGAAGCTGAACCCTCACATGCGAGTCCAACGAACGCCAAATCGTCGACCCTCACACTATGACACTACTGTAGCTGATTTCACTGCATATCTTACTCTCACTGCCAGTCATACGTACATGTCGCCTACTGCTCCATTAGATAAAAGGTAGTGTTCCCCATGTCCAGTATGATTTGAATGAAGACGCAAGAGACAATATGGAGGAGGATTTTACAGAGGGAGCTCCGCATAACGACGTACATGTTTCTACTCAGATGACTGTTCCACAGCGCACATCTCGCACCATATGTCCTCCCCCATGTGGAACGGGTGGAAAGCTTTGCCGAGGGTGTCATTAGTACATTACGTTTGTACTTATCTGTTTGACATGTGTTCTTCGAATATTGTACATTTTTATTTATTTATATTAGTTAACAGTGAAAAAGTGTAAAATCGAACAAAAAAAGAATTTTCCAAATTACGATTCAAATAACGTGGTAACTTCAAAATTTTCAAAGCGGACTCCCAAATTCTTCCGATACATTTATCATTACCAAAAAACTTTAAAAATATAAAACAATCACATGTTTACTGATGCGCTATTTTCACCCTAAACGAAAATATAAAATAACAATAATTGGAAAATCAAATAGAAGACTGATTAAAAATTTTGTTTTAAATTGAGGACGCATTCAGAGAATGCTAGATTAAAAAAAAATATTTCTTATATTGAGGAAGCATTCGTGAATGCGTCCTTTCTAAATGCAGGTAATTTTTTTTAATAAAAAATTTAAGATATATTGAGAACGCAAATGCGTCCTTTAAAAGGCGGTAAAAAAAGATATATTGAGGACGCATTCAGCTAATGCGTCCTCTAAAAGGTGGTAAAAAATTCTTATACTGATGAATGCGTCCTCTAAATGGGTGTAGTGATTTTTTTTTAAAAGCGGACGTCCACCACAGGCCATTTTTCATAACCACTGCAGTTGCATACAACTCTGGTGGATCATGCACCAAGCACTCTCCTATAATGTCTGTAGATGCCTCTGGAAAGAAGACGTGTTGTCATGGGTGGAACTACTATGGCGCGTGGTAGGGCTCCAGCCATACCTGAGATTCCAGCGCCATGGTAGTAGTAGTGATAAGCGGCTAAGGAGCTTCCCGGTGGTTCGTACGCATTTTTTCAGCCTAAGACACATTTTTTCGGTGAAATACGTCGGGGAAGAAGGCCGGAGCTGCCTTTTTTTTTTGGCCATAAAACATCAAAATGACGTCTTTTTGGGTTAAGTCAAACGACGTCGTTTTGATTAGTGAATAAGGAAAAAAAGAAATCAGAATTGAGTTTTGTTATTTGGCCAAAATCCAAAAAAAGATGGCCCAAATAACAAAACTCAATTTAACGAAACAAATGAGCAAGTTGTTTCTTCATTCTTCAAGCATTGAACGTGGAGTGGAGGAGCAGCTCACTGCCGCCAGCGCCTCAGCTCCACGCCGCCTGTCGCCGCCGCCACCGGACACCACTCCGCCACCATCTGTTCGTCCAGCCCTCCGTTTTCCTTTTCATCTAGTCTCCTCTTTGTGTTTATAACTTCAAAGAGGTAATTTAATTTTAGGATTTATTGTTTATATTATTTTTTCCTTCAAAAATTTAATTTATATGAATATTATTTTTAGATTGGATGTAGAATTGAAGTTATATTGTTGTATCAATTGAATTGCACATGTATAATTATAAATTATAATGTTTGATTTATTATTTATGTCAAATTGGCAAATTAAGGAATCAGAGATATTTGTTAAATTAAATTTAGATGAATATGATTTTATAAATTATTTGTTATTATAATTTATTATTGTTTCATAATGCTTTTGAATTTTATAAGAATGAATTCAATTTACATATTTTTCCCTATTTGATATTTAATAGGTTTTGAACAAATTTTTTAATTCGAAGTAGAGGATTTCCATCTTCTAAGAGATCGAATGAACCTAATGAACAAAGGCACAATGAAGAGGGAGATGGTAGTAGTAGAAAACAATCTCGCATAGAATTCAATCGGAATGATGTTATAAGTGATCCCGGGCTACGTAAACCTATTGAAGAGATTGATGTTTCTATTAGAGATGAAGTGCTTAGAGAATATATATATTAAGAGGTACTTGTCAACCTAAGAATCATACTTTTCCCAAGACGTTGTTCAATGTTGAATTTAGAAGTTTTCAAAAGTGTTGGTTTGATGAATTTGATTGGTTGGAGTATAGTGTTTCAAAGGATGCTGCCTTTTGTTTTCCTTGCTATCTTTTTAAGAATTCAGCAAAGGAGACGACATATACTGTGGATGTGATGAAAAATTGGAAGAATGCCCTTAAATTATTTAGGAAACATGCTAAGAATGTGGATGGAAGTCATCATGGTGCAACAATCAAATTGAGAAATTTTAGCCTTCAAAAGCAAAGTATCTTACATTGTTTCGAAGCTCGTGTTACTGAATCAGAGAAGGCATACCGCACACGTTTGACTGCGGTTTTAGATGTGACAAGATACTTGTTAAAACAAGGTTTGGCTTTCGTGGTCATAATGAGGGTTGAGATTCCATCAACAAGGGTAATTATCTTGAATTGGTTGACTGGTATTGCAAGAGAAGTGAAGATGTTGCTAAGGTAATGAATGAAAATGCTCCCGGAAATTGCAAATTGACATCCCCCAAAGTTCAGAAACAACTCTCAAGTGCTTGTGCTGGTGAGGTAATTGATGCTATTGTTAATGACATTGGAGATAGTGTATTTTCTCTTCTTGTTGATGAGGCTAGAGATGCATCAATAAAAGAGCAAATGGGGGTTGTTTTGAGATATGTCAACAAGCAAGGATGCATTGTTGAGAGTTTTCTTGCTCTCATGCATGTTTCCAATACTAAAACTATTACTTTGATGGAGGCATATAAGCAACTGTTTGTAGATAAGAAATTCTCCTGGTCAAAGTTGAGAGGTCAAGGATATGATGGGGCTTCAAATATGCGAGGTGAGTTTAATGGATTGCAAGCTTTGATATTGAAAGAAAACTCTTCTGCAAGGTATATTCATTGCTTCTCTCACTAAATTCAATTGGTTGTTGTTTCTGTTGCATATATCACTCTATCTGTGGGTGAATTTTTTGGGTATCTTGTTAAAACTGTGAATCTAGTTGGGGGTTCATGTGTTAGAAAAGAGATGCTTGTGCAATTAGAACATGCTAGACTTGTAGAGGCATTTGAGAGTGGGGAGAATGTTAGTGAAAGAGGTAAAAATCAGGAAATGAGTTTGAGACGGCCTGGTGATACCCATTGGGGATTACATTACACTACTATTCTTCATTTTGAGGCTATGTGATCTCCTATTATTCAAGTGCTTCTTAACATCTGTGAGCATAGCAATTTAGATGAAAAAGCCTCTACAACAAAGGGTTTGATTGATAGAATGGAGAGCTATGAATTTATTTTGTATGTTTTTTATGAAGCATTTGTTGGGAGCTACAAGTCAATTGTCCCTTGCCTTGCAACAAGGAGATCAAAATATTTCGATGGTTGTGTGAATGATGAATAGAATGAAGGTTGAATTACAAGAATTCAGAGATGGTGGTTTTGATAAATTATTGAATGGAGTCAACACATTTTGTGTGAAACATGAGATCACATTAGATGTGATGGAAGCACAACGGAAAATTCGTCACCGTTCTAGGCGACGTGGAGAAATGTTGACCAATCATGATTTCTACCATGTTGATATTTTTCTTCAGGTACTATTTTCATATTTTATATTTACATACTTTAATTTATTTTGTTTATATTATTTTATATGTATTTTTTATCTTATTATTTTATTTTTTGTTATTTGAATACTAGACCGTTGACAGGATGATTTTAGAAATGAATCATCGATTTTTCAAAGCAAACTCAGAGTTACTCACTTGTATCGCATGCCTTGATCCGAGAGAAAGATTTTCCACGTTTGATGTTGGTAAGTTACTTCACCTTGCTGAACTCTATCCGGATGACTTCACCCTAATTGAGCGTTTTGAACTTGAGCAACAACTTAATTACTTCCTTAATGATGTGAGAGATGATGATGCCTATTCAGACATCAATAATCTTCGAAGTGTTGCTCAACATATGGTTCGATCACGTAGCAATGTAATCAACCCATTGGTATATCGTCTTATTGAGTTAGCATTAGCTCTACCAGTTGCAACAGTTTCAGTTGAGCGTGTTTTTTCTGCCATGAAGAATATCAAGACCGATCTTCGTAATAGAATGGGAGATGAATGGTTGAATGATGTTATGACGGTGTATATTGAGAAAGATATTTTTGTTAAGATCGAGAATGAATCGATTATTCAACGTTATCAAGGAATGGAGTCACATAGGTATTTGTTGCCCCTCCTTGTTCCTAGTTCTACTTCTAATAATTTGAGCATTAGAAAGTAGTTATTTTAACAGTTTAGTGAGCTTGTGAAAAACTTATTGTATCGTACTCGATTTATTAAATTATGTACTATTTTTACTTATTTTCATAAAAAAAATTAAAAATTTAAATTTGAATAGTATTATCCAGCCCCACCCGAAAAAATTCCTAATTCCTGCTTCCGCCACTGCGTGCTGCACATCTGGATTCCTCCATTCCTCGAGAATTCTGATCCCCGCTTTGTAAACTGGGTAGTGGAGTCCCCATCTGAGATTCCACCATTCATCCTGTTGTCTTGACTCTGTAGCCTCTGCCTCTTTGGATTGCTTTCACCAGCCTCACTTCTTTTGTGAACTGCAGATTTTTGTGTGACGTAGCTGATGTGTTAATTGTGTCTGTGTGTTTAACTTGCCTATCTGCCCTTCCATTTATAGGTTTGAGATCGGTGGCTTTTATCTTCTCCATCTGTGGAATTCTTCCAGAGGGCACCTTAAGCAAGGTAACAATGATCACCGAGCCTCCAAAATTTGAAATTCCAGCATTTTAATCCTGCGTTCCTTTTGTCTGACTTGAATTTGCAAAGATTCCTTTTGACAGAGCGGAGTTTTAATCCAATCCTCTGACTTGCATGAGGCTGCTTGTGGATCCTGTTCTTCTATTGCTTTGATTCCTAACCGCCAAGTGATCTCTTTTAACAAACCAACTCTCTCCTAGTTAATGCTTTGTTCCCCACTAGCGAAGAGAAAGGGGGAAGAAACCTCGGAATCATTCCATAGAAAAGTGAATTGATTTCCCCAAACTGATTTTTTGGTTTAGATTTGGACTTTCTATTAGGGATTTGGTGGATTTTGGTTTTTCCAGTGGCCAGAAACGAATATTCAGGGTTCACTGTTTTCCTTCAGGTAAGGAAAGGGTTTCGGACGGAAATGGTGGTGTGAATCTTAGGATACTACGTATGACCTAACATCTGCCAACACCACTCACAAATCACAATTAATTGGTCCCAATTAAATAACAATAACATTGACTAAAAGTGGCTAGTATATGGTAGCCTGTAAAGCTAGTACTCCCATATTTTTCTTCCGCGATTATTATTTTTATATTGACACACTTTTAATTTTTAAAAATATTCATTCAATTTCGTTCACTCATTCTACTTTTACTTTCTATATTCAAATTCATTCACTCATTTTTCTCATCTAAATCCAAATACGTAAATTTATGGTGCCACCATTAGTTAACGGAGGGAGGGAGTAGTTGTTTGGAACAATCGTACACTAAAATAGCAGTAAATAATGGCCACGTTGATTATTTTCAAAATTTATTTTTAAAGACAAGAAACAAGGATTAGTTTTCTAAAAGATTGTTTGTTGGTGATTTCTACCAATTACATAATCGGCCACATTGTAGGCATTTATTATCCTACTTCTAAAAACTTTTATTACTGTACATGGAATCTGGTAAATGTCATACTCCCCATCTGTCACCTCAAATTGCACAGAATATTTTTCACGCTCATCAAGAAACTTATTTAATTGTTAATATGTTTAACTATGTGTAATAACGGTAAATAAAAAGTTACTTTTAGGAAACTACTTGTTATGATGAATCCAACTATATAACATATGATACTATTATTGTTTATATATCTATTCAAATATGTCAAAGTTAAACATTGAAAAGTGACATAAAGTGAAGTGTACAATTGAGCTAGGATGGAAGGAGTATTTATTATTATAATACTTATTGCTATACCTTTTAACCCTAGAGATACATTTTTTGGAGTTGTTGATGTGGTTGAGCGTCATCTTGCAAATAATGCGAATCAATATGTGTGATGTTGCTCATTGTCTTGTCTGGGGCCATTGACTCATGTATTGCGGCGAGTTCTCGCCGAGAGTGCCTGAAACGTCCTTCTGCCCGACTAGCTGACCAATGTATCCCATCGAGTCGCACACCAGGCACCTACTGCCTTTCCATCTTGAGCCTAAAATGCCGCATATGTATTAATGTGCACCCAGTTCCGGTAGCTCTTGCTTGGATGCAGTTCCTTTCAATACCATATAACCTAGATGTTCAAACATCTGCCATTTTTGGTTCATTTAATGGTGAAGTTCTTGACGCATGTTTAAGTGCTGCCTCCGATGAGTTTGAATCAACTACTGGGCTCTACGTTATGGGGCACCTTTTGCTATTCGTCGCTTGTGCAGCGATTGCATTGGCTAATATCGATTATACTTATGGTTGTTGTTCTATCGTGGCCTTGTTCCTTGCGCACCTGATGATCTAGATGATGATGCATGTCAGATCAATATGCTTGCCTCTTTGTGCCACATTGAACTAGGCTTTAATCCAGGCACCTAGTGTGAGCGACGAGACTTGTCTGAAGTTGAAACTGAGTGTGGACGTCCTCAAAAATCTCCTAGCTATTTCGCATTCCAAAATCATCTGTGAGGGTGTTTCAAATACTGTGTGGCACATATGGCATAAGGATAACACCTCCATGTCTCAGTGTCGTCCATGTTTGCGTTGCATCTTATACGAGCCTCTATACTAGGAGTTTTATTCTCTCGTGTCCTTAATCTCCACAGATTCTTCCACAACTTATGATGGTACCATGTGCCTAGCGTCATTGTTGAATTGGACGGTTCTTGGCTCTGCTTTCCAACCAGGCCACATTGTATCCACTTTTTACGTTGTACTTTCCCAACCCTTCCTTATCCTAGATTTGGAAGTCTTTTTTCCCGAAGGATGTGAGCGAGATGTTTATACCCATGATGTCATTTACTATCTCTGGTTGAAATAGTATTTTCAATCGAGGCACGCGTCATTGTTTGGTGTTGTCGATGAGGTCGCTAACTTTGAACCAAAGTAGTGATAATAGTTGGCGGTTGTACCTTATAAGGTTTCCATGGTTTGATATCCAATTTTAAGGATGTCTATGTCGTGGCCATCAATCACTTGCCACTTTAATTATGGTTTTACTAGGTCTTGGCCCTATAATATGCCCTTACATCAGCAAGTTGAGCCGTGTTTTGACTTGACCTCCAAGAAGCCCTTCTTGTTGCATAACTTCTCGATGAATAGTTTAAAGAATGAGTCCTTGTTGGTGATGATTTTCCAGGAAAGGTTGCCTAGCATGGCTTTGTTCATTTGTTTTGTATACCGCATTCCCAGCCCATCGTACCACTTGGAGTGGCACTTAGCTTCCCATGACTTCTAGTGTATCCCCCACCCCTCCACGGCTCATGCTTATATGAATCTCGCCAGGTGGCTATCAATTTTTTTTTGCTATTATGGATGGTACTAAGAATGTGCCTAGGGTGTATTGTGTAGTGGATGCTAGACGTGCTTTTTGAGAGTGACTCTCCATGTGATGGATAGGCGGTCTAGTTTCCACGTCGTTGTCTTTGCCTTGACTCTTTGGACTAGTTCTTTGAACATGCTAACCTTTGTACCAGCGAAGTTCATATCATGGCCCAGGATGTTCTCTTTCAGTAGGTTTGTAAATAATCGAAAAGTGAGACTAAGTCGCTCCTTTATTCTCTAGTCAGTGATCAGGCTAACGGGGAGTGTTAACTTATGGAAATTTGTGTGTTGGGTTGAATAATCCACAAATAGGTTAACAGTTTGTGCTAGTTTCTTTGATCTCGTATCTGAGATATTGAAGAAAATGATGAGGTCGTCCGCAAACATGTGGTGCAAGACTGGATGTATCCGGTCTATTGATCTTAACCCATGGGCATAGCTCTTGGAAAACGTCTAACGATATCACTGATGAGAACGCTTATTGGCACAATTCAAACATAAAAGGTGACAATATGCACCTCTTCTGGAGCCCATGTTTTGGTTGGAATAAATTGGACTGTGTCCAATTGACCTTGATGGAGTATGAAACTGGGGAGACGCACTCCATGAGCCAACCTACCCATGTGGTAGGAATCCCATCCATCTTATAGTATGCTCAAGGAACTTCCCGGACACTTGTTCATGCCTTGCTCATGTCAATCTTCATAGCTGTTATTGTTTACTTTCCACTATTTCTTCTTGCAAATATGCTCAATGACAATCACCTCATTGGCTGTTAAAGAATTCTCAACGATGGTATTTCATTGAACGAACGTTGCTGGGCTGCCAGAGATCATAAATCCCATGATCTTTTTTAATATGTTACCAAAACTTTGGCTATAATTTTGTGCATAACATTGCTCATGCTTATTGGGCGGCGATTGAATGGTTCCTTCGATATTTTCTTTTTCCGGATTAGGACAAGTGTAGTGTGGTTCCACTCCGCAGGCATTGACGCAATGGTGAAGAAACCTAAATTTGATAAAATTGTCCGGTGAGATGCTCCTCACATCTATTTCTTTGAAACAACCTAACTTGTTACCGGTATTACAATTACACAATCACAATTGATGGGAGAAATCGGACAAATCTCAGCTACTATTACAATAAGTGAAATTAGTATCCAATTTAAGTACCATCTACTAGCAATAGCCAATAACCAACTTGCTGTAAGGATATCTAAATTACACGTCAACCAGACCGATCACATGTACTGTTACAAAATAGAGATTTAATAAAAATTGTAATATGACTCTTAAAATATTGACTTGCTTCCCGCGAAATCATATCCACTCAGCAGAGGGAAGCGTATCATGTATCAATATCAGTATTATAAACATGGATTTTCAAGATCGGTAACACAACTTACTTGATCCAAAATACTATCTATGTTGTCAAAACTATAAACATTTTAAAAAACACTGACCTACCCATCCAAATAGATGGAATGCTAAAACACAAAAGAAACCACGAATACATGATATGTATAATCAGATCCAGAAAATACATCAACACATCTGTAAATTACACTTATTATAATACATTTTCCCAGCACATATGAATGATTATTTTTAAAAATAAAATAAATAAACTTATAACTCTATCAAACACACCTTTTACATGGTGTATTTGACTATGTTTTTATTTTATGTATTTGACTATGATCATAAGATGCTTTATTTTTATGTTAAAGAATTTTAATTATTCGGTAAAGTGCTAAAAACTCATTTATTTTTTAAAAAAATATAAGTTGTTTTAGAGGAAAAAATTAAAAAAAAATTGAAATTCGAACCTAAAATTGAATAATCCATTTTTGAATAAATCAAATCAAGTTTAATATACCATTTTTAATTATCCAAATTGATTAATTAAATTCTTAATATAATTTTTTATTTGATTTTGGATATTTAATATCAAATCAAAACTCGATAGGGAAACCAAATTGTAATTATTTAAATAAAATATATATATATATATATATATATATATATATATATATAAGTACTAATTTATAGTAGTAAATAATTTCATCCTAAAACTATAAACTAAAATTTTATTATATTAAAAGAAGACGTGAGTATAAGTTTGTTAGAGTTTCACACCTAAGGATTATAAAAATTAATATATAATTGTATAAATTATATGTAGTTCTATCGAGGGATTATAATAATTGAGAAAGTATCAGGAAGTACGCTCTTTTCTTAAGCTTGTGAACGACAATGGATTTTTACATTAAATGTTATAATTTTTTATAAAATTGAACTATTTTATTTTTAAAGTTAAAAAAAATAATGTTTATATATTTAATGTAAAAATATATAATATAAAAAATATTTTTTAATTTTTTTATATTTAATGTGTAATTTAACCAATAAAAAAAATTAACAATTTTTTCATCGACCGCTTAGGAGGAAACCAACTCATAATAATTAATCACAACGGTCGTACCTGTATGGGTGGCATACCAAAAAAGTGTCAACACTGTTTGATAAATCATTGTTAATAGTGGATTGTTATTCAATAAAAATAACTATTAATTATTTTATTTAGTTTGGTTGATTGGATTTTGTAAATAGTGTTCGATGAATTTCTATACATCGTTAAAAATATATTTTATTTGTTCAATTCGTTTTATGCATAAATTTTTATAAGCCTTTGTTCTAATCTAATTAAAATCATGATTTTAACTCATTTCATTTTATCCAAGCCTTAAAGAAACTTAAAATATTCTTACTTATATTCCTATTTTAATTTATATCACTTCTTCCAACTAAAATTATATAAGTTAAAATATATTTTATGTGAGTAATATTATATAAGTTAAAATATATTTTATGTGAGTAATATTTAGATGATATTCTACCTCAAACATAAATAGCTCGAATTTGAACGGGTAAAAATTTGACTCAATTCTTCCTTTGATAACTGTATCTCTAATAAATGTATCTCGTTTGTATCAATAATAAGATAATGATGTAGATAAGGATAGAATTGCGTAGAAAAGAACCGAGCAACCCTTCATGAATATTATATATTCTTACATTGTGTCGCGATACGATTGTGAATGGTTATTTGAGATAGTGGAGGATTCAATATATCGCGTGGAATTCGTAATTTCTCATTAACCTAATTAATTACTTATCCATTATAGGTCGATGCGTTAATAATACACCTATTGTTCAGTCAACAAATAAAATATGATTCTATCACTTTATCCCTATCATACTCCTATTCGTATGAATTTGCATTTTGGATTTATAATACTTCCTCTGTTCAAATACACTTATTTTTTATCCTATTTTCTATAATATTTTATCACATATTTGAATAAATATATGGACAAATTATTGTAACTAGTTGTTTTTTAATATACTTTTTATTTGTTTTTATTATATTTAAAAATATATATTAACGTTAAACATGTTTCTTGGACAACTCATTGTTGTATAAATAAAGTTAGGAAGAGGAGAGTAAATGAAAAAGGTGAATAAAATTAAATTTAAAAATTAAAAGTTGAATTAATTGAAATTGGAGAGATCTTATCAAAAAATACGAAACCCATAAAACAATTTTAAAAAAAGTTAAGATAATTTGACTTATATTTTCAATCTTATTCGAGGGCATGGTTGATTTTGTGTGAATTTACCGTTCATTTTTTAAATTAGGGGAAGTGATAGTAATTACTCCATTTTGATACTTCAATTTTATTTTATTTGGGAAAAATATACTTTCTATCCTATTTCAAGTTATAAACTTTGACTTTCATCAATTGACTAAAAAACGGTAATTTTTACATTTCTAACTCTAATTTTAGGCTGAAAGTGCCAATATAACCCTGCAAAATGAAAAATGCCAAAATGACCCTAACTTTATGACAAAATGTGCAGTTATAACATTTTGGTATAATTCCAGCATTAACAGAAGGAATTGGGCATTGCTAGAATATGAAATGATGAAAATACCCTCCACGCTTAAGCAGAATATTTTGGTCCCCATTTTACCCTTCTTTAAAGTTTATTCCCGCCACCACCCGCCACAGCCCCGTCACCACCAGCCACCAACACGTCACTCCCCGCCACCACCGGCGTGCCCAAAATCGAGTTTTAGCCACCCGCATTTCCCAACCACCACGCACAACCCCGCCTCAGCAACTCCCACATTACAGAGCATATGAAAAGGCTGTAGAGAGAATGGAGAGTTCTTGATTTTAGTATAGCAAAAATTTGAAAGTTGGCATCAAATACGGTGGGTTCTGAGGCTGGACAACAATATAGAGGACGCATTTTGTAAATGCGTCCTCTCGAAAATGTTTATTTTTTTGGTTTTGAGCTGCTGGAATTTTTTTTTCGGCGCAATGATTAGAGGACGCATTTACAAAATGCGTCCTCTTGGAAAATAATTTTTTTTTTCGGTGGAATAAATAGAGGACGCATTTACAAAATGCGTCCTCTTGGAAACTAATGTTTTTCCATTTTTTCTGGCAAGTTAAGTATAAAAATAAAATTAAATAAAGATAAATATACGTACAGATAAATATAAAAATAAAAATAAAAATGAAAATAAATAAAGATATATAAATATGCACACACGTAAATGTGTGGATGTACACACACGTTAATGTGTGGATGTACACACACGTAAATGTGTGGATGTACACACACGTCAATGTGTACAAATATATACGTAAATATAAATATAAATATATACACATATATAAATATAAATAAAGACACATACATAAATATAAACATATATATAAACATAAATGAAGATATACATATATATATATATATAAATGTATATAAATATAAAAAATATATGTAAATATAAAAATATACGTACATATAAATGTAAAAATAAATATAAATATAAATATAAATAAAGATATATAAATATGCACACACGTAAATGTGTGGATGTATACACGCAAATGTGTGGATGTACACACACGTCAATGTGTACAAATATATACGTAAATGTAAATATAAATATGTACACATATATAAATATAAATAAAGACACATACATAAATATAAATAAAGATATATATATATATATAAACATAAATATAAATATAAATGAAGATATACATATATATATATATATATATAAATATAAAAAATATATGTAAATATGAAAATATACGTACATATAAATGTAAAAATAAATATAAATATAAATATAAATAAAGATATATAAATATGCACACACGTAAATGTGTGGATGTACACACGCAAATGTGTGGATGTACACACACGTCAATGTGTACAAATATATACGTAAATGTAAATATAAATATGTACACATATATAAATATAAATAAAGACACATACATAAATATAAATAAAGATATATATATATATATAAACATAAATATAAATATAAATGAAGATATACATATATATATATATATATAAATATAAAAAATATATGTAAATATGAAAATATACGTACATATAAATGTAAAAATAAATATAAATATAAATATAAATAAAGATATATAAATATGCACACACGTAAATGTGTGGATGTACACACGCAAATGTGTGGATGTACACACACGTCAATGTGTACAAATATATACGTAAATGTAAATATAAATATGTACACATATATAAATATAAATAAAGACACATACATAAATATAAATAAAGATATATATATATATATATATATAAACATAAATATAAATATAAATGAAGATATACATATATATATATAAATATAAAAAATATATGTAAATATGAAAATATACGTACATATAAATGTAAAAATAAATATAAATATAAATATAAATAAAGATATATAAATATGCACACACGTAAATGTGTGGATGTACACACACGCAAATGTGTGGATGTACACACGTCAATGTGTGGATGTACACACACGTCAATGTGTACAAATATATACGTAAATATAAATATAAATATATACACATATATAAATATAAATAAAGACACATACATAAATATAAATAAAGATATATATATATATATAAACATAAATATAAATATAAATGAAGATATACATATATATATATATATATAAATATAAAAAATATATGTAAATATGAAAATATACGTACATATAAATGTAAAAATAAATATAAATATAAATATAAATAAAGATATATAAATATGCACACACGTAAATGTGTGGATGTACACACACGCAAATGTGTGGATGTACACACACGTCAATGTGTGGATGTACACACACGTCAATGTGTACAAATATATACGTAAATATAAATATAAATATATACACATATATAAATATAAATAAAGACACATACATAAATATAAATAAAGATATATATATAAACATAAATATAAATATAAATGAAGATATACATATATATATAAATATAAAAAATATATGGAAATATAAAAAGATACATACATATAAATATAAAAATAAATATAAATATAAATATAAATATACTGCCGCACTGACCACTGACGCCGTGCTGCTCCCCTGACGAGAGGACGCATTTGCTAAATGCGTCCTCTCCGCCACGTCAACTGCCCACATGCACCACAAAACTGGAGAAACAAAAAATAAAAAAAAAAGGGAGAGGACGCATTTTGTAAATGCGTCCTCCGTATTTGCGTCCACTGTGCAACACTGTTGCAACAGAAATAGAAATTTCTCGAGAATGGAGAAGAATATAGGAGGCGTTACAGCGAAATCAGAACCTTAAATTATTTTTGTACAACCTCTTAAACACTTTCACAAGAACACAATTACAACACACATTTTTCTTTAATTTTTAAGTCAAGACATGTTTCAGACTATCCACCAAAAATTGGCGAAGAAAATGATTTACCCGGACTTCAGAGCAAATCAGGATTATATATGCACTAAAAAGAAGGTTATATTGGTACTCATCAAAGAACTGGGGGTTACTCGAGCACTTTTTCGATAAAGAACTTACTAGTTGGTAGTTTCGTCTTTGCAAATCAAGTCAACCGAAGATTTTTTTTTTGTCAACGCTAGTCGTTGGTGACATGGTTACAATTCATAAAGTCAACACCGATCTTGGGTATATTTGCATTCTAGAAATATTTAGGGTCATATCAGCACTTACAATGGAATTGGGGGATCATTCAAGCATTTTTTGTATTGTTTTTCTTGGGGAATATTACAATAATTAACCAAATTACATATAAACACCATACTCAATTTATATGACTAAGTAAGGAGACACCACTTGAATCTATTAAAACCCAATGAAATATGAAATTTCATCATTTTGAATAGTTATAAACGTCATCTTGAGAATATCCATATGCTACACCACCAACGAAGCAACCTTCACGAACCACCTGCAAACCACAGTGGGGACCATCGACATGATTACTTTATTAAAACTAAGTGAAACATGAAACCCCATCATTTTGAATAACACGCCTTAAATAATTAGGCACACATTCTTTGACCCCATTAGAGACGTCCCTTTTGAGAACACCCAACTGATGCACCACCACTATATTCAAAAACATCACAACTGCACTATTAAGGACTTTTTGCAGACTGAGAAACCATTGCTGGAACCACCTACACGATCCTATAACGCCACATAATTCTTTAAAATAATTACTCTATAATTTACAATTTTTTTTAATCAATCATTCAAAGATGTTGGGGGAAAATGCCCAACGACAATTACAATGAGTGAATTTAACATCCAACCTAACTAGCCTCTAGAAATAACTAATATATTGCAAGGATATTTAAATTACATGTCAACCATACTTACCGTTTGTACTATTACAGAGTAGAGATCCAATAAAATTGTAACATCGCCCTTAGGAATATTAACTCGCTTCTGCGAAAATCATAACCACTTAGCAAAGAGAAGCGTATCACGCATCAATATCCCTTTGCCAAACAGGGATTTCCAACAATTATAACACCACTTGATCCAAAACGCGATGTATGTTGTCCAAACTGGAAATACCTTAAAAAATACATATCGAGAACATGACTTCTCCTAGAGAAACACACGATCTGTAAAATCAGATTGAACAAATTACATCGATATGAACAATTAAATTGGGTGATCATGGTGAGCATATCAGTACTAGTATATGAAGAACACTCAACGAGTGAGGGTGTGACTTGAATTTGGAACTTTTCAATCAAGGAAAGGGTGAATCAACCAAGGAAACAGAGCTAAATTCACACTTCTTGTTAACACGTAGGAAGTAATGCAATTATCTCGGATAATTTGTTAATGAATAAGAAACTAATAATACCCACTTTTGTTTGTTTTATTAAAAAGGGAAGATGTATTTTGGAAGGCTTCGTACGATGATAACTCCACAAACAGATTTTCGTTCTTTCTATGGAATAAATTTTGCTTCATATACAATTTCATTAAGTCACAATATTGGGAAATATTGTTTTTTTCATATGCTTTTGGAAAGATGGAGTTTAATTTAAATAATAAAAGGTTAAAGGTCTTAGTTGTAATGCTAAAAATTTATTATACAATGTGTAGTAGTTATAAAGTTTATAATTCAATTTATGCCATCCGAAAATTTTATCTTTATTTCTTCAAATTTACATTTTAAACGTTAGTTTTTCCATGACTTGTGGAAAGACGGTCTTTCAAGAGATGAACTCTTTCATTAATCAGTTTTACAAAGTTTACCGTTATTATATATATTTTAATTAGATATTAATATTTTTCCCTTTTCACAAAATTAATATTATACATCCAAACATTTTTACAAAATTGTTTAGAATGTTTTAAAAATAGAAAGAAAAGAAAACTACATAAACTATAAAAATCGTGTACACTGATTAACACATAAGAGTATTTTTTCTAGACCTTCTAATATTGAGTCATTCTCTTTAAAGACGATTTTGCCATAAATCATGAAAACACAAAGGTTTAAAGTGTAAATTAGAAGAAATGAAGATAAAATTTTTGGGTTGCATGAACCGGTTATAAATTTTATAACTACTACATGTTGCATACTAAAACTTTAATTTTGCAACTAAGACCATTTACCTTTTATTATTCTAATTAACTCCGTCTTTCCCAAGACTTTGCCTCTAATATTTAGATCAATCACGAAAAATTATTTTTTATAACTATTAATGTTATATTATAATTATTTATATTTTAAGACACATTTTAAATTATTTTAAATTATAAATTTCATTGTAATAAATTATAAATTTTATTATAATAATTTAAAGTAAACATCAAATCACTTCATTAGATATGTTAATTATAAAATGATTACGTCTAACTGTTAGATGATTTAAAATAAAATTATGTGATAATTGCAAGTATATATTTTTAGTTCTTAAACGGTAAATGTTGGGATTTATGAGGTCAGGTATGTAAGGGAATGAACAACAAATATATCAAAAATAAAGTATGAAATAAAAGGGAAGGCCGAGATAAAATATCTACACAACTACGCATAGCATTGTAAATCAAGAATTGTTGGTATAAGTACTCCCCCTATTCCGATATTAGTAGCACATAAACGTGTGTGGTGATAGAATTTTGGAGATGCTAAATAAGTGGATGGAATTGAATTGAAAGAAGAAAAAATAAAATGGGTGGATATAATAACCTTAAATTTGCTATAAATAGAAATGGTCAATATAACCTCCCAAATTAGAAAATGTGCCACTATTAGAAAAACGGAGGAAGTACTTATTTTGACTTTTTATTTAAGGTAAGGTTGGGAAATGCAAAATTTATTACTGCACACTTTACTATTTGGTACAATTCATTGTCAAACTTTGACCACATATTTATATAAGTCTATAAGTAATAATATTATCACATGTGATATTGTTGGATCCATCTTAATAAATAGTTTTTGAAAAGTAACATTTTATTTACTGATGTTATACATAATTAAATATATTAACGGTCAAATATAATTTTTGATATTCATGAAAAAGATTTTTTTACAATTTAATCTGGAACGGAGGGTGTGATAGTATTAAGATTGCGAAAAGTTCGTACTGACATGGTATTATTAATATGAAGAAAAAAGTAACATGAAATAAAGAAGGAAACAATAATATTACCAAACAAATCCCTGTTAATTCACATCGTCGAGATAAAAAAACACTTCCTTAAAAAGAAAAGTGTAGAATGCAAAACTTGTGATTAATAATTTAATAGTATTCTCCACCAAGTAAAAGACGACTAAAAAACTTTCCAGAATAGTCAACAAATCAATCATTTTCCTTAAAAAAAGAATCGTTACCAATAACAATAGAGTAACAAACGCGAGTGCACGAACTCTTCGCGAGGACGCCCACACCTTATAAAACCCCTTCTTCGAAAACCCCGCAAATCCAGCCGAATATAAATCCAATTAGACATGTTTAAGACGCATATAAGCACACTTACTTATCAGCCCTTCTAATAACCTATCATGCAAATTACTAGATAAGGAAGAGAGCCTATCAAACGGGGGCAAGTGCACGTATCATCTCGTGTCTATTTAATCCATCATTTTGCTCTTTCTTTCATCTCTTCAATTTCTCTTTTCCGCTTTCCAAAAAAAGAGAGTGTGGTGAGAGAAACGATAGTCCTGACTGAGCACTGAGCAGTACAGCTTCGTGTTTGTTTTATTTTTATTTTTTTTCTTCTAGAGAGAGAAAGAAGGCACCGCACCGAACGAAAATCTACACAAAACCCTCCGATCTGTTTGTTTCTCTCTCTTTTCATTCGAGGTACAACTCCCCAAGGTACGACTCTCCTTCCTCTCCTTTGCATGCAGATGTATACGCGGAGGAATTCAGCTGATATGTATGAGAATTTATGTTTTTGATTCGTGTGGGATTGGTGATTTTCTGTGATTGTACTGCTTCAATTGATCTGCTGTGTTGTGATGTGATGAATTGTTTTTTGGATATTTTTAGAGAAATTGAATTGATTTTTTGTAGGTGAGGGAAAGTGACAGGGAGCAGGTATGTCGTCCCTTAGCAGGGAGCTGGTGTTCTTAATACTTCAGTTTCTGGATGAGGAGAAATTCAAGGACTCTGTTCATCGGTAGGGTTCGAATTCCTTGTTACTTGCTTGTTTTTTTAATGTTTTATTTGTTGATTTTTTTGATGTGACAATCGGTGCTCAATTCATATGGCTTGTTGTTGTAATCTAGGATAATTAGATTATTGAATTTGGTAGTTGGCCGTTGGATCTAAGTGTAGGGTGCTTGTTGTTGGGTTGACAACTAGTTTCTTCCCTGGCTGTGAACATTTATAGACTTTTGGGTATTTCATTGCAAGGCTGCCCTGCAAATGAGAGTCTAGCAAGTGGAATTGACTGTAGGCTTTTGAAAATTAGTAGTGATTGGTTTAATTGTAGGTATCTCTGAGAATATTGAGGTTCTTGTGTTGTTTTTTGGTAACTTATTGGTTACCTGTGATGAAGGTTGGAGCAAGAGTCTGCGTTTTACTTTAATATGAGGCATTTTGAGGAAATGGTGACGAATGGTGATTGGGATGAGGTGGAGAAGTATCTGTCTGGATTTACTAAGGTGGATGATAACAGATACTCCATGAAAATATTTTTTGAAATCAGGAAACAGAAGTACTTGGAAGCATTGGACAGGTTTGTTTTCTATATGCATTTGGTCAAATAGCTGACTTTCACGTGCTGCCGCTTTAGTTTTAGTTAATTTGTGGATCTAATTTAATGCAGAAAAGATCGTGCCAAAGCTGTGGACATTCTTGTTAAGGACTTGAAAGTCTTCTCAGCTTTCAATGAGGACCTTTTCAAAGAAATTACGCAACTTCTGACTCTTGAAAACTTTAGGTAATGTATGGAGCAGGGTGTCGCCTCACGTCACTAGTTCCATTTTTTCAAGTTCTCATTCCTGGGTTGTTGGTGTGGTATAATAGGGACAACGAGCAATTATCTAAGTATGGAGACACCAAGTCGGCTAGGGGGATAATGCTTATTGAACTTAAGAAGTTGATAGAAGCAAATCCCTTATTCCGCGACAAGTTAACTTTCCCCACTTTGAAGAACTCAAGGCTGCGAACATTAATTAATCAGAGGTTTGTTTTTTCAGTAATAGTTTGTTCAGGCTTCAAATTTAAGTTGTGCATTTCATTTGACTACTAGTGTTTGTACAGTTTGAATTGGCAGCATCAGCTTTGTAAGAATCCTAAGCCCAATCCGGATATTAAAACCTTGTTTGTGGATCATTCCTGTGGGTCATCACAGCCAAATGGTGCACGAGCCCCATCTCCGGTCACTAATACTCATACTCTATTGGGAGGTGTTCCTAAGCCTGGGGCCTTCCCGCCTATGGGTGCTCATGGTGTAAGTATTCAAGTAAGGAGAAGACACGTAAATTTTTTTACTTGTCGACTAGTTTTATTTTCAGTTGCTTGACTGTTACTTTTCATTCTGAAGCCATTTCAGCAGGCACCAGCCCAGGCACCAGGACTAGCACCAGCACCAGCACCATTGCCTACATCTCTTGCAGGATGGATGGCTAACCCATCTCCGGTTCCCCATCCATCAGCTTCTGCAGGACCTCTCGGTTTCAATCCATCAAATAACCCTGGTACCTACTACGTGTAATGTTTAAGCAAAATTTAGTTGATCTAGTGAAGTGTTTGTGTAGAGGCTGGGGATTAACTTTTCCTAATGTCATTGTCCTTCCTTAACCCCCTTCCCCCTCCTGGAGTTCGCATTAGAATACTATTGTGACTTTCACATATCAATCTTGCAGGTGCATTGTTGAAGCGTCCGAGGACTCCTCCTGCAAACAATCCAGCTATGGATTATCAAACAGCTGATTCGGATCATGTCTTGAAGAGATCAAGACCTTTTGGATTATCAGATGAAGTATGCTACTACCATCTTATTTCCACCCCTACATTGTGTTTAATCAACTGCTGGCTTTATTCTAAAATTTCTTGCTGCTATGTTTTACTTAAGGATTTTTGCATGCCTGGAAATCTTATAATTATGAGTGCATTCATAAAAAATTAAGCCCACCTGTTACTTTCTTGTTGAAGTCTTTTATTATATGTTAAGGATAAGAAACATATTCAGAAGCTGGGCATATCCTTTTGTCCTTGTAATTAATTATTTTACTATCATGCTGAGTTATGACTTTGAGTGCAACTAAATTTGTAACTTTTGCAGGCAAATAATATCCCGGTCAACATATTGCCAGTTGGGTTTAGTGGGCAGAGTCATGGGCAGAGTCATGGGCAGAGTCATGGGCAGAGCTCATACTCATCGGATGACTTGCCTAAGACGGCAGTCATGAATTTGAGTCAGGGATCGGCAGTCAAGAGCTTGGATTTTCATCCAGTGCAACAGAGTTTACTTCTTGGTGGGTTCTCGATTTTTAAGTCTCTCATAAGTCTGAAAAAGATGTCTTGGTTCTACTTTAATAGCTCAATTGGTATATGGTATCCTTGAGGTACAGTAAAAAACATATTCCCAGTAATTCATGCTCACATACATATTTAAAAACAATAAAATCCATCACCCATGATTTTAGGAATTATGTATTATCCATGTTTCAAGGGAATAAAGTTACTCCTGGGGATACGATGCGGAAGTTATCCCCGGGGTGTGATATAATTTACCTTAATAGCTTTAGTCTCGGTTGGGCATGACATACCCGTGGTCCATGTATCAATGCTAACCTCTTACCTGTCAATTTCCTTTAGTTGGTACAAACACAGGAGAGGTTATGGTATGGGAGCTTGGTAGTCGAGATAGGCTTGCTCATAGAACTTTCAAACTGTGGGATCTCAGTGCTTGTTCTATGGCTCTGCAGGTATGAGGGTATCAATAGCAGAACTCTCCTTTTTCTTTTGTTTGCTTTCCTCTCTCTAAGCATCATTCCATTTTTCTCTGAATTCTTTGCTGGCTTGTGGTTTAATTGTCAGACATCTTTGTCAAGTGACTACTCTGCATCAATCAACCGTGTTATATGGAGCCCTGATGGCACTTTATTTGGTATGTGCTGAAAGTTTATTGAATAGAGTTCTGTGAAAGTGTTGAACTTGTATTTTTAGACCACATATATTGTGTGGCCTCAGAAACCATGGTTTTATGATGACCAGGCTGATATGAATGTTCCAACTACCCTGTTGTTGATTCAGGTGTTGCCTATTCGAAGAACATTGTACACATCTATTCTTACCATGGGACGGATGATCTGAGAAACCATCTTGAGGTCCTTGTTTGATGCATGATTTTCTCCTTTCATCCTTTGGAATTGAATTGCTGCATTTTCAAGCGAAAGAGCTCAATCATGCTTACTCTTTTGTTGTATCATTTAGTTTGATTGTGGCCTCTCTAGGCTCTTTGGACTGACATACTCACGTTAATTGTTTCGTCCAGATTGAAGCGCATAATGGTAGTGTCAATGACCTGGCGTTCTCTTATCCTAACAAACAACTTTGTATTGTCACCTGTGGAGAGGATAGGCTTATTAAGGTTTTATTATTTCTTCTGTTATTCTTTTCTCTTACTTAATTTGTGAAAAAAAAGGTCCTGAAGTCAATCATGTGGATTATTGGCTATACCGAACAGGTATGGGATGCTGTGACTGGAAATAAACAATACACATTTGAAGGCCATGAAGCACCAGTTTATTCTGTGTGCCCACATCACAAAGATAGTATTCAGGTATTGGTTGATCTCCCGGTGCTATTTTTAGCGAGTCTTTGGTTACCTTTTCATCCCACATCCACATCCACTCTGCACTGTATAGATAGCTTAAGTTAATGCTGCAATTCGGAAAGCATCCATATACCCGCCTATTTTTTAAGCCTTTAACTTTGAGCTGATCCTTTGAAAGTTACCTATACAATGAACATAGCTTCTGCTGCTCTTGTTCAACTTGTGATGAATGAGTATTAGATAAGCAGAATAGAACAGTAATTTCTTCACCCTGGACTGTTTATGGTGGTTTCGAATATCTGTAAAGCAGGTGGGCTGATTTTCCAAAGTCTTGGGGTAGTGGAAAAATTCTGCATCCTCTTTTCTTGCTACTATTCGATTCATTTTATCATTCTCTTCCTCTTTGTAAACCAGTTCATCTTCTCAACTGCAATTGATGGGAAAATAAAAGCTTGGTTGTATGATAACATGGGATCAAGAGTAGACTATGATGCACCAGGTCATTCATCAACCACTATGGCTTACAGTGCCGATGGAACAAGGTTTACAAAGAATCCCCGACTCCCTCTATCTCTTTTTATATTACTTATTTTTGCTTGGCATTCAACCTATCTAGTCCTTTCCCTTCAAATGTATTTAAAGTGTGTGTTGTGTGGTATGATCATTTCTAGGTTGTTCTCATGCGGGACTAACAAAGAAGGTGAGTCATACCTGGTAGAATGGAACGAAAGTGAGGGTGTTGTGAAACGAACATATGTTGGTTTAGGAAAGAGAGCTTCTGGTATTGTGCAATTTGATACTACGAAGAATAGGTTCTTGGCTGCTGGTGATGAATTCAGCCTCAAATTTTGGGATGTGGACAACGTGAGCTTAATAAACAGTACTGATGCAGAAGGCGGACTACCGGTATATGTCTTGCTGGTGTAAATCTGTCAATTATACTTTGTTAAGGCTAAATCTTATCTTGTCATATCACCTCTTCAGGCGTCTCCTTGTATACGCTTTAGCAAGGATGGAATTTTGTTGGCTGTCTCAACAAATGATAATGGTATTAAAATTTTGGCAAATTCAGATGGTTCTAGGCTTCTTCGAACCTTGGAAAACCGTCCATTTGATGCCTCTAGAGTTGCCACTCCGTCTATCGTGAAGGTTGATGCAATTTTTTCACACTTTTCCATCCAATTTTCACTGTTTGTGTTTTTTTTTACTGAGTTGTGTTCTCTTTTATGCAGCCCCCTTCAATTGGAACATTTGGCACCGGTAGCGCAACTGTTGGAACAAGTATTGTAGACAGAGTTGCTGCTCCCATGGTGTCAATGGTATGGATGTCTTTTGGAAGTTTTGATAGACATCTTGTTTCCACATTATATCATTCTGAAATTGATTTCGGTTGCTCTGTTGAGGCTCAAGGGATCATGTTGTCATGTTGGATGTTATTGTGCTTTCTCTGTTAACTGATGTAGCTGAGCTTGTGTATTTTGTATTAAACTTCTATTCTGGCTTCCTGTAGAATGGTGATACTCGGAATCTGGGTGATCTGAAACCTAGAATTGGAGATGACTCTGCAGACAAGTCTAGGGTATGGAAACTTACAGAGATTAATGAACCATCTCAGTGTCGCTCCCTGAGGTTGCCTGATAATTTGACTGCAATGAGGGTAGGGAATCTATTTTCTCTCTGAAACACACCCAAGATCATGCATCACTAGTTCAGCCTTCATGTCCCATAGATCTTGACCTTCAATTTCTGCACCCACCATCTTTCTGAGGTATTCTCTTAAACTTCTTTTTTCTTGCCAATACAGGTTTCAAGATTGATCTATACAAATTCAGGACTCGCCATGTTGGCTTTGGCTGCGAATGCTGTTCATAAACTCTGGAAGTGGCCAAGGAATGACCGTAACCAAGCTGGAAAGGTGCTTGCTTACTACTGCAACAATTTTCATGTCCTTGTTTGATGTTTCTTTTATTAACTTCAGCCTATTCCAACCATTCGTGAAATATAGGCAAGTGCTGGAGTTGTGCCACAACTGTGGCAACCTGCTAGTGGAATATTGATGACCAATGATATTAATGATACAAATCCTGAGGATGCAGTCCCATGCTTTGCTCTTTCGAAGAATGATTCCTATGTTATGTCCGCTTCCGGAGGAAAAATTTCTCTGTTTAATATGATGACATTTAAGGTATATGTCCCTGTCTGCACCTCTCTCCTTTAAATGTGAACATGAAGCTGTTAAAGTTTTACCATCTCTGTATTCAGACTGCATATTTTATGTATGCTTACTTTCATTCGACCCACACTGATATTTTATTTTTTAGCACTTATGATGTACACACTTGGGCAATCTTGGATTCCATACTTGTAACTTTTCATCCACTCACTAGGGGAGCCAATGCAGCCCCAATTTTTAAAGGAAAAAAAAAGCAACAAATAGGTTTAGTTTAGTTTAATTTTTATTAAACTTATGCACCCCTATACATTAAATAAAATTGATTCGAACACCCAATTTAAAATTTGTGGATCCGCCACTTACACAAGCATGCTCTTTTTATTGCATTACTATCTCAAACTCATCGGGCGGGCATGGAGTGATTCTGATATCTGGCTAGCCTGTCTTATTTTTCAAATAACTGAAATTCGGTGTTCAACTTTGAAGTCTTTTTCTCCTTGGAAGTTTGCTTTTATATTCATCTGCTGTTTTGGTGTACAGACTATGACAACTTTCATGCCACCTCCACCCGCTGCAACATTTTTGGCATTCCATCCTCAAGATAATAATATTATTGCCATAGGCATGGAAGACTCATCCATCCAAATATACAATGTTCGCGTTGATGAGGTTGTCTTTGGTTTTCAAATTTCAACTTCATTAAAATTATGTGTTTGATATTGTTGGTCGTTTTTTAAAACTTCCACTTGTTATTTGGACAGGTCAAAAGCAAGCTCAAGGGCCATCAAAAGAGAATTACGGGTCTTGCCTTTTCTCATGCTCTCAATGTGCTTGTATCGTCAGGAGCAGACTCTCAGGTAATATTTCTTGGAACAATTGCTGTTTCAATTAGCGGAGGTTATTCTAAAAAGTTTTGGGACATCAAAATGTTCTCCCTCTCTCTGTTTTATTTTGTAGTATCTGGTTGGGGACCAGACACTGAATTTGTAGTTAGTGAAATTGACTTGGGAAATATGTAGATAAGTTTTTCTTAAAGCTGACATCTCACTGCTATTTCTTATTTGCTGGCGGTGGGTCATTGCAGTTGTGCGTGTGGAGTACTGATGCATGGGAGAAACAAACAAGTAAATATTTGCAGATTCCAGCTGGGCGTGCAGCTGCACTTCTGTCTGACACCCGTGTTCAATTCCATCAGGACCAGACACACCTGTTAGCGGTCCATGAAACGCAGATAGCTATATATGAAGCGCCAAAGCTGGAATGCCTTAAGCAGGTGCGAATTTGTTTTCATAATCAATTTTAGAGAGTCAATCATATATTATCTTAATTACCATGAGATCACTCTGGTGCTTGCCTTGAGCCAGTGCAATTGTGTTAACCACCTCAAATTCAGAGTATCTGTGGCAATGAATGGCTTTATTACCAGGATATCACTCTGTAACTTGCCTTTTGTCATTCAGATATGGCCTTTCTAGTATTTCAGAGCCGTTATTCTTGCTTATACTATATTCTTTGTATACGTGGAAACCAAAACTCAGTTCCAGCAGGATTTAACTCAATCCATTAACATCTGATCATTCTATTTCCCCTTCTCAATAGTGGGTACCTCGAGAAGCAAGTGGCCCAATCACTCACGCTACATACTCCTGCGATAGCCAATCGATCTATGTCAGCTTTGAAGATGGAAGTGTAGGTGTTCTAACTGCGATAAGTCTCCGCTTGAGATGTCGAATTAATCCAAATGCATACCTGCCGAACAACAATCCATCGTGAGTATCCATATGGCACTTTGTTGGATCGCTTTTGTTGAATCCATTTTAATCTAATTATCCCTAAAACTTCAATGCAGTGTACGGGTGTATCCTTTGGTCATTGCTGCACATCCATCTGAGCCTAATCAGTTTGCACTGGGACTAACTGATGGCGGCATACATGTAATCGAGCCACTAGAAGCTGAGGGCAAGTGGGGCACCTCGCCTCCACTTGAGAACGGCGCAGGGCCTAGCACCTCCGGTGCAGCTAGCTCGGATCATCAACCACAGAGGTAGCACCGTCAGACATGGCCTACCGATGGCTGTATGTAGTGCACTACAATGCTCTATCCTAGTCTTTCCCTTCATTGCTCAACTGAGAAGATATAGTTTAGTGTGTAGGACGTGACTTTGGATTTTTAGGGTTAGTGAGGGGAGGGCAGAGTACATTTCGATCTCTTGCCGACATATTTCTGTTTTATTCCCTCACAAGTTTGGTTCCTCGGTGTAAATCAAGAGAGGAATATTTAGTCCTGGGAATGATTTATATAACGTTTGCCCGCGATAGTGTTCTGAAAGAGCTCATTGTTTCCAGAGCAGCTATTCATTATACTATAGGATCGTCTCATCCCGAATTATTCGCAATCGTCTCATACCAAATAACTTATTCGCATATTGAGAATTTTACAAGTGCACGAAAGTCACCATTTTCGCTGCGTACAGTTTCAAACCAAACACACGCTGCAAGGAAATGAGCCAACCTCTCCAATCCAGAAAACGGCATGGTGAAAATAATACCCCTCCATCCCACAAATGAGCCAACCTCTCCAATCCTGAAAACGTCATGTTGAAAATAATACCCCTCCATCCCATAGTAAATTTCTTATTTTTTTTAGTCCGTTCACAATAAACTTCCTGATTTTACTCTTGCATTTTGGTAAGAAAAAATAACACAATTCACATCAGTTAAATTGTTGGTAAAATTTGAGTAACAATGTTCGTAAAGTAATGTATGACCACTGGTTTTGTAAGCAAACAGTAAAACAAAACGCAAATTTCCGAAAACAAATTTGGAAAAAAATATTTTGTTTGAAAATCGAAACCGTGGACGTAATATATTACTGCATTTGAAACGAAATTCGCCTAAAAAAGGTTCAACAAAGGCCTTCGTTTTCCAGTGTACCACAGAAACCTCCCTTACTCGTACACTCAAGCAATGGACGAGGAACTCGTAAGTATTTTGCTCAGAGATAGAACGTTTTGAAAGTAGCAAAAAATAAGGAGAGAAGTGAATTGTATATTCTGAACTGCCCAGGAACTAGCCTTTTATAGGTACACAAATCAACAGCCGAAGCTAAATATCAGGGGAATGTGGACCTGTTCAGAAGCCCATTGAAAACCAATTTTAACGTAACTTGACAGAAGGGTTAAAACAATTTTTACCATATCAGAAAGTTTCAAACTTGTTTAACCATGTCTGAAATATAGGGAGAAAAATAGGATTTTAGTTTTAAACGTGTGATTATCTGAGAAGTCTCATAAATATGGGCTCTCAAACCAACCCAGCTCGTCACGTCTAAACGAGCAACGACGGTGGCGTGCGTGAGGGATCTTTATTTCTTTTGCTCACTCAAGTTATTAATGAAGCATTCCATATTTAAACTATACTCATCCCTTCTAAACTTCCCATGTGCGACTAACAGTAATGACAGTTTTTCTTTTTCCTTCAAAATTAATTTTGGGTGGGTTGGCCCATTTTGCAGTAATGACAATGATTTACCAAAATTCTTAATTTAGACCAAACCAGTGGAACAAAAATGTATCACATCAACTTGTATAAAAGATTGAGTAAAAAACAATTACTCCCTGTCCCAGGGGATACTGTAGAGAGAAATTCTCTCTCAGAATTTTCCCTGGTGAAATTACCAAAAAACCCTGCCCTTCATATCTTCCTCCCGCGTTCCACATGTGTTTTCTCCCTACGTCCTTTCTTTACCAGATTCGCCACCGACTCACCATTCTGCCCCTCCTCTTCCTACCTTCGCCTCTCCTCCTCCCTCCGCCTCTCTTCAAATTCGCCTCTCCTCCCTTCGCCGCGACTCCTCCTCCCACCTCCGCCTCTCCATCACATCGCCTCCCGCCTCTGCCATAACGACAGAAAGGGAATAGATGTCCACCACAACGATGTCATCCAGCGGCGTCTTTGCGGCGAGATCCATGCGCATTTTCCAGTGCGTGAGAGTCACGCACCAGCTCAGCCGAAGAAGACATCTCCAGCGCGTGAAGGACACGCGCGAGTTGACTTGCGCATCAAGTGAATTTATCGCGGCCTTCAATTTCTCGCGAGTTGAACCTATTTCTAGCGAGTTGGGCCTATTTCTCGCGAGTTGAACCCGTTTCTCACGAGTTGAACTTGTTTCTCGCGAGTTGAACCTGTTTCTCGCAAATTGCTCAAATTCTCGTTAGCACCCAGTCAATTTCTGTGCAATTTTGGTCCTTTACTATGGTTTATTTGGGACCTATATCTCGGGAAGATTGCTCCACTAATTGGATTGCGAACAAGGTGTTGTTTCAGGCCAGTTTGAATGGTCCCAACCATCATTCTTCGTCGAATCAGTGGATTGTTGATTTAGGTGCTACATCTCATATCACTGCTCACACCAGTCATCTTGATCAGGTACAACGTTATCGTGATTCTGATTCTATTCTTGTTGGAAATGGTGAATCATTATCTATTTCTCACATTGGCCAATGTCATTTATCTGGTTTCTCTGTTAATGATGTCCTTGTGGTCCCTAAGATTACTAGAAGTTTATTGTCCATTAGTAAGCTTACTCCTGATCTACCTGTCCGTGTTATATTTGATGCCGACGCATTTTCCATTGAGCACAAGCTTACAGGGATGATAATTGGTAAAGGTCGTCATAGGTCTGGTCTTTATTTTCTTGAGACTGGTGATTCTAGTTTTTAGGCGAACTACGCTCTACAAAGCTTCATGCTTCTTTTGAGAAGTGGCACTCTCACCTCGGTCATGTGTCTCATGATACTGTTCAGTTATTGAATCGACGGGGCCTTATTTCTATCACTTCTGCTATGCCTGCACCTGTCAGTTGCTCTCCTTGTCAGATGGCCAAGAGTAGCCGTTTGCCCTTTTCCACTAGTGACAAGCGCGCTACTGGTTTATTGGATAAAGTACATTGTGATTTGTGGGGACCATCTCTTGTTTTATATGTCGGTGGTTTCTCTTATATGCCATTTTCATTGATGATTTTTTGCAATTCACATGGTTTCTTCCGATGCGGCATAAGTTGGATTTCTATGACATATTTATCTAGTTTCAGAAATTTGTTGAGAATTAGTTTTCTGCTAGGGTTAAATTTTTTCAGACTGATGTTGGCACCGAGTTTACTAATCACCGACTTCAGGCTCATCTCATATCATGTGGCATTCATCATCAGATGTCCTCGCCCTATACACCTGCTCAGAATGGCCGGGCTGAGCGGAAGCATCGTCACATCACAGAGACTGGTCTTGCCATGCTTTTTCACTCTTCTGTGCCACACTGTTATTGGGTGGAAGCTTTCTCCTCTGCAGTTTATATTATTAACCGTCTGCCTAGTTCAGTTCTGAGTGGCAAATCACCTTTTGAGGTTGTTTTTAGTCATGTGCCTGACTATACCCTCTTTCACCCGTTTGGTTGCCGTGCATTTCCATGTCTGCGTGCCACTGCTACTGATAAGTTTGCACCCCGATCCATTCCCTGTGTTTTTATTGACTATAGCCCTCGTCACAAGGGCTTCCAGTGTCTCGACCCAACTTCTGGGCGCATTTATATCTCTCGCCACGTTCGTTTTGATGAAACTTTCTTCCCTTATGTTTCATCTTCCACGGACAGTCGTTCGATTTCAGATCTGGAGATTTCATCATTTTTTTATGGAACTGTTACTTTATCGATTGGGGCCACCACGCCTGTGCCTGTGTCTGTGCCTGTTCCAGCTGCCCCTCCTTCACCACCATCTTCCATCTGGACGACCGACCTGGACCCAGCTCCTCGGCCAACGCCCACCACATCTCAGCCGCTGGCCATCGCTCCTCAACCACCGTCTCAGCCACCGGCCACCACATCTCAGCCAGTATCGGCTATTCTTTCTCTGGTGACTTTCGACAGCCACTCTCCAGTCAGCGCAGCTCGATCTTCCTCGGTGTCATCAGCTGGTTTGACTCCTCCAGCTTCGCCACCCCAGCTTCGCCACCCCAGCTTCGTACTTATCGGATGGTCACTCAGTCTTCTACTGGTGCCATTCAGCGCCGGGATTATTCGAATATCATTGCTCATGGTCTCACTGCCGCACTCCTCTCTCAGACAGAGCCCAATGATTATTGCTCTGCCCTTCAGGATCCAGCCTGGGTTTCAGCCATGGATGATGAGATGGCCGCTCTTCGTGGTCAGCACACTTGGGATTTGGTGCCTTGACCTTCGAATGGCAACATTGTTGGCTCCAAATGGGTCTATAGGCTCAAGTATCGACCAGATGGCACTATTGAGCGTTACAAACCTAGACTTGTGGCACAGGGTTTCTCGCAGATTCCGGGTTTTGATTTTGACCACACTTTCAGCCCTGTGGTCAAAGCCTCCACTGTTAGGACGGTTCTCGCCATAGCCACCATGCGTTCGTGGCCACTTCATCAGTTGGATGTCAAGAACGCTTTCCTTAATGGTGTTCTTGATGTTCCAGTCTACATGAAGCATCCCGTTGGTTATCAGGATTCTGTTCATCCAGACTCTGTTTGTCGTTTGCGAAAGGCCATTTATGGTCTTAAGCAGGCTCCCCGGGCTTGGTTCCAACGTTTCAGCAGTTATCTGACACAACTTGGTTTTCGGTGCAGCTCAGCTGATACTTCTTTATTTGTCTTTTCGAGAGGGTCGTCGTTACTGTACTTACTTGTGTATGTGGACGATATCATTCTTATAGGCAATGACTCGACTCTTTTTCGCCAGTTCATTGATCTGACACACAGAGAGTTTGCGATCAAGGATCTTGGTGCTCTTCATTACTTTCTTGGTCTTGAAGTTTTGCCTACCTCCTCAGGATTACTGCTTGGCCAAGCAAAGTATGCTCGGGATATTTTGAATCGGGCCGGTATGTCTGACGCGGTGCCTGTTTCTACTCCATTTGTCGCTGGTTCTTAGCTTTACAGCTCTACCAGTCCTCCATTTTGGGATCCTACACTTTATCATTCTCTTGTTGGTGCTCTCCAGTATCTTACCATCTCTCGCCCGGATTTGACATTCTCGATCAACACGATGAGTCAGTATCTTCAGGATCCCAGAGATGACCATTTTGCTGTTGTGACTCGAATTTTGCGGTATATTTGTGGCACTCTTCATTTTGGTCTCCGGTTTTGTTTTGCTAGTACTCCTGATGTGTTAGGATACTCTGATGCTGATTGGGCTCGCTGTCTGGAGACTCGTCGGTCCACTTATGGTTATGCAGTTTTTCTTGGTGGGAGTCTGGTTTCTTGGAGTGCCAAGAAACAGCCCACTGTTCTCGCTCTAGCGCTGAGTCTAAATACCGTGCTCTCGCCAACACTGCCTCAGAAGTGGTCTGGCTCACTCATTTGCTTCGTGATCTTTGGGTTCCGCTTTCTGGTTCTCCACTGTTGTTATGCGACAATAGTAGTGCTATCTTCTTGGCTTAGAATCCAGTGGCACACAAGCGGGCGAAGCACATCGACATCGACTACCATTTTTTTGTGAGTTGGTGACATCCGGAAAGTTGCGCGTTGCTCATGTTCCGACTTCTCTTCAGATTGCGGACATTTTCACCAAGGGGCTCTCTCGTCCGCTGTTCGAGTTCTTCAGGTCCAAGCAGTGCTTCAGCGAGCATCTGACGCTCCGCTTGAGGGGGGGTGTTAGAATAAATCAGACTCCTGATTAGATTATGATTTATTATGATTAGAGTTCTTTCCTTATTGCACCTCTATTGTACTCTCTATATATTCAGATATTAATAATACAATTCATTACGACAAATCATTCTTTCTTTCAAGCCTCTTCCGATCGTATTTCTCCCGCGATTAAAGAAAAGTTAATGCCTATTGGTGTTCCAAAAGTACCCGGAGAGGAAGATGCATCTTGGGTTGATGTATAGTGCGGCTTGTTAGGCTTTCACAAAAATTCTCTTAGAATCGAGAATGAAGTTTTCATTCTGTACATGCTAGATCATGAATTAGTAACTGCATCAAATTTCCAAAAAAATTACTTTTCTATATTTAAATTTAAAGCCAAATCCTCAACCTCGAAATGATATGAAAGAGCTTAGAATCTAATTTAGCGAAGAGTAGCAAGGACTAGAGGGAAGGTTTGATGAGCAAGCAAAAAGGAGGCATGAATCAAGGCCTTCCCGACTGACATTCCCCCTTTTGCCGAATTATTTCGAATGTAATCATAAAAAGCTATTTTTCATCTGGTTTCACCCATTGCATACTCCCATGTCCTACACGTAATGGTTGGTATCAGCATAGCAATAGGGCGACTTTCGGCATCTCAATGTACATGTCATTTTTTAAAGTTAATTATGAATTCATACTCTCTGTAAATTAGTATATTAATGAATTAATGTAATAAACTTTTTAATAACATTAGGATAGATATAATTATAATTATATATAGATACAAATTGAGTTGGCTCGATTCACTAAGATTACAAGTCTCGAGTTGGTGTCAGACCAAATCAAACCAAATTAAATTAAATTTTAACTGAGTTTTTTAATCAAATCGAATCTAAATTGTTAGAAAGTTGCTTCCTAAACACACAATAATCAAAATAATCCGGAATGAATAAATGAATACATATTTGATAAAATTGAACATTTCCTACTCAAATGGTTAGGAGTCGTTTTTCCATTCTTTGTCACCCGATCCATTCCACCTCACACTCATTCCTAACCATCTACCCTCACAACAGCTCTCATCGTCCACCACCAATCTAAGCAACAAACAATGGTGGATGGCTTTAATTGGAAAAACAAATAACAATAGTGTTACGGAAAAGAAAGTGTCTAAGCAGACTTGAAAAATCGAACAATAGGAAAAAAAATCAAACAAAGAGCGACTAATTAAACTGGTGGAAACAAGTACTTCCTGTTGGTGAAACACAAAACTATTTAAGTATAATTGGATTTGAATAATTGTAAACACGGACGTTGAAACAAGTTTGACGGTGTGGAGTGCACACTTGGTGAGGAAATGTTGTTTTGAATTTTGGTCCCCTGAAAACCACATTTGGGGACCAAACAAATTGTTTTGAATTTGTTGGGTACCGCCTAAGGGTTGTTTTGCAAATGAGGACCAAAAGATGGTAAAAGATACTTTGTAGGGGACCAAAAAAATAATTTAGTCCCCTACAAAGGATAATACTTTGAATTCAATCTTCAAGACATTTTCATTTATGCACTTATTTTGTTTGGTTGTTGGATTTTCTGAATCAAGGATAATACTTAAATGAGGGAGGATTGTTGGTGTTTTATGAAACACAAATCTATTTAAGTACAATTGGATTCGAGTAATCGTAAACATGGACGTTAAAACAAGTTTGGTGGTGTGGAGTGCACACTTGTATAAACTATTTACGAGTTTACCGGTTCTTAGGATAAGGATTAATGTGTTGGTGATGACTTGTCCTAGAATGAGGAAATGTTGTGTCTTTTCACGACAATGATGAATTGTTATGTCTTTTCACGATAATGATGAAGTGTTGTGTCCTTTCACGATAATGTTTCCTATATATACATGCATATATATATGCATGGTAGATACACAAAACACGAACAACAAAAATAAATATTTCATATTTTCCTCGACATAATTAGCAACCAAAAATACAGTTACTCAAAGTTATTCTCTTGATTCAAGCCTAGAACAAAAGGGATTCTCGATTGCTTTATCCTTGAAGGGAATTCGTGTAACTCAATGCTGTAATATGGTCGAATTACTCTTTAAAGAAAGCGTGTTCAACACGACTCATATCGATATCCAAGAAATTTTTTACCACAATCATCCAAGCGTGATTTCACGTTCCATTGGAATGCATATTACAACATCTACCCCAACACTCCGTCCATTTCTCTATTAATGACACAAATATATACACATAAATATATACACTTTTTCAATGATTTCTATGAATAGGATAAGTGATGTACACATAGATATTTTTTATGTATTAGAAATTTAGGAAATGCTAAATGAATGGTAAGAATCGAATTGAAAAAATAATAAATAAAAAAAGTGAATGTAATAATTTTAAACTTTTCATAACCAAAAAATATCAATAATAATAAAGAACATATCATTAAAGTAAATGCAGCACTAATGGAGGAATAGAAGAAATATAGATTCTTCTGGAAATAATAATTCGAACATTTGAGAAAAGATTAGCTAGATTCTTCTGGGGGGAATCAAATGGTAAAAATAATAAAATCTGGAAAAAATGGTCTGACATTTCAATTTCAACTGATTCAAATGGACTTGGTTTTAGATCGGTCAGGGCCATAATTGATACATGTTCAGCTAAACTTTGGTGGAAAGCCAATTAGGGTTCACTCTTTGGTCAAAGCTGCTCTGGGCCCTTCCTCTGTCCCATAGGAAATTTGTAACTTGGAAGAGAATTCTTTCTATTACCCCTTTTGCAGAGCATAACTCAGCTATTATTCATGGGAAGGGTACTTGCAATTTCTGGATAGCTAATTGGTGTCCTCGGGGTCCTCTATGTACTATCATCCCGGAGCATATAGTAGCTACAATGCCATACCTGTCTGTGGCAGATTTCATCAATAACAGGTCCATTATACTACCTCAGATTGGTTCTTTATTGGAACATGATACTTTGTCTTTTCTTCAGGAAGCTGTACTGGTTACTGATAGAGATGGCAGATTGATTTGGAAGGCTGAGGTCTCAGGTAACTTGACATCTAAATCAACCTATAGGGCTCTCACTCATGGAACAGGTAACTTTCCTGTATGTAAATTCATTTGGAATAATGCTTTGCAAAAAAAGATCTCAATATTTACATGGAAAATGTTGCAATCCTTTCTTCCCTTTGATGAAGTGCTTATTACCTTAGGGTTCAGTTTAGCCTCTAAGTGCCCGGCTTGTTCTAATTCAGACTCAATTCAACATTTCTTCATTTCATGTCATATTGCTCAGGCTGTCTGGGGAAACATAGCCTCGATTATCCACTTTCATCTAAACCCTAGTCATTCTCTTACTGAAAGATTCTTCATTTTCTGGAATACCAAGGATCTGGTTAGCTGGAAGCATTTTGTCTGCAAAATCATACCTTCTCTTACTTGTTGGTCGCTTTGGAAAGCTAGGAATAGGTTCATATATGATAATAAGCCATTCTCCTCCGAACTAATCTCCAAGGAAGTTCATGACTTAATTAAACTGGCGCTCCTAACTACTCCAAGGACTTACTTCTCACATTCGGCTATTGCTTCTCCTTTTAGTCATTGGATCCCTTTTATTAGACCTCCTCCTAAGCCCAACATATCTACTGTTTTTTGGGAGAGACCTCCTTTGGGGTCAATCAAAATTAATATTGATGCCTCTTGGTATCCTGATAAGGCAGCAGTTGGGATGGTTGTCCGAGATAGTTCGGGTGAATTGATTAATATAGCTTCGGCCTCCATCTCTGCTGCTTCACCGCTAGAAGCCGAAATAAAGGCCATTCTGTTTGCATGTGAAAGATTGTCTGATATAGGCCATAATTGCTTTTTTGAAACTGACTGTAGGTTGGCGGTTAACATGATCAATTACCCTTACTCTGCTAACTGGAACCTCTTTGATTTGGCTTATAAAGTTAATGCTCTACTAGGCCGTGCTCATCTTAATCATGTCTTTAGGGAAGGTAACTCTGTTGCAAATGCTATTGCAAAGCATCACACCTGCCACCTCCAATGTCTGCATCTCAGTACCATTCCCTAACATATTGAGGGCCTCATTGCATTAGATAGGGCACATATACCTCAAGTTAGAGTTCACTAGAATACTTTTCCTAAGGACTGATACTGCTAATTAAGACTCTTTCATGCAGGTGCAGGATCTGTTCTTATACTTGTTACTTATCATCTTTTGCGAGTCATCCGCGGCTCAAGAATTCTTCACTGTGCGGACCATCCTCTCCTATTGGAAGCCTACTGCTGGTTCTCATTAGGGGAGTTCTCCTCATAAAACGGTCTGGAGGTTGGGAGGGATTTTCATCTCCTTTCAGTTTTCACTCTACTGGACGTTCACATTTCATGCTCTGCACATACTTGGGTGCGATCAGAATCTGCTTTTCGGCCTGTATCTTGGATTCTGTAACTGTAGACTATTACCACTTGTATTTGAAGTTGCCTGGCTGGAGGTGAGAATTAACACAAGGGGTGGAGATTCTCACCTCCGGATCGTAACTTCATCATTTATCCTTCTTTTGCTAGGATAGTTGTTACATATGTACTTCATTTAGAAACTAGTAGGTCTTTTGGGTGGCAACCATGTTGCCTTATCACAAACTATGGCTTATCTGTCTGTAAATTTTTACTCATTTTGATGGAGGCTTGGGGAACCTCTAATACACCATCCCCCACCCTCGGGTGTTCTCATTAAAAAAAATAAAAAAAATAAAAAAAAGAAGAAATATAGATTGACGGTGGCCTGAGGGAGGTGGATATGATGGAGTGAGGTGCATGAGAATAGAGTGGTGGACTACTGGTACAACATGTTTCTTTTTACAAATTTTTTTAATAAAAATATTATTTTGCACTATCTACAATCATAAAGTTTTGTTTTAATCAGTCTAAAGTAGGGATGATAGTGGGGCGGGTTTTGGTGGATGTAGGCCTCGCGTCCGCCCCGCATCCGCCCCAATGGGGCGGGTATGGATGCAATTTTTGTGGGGGTGGGACGGGTATGAGTATGAAAATTGATATCCGCCATGGGTAGTGGGTCGGGCATGAATATTATTTCATATCCACCCGCCCCACTTTACCCGCTATGTACACCCTAATTTATCATATAATAAACTATCATTTATCCATAATGCACATGTTTTACTTATAATATTTTCATGTAAATATTATTAAAATTTTAATATTAAAATTATTTATTTTAAAGTAAAATTTAGGTGTTTTTTGGAGATATAAATGGGTGAGTAAAATGGATTTAAAGTGGGTATGAAGACTCAAGTGGGTGATTGGACGAGGGTGGATTTTAGAAAATACCCGATAAGGCGAGGCTGAATCTTAATGTTGTACCCGTCATGGATAATGGGGCGGGTATGTGTATGGGTATGAAAATTTTTGGTGGACATGGATACGGAGGAACCAAAATCCGTAACTGCCCCGCCCCATCGACATCCCTAGTCTAAAGTTTAGGTAGGAGCCTCTGTGTAATTACTGTAAGTTTTAATTTGAAGTGGGATTTTTTTATAAACTATACTAATAAACTTAGGGACCTATTGCGTAATTATTAAAAAAAATTATATATTGCAAAATATTCAAAATTTTCATTTTTTTCTGCAACCGATCGAAAATCTCCTTGCCAATCAGAAACCACCACCTGACGTTGGCAACTTCCGTTGGACGCTTGAATATCGCCAAAATCTCGCCGGCATTTCTGGCCTCCTCCTTCGTTCTCTCACTCAATGAAAGTTCACGAGGGAAATGGCTGGATCTAAGCTCACGATTCTACCAGCTGCGCGATGTACCAACAACTATGTTTTTTCCGTTCTCGGCCACGATATCTTCGTCCTTGACCGAAGGTCATGAACCGACAGAGCTTGGGGCTTCTTGTGGTGTTTCAGTAGTTAATTGTAGAGGCATCACGACAGAGCTAGGGTTTTAGTGTCGCAGCGGAGCTAGGGCACGTCGTCGCGACAGAGCTAGGACACGGTTTCAGCGCCATGACAGTTAATTGCAGAGGCGTCGCGGTTGAGTTAGGGTTAATTATATTGCAGAGGCATCGCAACAGAGTTAGGATTAATTGCACAGGGCGATTCCACGGTGACGACGACTCCACGGCAATGGCGATTGGCGTCGACTAAGCTTATCCGCGTGGTTAGGTTTAATTTCGTGTTTTATTTTTTCCAAAGACATGGTAAGATTTAATTTTATTTACTGAGAGCACGTTCAACAATGGTTCTCTTGTGTAGTGGTTAGTACTCTGGACTTTGAAATTAGAGATCCGGGTTTGATTCCCACTAGGACTTTTTTTTTTTGAAGAATTTATACTCTTGAGGTACTACAACTTTTTTATTGATGTTTGTAACTTTTTATTCGCTCCTGTTGATGTTTTTCATTTTTCGGGTGAGATTTAGTTAATATAAGTTGGTGTTTTGTATTTCTTTTGATTGATATGAATTGAAATCTGTAGTTTAAAAAAAATCTCATGATGCTGTTTTTCATTTTTCGGGTGAGGTTTAGGTGATATGAGTTGATGTTTGTAGTTTTTTTGGTGATATAAGTTGATGTTTGCAGTGTTTTATTTTTCATATTGATGTTTTTCATTTTTGGGGTGAGGTTTATGTGATAGCATTTGATGTTCGTAGTTTTTTTTTGTGGCATAGGTTGATATTTGTTGTTTTTTAATTAATTAATTTTAATAATTTAAGCTTTCTTGATGTTTTATGGTTTCCAGAGTGAAAACTTTATACTCTTGGCTGTAACTTTTTTGTTAATGTTTGTAGTTTTTTTCCTCTCATGTTGATGTTTTTTATTTTTCGGGTGAGGTTTAGTTGATATGAGTTGATATTTTGTAGTTTTTTTTTGGTGATATGGTTGATATTTGTAGTTTTTTTCTTTCTCATGTTGACGTTTTTCATTTTTGGGTGAGGTTTAGGTGATAGGAGTTGATGTTTGTAACTTTTGGGTGATATAGGGTGATGTTTGTAACTTTTGGGTGATATAGGGTGATGTTTGTAGTTTGTTTTTAAAATGATGATTTCATCTTTGTTGATGTTTTATTATTTTTAATTTAGTGTTTATGATTTTCAGTTGATGTTTTGTTAGTTGTAGTCGATATTTTTCAATTTTTTTAGATATTTTATTTGATATTTTATATATTTTTTGTTGCAATTATTAGTTGACATTTTATAATTTTCAGTTGATGTTTTCCTAGTTGTATATGATGTTTATGATTTTCAGTTCGATGATCATATTGACTTTTTGCAATTTTTAAATATTTATTTAGAATTTTTTTTGTAGACTGCATCCGGAGGAAAAATAATGGAAAATTTAGAGAAAAGTCCCTGGAAAAATATTGGAGATAGGTCTCTAGCTAATTATTGGAGACATGTCACTGGAAAAATATTTGAGATAGGTCCTGGAGTTAGAATAAAGTTAGATTGCATAAAGGTGTCTGATTAAAGTTTAGGTTGCTTAATAAGAGACCGTCTCATCAACAATAGACGTGTTACATGTAAACGAATTAAATACTCCCTCCGTCCCAAAATAAATCGTATGAAAGAGAAATTCGGCTGCAAAATTGAACAGTGAATTTAGGCCAGCTTTTTAGTGGAAAAGGCTAAATTTCGTACTCTGATTTCAGAGTTGAAATACTGTTCAATAGAGTTTAATTACTATTCAATAGTGGTTACAAATGTACTAACCCTGGAGGGAACAGTAACCGTTCCCTTCTTTTTCTGATTTTTGGCTCCAAAATTTTCATTTCTGGAGCCAAATTATGCCATTGTTTATATGCCTGAAAATTTCATCCAAACTTCTATAAAATGGGGCATTTATTACAGCTCCCAAACAAACCAAATCTAGAAAAAAGGGTAGCTCTCAGAAAAGTTTTGGCCAGTTCTTCAGGAACTGGCCGGATCCAGAAAACAAATCTCCATCCTCATTCTGAATTCATTATTGAGCACAGCTGTGATGGTTGGGGCAACCTGACAGATGAGCATAGGCAGGACATAGCCCATTTTCTGCTTCAAAACTAAAAAATGGGCAGATTCAGCGGTAACAAATGGGCGCGCGAAGCAGCAACTTCAGAATGGAGAAGCCGTGAATGCCCGTTCAAAGAGGCATGGGCATTGTGGCAGAACCAAGAAACCAATCGATGTGGAGGCCTTAATGGCAGTGCCACTTAGGTACCGGAGAACCTGTCGGAGCACAGCAGCACAGTTGCAGGTTGGAAAAAGCACGATACATAGAGCTATAGCAAGCAAAGAGATTAGGAGCCACACTAATGCAGTTCATCCACAGCTAAGTTTGGCATGCAAAGAATCAAGGCTAGAATGGTGCTTAAGTAAACCGGAGTGTAACATGCAGTTCAAGCCTATGGAAAATGTAATACACATCGACGAAAAGTGGTTCTACCTGACAGAGGCAACGACAAGGTATATTCTGGGTCCCAACAAACCTGAACCATACAGAATGACACAAAGCAAGCATTGTATTCCAAAACTCATGTTTTTATGTGCTGTGTCTAGACCTTTACTTGACTCAGAGGGTAATGTAAAGTTTGATGGGAAAATAGGTGTGTTTCCATACGTGGATCATGTACCTGCCAAGTACACCACTGTAAACAGACCTAGAGGAACCATGATTCTCAAACCCATATCATCCATAACTAGAGACATCATAAGACACAAGTTGATTCATAAGCTGATACCAGCAATCAAGCAGAAATGGCCAGTTTAGGCAACCAAAAATATTTTCATACAACAAGATAATGCCCCTTGTCACATATTTGCAAATGACCCTGAATTTCTAGCTGCAGCCACCTCAGATGGTTTCAATATACAGTTAGTGTGCCAGCCATCAAAATCACCCGACCTAAACATTCTGGATTTGGGGTTTTTTGCCTCAATTCAAAGTTTACAGCAGCAAAACCCTAGTCAAAATCTAGATGAGTTACTGCAGGCTGTGTATGATGCATTTCAGAGATATGATCCAAAAGTTATTGACAAGATTTTCCTAAGTCTACAATGTGTCATGGTGGAAATCATGAAATGTAGGGGAGGGAATGATTTCAAACTGCCACGTATGGGTAAAGATAGGCTTAGAGGCCTTGGGATGCTGCCCCACAATTTAATAGTTGACCCAGCCCTGGTTAGGGGATGCTTGGAACACATGGTGACTATTGGAAGAACAAGGCACATTCAAGACCTGCTGATCAGTATGGAGATAGTTTAGATGTGCATGAGATCTGTACTTTTGCAGGGTTGTGCTTCTAGATTCAGGTCTAGGATAAACTTACCACTTAGTTTTAGTAAAGGTAAGTTTATAGGGCAACCTTGTCAAAGCTGGGAGGGCTAAACTCCATTTAGTATGCATGCAATTTGTAAAAAATGTGTTGTTTAAATTTCAATTTCAGAACTGAGGCAAACAAACATGGACCAGAATGTAATGGATGACTAGACACACACAACCATTTCGTGGCAAAAGACACTACAAGGCTGCCATCCATGTGGTTTTCAAAATACCACGGTTGCTGCCTAAGTGTGAACATTCAATATCATCATAGGTGGCTACCAACTAATACAGGGTGGATTTGGTAAATAATTTCAGAGCTGGGTTTAATCACATCATACCCCGCCAAGATCAAATCAGCTTCGAGGCTGATAGGCATGGCTGCATGTATTAATCATGCATCACAGCTACATCATTAATCAATGGTTCAACTGGCACATAAACATGCTATCACAAACAATTTGAGAAGCTATGATATATCATATAAAATGCAGTTAACATATGCCCAGCCAAGGTCAGTGAGTTTTGGAAACATTACTACATGACTGCATATGACAACCACAAACACATACACATGCATAACTTTCACTACTCCATTATTGCCCCAGATATGAAACATACCCTGCCATACTCAGGTTCTGCAACGGATTCAGATGAAAAATGGGTAACACCCACCCGGGTTTCAACTGAACCCGTGTCAAAATCTGAGTGGTTGCACATTTGATCATTAACATCACACACAGTCAAGTACCCAACATAAAACAGTTGCTAACAGGCTATAACAGACAAGTAGCAAACAAGTAGTCACAGACAAGTAGCAACAACAAGCAATTGCACTACCAAGCAAACCTGCATGTGAAGGTAACATGTTAGTACACTGCCTATAATATTACCACTTAAAGGAAGTCTACAAATGTAAGAGTGAGTTTATTACAAACCTGTGAGTAGTAAATTCATTTTCCAGCTTCAGAATCTACATGCCGAACATATCCAGTCCAGTTCCCAGGATATAGATAGGCACTAGTTTCCCAGAAACCAGGCTGACCATACTTAGGGAATTCGTTTCCCTTAAAGAACACTGATGGATGTGGATCACACCAGGATTCCGAATCAGAATTTTCAGTGTCAGGGGGCTGTGTTTCATCAGAATCAGGGGGCTGTGTTCCATCAGAATCAGGGATGGGGTTTCATCAGAATCAGGGGGCATTGTTTCATCAGAATCAGGGGAGTGTGATGCATGTAGATGAAGGAGATGTAATGTATCAGAAGCAGTATCTGAATCTGAGTGATAAAGGATTGCTTCAGGTACATGAGTAAAATGTGTAGCCACAGGGGTATCCCCAGATTCACACGAATCAGTGTCTAGGACAGGACACTGGGGTGGGGTGAGTTTACTGCCGTTGGGTTGTGAATCAATGTCATGAAGGCCAGTAAATAAAGTAGGATCAATACTGGCCTGAAACTGACTGGAATCACTCAAGGTTTGGCAAGGGGAATACTCACCCTACCCAGCAATGACCCTGTCACCGTGATCCATCAGGTAAGGGAAGACACAGAGGGTGGGGAATGGGTTACAGAAACAAAGAACATCACGCAAAACCACTCGTTCTCTATTACCAGGGATGGGACTAGGGTTTGGAAATCATTCTAGGCAAGGCCTGAAACAACACAGTACGAGTAATTCTTGACATGTCAATGACAATTCATAAGCAAACAAACAACGGTTTCGAGCTAAATCACAACATGACACTGAAAGTTTTTGGAATACCACATATGCTACACATGCAAGCACTTCCAATGTCATATCTAGTTACATAACAGAGAATAAAAACATAAGGCGCCCCACCAGAGTCACATCGATAACATTAATAGGCCAAAGTGCAAGAATAGTTAGAACAGGCCTTCGTGTAGTCATAGATCTAGGAACGCAGTACAAGTAATACGTGAATAATCAAACAGGAACACTACTTTTCTTGACAAAGAGCACAAATTGTAGCGAAACAAGGATGAAATTAACCCAGAACGAGACCAACACCACAAACTAGGGCATATATGTGTCAAGACTGCCAAACGGCGTGGAAAAATCCAATGATGGGCACTATGAATGTAGGTTTCTGAACTCAAAAGACAAAAAACCTCACAAAATATTCGCATGCACCCTAATTTATACTTGAAAATTGTAGATCCGTATGCATTCCAAGGGTTTTAACACACAACAACTAAGAAAGAAGAAATCACAACTTAAGAAGCAACCAAATCAGTACAAAACCCAACAAAAATACGACCCAAACACAGACCAGGACAAGAACATGATGAGTTGGTAGTCGACGACGCAGAAATCAAGTTCATTTTCAAAGCGGCTAACATCGATTTTAGAAAACCCTAGATTGGAAACCAGAAAGCTGTGGATGAAAACAAAAACCACGGATCGATTCACACATGAGGATCAATAGAAACACAAACCCTTCAACACAGATCGGATATGAAGGGGCTAGGGTTTTCTTTTTATCGAGGGAGGACAGAGCATCGCTGTGATTTCGTAAAGGAGAAGAGAGAAATGAGCTGTGAATGGTGCTGTGAATGGTTCTATGAATGGAGCGTTGAGAAGTAATGGAGAAGAGAGAGGGAGCGTTGGGAGAGCAATAATGGACATGGGGAAGAGCGAAAGGCACGCATGTGATAAGTCTGACCCATTTGAAAATGGGTCAGCACACTGCTCAATGTATGAACACGCATCCCATTCAGTGCTAATGAGCATAATTAATCAGCCAACATGCTTGTAGTATTCATAAGGTCTAGGGGCATTTCAGTCTTTTCACCAATGGTCAACTATGCTGAATTGGGAAAGTTCTGACCATTGCAATTTAATTGGGGATAGCAAAAAATGAAAAGTGTGCAGTTTAATTTGGTACGGAGAGAGTTTTAAAATTAGTATATGTCATTTAAAAAGGTTTTTTTTAAAGACAATAAAATATTATTACGGGAAAACCTACTCTATTACATTTATAACCGTTTGCTGCAGTATGTTCCCTACTGAGACTACTTCTAGGCATACTGGGTTCATTATAATGCCTCTGACATGTAGATTGAGCGTTGTTGGTAAAGTATAAAATTCTCCAGACATGTACTATGATTTTCTTTGGTAATTTAAGCTTCCATAGAGCTTTCCACTTTGGTTGCATCTTTAGCTGAGACCCACTCTGGAATTGTTGAGTATGTATAGCACGTGCATTATATCCAGACTTAACTTTATACACCTTATCCCTAGTAAACGGCCATACCTTCTTATCCACCCGACCCGTATTTATAGGAATATGGATTCTTAAAATCTGTCGAATCGTAGCTTCTGGGTATATGGCCCTAAGCAAGGTAAATCGCCACTGCCCCTGCTGATCAATTAAATACTTCCTTCCTAACCCCCTGTTATGGATGCACAGGTTGTACCGTGGGAGGTTTTATCCTTGACTTGTAGTATTCAGGCTAACTTGCAGCGCTGATTTTGCAAAATTAATTCTCTGTCCAGAATATCTCGCAAACACATCTAGGTCTCTGGCTAGTTTCCTGATTACCTGCTCTTTCACATGAATAACGAGTATATTATCATTAACACACATTAAATGGGGTATCTCTGGAGCATTTATGCCAGGTTTATATCCCCCCTTCCAAATGCTCCACTCTAAATCTGATCATACTTGACAGATACAACTGGCATATAATAAACAAATATAGCGATAACGGGCACCCTTGTTGCAATTCTCTGATAGGCTGAAAAATTCTGACTGCCGCCCATTGACTTTAACCGTCATACTAACAGTAGTGACAACTGCATGATTAGCCTTCTCCAGAATGGTGGAAAGTTTATCGCAGTCAGTGCTTGGGAAAGAAAGTCCCATGAAACCCGATCATATGCTATACTCATATCAATTTTTATAGCTGCAAGGCCAACCTTCCCATTCTTTTTCTTTCTCAGGAAGTTTATCATTTCTGCTGCTACCAGTACATTTTCGGCAACATTCCATCTTTAACCAACCCCGCCTGTTCCTGATTAATAAGTGAAGGCACTACTCCAGTCTGCCTCGCAGATAGCATCTTTGCTACCAACTTGTACTTTATCATTACACAAAGCAATTGGCCAAAAGTCTTTCGGCTTATCAGGAGGCTTTTTCTTTGGAATGGGCGTGATTACTATCTGGTTCCAATCTATAGGCATACTTTGGCCATTCAGGATTCCTAATACTTCTTTAATTAGCAACTGGCTCACCCGTGACCAATGGTGCTTGTAAAAGCCAGCTGGCATACCATCCATGCAGGAGCTTTCCAAGGTTTCATGGTCTTTAATGCTTGCCACACCTCTGAGCAGTGAAATAGCCTGATCAGATGTTTTAATTGTTAGGCATACATGCTTGTAAGGTTATGCTCTAAAACCTGGGTTAGAGATTCCTCATATCCTATTAAAGGTGGGTAATTCTCTGGTTGGGTATAGATGGACGCTACATGATGCACTAGCATTTCTTGAACCTGTTCGACGATGTCCACCCACTGCCCATTTTCATCCTTTTAAGTCATAACACAATTTTTGGCATATCTCCTTGTGGCTCATTTGTGATGGAAAGAAGTATTACTATCACCCATAATGCCCTACAGTAACCACGCCCTTTGCTGCCAATAATCTGATTGTTTAGCTATTAGATCCTCCGATCTGCACCTTAACTCCGTTACTTGATGTTGATATGGTATGTCATTGAAATCTATGGAACTGCATGAACCCTACTGTAATTTGGCCTGTGCTTTCTCCAGCTTTCTTGTTGAATTCCTTATCTGTTTTCAAAATTCCCGTAATTCTGTTTACTCCAGCTAGACAGCTCTTGCAACACTTTCTGCAGTTTTTGTGAAAGGGATTCTGCTTGATTGTCTTGCGGCCTATGATCAGTCCAAATTACGTCCACAATTCCCTTTGGATGCTGATAATGTATCCAAAAGGCTTCGTATCTTTGATAGAGTCTGGAAACTCCTGCATGTGCTTGCAAATGTAGTAGACATGGTCCATGATCCGACTTGACCATCGGTAAATTATATAGATACGTCTTTGGGAAGCTCTCACGTTCCTTGTTATTGATATAAGCTCTGTCTAAACGTTGATAAATGCAATCATGGCCCCTCCTATTATTTTTCCATGTATAACATTGTCCCCTGTAACTCAACTCTGTGAAATGATGCAAATCCAACATCTGGGACAATTGCTGTGAGCTCTCCGACTCCAAAAAAGGATTCCTTCTTAAGTTATCTTCGGATGATAGGATGTGATTGAAATCTCCTAAAAGAACAACCGGGTACTACAAAGAGGGCATTCTTTCATTAATATGATTCCAAATGGCTACCCTATTTGCTACTTCCGGGTACCCGTACACAAAATATAGGAGCCAGTAAAAACCTTTTTCCCCTATACATCTTGCTAGAATGAAATTACTACTACTACTAACTACTAACTACTTCTAGCCAAATAAAATATGTCCATTATAGTGAGACTCCACCTGCTTCCTTAGATTTCCCCCTTGCTCCTAACTTTGTGCAAACTTCCGCTTCTGATTGAAACTTATGGAGTCTTATCCGAGACTGTTATCCTGACCATTGTCACCACTCTTCGGAGAGTCCTCCACTTGAATCAACTCTACTCCCCTATTTTGGACAGTCTCAAATTCCTTAAGGGATCAAAATAATTGCACTTATGCATCCTGTGCAAAGTTCTAGGAACAACCAGACTGTTAGAATAAATCAGACTCCTGATTAGATTATGATTTATTATTATTAGAGTTCTTTCCTTATTACACCTCTATTGTACTCTCTGTATATTTACTTATCAATAATACAATTCTTTACGGAAAATCATTCTATCATGGTAACAGAGCAAGTTCCGATCCTAAATTCTAAACCCTAATTTTTTAATATTTATTTTGGTGGAATTTTGGCGGTTCTTGGTTCTGGTCTCTTCATCTTCTCCGACCGCCTTCCTGTCTTTTGCGTCTTCATTCAGCGAGCAGCTTCTTCCTCAGCATCAGCGACCAGCTCTCGGCATCTTCTTCCTTGGCGTCCTTGTGCAGCATCTCATCTGGCGTCTTCCAGCTCCCACGGCGAGATCCACTCACCTTCCTTCTAGCGCGTGAAAGTTACGCGCCAGCTTTGCCGAAGAAGAGTCCTCCAGCGCGTGAAGGTCATGCACGAGTTGACTCGCGCAGCAAGGGAATTTCCCGCGTTGTTCAATTTCAAGGCCTTTACCCCTCAGGACTATCGTTAACAGGATCCCTTTCACTTTTTTTTAGTAACTTCCCATTTTGTATCCGAATGTAAATTAACAGCACTAACATATAAAGGCTATTCCGAAACAGATTACCTGGCTGATTGGGGTTTCCAAGACTGGCTGAGGCTAGCTATTATTAATCACAACCGCTTGTTCCATAGGAGGAAGAGGCACAACCTCAACCTCTATCTCACCCCGTCCTCGCTCACCCGACTCTTGTGCTTATTCTCCCACATGAGCACCTGATACGTCTTCAATCAAGTCTATCTCTTTCTCCAACCCTGGCTCCCCATTATCTGGACCCTGGACTTCCATCCAGTCCATCGGAGTCCTTGCACTCACAGCATGATCCAAGAAACTATTAGGAAACTTTCGCTCTGGTTGCTGCTACTGCTGCTCCACTGTTACATGACCTTGTGCTGATTGCTGGTTCTGCTACATTGAAAAATACTCTGTGAAACAGGGAGGCAAGTCTGCTACCACATACTCATATCCATCTGGAACTGTATCTTTATTCAGATTGTGAAATATTGTAGTTAAAACTCTAGGAAATCTGCTTGGAACGTTGTGTTGCATATGTGTGATATGTGGCTGTGGCCTTGATCTCTCATAGAATTGGGGAACATTTATTCATTTGGATCATAGAACATATGTGTTTCCCTCTCCACATTATGTTGCAGAAACTTTTGGTCCAAAAACTGCACCAACGAGCTATCATTGCGGATCAGACACCTTGTAAGTGGATGTCCAATGTGGCCGCACCTTTTGCAAAACTTATGAACTCATTTGTACCTGCATGCCACCCAATACCGATGTCCATTCGGCATTTTTATTTAGGCTCCTGGAATCAATGGGTTTTCCAGCCTCACCAAGATCTTAGCCCACAAATATTGCAGATTCCTCACCGGAATTTGATATAACTCCACATCCACCAGCCCCCCTATGAAATTCACTGAAAGTGTGTAATTCACCATATTTGGTATGTCTATCATAGATAGAATAAATAGAGTACAAGGAGCTAATTACATCGAACCTGGACTGTTCTATGTATGTACAGTTTCAATCCTAATTAATCTAAAATCAATCTGGATATTCTATCTATTCTATCACCCCCATCAAGCTAAGCATAGGAATATAGGATACATAGAGCTTGGAACAAAACAAGTCAAAAAGATTATGAGACAGGCCCTTAGGGAAATATCAGCAACCTGTAGAGATGATGGAACATGACTAACACGGAGCCTACCAGAGGCAACAAGTTCACGAATGAAGTGGTAGTCGATGTCTATGTGCTTGGCCCGTTTATGTGCAACCGGATTTTGAGCAAGAAAAATGGCACTGCTGTTGTCGCAATGCAGGAGAGGCGACGACGAAAGGGAAACCCGAAACTCTTTAAGCAGATTACACACCCAGGTAAGTCCAGCAGCAATGTTCCCCATAGCGCGATACTCGAACTCACAACTGGATTGAGACACTTTCGGTTTCTTCTTAGCACTCCAAGAAGCAAGATTGCTCCCAAGAAAAATGGCATAGCCATAAGTGGAACACCGAGTCTCGAGACAACGAGACCAGTCAGCATCGGAGTAGCCCATAAGGGAAAGACCACTAGGACATGGTCGAAAAGACAGACCATGATGAAGCGTTCCACGGACATACCGAAGGATGCGAGTGACAGCCTGATAGTGATCCCCTCAAGGCGGCTGGAGAAACAGGCTAACAGAGTTGACCGTATAGGAGAGATCAAGGCGAGTGATGGTCAAGTACTACAAGGCACCAACCAGTGAGCGATAAAGCTTAGGGTTCGAGAACTCTGACCCCGAGGTACTTGAAGCTGAGAGCCAGGAACAAAAAGTGTGGAAATAGGAACAACATTTGCCATGCGTGCGTGCTGAAGTATCTCCATTCCATACTTAGCCTGCCCCAAGAAAAGTCCAGATGAAGATCGAGAGACCTCCAATCCTAAAAAATAGTGAAGTGCACCAAGATCCTTAATGGCGAACTCACGATCAGTGCATCAGTGCGGGTGATGAATGGACGAATGAGAATATGATCAATGCCGGTTAGAATGATGTCGTCCACATATACTAGCAGGTATAGAATCTTTGATCCCTGGGAGAACACAAATAAGGAAGTGTCAGCAAAACTGCACCGGAATTCCAGATGAAATAAATAGGAGCTGAATCACTGGAACCAAGCCCTAGGAGCTTGTTTGAGACCATAGATAACCTTGCGAAGACAACATACATAATCAGGATGAACGGGATCAGTGTAACCGGCCGATTGTTCCATGTAGACTGGTGCATCAAGGAGATCGTTAAGAAATGCATTCTTATCGTCTAACTGATACAGGGGCCAAGAGAAAGTAGTGGCCAAGGATAAGATAACTCTGCCTGTGGAGGCCTTGACGACCGGACTAAAAGTGTGGGTGAAGTCAAAGCCTGGCAACTGAGAATATCCCTGCGCAACAAGACAAGCCTTGTACCAATCAATGGTACCATGGCGATGCTTGAGATGATAAACCCATTTGGAGCCAACGATGTTGACACTGGTAGGGCGTGGAATAAGATCCCAAGTATTTTGCTGACAAAGAGCACCCATTTCTTCATCCATAGCGACCACCCAGTGAGAATCTTTAAGGGCAGATCGATACCCACAAGGTTCAGTCTATGCTAGTAATGCAGCAAGAAACCCTAACACCACATGGTCTGGATACTGTTTTGCGGTGCGACTACCTATCTAAGAACGAGTGGTCATACGATAACACACAATCGATGGAGGAGGTAGTGGAACGTTGACCGGGGATGGCAGCAAAGGAGACACGGATGTCGGGGTCATTGACCCAAACGAATTCTAAGTAGGTGGTAGAGGAGTTGCAGGGGATCTAGACAACTCATCCAAATCAAAATTAATAAACGTTGAGACGTCCAAATATTCTGAGGCAGTGCGAGTAGTATCACTCGTGAATGGGAAAGAAGACTCGTCGAAACGAGCATGCCGAGTGAGATAGACCTTCTTAGAGACCGTATCCAGACAGCGAAACCCCTTATGGCGAGCACTATATCTCACAAATATGCATGGAGTGCTGTGAGGGGCCAGTTTGTGAGGAGCATATGGCCGAATGAAAGGATACACCCGACATCCGAACGGGTGAAAGTTTGAGTAGTCTTGATGACGACCATAAAGTAGGGAATATGGTGAGGCATTACGAAGAACAGGGGTGGGAAGCCTGTTGATGGTGTAGGTAGCCGTGGCAAAGGCAACATCCCAGTACCAGATTGGCAAGCCAGAGGAGAAAAGCATTGATAATCCCATCTCTGCAATATGACAGTGTTTACGTTCTGCCCTACCATTCTGCTCCGGTGTGGATGGACAAGAAATCTTATGAAGGATTCCTTTATTTGAAAAAGGGGATCGTAGGCGTGCATTTGTGAATTTTGTACCACCGTCACTCTAAAACACCTTGATGGAACAAGAAAATTGGTTTTCAGCCAAGTTCTGAAATTGCAAGAATGTCTCAAAGAAATTTGATTTCCGTGCAAATGGATAATACCAGGTAAATTGTGAGAAATCGTCAACAAAAATGGCACAATAAGATAATCCACTATCAGATAAAACTGGAGCAGGGCCCCACAAGTCACAGTGCACTAAATTGAGGACATCATGTGCCCGTCTAGGATTATCCACAAAAGAAAGCCATTTTCCTTTTCCATTTCACAAGGCAAACAAAATGCAGGTTTAGGCGGTAAAGAAACCATATCAACAAGGTTCAGTTTATTTAACAAAGAAATAACTGAAATGGAAGTATGCCTTAGTCTAGCATGCCAAACATCAAAAGAAGCTTTATGTTTATTGGTTTTAACATGAGCAACAAAAGCAGCACCACCCTTCTCAAGCACATAAAGGTCATGATCACATCGACATTGGCCCACGACCTCCTTTGTGGACCGGTTCTGAATCACAAAAGAATCCTCATTAAAAGAAATCACAATATTTATATCCTTTGTCAATTTACTAATGGAAAGCATATTTTTCGTAATATCAGGGACCATCAACACATCAGATAACGACAAATTATGAGAAAATCGATGATGCCCACTATGAGAAATTGGAATGGAACGACCATTAGCAACAATGACGGAATGGTTACCAGAATAGGGGGACAACACTGTCCATGCCAGAGGAAGTGGAAGCCATATGATTCGCTGCACCGGAGTCCAGATACCAATTCGAGGCTGAATATTCAAGGGAGACAGAAGACTATAAGGCCTCAGCAAGATGGGTGGTCTCAGAGTGACGAGCTGCCGACAAGAGCCTGGAGCACTGTAGGGCCATATGACCAAAATTGTGGCAAATTTGGCATTTTGGATTCCAGCATCTTCTGCGACCAGAACCGGCACCACCAGAACTTGAAGAATGGACTGACCGATCGGAATTGTTCCCACGGCCGTGCGTGGTGGTCAACGCGCATGAGGGCGGCGCGTGGGCTTCACGCGCTGGCGAGTAGAAACCATGGGTGCTGGACAGACCTGAAGACGAGGCGGTGAAAGCTACTGGAACCGAATTTGAGCTGGTTCCCGCGCCGGAGGAAAACTGGGTGAAGATTTCATGGATGTGAAATCATGCAACCACATCGGAGTACACCGGTAATGGTGTCTGGGCCAACTGGACGCTCGTGAACTCGCTGAATCCGGTGCCAAAACCTCGCAGAAGAATCATAACACGATCTTCGGGGGGGACTGGAGCATTCATGGATGGGAGTCCATCAAGAACAGCCTTGATCATGCAATGAAAATACATCATCGACGAGGAGCCACGCAGGATTGTATGAAACTCATCCCGGAGTTGAAGTTCGCGGGACGCCAGGATGTTATCAAATGCCGTTGCAAGGGAGTTCCACATCTCCAGCACCGTGCCGCAACCAATGGTCTCCAACATGGCCTCCTCGGTGAGCGACGATTGGAGCAATGCTTGGAGTCGTTTGTCTTGTGCAACCCAAGTATTGAACGCAACTTGGGATTTTGCGACATCGTCGTCGTCGTTGGTCTTCCGTTGGCTTTGGAATTGAGCCATCCAAGAAGCCAAAGAAACCCTCGGATTCGAGGAGCACTTGAACTTGCGACTTCCACATCATATAGTTGCCAGAATTTAGCTTGATCGGGAACATATGAATAAGGGTAGAATAGCTTAATTGGTTGTCTACCATTGAAACTTTGGAAGGTTCAAGATTTTTCAAAATGACGGAAGAAAAAATCCATACCTGTCTGATATCATGAAAGTGTGTAATTCACCATATTTGGTGTGTCTATCATAGATAGAATAAATAGTGTACAAGGAGCTAATTACATCGAACATAGACTATTCTATATATGTACAGTATCAATCCTAATTAATCTAAAATCAATCAGAATCTATTCTATCATCCACTATCTTTTCCGCAGCCTGCTGATTGAAGCACAATGAAGGTAATCCATGCAAGCGGATTCCTAATAGTACCTTTGTGATCCTGACTCTGTTCAACGGGGTGGCAGGCTTACACCTGCAGACTGCAAACAAACCCCCCGCAATGGCATATGGAGTATTATGAAGAACCGCAACTCTAGCAGCCGCTGATTCAAGCCAAACAACATAGAAATTTTGGAACCTCTGTGCAACAAACCCCCAGTGATCCTGCAAATATTGATCTACCCGCCAGCGACTATACTTTCTGTCGTCCATCCAGAATCCCAAAACATAGTTGTCATATAGCGGCTCTCTCTCTTGAATGTCTTTTGGATTAATAGTTATTTCCCCAGCCATCCTGTGATGACGATAAACCGCTTCCAGAAAAACTAGGCCAACATCTGGTTCCCGCCTTTTTCAGAATACTTTTGACCCTCGCACCGTAAACTATGCCATGGTGTCCCTATCTAAAATATGCCCGTTCATTCTGCTTCTGCTCCGCTAGTGATTATTTCGGTTGTGACTGTGACGATGTGATCTGAGAGACGGAATTTGTTTGATTGGGAAGGTGGTAAATGTTCTTGGTTACCCCTCCCTTCCACTCCTGATGTCCCATTTACAGTCCTAAACGGACCTTCTTAAGCTTCTACGAGAGTCTAATTCACTCCCTTAATGATGACCTCGAGCCTATGAATTTTGAGTTTGTCAATACCTAATTTTTTAGAATCTCCCAACTAACTGTTTTCCTCAGCGTTCCTCTCTGCCGGTGCACTTGTGATCTTCCACAAATCAGCATTTGTGCACGTGTCTCTTTGAATTAATGACTTCAATTGTGGATGCTTGAACCGCATTCGCCAATAATTCTCACCTATTTCCTAAGGTGTTATCCTTTCCCTTCTCCAATGCCTGTCCACCTTCGCTAGATCTGATACAACCACTATTAGAATAACCAACGGCTGATGATTTGGGATTAGGCTTAATAAGAGAAATCCCCGATGATAGGTTGCTTTCCTTCGTCTAGAGGAAAGTTCGTATTTCGTGTTCAGGAACCGGTCCGTTTAAAAAGTTCGGTAACCAAAGTAAAAGTGTTCTGCCTCTAGTCCTCTTGTACTTGTTCCCTTTAAATTTTGGGATGATCTTTTTATATTAACTTATTTCATTTTTAATAAATTTTAGATTGTTTTCATTCACCCTATTTACTTTTATGAAAAAAATACTTTTATAATTCTACCTAGTTGACATAAGTGCCAAAATAACCTTTCAATATTCGAAAGTGCCAGTATAACCCTATATAGTTAGTGAAAGTGCCAATATAACCCTATAAGTTTTAAGGATGTGCTGATATAACCCAACAAACATTAGAAATGTGATGATATAACCCTACAAACATTACGAATGTGCTGATATAACCCAATAAGATTGCATAATGTGCTGATATAACCCTACCTAATTTTAACGAACTATGGCGGTCCGGTGAGCTATGAGGGTAAAATTGTCCACCCAATTTCAGAGTTACCACAAAGGGTATTTTGGTCAATTTACATAGAGTCAACATTGGAAAATTGAGGTCAATGCCGGAAATGGGGTCTGAGGGTTATATTGGCATTTTCATTAACTAGTTAGGGTTATATTTGCACTAAAATTTATCATAGGTTATATTGGCACTTACTCAAGTAGATAGGGTTATATTTGCACTTATCCCTACTTTCATTCTCTCAATACAACTTCCACCACTCATTTCATTTCTTATAAAACATTGTGTCATCTTAAAGGGACGTTTAAAGAGGACAGGGAAGTGAAAGAATACTTGAATTAAAAAATCATGAACCAAAAGTTCAATAGAAGAATGTAAAAGGCTTTAAAAAAAAGCTTGGGATATATACAAATGTAATCATATATACTTGAGTAAGTGTCAATATAACCTTCAGATAATTTCGACTACAAAAATAACCATAACTAATTGATGAAAATGTCAATACATCCTTAAGACACCATTTCTGGCATTGACCGATGTTGACCACATTTAAAATTACCAAAATTCCCTTTAGCCTAAAACTTAAAAATGTTTGGATAATTTTGCCCTCAGCCCACCACCAGACCCTGCCAGGTTTCCACTACTCTACCTTCACCCCGCCACCAACCCCACTGATGGAGATGCCAAGACGACTATCACCATAAATGAAGACATTCCACGACTTGATCAAACATTTAAAGGATGTGTTCGAGATCCTCTAATTGACATGGCGGGGCCTATGACTAGGTTAAGGACTAAGCTTAGGGATGCTGCTTTAAATGCTTTGATTGATCGCCTTTATGATGAAGAATTGAAGAAGGAGTCACCATCGACATCTTGGATTCATTATTCAATATTGTCGACGAACTGAAGACATCATGAAGAACACTATACTATTTTTTCCCACTGAGTTTTTAATGAGGTAGTGTGATCACTGTAAAATATTGTAAAATTATTTCATTTTGGGTTTATTGGACTGATAGCTCGGCCATGTGGGCATTGAAGAGCTGAATTTCAAAAATACAGTCAATTAAGGTTTAGTATATTCTATTTTGTTCTGATTAGAATTAGATTTGGTAAGATTAGATAAGGTAATACTCTTCAAGGTTACTTCTTGAAGAATTCAACCAGATTACCTTAGATTACCATTTATTTTAGATATTTTAGTTAGATATGGTTTTAGCTTCTTAAAGCTGCCATAAGTCGATTCAGTTTCCATTTGTGATTAGGGTTTGAGGCAAGATTGTAACTCTATAAAAAAGGGAGGCCTTATGGACGAATTTTAACACTTTTCATCAATCAAATATACAACCTTTTGAGTTCATACTCTTTGCTTGCGAGCTATTCCATTGTTGCTTAACCCCGGGGGTAGTTAAGTGTCAATAAACCTTGTAATCTGATCCTGAGGGCTAATTAGAGAGCTAGTCGAAATTGAGTGTACCCCAAGGGCTATACCTTGAATTTCGTGCGGCATTGAAGGGTTTGCGAGTTCCCTTGTTTTGTCAAAGATCTTAATTCCACAATCCAGATTCTTCGCAAGGGGATTCATATCACCCACCCCCTCCAGCTATCCCGCCACCACTCTTCCACCACAAGACCAGCTCTGCCCACCATTGCACAACTCCGCCTAGCTACCACTTTCTCCCACCACCGCCCAACTCTGCTTAGCCACCACTCACATCCCTCTATAACCCACCCGCCACCACCCCCACCCCATCTCTGCCCACTCTCTTCACAGCCCAAACCTCTACCATCCCCTACTCCGCCAACTCCAACCCCCAGTTCTGACCACCACAACCCCGCCACCCCAACCCCCACCACCTTCCCCCCAGCAACCCACACCTCCTTTACCACTGCCGAGCTACGCATGCCCACCCAAACCCTTAGCTCTGTCCAACTCTGCCCGCCCACCACCATAACCCCTTCCATAGCCCACCACATCCCATCTCTGTCCCACCCCAATCCCTAAGTTCGCCCCAAACTCTAAATTCCATACGCACCAACAAAAAAAAAAGTGGCACGGTCAAGAAGAAGGGCATCATTTTGGTGTTAGCACAGTGAAGAAGAGGGGGTGATCTGAAGAAAATGAGGGAAGAAGAGGGTGAGAGAAATGGGTTAGGGTTATCATTTTTTATTTTATTTTCACATAGACAAAATAGACTTTTCACCAGATTCTGGCCAAAATTTGTAGAAATGGATAATTTTGCACCCTCACTGATTATCTAGGGTTATTGACACTTTCGAACACTAGAACATTATGTTAATACTTATGTCAATTATGTAGGGTTATAAAAGTAGTTTTATCAAAATGTTTTTAAATCTCACAGACCAAAACCTTCAATGTGTTAAATTAAGACTATCTCCTGCAAGATCGTCCCATGGTAATCCTAAGGGCATAATACAAATAATAAAAATATCAAACAAGATTTTTTTAATTTGGGGACTAAAACACAAATATTGTTTTGGGGGTCCTTTTTAAAATTACGATGAAACTGAGGGACCAATATGCAATTTATAAAAAAAAAATAGAATCCCTCGGTCTCCATTCTGAAACCGCCGCCGAACCGCTGCGCCGATGCCGTTTACCGGTGTTTCCTCAATGAAGCCGTCATTCTTGCGTCTCACCGGAGATTAGAAGCACTGGATTTAGATGGGCTAAGAAGTTTCTGGAGCTCGACGCGATTCCGACTCAGGCGTCACCGATGATCCATTAAAAAACGAACGGGAAATCAAATGAGAAACGAACGGGATACAATGGGAAATGGGAAAAATTGTCTAAGGTTTTGGTTGGGGTTGCTACGATGGATTTTCAGTTATGAATTTGTGTCAACGACAGGTTTTCAGTTCAGTAAATGGAGATTTTCCGCTCAGGTCAGAAAAGACGATGCACCTCCGGAGAATATGGTGAGTTTGGTCGATTGGCTGGTGAAGCCACAGGAGTCGGTAACGAAGTCAAAGTCGGGAGAGGGAGTGTTGAGCTTAGAACTCCTCCGATGAATGCGCCAGGGATGGGCTCTTCTCGTCGGCCTTTGATTGTGTTCTGGGGACGGGTCGATTGAGGGTGTTTAAGGGTTCAATCAAGTGTCATGAATGAGGAATTCAAGGGAACATTACCGGAAGAACCAGAGTTAGAAGAGAAAGAAATTGCTGTAAAATCACATTTCAAACTACACCAAAAGATCAGCAACCTAACTGATAACCTTCCCTAGGCTAACTATCGGTTACAATCAATAACGAGTTAACTGCCATTTTAATGCTCCAAACCGACTCTAACTCCCAGTCAAGAATCCGTAAGATCCTACCTCAGCTTTCTGCTCTGTTCTCCTTCTCCGCTTTTATCGTTGATGCTTTATTAAATAGCAAAAGACTATTCAACCCTTGAGCTCATGACAAACCATCCCCCTTAATAACAAGCTTGTCCTCAAGCTTGAAATTTGAAAGAACCAAATGAGTGAAGAAGACAAACTCATTAAGTGTCCACCTGAACTTCCAGTTTCTTCATGCCAATGTGATACTGCACCCTAGTATACATATATTCTAAAACCTTGTGATTTCTTGCTCTCCACTGATGTCCTTCCCTTTTTTTTTGTAGAATTTCATACTTTAAGAAATTAACAGCATAAGAAAACTTTGGTGCCATGATGAACTCACTGGTAAAGTGCAAGATTGTAACTCTCCCAATCTTTACAAACAAGCCAGCCACTTGAACACAATTGTTTTCATCCCCCCGTTAACTTTCTAGTACTGCAGATCAGCTTGCCAGTAACTTTATTTAATAGTGCAAACACATATTTCCCTAGAAGCACATGTTGACAAACTCCACACATTCTTTCTAATTTTCCAAGTAAAACAATTGCAAAAAAAATGTTGTCTAGTATGGTGACTATGGCATTGAACAATCTGAATTTCTGAGGACGACTCTTGAAATGATAAAGAGTGAGAGTTTTACCTGAATTGTTAATATCCTTGCTAACACCTGATCCAGTGTTATAGATAGCAGTATGACCCCCAAAAATCTGAGAAGTTGGAGTTAGTTCTAAGACACTAGTAGCAAGGGCAAATCCCTCTTGGCTTTTAGCATCATGTAATGAGAATCCTTTTACTGCGGGTGATGCATTTGGAATATGTGTGTTAGCAATTTTAGTATACCATTCTTCATCACTTATTCCAGCTTGCAAAAAATTACTAACACCAACCGTCATCTTTGTCCTTTCTCTGAATGCATTCACAATTTCATTCCATGGTTTCAGAATTTCCGTGAATGGTTCTGCACTAAATGAAACTTTATCGCACATTGTTCGACTAACTTTGTCGTTTTTCAATTTTCTGGACTGCAGTTCAGTACTTGGCTCTTCAAGAACAAGAAACTTCCATGCTTTATGAGTTGTACAACTTCTTCTAGTGTGAATGTGATGTACATAATATTGGCAAACATCTTCTTGGATTCTCCCTGGTTTACTATGGTTTCTGCAAAATGCAAGCAAACTATTTATATGTTCATAATCACCACTGAACATATTACTTCCACAAATCACTTGCTGCATATTATTAACTTCAGATGGCACATTATCCCCTGTATCCTCCTTTAAGACTTCAGCATATATGCTTCCCATGTCCTCAAATTTTTCAATATAAATTGGGGAGCCATCATATTGGAACATTCCATGTGCAACACTCATTGGGACACTCACCAACTGCTTCTTATATGTAGGTTCTTCAGCTATAAACAACTCACTCCTAATTTGTATACAAGCAATTATCATTTCTCCCCAGCAAGACATAATAACAGACTCATCAATTTCAGACACCTCTGTGCTAAACTATAGTTTGGCAAATACTTTAGCTGCATGTTTAATGATGAGAATGATACTATCTGAAACTCTTTTGCAGCTAGTTAACACTACACAATAGCATTGAACTGTCCTTTATTCACACCATCAAAGCCGCATTTTGCAAGTTGTATTTTAACCTGAGATATACTCTTGCCATTAAAATCTTCAGCTTCACAAACAAAAATGCCCGGATCAAAGACTTTGAAAGTCTTGAAGAAGTTACCTTTCTCATTAGTACTTATCATATTGGCAATCAAACTCAATTCAGCAACTTCACATAATTTCACTATATCCATCATGCCCACGTATCGTTTTCTCACAGAAACTTTGATATACAATCCCATCACACTACAAGATTTCATCTCCAATTCTAAAATTCCAGGGTCGTAACACTCAATGGTTTCAACAAATCTACAATTCTCACTCATATGCAAACCTAAACAAACAATACATGAAATCATGTAAGATTTACAAAGAATACCAGGGTCAAAACACATGACAAATTCAGAAAATCCCTTATTGTTATCAATCACTTTCTCATCGTCAATCTTAAGTTCATCACTGCCGAAGAATTCACATGAACTGATTACTCCATTACCACCTACATAATTTTTGGCATCCAACCTTAAAACTTCATCATCATTTCTCCCCGAATCAACAACGAACAGTTTACTCTTAGTACTAACGGAATCCAACTCATTAACGTATGAAGGCATGCTATGAGACACCCTTTTCGCCAATGATTCAACATGATTTTCAGTTGTATCAAGAAACTTTAGATTCACTTTACCAGGAGAAGATCCACCATTGTTGCCTGAGAATAATCATCTTCTTCTTGACAACTCTTGATGAAGTTCAGCTCCTCGAGTTCTTCCATTCCAGTATCCGGAGTCTCGGCCTTCATTTGCATCATGAGTTCATCTATTTCATCGATTTGTTCAACACTTTCCTCCTACTGAACTTCTACTGAATTTGCGCATTCTGGTGCCGTCCAAATCTCTGAAAACACGTAGTCATCCGCCAATGCATAGCCCATTTCCTGTCTTGGGGGTTTATATGACAATCGTTCCCACCAGTTTCCAAAGGCTACAAAGAGCCAATAGGTAAAATCGTTCCAAGATACCTTTCCACCATTATTTTCTTGTAACCATTGAAACCAATCTTGAGCATCTCCTTCCAAATAGGGTTGTAACAACATAATCTTCACATTATCTGGAAATATTGAGAATACTTCATCACACTGCTCCAACCACAGCCTTGGATTGTGGCAGGAAAAGGACGAAAAAACCATCACCTCAAATTTGAGAAACACCGAGAAACCAATCTTTAGCCAAGGAGCGATTGGCTCTGATACAAATTTTCACGAACGGAGAATTCAAGGGAAAATTACCAGAAGAACCAGAGTTAGAAGAAAAAGAAATTGCTGTAAAATCACATCTCAAACTACACCAAAAGATCAGCAACCTAACTGATAACCTTCCCTAGGCTAAAACCAGAGTTAGAAGAGAAATAAATTGCTGTAAAATCACATCTCAAACTACACCAAAAGATCAGCAACCTAACTGATAACCTTCCCTAGGCTAACTATCAGTTTTATACAATCAATAACGAGTTAACTGCCATTTTACTGCTCCAAACCGACTCTAACTCCCAGTCAAGAAGCCGTAAGATCCTACCTCAGCTTTCTGCTCCGTTCTCCTTCTCTGCTTTGATCGTTGATGCTTTATTGAATAGCAAAAGACTATTCAACCCTTGAGCTCATGACATCGAGTTTGAAGAATGGATCATTTTGATTATTTTTGGGCATGTTGGGTTTAATTTTGTGTTCAGCCTAATTCCTAAAATTCCACATCTAAATAATAATTCATCCAAAACATCAAATATAGTGGTAAAAAATTAATCTTAAAAACAAAATAAATTAAAATGGATGAACATCACATAAAAATATTAAAATACACATCAATCTAAAAATAATGTAACATCAAATAAAAACACTAAACATACACTAAATTATAGTTAAACATCAAAATAAATTCTAAATATACCCATCAAATAAAAATACGTAAATTATACCATACCCAAGGGATACGGTAATTATGATATCCCCCAGAGTCATGTTTATATAATATACATTTCTAAAACAACTCCCTAATTTATCTCTTTAAATAGGAGAGGATTGGATAACTATTCAATTGTTTAACCGATTGATTAGTGGAGATACAGTCAGTATCATACCCTTGGGATACCATACCCAAATTGATTTTTTTTTAAAAAAAAATTGGGTAATAACTCAAATGAGCCCCCAACAAAATCCCTCCCCTCCCCTTACCCTTGGTGGGAATTGAACCATGACCTCATGGTAGTAGCACTAGATTTCAACCGCTAGACTAACATTCAATTCCCCGCACCATACCCAAATTGATAAAAACACTTAAACATCAAGTAAATATACTAAATTAAAATAATTAAGAAATAAATAAAACAATAAAAATTCACAACAAATTAAAATAATTAAACATTACATCAAATTAAAATACAAATCAAAAGTAAAATAGTTGAAACATAAAAACACTAAAATAAACATAAAATTAGAATCATTAAAACATCAAATAAAAAAACTTCAAACTAAAATAGTTAAACACCAAACTAAAACAGTAAAATACACATGAATTTAAAACAATAACGTGTACTACAAAATGTGACACTAATATCAAAAAAAGAAAACATCAGTACTAAAAATTAAAACCATTTCACGTGATTGAAACATCAAGGATAAACAAATAAAAATATAATATTAAAAAAAAGCAACAATATCAATTTTTAAAAGTACTTGATGATGAAAAATAACACATCAATCAAAATGAAAGTATAATTCATAAATTACAATTTAAAGATAATAAAATATCACTAACTAGTTTGAACATATATAAAGCGTTTAAAATTTAACGTTCAAACACAAGATTTACAATATAAGATCAAATTTAACTTTAAAACGCATGATTTTAGCGAAAAAATTATTCTGAAAAAAAAAATATCACAAGGTTTGGTTGAAACATCAAGTATTGAAAATGAAACATTAAATTTGGTAGTATAAACCTGCACACTACACGATAATGAGGGGAAAAAACTATCCGCGAATTTCTCCAACCCAAATTCTTGACAATTGAGATTCTTTTGACCAGAAATCATTGATTTTTTAATTGTTTATGCTCAGGCATCCCATAAAAATAGGGGTGGGCAAAAAAACCAAAAACCAAAAACCAAAAACCGAATCGAACACCGAATTATCCGAATCCGAATAACCCGAACCGAATTTTAAAATTCGGTTTTTGGATAACCGAATTGGATAACCGAATTTCAAATACGGTTTTTGGTTTGGTTTTGGATATTGGAACTCAAACCGAAAACCGACCCGAAAACCGAATTGTAATTAATTTAATTAATTAAATATATATAATAATAAATAAATTTTAAAACTACAAAACTAAATTTATAAGTAAATACAAGTGGGAGGACTAATCTATAAATTTTAAAAAATTACCCCAAACATCTTAACATTAAATGGATCAAATACACAAAAGACTGATATTCAAGTGTTTTATAATCCATATTCATTATAAAACAAGTTTAATAAATTAGTTCGTTTAAATTTCTTATAAATTTTAAAAACAAGTATATATATATATATATATTCTTATAAATTCTTATTGGCATGAACGTAAATGAAAATCATTAACTATAATCAATAAATATACATATCTAAACTACAGTGCTCCTAGTAATCACAGTGATAAGGTGCACGAATAATTGATTCTTCAACAGTAAACTTTCACTAGACTAAAGCATTCCTCAAACAATGGACATTTTCCTCTGCTTAAAAAAATTAACAAACTACAATGGACTCAGAAGAGATTACTTGGTGAAGAGATGAAGACGGTGAGATTACTTGGTGAAGAGATGAAGGCGGTGAGATTATTTGGTGAAGAGATGAAGACGGTAATATATAAATATCATAGTTAATTTAGGAGAACGTCTCCTATTAGACCATTGTGTGTTAGACTAATCATGAAAAATCTCGTTTCAATAACTATTATGGTCAAATTATAATTATTTATACATTACTGTACATTTTAAAAGTTATGAGAATGCAATAAATAAAAACAAATATTAAATCAACTTATTAGTTGTATCAGTTATAAAATAACCTCGTATAATGATTTGTCAGTCTAAAACAAGACATTGTGTTAATTTAATAGTGGAAATTTTGTTTCACCCTCTAAATGTATTTAAATTACTTATATAAATAGAAGAGAAAGAAATCATAAAATATATTACAAACACATTCATCATGTATGGAAATGGTAAAAACATAAGTCATATTAACAGGGTAATAATAATAAAAAGGATTTGAGATCAAACAGTATTAAATAATCTTCAGTCACAAAATACTCCTCAAATTAAATAATGTAATAATAAATGGCAAAATCTTAGAAAATACAGTCTTTCCATTATCCATAGGCTTATGGAAAGACTGTGTTTAATTATAATAATACAAAGTAAAAGGTATTAGTTGCAATATTAAAATTTTATTATGCAACGTGTAGTAGTTATAAAGTTTATAACTCGATTCATTTCAACCCAAAAAAATTATCTTCATTTCTTCTAATTTGTATTTTAAACCATAATATTTCCATAACGTATGAAAAGACCGTCTTTCAAACGATAGACTCATAATAAATTCAAAAAAAAATTTTGAAGAATGAAGGAGTGAAGTGAGTGAAGTCTGAAGGATTAATTACTACACAAAAAAATTTGAAGCGTGAAGTGAGGAAGTGACTAGTGAGTGAAGTACTGGTGAAGTCTTCCTTTCCTGAAGAGTGAACGAAGCCTCACTCAAAGCCAAAGGCAATGGCATTTGTCCCACATCGGCAAAAGGAAGGAAGGTAAGCCAATCTTGCATTATAAATACTACACTCATTCCTCCTCTTTTCCACAGCAAAGCCAAAGCAATGAAGCATCAGCTTTTAATTGCAATTGGCATTTGGGTCTTAAGTGATAAATCATTTGGCTATGATTTATTGAGCTGAAATTATTTTAAAATTTTGATATATTTTTGAAATTTTTGGTTTGGTTTATAATTATTGTGGGTAAAAAATTTGATTGAAGATTAAATTTTGTTTAATTGAATTCAATTTAATAAAAATTGAAATTACTTCGGTTTATTCGGTTTTAAACTGAATTCCAACCGAATATGAATTTCAAATTTGGTTCAGATTATTTGGTTTATTCGGTTTTTTGGGTCGGTTTCGGTTTTGGCATTTTTTGAAAAAAAACTGAATAAACCGAACTGATTAAATCGAAAACCGAACAATCCGACCCGATGCCCACCCCTGCATAAAAATGGTATTTTCACCCAGATCCATCCTTTCTATCCAAACTTTCTTTAATTATATTAGAAACACTATTTCCGTTGGACTTTATTGTATTGTACATTAAACTTTAATCTCACTATGAGATAATTTTATACAAGATTTTGTCTATATGTAAAGTCCTTTGAAATAATTTAGTTTTCATATCGGATTAAATTAGTTGTTTGTAGTAATTTTTTTTTAAAAAAAAAGTAATTATCATTAATCATTGGTAAATTTTACAAAGGGTGGAATAATCATTGCTAAAAAAACTTGTTCGTAGTAATTAAAGAATTTAAATTCAGTGCATATGAATTCGAGTCCGTCTCTTGAAAGACGGTTTTTTCATAAGTCGGGAAAAGATTAAGGTTTAAAGTCTAAATTAGAAGAAATGAAGATAAAATTTTCGGGTTGGAACCGGAATATAAATTTTATAACTACTACATGTCGTATACTAAAATTTTGCAACTGAAATACTTTACCTTTCATTATTCTAATTAAACACCGACTTTCCCAGCCTCTGAAATCAACTGATCTCAGGCAAAAAAAATTGGACCTAAAGAAAATATAGTACGCTACCCACCACAAGCATGTGCTTATTTAGTTTTTTCAGGCCACCGTTCCTGTTTTTGCAAAAGTCCATGACACAGTACAAGCATTGATAATGTTATTGTTGGAACAAATTTAAAAAAAATAAATGTCCCTGAAATAATTTTCTGCGATGAGTTACGGATTAGGTTGCTTTCTTTACGACATTTTGTGGCACTGTCAATAATTGTGCGGTAGACTATCAGTCCCGTCATCTTCAAGATAAAACAGTCCAGATCAACCTCTATCTCAACCTCTTCTGCAGTCGAAGAAGATTGGAAATAACCACCCTTTATATATCTGTATATTTCTCCGTATATGTAAAATGTTTGAAGTAAAAAGAATTCAAGACTCAATAAATTTTATCATAGCTCTGGATTTCTCCGTACCACCATTTCCGGTATAAGTTGGGATAGTTCGTAAAATCAGGTTTGTTTCGTAAAATAGATGCGCACACGTTTTCGCAAAATACGTGCGTACACAATCAAAAGTGGGTGGAGAAAATATAGGGAAGTTACAAAACCATCAGTAAAGTTTTGGATAAAACTTTTACTCAATAAATAAATTTAAACAAAAAAACACATTTATGTACTGGCAAAGTCAAAATTTCTTTTTCAAAATATTCATAATTTTCAAGAATCTCCCACTTCAATATTTTAAAAAACATTGTCCTCGAGCAATAACAATTCGTATCATGCATAAACAAAGTTGTACTTAAACTTGAAACTCTTGCACTGTGAATATGATTCAGAGTAGAGTGACCCTTAGTCTTAAACTCTATCCCTGACATCAAATCACGAAACTCTATCCTGACATCAAATCACACACAATATTTTCTTAGGGGGAATTCGAAAAGCTCCTACCTCTGGTTTAGTAAATGCTCTATAAATTTGCCGAAAAGGCGATCAACTCGGATGATCTATAAATTTGACGAAAAGGCGATCAACTCGGCTTGTCCTCAGCCGCCCCGCCGCACCGACACCACAACCATAATCAGAGAGGTCTATAAATTTGCCCAAAATTCCATAGGAAGTGGCATACTCCCACATTTACATAGGTGAATCTATCAAGACCGACACCACAACCATAATCAGAGAGATCTATAAATTTGCCCAAAATTCCATAGGAAGTGGCATACTCCCACATTTACATAGGTGAATCTATCAAGAATACTACTGTAGCTAGTCGGGTCACCCATTGGAAACCGTTACCCATATACTATTTTCACTTATGGGATAAGACTTATTCGATAATGACCCATTGGGTTAATGGATATAATTGAGTGGTAATTGAATTTAGTTGGGTTGGATAATGGATTATCTGTTGGATAATTTTGGGTGGATCGAGTTGGGTTGGGTAACAGGTGACCGTGGATAAATTTTTCACAAGTTTGATTACGAATGATTTAATTTTTCCCTAACACATATAATCATTTTAGAAACGATCAAATTCTCGATTAATCATATTTATCGATTTCGGTTCATGTCTTAATCAATTTTAATTTGAACCAATTAAAAATTGATAAAAGATCTTGACGAAAGAAGTAGTATTTAAGAAACTTTTACTAAATTTGAAAAATCTCCTCCATGAAATATGAAGATTTTTAAAAATATTTTCTTTTATTGAACGCAAGAAAATAATAAATGAAATCCCCACATTTAGCCACTTGAATAAATATTTCCTCTTTTGTAGTTATGTACACGATTCAGCCTATATCAAAAAATGATTAGGGTTAATCGTAATTTTTCACTCCAAGTAAAATGTTACGCGACTTATCCATTTAAAGTTTAAATGGTTGAAAACATCAATTATCCATTAAGTATATACTGAATTATCCATTGGGTATATACTAATTATCCATTGAGTCTATACTAATTATCCATTGGACCGAACTAAATGACTCATTGGGTATAGGTAGTTTATTTGGGTGAAACGTGAATTACCCATCAAGTCCGTGTTCTTCTCACTTCTCACTTCCCAGTCTGCATTTTGTTTCATTCGTCCGCATTTTGTTCATCAATCAATCTGTGTTTTGTTCATATTCGAGTTCATAATATTATATTGTGTAATATAATATTATGTACATTATATTATATTATATTTAGTAAAAATAAAAAATATATAATATGTTGGCTTTGTAAACTCGACGAAACTAACGAATAATATTACTTGGGATCGAGCTCGAGCTCAAATACTGTACGAACTCGAATATTGTATGAATTCGAATACTGTACGAGATTGAACTCGAATACTGTAAAAACTCGAATACTGTACGAGATTAAACTCGAATACTGTACGAGATTGATCTCGAATATTGTACGAACTCGAATGTTGTACGAACTCGAATATTGTACGAACTCGAATACTGTACGAGATTGAACTTGAATACTGTATGAACTTGAATATTGTACGAGATTGAGCTCGAATATTGTACGAGCTCGAATACTGTACGAGATTGAACTCGAATATTGTACGAACTTGAATACTGTACAAGATTGAGCTCGAATACTGTACGAACTCGAATACTGTACGAGATTGAACTCGAATACTATACGAGATTGAACTCGAATACTGTACGAGATTAAGCTCGAATATTGTACGAACTCGAATGTTGTACGAGATTGAGCTCGAATATTGTACGAAATCGAATACTGTATGAGATTGAGCTTGAATATTGTATGAACTCGAATACTGTACGAGATTGAACTCGAATATTGTATGAACTCGAATACTGTACGAGATTGAGCTCGAATACAGTACGAGATTGAACTCGAATATTGTACGAACGCAAATGTTGTACGAGATTGAGTGCGAATTTTGTACGAACTCGAATACTGTACGAGCTCGAATGCTGTACGAACTCGAATATTGTACGAGATTGAGCTCGAATAATTTGTGAATTATAATTTGTATAATTTGTGAATTATAGTGAAAATTTATGTTAAATATTATACATGCATTTAATTGGGTAATTTTAGATATTTATTGGGTATTTGTTATGTTCCCACTGAGTTAACATAATATGAGACCCATTGAGATCAAAATTTCCCATTAACATAATTATTCTCATCCCAAATACTAAAAAATAATGAACATTTAATACCTGATCTCATTGGATAATGACAACTTGTAACCCAAATCGATAGAAAATATTTAATGATAACTTATTGGGTTAATTATATAATGATTTATTGGATAATGATTTATTGGATAATGACTTATTGGATAATAATTTTAACTCATTGGGTCATATGAATATCTCATGGGTTATTCAATGGGTTATCCATTTAATGACCCAACTCATTATAATCCATCTAATAAACAGATTAATTGGATAATGACACATTGGATAATGATCCATTGGATTTTAATAATGGATTTATCCAATTAACCAATTTGACGGGCCTACCTGTAGCTCGGCACCCACTCCACTTGGAATATAGAATTCATTAAGAGATATTATTATCTCACTTTGATATATATAAAAAATTTGCATTATCTAACTCAGATCACTCTGTAATTTGCTAATACCCCTTGGGATCTCCCGTCCTAATGGGTTACCATCACAAGCGACTCTTCAACCCAAGGGCAATAGTTCCATTACTTTAGAAGATTAATGGAATTTCTCACGAGCTAATCCTTTCGTCAAATGCTCGGCTAAATTATCATCACTTCGTATGTGTTCCACTCGCACAACACTTGTTGAGATGTATTCTCTAACAGTACTCGATTTTCTACGTATTTGTCTTTTTTTTTATTGTTATAATATTATAGTAACGATCCATAACTTTTTCAATAGCCAAGGTACTATCACAATGGATCAACACAGATGCTACCAATCTTTCCCATAAAGGAGTAGGCTTCTCAACCAACCTGCTTCTTCACTAGTGCAATCATTTTGGACTCCACGGTAGAATGAGCCAAAATAGTCTATTTCTTTGACTTCCTCCACATGTTATATTAAAAATATAACAACTCGTTGCCTTGGAATCATCTGACATAGTATTCCAGTCAGCATAGTTGTATCTTCTAGAACAACAGGATACTTTGGAAACTTGCCTTGGAATCATCTGACATGGTATTCCGTTCAGCATCGTTGTATCCTTCTAGACAGCGGGATACTTTTGATAATGCAATTCAAGGTTCATAGTTTTCTTAGGGTATCTCATTACCCTTTCAATAGCATGCCCGACGCTCAATACTAGGTGTACTAGTAAACCTGCTTAATAATCCGACATAAGCAATGTCGGGTAATCCAACGACATAAGCAATGTCGGGTCTAGTACAATCAGTGGCCTATCGAAGACTGCCAATGTTGCCGCATATTCAGTTTGTCTGATACTATCACCGGTGTTCTTAAATAACTTTACACTAGGAAGCAAGTTAACATTCGAAGTAATTAGATTTTTTTAAAATCTTGAGATTGATTCAAAGAAATTTCATTTTCAGATCTTGTAATTTTAACTCAAAGTATCACACTGGCTTCACCAAGATCTTTCATATCAAAATTAGCATTGAGAAAATATTTCACATCATTCACGTCATGAATATTTGATGCAAAGGTAAGCAAGTCATCCACGTACAAACATATGATTGTGCAAATGCCATTTTCAAATTTATAATAATGCTGTCACTTTCACGTTAAATCCATTTGAGATGACAAAATTGTCAAATTTTTCATGCCACTGTTTTGGTGCATGGTGCATGTTTCAAACCATAAAGAGATTTATCTAATTTACAAACTTTATTTTCTGGTCCATCGACGATAAATCCTTCCTGGGGTTGATCCATATAAATCTCTTCCTCTAATTCACCAGGTAAGAAGGCAATCTTTACCTCCATTTGATGCACAATTAAATCATGTATAAAAGAAAGTGAAGAAAGTACACGAATAGATGTAATTCGAGTAACAGAGAATACGTTTCAAAGAAATCAACATTTTCTCTTTGTCTAATGCCTTTAGCCACCAGACGTGCCTTATATTTTTCGACACTACCATTATGTTTCAATTTCTTTTTCAGTATCCATTTCCATCCTATTTCAATTTCTTTTTCGGTATCCATTTACATCCTATTGTTTTACAACCTGGTCGTAAATCAACTAAATGTCAACTATTATTTGACTCTGAAGATTCTATTTCATCATTTATGGCTTTTCCCATAAATCAACATCTAAATATGTTAAAGCCTCTTATAAATTGGATAGATTTTTTTATGAAGTGTAGGCATAAAAATTAGAACCACCATCCCTAGAAATTCGGGTTTCGCCTTTTGGTCTAGCACGTTTACTTTTTCTAGGTTCAAATTTTGCATCATTATCTTTGCTTATGAGGATGTACCCCCACTATTTTTCGGTTTAAAAGGAAATCTATCCTCATAAAAACCAGCACCATTTGATTCCAAAATTACATGTGCATTTACGTCATAAAATTTATATGACTTACTGTTTACCCCATAACCAATAAATACAATTCATAAGCTCATTGGCTAATTTATTTCAAGAATTATAATATAAGTCAAACAACCTCATGTTCTAAAATAAGATAGATTCGGTCTCTTAGTTTTCAAAATTCCATAAGGTGAAATTTTTGTTTTGATTTAGGAACTCTATTAACTACATAACATACAGTTAAAAAAATATCACCCCATCAAAATGATATGATGCAACACCTTAGTTAAATAAAATAGCAACCACTAATTCAGTGAGTGTTCAATTTTTTCTTTCAACTTTTTCCATTCATTTTAGGTGAATATGGACCTGTTCTTTCGTGTATGATTCCATGCAATTTATAAAATTCTATGAACATACTCTAATATACTTAGTGCCTCTATCACTACGAAATCTTTTGCCTCTATCACTACGAAATCTTATAATTTTTCTACTAAATTATGTTCAATTTCTGTTAAAAATAATTTATACACATCAAGAGCATCACTTTTATTTTTCATCAGATAAACATAAGTATAATCAGAACAGTCATCAATAAATGTGATGACGTAAAGTTTTCCAACCCGTTTAATATTCCATCGAGTTCACATATATCAGAATGAATCAAATCTAGAGGTTCAAATTCTCTAGTAACAGATTTATGAGAAGTTTTTGTAATTTTAGCTTGGCTACAATAGTCACACTTTTAAATCATTTAACGATACTTTAGGAATTAAACCTAACGTACTCATATTTTTTACTATGTGTTTATTAACATGACAAAGCCTTGCATACCAAACATTAAAAGAACACACAGTCTACGTAGAAGGAGAAATTTTATTAATTTCAACATGTCATCCGTGCATATCCCTTTCCAATCAAATTACCATTCTTAATGATGGTATACAAATCCACCCCTAAAGGGTCATCAGTGCATATCCCTTTCCAATCAAATTACCATTCTTAGTGATGGTATACAAATCAGCCCCTAAAGTTTAAGTAAATCCAGCCTTGTTTAGAAGAAAGCCTGAAACCAAAATTTTCCTGACTTATTACAATTGTAACATATAAACTGTCCAGGGTCATTTCGTAATGGTGGCTGCTTTCCATTTTGACTTTTTTGAGGATTCTATTGGTTGTAGATCTTCCTGTTTTGATTCTTCATATGTTGCCATTTCGGCTTCAGAACAACAGTAGTGGATTTCCTTCCTAGTGCTGTTGTTTGAGACAACAATCACCTCCTCTTTTTTGGTCTTGTTTTCGAGCTTCCTCTCCAATTCACAGGCAAGTGATGAGGCTTTCTAGAGAAAATTATTTTGTTTTGTGCCTGAGAACACACTTACAATCTTTCCAGGAGGGAGGCAATTTGTCAATAACAACAACTTGAAATTGTTCATCAGGAGGCACACCTTAGAAATAATTTCATGGGCAATCTTTTGAAGCTCGTGAGATTGTGCATTTGTCGTCTGGTACTTCAAGTAGCGACTGACTGCATTTTTTTTGCTCCCGCAGATCACCAGACAATCCATTCCAAATCTCCTTGTCAGAATTGTAGTAGTCATACAGATCACCAGAAAATCCATTCAGGAGGTAGTTCTTGCATAGAAAATCATAGACAATCCATTCAGGATGTAGTTCTTGCATAGAAAATCATGCTCCTCCCCAGTCTTCAAACCATTCTTATCTTCATCACTTGGATGTTCATGAAGTTCAAACCATTCTTATCTTCATCACTTGGATGTTCATGAAGTACAAGTTTGTCGGCAGTACACAAATGAGCAACTTTTTACATCGTTAGATAAAACATCATTTTCTGCTTCCATCTCTTAAAATGCAAGCCCTTGTCAATGGAAGAAAGTGAACCAAAAAATTCATCAGTTGGCATAATTACAAAAAAAGAAACGTCTTAAAATTGTTGAAAAAAATTTATAAAAATAAATGTCACTGAAATAATTTTGGATGAGTCACGGACTAGGTCGCTTTTTAATACGTTTTGTGGCCGTGCCAATAATTGTGCACCAAACTATTAGCCCCGTCATCTCGTCTCCGAAATAAATCTGCACCCAAGAAGATTGGAAATAATCACCCTCTATATATCGGTATATTGCTCCGTATACGTAAAATGTTTGAAGTAAAAAGAATCCATGACTCAATCAATTTATCTGATCTCTAGATTTCTCCTTGTCTTTTTCTATATGCTCATAGTCCTTTTATAAACAAGGGTAATATGCAAATATAACCTTATATGTTGAAGAAAATGCAGATATAACCCTAGGTTGTTTTTAATGCAAAAATAATCCTGACTATTGAATAAAAGTGCAAATATAACCCTATGACCATAATTAATTCTTGAGTTAACTTAGAATTCTCGGCCATTGACCCGCTTGAAAAGACTAACATACCCTCTTTCTGAAACCCTTAAATGAGATGGACAATTATTCCCTCTCCACTTACCACCACCACCACCACCCGCCTAACTCTACCTCCACCGCCAGGCCACCACCACCACCCGCCTGGCTCCACCGCCGCTGCTCCACCACCTATCTCTCTTCTCGCCGTTGATCCACCACCAATCCCTCTCCCAGCCACTACTCCACCATCACCACCAATTACATCCTAGCACCACCAATCCCTTATCTCATTCCACCAAAACCCTAAAAATCGCTCTGCCGTACAGAACCCCAGATCCACTCTCTCCTCGAGTACAGCCGCAAGCCGAAGCTCGCCGGCGAGACTCCGGCGGTCTTCATCATCACCCCCGGAGCTCCACTGCCACCATGCCATCAATTTTGCTGGTGTTCGCCGCCGCCACTCCACCACCACCACCAACCCCATCTTAGCCCCGCCAATCCATTACCCCATTCCAAGAAAACCCTAAAGCTTGCTCGCTCCGGCATCAGCATTCATCTGGCGTTCAGTGGCGTCCCTCCAGCAGCCCTCCGCAAAGCCCTAGTACGGCCACTAGAAAGCCCTGGTCTGGTGCCACCTTGCCGCGCTAGAACCACTCGTCATTGCCGATGAGCCAATCTGTCTGTGCTTCACCGCACTCCACCGCGCGCCGCCTCATTTCACCTCACTATCACCATTCTTCATCTTCCCCTACCATCTCTCTCCACATGCCATCTCCGTCCAATTCCACCACTCCTTCTCCTCTGCCCAACACCCATCCACCACCACCATCTCCGTCCAATTCCGACCACCACTTTCGGCATCGCTCAGCCAATGCCAGAAAATTGGGGCCCATCCTCCTCTGCCCTAGCCTCCTTTCGCCGTCCTGCTGCCTCGGAGTGACTCTTCCCCCTGTCTCGCTTCACCGTGCCAATCCTACTCTTTGGTTGGGAACGGATTGAATGGACTTGGAAAAGAAAGCGAACGGTGGGAGGAGAAATGAAGCAATTAGAGTTAGGATTGCAATTTCAATATTTTTTATATTTTTGTATAGAGGGGCAAAATAATCTTTTCAATATATTCTGACTTCCAACTGCCGAAAAAGGTTATATTTGCACATAACCTAAATATCTAGGGTTATATTTGCACTTTCAATTATGGCATGATCATATTTACACTTTCATCAATTATGTAGGACTATACATGCACTTTGCTATGTAAACAACCATTTCTGGTATATTTGGAGGTTTGTTTTGTGAAATACGCGTGCACACGTTCAAGTTTGTTTAGTAAAATACGTGTGAAAATGCGTGTTCAAATTGGGTTGAGAAAATCTAAGGAAGTTACAAAACCATCAGTTAAGTTTTGGATAAAACTTTTACTCGGCAAATAAATTTTTAAAAACACATTTGTGTACTCGGTCAAAATTTCTTTTTCAAAATATTCATAATTTTCAAGACTCTGGCTTCTAGCTGCTACCAAAACATCTCAAGCTTTTCCTCTTGCAACTCCCCCCCTTCTGATCTTCTGGCTTCTGCACAAAGATTGCAGAAGCGTAGAGGGACGGTGAGAAATATGAGTTTTGACTGTTGAGAAATGTGATGTTTTGGTGCACCCTGCTACACAGGATTACGCTCAAGAAGCTATCAAAGACGGAATGGTGGAGGAGGTAACTGTTATGGAAACCAACTAAAGATCATGAAGAGGTCAGAAGTGAAGCGTATATACTAAGCACTGCAATTGGCTACTATTTGACACACAGATTGCTTTCACAAATCTTTCGAGAGTTTTAGCAAGCTCTTTTCCACTCTATCCAAATTGATATTTACATCGGCAAGCATTGATAGCGGGATTCTACCAGCAAAAATCAAGCACTTATGGTTTGCGTGTGACAACTACATACAAAACACAACCCTTTCTCCATTACCTTGTCTGCTCTGAGATTGTACTTTAACCATTTCGTCTGCCAGACTTTGAACGCCTTCTCGAACTACGTGGAGATTGGGTGCTCGACGACTCCACTGGTAGGACTGTGCCATCTCTAATGCCTTCTGAATCAGCCATGTCGGCAATTGTTTTCCGAGCTTCAACAAAAACCTGCAGGTCCCTAATCTGAAATCGACTGTGTTAATATAAGCTGGCTCCAAGCTTGAAACACTTCGTATCAGAAAATCCATAGAGCCTAAACCCATACCTGTTCCTCCAGATCCGAAATCTTTTCATCTTTAGACTTCAGCGATGAAGAATACCTGCAATGTTTAAATGGCCCCAAATAAAATTAAAGCACATCTAAATATATCCATCCAATTGACAGGATGATCAAGTTCCAAATGAGGAACAGATCTATGCGGTCTCATGTAATCTACTACACAACTTATCCATTAATATTCAAAAAAGAGGAGAAAATTATTAGGAGATGAGGGGATTTACAGTGTCGCTGAGGAAATTGGAATGTTTAGTGAAAGTGTCACGACTCACAAGAAGAACAGCTTCTACTTGCAGAGTAAACATACAACCCAAGGCTAGAAGAAGCACCAGCCTGATGACTTCCGAGTAGAGATGTATATAATTACCTTGCCACAACATCCCTGAAGTCCTTCTGCAGTGCTTCCTGTTTCTCTGTAAACTCTTGGTTCCTCTTAATACACACAAAAAGGAAAGAGTGAGAAATAATAAGCAAGGACAGGGCATAGTAGTGTTTATCATACAGTTGAAACTAGCTAATTAATCAGCTTGCATGCTCATAAACCTTCTCCAAACAAAAGTTGAAGAAAAAAGAGAGCACGGGATAGATTTTGCCTCGCCTGGCAAAGATAAGATCACTAATACAGCACATTTCCAGGTACTGCAAAAAGAAAGGCTCTTTCACATGTGTGTGTGTGTGAGAGAGAGAGAGAGAGGGAGAGAGGGAGAGAGAGAGGGAGAGAGGGAGAGAGAGAGGGAGAGGGAGGGAGGGAGGGAGGGAGGGAGGGAGGGAGGGAGGGAGGGGGAGAGAGAGAGACCTCTGAAACAGTTCTCTTTTCCTCCTCACAGCTATCCAATTTACACTGCAAATCTGTCATCCTTGAAAAAGTGGCCTTCTCAACTGCTTTTGAAATGGTACCCTCCTTGCTAGTTTTAGCTTCAGCAAGTAAAGCTTCATAATGCTAACAACATCGCAGGTACAATAAGGAACAGCATCAGTTCAGTAAACTATAATCTCAATATTTTTGCAAGAGCTTCATCAAATGAACAAAAATGTGCAAAATATGACAGATTGAAAATCCACAAGTCAACTTTACTTGTCTCTGGATGTCCAGCTGACTAGCAAGAAGATTGTTGTATTCATCAGAAATCTGTGTGCATAAGTGACAGAATGCTTCAGTTCATTGCTACACAATCTTCAGTAGGACAACCAGAACTAGCAAGCACCATCACATTAACTTTAAGTATATATAGTCTTCTCACTCTAATGACTTGAAAAGGTTTTAGTATGCTGTAATAGTATACAAGTTCCTATGATTCAGAAAAAAACAAAGACCAAGAAGTATTGGGGGAAGTTAGCCTACCGCTTCAACTTTGCTGCTGAAAATGGCACCATCAAGTCCTGTATCCTCTTCAAAATCACAGGTGCCACATCCTACATCTGTTGAAGGAAGTTCAGGATTCATCGTAGCAGATTTTCGACCAGCTTTTGATTGATTCAACCGATGAACATATTTGTCCCCTACATAATCCCATATCTGCTGCGTTTCCAATTCAAGTGAGTAGTGATGATGTGTATCACTCCAATGCCTAATAGCATGCTTTTCTTCATACCTAGGCATCTCATTAGATATTGTATTAGATTTTGCAAGAGAGAAAAAGAAACCCCGAAGTAGAATTTAAATGTAAGCCAGCAAAAAGTTGTTAAACTGAAGGGGAAAGGTTGCAATTAAGACAGCTGTATCACCTTCCACAGCCTACAAAACCACAAATCAGACAGATCCAAAGGTTTTTATATGTTCCACAAGCAGCACAAGTTGGCTTCTCATCCTGCTGTTGACATAGTCGACACACCTACACAGACGTACAGAAGCAGGGTGGGTAAGCACTCAAGAAAAGTTCCATTGAGCGGGAAAAACATAGAGTTACTATTCTTTTCATCCTTTTGTTGCTAGGGGAGATTAGAAGTATATTTTGGGCTGATACAGTGATATGTAAACCCATGTATCCCTAGTCTCACATGATTTATATAGCCGGGAAAAGGAAAATACAAATATCAGCAACAGCATGCAATCACCAACAATCAATACCGTTCATTTCTTAAGTACATACTAGAATTTTCATAGAACATCATACTATCTACTTCTATACCCATGTCAATTTCAATGTCTTTCAGTCTTGAGGGGACTTGGCACTCTTCTAAGGGCTGTTCTTATAAATGGTAAAGAAGAGTTCTCTTCTAAGATCTCTTCCAAGATCACTAGACAAAATAGTACAAGCAATGGAAACAAACAAGTCTAAGCACAGGAAACCACCAAACAAGTCTAAATATCCCGAGATATCAACCAAGATCAATGCCTTGAGGATGATAAGGAAGAGACAATCATACAAGATATTCACAATGTCGCGAAAGCAACAAAAAATCAATAGACCATGAAACCCAACAAGAATTTGAGTAGCATAAACAGAGTTTACAATGCATGTGAGAGCCTGGGACAATGATTTAACTGTATGAAAGCCACAAATAACCAACCTGACAAGACATATAAGTCCATTTTGAGATGCAGGAACACTGAAATGAATGATCGCAAAGAGTAACTTTAATTCCACTAGTATCGTGGTCCAGCCTCTCTTTACATTGTAATTCAAAACAAACAGAAAAACTATCAGACTAATCAATCTCAAACAAAACATAAAATTAAAAGCAATAACCATGAATAGAGATCTAGATGCAGTCAGAAACTACTAACCAAGACAAATAGGACAAGTTGGCAATTCAGTGAAACCACGGGGTGGAGTACTGGCAATCTCCGCCACATCAAAATACTCAACAGATTGCATGAAGTAGATATGGCACACTTCAGCCTGCAATTTAGCGCCAATTATAAATGCCTATCGCCAAAAAAATATATAATCCGATGGATACAGGTATTAAAGAAGTTAAGAATCCGAAATACCTCGGCCGGTCTGAATCTTTTTCCATTAAAGCAACAATAAAACCCATCCGAGGCCAGCTGACTTTCTAATCTGATCAAAACACTATACCTATCTTCCACTCCATCATTCCTGTAATCAACCAGTGTCAACCCACAAATACATATAATCACAGAATGTACAATTTCTGTCAACATTTCAATTATATAGCCTAATCTTGAAATCAACTACTATTAACCTTACATTCGGGATATAGATATCACAGTTAGTCTAAAATAACTAAATCTCAGGAAAATAACAGTAGTGTGCTTCACAAAATGTACAGTTTCTGTCAACATTTCAATTATACAGCCTAATCTTGAAATCAACTACTACTACCCTTAAATTCGGGATATAGATATCACAGTAAGTCTAAAATAACTAAATCTCATGAAAATAACAGTAGTATGCTTCACAAGTCGATGACGTCATTTTACAGTACAAGAAAATTACCGCGGTATGATACATATGCGTTCGGTTCGTACTCCGGCAACGAAGAATAAACAATAATAACATACTAATTAATTAAAATAATCTACACACTATATCCTGGAATTAATAGCGTGAATAATACGGAGAGTTACCTGAGAAACATCATTTCTTCAAAATGATTGACTTCAGAGCCGCAGAAGGCGATGAAATCGTCGGGAGACATGTAGTTCGGAACGGCGACGATGAAGAGGAGCTTGGTACGGAGGTTGGGGTTGGAAATACTGGTGAAGAAGAAGGCGGCGGTTCCGGCGGCGGTTGAGGGAAGCTGGCGGAAGAGGTGCGGTATTCCTCGGATTTCCGTCGGGCATAAGGGGGACTCATCTCGGAAACGGGCGCTCTTAGGGTTTGAGCGGCCGGGGACGGCGGCGTAGGCGATGGTGATCGGGAGGCGCTGGGGGAAGTCGACGGTGTGAATTTGGAGAGTAAACATTTTTAGTTTTGTTTTTTTTTTAGGAAATGAGAAAATGAGAGGGAAATTTATTGACTTTATAGTAGCGTCTGGTGATAACGACGATCTGATTTATATCATCGAGATCGAGTCGGTGCGCATTAATGAACTGACATTTGGCACCGATCCAATTGAATGGCATCCTGAAGGCGATACCCTCGCCCCCCTCCGTCCAATACCACAGGCATCAACGAGGAGATCACAGATATTGATGAGGAGGTAAATCTCAGTTTTTAAGAATTAAGTATCTGATCCATAATTGTACTTGGTGCTCACAAAGAGTTTCTTCACTAGAGAAAACTTCCACACTGTAATTGTCAAGAATTGAATCCCTAACTAACGTGAATTAAGACCAAACACCCAACAATTTGAGCGATCGTGTTTGGGTAATTGAATAGCACCCCGAAGGCGATGGTTGGTGGAATGTGGTTTTGCGCCTTCCCTTAGCTTTTTTTCCTCCTCTTCCTATTGATCAGAAGCATCCAGCCGGGTTTCATTTTATTTTTGTACACTAATAAATAGATTGTGCTTTTTCAAACCGAAAATACAAATATTTTGTAAATTTATTAGCCAAAGTTTTGGGAAAAATCATCTTTTTTCACAGGTTTATGAAAAATAGAGTTTAAATAAAATAATAAAAGGTAAAAAAAATCTTAATTGTAATATTAAAATTTTATTATGTAACGTGTAGCAGTTATAAAGTTTATAACCCGATTCATACAACCCAAAAATTTTATCTTCATTTCTTCTAATTTGTACTTTAAACCTTGATCTTTCCATTACTTATAGAAACGTCATCTTTTAAGAGACATGCTCAATTTATTATCGAAACTGCTACTAAATCATTGATGTAACATTCTAATTTTCCATAATAAAAATAATATTTCCTCGTTTTATTATATTTGGCACACTTGATTTTTAGTTGGATTTATGGTGAATGTAATGAGTCGATGAAATTGAGTTATCCGAGAAGAATAAAAAAACATAATTATTATATAAAACTGAAAGAATCTTGCGAGAAAAACAATGTTATTACTAAATAAAATAATCGGAAAACAAAAGTGTGTCAAATATTGAGAGAATGGTTTGCCGTAAGAAAATGTACTATTGATAACTGAATATACAGAGAGTACAATAGAGATGTAATAAGGAAAGAACTCCAATCCTAATAAATCATAATCTAATCAGTAATCTGATTTATCCTAACACCCCCCTCAAGCGAAGCGTCGGATTCTTCAGAGACGCAAAGCTTGGATCTGAAGAACTCAAACAAAGGACCAGAAAGACCCTTGGTGAAGATATCTGCAACCTGTAGAGATGTAGAAATATGAACAACACGAAGCTTGGCCGAAGAAACAAACTCACAAAAAAATGATAATCAATGTCAATGTGCTTAGCCCGTTTATGCGCCACGGGATTCTGAGCCAAGAAGATGGCACTGTTGTTGTCACAAAGCAGAAGAGACGCGCCAGAAAGAGGAACATGAAGATCACGAAGCAAATGAGTTATCCGGATGACCTCAGAAGCAGTGTTGGCCAAAGCACGATACTCTGATTCTGTGTTGGACCTGGACACAGTGGGTTGTTTCTTCGCACTCCAAGAAACTAAGTTACCGCCGAAGAAGACATCATAGTCATAAGTAGAATGACGGGTCTCTAAACACCGGGCTCAATCTGCATCAGAATAACCGAGCTTCTCCAGAGAAGACGTTGCACAAAAATTGAGACCAAAATGTAGGGTCCCCCGAACATAGTGAAGAATTCGAGTGACAGCCAAAAAATGATCTTCCCGAGGATCCTGAAGATACTGACTAACAGAATTAACAGCAAATGCCAAGTCCGGATGAGTGATGGTTAGATACTGGAGAGCACCAACCAAAGAGCGATATAACGTTAGATTCTTGAACTGGGAACTCGTACTGCTGTGAAACTGACAATTTGGCAGAAACAGTGTAGAGACTGGCACAACATCTAACATACTAGCCCGAGAAAGAATGTCCCGAGCATACTTCGTTTGTCCCAAAAGAAGTCTCGGGGAAGTGGGCGTAATCTTTAAGCTAAGAAAGTAATGTAAGACACCCAAATCTTTAATGGAAAACTCTCGATGGGTGCGATCAAAGAACTACCAAATAAGAATGGAAGCATTTCCAGTCAAAATGATATCATCAACATAGACCAAAAGATACAACAATGACGAACCACGAGACAATATAAACAAATAAGTATCAGAAGAACTGCAACGAAACCCAAGCTGCAAAAGATAAGCACTGAAATGCTGAAACCATGCTCGAGGTGCTTGTTTTAGACCATAAATGGCCTTGCGTAAATGACAAACATAGTCCGGATGAGTGGGATCCTTATAGCCAACGGGTTGCTCCATAAAAACCGAAGAATCAAGAACATTGTTAAGAAAAGCATTCTTAACGCCCAACTAATGTAGAGACCAAGCACGCATAGTAGCAATAGCAAGAACTGTCCGAACTGTAGAAGCTTTAACCACAGGGCTGAAAGTATGGTCAAAGTCAAAACCGGGAATTTGAGAGAAACCCTGAGCTACCAAACAAGCCTTATGGCGATCAACCAAACCATCAGGTTTGTACTTCAGACGATAAACCCATTTGGACCCAACAATGTTAACGTCTGGAAGGCGCGGAACAAAATCCCAACTACGCTGACTACAAAGAGCAGCCATCTCCGCATCCATGGCAGAAACCCAAGAAGGATCTTGTTTAGCGGAACGATAATCAGTCAGTTCTGTCCGAGCAAGAAGAGCCGCAAGAAGACCGTGAGCATGAATATCTGAATAATCTTGTCATTGAATAACTCTGGTGGAAGATCACATAACCATGCGAGAAGCTGCTGGAGCCAAAACAGCAGAGTCGTGCCCGGTCGTGGCCGTGGCCAATGCGGGAAGGAGCGGACCATCTGAGGTCGTACATGGCAGTGCGGGAAGGAGCAAATCAGTCGGGTCGGGCGTGGTGGGTCGGGTCGGGAAGGAATGGCACCACCGAGCGCTAGCTGGAACTGGCCGTTCGGGAACGAGACGTCTGTGGTCGTGCGGGAAGGGCGAGCTGGAACTGTTCGTACGTAGCCAGTCGTGGTCGCGGCCATCTAGGGAACCCGTTACTGCCAAGCGTGGGCGCGAGCCATCATGGCTGGGCATGGACATGGGCGAGAGACTACCGTGCGCAGGCGACAGAAGACCGGGTGCGGACGCGGGTAAGAAGCCACCACGGATGGATTCAGGCCGAGATGGCTCATCACCAGGAAACCAAAATTGAGGTGAAGACAGAGCCGAGGCTGATGGGAGTTCCATCCTACGATCTGGATCAATAAAAGCAAATACATCCAAACCTGAGGAGGGAGGTCCAGTTCCCAAAGTCGGAGCCAGAGGAAAATAAGCCTCGTCAAATCGAGCATGATGAGTAACATGAACCTTATCAGTGGTAGGGTTGAGACACCAAAACCCCGTATACTGTGAGCTATAATCGATAAAAATACATGGAATACTACGGGGAGATAGGTTATGATTAGCAAAGGGGCGAACAAAAGGAAAAACCCGACAACCAAAAGGATGAAAGTTACCATAGATAGGATCCTACCGATAAAGAATACCATAAAGGGTCGATCCCTGAAGAACTGGAGTAGGCAAACGGTTGATAATGTAGACAACAGTGGTGAACCCATCATCCCAACGAGAAATCGGAAGATGGGAGTGAAAAAGCATCGTGAGACCCATTTCAATAACATGGCGAAGCTTGCGTCCTGCGCGCCCATTTTGTTCCGAAGTGGCCGAACAAGAAACCTAATGATGAATACCTTTTTTCTGCAAAGTGTGATCTAAGTCTGGTGTTCAAAAATCCAGTGCCACCATCACTTTGAAAGACTTTAATTTTAGCAGAAAATTGATTCTCAACAAGTGCCTCAAACTGCAAATAAGTGTCAACAAAATCTGATTTGCGACGAAGAGGGTACAGCCAAGTGAATCTCAAAAAATCATCCACAAATAGTGCATAATGCAAAAAATAATTTGTAGATAAAACCGGGGAGGGACCCCACAAATCACAATGTATTAAATCAAGAACATTGTCAGATCGTTGACCTTTCGCCATAATACAGGAGGTGCAGGTATGCAGTTTAGGCAACAAAGAAGAAACTGAAAGTAAACCAGACTTATGTAAACTAGTAATCACTGCACTAGGAACATAACCTAGGCGTGCATGCCACAACTCATATGAAGCTCGACTCTTATTCTGCTGTAAAACTGAAGCAAATGCTGCATCTCCCCGGTCCAAAATGTACAATCCATCCTCACTATGCCCCCGACCCACGACGGCCCTGATTACATTGTTCTAAATGACAAAATGTCGGTCATCAAATATAATTAGAACACACATATCTCTGGTTAACTGACTAATAAACAGTAAATTCTTAGTAATATCAGGCCCAACCAAAACACCAGACAAATGCAATTTCTCAGAAACTTTAGAATCACCAATATGAGATATCATAACCAGAGCACCATTACCAACAAGAACACGAGATTTACCAGTATGAGGAGTGAAACTATCTAGGCCTGAGGTGGAAGTTTCCATATGACTGGTAGTGCCAGAATCAAGGTACCAATCTAACAGACAAGAAGTATCGGACTGCGGGGAAGGGTGATGGTTTTCTGCCAAATAAGTGCTTGGAGAATAACCAATCCGTGCCTGCATCTAGTAACATATCGCAGCATAGTGACTGAGTCATCCACACCAGGAACAGTGAGGACGACCGCGACCAGGAACCGAACCAGCCGCCTAAGAATTGGAAAAGGGCTGTTGGCCACCACCGCACCTCCCATTAAATCGACCATCGCGGCCACCACAAAAAGACCACGCACGACCACCTCGTGTCGGTGTGTGATTCCACGCACGGCTGGCTTAAGGTGCATCGCTGGTCTGGACGCGACTTGTCCTGCGGGTGGTCCTAAGTGTCCCTGTAAATTCATCAAAAATGCCTCGTGGTCTTGGCATGGGCAAGAACATCGGCATAAAGCGGGGTTGGAACAACATTAATCAAAGGAGCAGAAAAATCTTTATACTCAGGACCAAGAGCAATCAAGAACCATACAATTTGATCAACATTTGAAACCGGATTATCCATGATAGACAGTTGTTCAAAAATCTCCTTAAATTTGAGATAAAGTTCATGAACAGTACCAGAGTTACGAATACCATGGGCATCTGCGAGAAGATGAAGAATGGTAGAGGCACTAATATTCTGATATATGAGAGCAAGATTATCCCAGATATCTTTGGAAGTGGCACAATCTAGGAGTTCCACGATAACTTCAGCGATGAGAGAGGAAAACAGAAGACTGCAAAGATGTTGATCTTCATCAACACATTGATCATACTCTTCTTGTGCTTTCAAATAAGCCTCCTAGAGATTAACTTTTCCACTGCCACGCATAAGAGTTGAGAATGTGGCAGCAAAGGAGAGATGATGTGATGGTGGCGGTGTTGGTGGGAGAGTAGGACAAGGTTTAGTGCCATCAATAAAATCGCACAGAATTTGAGGATGGAGAACATAACCTGCTCGATGCTTCCAGTGAAGACAATTTGATGGAGTGAGTTTGATCTGCATCATCTGGAGCAGAGTGTTATAGGAATTTTTTTCTTGAGCCATAGCTGGAGAGGAACGGAGCCACATGGAGTAATAGGGGCGGAGCAACCGTAGAGGATGGAATCGCGCTCATCGGAGAGGAGCCTCACCGGAGAGAACCGTGGTGGAGAGGAGCCGCAGTGGGAGGCCGCGTCGGAGAAGAGTAGGGCGGAGAGGAACCGCGTTGATCCATGTGGAGCCGCGTGGAGTCGTGTCCGCCCGAGAGGAGTCGTGCCGAGGACTCGTGGTGGAGAGGAGCCGCGGTGGGGGGAGCCGCATCTGAGAAGAGGACAGCGGCAGGAAGAAGTTTTAGGTTTTCAGGTTTTGGATCAGAAGAGACTCTGATACCATAAGAGAATGATTTTCCATAAGGAATTGTATTATTGATAACTGAATATATAGAGAGTACAATATATGTGTAATAAGGAAAGAACTCTAATAATAATAAATCATAATTTAATCAGTATTCTGATTTATCCTAACAAATACAGTGAAGCATATAGAGTAAGTTAATTTGTTTACTGTGAGGTAAGTTAATAAAAATTATGAAAATCATATCGCGTGTGATATTATAGTATATAAGAAAAAGACTGAGATATCAGTAACGTGAGGTGTGACGTAAATACACAAAATGCATAACAACTCAGGAAAATAAAATTAGAGTTAAGTGCCAATATGGCCCTATGTTTTGATCGAAAGTACCAATATGACCCTGTAAAGTTCAAAAGTGCCCATATGACCGTATGTTTTGCTTGAAAGTGCTAATCTAACCCTGGCGGCCTCAATTTGGCTAGAATTATGTGAATTGACTATTATACCCCTGTTAAAAAATTAAATATTCATAAAAAAAATTAAAAAACTATATTACCTTTGTTGTCTGATAGAATGATTTTCCAGAAGGAATTGTATTATTGATGACTGAATATATAGAGAGTACAATAGAGGTGTAATAAGGAAAGAACTCTAATCATAATAAATCATAATCTAATTAGTAATCTGATTTATCCTAACACCCTCCCGCAAGCGAAGCGTCGGATTCTCAGAGACGCAAAGCTTGGGTATGAAGAACTCAAACAAGGGATGAGAAATACCCTTGGGTGAAGATATCTGCAACCTGTAGAGATGTAGGAACATGGCAATACGAAGCTTGGCCGAGGAAACCAACTTACGAATAAAATGATAACCAATGTCAGTGTGCTTAGCTCGTTTATGTGCCACCAAATTCTGAGCCAAGAAGATGGCATTGTTGTTGTCACAAAGCAAAAGAAGCAGCCATAAAGAGGAACATGAAGATCATGAAGCAACAGAGTCATCCAGATGACCTCAGAAGCAATGTTGGCCAAAGAACGATACTTCAACTCAGTGCTGGACCTGGACACGGTGGGCAGTTTCTTCACACTCCAACAAACCAAGTTACTCTCTAAGACGACAGCATATCCATAAGTAGAACGATGGGTCTCTAAACACCTGGCCCAATCTGCATCAGAATAACCGAGCACCTTCGAAGAAGAAGCTGCACAAAAATTGGGACCAAAATGTAGAGTCCCCCGAACATAGCGAAGAATCTGAGTGACAGCCAAAAGATGATCTTCTCGAGGGTCCTGGAGATAGTGACTAACAGAATTAACAGCAAATGCCAAGTTCGGATGAGTGATGGTTAGATACTGGAGAGCACCAACCAAAGAGTGATATAACATCAGATTCTAGAACTGGGAACTCATACTACTATGAAGCTGAGAATTTGGCAGAAACAGGGTAGAGACTAGCCTTGCATCTAACATTCCAGCCCGAGAAAGAATGTCCCGAGCATACTTTGTTTGTCCCAGAAGAAGCCCCGAGGCAGTGGGCATGACCTCCAAGCCAAGAAAGTAATCTAAGGCACCCAAATCGTTAATGGAAAACTCTTTATGGGTGCGATCAATGAACTTTTGAATAACAGTGGAATCATTGCTAGTCAAAATGATATCATCAACATAGACCTAAAGATACAACAATGACAAACCATGAGACAACACAAACAATGAAGTATCAGACGAACTGCAACGAAACCCAAGCTACAAAAGATAAGCACCAAAATGCTGAAACCATGCTCGAGGCACCTGTTTCAGACCATGAATAGCCTTCCGCAGATGTCAAACATAGTCTGAATGAGTGGGTTCCTTATAGCCAACGGGATGTGCCATAAAAACCAGAAAATTAAGAACACCATTAAGAAAGGTATTCTTAACGTCCAACTGATGTAGAGACCAAACATGTATAGTAGCAATAGTAAGAACTGTTCAAACTGTAGAAGTTTTAGCCACAGGGCTACAAGTATGGTCAAAGTCAAAACTGGGAATCTGAGAGAAACCCTGAGCTACCAAACGTGCCTTATGACGATCAACCGAACCATCAGGTTTGTACTTTAGCCAATAAACCCATTTGGACCCAACAATGTTAACGTCTGGAGGGCGCGGAACAAGATCCCAAGTATGCTGACTACGAAGAGCGGCCATCTCCTCATCTATGGTAGAAACCCAAAAAGGATCTTGGTTTGCGAAACGATAATCAGTCTATTTTTTCCAAGCAATAAGAGCTGCAAGAAGACCGTGAGCATGGATATTGGAATAATCTCGGTGCGGTGGAAGAGAGCGTAACCATGTGAGAATCTACTGGATGCGAAAAACTTATGATCTAGGATGTGGCCGAAACGGTGGAGCCATGATCTGTTATGGCCATGGTTGAGGTGGGAAGGAGGCCTATGGCTACCAGGCACGAGCTGGAACTGACCGCACCCGTGCGGGAAGAAGACTTATGGCTGCGTGGGAAGGACTCTCGTGGCCGTCCGTGACCGTGCAGGAAGAAGGCCCGTGGCCGTGTAGGAAGGGCTAGCTGGGACCGTCCATGCATAAGCATGGGCCATCCAGGGCACCCGTTGTTGCCGAGCACAAGCCATCACTGCTGGGCGTGGATGCAGGCGAGAGAAGATTGGGTGCAGGTGAGAGAAGATCGGGTGCAGGTGAGAGAAGATCGGGTGCAGGCGAGAGACCACTGCGGCTGGCCGTAGGCAAGGAGCCACTGTGATCAGATTCAAGTCGAGATAGATCATCATCAGGAAAATGGAATGGAGGTGAAGATGGAGCTGAGGCTAGTGACGGCGCCATCCCATGGTCTAGATCAATAAAGGCATAGACATCTAAACCCGAGGAGGGAGACCCAGTTCCCGAAACTGGAGCTAGAGGAAAATAAGCCTCGTCAAATCAAACATGGCGAGTAACATGAACCTTGCCATTTGTAGGGTCGAGACACTGAAACCCCTTTTACTGCGAGCTGTAACCGATAAAAATACATGGAATACTACGAAGATATAGCTTATGATCAGCAAAAGGGCAAACAAATGGAAACATCCGACAACCAAAAGGATGAAAGTTACCATAGATAGGATCTCTCTAATAAAGAAGACCAGAAGGGGTCGATCCCTGCAGAACTAGAATAGGCAAATGGTTAATAATGTAGACATTAGTGGTGAACGCATCATCCCAACAAGAAATCAAAAGATGTGAGTGAAAAAGCATCGTGAGACTCATTTCAATAACATGGCGATGCTTGTGTTCTGTGCTTCCATTCTGTTCCGGAGTGGCCAGACAAGAAACCTGATGATGAATACATTTTTCTGCAAAGTGTGATCTGAGTCTTGTGTTCAAAAATTCAGTGCCACCATCACTTTGAAAAACTTTAATTTTTGCAGAAAATTGATTCTCAACAAGTGCCTCAAACTGCAAATAAGTGTCAACAAAATATGATTTGCAACGAAGAGGGTACAACCAAGTGAATCTCAAAAAATCATCCACAAATAATGCATAATACGAAAAACCATTTGTAGATAAAACTGGGGAGGGACCCCAAAAATCACAATGTATTCAATCAAGAACATTATCATCACGTTTAGGGTTCTCAACAAAAGCCAACCATTGACCTTTTGCCATAACATAGGGGGCGCAGGTATGCGGTTCAGGCAACAAAGAAGAAACTGAAAGTAAACCAGACTTATGTAAACTAGTAATCACTGCACTAGGAACATGACCAAGGTGTGCATGCCATAATTCATAAGAAGCTCGACTCTTATTCTGTTGTAAAACCAAAACAAATGCTACATCTCCCCGGTCCAAAATGTGCCAGGTAGCGTTCCAGATCGAGTCGTCCACACCAGGAACAGTGATGACGACTGCGACCAGGGACCGGACCAGCCGCCTGAGAACGAGAAAAGGACTATCGGCCACTGTCGCGCCTCCCACCGAAGCGACCGCTGTGGCCACCGTGAGAAAGCCACGCATGGCCACCTCGAGTCGGCGTGTGATCCCACGCTCGGTCAGATTGAGGTGTGTCATTGGTCTGGAATGCAACCTGTCCTGCGGATGGTCCTGAGTGTCCTTGTAAATTCATCAAAAAGGCCTCGTGGTTTTTAGCACGGGCAAGAACATTCACATAAAAGCGGGGTTGGAACGAAATTAATCAAAGGAGCAGAAAAATCTTTATACTCAGGACCAAGAGCAGTCAATAACCATACAATTTGATCAAGATTTTAAACCGGGTTACCCATGACAGATAGTTATTCAAAAATCTCCTTAAATTTGAGATGAAGTTCACGAACAGTACCAGAGTTACAAATACCATGTGCATCTGCGGCCGATAGATGAGAGCAAGATTATCCCAAATATCTTTGGAAGTGGCACAATCTGGGAGTTTCGCAAGAACTTCAGCGGTGAGAGAGGAAAACAGGAGACTGCAGAGACGTTGATCTTCATCAACCCATTAATTATACTCTTCTTTTTCTTTCAAATAAGCCTCTTGGAGATCAAACTTACTACCACCCAAAGGAGTTGAGACTGTGGCAGCAAATGATAGAGTCTGCGGTGGTGGTGGTGGTGATGGTGGTAGAGTGGGACTAGATCTAGTGCCATCAATGAAGCCGTACAGACCTTGAGGGCGAAGGACATAACCTGCTTGACGCTTTCAAAGAAGATAATTTGATGGAGTGAGTTTGATCTGCATCATTTAGAGAAGAGTGTTGTAGGAGAGTTTTTCTTGAGCCATAGCTGGAGAGGAAAAACAAAGGGAGCGGAGTGATCCGGAGAGGAGCGGAGCCACGTTGAGCAACATGAGAGAAGCGATCTGAGAGGAGCCGTGTGGAGCCACGTGGAGCCGTGGTGGAGCTCCGCATTGGAGGGGAGCCGTGGTGAAGTGCCGAGTTGGAGGGGAACGGAGCGACGTTGAGGGAGCACGGATGGGGTGCCGCTAGAAGAAGACGGCGGTAAAAATTTTAAGTTTTTAGGTTTTGGATCAGAAGAAGCTCTGATACCATGAGAGAATGATTTGTCGTAAGGAATTTTATTATTGATGTTTGAATATATAGAGAGTACAATAGAGGTGTAATAAGGAAAGAACTATAATCATAATAAATCATAATCTAACAAGTAATCTGATTTATCCTAAGATTGTCTATAACAAATGTTTTTCATTTTTCCTTAATTTTCTTTGTTTCTCTTCTTTTTCAGCCTAAGGCGGGACAGAAAACTTCTCAAGCCTAGTGTATGCAATCCTAGCTTTTGATTTCTATGAATCTTCTCATAAAAACTGTCCGGCCTCCACAAATCAATGAAGAACGGAATGGAAACCATCTCTCCATAACAAATCAAAAATATTTTCTTGCGGCATCTTCTTCTTCCAAGCGGCATGGTTTAAGGTTTTGGATGGGTCGACTTGGAGGATCAAGTTGAAGTGCTTAGAGACGGTGCGACAGCGAATGAGGATTTTGATGTCGGATCTGGGGTGTTGTGGCGGTTGTGGTGGTGGATGGTGGTCAGATGGTTGTGGTGGTGGGTGAACAACGGGAATCGCAGGTGGTGGGGAGTAGACCGGGGGGGTGTAATGGTGGGGTGTATGGCGGGAATCAGAGGTGGTGGGGAATAGGTGAAAATGACGGTGGTGGGGTTGACCGCAGGAATTGGAGGTGGTGGGGAGTAGATAGGGGGCTATGGTGGTGGGGTGAACAACGAGAATCGGAGGTGGTGGGGGTGTGGTGGTGGGCGGTAGAGGGGTAGAGGGGCATCTGGAGGACGCAAGCTTCCCATTTGGGACGAACCATTGGAACTAACGATGATAGGCGGCAGACGGTTGGCTTGTAGGGGCGACTTAGGCGAGGTCATTGCTCTCCGACAAGGTCACCACATTCTGGCGACCATTTTGAGCTCAGGGTAAAGAAGATTTCATCTCGATGTTCGAATGTTCTAGATTTGTGTACACTCTATTATTTTAAGGTTATTTCCAGATAATGACTTTTTTTTCCTTTGCTTTTTTAAATTCACAAATGATTGTGCTGCGGGTTGACTGTTCGTGGTGTCGATGAAGCTCCAACCAGGTTTACTCTATTTTTTTTGTTTTCTTAGTCCTATTTTTTGTGTTGTCATAAATGGAGAGAAAGTGGTTCTTAGTTGTCATATATAGATGATTATTGCTGGGATCGGAGTTGATATAGACGATTATTGCAATCGACAGAAATCTAGTGGTTGGCTAAAACTCTCTATTTCCTTTGAGCGGTGTTCACGTCTACTCCGCCAGCTTCTGATCTCCACTAGCTAGGCTCTTTCAATGGCAATGTCCCAGCTCTACTCGTCCAAAATCAAGTGGTCGGCGAAAACTCTCTCTTTCCTTTGAGTGGCAGCTAAGTTCAAGGGTTTGGTCAAACCCATAGTTTCAGTCAATACCAAAACCATGAGGGTGTAGTTAATTTTTTGCTGAAGTTTCGGTTGGTATATTGCTAATTTTTTTTTCTTTTCCTGGTGGTGGTTAAACTAGATTCCAGCGGATGTGATACAGTGGGCGGTGGCGGAGCGACGAAGATCCGACGGTGGAGGTGGTGCTAGATGGGGTTAGAAGATGGATAAGAAGAACCCTAAGGGTATGTCTTTACATTTTTAGTTTTAAGACGAGGGTTATTTTAGTTTTTTTAGTTATGGTCAATGCCGAAAAATGCCAAGTCAATGTCAAAATAGTGCCAAAAGGTTAGGGTTATAAGAGCCTAACTTCCCAGAGTTATATTGGCACTTATGACCAAAAAATATAGGGTCATATTTGTATTTTACCCATAAAATCCTAAAATTATTTTAATTATCTCGTATGCGCTGAGATATGAGTGACATGCAAGTGCTAAAGATAAATATCAATGGTAGCATTGAAGATAAATGTGAGAGTGGCAGAAAATATTCATCACTACTAATCGAGCTTGTGAGTGCGTAGAGAACCAAATTGAGGCTTATGATAAGGGTCGAAGTCAATGCCATCATTCTTTATTTGGGCCAAAAGTCATATCATTACATCTGGTTGGCCTGAAGTCCAAAAGGCAAAAGGAAGATCTCCAAATTCGAAATACACCTTTTTTCTAGGTCAAATTATGATTGATTGAATATATGGTAATTCTATGGCGGTAAGACACATGTTCCTACATAGAAGAGCATATTTATCTCAAAATTACTGGAAGAACTCTTGGGGATCTACTCTTATAAATACCAAGATATTCATATATTACATTTATTCAATTCTACCATACTCATATCGAATACAATTGGTCTGACTTTTGCATCAGAGTTTCTTCCCCCCCCCCACCCTAGTAGAGAACCAAATTGAGGCTTATGATAAGGGTCGGGGCCGATGTCATCATTATTTATTTGGGACAAATGTCATATCATTACATCTGGTTGGCCTAAAGTCCAAAAGGCAAAGGGAAGATCTCCAAATTCGATTCTACCTCCGAAATAGATCTCTTCTCTAGGTATAATTGTGATATATTGAATATATTGTAATTTTATGATGGTAAGCCACATATTCCCACATGGAAGATCATATTTATCCCAACATAATGGGAAGAACTCTCAGGGATCTATTCCTATAAATACCAAGGTGAGACGAGTTCCTACATCTGGATTCCATCCCACCAAGCATGCTCCAAAACCATTTTCAGCATTTGGGGACGCATAAGCAGCGGCTGAACTAGGGGGGGCGAGGGGGTGCTAACGCCACCCCTATGATCCGGCGGCCCAAAATTTAGGCCTAGAGCCACCGGAAGCCACCGGATTCCGCCCCCCTTGAGCCACCGGCGGCCGGAGCTTTGCCTTTGCGCCTTTGCGCCTTTGCAGCGGCTCGGCTAAATGAAGAAGTGACCTTTTTTTTTCTTTTCTAACTAACCAAAACGACGTTGTTTTGGTTTAAGTCAAACGACGTCGTTTTGTTAAGCGGAAGGGAAAAAATTGAGGCCAATTGGGCTGAAACCCAATTGGCCCAAACCTAATATACTCAACTAATAAAACTCCATCCAAGCCCAAAACTAATACTCTTCTCTTCCTCCAAGCTCTAGCCAAAACGCAAGATCCACCACCGCCTGCTCGCTGTCGTGCCGTCTTCCGCCACCTGTCGCCATCCCCTTCCTCAACCAATATATTTTTGTTGTGTGATTTATGTTGAATAACTTGAATTGAATTGCTTATTTGTGTGAAATTGTGAATACTGAATATAGATATGAATAATTTAGTGGTTGTGTTGAAATTGTGCTAAATATATATATGAATACAGTTGTCTCCTATGGTTAGTGGTTCTAGTTCTAGCAACCCAAGTATTGCAACATAGTTTTTTATGCAGTGATAGTTCTTTGTTGTAAAAATCTAATTATTATGTATTAATATTATTATGTAAGCGTTATTTGTTAAAAAATTATTGTATTTACTCGGTGCAAAAAAAAAATTGCCTCTCTTTCACCCCCTAACATATCCTCCTGGCTCCACCACTGCGCATGAGGGTCAAGAAGCCCACTACTCTCCTTTAGAAGCATAGGGGTAACACCCTCAATCACCAGATTCTGACCATGGGCTACAACATGCAGGGTGATCTGCTAGAAGAACTCCTTGAAATCCTGTTTTTTCATAACCTTGGCATAAATGGTCGGAAGAGCTTCGTGTAAGCCCCTGCATGCGCAAAAGGCCGAAGGTTCTTAATGGCCCTTGAGCAGAGATGGTAAAGCATGCACGAAAGTTTATCTTCTCTCTCTATAAAGCATAATTCTCGGACCGAAGACATTTCTCATTGAATTCATAATGAAATAAAACGAAAAATGGGAATATTTGGCCAAATGATGGAGAAAGGTTATCTCAAAAAGGAAAAAGACAATGGAGATAGATTAGCATGTAAGTGAGAAACTTGTTGACACTATTTGAAAGTTCAATAATCCGTATTTTATGCCATAGATTTACAATTAAAAGAAAGAGTAAATGACTTTTGTAACTCTCAAACTATCGTTGTTCACCTTTGGCTTTCCATTTTTTCCCCCATACCTTCAGCCCCTAAACTTACAAAACTAGTGTATTGTGACCATTTCGTTTGGTCAAACCGTTAGTCTTTGGTCAAAGAGTCAAATTTAAGGATAAAATGGTCATTTACCCTTTTCTTTTATCTTTTTTAAATTTTCCTTTATTTTTTTCAGCCCACATCAATTTTCGTTTCAGCCCACACCATTTTCTCCTTCCTTCCCCCCCACTCAAAACTCTAATTCCTCCACACCACCACCTCGCCGCCGACTCCACCACCTCACTTCACCTTGCCGCCAACATCCCCAACTCCACCACACCCCTTCACCTCGCCGCCGACTCCAACTCCTTAACCTTTCCCCTTTCCCCTTCCGGCTCCCCACATCCCCAACTCCACCACACCACCACCTTGTTGTTGCCATCGCGTTGATTGCTCCTGTTCGTCGTCCTTGCGGTCAGAGATCACCGGAAAGTCCTTCACCCGAGACCAGCTCCTGGAGATCGTCCAACCCGCCATCCTCCGCCACTCCGATGTCCTCGACGACGTCCACTCTATCGCTGATCAGGATCCAGCTCAGCGGAAGCTTCTCATCTGTGGCCTCTGTTGGGAGACCACCATTGAGAAGCTCCAGTCAATCTTTGCGCAATACGGCGAACTACAAGAACCCTTCGTCATCCTTGAGCAACAATTAGCTTGTGGGATTTCAATTTGGCATCTGGTGTTCTTGGGCTCCAGGGTTGCCCAGTTTCCGATGAAGAATTCCAGCAACGGAAAATGCCAAAACTTCATCTCCGATGAAGACGGCGCAAATGTAAACTGACGAAGAAAAGCTTCGCTGTCGCCGGTGGTCAATTTTCGGAAAAAAATGCCATTAGGAAAATGAAAAGAGAAAAGAGGTAAAAGAAAAAAGAAAAAGATAATAGAAGAAAGCGTCAGTTATACCGCCAAAATTAACGCTATGAGCATACATTAACGGATTGACTGGATGGAAAAGCCACAATTCACCAGTTTTGTAGGTTTATGGGCCAAAAGTATGGAAAAAATGTGGACGGCCAGGTTTATGAAGTTAGTGTGCATGTAATAGCTAGGTTTTAACCAAATATTTCAATCTCTTATCTACTTCACTCGACTATTTTCAGTTATTACTCAAAACCCTATAGGAAGAAAAAAAATGAAATTCAAGCAAGTGGACGTGAAAACTTATCCAAAGTGAAATTTGGGGGAGTGGACATGAACCTCATCCAAATGAAGGTAAATGGATAAAATTTTGGTGTCAAGTGTCAGTACACCTATGTCTCCCATCACGCCATCATCTAGTATAAATAACAATCATCGTCTCCCCAAATTCACAGCCTTAAACCATTTTCTTACCAAAATAAGAACAGTGATTGAGCGGTGGTGGCATAGGAACAGAGGATGTGCCAAGTTCTAACCACAAAACCATGTCTAACTGAGGTGAGTGTTTTCATCGCCTTAACACGAATCGAATTAAAATGATTATATATATATGATGCCACTAGAGAGTACCTCTCGAACCTCCACTAGAACCTTCACCTCTCGAACCTCCACTGGAACATTCACCTCTCGAATCTTCACTGGAACCTTCACCCCTCGAACCCTCAATTGGAACCTTCACCTCTCGAACCCTCCACTAGAACCTTCACCTCTCGAACCTCCATTGTAACCTTCACCTCTTGAACCCTCCATTGGAACCAGTACCTCTCGAACCAGTACCACTCGAACTCTCACCTCTCAAACCCTCCACTGGAACCTTTACCTCTCGAACCCTTCACTGGATCCTTAACCTCTCGAACCAGAGAATACCTCTTGAATCCTCCACTGGAACCTTCACCTCTCAAACCCTCCACTGGAACCTTCACCACTCGAACCAGTACCCCTCGAACCCAGTATCACTCGAACACTGGAACTTTCACCTCTCGAACCAGTACCTCTTGAACCTCACCACTCGAACCAGTACCTCTCGAACGCAGTATCACTCGAACACTAGAACTTTTACCTCTCAAACCAGTAACTCTTAAACCTCACCACTCAAACCAGTACCCCTCAAACCTAGTACCACTAGAACACTGTAACTTTCACCTCTCGAGCCAATACCTCTTGAACCTCACCACTCAAACCAGTATCTCTCGAACCCAAGACCTCTCGAACACTGGAACTTTCACCTCTCGAGCAAGTACCTCTTGAACCTCACCACTCGAACCAGTACCCCTCAAACCCAGTACCACTCGAACATTGGAAATTTAACCTCGCGAACCAGTACCTCTCGAACCTAGTACCAATTGAACACTAGAACTTTCACCTCTCAAACCGGTACCTCTTGAACCTCACCACTCAAACCAGTACCCCTCGAACCAATACCACTTAAACCCAGTACCACTCTCCACTCGAATCCTCTACACGAACCTCCTATACCCGAACCCATCTACTCGAACACCCTGCACTGAAACCCTACACTCGAACCCCTTGTACCCGAACTCATATACTCGAACCCCCTGTACTCAAACCCATCTACTCGAACACCTTGCACTGGAACCCTACACTCGAACCCCTTGTACCCAAACTCATATACTCAAACCCCTTGTACTCGAACCCTACACTTGAACCTCTTTACTTGAAACCTTTACTCGAACCGTGAGTACTCAAACTCCACTAGAGAATGTTATGCCTGATAAAATTAAATATTTTAGTATATATTTATATTATGCTCAATTATCATGAAACTAAGTGCATTAACTGCTCTAATATTTTATGTGGATGACCGTCTTGTACTTTATCGTGCCATGTCAAACTTAAATTATCTGCTACTTGATTGCTTGTCTGTGCTTTTTGGCCCCGGTGCGATTGTAGTTCGGTCGAAGTCGGTGGGGAACGGTACAGACTGGACCGTCTGATTATACCGGTTACACTTGAAGTTTCTGGTATTCTAGCATAACCATTTGGATCTGATACGAGCTTGTAATTGAAAATCTAATAGGGCATGATTGGTTAGAAGGAATTCTTGATCGATAGCCTTCAGGCACTACTGAAAAGGTTATGCCTTGTATGTTAGTCAGAGTTGCCATATAGGCACTTGACAGTAACTTAGCATTAACCACCTGTATCCTTTTACTGTGTGCTAGGACTTATGTGGCTATTTGTTTTCCGTGACCACTAAAACTCAACTTGGTAAATACTGGCGATGATACCTCTTTAAGCAAGGAACTTACCCTAGTTTAATGAACCCTTTCAGGTGTAGATGAACCGTAAGATAGAAGTGCACTGGTGTCTTTACTTCTTTTGAGGAAGGATCCTGGGTGGACCTTTAGAATCTTTTGGTTAGAGTGTAAAATGGTTATATTAATGTGAACTGATCCTTACCGAATCCTTAGAACTTTTGTCTATAAATTTTAGTTAAAACGCTTGTTTAACACTTGTATTAATACTTTCATTGTAATAGTAAGTTAGAATTTTTAATTCTTCTAAATTTTCTTCTGCATAATCTGTATTGCTCGTTACTGCAATCCGACTAGTTGGATTCCCGATAGCATGCCTGGGTCCAACCCGATACTTGCGTTGAACAGGTGGGTCGTGGATTCGGGGTGTTACATATGTGGTATCAGGGCATCTTCAAAACAAGTAAAGGCAAACCCATACTTACTATAAATAAAATATTTTAGAGGAACTGAATAAATTGTGAATAATATATGTTTTGGGCTAGTTATTCCTTTCTTGAAAATATGGAAGGTAAGATAGAGAACTTACCCTATACATTGGAAGTTAGCACTCCCACAAACAATGCTAAAATCCTAACTGGACGTGTATGTAGAAATTGTGGGGGTAAATGTGGGACGTGGGGAATTTTCCATAGACCTAATTGCTCTATCCTTAAAGGGATATGAAGTAATACTTGGGATGGATTGGCTTGCTAAGAATCATGCCCAGTTAAATTGTCATACGAAGGAAGTTAAGTTGTGTCGACCCGGGGAACCTCCGAATGAAGTGGATGTGGGAAGAAAGAAATCCTCTTCATTGCTGGTTGCTGACATCAAGGCTCGACAGATGATTTGTAAAGGAGAAACCAGAATATTGGCTTATGTCATGAACAAGCCAATAGACCAGTTAAAGGGAGAAGATATAACTGTTGTCCAAGACTTCACTGAGGTAATTCAGGAGGAACATGTAAGTTTGCCTCTGGAAAGGGAGACTGAGTTTACCATTGATCAGGTGCCAAGAGTCACACCTGTCTATAGAACCCCTTATCATATGGCGCCGCTAGAACTATAAGAGTTGAAACTACAACTAGAAGATTTGTTAACTCGGGGGTTCATTAAACCATGTACCTCACCCTGGGAAGCCCCAGTGTTGTTTGTTAAGAATAAAGATGGCTATCTTTAGATGTGTATCAATTATCGAGGCTTAAACAATGTGACGATTAAGCATAAATACCCTCTTCCTATTATTAGGGAGTTGTTCGATCATCTCCAAGGAGTAGTCGCATTTTCCAAACTGGATTTACGACAAGGGTACTACTAGTTGCGAGTGAATAGGGAGGACATACCCAAAACAACTTTCAATACTCGATATGGTCATTACAAATTCCTGGTAATGCCATTTGGAGTAACCAATGCACCTGCCGCTTTCATTGATCTCATGGATCGAGTATTTCGGCCCTACCTAGATGAGTTTGTTGTCACCTTCATTGATGACATCTTGGTCTATTCCAAATCCCAGCAGGAGCATGAAGGGCATCTAAGGAAGGTATTACAACTGCTTCAAGAACACATGTTGCACGCCAAGTTTAGCAAATGTGAATTCTGGCTAAACCAAGTGAACTTTTTGGGGCACGTGATTAGTAAGGAAGGGATATCAGTGGATCCCTCTAAAGTCGAGACAGTTCTAAATTGGAGAGTGCCGACCAATAGTACGGAAGTTCGGAGTTTTCTTGGACTGGCAGGGTACTGTAGGCGTTTCGTTAAAGACTTCTCTAAACTAGCATCCCCTTTGTTCCGTCTAACTCAGAATGGAGTTAAGTATGAATGGAATGAGATGAATGAATCCAGTTTCCAAGAATTGAAGGAGTGTTTGACCACTGCCCCAGTTCTTGCTCTACCTGAGGGAAATGATGGATTCATATTGTATACCGATGCTTCAGGAGACGATCTAGGATGTGTGTTGATGCAACGGGGCCACGTGATTGGTTATGCTTCTCGAAAGTTGAAACCTTATGAAAAGAATTACCCCACCCATGACCTAGAACTAGCCGCAGTGGTGTTTGCTTTAAAGAAATGACGACATTACTTATATGGAGTCACCTTTGAAGTAATGTCGGATCATAAGAACCTGAAATACCTATTTTCCCAAAAGGACCTGAATATGCGCCAACGTCGATGGATGGTTTTTGGGGGATTATGACTGTGTGCTCAATTATCATACTGGCAAGGTGAATGTGGTGGCAGACGCACTGAGTCGGAAGGTGAATTTGGTGCATATTTAGATAAAGGAGACGGAGATGTTATTGCAGGTTGAGAGTTGGGAATGCGAGGCTAAATCTGACCGACTTGTGTTCTTCATTCTAAGGGTACCATTTATTTTACCTACGGAGATTAAGAAGGCTCAAGAATTGGATGAATCATTGATGAAGAAGAGAAATATTGCCACTGAAGGAAAGTTACCGGACTTTGAAGTGGACAGTGACGGAGTGCTGACCTGTAGAGGTAGGTTTTACCTACACCAAAATTCAGAGATCACACAAAGAGTGTTGGAGGAAGCTCACCAGTCCAAGTATACGGTGCACCCAGGAGGGACCGAAATGTACCGAGACTTGAAACAATAGTATTGCTGGGATAACATGATGAGGGACATAGCAGAATACGTGGCGTATTGTTTAGTGTGCCAGCAAGTTAAGGCCGAGCATCAGAATCCATTGGGGTTATTACAACCATTGGGGTTATTACAACCATTGGAGATTCCCAAATGGAAATGGGGTCACATCATGATGGACTTTGTGACAGGACTACCCAAAACACCAAAAATTTTGACACAATATGGGTGGTGGTTGATAGGTTGACCAAATCGGCTCACTTTCTTCCGATCAACGTTAAATACTCCTTGGAAAAATTGACGGTCCTATACACCCAGGAAATTGTAAGATTGCATGGGGTGCAGATAACTATTGTGTCTGATAGGGACCCAAGATTCACTTCCCATTTCTGGAGGCAACTGCAAGCCACACTGGGAACCAAATTGAACTTTAGTACAAGTGCCCATCCGCAAACTGACGGGCAGTCAGAGAGAACAATTCAAACATTGGAGGACATGCTCCAAAGATGTGTTATGGATTTCTGGGGAAGTTGGGACGCTCACTTACCTTTGGTAGAATTCGCTTATAACAATAGTTATCAGTCGTCCATTGGTATGGCCCCATACGAAATACTCTACGGTAGAAAATGTTGGACACCCCTCTTTTGGGAAGAAGTGGGAGAGAAAAAAATTCTCTTAGTTTCCAATATACCTTGGATTGAAGAATCCATGGATAAGGTCAAGCTGATAAAGCAGCGCTTACAGGCTGCTCAAAGTTGATAGCAGAGTTATGCGGACCATCGAGGGAGGGATTTGGAGTTTAGAGTTGGTGACCATGTATTTTTTAAGGTAACCCCTCACATGGGTCTCTTCCGGCATGGTAAGAAAGGAAAGCTGAGTCCTAGGTACATTGGCCCTTTCGAGGTCGTACAACGAGTCGGGCCAGTTGCGTACCAACTTAACCTACCTAGCCAGTTGGGGAAATTACATAATGTTTTCCATGTATCGCTTCTGAAGAAGCACCACCGTGACCCCGAACACATGTTAAACCATGAAAACTTATTAGTGAATGAAAAGCTTATGTATGAGGAAAATTCCGTAAAGATATTGCATCGAAAAATCAAGACCTTGCGACAGGAAGAGATTCCTATGGTTTTGGTGTTGTGAAGAAATCATAAGGTCGAGGAAGCAACTTGGGAGCTAGAAGCTACATGAGGGATAATTACCCAGAGTTGTTCACGGGAAATGGGAATTTTGGGGATGAAATTCATTAGGGGGGGGGGGAGATTGTGAAAACTCCGACCGTAATGAAGTCAGTGTGCATGTAATAGCTAGGTTTTAACCAAAATTTTCAATCTCTTATCTACTTCCCTCGACTATTTTCAGTTATTACTCAAAACTGTATAGGAAGAAAAAAATGAAATTCGAGCAGGTGGACGTGAAAACTTATCCAAAGTGAAATTCGAGAAAGTGGACATGAATCTTATCCAAATGAAGGAAAATGGATAAAATTTTGGTGTTGGGTATCAGTACACCTATGTCTCCCATCATGCCATCATTTAGTATAAATAACAATCACCGCCTCCCCAAACTTACAGCCTTAAACCATTTTCTTACAAAAATAAGAACACCGATTGAGCGGTGGTGGTGTAGGAACATAGGTTGTGCCAAGTTCCAACCACAAAACCAGGTCTAATTGAAGTGAGTGTTTGCATCGCCTTAACACGAATCGAATTAAAATGATTATATATATATATATTTATTTATTTAAATATATAATTCCACCAGAGAGTACCTCTCGAAGATCCACTGGAACCTTCACCTCTCGAACCTCCACTAGAACTTTCACCTCTTGAACCTCCACTGGAATCTTCACCTCTCGACCCTCCACTGAAACCTCACCTCTCGAACCCTCCACTGAAAACTTCACCTCTCGAACCTCCACTAGAAACTTCACCTCTCGAACCCTCCACTGGAACCTTCACCTCTCGAACCTTCCACTGGAACCTTTACCTCTTGTACCTCCACTAGAACCTTCACCTCTCAAACCCGCCACTGGAACCAGTACCTCTCGAACCAGTACCACTCGAACTCTCACCTCTCGAACCCTCCACTGGAATCTTCACCTCTCAAACCCTCCACTGGAACCTTCACCTCTCGAACCCTCCACTGGAAACTTAACCACTCGAACCAATACCCCTCGAACCTAGTACCCCTCGAACTTAGTACCCCTCGAACCTAGTACCACTCGAACACTGGAACTTTCACCTCTCGAACCAGTACATCTTGAACCTCACCACTCGAACCAGTACCTCTCGAACCCAGTACAACTTGAACACTGGAACTTTCACCTCTCGAACTAGTACCTCTTGAACCTCACCACTTGAACTAGTACCCCTCGAGCCCAGTACCACTCGAACACTGGAATTTTCACCTCTCGAACCAGTACCTCTTGAACCTCACCACTCGAACCAGTGCCCCTTGAATCCAGTACAACTCAAACACTGGAACTTTCACCTCTCGAACCAGTACCTCTTGAACCTCACCACTCGAACCAGTACCTCTCGAACCCAATACCACTCGAACATTGGAACTTTAACCTCTCGAACCGGTACCTCTTGAACCTCACCACTCAAACCAAGACCTCTCGAACCAGTACCACTTGAACCCAGTACCACTCAAACACTCTCCACTCGAATCCTCTACAACAACCCCATCCACTCGAACCCATCTACTCAAACCCCCTACACTCGAACCCTGTACTCGAACCCCCTGTACTCGAACCCTACACTTGAACCTCTCTACTTGAAACCTTTACTTGAATCGTGAGTACTCGAACTCCACTAGAGAGGGTTATGCCTGTTAAACTTAAATAAGTTAGTATATATTTATATTATGCTCAATTATTGTGAAACTGAGTGCATGAACTGCTATGATATTTTATGGGGATGACCAGCTTGTACTTTATCATGTCAAACTTGAATTATCTGCTACTTGATTGCATGTCTGTGATTTTTGGGGTCCCCGATGTGATTGTAGTTCAGTCGAAGTTGATGGGGTACGGTATAGACCAGGCCGTCTGATTAGACCGGTTACACGTGGAGTTTCTAGTATGCTAGTATAACAATCTGGATCTGATACGAGCTCGTAATTGAACATCTGATTGGGTGGGATTGGTGAGAACGAATTCTTGATTGATAGCCTTCAGGCACTACTGAAAAGGTTATGCATTGTATGTTAGTCAGAGTTTCCATATAGCACTTGACAGCAACTTGGCATTGACCGCCCGTATCCTTTTACTGTGTGCTAGGACTTATGTGGCTATTTGTTTTCTGTGACTACTAAAACTCAACTTGGCAAATACTGGCGATGGAACCCCACTAAGCAAGGAACTTACCATAGTTTAATGAACCCTTTCAGGTGTAGATGAACCGTAAGAGAGAAGTGCATGGGTGTCTTTACTTCTTTTGAGGAAGGATTCTGAGTGAACCTTTAGAATCTTTTGGTTAGAATGTAAAATGGTTATGTTAACGTGGACTGATCCTTACCAGATCCTTAGAAATTTTGTGTGTAATTTTTAGTTAAAACACTTGTTTAACACTTGTATTAATACTTTCACTGTAATAGTAAGTTAAAATTTTGAATTCTTCTAAATTTACATCCGTATGTGTATTGCTCGTTACCGCAATCTGACTAATTGGATTCCCGGTAGCACTCTCGGATCTGACCTGATACTTGCGTTAAGCACTTGGGTCGTGGATTTGGGGTGTTACATTCATCATATTACTTCATACGTTTCAGCAAATTTTAAAACACCTAAATTTTCGCAACAAAATGCATGTAGCCAAATTCCAGACCTTGGCAAATTATCCAGCAAAATAGCATTACGTTACTTCACGTGTTCATGCAGTTACATCGCGTGTTCATCATATTATTTCATACGTTTTTAGCAAATTTAAAAGCACATAATTTTTCTCAACAAAATGCATATAGCCAAATTTCAGAGCTTTGCAAATTATCCAGCAGAATAATAACACATTATTTCATGTGTTAATGCAGTTACATTGTATGTTTTACATATTACTTCGAACATTCTAGCAAATTTAGAAACATCAAAATGTTATTAAGAATATGCATATAATTGAATTCCAGATCTTGCAAAAACATATCATAATATGAAAACATACTTCATGTGTTTATGGCGTTACTTCATTCGTTTAAATGTATATACACAATAAAAACCACACCTGGATGAAATTTTGTTGAATTTTCAAATTGAACATCTTCGTCGCTTTCTCCTCCATACAAAAAAATTTCATTGTCTTGAATTGCTTTGTTTTTCATAGTTGATAACAACAACACCTTAGATCGTATATTTCAACCGTTAATTTCATAAAATTGATATTTCTACCATAAAACTTGGCTATTGTTGATAAAAAATGAGATTTAAAATGGTAAATTTCATATTACCTCGATGATTTCAACGTCGCAGATTGTAGAAGCTTTCAAACCTGCAAGTCGTCGCAAAATTTATCATCTCGTCGTAAAATTCAGATCGTAGATGCCAAATATATGTAGATTCGGCCGATTTGTAAATTCAGAGCTGTTGCGTTATTTTTTTTTTAAATGAAACCATCCGGAGATGGAGGGGAATTTTATTTGGCCCCCCTAAACCATTAAAAAGAAACATTCACAAAATACAGGTAGCAATTGTTAAGTTTGGATCATATGAGATACATATGAGAGTTGGAACACTCTCGAACCAACCCTAGTTGATTCCAAAAGAAAAGTACTAACCTATGTTAGTGTGTAGTAAAAGGATACGATTGCGAGGTCTCGGGGAACACGAACCACCCCTCGAGGCCTCGAGCCATCCGTCAAGGTCTCGACACCCCTCGAGGTCTCGAACCGCCAAAACTCCTCGATCCATTGCGAGGTCTCGATGTCTCGAAACCCTCAAGGTCTCGAACCGCCGAACTACTCGATCCACCATGTGCGAGGTCTTGATGTCTCGAAACCCTCGATGTCTCGAACCGCCGAACTCCTCGATCCACCATGTGTGAGGTCTCGATGCTGAAACCATCCCACGGTCCCAAAACCACCCCTCGAGGTGACGAACCCCTTCGAGGTCTCGAAACCATCTGATCATCCTCCATTTGCGAGGTCTCGGAAAGACACCTCGATGTCCCGAATCACCCCTCGAGGCCTCGAATCCCTCGGGGTCTCGAAACACCCCTCGAGGTCTCGGAACTGCTGCAATGTCTCGAACCCATCGAGGTCTCGGAAAGACACCTCGAGGTCCCGAATCACCCCTCGAGGCCTCGAATCCCTCGGGATCTCGAAACCCCCCTCGAGGCCTTCGAAACCATTGAACTCCTCGAACCACCACGTGCGAGGTCACGAATGTCTCGAAACCCTCGAGGTCACGAACCCCCTCGAGGTCTCGAACCATGTGATCAACCAAAATCTATGTAGTAAGTTTCTTTGTTCACCCACCATTTGCGAGCTGTTGCGTTAGATCGATCTAGTGATTTGCTGTGTTAGATAGGCGATTTCTAGATTTTGATGCTTCAAATCTATGATGTAGTTGGATTGACTTTGATTAGGATTGAAATTCCTTGATTTTGGGGATTTTCTTTCCCAAAAAAAGGGTAGTTGCTTTCTAACCCAAATTTTGTTAAAGCTCGTTTTAATTTCAGCCTTATTTTCTAAAAAATGCAAATTGGTCCCATTTTTTGAGCAAAGTGTCTAATAATTACGGTTTGATCTCTCGTCTCACCAATTATTATGGTAAAACGGTCTCACAAGAGATTTTCTCTTCAAAATAATTCAAGTTTACTTGTAAACACAATTCCAATAAGCACATCCATTATTACTTTAATAAATAAAACACAAAGTAATGCATAGATGACAGAAGTGGCTAAATTTGTGATTGCGCCTTGGCCACAACGTCATGATTACTGCTTAGAGCATCTCCAATGCTTGGAGTGTCAACCACAAAAGTAGAGTCATTTGGTAGATTATCATAGGGCATCATTGTGATGTTGATATATGAGTATTGATGATAGGGATTAGTAAAGTTCCGATCTCCAATGCAAATATCCTAAGTCAAGTTTTATGGTGACGTGTTGCAATATTTTATTATTATTAACTACAAAAGAGTTATATTTATTTCCATTATTAGATCTGACCATGACAAGCTTAGTAATCATGACTTGTCCGGAATCAATCAAGATCTGATCATAAACATGATTTACTCTAACAATAGTATAACAATATTAGAAAATTTATCTACTGCTGATAGGAAGTATAACAATATTAGATCTGACCATGACTAGCTTAGTAATAATGACTTGTACAGAATAAATCAAGATCTGATCAGAAACATGATTTACTCTAACAATAGTATAACAATATTAGAAAATGATCTATTGCTGACAGGAAGTATAACAATATTAGATCTGACCATGACTAGCTTAGTAATCATGACTTATCAAGAACCAATCAAGATCTGATCAAATTTTATTTTACATTCTATAACTATTTAATTAGAGAAGGTTTTCGGTTAGATTGCCTAACCGTCGTAACACCAATCATGAAAAATCTCATTTCTATTATTTTTAAATTTAGATTATAATTATCTATATTTCAAGATATATTTAAAAGATGTTTAAAACTACGGTAACCACGTTCTAAAAAATGAAAACAAATATCATACTACCCAAATAATTATATTTTAATTATAAAATGGCCACATCCAACATTTAGACGGTTTAAAACAAGAATTTGTGATTTAATCAATAGTCTTAAAAATAATGCACACACACATACACACACACATACACACATTTACTCTGGACTGAATTTTGCACAATAATATAGACTATTATTTTTTACTTTGAGTTCATCTTTTAAAAGACGGTATTTTCATAAGTTATGAAAAGACCAAGGTTTAAACTGCAAAATAAAAGAAATCAAAATAAATTTTTCATGTTGCATTAATCGGGTCATAAACTTATAACTAAAGTATGCTGTATAATAAAATTTTAACATTGCAATTAAAACCTTTTACCTTTCTATAATTCTAATTCAACCTTGTCTTTCCCAAGACGTTGCCTATTACTTTTTTATATTAATCTATGAATATTATCTTTAATTATTTATTTTATAATTTTGTGAATATTTAAAACTTCAAATTTATTATTTATTTATTTTGAATCAATATCTAAAATAACTAAATTTATAGTTTAGTTTTAATATGAATATTTACCTAACAAAATTAAGAGTCCGTCTCTTAAAAGACGGTGTTTTCATAAGTTATAAAAAGACCAAGGTTTAAAGTGTAAACTAGAATAAATGAAAATAAATTTTTGAGTTGCATGAATCGAGTTATAAACTTTATAACTACTACATGTTGCATAATAAATTTTTAATATTGCAATTAAGATCTTTTATTTTTTATTATTCCAATTAACCACCGTCTTTCCATAAACCTATGGAAAGACGGTCTTTTTCAAAACTTTACCCAAAATTAAAATTATATGAATTTAGAGTAGTTAACATAGATTATTTTGGTAACTTTGCCAACTAGGCAACCTTTTAGCACGGCTACATTTAAGCTCCTCTCCAAACCAAACCCCACCTGCCGTCCGTCGACCCGTGCCTCGTGATCATTGCATATAGGGGTGAAATCAAGAATATCTTTAAGAAATTGAAAATATATACCCCTTCATTATGAGATTATATTGCATAAATTTTTTTTCACGATCATTAAAAAATATGTTTGACTGTAAAAATGCTAAACGTAATAGCGATAAACAAAAAGTTGATATTTATAAACTACTTATCACGACGAATCCAACAATATCATATGCGTTAATTTTATTGCATATATATATATATATATATATATATATTCAAATACGCAATCAAAGATTGACAGTGAATAGTATCAAATAATAAAGTGTGCAGTTTAACCGGACATATGTAAGAAAATTTGAGTTTAAATTTACTATTATAATGATAAAGTATAGTAAAAAATAAAATAATATTTTTTAGAAAAGTACAGTAAATTTATTTATTTAAGGTTAATGAATCTGCTCATGATCATTGCCTCTCACTTGTGTTTCTCTATTAAGAGATCATGTATTAAGAGATCAAGTTGTATTACAATTGAGATTCCTATTTGATGTAGTGATACTGATGTGTGATACACTTATTTATCTTTATTATTTGACCATAATTTTTGTGAAAGTAAGTTAATATTATTATGGTGATATCACACATTTTACGGAATCTTTAATTTGTAACATTACATGTGATTAGTGTGGTTGTCTATTGACATTTAATTTGGATACCTTTATAGTAGATTAGCTAAGTTGGATGTCAATTCCAATTATTATAATTGCTTTGAGTGTTTTTTTTCCCGAACTTGTGAATGATTTTTCAAAAACTAAGCCGTATTTTTTTATCTGATTTTTTACTCAATTTAATTGAACTGAAGTAAATTAAAATTGAATGTAATAAAAATAACAGATCAAAATAAAGCTAGAATAATATAAGTTCAAACTTTGGTAATATGCAAATATAACCCTATATATTGGAGGAAGTCCATATATAACTCTGAGTTATTTTTTAATGCAAATATAACACTAACTATTATACATATGTGCAATATAACCATAAAACCATTATTCCGGCATTGTTTGGCCATTTCCAGCCATTGACCGACCGAAAATGACCAAATTTCAGGCTACTACTAAAATTAAGAAAAAAAATGCTTTTATAACCCTACCTAGTTGACATAAGTGCCAATATAACCTTTCAATATTCGAAAGGGCCAATATAACCCTATCTAGTTAGTGAAAGTGTCAAGATAACCCTCTCCGGCAACTTTTAGCCGAAATTTTATAAAATTACATGTTTGCCTTTCTGAAAAAAAAATTAAAATACAAAAAATAGGAAATGATGTTGTTACCCTTAGACTGTCGTCGGTGGTTTGGTAGAGTTATATCAGCACATTATAAAAACTGATAGGGTTAAATTAGCACATTCCTAAAATTTATAGGGTTATATCAGCACATTAGCAAAATAAATGTAGGGTCATATCAGTACATACTATAGAATATAAGGGTTTTAATGATATTTTATTTATTTTGTTATGTTTAGTCCGGAATGATGATTGGATGACTTTTGGTATTGTGTGTGATTGTTATTTTGTTGTGTTCTTCGACTTATGGTTTTTAATGTTGATAAGTTTTGAAATGAGGCTATGATATGTGATGATGGTGTTTAATATTAATGATGGTGTCATGATGTCAAATTTTATCTTGTATAAGATATTGTTATGATGTTATAATGGTGTATATGATAATGTGGTTGCCCGTTAAGGCCAGCCTAGTACCACACACTTAATATTTATAATATGTGCTGATATAACCCTATAAGTTTTAAGAATGTGCTGATATAACCTTACAAACATTAGGAATGTGCTGATACACCCAATAAGATTTCATAATGTGCTGATATAACCCTACCTGGTTCGGCAGTGGTCCGGCGGTGGTCTGGCAGTGGTCCAGCGGTGGTCCGGCAAACTATGAGGGTAAAATTGTCCACCTAATTTCAGAGTTAGCCTAAAGGGTATTTTGGCCAATTTACATAGAGTCAACACCGGAAATTGAGGTCAATGCCAGAAATAGGGTCTGAGGGTTATATTGGCACTTTCATTAACTAGTTAGGGTTATTTTTGCACTACAAAGTCTTACAGGGTTATATTGACACTTATCCCTAAAATAAAAAAGATAAAATTGCCCTTTGCTGCCACCACAACCACTGTTCCACCACTAATCGCCATGGCACCACTCACTGCCGCCACCCCCCCACCACCCACCCAGCCCCACTCCTTCACCACCTTCCACCCCGTCACCACCAACAACAATCACCACCAACAACAATCACCACCAGCTATCCCGCCACCACTGTCTAGCCCCATCACTGCCCAGCCTAACCACCAGCCATCCCGCTACCACTGCCCAACCCCACCACCAGCTATCCCACCACCACGTCTCACGCCACCACCTTCCACCTCACGCCTCATGCCACCATCGACCATCTCCATCTATCATCGATGAGCTCGAACCTACACCCATCTTCACCATCATCTTGACTCTGATGCCGATTCAACTCCCGCCATCCACTGCCAGATTAGCCCAATTTAACTCACTCCATCCACTGCTAGATTTAACCTACGATGCCCACTTGGCGGTGCAGCCCCATCCAAGCCCTCCACTGAAACCCTAGCCCCACGCCACCACCACCGGCCACCATATCCATCACCGCTCAGCCAAACGTCGGAAAATCGACAAACCTTGGTGGAGGTCACCGGCGTGGTGGAGAGAAATGTCATCGCCACCATATGAGTCACCAGACCACATCAATTTGCGCCACCGCCGATGTGGAAGAAGGGAACGCGAAGAGAAGGAAAAGAAATTGCAGAGTAAAGATGAGAAGGCGAAGAGAAGGAGTAGAAATTGCAGAGTGAAATTGCATGGGAATATATTGTGAGAGTGAATTTTGAGTATGGGAAAATTGCAGACGGATTAGCATGGTATAGGATGGATTTGCAGACGGCGAAGAAATAAGATGATTTTTAAGGTTTTAGGGGCATAAATGTAATTTCAATATTTTGTGTTTTTAAATTTTTTTACAGAGGAGTAAAATAGTATTTTCACTAAATTTCGGCCTCTAACTACCGGAATATGTTATATTTGCACATAACCTAAATATTTAGTATTATATTTGCACTTTCAATTATCGTGGGGTTATATTTACATTTTCTTCAGTTATATAGGGTTATATGTGCACTTTGCTCTTCAAACTTTTATCCAACTGAATTAAATTGGACTAAATACAACACAACTAAAATAAGATGGAAATAATGGAGCTTAACTGATTTTAGCCTCCAAACATGTTCACTCTGTCTGTTTTGTTGGATGTGATACATTTTTTTTTAGATTTGACACAATTTTCTTTTATGACAAAATTCCTTCAATTTCATTCACTTATTCTACTTTTTCTTTTCTTTTCTTTTCTTTTGAGATCCAATCTCATTCTCTTATTTTGTTCATGTAAATTAAAACATTTAAAACTAGGATGTTGCATCCAACAAAAAGGATACAGTACATTGGTGGAAACTCCTTGGTTTTTACTCACCGGGAGGACATATGGCATATGGGTCATTTAGTAGTTGGCGTCTCTTTGATACGGCAAAAGAAAAAGGATACAACCGAGAAACTAGTCAAATAAAAGCAAAAGCGGTGCCCATTTTGTAATTTCCAAATTTACGCCTACGCGCTTTTATATTTTCCAGAGACTGCCTTGGACTCCTTCTCACACCTTCTTCATCCTCCTCTTTTCCTATCTTTTCTTTTCAGTGATTTTCTCAAAGCGCCATTAATGCATACTGTTCCGCGCTAATCAATGTCACTAGATTCATCTGCAATTCCCCTGTTTTCTCTCTCCATTCTCCCGCAGGTTTTCTGATTGAAAATCGCCCAGAGCACCACCTTTTGATCGGCCACTTTGCTTGCAAGATCGCTCTTTTAGTGCCGGATCGCGCTTCCGATCACTTTTTCTGGGACTCTTTAGGTAATTCTTCAATCACATCTATTTCTTTGGTACATAAGCAGCTGTTGGTTTGGATGAAGGTTTTAGTTTTGTTTGTGTTGGACTGTCACTGTTAATGTGTGCGTGTTTTACTCTGTGTAATTTTGTTGTTGTTGAAATGAAAGATCTATGGAGCTGATTTCCTCGTACTTGGATTATGTGTTTGATTCTATGCCCTGTGTTTTGATTCAAAAGTCATTCATCTGTTTTCACATTTACCTCTATATTTGGAATTGAATTGAGATTAACTAGGGTGGGTTTTCTGTTTATATGTTGAACTGCAATTTCCTATCCTTTTTTCTCTAGTTTGTATTGACTTAAACAGGGTTTATGTGTCCCTGAATTTTCAGATTTAGACTGAATGGCACCTAGTACAATTAGAAAGGCAATTGGGGCTGTGAAAGATCAGACTAGCATAAGTCTGGCTAAGGTGGCAGGCAATGTTGCTCCGGATCTCGAAGTCTTGATTGTGAAGGCTACCTCTCATGACGATGAGCCAGCTGATGAGAAATATGTTAGGGAGATACTGCATTTGATGTCTTACTCTAGGGGTTATGTCAATGCGTGTGTTTATGCTATATCGAAGAGGTTGAGTAAAACACATGACTGGATTGTGGCCTTGAAGGCCTTGATGCTTGTGCACAGGCTGTTGAATGATGGGGATCTCCTTTTCGGGCAAGAGATCACGTATGCAAGCCGAAAAGGAACTAGAGTGTTGAATATGTCTGATTTCCGCGATGAGGCTCATTCCAGCTCATGGGATCACACGGGTTTTGTTAGGACTTATGCCCTGTACCTAGATCAGAAGCTTGAATTTATGGTGTTTGAGAGGAAGTTGAATGGCGGTGGTGAGGAGAAAAGGAGGAATAATGATGATGGCTATGGAAGCGGGAGTGGGATGCAGAGAAGGTCACAGTCGTACGATGATTTCAACAGGGATTCCCAATGGCAAGGGGAGAAGGAGAGCACCAAAGGGGTGACTCCAGTTAGGGAGATGAAATCCGAGAGGATTCTTGAGCTGTTGACCCAGTCTCTACTCCTCCTTGATCGGTTCTTGGCTTGTAAGCCTACCGGGGGTGCAAAAAACAGTAGGATGGTGCTTGTGGCAATGTACCTTATGGTGAAGGAGAGTTTTAGGCTTTATGCTGATATATGTGAGATGTTGGCACTTGTGTTGGATCGATTTCCTGAGATGGAATATACTGATTGTCTAAAAGCTTTTGATGGATATGTTGGTGCGGCGAAGAAGATCGATGAGCTTGTTGGTGTTTATAATTGGTCCAAAGATATTGGGGTAGCAAGGTCATCTGAGTTCCCGGAAGTACAGAGGATCACTGATAAACTTCTAGAGACACTTGAGGGGTTCTTAAGGGATCGGGCAAATCAACCGATAATGTTGGAGAAAAGTAAAGAAGAGATCCCGTCTTCGTCAGCTGTACAAGAGGAGGAACCAAATATGAATGAAATAAAAGCTCTCCCGGCACCAGAAAACTACACTCCATCTCCAGCCCCGGTACAGACTCAGGCCCCTCCCCAGCCCAAGCCTCAAACTCAGCATGTTACCGAGGACTTGGTGAACTTGAGGGAAGATGCAGTCTCTGCTGATGAGCAGGGAAACAAATTCGCACTGGCATTGTTCTCTGGAACCCCTTCCGTGAACAATGATGGCTCGTGGGAAGCATTCCCGTCAGATGGAGATGCCGGGATAACCTCAGCGTGGCAAACACCGGCTGCTGAGACCGGCGCTGCAAACTGGGAGCTAGCACTGGCAGAATCAGCCAGTCATCTGTCGAAACAGAAGGCTGATTTAGCCGGTGGTTTTGACTCATTGTTGCTGAATGGCATGTATGATCAAGGGACTGTGAGGCAGCACGTGAGCACCACTCAGATGAGCGGCGGGAGTGCCAGTAGCGTGGCGTTGCCTAGCATGGGAGGCAAGAACGCGACGCCTGTTCTGGCATTGCCTGCTCCCGATGGAACTGTGATTCCGGTTGGACATCAGGATCCATTCGCAGCATCTCAGTTTGTCCCCCCGCCTTCTTATGTTCAGATAGCGGATATGGAGAAGAAACAGCAGCTGCTCATGCAGGAGCAGCAGATATGGCAGCAGTATGCCAACAATGGGATGCAGGGTCAAATGGGGTTGACCAAGATCACCAGTGGTGGTGCAGGTGGTTATTATGGCGGCGGTGTTCAACCGCCTTACATGGGACAGCCGGGTGGATACTACTATGCTACTCTCTGAATAAATCAACTGCAGATAAAAGCTCATCTTTGTGTCTATGTTTAAGTTTATGATGCAGCAGATATATATATATATATATATATATATATATATATATATATATATATATATATATATATATATATATTTCCTCCTGCATATGGTCTCCTATATAGTTACAGAACGTTTTGCATATGAAATTAATGCAAATTACAGCCTACTATTACATGACTGCAGTTACATTTTTACATGGTTTGCTTTATTCATATATGTAGTGAAAAAATGAGGCACTGTATCAACATAGAGCCTTTCCTTTTGCCTATTATTACATTTTGTTTATGAATCGATCTTAGATCAAATCAGTCAAATGAAGCCGTTAATATTTAGGATCTTTAGGCTTAGGATTCAGGTCGTATGATTTGTTCTCATACATTTATGACTTTTCAATTTTCATGTACCACTAGGGCTCAGGGTTTATGATTATGACTTGTTCTTATGGATTATGACTTTTCATATCAATTTGTTTTCTAGTTTATGTATGGGTCCCTTTTGACGATCAGATTTTCTTGTATTTTTATTCGTGATGGCACATGTTTTGGGACTGGGCAAGTTCTTTACAGTAGCATATTTTATTCGGACGGATTGGCTGATGCCATTTGGACTGTATTGCACAAACTTGATTGATTGAATGATTTATCAGATGTTCACTAACACGTACGAGTAATAGAATAAGGTGTTCATGTTTCACGCTCTATATTTTACTGTATATGTCCTGTATTTATATATTAAATATACAAAATATATTAAAAATAAAAATAAAGTTTTAATGGAAGTTTAATTTTTAATTTAAAAAATAAGATTTATTTGTGGTGGAAGGATAGCGGCTAGAGGGTGATCCGGCGACGGTCCGACCAAATTTTCTGGTGGGGTCTGGTCAAATTCTGATCAATTTTCGTCTACATCTTGGCCAAACTATGGCGACCGGCTGCCAAAGTTCTAGTCGACGATAGTTCTCACTTGTGGTTTTCATTTGTGGTTCTCATCCATCCAAATGTGAGCCACAAGGCAAAAAATCAAATGTGAGTCATAGGATGAGAATCATGTGATGAGAGTCACAAGTTCAAATTTTCGGATGAGAATCAAGAATGAGAGCCATGAGATGAGAATCACAAGTACAAATTTTTGGATGAGAACCATGCGATGAGAGCCACAAGTTAAATTTTTTGATGAGAATCATGCAATGAAAACAATGAAATGAGAACCACAGGTACAAATTTTCAGACGAGAATCATGGAATGAGAACTACAAGTATAAATTTTTGGATGAGAACCATGTGATGACAGCCACAAGTTCAAATTTTGGATAAGAACCACAAGTACAAATTTTCAGATGAGAACTGCAAGTATAATTTTTCGGATGAGAACCACAAGTACACAAATTTTCATATGAGAACCACAAGTGAGAACCATGGGATGAGAATCACAGATGAGAACCATCGACGATGGTTGCCGGAGTTTTGCCAGAGTTTGGCAGGAATGTGGACAAAAATTGGTCGAAATTTGGCTGTACCGCCGTCAGACCACCACCTCTAGCCGCTGCCCTTCCACCACAAATAAATCTTTTTTTAAAAAAAATTAAAATTAAACTTTCTATCAAAATTTATTTCTATTTTAATTTTAATTTTTAATACATTTTATATGTATAAGACATAAATACAGGGCATATATAGTAAAATACATGGCGTGAAATAATAATTCAATTAATGTTTGGACTTCTGTACCCGTGTCATGTTATTTCGCATTAACAACTTTGCTGAAAAACATGATTGTTCGTCACAATATTTCTAATGAATAGTTATATCTGAATGTGCCTTTTATTTTTACTCTTTTATACACCCTTTTTTAAATTTAAAAAAAGACCGAAATTAAACGCATTAGATATTATTGTCTATCACCACTGTGATTATTGTAATTTTCCTAACACAATTTGCATTTAATTTTATAATTTTTTAAATACAGTCATTCAAATTTTCGGTGAATAATTTTGACCGCCGGCCACTGCTAACTTGCCATTGCCGCCATAATGAGCCCAAGCAACACACACACCCCTCCCCCGCCTCAGGTCTCTAATAGCCGTCATCAGCCAGTCGCTAGCCGACAAGTGGACACCCCACCACAGGCCCTCTAGAAACACTTACCTCGACCTCCAAAATTACACTACTCCATTGCCTTTTGGAGACACCAATCCTCGTTGAACCATTCCTCCCGTAGCTGCCCCACCTTCATATTTGCCTCCACTTAAATCGCCACCCAAACCTTCCCTTTCCCTCCCTCCTTTTCAGCGAGAGGTAATTTCTTTCACCAAAGATGGGTTTCGTTTGTTGGGGGTGAACTCAAATTACCTAGGGGGTGGGTTTCGTGTTGGAGGTGGAGGGTTTGCTAGGGGATGTGGGTTAGTTTATTATGGGAATGTGGTTCGCTGGCGTAGGAAGCGGTGTCGGGGATTGGTTTGATGTGGATGGTGTCAGAGATAGTTTTCATCCACGAAGTACACTGGCAAACTTCTTTGATTTTTAGTGGGTTTAACAAGTTTTCCTGCGAGCTTAATAAGAAATTTATGTATGTAAAGTTTAGAAATTATAGCATATGTAACATATGTACGTATTTGAGCATAAGATAGTAAAATACAACGCATAATTTAACAATACATTTGGGGGGGGGGGGGAGTACATTGAATTATCCCTCCCCCTCTTATTTGTGTTTCCTACATTTATAAAAGAAACTCAACCTCCGTCATCCCACATTTCCTTCCTATAGAGTAATATTTTATTTTTATTTTATTTCTTCATTTGTGAAGTTAGATATCCACTTGATAAGCATGGAGTTTCCCCCCTTAACAAATGTGGTGTTTCTCTTCTGGTTTACTTTATAAAAGGAATACTTGGAAATGACACACTTGTGTCAACTGTCGTCAGGGGCATAATGGTCATTTCCCAGCAAGGCCGAACGTGTGCTCTTCTATGTGCTCTCAAGTGGTCGCCCAAAACGACGTCGTTTTGGGCACAACTTCTGTCCACTTGTGAATCCCATTTGTTAAATGTTGCGGCGCCTCCATGTGCGGCTGCATGTGCTGCCAGGTGGCCGACGAAAATGATGTCGTTTTGGGCACCCCTTCGAGGGGTCTAGCTCTCAGCCCTCGAAGGGGTCCAGCTCTCAGCCCTTAAAGGAAATGACTCTTTTATCCTCGAAGGGGTCCAGCTCTCAGCCCTCGAAGGGATAGACTCTTCTATCCTCGAAGGGGTTTAGCTCTCAGCCCTCGAAGGGGTTTAGCTCTCAGCCCTCGAAGGGATGAACTCTTCTATCCTCGAAGGGATGGACTCTTCTATTCTCGAAGGGGTCTAGCTCTCAGCCGTCGAAGGGGTCTAGCTCCCAGCCCTCGAAGGGGTCCAGCTCTCAGCCCTCGAAGGGGTCCAGCTCTCAGCCCTCAAAGGGGTCCAGCTCTCAGCCCTCGAAGGGGTCTAGCTCTCAGCCCTCGAAGGGGTCCAGCTCTCAGCCCTCAAAGGGGTCCAGCTCTCAGCCCTCAAAGGGGTCCAGCTCACAACCCTCGAAGGGGTCTAGCTCTCAGTCCTCGAAGGGGTCCAGCTCTCAGCCCTCGAAGGGGTCCAGCTCTCAGCCCTCAAAGGGATAGACTCTTCTATCCTCGAAGGGATGGACTCTCAGCCCTCCAAGGGATAAACTCTCAGCCCTCGAAGGGGTCAAGCTCTCAGCCCTCGAAGGTGTGAACTCTCAGTTCTCGAAGGGGTCCAGCTCTCAGCCCTCGGAGGGATGGACTCTTCTATCCTCGAAGGGATGGACTCTTAGCCCTCCAAGGGATGAACTCTCAGCCCTCGAAGTGGTCCAGCTCTCAGCCCTCCAAGGGATGGACTCTCAGCCCTTGAAGTAGTCCAGCTCTCAGACCTCGAAGGGATGAACTCTTCTATCCTCGAAGGGGTCAAGCTCTCAGCCCTCGAAGGGATGGACTCTTCTATCCTCGAAGGGGTCTAGCTTTCATCCCTCAAAGGGATGGGCTCTTCTATCCTCAAAGGGGTCTAGCTCTCAGCCCTCAAAGGGATAGAGTTTTCAGTCCTCGAAGGGGTCTGGCTCTCAGCCCTTGAAGGGATGGACTCTTCTATCCTCGAAGGGCTCTAGCTCTCAGTCCTCGAAGGGATGAAGTCTTCAGTCCTCGAAGGGGTCTGGCTCTCGCCCATTGAAGGGATAGACTTTTCTATCCTCGAAGGGGTCTAGCTCTCAGCCCTCGAAGGGATGGAGTCTTCAGTCCTCGAAGGGGTTTAGCTCTCAGCCCTCGAAGGGGTCCAGCTCTCAGCCCTTGTAGGGTTCTTCTATCCTTGAAGGGGTCTAGCTCTCAGCCCTCGAAGGGATGAACTCTTAGTCCTCGAAGGGGTTTAGCTCTCAGCTCTCGAAGGGATGTAGTCTTCTATCCTCGAAGGGGTTTAGCTCTCAGCCCTCGAAGGGAAGGACTCTTCTATCCTCAAAGGGGTCTAGCTCTTAGCCCTCGAAGGGATGAAGTCTTCTATCCTCAAAGGGGTCCAACTCTCAACCCTCGAAGGCAAGGACTCTTCTATCCTCAAAGGGGTCTAGCTCTCAGCCCTTAAAAGGATGGGCTCTCAGTTCTCGAAGGGGTCGAGATCTCAGCCCTCGAAGGGATGGACTCTCAGTCCTCGAAGGGGTCGAGATCTCAGCCCTCGAAGGGATGAACTTTTAGTCCTCGAAGGGGTCCAACTTTCAGTCCTCGAAGGGATGGAGTCTTTTATCCTCGAAGGAGTCCAGCTCTCAGCCCTTAAAGCGATGGAGTCTTCTATCCTCGAAGGGGTCGATCTCTATGCCCTCGAAGGGATGGACTCTTCTATCCTCGAAGGGGTCCAGCTGTCAGCCCTCGAGGGGAATGACTCTTCTATCCTCGAAGGGGTCTAGCTCTTAGCCCTCGAAGGGATGAACTCTTCTATCCTCGAAGGGGTCCAGCTCTCAGCCCTCAAAGGAGTTCAGCTCTCAGCCCTCGAAGGGGTCCAGCTCTCAGCCCTCGAAGGGATAGACTCTCAGTCCCCGAAGGGTTCCAGCTCTCAGCCCTCGAAGGGATGAACTCTCAGCCCCTGAAGGGGTCTAGCTCTCAGCCCTCGAAGGGATGAACTTTCAGCCCTCGAAGGGTCTATCTCTCAGCCCTCGAAGGGGTACATTTATAGCTTCAATTACAACTCTTTTAACATTTCTATACAATTTCTATAATTTTTTATGAAGCTCACCGCGCAACGCGCGGTGTAGCCACACTAGTTTTTTTTAATGTGTGTAGAGATGTGGTGATCCGTTTTGATTAGATTTGGATGACACATACAATACATTGATTCGGCGATGACTAGTCTATTTATGGTGCTGCAACTTGTTTTTTTAAAATCAATTATTTAAAAATGTTGGGTAAAATGTTTAATGGGGATTACAATAAGTGAAATTGATATCCAACACAAACAACCTCTAGCAATATTTAATCTATTGCAAGGATATTCAAATTGCATGTCAATCAGACTAACCATTTGTAATATTACAGTAGCGATCCAAAAAAATTGTAACATCGCCCTCAGGCATATTAGCTCGCTTCTTGCAAAAATCATGATCACTTGATAGATAGGGGCGTATCACACATCAATATCCCTATGCCAAACATGGATCTTCAACAAGTTTAACACCACTTGATCTAAAACGCAATCTATGTCGTCCAAATTGGAAACACGTTGAATAACACAGATCGAGAAAAACACTCCTCCTAAAGAAACACATGATCTGTAAAATAATATTGGAAAAAATACACCAGCATAAACAATTAAATCGGGTGATCATCATGAACACAGCAATCTAATCTATCAAGTTGAATAACAATACTAATGTATGGGGATAAATCCATACTTATTCAATAACATAAACAATGAAAATAATATCAATCAAAAGAATTATTGTTTCCCAGCTCTCTATGATCGTGAGTAGATGAGGAAAAGAAGATTGAAGAAGAAGATACTTTCTTTTGAAAGGAGAGATGCGAGGGCGTAGAAGTTTTTTAATACTCCCTTCGTCCCTGAAAATATTGCAAAAAAGAGAAAAGTGGAGGCAAAATTGAATAGTGCCAAAAGGACATTTTTTTCAGGGGAAAAATTGAAATAGTACATGTCAAAATCAGATTCCCACCCCCCCCCCCCCCCAAAATTTGACTTGGAAATAGTGCTAAGCCAAGTATTAGCACTGATTATTCCCTCCAAAATTTAATGTTTGTCTCCAAAAATTTTAGTTTTGGAGCCAATTTTACACTTTGTTTTAGCACTGTTCATTAGCTAGAAAATTCAAACATTTTGTCTATAAAAAGGACATTCATTACAACTCTCATTCACAACTCACTGGGCCAAAAGAAAATCCTTAGAAATATTTTTTGGCCAGTTCTTCCAGAACTGGCCAAAGTTAAAAAACCAAAACCCACACTTTTTCTGATGGTGGTGGGGAGAAACCTCACTAATAAAAAAGGCAGGAGATTGCACATTTTCTCCTTCAACACATAAAAAATGGCCAGCTTCAGAACAACAATAGAGTGGAGGAAACAAAAAAATGGTCATGCTCACCATCAGCACAATCTGGGCTCGAGTTAGACAACAGCTTCAAAAAGGTGAGGTTGTGTGCGCCTGTTCAAGAAGACACATGTGCTTTGGAAGAAGCAAGAAGCCAATCGACCTGGAGGCTCTAATGGCATTGCCACTCAAGTTTAGGCGTACATGTTGAAGCACAGCCGCCAAGTTTCATGATGGTAAAAGTAGCATACACAGAGCAATAGCAAGCAAGGAGATAAGAAGCCACACAAATGCAGTTCATCCATGCCTAACAACAGCCCAGAAAGAATCAAGGCTGGAATGGTGTTTAAGCAAACTGGAGAGCAACATGCAGTTTAAGACCATGCACAACATCATACACATCGATGAAACGTGGTTCTACATCACAGAGGCTACAACAAGGTAAATTCTTGGTCCCAATGAACCTGAACCATATAGAATCACCAAAAGCAAGTATTACATACCAAAACTCATGTTTCTATGTGTTGTGTGTAGACCTATATTTGACATAGAGGGTAATGTAATGTTTGGTGGAAAAATAGGTGTGTTTCCTTATGTTGATTATGTAGCAGCCAAGTACACAACTGTAAATAGACCTAGGGGAACCATGATGCCACAACCCATGACATCCATCACCTGAGATGTAATTAGACACAAGCTTATCAATGAACTCATACCAGCTATCAAGGAAAAATGGCCAGCATGGGCAAGCAAAAACATTCTCATACAGCAAGATAATGCCCCTACCCACATATTTGCAAATGACCCTGAATTTTTAGCTGCAGTCACCTCAGATGGATTTATCATTTAGTTAGTTTGCCAACCTACCAAATCACCCAATTTAAACATTCTGGACTTGAATTTTTTTGTCTCAATTCAAAGTTTACAACAGCAAAACCCGAGCCAAATCCTAGATGGACTACTACAAGCTGTGCATGATGCTTTTGAGAAGGAGGATCCTAGGGTCATAGACAAGATATTCCTAAGCTTGCAACGTGTTATGGTAGAAATCATGAAATGCATGGGTGGTAATGAGTTCAAACTGCCACATATGGGAAAGGAAAGGCTAAGAAGGCTTGGTTTGCTACCCCACAATCTGATTGTGGATTCTGAGTTAGTAAGGCTTGTTTGGAACACATGGTGTCCATTGGCATAACTGGGAACATACAGGATCTGCTGATCATGATGGAGTTAGTGTAGGCATGCAACTGATGTACTTTTATAGGGTTGTGCTTCTAGATTCAGGTCTAGGATAAACATACAAGTTATTTTGATAAGGTATGTTTATAGTGCAACCTTGTAAAAGCCGGGAGGGTTATGCTCCCTTTTGTTTGAAGCTTTTTAAAATGAGCTTGTGTTTAAAAATATTTTTCTAAGTATAAGGAAAAACAGGTTAGTCCAGAATGATAAACCATTAAAACCGGGATGAATGGCAAGTAGCACATATAACAACAAAGTGACAAACACTATAAAGCTGCCATCCTAATGTTTGAAAAAACATGGTTGCTGCTAAAGTGTTCATGCAAGGTATCCTCATAGGTGGCTAACAACTACAACAGGGTCAACTTAGCAAATAATTTCATAGCTGGGTTTAATCACATCATGCCTTGCCAAAATTAGATTAGTTTAGCAACTAATAAGCATAGCTGCATGTTTATTCATTCATCACAGCTACATCATAAATTATGGGTCCAACCAGCACATACCCAACGAGCACACATATTAGCTATGACATCAATAAACAAATGCCCTGCCAAGATCAGGTAAGTGTACTGACTAGCACTGCATGGCTGCATATATAAACCACATGAACATGCATCACAATTTACTACTCCCATTATTGCCCCTGATCTGAAACTTGCCTTGCCTGACTCAGGTTCTGCTTCAGATTCAGTTGAAAAATTGGGAACAATCACCCAAGGTTTCAACTGAATCTGAGGTAAAATCTGAGTGGTTGCATGTTTGAAGTTAAACATCACACAGATTAAAAAAACCCCAGCATATAACAAGCAGCACATATGCTATCACAGCCAAGTAGCAAACAGGTAACCACAAACAAACACAGAATAAAGTAGTTGCTGTAAAAGCCAACAACACCCACACTGTATAAACAATCATGCATTAAGAGGCAGACAGTTAGTATATGTACAACAATTTGAAATTACAAAGTTAGATCAGAACTGAAAAGAAGACAAAAATACAAACCTGTGGATTATGACACTATTTTCCAGCATCATAATCACTTTTTGCCTAATTTTTTAGCCAGTTACCAGGATAAAGACAAGCCCCAGTTTCCCAGAAACCTGGCTCGCCATACTTAGGGAATTCATTACCCTTGAAATACATTGAAGGATGTGGATCACACCAAGATTCAGATGAATCGGATTTATAAGAATCAGGGGGTTGGGTTTCATCGGAGTCAGGGGGTCGGGTTTCATCAGAATCTATGTCAGGATCAGGGAGATGTGTTTTATCAGGACCAGTATCAGGGGTCATACACAGAATCAGGGGGTTGGGTTTCATCGGAATCAGGGGGTAGGGTTTCATCAGAATCAGGGGGTTGGGTTCCATCAGAATCATTGTTAGGATCAGGGGGTTGTGTTATGTGAGGATCAGTATCAGAGGGTTGTGTTTCATCTGAATCATCATATGATTCTGAGTGGTACAGGAAAAATTCAGGTACATGGCTAAAATGTGTGGCCACAGGGGTATCCCAAGAGTCAATTGAATCAGTATCGATGACAGGGTACTGGGGTGGGAAAACAATACTGGTCTTTGGTTGTGACTCAATGTCATCAAGCCCAGTAAATAATGTGGGATCAAAACTATACTGAAACTGAGAGTCAAACTCGGATTCACTCAAGGGTTGGCAAGGGACAGACTTACCCTGACCAGCCATAACCTTATCACCATGATCCATCAGAGGCACTTCAAAAAGAAATTGTCAACACAATGTTAACAAACAGTGGCTAATATGGCATATCCAACACAACAAAAATCCCTAGATCTGAACCAAGAAAACAAAGAACATCATTATCAGTTTTTAACATACGCATGCATTCAGTTTAAAACAACTACAAGAAGATCATTGAATAATATCACATATCCAACCTACGAGAAACTCAGATAGGACCCCAGACCACAAATAGCATGAATTTTAGTTCTAAAAAGAAGAACAAAAAATTATAGACCTCGGAATCAGGCCATAAAAATCACAATCAGAAACATGCAGTCGGTTTTCAACATCATAAATCGAAGAGCAATGGCAAATATCACAGTTACAACACCAGATATAACTAAGATCGGAACCCAAACCACAAAGAGCATGAATTTCAGTTAAAAAATAAGGAACCCGTTACCTCGAAAAATAACATGAAAGCCAAGAATCAGACACATGCATTCAGTTTTCAACAAGAAAAACCCAAGAACAATGGGAAATACCACAGATCCAACACAAGAAATACCTTAGACCTGAAGCCTAATAAACAACATCTGTTTATGTTCAAGAAACCCTAAATCAACCGGCCAAACATAAACCGACCCTTAAAACGCTGTGATTTCAGTTTGAAAAAGTGAAGAAATCGATTACGTCTTCAAAACCCCAAACCAAATCAAGAAAACCTAGATCCGAAACAATAAGCTGTGATAAAAGATCATTTAACCAAGTAAACCCACACAAAAAACACAGTTTTCAAACTAAGAACGATGACAGAAAAGAGGTTGATCGACTAGGGTTTTTAGATTTCAGAGAGAGGAGAGGATGAGCTGTGAACATTCTGTGAGAAATGAAGAAGATAATAGAGCGTTTGAGAGCGTTGGGAGCGTAAATTGGAGTGTGGGGAGAGCAATAATGGAGCATTGGGAGCATAGATGGACGCATGTGGAGCGGTGCAGGTGGTTGGGAGATTAAACCAATTAATCTCACGTCAACCACCAGTCTCTGGACACATGTCCAGAGAGTTTACCAATTCCCTAATTAATCAGCCTTAATGGATGTAAATTTTACACTATCCAGGAGCATTTTGGTCATTTCACTGATGGTCAACTTTGCTAAAAATGACAATGTCTGATTGTTTGCAATTTAATCAGGGATGGACCAAAATAGAAAGTGTTCAATTTATTCAGGCACGGAGGGAGGGAGTATGTCAAACTTTTTAGGATGCTAATCAATCAACTTACTTTACAATTCGTATGCATTTTTGTATATTCCCTCCGTCCCAGATTAAATTGCACACTTTACTATTTGACACTATTTACTGTTAAACTTTGATCATATATTTAAATAGGTCTATAAGTATTAATATTATCATACGTATTGTTGAATTTGTCATAACAAATAATTTTTAAAAAGAAATTTTTTATTTACTAATATTCTACGTAATTAAATATATTAACGATCAAACATGATTCTGGATAACCGTGAAAAAAATTCGTTGTAATTTAATCTGGACTAATTTTTTTCACCGAAGAAAAAGTGATGTGTTAATGCTGAGGCAACGGAAGGAGTGTCACGTTTATTTTATGTTTGGCGCTCATAATTTTGTCCAAAACGTGACTGAGGCAAATCCTATTTTACCCTCTTTTCTCTTCTTTTACTAAACCCAGTAAAACGCTAGAGCAAATGTCGTCGAACGTTGTAATTCTCGACAACGGCGGCGGCCTGATCAAGGCCGGCATGGCCGGCGAGATGGACCCCGCCGTCGTGGTCCCGAATTGCACCGCCCGCCCCCTCTCCTCCAAGAAATGGCTCCTCGCCGAGCAGCTCCTCTCCCCCGCCGAAGACCTCACCTCCGCCACCATCCGCCGCCCCTGCGACCGCGGCCACCTCACCAACCCCGACCTCCAGTCCACCATCTGGGCCCACATCTTCCACTCCCTCCTCCGAATCTCCCCTCCCCACGCCTCCCTCCTCCTCACCGAGCCCCTCTTCACGCTCCCCTCCATCCAGCGCTCCGTCGACGAGATCGTCTTCGAGGACTTCGGCTTCCGGTCGCTCTTCGTCTCCGACGGGCCCTCTCTCGTCCACCTCTACGAGGCCTCCCGTCGGCCCGACGGGCTCATCTCCAGGGCCCAGTGCAGCCTTGTGGTCGACTGCGGCTTCAGCTTCACGCACGCCGCCCCCGTGTTTCAGAACTTCACGCTCAACTATGGAGTGAAGAGGATGGATCTTGGGGGGAAGGCGCTGACTAATTACTTGAAGGAGTTGGTGAGTTATAGGAGCGTTAATTTGATGGATGAGACGTTTTTGATGGATGATGTTAAGGAGAAGCTTTGCTTCGTCTCCGCAGATGTTGACCGGGACTTGCAGATTGCCAGGTATGGACGTTTTTAATACTGCGAGTAACTGCATTGCCAGGAAAAAAGGTTTGACATTGACAGCTAGAATTTCATGGTCTGGATTATTTACACGTGTGTGATGGTTTGGCTTGACTACATGAAGATTCGGGTTTAGCAAGAAATGTGTCTTGACTGTACAGACAGTGAGAAATGTGACTCGACTCAAAACAATGGCAAAAAATGTGTCTTTATTGAACACGATAGCGGGATGTGACCCCCTATATAATTACTAAAGGCTTTGTTTTTGTTGTTGATACTATGCGGTGGTTAAGAAGCGTCGCATACCCACTGCTGTTAATGTTATATGCATAGACGGAATGTGGCAAATCGTTTGATACGGGCAACCTTGCATGATGAGATTAATGCTCGGTTGTTGGTTACTGTTGTTGTACTTAGACTCTGAATGATTTGTTTGACTGTTGAAATTTACAGGAGGCGGGGGAGAGATAATTTGTTCAAATGCACATACGTACTTCCTGACGGGATCACGCATACGAGGGGATTCGTCAAGGATCCAAATGAGGCAAAGAGATATATGAGTTTATACAGGGAAGATTCTTTGCAGTCTGAAAAAGATGATGAAGATATGCCGGAAATATCTGATAGGAGAACAGTTGACTTGGCGAAAAATGTACTGGCTTGTATTGCTTTAGATCTGGTTGCTTGTTTTGTTATTCTTATATCTAACGTTTTCACTTTGGTGTAGGAGTTTAGCCTGACAAATGAACGGTTTGTTGTACCAGAGATGATTTTCCGGCCAGCTGATTTGGGTATGTTTTGATTGACATATCCAGTGACTCCTAATGAGATTGCAATTCTCGAATTTGTTTAACATTTTTATATGCAACTTAGTAATTGATGGATCATTTTGCTTGGTCTATGATTTAATTCACGTAAATGTACTTGTGTAGTCTGCTATTCCTCTTAAGTTTCTACTTTTAGCTATTGACACATTTTCTTCCTCAGGATTGAACCAAGCGGGGCTAGCAGAATGCATTGTGCGAGCAGTCAATTCATGCCATCATTATCTTCATCCTGTGCTCTATGAAAGGTACAAGCCGCCGATTAAGGCTATTGAAATTAAAGTCCTGCTTTTCTTCAAATTAGATATGATATTTAGTGTCTCGAGAGGCATTAACAAACAAATCTGTTTCTGGACAGTATTATCTTAACTGGTGGAAGCACACTGTTTCCTCGATTTGCGGAAAGATTGTAAGCCTTTGCCTCTTTACCTTTTTGGTCCTTTCATGGTATGATTTAATGATTCCGAGGATCCGTTTTCATTCAGAGAGAAGGAGCTTCGACCTCTTGTCCCCGATGAATATCAAGTGAAAATTACCCATCAAGAAGAGTAATGATCTCTTCCCACTGCCTTGAGAAATTCATGTTACTTTTTTTTTTATGTTCGAGTTTTAACATGAAAACGTTTTGCAGCCCTATGCTGGGAGTTTGGCGAGGGGGGTCGCTTTTGGCATCCAGTCCGGAATTCGAAACTATGTGTGTTACCAAGGCTGAGTATGAGGAACTGGGTTCTGCTAGGTGCCGTAGGAGATTTTTTCACTAGCCCGTCAAGTTGAAAGCCTCAAAAGAAGCGTGTGTTGATTTTTTAGACATGAATAAACAGAACACCATTGAGCTTGGAGTAATCTAGTGCTTAACCACTGCCTAGGCAATTGGTATATGCCATTTATTTGCTGTTTTCTTACACTTAACTTCAGTTGAGCACTGTTGTTTATGTGGCTTGACTGCTTGAGTTTTGTATGGCAGGTGGATTCTGAAATTGGTCAGTGAGAGGCATGGAGCTCGCCAAGTTCTCTTAGTTAATTTGTCCGAATTCAGCTAGTAGAATATTACCTACTTGTGTCTCTGTACAGATACGCAAGCATCATATAACTGTGTAGCCTGTCTTTCCCCTTCCAGTTTTTAACCTCTATAAGCTCGAGGGTTTATCTTTAACTCAGGTTGAATGGTACTTCCAGAGAGTATCTCCACATGTTTTATCCCTTCACATTTTGGTCTTGACACGAGATCGAATATTTTCAGGAAGGGGACAGAGATTGCTTTAACGGAATAACTGTACAACCTTTGCCACGCCATATAAGTACTTCCAGTTAGAAGATCGGCTGCAGTGTTTGAAGATCGGCTTCTGTTGTATGAACAACTGCAAGTCATTGTAGGAAATGAGCATAGTTTTGGACAGTAAAATTCTTGAACCAAGTTCCTCGGGAAACTTTGAGTTGCTAGTTGTCCCTTTAAATATTTTTTTACGGTTGTGAGCTTCTATTAGGTCCAATGTTTGGGAAAAAACATACTACGTATGCAATCTCAAATAGTTTCACTACATTCATGAATAAATATACGAATGCGTTCATTATACAGTGTAGTAACGTGGATGCAGTCTATACAGTTGCATTTCTCATATCAGTACAAGTGTATAACCTGATTACATGGTACAGTCATTGGATGCAACCCTTGCATCTTTGATTTACTGAGAATCAACTAAGACCTGATGATTTTCTAGTTGGCATTTCCTTGGAAAAGATCCTGCCGGTAAATTTTCTTAGCCACGGGAGATGTTCTGACACTTTCACCTGCATCCCTGCCCCGCTCTTCATTCTAATTTTCTTAGCCCTGGGAGATGTTCTGACACTTTCACTTGCAAGCTTCACCAGCGAATATACTCGTGGTAACGATCAAAAACCAGAATGGTTTCACTCAATCAGAAAAAGGCTGCATATCCATGCACATGTGCACTAGTTCTCTTTGGAACTGACCAAAGTAATCACCAACTGCGATAACATCTTCATTCTCAGGATTCAATCCTGGCAAGAAAGGCAGTTTGTTCTTGATATCGGTGATAGATTCTTCATCTGAATCTAAAGTGGCAATGTATTCGGCATGGGTTTCACTGCAAGCGAGAATGAACATGGCAGCCGTGTCTGGTAGCTGCGCTTCACGTAGCGCAGCCAATGCATCATGCAGTGAACCAGCCGCGACGAACAATATTAGGGCCCTGCACCAGTGAAGGTGAATATTGTCACACGGACATATTATGGTGAAATGCTACATACATAAAAAAGTTATTACCTCCAAATATTATGTTCGGCACGAAGTACATGCTCAGCCCACCTCTGCAAAACCCTATATCATGAAATACATAAATTTTATAGGTCTTTGTTGCGTTTACAACAAAACAATAGAGACCAAAAGTTCCAAGTGACCAATATAAGCAAGAAGGTCATGTCTACAAGGATTTTAAGAAGCAAAAAACTTCAGCATGAGTCTTGCTCAACTTCATGCTCAAGTCCCTATGTGAGACACACAGCTTTGCTAACCATTTTCAGGTCATATTGAGCAAAAGGGGGAGGTCTAAGGAATATTAGGTCCCCATTGTACTCTAATGTCAATCTTTTAGCAGTACAATAAGATGGGTAGTTTAACTTCGTAAAACAAATTTGATTCGGGTGGAATAAATGAATTGAACAAAATTAGGGGGAGAGGATAGGAGGAGATGAAGGTAGATGATTTTTACAGTAATGTCTAAGTCAACCAGTGAACAAGATAACTTTCAAGATTTTAGACATAACTTTCCCTTCTATATGTACTCTAATTCTAAGTTAAAGAGCTTATATAATATAAAATTTTGGAGCACAGACCTTGCATAATCAGACCCCTTCAAATGTGTTGCGGCTAATGTTGCAGCATCAGTCCAGCATCCAGCATCTTGTAGCTGCAAATGAAAGTATCATATCGAATGGTAAGAATAAAAAATCCTGAAAGGAGACTTCTCAAAAAACTAACCAAAGAAGTTAAAAAGCTCTACTCAAATAATCAAACATGGAGTCTTAACACTAACAATAGACCTACCATACTTCATTTAGTAAGTGCGTCGGACACAAATGAATATAATTCTTAGCAAAATCTGGATATCGTGCTTACCTATTTCTTTCTTTGGCCATTTTCTATTCATGCCTGATGTCTTATTTTGTTAGACATTGTATACTAGAAGCTCTCATTTAGGCCATCTCCAATGGTCCGCAATCTTTGCGTGCCAAGAAGAAAAAGACAAAAAAAAATCATTTTTGCATTCCCATGGAATGCTACTTTCACCGTATAACTTCCGCATTGCTACAGTGAAACGCCACATTTTGCATATACTGTAGGAACTCCATTCACTGTTTCATCCCTTTTTTCTATTTTCCGTTTTAATTTGCTTGCATTTTCTTCTTTTCTTCCTTTTGTTCATTTTTATTTCCCATAATTAATAATTCATATAATTTGTTTTGTTCTTTCATTTTAGAAATAATTATATTGTTCATTTTATTATTAAATTATATGTGGATAATATTCATTTAATGCTTTATATTTTGTACATTATTTGTATTTCATTATATATTTAAAATTATTTTATGATAAAAATAATAATTCAAGGTAAACATATAATTGTAATATGTTTCAATATAAGAAAATATTAAAAAGGCTATAAAATTAATATTTATAAAAAGTATTTATATTAATATTCTATTTAGAGAAAGATATAGAATAAACCATTGGAGCAAATACATTTTAGCAACTGTAAAATGTTACTGTAGCAACTGAAAAATAGAGTAAACCATTGGAGATGCTCCTAAGAATTATGCATCAAATCTAAAGTAATATACCCTTGGATTTGACTATGAATAAGGAAACAAAGTACAACTTGTAGTCCAAACTGGTACCAAAATAAAAATAGCAGGACCGCAATCAGGGACATGAAGCAGACAGATTTAGATTTGGATGTGACGTATTTGAAAGGGTACAAACACACATCAGAAGCAAGAAGGCAGGACACTACCTGAGAACAAGCTTCTTGATGCCTTCCGACAGCGCATAGCAGATGTGTTCCGGACATTGACCTATCTGTTCTTACCATATTTGCTGCAACAACCTATACAAAAACATTACCTTCTATGAGATCAAATATCCCAAAGAATTAGTAGCAGAACCTCCCATCGTAGCTAGAGCCAGAGTTTATAGGGAGTGAGGTCAATTTTGTAAAAGTAATTAAATTTTGACACATTTACAAGTGGAATATTACTAAAGCGGGTTCAATTGTACCCATAACTTGATATGCAGACCCACCACTGCACCCCCCTTCCCCTTGATACAAAAAGAATGAGATGAAAAGAGAAAACAGTTTATATTAGACAACAAGTACCTTCACAGCCAGCTCAAGCAAAGATCTAGACACTGCAGAAGCAAGAGCAACAGCACGCAAAGCATTTGGGTAGAAGTAAGAGCTTTCTGGTGAAGTTAAAAGCAGCAAACTAACAGCAGCTTCTAAGTTCCCAACAGAGACGAGTCTGGACATTAAGGCATAAATGTGACAATTAGAATACAATCACAAGATATATTTTCAACCTAAACTTAATATAATATGTATAATAATATCACAGGATAATAAACACCACTACATCTTAAATGTAAAGTACATGTCAAGTTCATAATCATGCGTCAAGGCCAACTAAAGAAACCATTGGGATAAGCTTCATTCTTGAGAGGCAAACAGCCCAGTCACCGGCAAGTTATCAGTTGTCAGATCAAACATTAGATGAAATCTATTACGTAACGTACTACAAAAGATCAACTAGATCTTTCAGTCCGTGCAAGCAATTATTGTTCCTGACCTTATCTGCTACATGTATTGCATGCAACCTACAGAATCATCATTGGTTGGAAAACCAGATAACTGCAACACCTATTGCTTGATCTACCATAGCGAGTGTTAAATCTGTAATCTGTAAATTAATTTGGTCCACGGTCATGATACGAAACACCAAAGAAGTGCCAACAAGGTTGAAAGGAGCAAGTCAAAAGAACCAGAGTCAATCTTCTTTGGATATCATGTGAATTTATATCAATAAATCAATTGATTCATTGCAATGCAAAAGAGAGTATTTAGAAGGATAAATTAAAGAAAAATTAAAAGATTAGAGGTATAACTCACTCGTGTATATGATTTTGAGTGGCCTCTTCACCCTCCAATTTTTCATGCCAGGGAATGCGTTCGCTAGCACAACTCCACAATTCTTCTGGTTCAAAAGCCATCAACCTGAGTTGCCCATTTGTCTGTAAAGAATATAGACACATCAAGTTAATAATGTGTAGTATGCCAAATGCAGTGGTAATGGCCTGTAGTTCATACATCATAATAAATCTAAGAAAACTATGAAAAAGGATATGCATGTTTTTTAACAGAACTAACCTTCACACTTTTCTCCACTTCTCCAGATATTGTTTTCCCCCTTGAGGATATCCTATTGAGCATAGATGCCTCATCCAGCTCCGCAGTAGAGGAAGGTTGTGGGGCTCGAGGAGATCTGTTGACTAATTTATTCATCAGGTGTTTAAGAGCTTTAGGAAGTTGCAGCCAGAAAAGTGCCTCCGTGAAATTACCAAAGACTCCAGCTGCAAAGGCAAACCTCTTCGCACAACCTTTATTCACTGCCTCGGCATATAATCTCAGCATCTCATCGTCAAGAATGCAGCCTAAAATGTTCAAGGTTGAAAACATGAGACGGGGAGAATTGTCATGCCATTGACAGATTAAATTTAACCATTGTAAAACCCACCTTCTTTACGGTAAGGCTCCAGTACCTTTAGAAGCATCTCTGGCACCACAGAGTCACCTACACTGGGTGAATCAATCATATAACTACGGAGATCTGTACTTGTAGGAGTTGTAGGAACATGGAATGACGTGTCCGTAACTGAAAAGAATGTATTAAACCATGATGGTTTCACCCCAAATTGCAATACCATGCGCAGTGCCTACAGTAAGAACCAACCAAATGATGTAGGTATGCAATAAATTTTCCACAAATATAAGTGATTGGATAGATCTAAAAACAAACTTTATCTTATCCCACAATCTGCAGTTTCATAATTGTACTGAGTGCAGTGAGACAACTGTTTGACCAGTATAATCATTGTAGTAACTCACAAACAGACCACAGGTGGGCAAAAGATTTATCAAATACGGACAAAGGTAACACAGTCAGGATACACAATCTCCCAGATGTGCTAAGACAGCAAGAATCATGACAAAAAGATTCAGATTCCATTCTGTTAAAGTTGGCATGATGATTAACTCTGCTAATGGGCATCATGACAATGAAAGCTTTGACATTCCAAAACCATCCTTCCAGACTGAAATTACATTCAACAAATAAAATATAGTAAAAAAAACATTTCTTCCACTAATTTTGGGGGCAGCTATATGGACGCCATAAAATACTATTCAATCATTAACATACAATATGACAAATTCTCTTCCTTTCGTCACAAAACAATTCCGAGGCACATTGTGGAAATGTAATGCATAAAGCAACACATACAGGCTTCATTATTTTGCACTTGCTAAGAATGTCAAAATTAGAAATAAAGTTACCAGCGCATGGGGGGTAGGCAGCAGTACAGGTGAACACAGAGGTACTGGACGGAACCTTTCCTTAATGTTTCTATCCTGGATCTCATAGCCTGTTCTTTTATCACTTCTGCACCAAATTTTTTTTACAGTTTACATGCACGTTCATGATGAAACTAAAGGAAACATCTAGAAAGTTAAGAAAGTTAATATATATAGTATATATACATACATACATACATACATACATAGAGAGAGAGAGAGAGAGAGAGAAAAGAGCTGATTTAAAATCCTTCGAACTAAGACATGAAAAACATGGATTTTAATTCAAGAGATATTATGAGCAATGCCAGAAAAGATAAGGTTTAAGTGTCATACAATTTGACCTCAAGAAGGCGAAAACTGCTATCAGCTCCTGCAATGCACAGCACTAGTGGATCATTCTTATTGACACGTACAGGCAACCAATCCAGCTCTAAAACCAAAGTTCCTGGAAATTGAGGTTGTAAAAGGGAATTGGATAATGGATCAGGTGAATCCTGCAGAGGGAATCACACTCATATAGTTTAGAATCAATAAGACATGTTTATAAATTTGGAAAACCCTATTAAGCAGATGGATTATTCCACACCCATCATCTCAATGCTCTCAGGAAGCAAGGGTTTTGCGAAAAGCAAGCGCAGTTCATTCACAAAAATGACATGAAGGAATCTTGAAAAAAAAGAAGCTATTTATGAAAGCAAACATTGTCATCCATAACACCGAAGAAAGGTGCAGATATAGATCTAAATCATTTGCAGCAACTGTGAAAATTTAATGCTAACAAAATTGGGCTTACAAGATCAAATACAGAAAACGTGTTGTCATAGAAAAGAACAGCAATACGTCCTCGGCTACGATCTCCATGGACAACTGGTGAAAACTTGATCCTACGGATTCCCTCCTTATGAGTATTGAATGATGATGACTGGCCAGTAATTACATCCCACCAGCGTATGTTCCCTGATCTGTCCCCCATAACCTGAGAAAGAAAACTAGGAATTTACCCAATGCAGTACTTGATATGAGCTCAACCAGAGTTGGATTTGCAAGACCAAATAGATTCGTACCACATGGGGCAAGCGATAAGCCATGGCGGTAATTAATCCATCTGATGATACAAATGTAGACGTAGGCCATTTAGGTCTGCAAGTAACTCAAAGTCTCAAAAGTTAATACATAAGACATCAAAAGCCAGAGCAATCATAGTATTTCAAACAAGGGGACAGTCCAGTGTAACATACGCAATAAGAACAAAAAACAAAAAATAATCTACGCAAGCAAAAGGAACTATGATAAACTTTTTTCGTCCAATACAAGGTTTATACAGCTCAAAGACCATGCCTAACACAAATTCTTTCCCTCTTGTAGTTTTACAGTACAACATTAATCTTCTAATTTCAACTCAACCATTTACATTAATAAACTTGCATGTTTTCTGCAACAAAAGGTGCAAATGAAAGAATAAGCTTCTAATTACTTTATCGCATGTAAACAATCGGAGTAAATATCACGAATCTCAAAGCAAATGTTGTGAGAATCAAGAAGAAGCCAAACCTGAAGTCTCGAATCCTCTTCCCATGAACCTCAAAAACACCAAGTGCGCCATTTACCAGAGCAAATGCAAAACTTTCTGAAAATTCATCATGAGCTCCATCTGCACTAGTTTCTTCTGCATCCAAAAAGAGTTTGTCACCGAGAAATGAAAATGTAAGCAACCACCAATCCAGAAGTAAACCAGACAACAGAGCAGCCAAGTGTTATAAAATAATGGACAAAGAAGAACTCGAAGAAGCTTACTCGTATCTGCAATAGATGCTTTTCTAGGAGAGGATGTCCCAGCTGGCAGTGTGGATGCCTGATCTTTGGATGAGGTTTTCGAAGTTGCATTTTGAACTGGGCGAGGGGCGGCTGGAAGAGTCCATTCAACCACAGTGAATGGAAGAGCCAACGATCTCAGCTGCATAATGGAACATAAAGAACATGTTCAAGTCCACAGCAAAATATACTCAAAGTGAAAATGATTTACATCTGAATGCTCGTTTAGTTTTTAGCCACAATCTGATTAGGATGTGTTGAGGTGCTGTAATTATTCCTCGTATAAAACTTTTGAAAAATAATTAAGGATGAACTTATTTTATCAGATATATCAGGAGGTTGGTGAAATCTAAATGAGTACCCTTTTTATCTTACCAAAAAAATGCAAGTAGAGTGCAGTTCAAACGTTATCAACAGCCAGCCTTTTCAAACTTTATCCACTTCAAACGTTTATGTTTGGAAACAACAAAAAATACGTTCATCAAATTGGTAAATGGGGTGAAAAACTTCAATAAGGAGCATGCCCACTAACCATAATTGGAGTCTTTGTCATCGCCCAAACTTCCACAGGTGCATCACGAAACAAGATTAAAAGATACCTAACAAAAAACGAATTTAAGTAGCTGACACCAGATGCCAAACAAAGAAAGAAGGAAAAAACAAAATCCCAAGTGAACAAATCTTCCTGACCTTTTGAGGCAGTTATATGTTTCTTAAAGAAGACAACTAAATAAAAATCAGAAAGGTGATGCCAGCTCATTAACTCTCAACGGATTCCACAGAATAGAAAATCTTTATCTAAAATGACAGTCCTTTAATCCTTTCATGTCACAAATAAAAGGAAATTTTATTTTTTTTACTACAGAAAAATTCCCACTTTCCCAGTGCAACATGTTTTCTTCAAATAAACAGCCTAGGAAGATTTAAGACCACAAGATAATGTTTTATATGTACAAGTAAAATTCATATAGTTGACAATAACATAATTTGGCGGAGGCGGGGAAGGTATATATCTTTTTAATAACTAGAGGTACAGACACGTTGACAGCATTGTGAATGCTACAAAAATTGACATGAAATTAAAACTGTTTTTCAAGAAAATTTTAATTCAAGAGAACCTTCCAGAAGATGATGCTCTCAAAGCTCTGATAGGTGCTCGCTCTGGCTTTTGCATAACTCGAAAGGATCGATTAAGTCCACTTCTAATACAAGTTACAACAAGCTTGTTAACATAGCCTCCTTTTTTTTCAGTCCCCTGAGTCCACAAGTAATCATAGCATGTGATGGCAGCACACAAACTTCAAAACAGAAAGTATGATACATTGAAACTAAAGAGATTGAGCTATCCCAGTTACCAGTATAAAATCCTGTAAGAGATTGAAGTCTCAGTAAAAACACGATGACAATCAGTCAGTGATATCGTGCATTGCCACCCTTCATACCTGAGTATAGGAAAAAGATACTACTCTCGAATTGCCAAGCCATCGCAATCCCCTAACAACACTACTGTGAACAGAGAAACTAGCAGCAACAGCATTCGCAGAAACATCAATAACCTCAATGGTACCACTTTGAGTTCCCAAAGCAACAAGTGGAACAGCTACAGCAGGAAAGTTTCCACCACCTTTATACATTGCATGTAGATTCAGTTTCGAAATCAAAAGTAAAGAAGACCTATACACGGTTGAACTGAACAAATACAATGCTTACGAGCTAACGTGGCTGTTAAGTTGGGAGATGGTACTGCAAGCATGGTCACAGCAGAAGAGAGAAGATGAAGCTGTCCAACTAGGTCCATCTGAAGTACGACACTTTGAGTGTAAGGTTAGAAGATTAGATGACAAAATTAATATAGTGAAGAAGAAGATCATACGTCCTCCCCCCCAAAAAAACATTTGTTGAACTACTATAAAATAGACGTACAAATGGGACTCCTGAGACAAAGGGGGTTATACTTAGCAAGGACTAAGAACATTATAGAAGTACTCATCCAAAAGAAGTAAAAGAAGAACAGTTTAAAATGCAACATTCTCCCCTGGCACAAGTCACTTGCAGAACAGTCTTTTGGTATCCTGTCAAATTTAATAAAAAAGTTGGAACCTCTACGTCAAGTTTTAGCTTTCAAGAATATGAAGTAGTCAGCATTTGAAGTCAGTAAAATGCATGTCCCTTTTTAATATGTTGCTTACTACGCCAAGTTCACAAGGAAGAAGATGATATTACATAGTAGAAATTAGAGTCATAAGGTGGCAAAATTCATATGAACTAAAACTAAGGGGCTTAAGTTACATTTCGGTATACATTGGAAGTTCAAGCAATTGAATTTGTGAACAAGCAAGAAGCTCATGCCCAGGTGTTGTGTGGAAGAAAGCTGTATCAGAATGGCTCAGCAAAGCCTACAGCACTTGCTGAAAGACATAGTATAGAACGCACACTAACCTTTAGTAATACTTCTTCCTTGCTAGTAGAGGGATTCGGGGGGTTTCTCCCAGATGCACCTTCTGCCACATTACCTGAACCTTTATTCATGTCTGAATGAGCTGCTTCAGTGTGGTCATCGCTCCCAGATCCTTCAGCAGTTAGGAGCCATTTCCATATTTTTCCATCATCAGAAATGGATACCAGGCATGATTTTGAAATGATGAGAGACTCATCCAAATAATCAAAAGGATTGCTAAAGTTTACAGGAAATGCATCGTGTCCATCAGAGCAAAGCTTGCGAATGTTTTGGAAGGTGGAATCAGTTGGAGAGATAACGACAGCAAGGACCATGGGAGAAGGAACAGGAGTCCCAATAGAGGGCATTAATTCCTCCATCATTGTCATCACGTGAACCTGTTCCCCTCTGAGGTAGTACATCATGAAAATATTCAGCGCCACAAACTCAAATGTAATTTCAAGTTCAAGTTCAAGAAGCAACACAAAATGTCATTGGAAATTTTTAACTTTTAATATCAACTATGGAGTAGAATTGCCTTCATAAATAAATAGTCAGAAAATAAAAGAGAAAAAGAAGAAGAGAAGGGCTTGATCCAACTAGAGTTTAATGGAAATAGCTAGCAGAATATTCAGAACAACTGCGAATACAAGATCAATCCAATGTAGACATCAGGTTTACAACATTTCATTATCCGAGAAAGCATGCACAGCAAGTAATCCATTTCTTCTCCGAGTAACCCCCACGTGCTGAAGGTTTCAACACAATCCTCTATGTCCTTATCGTGCGACAACATATTCTATGCCATTGCCGAACGCTACCATTTTAAAAGTCCTTAAGTATTCCATCTCCTAATGACATACTAAATTGGTGTTATATTATTGTTGTTTAGCATTTTGTACTTCTATCCTTCATATAGGGGTTCTCCAGTCCTAGAAATGCTAAATATAACACGAGCATGATCATACTCTGCTACTGGAGACACTCAATCAGCTGCTTTGAAGATACTACAGTAAACTAGTTAAGAATACACCAAATGTATAAATAAAACACTTACTCTTTCCTCTTCCAAGTACTGAGCTTCCCATCCATATGAGCACAATAAAACACCTCCAAATTTGAGTCCGGCAACACATCCATAAACTTCCCGCATCCTCTCGGCAATGAAGCCATCGACAACTCCGTCTCATACTGCAAATCAAACACCAGCAACTCCCTCGGAAACACTACAAACACAATGTGCTTCCAATGCAACGAAAATGCGAACCTCGCCATGTAAGTAGGATACACGGCCAGAGCCGGAGCCCCGCTCCCTCCCCCATTGGAAGCATTATTCGAATCCCTCTCCAGCCTCTGCAATTCAGACGTATCCGCGCGAACTTGAAATTCCTTTAAAGCGACGTCGTTTTCACCATCTCCAAGAACTTTGACGGAGAGGAGAAAGCCCTTGAGACCCAGAGCGCAGAAATGCCTATTGTCAAAAGGGTCTCTACGGAGACAGGCGAAGAACTCCGGTGCGGCGTCGTATTTGAAGAAGCAACGGCCGGTGACGGTGCTGTAGAGGGAGAGTAAAGATGGCCCGGAGATTGCGGCGAGGACCCACAAGTCGACCCGGGTCTGGGCCCAGCATAGGTCCTGAATTCCGAGCTTGGAGCTAGCGCCGCCGTCGGTTTCAAAGGCGAGGACGGAGGTTTTGCTGCGGAAATCGAGCAGCGAGATGCGGCCCTGGCGATCGCCGACGGCGAGGAGGAGGTGGTTGGGGGAGTCGCTGGAGAGGAGCTGGTGGGAGAGGGACTGTGGGGACCACCGGACGGAAGTGACGAAAGGGGAGAGGGACGGGGCGCCGGATGCGGCGGCGGGAGGCGGCGGGAGAGGGACTGTGGAGACTAGCTGCATGGAGTGGGTCTCGACGATGGAGACGGAGCTTCCCGCGGCGTATGCGAGGAGGCCGGAGGGGGAGAGGTCGGCGGCACCGCCATTGTTGCGGGATGGGGGGCCCGGGAGCATGCAATCCCATGATTCAGTCAATGGCCGCTGAATCGACGACATAGTCTCTCTTGTTACGGATCAGAGCATAGGATGAATTCGTGACCAACGGCTACTCATAGATCTTGGTTGGATCTCCAATTGCGTTCTTCGAGCAGAAGTTTTTCAGTGTGTTTCGGCCGGAGTTGTGCGACTCTGCACCTGAATCATACGGACAGTGCCAGGCTGGGCCGTTTACCGAGTGTCAAGGACCCTTGTATTGGTCGGACGAGATAAATTACTCCTTACGTTTTATTATAGACATTTAATTTTTCACTTTAATCTATAATGGTGGCTTACCTTCGGAGGAGGAAGATAAAATTTTTGGATTGCATTAGTTGAGTCATAAAACTTTAACTAATGTACATTGTATTATAAAATTTTAATATTGTTAGTAAAATTTTTTGCCTTTTTATTATTCTACTATAGCTAGTCTTTTCATAAACATGTGGAAAGACGGTGAAAAACTTTTAAAATGTATCGCATTGCATAAATGAGTATAATTTGACCCTAAAAACTATTGAAACGAGATTTTCTGTAACTAACCTAAATGTTAGTTGGTCTAGTAGGAGATTTTCTCTAAAACTACTAAATCCGATTTGATACTAAGGTAGTGAAACTTTTGATGGCAGGTTTAGGTCAAAATTCTCACTGTCAAGTTTTCAAATTGCTAAGAGACACTCCCACCCAGGGATGACAGTGGGACGGGTTTTGGTGGAGGTACACGTCGCATCTGTCCCAATGGGACGGGTATGGAGGTAATTTTGGTAGGGGTGGGATGGGTATCCGTATGAAAATCATACCCACCATGGGTAGTGGGGAAGGCGTGAATATTAGTTCATACCCGCCTTATCCCCGCCCACCCCACTAAACCCGTTATATATCTGCTAATTCAATATAAAATAAATTATTATTTATCCATATTGTACACATCTTGCCTATAATATTTTTATGTAAATACATTTATCAATTTTAACATGAAAGTTACTATAAAAAATGGATTTTATCCATTTTGTGGAGAAATATGTGAGATGAATACAATGAGTATGAAGTGGGTAGAGAGACTCAAGTGGGTGATGGGGCGGATATGGGTTTTTTATAATACCCGATGGGGCGGGGTGGGTTTTCAAGTTGTAACACCATGGGTAATGGGGCGGGTATGTGTATGAAAATTTTAGATGGGCGTGAAGGTACCATAATTCATACTCGTCCCGCCCCATTGCCATTGCCATTCCCACTCCCACTCCCACTCCCACCTTGGCATCAATATAGTTTGTTCTTAATGCTAGCCTGAAACTTTATCAGCGTACAAATAATCTACCGTCAACCTCACAAATAGCAGTTATTTATGTTGAACACCTCGATCACAAGTAGCAGTTATTTATGTTGAGCATCTTGATCCTTATTTGGACTGCACTATGCTTATGCATGTGTATTGATTCTCTGAATAAAGGGTGTTGGCCATTAAGCATTATTATGGATGCATGATCCTTTGTGATACCATATTTTATTTCCAAGAGGGCGGAATGGTAGGGACTTGGATGCTAAGAGGTTGAGGAGGAGGTATAGAGTGCATGAGAGTGATCTAAAAGCTGAATTTACGTCTAAGTCTCCTGAGATATTAATCTCAACAGAAAAAACAGTTTCGCATTCCCTTTTTTTTCACCCTACAGTACACATGCTAAATTTTGCTTTTAAAATTTTGTTAATGTTTTTTTTACTTTTTAGTTTGTGAACCGATTATAACCTATTCAGTGATACATTTTTATCCCCTCAAAGTTGTTCGCGATGGGAGGGGAAATGGTGCAATTGTCACTGCTATGGAATATTACTGCTCCAAACTACAGAAGCGGGAGGAGAGCCTATCCAAGTTGCTGCATGCGGGTAGGTTTTATCAACAGTATGTGGTAGATATGTACATCAAAATAGAGACCAGCGGGGTGGAATTTCTGCAACATAAGCTAGAAGATACTCGAACGGAAATGATGCAGGGTATTGTTGATAATGTGGGTGATGGTTTGGTTTTGGGTTCTGCATTGGGCCATCGTGTTGTGCTGCAAGCTTTTTTTTTATAAGTAGGCCTTGAGATATGGAGTGAAGACATCTTGATACCATGTTTATAGTTCAGGACTGAGGAAACCGGATAAATTTCTCACAATTACCTGCAATCCTAATTGCCCTGAAATACACGACAATTTGTTGTATGCTGAGATAGCTAATGATCATCCTGGTTTATTAGTTCACGTATTTAGAACTAAGGTTTAGATGTTTGACTTGGTTAAGGAAAAAAAATTATGGCACGGTTTAGTCAATCATTTGTGTTGATTATTCTGAAATCTAGATCAAAACCTTCAGGGCCTGAAGCATACGATAGGAAAGTATGTGCAGGAATTACCGGATCCCGAGCTTGATCCACATTTTTATAGAGTGGTCTTTAAGCACGTGATTCACTGGCCTTGTGGCGTTTATAGTCCTAACATCTCGTGCATGCAGATTGGAAAGTGTAAGTGTGGTTATCCCAAGAAATATATAAATTATACCTGGCATGCTAAGGATGGAATACTTCTCTATTTTAGCAAAAATAACGGTCGTAATATTTGTATTAGGAACCTGGAAATGGTTAACCAATGGGTATTTGTGTATAATAAATTTGTCTGCAAACTACAATTGTCATTTGAATGTAGAAATATGTTCCAACATACGCCTCATAAGCTATATGCACAAATATTTATTTAAGTGTTATGATAAGGTCTTAGTTGGCACTGTCACGGGTGGGGAGAACCGGGATGTATATGAGGTTAAGAAGTTCTAGGAAGCTAGATAGATAGGGCATTCAGAAGCAGTGTAGCATATTTATAGTTTTAAACTCAACCACATGAGCATGTTACTGCATACACTTCAAGCCCATGTTGATGGCACCAACTTCTCACCTTTGATAAGAATGCTAGCTTGAAAACATTGGCAGATAACTATTTCTTGGCAAGGACGAGTTGACGAAGTTATCATAGGGGAACCAGGAAGTTAAGGTTGCATTACAAAGAATTTCTAGAAATTTATGGTTGGTGTGTTAGGTCAAGATCATGGTAAAAGGTAGCAAAAAGATGTTATTGGAAGATTGGTCTCAGTGAGTCTGAGAAAAGGAGAAAGGTATTATATGAGTTTATTGCTCTACCATGTGAGGCTCTCACATCTTTTGAGAATTTCTCAAATGTTAATAGCCACAAATTTGCTTCTTACAGAGAAACCCCGGTCAACCATTGCTTTGTCCTGATAATTACACTGAACAAGCTCTTGATGATGCTTGTGGCTTTCAAATGCCCAGCACGTTGATATCACTATTTGATATACTCCTTGATTTTTTTGTTCTTCAAATGAACCTAAAAGACTATGAGGAAGTAACAATATGAACTTTGTGCTGATTTGAAGTATGTGAAAAGATTCACTCAACATGACGATAGATTGATTGATTTGGAAGTAATGTAGGAACAAGGCTCAAGTCTACCAGTCTGAGAGAGAAAGAGAGAGAGTTTGATTTTTCTTTTACCATCACTAGTGCTATTATTTCACATGGCTTGTCCTCATCGATGGTAATAAAGCATAAAAAACTGTAGGTGGGAGCCTTGCAGGCATCTATCATGGTTGGGATTTAACATTTTTAGTTTTAACTTGCACCATCTAATGTTTTTCCATCTTCAAACAATTTCAGTCAAAGAGTGACTGTATGATCTATTCACATGTAACTTTTACATGTATGGTTAATTCAAATGTCAATTTAAATGTTCGATGTCACTCTAATTTTAACTTGTTTGTTTTTCTACTTCAATTCTTCACTTTTGAACTACTTGAGTATATTACGAATATATATATATATATATATCTGCAATATAAAAAATAAATGCCTATATAGTGTAGATGGGAAAAAAGATAGGAAATTTTGATTTAATACTAGAGATTTACGTGGATATGCATGATCAGTTCTTAACAAGAGAATATGTATACGAGAGAAATATGAGGGTGGTTGAGGGACATAAGTTAATACCGAGCAAAAAATGGCATATGAAGCTATTATTGACAGTGTTTCTTCAGAGAATGGAGTTTTTTTTATTAATGGCCCAGGGGGACTGGTAAACTTTCTTATATCGAGCATTATTACTGGTTGTTAGATCACGTGGTTTTATAGCTCTTGTTGTGGGTACTTATGATGTTCCAGCCTCTATTTTACCTGGCGATAGGACAACTCACTCGCTTTTAAAACTCCCCATTGGATGTTGAGGATAGGTGGATCTGTTCAATCAGCAAACAAAGTGGCATTGCTAAGCTTATAGGTGAAGAAAAACTAATAATATGGGATGATTCTACAATGGCGAGGCGACAAACTTAAATATCTATCTGTTAAGATTTGATGGATTCAATGACCGTGTTTGGTGGTAAGGTGTCCTTGGTGGAAATTTTGGCCAAACCTTGGATGTCACTCCACTAGCTTCAATGGAAGATATTGTTCAGTCTTCTATTGTTTACTCAAGTGTTTGGCCCAACCAAAAGAAGTTGAACTTGCAGGTTAACATGAAAATAATTGTCGATCCTGAGTTTTGTGAATACTTGATGGGAATTGGGGAGGGGAGGGAGCCCATGAATACGAATTCGAGTAAGTCATTCTGCCAAGCAAAATTGTGACCCCATGGGAAATGAGGAATCTTTGACTAGGTTAGTACTAAAATAGAATTTAAACATATTTTTCCACAAGATAATATTATGATATTTTCACCATCTGAAGTCCAATAGGTTGCGTCTTCTCAAACTTGCAACATTTTTTTAACAATCCTCTACCAATGGTGGGTAGATGCACTGTGGAGACCACCAATGGGTTTGTATATAGAATCAACCAGCATCTCATTAAGCTTTTCGCTGGAGCTAAACTATTTATACTGACACAGATTGTACTGACTGGGAAGTATCAGATTGACTACAAAAACTTGCTAAATAGTATTAATCAAAAGGGATTACCGCCTCACAAGCTATGTCAGAAGTCGTGCTAATCCGTAGTTTTAATCTAAGTGTGTGTTTATGTAACGGGACGCATTTGGTATGTCAAAAATTATGTTAGGCGAAGATCAAAGCTGAGATCGCCTTCAGCCCCTACAGATGGAGAGAGGTTGTTATACCTAGAATTCCTTTAATATATGATGCATGAGGAAAGAGGATTGTCCCTTCTAAGAGATTTTAGTTTCCAATTCGCTTGTGTTTTGCTATGAGAATAAAAAATCCCAAGGACAAACATTGATTTTCGTTGGACTATACCTAGAACAATCTATATATTCACATGGTCACCTTTATGTAACTCTTGCAGCCCAAGACTTCTGAATTGCATAAGGTAACTATATGTGCACTACATGCAAGAGTACTAGAATACACGTAAAACTAGACAAACATAGAATAACTATATATGATATAAAAGAAATCTTATAGTCTTGTATAATATGCCAAGTAGAAGGCAAAAATGATAAATAATAATTCTATAAATCATAAGTTCGAACACAATGGCGATCTTGCATTGCCTTTTTGTCGTCATCGACATGTTGTATATTGTTATCTTTTCGGCTCTATTTTTGAAAGATGTATTTTCTTGGTACATTATTTAATTTGTTCATGAATATTCATGATGAACTTTTACTGCAATATAATGAGTACATTCAATTTATTTAAACTGCATGTGCACAATTAGTTATATTATTAGTCATACTGTTATTTAAGTTTAGTCATGTCGCGATTACATAAAAGTTATAGAACTAAGTGCATTTATAGCCCTATATTTTTTTACAGGTGCAAGTATAACTCCCATTTTTTCAGAAGTGCAAACATAACCTGGCTCATATGAAAACTTGGTCAACCATGGTCTTGGCTGATTTTATGTGAATACACCAAAATGGCCCTCAAATAAAATAACAAAAAATAAATTAAATGAGAAATATCAAATTTACCCTCCAAAAACCCTAAATTTATACCCACCCATTTCCCAATTCGGCGATTTCATCTTCCATCTCCTTCTCCATCAAATCTCCTCTTCGCCGTTCAGCTCGAACTAGAATCACTAATTTATATTGTCGCCTCAACAAAACCCTAATCTTGTGTTTCTCATGCAATCGTCTAGTTTCCGTAAATCAGTTGTGTTGGTATGCCTTGAATATTGTAGCCGCTTCTGCGACCCTGGCCTGGAATACAACTACATCTACAATTATGATAAGAATATAATTCCAATTCCAATTTGGACTGATGTTGATTTGGGCCGAATTGTGTTTTGTTCCAATCCCAGTTTGTTAGGGTTTAGTGGAGACAATATATAAAGTGTCTCTCTTCTCTCTAAAAAAAATTAATTCTGTTCTGCACTTAGATAGGTAGAAATCTGGCCAATTTCTTGGCGTCTGTAACCTGCTACCTATTATAGTGAATCCGTCTCCCGTGGATGTAGCCAAATTGGTGAACCACGTAAATCTTGTGTCTTGTTATTTTCGTACATATTTTCTGTTCTTTCTCCATTCCGCACAACAAACTGGTATCAGAGCGGTTTCTTTTTTCGGCGATATCCGTAGTGGGTATATCGGATTCTGGGCTCATCAGATCGGGGCTGATCGGGGAGAAAGATGTCTGGGTTGAACGTGAAGATCGACAAGTTTACCGGGAGAAACAGTTTCAGTTTATGGCAGATCAAGATGCGAGCTTTGCTGAAACAACAAGGTTTGTGGACTTCGCTGACGAAGGATTTCGCGAGCAGTTCTGGCGATGTTGTGAGTCTGGAAGAAAAGGCACACTCGACGATTATGTTGTGTCTCGCGGACGAAATCATCACCGAGGTCTCAGATCAGGAGACTGCTGCACAACTGTGGCTGAAGTTGGAGAGTTTGTATATGACGAAATCTCTAACTAACAAGTTGCTTCTGAAACAACGCCTCTTCGGTCTCCGAATGCAGGAAGGTACGCAACTCAGAGACCATCTAGAGCAATTGAATACTTTGTTATTAGAATTGTGAAATATAGATGTGAAAATTGAAGATGAAGATGCTGCTTTGATTTTGCTAGTTTCTTTACTACTTTCGTATGAGAATTTTGTTCAGTCATTTATTGTTGGTAAAGATTCTGTGTCTCTGGAGGAAGTAAGACCCTCTCTCCATAGTAGAGAGTTGCGACATAAGGCAAACAATACAGGTACAGAAAGTCAGGCCACTGGCTTGTTTGCTAGTGACGGAAACACAAAAGGCAAGGAAACCGGCAATAAGAAGAAGGGCAAGAAGTTATCTTCAAAGGGTCCTAAGGCCAATGATGTTTGTAACTACTGTAAGGAGAAGGGGCATTGGAAAAAGGAGTGTCCGAAGAAGGCTAGTAAATCTGGGAGTACATCTGGTACTGCTGCTGTGGCTGAAGGGGATTTCAGTTCTGAAGATGATTTTGCTCTAGCTGTTACTGGGCAAAATAATCATTCTAATGCGTGGTTTCTTGATTCTGGGGCATCTTACCATGTATGCCCAAGGAGAGATTATTTCTCAACTTATGAGCAAGCTGAGGGCATCATTACTACGGCAAAAGGTGTTCCGTGCAAGGTAGTTGGGATTGGTTCAATCAAGATCAGGACGCATGATGGTAGTTTCTGTACTTTGAACGATGTCAGGCATGTTCCATCGATGACAAAGAATCTGATTTCTCTTCCTACGTTGGATAGAAAGGGTTTTGTCTACTCAGGGAGTGATGGAGTTCTGTGTGTCTGCAAAGGTTCTAGGCTGGTTCTGAAAGGTGTTCTGCATGGTACCTTGTATTTTCTACAAGGTTCCACGATTATGGATTCTGTTAATGTTGCATCTTCGGAGGTTCACCAGGATGATATGACTAAGTTATGGCATATGAGGCTTGGTCACATGGGTGAAAGAGGGATGCAGATTTTGTCGAAGTATAATCTTCTTGGTGGCCACAAGATCAAGAGTTTGGACTTCTGTGAGCATTGCGTTTTTGGGAAGCATCACCGCAGCAAGTTCCCTAAGGCAATTCATAGAACAAAGGGCACATTGGATTACATCCATTCTGATTGTTGGGGACCTTCCCGAGTTGAGTCACTGGGAGGTCACAGGTACTTTGTTTCTCTGATTGATGATTACTCAAGGATGACTTGGGTTATCATGATGAAACATAAGAGTGAAGCTTTCTCGAAGTTCAAGGAGTGGAAAGCTTTGGTGGAGAATCAGACCGGGAAGAAGATCAAGAGGCTTCGAACTGATAATGGGCTAGAATTCTGCTCGTCTGAGTTTGATCAGTTTTGTAGGGATGAAGGGATTGCTCGTCATCATACAGTCAGGAATACGCCACAGCAGAATGGCGTAGCTGAGCGGATGAATCAGACATTGCTGGCGAGAGCGAGGTGCATGCTCTCTAATGCTGGTTTGGAAACGAGATTCTGGGCAGAGGCTGTGAGTACAGCTTGTTACCTGATCAACCGCGGGCCTCACACGGGTATAGAGTGCAAAATACCTATGGAGTTGTGGTCAGGTAAAGTTGTTGATTACTCCAAGTTAAAAGTTTTTGGTTGTACATCTTATTATCATGTTAGTGATGGTAAGTTAGAGCCCCGGGCCAAGAAGGGTGTCTTTGTGGGTTATGGAGATGGAGTTAAAGGCTCCAGGATATGGTCTCCATCTGAGAAGAGGGTTATTCTGAGCAGGGACGTTGTCTTTGATGAAAATTCTTTGCTTAGATCTATGGTGAAGCCCACAGTTGTGCCAGAAACTAGTGGAGTTGATAAACAGGTGGAGCTTGAAGTCACTCAAGGTGAAAATAGATTGGAACAATTTGAGGTGAATCAAGAGCCACAGACAGAATCTGAGATACCGGAATCTCCACCACCAGATCCCCAACCATCAGGAGCTACAGTCCGTAGTTTAGCTCAGGACCGACCCAGGAGGGTTGGAGTTGGGGCGCCTAAGAGATATGGGTTTGAGGATATGGTGGGTTATGCACTACAGGTTGCTGAGGAGGTGGATACTCATGAGCCATCCACCTACAGAGAAGCTGTTTCAGGTACTGATGCTGACAAATGGCTTGCTGCAATGGGAGATGAGATGGAGTCTCTTCAGAAGAATCAGACATGGGAATTGGTCAAACAGCCTCAAGGGAGAAAGGTAATCAGTTGCAAATGGGTTTTCAAGAAGAAGGAAGGAATATCACCTGCAGAGGGAGTCAAGTACAAGGCAAGAGTTGTTGCAAGAGGTTTCAGTCAAAGGGAGGGGGTAGACTATAATGAGATTTTCTCACCAGTGGTCAGACACACTTCCATCAGGGTGTTGCTAGTTATAGTGACACATCAGGATTTGGAGCTTGAACAACTTGATGTGAAGACCGCTTTTCTACATGGAGAGTTGGAGGAAGAGATATACATGACTCAGCCAGATGGTTTCCAAGTTCCTGGCAAGGAAAAGTATGTTTGCAAGTTGAAGAAGTCTTTGTATGGACTTAAGCAGTCTCCGAGGCAGTGGTACAAGAAGTTTGACAGTTACATGCTTAAACTGGGATATACGAGGTGTGCTTATGACTGTTGTGTCTACTACAGCAGGTTGAGAGATGGGTCATTCATCTATCTGGTGCTTTATGTAGATGACATGCTGGTAGCCGCAAAGAGTAAGCATGAGGTTCAGAAGTTGAAAGGACTTCTTAGTGCTGAGTTTGAGATGAAGGATCTGGGTGCAGCTCGGAAGATACTAGGAATGGAGATTCTTAGGGATCGAAGTCACCGGAAGCTTTTCTTGTCACAGAAAGGCTACATTCAGAAAGTGTTGGCTAGGTTTGGCATGTCTACAGCCAAGCCTATAGACACTCCTAGTGCTGCAAATATTCATCTCACCACTATGTTTGCTCCTCAGTCAGACGAGGAGAAGGAGTATATGTCTCGGGTTCCTTATGCCAGCGCGGTGGGGAGCTTGATGTATGCTATGGTTTGCACGAGGCTAGATTTAGCACAGGCAGTCAGTGTTGTGAGCAGGTTCATGGGGCAACCGGGAAAGGAACATTGGCAAGCTGTGAAGAGGATCTTCAGGTATCTTAGAGGTACGTCTGATGTGGGTCTCATTTATGGAGGTGATACGGAGTGCTTAGTTACAGGCTACTCTGATTCTGATTATGCTGGTGATGTTGACACGAGGAGATCGATGACTGGTTATGTATTCACTTTGGGAGGTTCTGTGGTTAGTTGGAAGGCGACTTTGCAACCTACAGTGACGTTGTCTACTACGGAAGCAGAGTACATGGCTTTGACAGAGGCTGCAAAGGAGGGAATATGGCTGAAAGGACTGGTTAATGATCTTGGTCTACATCATGATCAGGCTACTGTGTATTGTGACAGTTTGAGTGCAATCTGCATAGCCAAGGATCAGGTCCATCATGAGAGGACCAAGCATATTGATGTCAGATATCATTTCCTGAGGAGTGAGAGGAGAATCAGGGTGAAGAAAGTGGGAACTGCTGACAACCCCGTTGATATGTTCACCAAACCTGTTCCACATAGCAAGTTTCAACATTGTTTGGACTTGCTGAACATCAGAGCTGATTAGGTGCTCTATGGGCAGTCCCGGGAGTGGAGGGCGAAGTCTACTCATCTGGCACTGTAATGGTGCATCTGGAGTTTTCTACTTTGAGGATTCAAGTCAAGGTGGAGATTTGTTGGTATGCCTTGAATACTGTAATAGCCGCTTCTGCGACCCTGGCCTGGAATACAACTACATCTACAATTATGATAAGAATATAATTCCAATTCCAATTTGGACTGATGTTGATTTGGGCCGAATTGTGTTTTGTTCCAATCCCAGTTTGTTAGGGTTTAGTGGAGACAATATATAAAGTGTCTCTCTTCTCTCTAAAAAAAATAATTTTGTTCTGCACTTAGATAGGTAGAAATCTGGCCAATTTCTTGGCGTCTGTAACCTGCTACCTATTATAGTGAATCCGTCTCCCGTGGATGTAGCCAAATTGGTGAACCACGTAAATCTTGTGTCTTGTTATTTTCGTTCATATTTTCTGTTCTTTCTCCATTCCGCACAACAAGTTGATTCATCTCCGAGTGTTGAGCTTCAACATGTGGCTGGCTTCAGCGCAGCCTGTTTGTCTCCAATCAATGGAAATAGAGGAGACGACAGAGCTAATTCAGACAAGATGACGATGATGATGGATTTGTCAATAGTTTGAGTGATTTCTGAAGATAATCCACTGCAATGGAAACATCGTCCAGTGCCAAAGGCCTGACTGCAAACCTAGCAGCCTTGTGTGCCTCTGCAAAATTTTTTGGAGGAGGCTAGTTGCTATCGTATTTGTATGTCTTTGCAATGGAGGTTTTAAGAAGTTGGTTTTGGCGACTGACGGAGTTGAGAATTTAGGTGCGGAGGCAGCACCGGTGCAGATGAGGTTTGTCTTCGGTTCGTTTGCAGAGGAGGTTTGTCTTCGGTTTATCTCCGGTCATTTGTGCTAGGTTTGTTTTCGTTATTTCTTTGAAATTGGATGTTCTTCCATGGATTTTGTGGAGCAAAAATGGCTACTGTAGATGCCAAAAATTGTAAGAATTGTTGGGAGATTTTGCTCTTTTTTGAAATTTTGCTGGGAACCCAATTGACTTCGGCAGAGGCGGTGGGGCGTGGTCTGGGATTAGCTAAGGCATAAGCGGCAATGGGTGGGTTGGGGCTTGGTGGAGGCGGAATCCACCGGGTGGGTGGCTGAGGCGGTTTGGTGGAGATGGATACGCTGGCAGTTGGGATTTGGGAATGATGGGTATAAGAGCTCGAGGGTAAAATGGTTACTAGAAATTTAAAACGAACCCAGGGCTATATTTATCTTTTCATCGTAGGTCAAAATCAAAAAATTCTAAGCCAATGCTGGATTCTAATCTCAGGATTATAAGTTTCTAAAAAATTATTAATCAAGGGTATATATGCACTTTAAAAAAACTGAGGGTTATATTTGCTCTTTTCAAATAACGGGAGGTTATCTAACAATGTTATTAATTACAGTAGAAATTATGAAATATGTTTGAAAAATAAACAATGGGAGAACTTTTGGAAATTCGAGCACCTGTGTACAAAAAGTTTATCATTCCATACAAGGATTATATGTGGGGATTGTTTTAAGGTACGCACTCATATGTTTACATTCACCTCTCTTCAAGCAAGATCAAGGTGTTTGTTTAATCCTTTTTTGGTTTTTATTAAAAATATTATTAGATGAGTAAATGTTTACATGACACATGAGACAGCTGGAGGCTGACACATTTGATGTTTAAAATGCCTGAAATGTACCTATAGGAAAGATATGATCCATTGAATATTTTTCATCTTCAACTCATGCAAAGTAAATAAGAAATTGATATAAATTTATTTGGCACCCTTTGATCTGTTTCTAAAAAGGGAAGGGGACGTTTTTAATTTGGACAATTTTGTCCTCGTGGTGATTCACAATTTACAATAATTCATGTAAAAGCGAGGCCATGCGAATCAAATTAGCCCAAAACCTTCAGAACCTTTCACCTTTTATGGCATTCCATCACCTTTAATTTTGCTTTATGTCAATTCTAGTCTATCCAAAAATCCAAGTGTCAATTGTTATGGTGCCATTAATAACAAAACAAATAGATTATAATAAGATATTTTTAAAAACAACTATTCTATGTTGGTTGGCTTACCATTTTTTCCCATGATGCAATTGTTGTAGGATGTTTGGGTGCTAATAGTGCAAGTGTGGGTTGACATATCAAAGTTCAGCACCCTTGCAATGGAGGTCTCAAATTCATAGATTATAACTAAAGAAACTGCCAATAAACTAGGAATTAAAATTAATGAATAAAAGGGCTTCGTGGATTTGAATAAATGAACGATCACTAATTAGCATATTTACAACAGCTCACTGAAAATATACGTTAACTAATAAACTTCATTGAAAGCATAAAATTCATACCAACATGGAACACTAACATGCATTTTCCTTGTTGAGCTTTGAATCGGGAAAAATGAATGTCTATTGAATTTTTTCTAAACTAAATACCTGAGAATATTTTCTGTCAGAACATCCAATTTATGTCTAACCAAGTAAAAACACAATTATGGAGTAAATGAAAGTTTACACAATAGCAACTGGTAATAAGCATTTACTAAATTTCCAAGAACTACTTGTTCAGTTGAAAACATTTTGCAATTGAATGTCTCTATCATTTCCACTTACTTGAAACAGATAAATGCCTTAATTCAGCTTGATTTTCTCATATCAAATAATGAGCTGCCTCTTAACATTTAAGACTAAAACATTGATGTGCATTCCTGGAGGCCACCAGTTGTGCATCCGTAAGGCCACGAGGAATATTACCCAAACGTTGAGTGTATGTGGAAATGTTAGAGTTTTATTGTGTTAAGGAATTAGAATATTCTTACAATATTACGTGTAACTGTAATTGTATTATATTACCTTTTCCTACCTTGTATAAGTATCTTGTACCACTATATAATGTATCATGAGTTGATTAATACAGACACAATTATTACCCTTATTTTCTACATGGTATTAGAGCCTAAAATCCTGAAACCTTAAAATACCGTCCTAAATTTTCCGCCGTCATCCGTGCGTGACTTCCACGCGCCGCCGATCCGGACAACCTTTCTTTTGCCAAAAAAAATAAAATAAAACCTGATATTCTTCTTCAGCCCGTCGCCGGTCCTGTTCCCACTTCGCCGCCGTTCTTCTTCCGCCACCGGTTCTGCTCCCGCTCAGCCGGCCTGCACCTGCTTTCGCTCTCGACTCCGTCCACCGGCCTGAACTTGCTCCCGCTTAACCGTCCGTCTTCCTTTAGTTTCGCTCGGCCCGCTCCCGCTCCGACCGGCGAGCTCCCGAATTAGTCCGGCTAGCTCTGCTTCGACCGACGAGCTCTCGAATCAGTCCAGTTAGCTCCGCTCCATCCGAATCAGGCCGATGAGCTCGGTCGAGTTCCATCAGCTCCGTGAGACGTGCGTAAGATTCACGCGCGCGACCTTCCAGAAGCGCGCGAGTCCACGCGCGGGTACACCAGATGCACAGTCATCTCTTCCGAACGCGTGATTTGCACACGCCACGTAGGTGGCGCGCGTCAGTTGCTTCTTTTGGCTTTGGTTTGGCATATTTTCTCTCTTCTCTTACTTTAATTGTACTTACCATTTGTGTTATGGCTCTTTTTGTCGGCGTAGTGACGTCGCCGCAAGGATTTGCGGTGGCCGCCTCCTCTGGCTTACCTACACGACCTGATTTTGGTCCTGCTCCGTCTGACGACCAATGGAGTACGACCACACATTTATTTAATCAGTTTGATTCGTTATCTGACCATGGGTCAGGTAAGTCTACTTTACCTTGGATTCTTGATTCGGGAGCCTCATATCACATGACTGGTGACAAAGGTTCTCTTACTGATATTTCTACTAATACCAATACTATGAATGTTATACTGCCTGATGGATCTATGTCATCTTCTACACAATATGAGTCTATTTGTTTTGGTGATGTCACCCTTACCATGTGCTCTACATACCTACTTTGCGATGCAATTTATTATCATGCTCTAGATTGTTATCTGCCTTAAAATGTCTAGCTTTGTTTACTGAAAATTATTGCATTTTATAGAAAATCAGTAAGGGGATTGTGATTGGCGTGGGTGAACAGAAGGGGGGGTTTATTGGATTCGTCTGTTGGATACTTGCATTTGTCCTCATATCCTGCAATGTATTCCGACAGTTGCTTCAGTTTCTTCATATGATTTATGACATCAGCGTTTTGGTCATCCATCATTTATGGTGTTGTCTTCTATTCCTACTCTTGATTTTAGCACCAATAATACTACTGTACCTTGCTCTGTATGTTATAGAGTAAACAGACTAGACACAGTTTTTCATTGAGTTCTACAAATGCTACTGCATTATTTGAATTAGTACATTGTGATGTTTGGGGACCTTATCGAACTCCATCCTCTAGTGGTGCATTTTATTTTTTGACGATAGTCGATGATTATTCCCGAGCTATTGGGTTTATTTATTAGTCGCTAAGTCTGAAGTAACCTCTAGATTTTTAGAATTTAGTGTCTTAGTGAAGAACCAGTGGGGCCGAGCCATACAACGTGTTCGGGCTGATAATGAGACTGAATTTCTGCCTTTGCGATCTCATTTTGCTGCATCTGGGATCATCTTTAAAAGACATCTCACCACAACAGAATGGTCGAGTTGAAAGAAAACATCGACATTTACTCAATGTGGCGCGTGCTTTACGATTCCAAGCCAGTCATCCTATTGAGTTTTGGGGAGAGTGTGTTCTTACTGCTGCTTACTTGATTAACCGAACACCGACACATCATCTCAATGGTCGTGCTCCCTTTGCGTTGCTCTATGGGCAAGCTCCCAATTACTCATCATTAAAAGTTTTTGGATGCTTGTGTTTTGCTGCTCATGTTCCTAGATATCGTGACAAGTTTGCTCCAAGAAGTCGGCAGTGTCTGTTTATTGGTTATCCTGCCGGAAAGAAAGGCTATCGCCTTTATGACTTGGAAACCCGTGTGATTTTTACCAGTCAGGATGCTGATTTCTTTGAAGACTAGTTCCCATTTTCTGCTACTCCAACTTCTGCCAACGAACCCAGCAACGCATTCTCCTCACCGCCGGTTTCCTCCTCTTTGTAGCCGGAGCCATCCAAAATTTTTATTCCGCCAGCCGCTGCCCTTCCTTTGCCGCTAGTTGCCGTTGGCATCTCATCGTCCACCAGCTGCTAGTTGCTGCCGCCTTGTCCCTGCCGTTCACCGCCGACCATCCGCCGCTAGCCTATCACCATCGACCGTTGCCAATCGGTTGCCGCATTCTGCTGTCGGTCCATCACTACCGTCCATCGACGGCCAGTTGCCACCATCCGTCGTCGGCCAGTCGCCGCCATCAACCGCCGGCCAGTCACCACCATCCGACGCCGGTCGCTACCGGCCCGCCGCCACATTCTGGCATCGGTCAACTTCCGTCTTCTGCAGTCGGTGCGCCACCACCGGTCGCCGCTAGTCATCCGGCTGCCACCGATCTTTCTCCTTCAATTTCTACTTTACCGGCTTCTCTGGTCCTGGATGGTTCCGCTGCTGAGTTGCCTCATACCAGACAGAGTGTTCAATCTCGTCATCCGCCGTCTCACTTGGCAGATTATGATTGTGATGGTTATGCTTGTGCTCTTACTACTGAAGACCCCCCCTTTCGACTACGTTCCCTCACGCGTCATCACTTTCCTCAGGTGTTCTCTATCCCCTTACTGATTATGTAAATTGTGATAAATTTTATAGTATACATTCTAGATTTTTGGGTGCTGTAACATTTAGTGCAGATCCCACTACTTATTCTGAGGCTTCCCGTCATTCTCATTGGCGAGATGCTATGGCTGAGGAAATTACTGTGCTGGAGCGCAATCAGACATGGACTTTTGCTCCTTTACCTTTGCATAAGAAGGAGATTGGGTGCAAATGGGTTTACCGGACAAAGTTTCAGTCAGATGGTACTATTGAATGTCATAAGGCGCGCCTAGTGGTTCTTGGGAATCGCCAGGTTAAAGGAATTGATTACACTGAGACTTTTGCTTCGGTTGCGAAGATGAGTTTTGTTCATTTATTTCTGTCCGTTGCAGTTATTCGTGGTTGGGAACTGCATCATATGGATGTTCATAATGCCTTCCTGCATGGTGATTTGCATGAGGAAGTGTTCATACGTCCTCCACCTGGCTATGCTGTACCGCCTGGTCAGGTCTGTCACCTTCAGAAATCTCTTTATGGTCTTTGTCAGGCTCCTAGAAATTGGATTGCTAAACTGGCTCAGGCTTTACGAGCATTTGGATTTGTTCAGAGTAAGGCCGATTACTCTTTGTTTGTCTTTTCTCGTGGATCAGCTTCTTTACATGTTTTGGTTTACGTGGATGATTTGGTTATTGCTGGTAGTTTTTCTTCGCTCATCTCTGAGTTCAAGAAATACTTAGGTTCTTGTTTCCATATGAAGGATCTTGGTCTGCTTAAGTATTTTTTGGGCATAGAGATTGCTAGAAGACCGGAGGGGATGTTCCTTTTGCAAAGGAAATATGCTTTGGACATTTTATCGGATACCGGTTTATCTTCCTCTAAGCCAACTGACTTTTCGATGGAGCAACAACATGATTTGGTACGTGTTGAAGGTCCAGCCTACCATGACCCGGAGCAGTATCGACGCCTGGTTGGGAGCCTGATCTACCTGACTATTACTCATCCCGAACTGAGTTATTCAGTCCATACTCTTGTGCAATTCATGAAGTCCCCTTGTGTTCCTCACTGGAAAGCTGTTGTTCGTGTGTTGCACTACCTGAAGAGTCATCCTGGTTAAGGTTTATTTCTCTCTTCTCGTAGTACGTTACAATTGACTGCTTATTGTGATTCTGATTGGGCTGCATGTCCAATTACTCGGCGTTCTCTTTCTGGTTATTTTGTGATGATTGGCGATTCTCTGGTTTCTTGGAAGACTAAGAAGCAACCTACTGTTTCTCGTTCTTCTGCTGAGGCGAAGTATCGTGCCATGGCTGTTACCTGCTGTGAGTTGTTATGGCTTTGGTCTTTACTGAAAGATTTGGGGGTTTCACAATTCTCTCCTATGCGGTTGTTTTGTGACAGTCAATCTGCTCTTCATGTTGCAGCCAATCCAGTTTTTCATGAACGTACCAAACACATTGAAGTCGATTGTCATTTTGTCCGGGATCTTGTTCAATCTGGCGCTATTGTTACTCACCATATTCGTACGGCGGACCAACCTGCAGACTTGTTCACTAAGGCTCTCGGACGTAATCAGTTTCATTCATTACTTGGCAAGTTGGGCATTTTCGATCCCCATACTCCAACTTGACGAGGAGTGTTAAGGAATTAGAATATTCTTGCAATTTTACGTGTAACTGTGATTGTATTTATTACCTTTTTCTAACTTGTATAGGTATCATGTACCACTATATAATGTATCCTGAATTGATTAATACAATATAGATACACAATTATTATCTTTATTTTCTACGGGAAGCCACAAGGTAAGAAAATAAAACATGGTTGTGCTCCCCCCATAAATGACCTAAAAAACGTGTTCATAACCTAAAAGTAAAAACATGTTTAATAACCATGTGGAATTCTTTGTCAGCAATAATGTCATACAGAAAACCTGAAAAAACCATCTTAGAAATTCTCCTCCTAACTAAAGATAAGTTGTAGTTTTTCTGATATATAGAAACCATACGAATGACATTATGCAAACCAACAAATTTTCAATGCATTGTGGAAGTTGTTCTGATTTCAATGATTTTGTATTGCAAACAGTGCATTTACAGACATCGACATTAATAAGAATTTGAAAAAGTATGTTAAAAAAATAAAACTCATAATATACGGCCATCACTCTTATATGTAACTAAAATAAATTATCCATCCCCATTTATTTAGACAAAAAAATGTTTATCCACAAAAGAAACAGATACCTTAGAAATAAGATAAGTGAGGGTTTATTGTACGATGCCTTATTTAATTAAATCTTGAAAAAGTAAGTTGGGAAGATTCTGTGGGCCTATAAATGAGGAGATAATGTACTCCCTCGTGTTCTTTTATTATGATCCTAATTTTTGGGCACAAATTTTTTTAAAAAAACAAATGGATGATAGAGATTGTATTAAAAGTATAAAAAATAAAATGTGTAGATAAAAATAATCTAGCATTTACTAAAAGGGGAATGAGCCAATATAAAAAAATTATCCAAAAAAAAAGTGAACCATTATTAGTGGATCGGAGGGAGTAAGGTGATTTTAGGAAAAAGAGAGTAGGATGGTAAACTATATCCAGAATATTCTGGAATCTGGATGTCTCTTTCATCTTTCATCTAAAATTAAGAATTGGTCCTATTTTTTTTTTTACTTTGTTAAGGCACTGAAAATATGGTAAGAACATTTAAATTATCTTAGGATACTTATTAAAAGAAATCCTACCAACCGCATGGTTGACACAAATCGTTGTCAGGGGTAGAATGGTAAATTCTCATGCACTTGCTCACACACATGGCTGCCTAACCATGTAAGTCCTATCAAGTGGTTGCCCAAAACGACGTCGTTTTGGGCATTTAAAAAAATGGCTACCTAACCATGTGCGTCTACAGGTGCTGTCAAGTGGCTACCCAAAATGACATCATTTTAGGCATTTAAAAAAAACCAATAATAATATACCATTGGACGGTTCGAGAGGTGAAGGTTCCAGTGGAGGTTCGAGAGGTAGTGGGTTCGAGTGGTACTAGTTCGAGAGGTACGAGTTCGAGAGGTGAAGGCTTCATTGAACAATTTGAGAGGTGAATGTTAGGGGTTCCATTGGAGGGGTTAGAGAGGTAACCATTCGAGAGGTGAAGGTTCCAGTGGAGGGTTTGAGAGGTAGTGGGTTCGAGAGGTAGTGGGTTCGAGTGGTAACCATTGGAGGGGTTCGAGAGGTACCAATTCGAGAGGTAAAGGTTGAAGTACAGAGGGTTCGAGAGGTACCAATTCGAGAGGTAAAGGTTGAAGTACAGAGGGTTCGAGAGGTACCAATTCGAGAGGTAAAGGTTGAAGTACAGAGGGTTCAAGTGGAGGGGTTTGAGAGGTACTAATTCAAGAGGTGAAGGTTCCAGTGGAGGGTTCAAGAGGTAGTGGGTTCAAGTGGAACTGGTTCGAGAGGTGAAGGTTCCATTGGACAATTCAAGAGGTGAGGGTTAGGGGTTCCATTGGAGGGGTTTGAGAGGTAACCATTCGAGAGGTGAAAGTTCAGGTGGAGAGGGTTCAAGTGGAGGGGTTCCATTGGAGGGGTTCGAGAGGTACCCATTCGAGAGGTAAAGTTTCAGGTGGAGAGGGTTCCATTGGAGGGGTTCAGAGGTACCGTTTCGAGAGGTGATAGTTCAGGTGGAGAGGGTTCAAGTGGAGGGGTTCGAGAGGTACGAAATCGAGATGTGAAGGTTCTATTGGAGGTTCGAGAGGTGAAGGTTCCTGTGGAGGTTCGAGAGGTAGTGGGTTCGAGAGGTACGGGTTCGAGGGGTGAAGATTCCATTGGAGGGTTCGATAGGTGAAGGTTCATGTGGAGGTTCGAGAGGTCGTGGGTTCGAGTGGAGGGTTTGAGAGGTACAAATTCGAGTGGTGAAGGTTCCATTGGAGATTCGAGAGGTGAAGGTTCCTCTGGAATTCCAGTGGTGAGAGTTCGAGTGGGGGGGGGTTTCGAGAGGTAATGGTTCGAGAGGTGAAGGTTCCATCAGACAATTCGAGAGGTGAAGGTTAGGGGTCCCATTGGAGGGGTTCGAGAGGTACCAATTTGAGATGTGAAGGCTCAGATGGAGAAGGTTCAAGTGGAGGGGTTCGAGAGGTACCGATTCGAGAGGCGAAGGTTGAGGTACAAATGGTTCAAGTGGAAGGGTTTCATTAGAGGGGTTCGAGAGGTACGGATTCAAGATGTGAAGGTTCTATTAGAGTTCGAGAGGTGAAGGTTCCAGTGGAGGTTCGAGAGGTAGTGGGTTCGAGCGGTACGAATTCAAGAGGTGAAGGTTCCAGTGAAATTAGAGAGATGAGAGTTCGAGTGGAGGGGTTCCATTGGAAGGGTTCGAGAGGTATAGATTCGAGATGTGAAGGTTCTATTGGAATCTATTGGAAGTTTGAGAGGTTAAGGTTCCAGTGGAATTCGAGAGGTGAGAGTTCGAGTTGGGGGGTTCGGGAGGTATGGGTTCAAGAGGGAAAGGTTCCATTGAAAAAATTGATAACTGAAGGTTAGGAGTTCAATCAGAGGGGTTCGAGAGATAACCATTTGAGAGGTGAAGGTTCAACTAGAAAGGGTTCAAGTGAAGGGGTTCCATTGGAGAGGTTCGAGAGGTGAATGTTGAGTTACAGAGGGTTCAGGTTGAGGGGTTCGAGATGTAGTGGGTTTGAGAGGTATGGGTTCGAGAGGTGAAGGTTCCATTTGACAATTTGAGAGGTGAAGGTTAGGGGTTCCATTGGAGGGGTTCGAGAGGTAACCATTCAAGAGGTGAAGGTTCAGGTGGAGAGGGGGGTTCGGGAGGTACCCATTCGAGAGGTGAAGGTTCAGGTGGAGAGGGTTCCATTGGAGGGGTTCGAGAGTTACCAATTCGAGATGTGAAGGTTCAGTTGGAGAGGGTTCAGGTACATAGGGTTTAAGTGGATGGGTTCGAGAGGTACCCGTTCGAGAGGTGAAGGTTGAAGTGGAGAGGGTCCTATTGGAGGGGTTCCATTAGAGGTGTTCGTGAGGTACCAATTCAAGAGGTGAAGGCTGAGGTACAGAGGGTTCAAGTGGAGGGGTTCTGGAGGTACGGATTCAAGATGTGAAGGTTCTATTGGAGGTTCGAGAGGTGAAAGTTCCAGTGGAGGTTCGAGAGGTAGTGGGTTTGAGTGGAGAGTTCGAGAGGTTCGTATTCGAGTGGTGAAGGTTCCATTGGAGATTCAAGAGGTGAAGGTTCCAGTGGAGGTTGGAGAGGTAGTAGGTTCGAGCGGAGGGTTCGAGAGGTACAAATTCGAGCAGTGAAGGTCCCATTGGAGGTTCGAGGGGTGAGAGTTCGAGTGGGGAGTTCGAGAGGTGAAGGTTCCATTGGAGGGTTTCGAGAGGTGAAGGTTAGGGGTTCCATTGGAGGGTTTCGAGACGTACACATTCGAGAGGTAAAGGTTTAGGTGGAGAGGGTTCAAGTGGAGGAGTTCCATTGGAGGGGTTCGAGAGGTACAGATTCGAGAGGTGAATATTCTATTGGAGCTTCCATTGGACACTTGAATTGGTACCTCTCGAAGTGCTCTACTCAAACCCCTCCACCCGGACTTCTTCACCTGAAGGTTCACCTCGCGAATCAGTACCTCTCGAACCCCTCCACTCGAACCCCTCCACCTGGACCTCTTCACCTAAAGGTTCACCTAGCGAATCAGTATCTCTCGACCCCCTCCACTCGAACCACTTCCTCTCGAACCCCTCCACTCGAAACCCTCCACCTGGACCTCTTCACCTGAACCTTCACCTCGTGAATCCGTACCTCTCGAATCGTCCTCTTCAACCAATTACATGTAAAATTGATACATTTGTAGCTTCAATTACAACTCTTTAAACATTCTTATAGAATTTCTATAATTTGTTATCAAGCTCACCGCACAACGCGCTGCATCACCTAACTAATATATATATATATATATACTCCCTCTGTCCCAAATTAAACTGCATACTTTCCATTTTTGGCTGTCCCCAAATAAATTGCAATGGTCAGAACTTACCCATTTCAGCCTAGTTGACCAATGGTGAAAAGATGAAAATGCCCCTGGACCTTATAAAAATTACATGGATTTAATCTGATTAAGCCATTTCATTAGCAAATGCTGGGACGCGTGTTGCTTTATTGAGCAGTGTACTGACCCATTTGAAAATGGTCAGACTTATCACATGCGTGCCTTTCGCTATTCCCAATCTCCATTATTGCTCTCCCAACGCTCCCTTTCTCTCTACTCTATTACTGCTCAACGATCCATTCACAGCTCATTTCAGTCTGTTGTCTTTACGAAATCACAACGACGCTCTCTACTCCCTCAAAGCTTGAAAACCCTAGGCCCTCCATATCTGATCTGTGGTGAAGAATTTGTGTTTCTGTTGAGCCTCCTTTGTTAATCGATCCTCGTTTTATGTTTTCAATCACAGCCTTTTAGTTTCCAATCTCGGGTTTTCTAAAAACAATGTTGGCCATTTTGAAAATGAACTTGATATCTGCGTTGTTGGTTTCCATGTCATCATTTTCTTGTTCTGGTCTGTGTTTGTGTCGGATTTTTTGTGGGTTTTGTACTGATTTGGCTGCTTCTTAAGTTGTTGGTTCTGGTTTCTTAGTTGTTGCGTGTTAAAACCGTTGAAATGTATACGGATCTTCAGTTTTCAAGTATAAAATCGGGCGCATGCGAAGAATTTGTGTGGTTTTCGAGCTTTTGAGTTTAGAAACCTAGATTTATCGTGCTCTTCGTTGGATATTTTGAATCCCTTTGGCAGATTTGACACATATATGCCCTAGTTTGTGGTTTTGTTCCTGTGCCGGGTTAATTTCATCCTTGATTCGTTGAAATTTGTGTTCTTTCTCAAGAAAAGCATGGTTAAAGTTTGATTATTGGCAAATTTGTTGTACTTTGTACCAAGATCTGTGACTAAAGTGCCCCTGTTCTAACTATTCTTCCTCTTTGGCCTATTAATGTTATTGATATGACTTTGGTAGGGTGTCTTATGTTTTTATTCTTCGTGATTTAAAAAGATGTGACATTGGAAGTGCTTTCATGCGAAGTAAATGTGTTTTCCTGATAATTTTCAGTGTTGTGTTAAGAAATAGTTCAAACCCGCTGTTTGTTTGCTTATGAATTTTCAGTGTTATGTTATGAATTACTGATACTGTATTGTTTCTTACTGCTGCTAGTTTGCTTTTCAAACCCTAGCCCCATCCATAGTCATAGACAACAACTATTTTTGCATTCTATTCTTTGCTTTTGTAACCCATTCCCCACCCATTGTGTCTACCCTTACCTGATGGATCACGGTGACAGGGCCATGGCTGGGCAGGGTGAGTCCCCCCCTTGCCAATCCTTGAGTGATTCCGATTATGACTCTCAGTTTCAGGCCAATATTGATCCTACTTTATTTACTGGCCTTGATGACATTGGGTCACCACCCAAGGGCAGTAAACTCACCCCCTCCAGTGTTCTGTCCTAGACACTGACTCGTTTGAATCTGGGGATACCCCAGTGGCAACACATTTTAGTCTTATACCTGAAGCAATCCTGTATCACTCAGATTCAGATCCTGATTCTGATCAAACACATCTTCTTCATCCACATGCATCACACTCCCATGATTCTGATGAAACACTGCCCCTTGATTCTGATGAAACCCTGCCCCCTGATTCTGATGAAACACAACCCCCTGATACTGATAAATCTGATTCTGAATCCTGGTGTGATCCACATCCATCAGTGTACTTTAAGGGTAATGAATTCCCCAAGTATGGTGAGCCTGGTTTCTGGGAACTGGGGTCTGTCTATATCCTGGTAACTGGACTGGGTATGTTCGTCATATTGATTCTGATACTGGAAAATAAATTTATTACTCACAGGTTTGTAATAAACGTACGCTTTTGTTGATGCAATTGCTTTGAGTTGTAATATTATTGACAATGTACTGACATGTTACCTTTAAATGCAGGTTTGCATAGTAGTGCAACTACTTGGTGTTGCTATTTGTCTGTGATAACTTGTTTGCTACTTGTCTGTGATAGCCTGTTAGCAACTGTTTTATGCTGGGTACTTGAGTCTGTGTGTTGTTAATGATCAAATGTGCAACCACTCAGATTTTGACTCGGATTCAGTTGAAACCCTGGTGGGTGTTACCCATTTTTCATCTGAATCCGATGCAGAACCTGAGTTAGGCAGGGTATGTTTCATATCAGGGGCAATAATGGGAGCAATGAAAGTTATGCATGTGTATGTGTTTGTGGTTCTCATATGCATCCATGCAGTAATGTTTCCAAAAGTCACTGACCTTGGCTGGGCATATGTTAAATGCATTTTATATGATGTATCATAGCTTCTCAAATTGTTTGTGATAGCATGTTTATGTGCTGGTTGAACCCTTGATTAATGATGTAGCTGTGATGAATGATTAAAACATACAACCATGCCTATCAGCCTCGAAATTGATTTGATCTTGGCGGGGCATAATGTGATTAAACCCATTTCTGAAATTATTTGCCCAATCCACCCTGTATTAGTTGATAGCCACCTATGATGATATTGTTTGTTCACACTTAGGCAGCAACCATGTTTTTTGGAAAAACACATGGATGGCAGCCTTGTAGTGTCTTTTGCCACGAAATGGTTGTGTGTGTCTAGTCATCCATTACATTCTAGTTAATGTTTGTTTGCCTCAGTTCTAAAACAAAAATTTACGAAACACATGTTTTAGAAATTGCATGCATACTGAATGGAGTTTAGCCCTCCCAGCTTTTACAAGGTTGCCCTATAAACTTATCTTTACCAAAACTAACTGGTAAGTTTACCCTAGACCTGAAACTAGAAGCACAACCCTACAAAAGTACAGATCCCATGCACATCTAAACTATCTCTATACTAATCAACAGGTCTTGAATATGCCTTGTTCTTCCAATAGGCACCATGTGTTCCAAACAACCCCTTGCTAGCTCTGGGTCAACAATTAGATTGTGGGGCAGCATCCCAAGGTTTCTTAGCCTCTCTTTACCCATATGTGGCAGTTTAAAATCATTCCCACCTCTGCATTTCATGATTTCCACCATGACACGTTGTAGACTCAGGAAAATCTTGTCAATAATTTTTGGATCATATCTCTGAAATGCATCATACACAGTCTGCAGTAACTCATCTAGGTTTTGACTAGGGTTTTGCTGCTGTAAACTTTGAATTGAGGCAAAAAACCCCAAATCCAGAATGTTTAGGTCGGGTGATTTTGATGGTTGGCACACTAACTGTATATTGAAACCATCTGAGGTGGCTGCAGCTAGAAATTGAGGGCCATTTGCAAATATGTGACAATGGGCATTATCTTGTTGTATGAAAATGTTTTTAGTTGCCCAAACTGGCCATTTCTGCTTGATTGCTGGTATCAGCTCATGAATCAACTTGTGTCTTATGATGTCTCTAGTTATGGATGATATGGGTTTGAGAATCATGGTTCCTCTAGATCTATTTACAGTGGTGTACTTGGCTGGTACATAATCCACGTATGGAAATACCCCTATTTTCCCATCAAACATTACATTACCCTCTAAGTCAAGTAAAGGTCTAGACACATCATATAAAAACATGAGTTTTGGAACATAATGCTTGCTTTGTGTGATTCTGTATGGTTCAGGTTCATTGGGACCTAGAATATACCTTGTTGTTGCCTCTGTCAAGTACAACCACTTTTCATCGATGTGTATCACATTTTCCATAGGGTTGAACAACATGTTACACTCCAGCTTACTTAGGCCCCATTCTAGCCTTGATTCTTTGCATGCCAAACTTAGCTGTGGATGAACTGCATTAGTGTGGCTTCTGATCTCCTTGCTTGCTATAGCTCTATGTATTGTGCTTTTTCCAACCTGCAACTGTGCTGCTGTGCTCCGACAGGTTTGCCGGTACCTAAGTGGCACTGCCATTAAGGCCTCCACATCGATTGATTTCTTGGTTCTGCCACAACGGCCATGCCTTTTTGAACGGGCATTCACAGCTTCTCCATTATGAAGTTGCTGCTTCACACGCGCCCATATAGTAGAGATGGTTCGAACTGAACATGACCATCTCTCTGCTGTCTCCAGTCTCTGTTGCCGCTGAATCTGCCCATTTTTTGAGTTTTTAAGCATAAAATGGGCTATGTCTAGCCTCTGCTCATCTGTCAGGTTTGCCCCAACCATCACAGCTGTGCTCGATGATGAATTCAGAATGTAGGAGGGAGATTTGTTTTCTGTATTTGGCCAGTTCCTGAAGAACTTGCCAAAACTATTCTGAGAGCTGTCCCCTTTTTTTAGATTGGATTGATTTGGGAGATGTAATAAATGCCCCTATTTATAGAAGTTAGGCTGAAATTTTTAAACGTGTAAACAGTGGCTTCATTTGGCTCCGGAATTGAAATTTTGGAGCCAAAAATTAGAAAAATGAGGGAATGGTTACTGTTCCCGTCAGGGATCAGTAACATTTTAAGCTTTTTTGAACATTAAATCAACTCTCACATCAGAGTACAAAATTCAGCTTTTTTAACTGAAAAACTGATCAAATTCCATTGTTCAATTTTACAGCCAAAATTCTCTTTTATGCGATTTAATTTGGGACGGAGTGATAATATATAAAAGTCAATTGTAGACACTCATATGGCTATAAAGAAAGAATTTGATTGATATTCTGCTTGCTGCAGTCAGTAACTGTACATATATCGTCGCCATGTGCCAAGAAACTAGCCATCATCATCAATTCATATAATAGCCCCGATTTGCTGGCTCATCTAGAGAGATTATTCAAAATGGTATGCGCTTTTAATTGAAATTTACAATTTTGTACTCCTTTAGTTTCACTAATAGTGACACACTTTCTAATTTTAAATATTTATTTTATATTGACATTTTTTAGTTATGACAAGTTTAAGGTTATTATAGCCATTTATTTTACTTTTCTTTAATTTAATTCAATTTCATCTACTATTTAGCATCCCTTAAATTCTACCATACAAAACTAATGTGCCACTAATAGACAAATGAAGGAAGTACCTAAGTTTTAAAAATGTTCTGAAAGGTACTAATTTTTTCATTAATATCCCAAGGCTCCCAACACTAATATTATTATCTAGGTGGTTTTTTCTCGTAAAGAGAGCAATGTCCATTTCACTCTGTAGCTCCTTCATCTTCTTTGTTACTTCTACTTTCATATAACTGTTGAAAAAAATTACTAAAGGGGAAACACACCTACAACCATACTAGTAACTCTGGTTCTTTAACTTCATTCATCATAAGGTTGTTGGCAACATAGGCTCTGTTTGGTAGAAATGTGCTTATAAGTAAATTTATCTTATTTTGAAAGCAAAGAAAGATCACTCATACCACCTTATGTTTTTTCAAATAATAATTTTTACTTTTAAAATAAATTATTTTTTAACAATTTACTATACACTAAAAAATATTTTATTTATAAACAAAATAACTTATAAGTTCTGCCAAATAGAGCGATGACGTCAAATAGAGTCATAACGTAGCCTGCAACGAAATTCTGCTATATAATCTGCAGGTATCTTAGATAGATGTCCATGAACCATTATCCATGCATTTCTGTTATTTAATTCTCCAAATTTAACATGCACAACCTTTACATGCTTTCATTAAGGTTTAGGGTTTAGTAGATTAACATGACATGTGATAGAGATTAGTGATTATTCGAGAATATACATTATTACTACTCCATCAGTCCCAGTCTATTTTATACAGAATCTTTTTTTGGTAAAAAATGTTAAACTTTGACCACATATGTGAATAGGTATATGAACAATAATTTTATCGTATGAGATATGGTGAGACTCATCGTAAAATATAGTTTTTCAATAACAAATTTTTGTGTGTTATTATTGTCCGTATCTACACATATTTACAGTCAAACATTTTTATTAGAGACACTGAAAAGATTCTGTGTAGAATAGAGTGATATAGGGGGTGTACTATGTTACATGTTAAATTTTCAGTTCTTTATCTAGATCATATGGTTACTATATAAAAGGAATACTTGGAAACGGCACGCTTGTGTCAACCGTCGTCAGGGGCATAGTGGTCATTTCCCAGCAAAACCGAATGTGTGCCCTTCTATGTGCTCTTAAGTGGCTGCACAAAACGACGTCGTTTTGGGTACCACTTTTGTCCTTTTGTGCATCCCATTTGTCAAAAGTTTTTGTACCTTCGTGTGCGACTGCATGTGCTACCATGTGGCCGATGAAAACGACGTCGTTTTGGGCACCCCTTCGAGGGGTCCAGCTCTCAGCCCTCGAAGGGATGGACTCTTAGCCCTCGAAGGGATGGACTCTTCTATCCTCGAAGGGGTGCACTCTCAGCCCTCGAAGGGGTCCAGCTCTAAGCCCTCGAAGAGGTTTAGCTCTCATCCCTCGAAGGGGTCCAGCTCTCAGCCCTCCAAGGGATCAGCCCTCAGCCCTCGAAGGGATCAGCCCTCAGCCCTCGAAGGGGTTTAGCTCTCAGCCCTCAAAGGGATGGACTCTCAGCCCTCGAAGGGATTGACTCTTCTATCCTCGAAGGGGTCTAGTTCTCAACCCTAGAAGGGATGTAATCTTCAGTCCTCGAAGGGATGAACTCTTCTACCCTCAAAGGGGTGGACTCTTCTATCCTCGAAGGGGTGGACTCTTCTATCCTCGAATGGGTGGACTCTCAGCCCTCGAAGGGGTCTAGCTCTCAGCCCTCAAAGGGGTCCAACTCTCAGCCCTCAAGGGGTCCAGCTACGAGCCCTCGAAGGGGTCAAGCTCTCAGCCCTCGAAGGGGTCTAGCTCTCAATCTTCAAGGGATAGAGTCTTCAGTCCTCGAAGGGGTCCAACTCTCAGTCCTTGAAGGGGTCTAGCTCTCAGCCCTCGAAGGGGTGGACTCTTCTATCCTTAAAGGGGTAGACTCTTCTATCCTCGAAGGGGTGGACTCTCAGCCCTCGAAGGGGTCTAGCTCTCAGCCTTCGAAGGGGTTTAGCTCTCAGCCCTTGAAGGGGTCCAGCTCTCAGCCCTCGAGGGGATGGACTCTTCTATCCTCGAAGGGGTCTAGCTCTCAGCCCTCAGAAAGGGACTGAGTCTTCAGTCCTCGAAGGGGTCTAGCTCTCAGCCCTCGAAGGGGCGGGCTCTCAGCCCTCGAAGGGGTGGACTCTCAGCCCTCGAAGCGATGGACTCTTCTATCCTCGAAGGGGTGAACTCTTCTATCCTTGAATGGGTGGAATCTTAGCCCTCGAAGGGGTGGACTCTCAGCCCTCACAGGGGTGGACTCTCAGCCCTCGAAGGGGTCCAGCTCTTAGCCCTCGAAGGGGTCAAGCTCTCAGCCCTCGAAGGGGTCAAGCTCTCAGTCCTCAAAGGGGTCCAGCTCTCAACCCTTGAAGGGATGGACTATTCTATCCTCGAAGGGGTCTAGCTCTCAACCTTCGAAGGGATGAAGTCTTCAGTCCTCGAAGGGGTCTAGCTCTCAGCCCTCGAAGGGGTGGACTCTTCTATCCTCGAAGGGGTGGACTTTCTACCCTCTAAGTGGTCTAGCTCTCAGCCCTCGAAGGGGTCCAGCTCTCAGCCCTCGAGGGGATGGACTCTTCTATCCTCGAAGGGGTCTAGCTCTCAGCCCTCTAAGGGATAGAGTCTTCAGTCCTCAAAGAGGTCTAGCTCTCAGTCCTCGAAGGGGTCTAGCTCTCAGCCCTCGAAGGGGTCTAGCTCTCAGCCCTCGAAGGGGTCTAGCTCTCAGCCCTCGAAGGGGTGGACTCTCAGCCCTCGAAGGGGTGGACTCTCAGCCCTCGAAGGGGTGGACTCTCAGCCCTCGAAGGGGTGGACTCTCAGCCCTCGAAGGGATGGACTCTTCTATCCTCGAAGGGGTGGACTCTTCTATCCTCAAAGGGGTGGACTCTTCTATCCTCGAAGGGGTGGACTCTCAGCCCTCAAGGGGTCTAGCTCTCAGCCCTCGAAAGGGTGGATTCTCAGCCCTCGAAGGGGTGGATTCTCAGCCCTCGCAGGGGTGGACTCTCAGCCCTCGATGGGGTCCAGCTCTCAGACCTCGAAGGGATGGACTCTTCTATCCTTGAAGGGGTATAACTCTCAGCCCTTGAAGGGATGAACTCTTCTATCCTCGAAGGGGTGGACTCTTAGCCCTCGAAGCGGTCTAGCTCTCAGCCCTCGAAGGGGTCCAGCTCTCAGCTCTCGAAGGGAAGGACTCTCAGTCCTCGAAGGATTCCAGCTCTCAGCCCTCGAAGGGATGGACTCTCAGCCCTCGAAGGGGTCCAGCTCTCAGCCCCCGAAGGGGTCTATCTCTCAGCCCTCGAAGGGGTACATTTATAGCTTCAATTACAACTCTTTTAACATTTCTATACAATTTCTATAATTTTTTATCAAGCTCACCGCGCGGTGTAGCCACACTAGTCATGATGCATGCTTTTAAAACTGCAGGCCGCAAAGATCATACTAGAATTGTCATTTTCCTAGTTTTTAATATTACAAGAACAAATTCTAAAACCCTTGATTTCCAGTCCCTAAATTTCTCAGTTTCAAATGTTGATTTTCATCATAAAATAAAAGAGCAACACGAGATATAAAATATAAACTCAAACACCTTCAAAGCCATTACAAGTTGTAGTATTAAGTTCATTTACGTTAGAAAGTAGTAAGCTAATACGGAAGCTAGAATCAATCGCAAAGCATGCAACTTGTATAGTATTTGATGAATTTTCGAATAGAAAACTAGAGAGATAAATCTATGTAAATGTTGTACTCATATTTTGTTATTTATGACACACTTATTATAAATTAATATTTTATTTTATTTGGCACTATTTTCATTTTTGGCAAGATTATTTCAATTTCATCTACTCCATCCGTCCCATCTCAAATTGTACACTTCAATTTATGTCACTATTCACTGTCCAACTTTGACCACAGATTTTAATAGATATATAAATAATAATATTATCATATGTTATATGGTTGGATTCAACGTAACAAAGAGTTTCTAAATGTCAAAATTTTATTTGTCATCATTATATGTAGTTAAACATATTAACAGTCAAACATGTTTTTTGATAATCGTGAAAAAAATTTCTTGCAATTTGAGGTGGGACGGAGGGAGTACTCATTATACTTTTTACTTTATACATTCAATTTCATCCACTCTTTTTGTTCACCTAAATCCAATCACATAAACCTATAGTGCAATAAATAGAAAAACGGAGGGAGCATAGATCTTTCAACATTCTGGCATCGCCTTGCTACAGACTACTCTCTCCATCCCAGTAGTAATGACATATTATTTTTCCACGGTCTTCAATGATCATGTTTGACCATCAATATCTATAGCTACATATACCAATTCTGCATAATAATTTTTTTTTAGAAAATATATGTTAAGATGAATTCAACAACATCTCACCTGATATATTTAGAAAATATATGTTAAGCTGAATTCAACAACATCTCACATTATATATTTATTATATATATACTAGTGGAGTACCCTCACGTGTTACGCGGTATCATTAATTAAAATATTGAGATTAAGTTTTATTTAAAAATTTAAAGTTTAGTCATTTAAGGAAGATTAAATGAATTATGAAGTGAAATAGTTAATTTAGTTAGAAACATTTAAATATTTAATATAATAAAAATTAATTATTTTTTAAATAAAATTTCATTCAAATTATTTGAAAAGTAATTATTTATATGTTGATATTCATTTTAAAAGGTTATCATAATTATATGTATCTCATTGCAATAAATAAAAATAAATACTAAATACCTTATTAGTGTCACTAATTATAAAATGTCCTCATTTAACATTTACACTAGTGTAGGGTGGGGGGATTAAAGACGGTTCTATTGGACCAGAGAAGACACTTTTTTTGTGTCTTCTCTGCCTTTGATCGTCACTGATCAAAGGCGGTTCCGAGAACCGGTTTTGTTGGTAACCATAGAAGGTGGTTAAATTCCGCCTTTGAAAGGCTGACCGAACCGCCTTTAAACTGCTTCCAAACTCGGAAGTGCCTTGAGTCCATTGTGTAATGCAGAAATTTCCGGTACCGCCAGTGAATGTTGCTTCCGGTACCTGAAGGGCAATCAAGCACTATTCTAAGGTTCCTGCATCGGGTGTCAAACCAGCTCCTATTTACGAACTCGGAACCTACATGATATTTGTCGGATGTTCTGGTACTTCCAGTACCGAAAGTGATAATACTTCTTACATCAGGTGTTACTTATGTTCGTAATCTGTTTTTTTATTGTATTTATCGTTTATATTGTAATAAACTTCCGAGTTCGGAAGTTGTGTCATTCTTGAGTCTTCCGAGTTTGGAATCAGTTATTATCTCTTTAGAAAATTTTGGTAATGCACATGAAAAACTTCCGAATACGGAAGCAGACTCAGCTGCAATGGTAAAAAATTTCATTCATTGCCGTAACCCAATTAATTTGGATCTAGCACAATACAATTTCGATTAATGATCGTATACATTGTACGTGCTTACAAAAATGTATAGATAACACTAAACAAGCAAGTATCTATACGTAGGAATAAATTTCACCTACATATCTATTCCACAAATGACATGTCAATGACTAATGCTACTCAACACTCAACATCTCGATCGAAGTTTTAACAAAAATGTACAATCAAGCAACTATCTATAGATAGGAATAGAAAACATGCAAATTCTATTCCTCAAAATACATGTCACGAGCGTTGGAAAATTCTAAGGTACCACATTTGGAGCTCCAAGAGTTGCGGATCGTACATGAACTAGATATCTTGCCAAACAATTTCTTGCATTATTGATGTCGTCTTGTGAATACGACTTGGAATCCACTGGGAACATCTATGCGAATGGAAAACAATAGTAGTTATTATTTGGTACTTTTGTAGATAAAAATCAGGAGGCAAGTCTTGAAAAAAATACTAACTTTATCAATTTCAAGGAAATCCAATCGTATTTCTTTGACACACTCTGCTGCATATAACATTATGTAGTACCCACACTCCCAGGTCTGTGCTTGTCTCTTGTATTGATAGTTAGAGAAAACTAGTACTATATAATAACTAGCATCTTTAATTAATTGTAAACGTCTATTGTATTTTATACCTTGATTTGTATTACACGTAAGGCCGTTGTGACAATCAACCCATTGAATGCACTCTCCAAGATATCAAGAATAGATTTCAAAGGTTGAAAGTGCAACTGATCCATCCAGTAGACAAGCTTCTTCTCCGGAACAATCAAAATTAATCTCCAATGATCACTACAACCAAACAAGTGTTTGATCAAAATATGTACTCAAACACCAGAATAGAAGGGCATGTAGGACAATATTAAATTGAAAACATTACCTCTCAATGTAAGGTGCAACAAATAATTTTTTATCCTTGTGTGCAATGCATTTTCGAGCATAACCAATCTAGTCATGCTTCGAACACCCAATCCTCTGTGTCATCAATGGACACAAGTATCCTACCCAACCCTTTCCTCTTTGATTAGAAAAGAAAAACATGCACCTTAGCCATAACATGTTGAATATTAGACATGAATTTAATTGAAATGCAAATAGTAAACAGTTGGAATTTTTTTGGAAATTAAGTAATGCACTTATAGTAGGAATATGGACACGATTGTTTGGTTCACTTGGTCACACTTGTATAATTCCTACAGATCACTCCTCAACACAATTATGTCTTGATTTCTTCCAAAAACACCTTCATTTCTCAAAAATGTGTAGGTGGAGTTATGATGGTGTGCGTTGAGAAAATTGCACAAAACCTGGATGAATGCCAAGGAACCCTTCTGGACTTGTGGCTTTGCTATAGCGGGCTTCTTGACATTCATAGTCTTTGGAATAGTTTTGTTTTTTCTGTGGTCGGCTAGCCTTCAGATGACCGTCTTTTGTAGGGTCGACGTATACGAGGCGTCGAGGCCATAGAACGACAATTCCTTGAGCGGTTCCTACCTTCTTATACTCTTTTTATAGTATTGGTAAGCTTGCATTTTGCACATAGGCTTTGTCCACCATCACCCTTTCCGTTCCATTGGGGATTGGAATTGAATGGTGATTTTTATAGACTCGTAGAAAATACCATCCGCAACATGGAGTGGGTTTGCACTGTCACCCTCATATATAGAAAGCTCACATAATTAGGAACCCTACATCATTTAGTTAACAAATAAATTAACATCGTCATGAAAAGTAGTAAAAATGATTAAAATAATAAATTTAACCTTTTTTGGGGTGGAAAGGATGTTTTTATCTGAAGTATCTTCAATCCTTGGTATTTGATGCAATAAGTTATGGTTCACTTCTACTTCACCTGGACAGTGGTGTGATCCTCTAGAAGGCAGTTCCCAATCACTATTCAAATCATTCAAGATGCCGGACAATTGTAGGCCGGTGTGCTTCAACAATTTGCGAATTAAGATATCTTGTTGTTCAATTTTCTTGTCCCTTATAATTGACTCTTTCTGCAAAGTGTAAAGTCTCGAAAGTTTTACCTTATGCTATGAACGTACAATGCCAAAAGCCTCTCTTTGAGTCACGAAAGCACCAACCCCTTATGCGCGTCCCGGGTGGTCGGTTTTTTCGGTGGCCTCGCGCAAAATATCATGCTTTCCGATTGGAATAAATGTACCGGCTTTTTCATCATGTTTCAATTTAGCCTAGTTTAATTCAAAATAATAAATGCGGTAGTAAATAGAAAATTCTATCTTTTTCCTCTAAAAGAGATTTCGAGTTTAAAATAGAACATGAAAAAAAACTCTTACCACTTTTTCTGCGATTCAAATCGCCTCTTCCTTTGCATATTCACCCTCGTTGTTTCTTTGATCTCTTTGGAATAGATCACACTGATATATTATTTTGACTTCCAATGGTACAACTGATCTTCCAACTTCCTCCTCGTCCACCCCCCCTCCATCGCCAATAAACCATCTTGTTCATATTTTTCCTTTATGATCTCCAGCGCCGCTAAGGAATAACCATCGAGGCTCTTTTGATGGGGCGTTATGTTCATTCCCATGAATTTTTTTTTCTCATCTCTCATACCCTACGAGAAACGTGGGAAGGCATGTGACATTCACACTAAAAAGCCATAATAAAATCACGTGATTTTTAGAGTACTAACATTTTTTGCAGTTTCTAATTCTCTTTTCTTGTGGATTTTCCAACTCACTTGTTGCATATGCGTGTAGGTAAGCCATGGACGGTCACCTTTTTCCGTTGAGTAGACATAATCTCTTGATAATGTATTCTTGTGTTCTCGCCAGCTTTTTGATAGCATGCTCATCGTCTTCTTCCTTAGGTCGTCTATGTCCGGCGCTTCGATTTCAAATGGTCTCTACGGGTTTTAGAAGAATTCTAAGTGACTATGGGTTTATAGAATTTTGTTATTGCAAAACAAGGGATTAGAAAGGAAATGTAATCATGTACGTAGATGTACCTTGCATTCCATCCAAAGGGTGGCTTTGTAATCCTTCGGGACATCATGCCGACTATAGTAACATATGTCAACCCTAGTTTGTCCCACCTTCCCAACCTAACTAGACCAGTTTGCACGCTCCTATGACAAGAAAATACCATTTGCGTTGAATACCAAGGGGGTCAATTCTTTTCTTTCTATCCTCCGCTCTAGCGTTCTGCAGTGGGTTTTCACAATTCCTAAAACTACGGGTTCTCCATCTTCTTGATCATCATCTAGCATTATTTCAGTGTTCCCACCTTCGGAAAAATCATGTTCTTCATGAGTCCGTTTCTTAGCCATTATTGAACTTCCAAATTCTATAATCCACTAATTGATCACTTCAACTAGCATGGCAAACCCTATCAATTTAACATGTAACAAATAAATGATTAATTAATCACTTGCATTCATATCAAATATATTAACAACAAAACACATTGTTTTTTCGCAATACAATATCTTAACATGGATAAGCACTGAACATTTGCACACATTTGTTTATGTGAATGAAAAACCCACCTATAGTCTATGTTTTAGATGATTTTTGTTTACCTTATACTCTAATCTTCAAAGGCCTTGTAGATTTCCATTCATTGCCTCAATCAACTCTACATGTGTTGAACATTGAGCACCTAGTGTAGGGTTTTGGTTTATCAACATCAAGGAAGGATCTATGTGAAGATTTGAAGATGGGAGAATTGAGTTCTGGTAGATTTTTGAGGGAAAATGCCCAAAAAAATGTGGATGAATAGTGATTAAAAAATCACTTTGAATTACCTTTAATGCCTTTTAGGGCTTTCCCGTGAATATTACTTGCGAGCAAGGAAGGTTGTCATTTTTTTAATCTCATACACGATTTTCTTACGAATTTGGAAGTAACACTGTATTTCAAATACATAAAATATGACAAGCTTCCCCATTCAGAAGTTCTTTTCAGTATAAAATTTTTTAAGTTTCGGTCATGTTCTAAAATTTCCCCTAATTCCCACACCCTAAACTCTCCTTCCGAAGTTGGACCCAAGAAAACCATAAATTTGAAAGGGAATCATGTCGAGGATGAGGGGAATGTGAAGGAAAAGCGTCCATGACATTGCTTCGACCCGGAGCCACGACCCGTTTGACGAGCCTGGGCGTTCTGACAAATTTTTCAACACAAAAGCAGAAGAGAGGTATGTGGAATTCCTTAAAAAATGGAAATGTTGTAATCCTAAGGTAATGCTGAGTTCTACAATACAAGGATTGTCGCTCGGTTATGTTTTAAGATGCTTTAAAAATAAAGGAATTTACAAATTGTTGACATTGGAGGATAGTGTGCACCCAGACGAGGTTGTCCAATTTTATGCAAATTTAGGTCAAAAATTTGCAAATAGTGACTTGACTATGGTGAATAAAGCTAATGTTACGGTCACTAAGTACACCATCAATGAAGTTTTAGGCAATGAGTATACCAATCCCTCTAAACTAAGGCCTGGAAATCCCAATGGACCCCTTGAAATCTACCACACACAACAGTGGCATGGTGTTACTGGCTCGACACCCTTATGCCCGGTTAAAATAGGGAAGAAATACTTTCACAGAGTAGAGGATACACCGGTAGGGCTGATACTTTTGTTGTGGGTCAGCTAACAGTAAAGCATAAACTAGTCTATGAGTGGATTTGCTTGAATGTTTTTCCGTTGGGAGGGTACGCTTGTAGCCAACTATAGGAAATCCAATGTTCTATTATGTGATGGAGGGTATTCCTATTAATCCTAGCCTTATGATCATTAACTATATGTTGAAGGCAGCAGCTTCGAAAAAGAAAGATCTCTCATTCGGGGGATTGATCACTGCATTGCTTAAGAAGTTTGGGGTTGTACCTGTAGAATGCCACTTAGGATGGATTTTAACGATGAAAGATGGTTTGATCACAAGAAATTGGAAGTAGGCGGCGATTTGAAGTGGTGTCACAAGGTTTTTGAGAGACCAGGGGCACCCAGGGTAGCCGCTAAAGCCACGAAGAGAGCTAGAGATGTAGTTTTGGAGCGTGCCGAGGCATCACGTGAGTTCATCAATATTTTTGTACGACACTTTGTTCAATAGCACTTTATGTTGACACATATTACTCTAAATTTTGTCATTATAGTGTGCATCTAAGGTGATGTTAGCAAGGCAAATGAAGAGCTGGGGTGCATTGAAGCCCGTCATGAAATATTCATCCAGAATGCTGGGGTGCAGTTGGAACTACTTGACGATGAACCAGTGCAAAACTTTGCACCAGAATACTCTGAAAGTGACCCTGATAACGAAGCCACCAGTGATGAAGAATTTGATGCATAGTTTGTCGCAATGTTTCACGATGATTAGTTAAATAATCCTGAAATTTTATTTAAGACCTAGACATTTCCAATCTTATTGTTCTAATAACATTATCAGTACTTGTTGTCGTTAAGGATGTTGAAACTACTGATTACTTTTCAAATATGTTGAATCAAACACTTCCTAATTATGTATGTTTAGGTTGATATAAGACATCCCAAGACCTTGACAAATAGTAGAATAACCACAGGCCATGACGTACTTCCTCCATCGAAAGTCATTCTTGGCAATGTAAATGATGGTCATGAATGAATTCCTAATTCGGAAGTTAGTTGGAACAAATGGAATAGCATATAGTGGATGGAAAACAATAGGAAATATTACTTCTAGGATCAGATGTCTTTTCCATTCCAAATCTGACGGCTTGTCACGAAATTGACATATACTAGTTTTTCTCATCTGAACGGTCTTCCGGTCTTGGAAGCATCCTTCCGAGGTCTGGTTTTGCATATGTTCCAAACTTTCTATCCATCCAACCTTATGCAAAAAAATTGTCAAAAAATGCTATATTTTATGCTCACTCACGAAAGTATTTCCGAACTCGGAAGTACACTTCCAGTGTCAGCTGCCATTTTAGGTGTAAAATTGCTCATCCATTTGAACATTGAAAATGTGTATTTTTCAGTTTCTCGTTTGCAAGTATTGTTTCACTTGTTTGGTAATTAATAGCTGACTTACTTCCGAACTCGGAAATAGATTTGCTATATAAAAAAGGGCAAAATCCCCAAATTAGTTCAATTACAAACCTTATTTTACTAAATCTACTACTTCTGGCGTCGGAATCGATCCAAAATTCCCTCATCTGCATATTTCCTTGCTCATACAATGACCTCATCTTAACATTGAGACAATGGGAGTAAGGTTCAAACCAAGAAAGGCGCTTCCAAAAAGGCTAGGGCAACTTCCATTCAAAGTGCTAGGTTTGTTTCACGCGAGGCCGAATTGAGGTACAACGACTTGCGCACCCATGGTAAATTGATATATTGCTATGTACTAGACTTTAATGAGTACTATAGAATAAGGCTAGCTGAACCTCTTCAATTATTTTCGGAGCAATATATAGAGAAATTGATGACTATGAATGAAGCTTCTCACTTTGATGAAGTGTGTCAGCTTTATAGAAATTTCTATCAGAAAGAGGATGGTTAAGGTTAACGGGTACACTATTAACCTGAGTCCATGGATAATCAATGAATTCATAGAGTATCTGTACAAAGGTCCAGAAAATATGGTTCCCGATGATGTCATGGGACCTTTGAATGATGTTTACTATAGAGAGGCTTTTCCACTATAGGTTGACAACCCTTATGTTGACCTTGTAGCCTATAGTGAAAGTTATTTTGGCCGCGACCTTGACAACTTAGGAAAGCCAGAGAGTTATGACACTAGTAAGTTGACTATAGACCAGTTTATAGTGTACGAAATGATAGCAAGAATTATTGTACCCATTACCGGCCACCTAACCGAGCCTTTTTATGAAACTCTTATAATGCTCTATTACATCATTGAGGGTAGGAAGATTAATCTAGGTGCCATAATCTTCAATCATATGTTTTTGGTTGCAACATCAAAAAAAATATATTAAGAGCCTACCATATGGTAACCTGATCACATTTATCCTAAAGAGCGTGCCCATGATGGCACTACATGGGGAGGACAAGCAATGCAAGTGGTTTGACAAGCAACACTACACAAGGAAGAAGTGGATCTTGGTTGACGGATAAGTGGGCTCACAAGCCAGATGTTCAACCGAACAAGAGGCCGAGAACTGAGCAGGATATAAAACACATGTTTTTCAGTATATTCATTATTTTTAAAAGCTTTCATGCTATAATAACAGGTTATGTTTACTATGCAGACAAAACTTCTCCAACTTTCATGAAAGGGTTCAAGGCATGCTACAAATGGGTACGTGGGGAACTAGCGCAAATGAGGAGCATATAGGGAAGTTGGAAGGACGTCAATGCACTTATGAGCGTCACTTGTCCTCTACGTCCTCATCACATCCTAGTCCCAGCTAATATATATTTGATTTTTTATCTATTGTTCCAAGCTAGACATGTTATTGACTGGTTACAATAAATTTCTCCAAATTTGACCTTATGTAGCTTAAATGTTAGAATGTGTGATATGATATTTGCTCTGGATTTCATATATATATATATATATATATATATATATATATATATATTAGCTCTTTGATTTTGATTTGAAAATATGTTTGGTTTACTATCTCAAAGTAGGGGGGAAAGGATGCCCTATAACATTTTTACCATTTCAGCCGAACAGCTTCCGCAACTGGAAGTACATTAGGTAGTCAAGCCAACACAAAAAAAAAATAACTTGGGCATGAATATAAACTGAACACCTACTTCTGCTTCTTCTTCCTCTTCCCAATCTTCTTTTGTTTCCTCCTTTTAATAATCTTCCCACATCCATCAACCAATGTTCCCTCATCATGGTCAGTCCAACCTATGAAACCATATAAAATTGCATCGTCATCCAATAGAATAGTGCCTTCCAAATTAGATTAATTTAGGGAATTTTGACCATAGCCAATAACATCTTCTGCCTCATTTTCCTTGCTAAAATCCCTTTTCCCTTCGACTACAACCTCCCACCGAGGACCCACGGGATCTCTGATATAGAAGACTTGATGATCTTGTGATGCCAAAATGAATTGATCTTCTCTCTAACCAACTTGACTATGATCAACAAGGGTGAATCACTTATCTTTGATTTTGTTCCCGGTGTTTACATTTACCCATTGGCATTTAAACACAGGAACTTTCATTGTCACGTAATCGAGCTCCCATATAGTTCCAAAGTAGCAGTTCTGGGCATACGCTGATTTTCCATCACTTGCACTCCCTACATGTAATGCCTCAGAAACTAGTGCCACACTATTTTTTTGTGATACCCCTTTCTCGTCATTTGATTTGGTGCCAAAAGTGAATTTATTGATGTCTTAACCAGCATAGGAGGTAATTGTACCCAATAGATGCCGCACCAACCATTTAACCGAACGTGGATAAACACCCTTTGTGATATAAGATCGTAGCCATGAAGCAAAATATCTAGTGTGTGTTTGGAGAACACGTGCTTTGTTGTACAAAGGATGTGTGGCCCTTATCTCATCCATGTGAATCTCTACATAGGGCACAACATGAGATGAGCACAAATCTTCTGCACTAAGGCTAACTAGTTTGCCATGCCGTACACCAACACTCTGTAACCAGCCATAATGTCTTTTTTTTGGGAGGCCAACATAATCAACTCCATTCATATAATTTGTAAAAAACTTAATTACTTCCTCCGTCACGTAACGCTAAAAAATGCTTGCATCAGGTCTATAACGGTTCTTCACAAAATGTTTGAAGATCATCCACCTCAGAAATACCATACCACACAACTTGATCTCACGAACCAAATGTACAATCAAATGGACCACTATGTCAAACAATGACGGGGAAAGTACATCTCAATCAGACACAGAACTTCATCGATTACAAACAGTCAAACTTTTGATGACTAATGGTTTTCGCACAAATTGATTTGAAGAACAGAAAAAGTTTTGTGATGCACAATCACACGTGAATAGGCAAGGTCGCCCTAATGGCTATGGCACTCAGTTCTTGCATCAGGCTCATGTGATTTAAGTCCAACCAACTTACACTCATCCACAGACACACACAAACTTATGTTAAACAAGTTTGCACCAGGCACCTTCACACTACTCAGTGTCTCACAATATGATTTCTTCTCTGAAAGAGCATTGAATAGCAGGTGGGTGGAAGATAGGAATCATCTCCGCTAAGTGAGCGATACTGGAGCAAGTCTCTGCTCAACTTCTCCATTAAACCACTTTTTTTTCTGATCTCCATGGGTAACCATCCAGAAGAAACCTCCGATGACCTTGATAAATGGTTTTACAACCATACTTCAATTGACAAAATGAGGTTTGTTTCTAACACATTGGACAAGCGTGGTTCCCTTTCAATAAGTACCCTAACAAATTTCCATACGCAGGAAAGTCATTTATCGAACAAAACAACAACACCTTCCATGTAAAATTCACTCCTTCAAAAGCATCGTAAGTCAGGATGCCATCATTGAACAAAGTCATCAAATCATCTACCAAAGGATCGAGGTACACGTCTATGACATGACTAGGTTTCCTGGGGCCTGATATCATCATCGATAATAAAACATACTTTCGTTTCATTATCAACCATGATGGGAGATTGTACATGACTAACATAACTGGCCACGAGCTATGCGTGCTGCTCATATTACCGAATGAATTCATACCGTCAGTGGAGAGACTAAGTCTTAAATTACGAGGCTCAGAACCAAAATTAGGGTACAACACATCAATATTTTTCTATTGCTCACTGTCTGATGTATGTCTAATCGCGTCATCCACGGGTCGGTCTCTCTCAGAATGCCAAAGCAACAACTTAGCATCTTCTCTGTAAGAAAACAACTTCTTCAACCGAGGAATGATACGTAAGTACCATAATAATTTAGTGGGTGTTTTTTTCTTCAAAACCAAATCTGCATCCGCACTAACCACAATGCCTCCTCTCTTTAACTTGTAGCAAGACTTACCACACGCGTAACATCTATTCAGGACCTTATTGTCTGGTCCTTTGAACAACATACAATCGTTCGGGCAAGAGTATATTTTTTTCAATTCCATTCCTAGAGGACAAAGAGCACTTTTTGCAACGTACAATATGCCAAGAATAAAATTGCCTTCAGATAGCAAATCCCTAACCAATTCAAGCATCTTTGTCATGCCTTTATCAGTCCATCCAAATTTCGCTTTCAAATTCATCATTCGCAAGGTGGCACTCAAAATTGAATGCTTTGAACCAATGTATAGCGGCATTTTCTTGTCATTTTGCAAAGTTTCAAGAACTTCTGGTTTACCGTGGAATTCTCTAGCAACATCCTCCACCATCTCGTCAAATGCATCGTTCACATCTAAATTATCAACCTCTTCACGGCTAACTTCTTCAACACTGGGCATAACAACCTCTCTATGCCACACCAAAGAGGTATAGCTAGTTTGAAACCCTCAAATGATGAGGTGTTCACGTATCTTCTTCCTTCCCAAATATACATCATTCTTACAATTATTACATGCACACCGTGCCTTCCGCAAAACCATTCTTTGAAGCGTGTTCAAAGGCAACTACTGTAAAAGATTCAACCAAGGGGATGTAATCGGGTAATTTTCTCAAATCTCTACCAATTAATTCAATTCTATCCATAGTCAATCACCTAATGAAATGCAATTAACATCCACTCAACACGTAAAATTCAAAAACACAACAATCAATTGCACTAAAGCATCAAAGCTAATTCAATACAAAAACTAACATCATACAACACTTGAATTCAACTCAATCCCTAATAATTCAATTGTACATTATACACACCTTGTCCAATGCTCATGGGCAGCAATAATACATTTTGGTTGGGTTCAAACACCCTCTCTTACCACACATAAATGAAATTCCTATCCTCATTCAATAAAAACATTTTTTAAAGAAAAATACAACATTCGAGTTTGGAAGTTATGAGACTAACATATACATAAACCCCTGAACAAGAATTTGGAATAAGCGTGTGATTATTGTTCCGCATTCGTAAATAATTTTAGCCCTACAGTTGTGCTATAATCAATCAGTTCATCAATCGGAAAAGGCTTGGGCCCCAGTTCCAAACTCAGAAACTACTAGATTTAAAGGTGGTTTGGCAGAAGCGCTTTTAAATTGAATGTTACAAAGGTGGTTGTTACAAAAACCGCCTTTGTTTGGTTAGAATCAAAGATGGTTATAATATAACCGCCTTCATAACTTAATTAACCGCCTTCAAACAGCCGGTGGGAGCAGAAATCCAATACTTCCGATTTTGGAAGAAGCCAGGGAAAGCGGTTCCTTCCCAAAATTTTATAACCGCTTATGAATGGTGCCTTTAATCACAAGCTTTCCACAGGTGTTAGTCGGTCTAAAAAAGACTTTGTCATTTATAAATAAATAAATAATATGTATACATATTTCTATCAAAAGTACTCTATCATTGTAAAAAAAATCCGAATATTTTGTTCATTCAGATTATGTGTTTCTTTGAATTTTGTTCAATGATATATAAATAGATAGAGTACAATGAGATATTTATGGTTTTAAATATATGTTTAGAAGTTATGATTCATTATATATTGTAAAGAACTAAAATCAGTAACAAACTATAATATTAGTAGGTTAACAAGTTATGATTGATTATATATAGTAGAATAAAATCAGTAGCATATTATAATATGAGTCCGTCTCTTGAAAGATGGTCTTTCCATAAGTCAAGGAAAGACCAAGGTTTAAAGTGCAAATTAAAAGAAATGAAGATAAAATTTCTGGGTTGCATGAATCGGGTTATAAACTTTATGACTACTACACGTTGTATAATAAACTTTAAATATTGCAACTAAGACCTTTCACCTTTTATTATTTTAGTTAAACCCCATCTTTCCATAAACCTATGGAAATGTGAGCTTTCCCAAGACTTTGCCATATAATATTAGTATGTTATTTTTAGACAATTTGGATTTAGCTTAGTCATAATAACTTCAATATTCCAGGTTGACAGCACCAAAACAAACAATTTTTATTATATGGTACTTGAGATTAATTTATATTTATGGTCAAAGCTTATCAAATTTGACTTTAAAAAAGTAAATATGTCATTACTAGTGTGACAGAGAGAGTATAGATCTAGTTCACAAACTCTACTCCCTTCATCTTAGCCTATTCTGCATAGAATTTTTTTTTTGTCAAGGAAGCCAAAATTTGACCACATATTTGAATAAGTATGTGAACAATAATTTTATCGTATGAGATATGGTTAGATTCGTCGTAATATGTAGTTTCTAAATATCAAGTTTTTGTGTGTCATTATTATCCGTAGCTACACCTATTTATAGTTAAACATGTTTATTGGAGACCGTGAAAAGATTCTGTGCAGAATAGGGTGGGACACAGGGAATGTATATTTTTGCATGACATTTCTATTCTAAAAGCACTGGTTTGGCTACATTGTGCGTTGTGATGTGAGCTTGATAACAAATTATAGAAATTTTATAGAAATGTTAAAAGAGTTGTAATTTAAGCTATAAATGTACCAATTATACATGTAATTGAAGCGTGGAGATGGCGAGAGGTGAAGGTTCAGGTGGAGAGGGTTCAAGTGGAGGGGTTCGAGAGGTACGGATTCAGATGTGAAGGTTGTAGTGGAAGTTCGAGAGGTAGTTGGTTGGAGCGGAAGGTTCCGGAGGTACGGATTCGAGTGGTGAAGGTTAAATAGTAGGTTCGAGAAGTGGAATTCTTGATTTTGGGTGTTGGAATGTTATTGTTGGATGGGGCTTATGCTTTGGGGCTAGTCAGGTTCAAGATGGATGTTAGGAGATGTTTTGCTATGTGTTGGTTGAATTGAGCCTTTAGGCGGCCGTTCATGGTGGATAGTTTTTTTATCGGAATCATCAATGATGGTATAACCAATGTGTTGTCCTTGTTTTTTAATTTCATGAGAATGCCCAGATCAAGATGAATGGAGGAGCATATTTTTTCATAATTGGTGGATTCTTTGAATTTTGCCCAGTTTCCGGCAACCCACTGTCGCCGGAAAAATGCGTTGTAAGCAAGGACTCAAATCTGGGCGCTCGACCTGGTTTATGGCACCGTCGGGCCATTTAACCCGAGAAAGAAGATACAGGACAGAGGCTCCCTAGGGTTCCAACCCAGTTTAAGGAGGCCAGGTCAAATGACCCGTTAAAAGATAAGGCAGGGTCATGGGTCTTAAACCCTAGCAGCTTAAAGCCTCGAATGGTAGTTCGAGTGGTGGAATGATGCCTCGAATGGTGTGGACGCAAGGTACAATTAGTCTCGAATGAATGTACTCGCGAGGTGTGTATGCTCTCAAAGTGGAAACTGTACCCATGACATGTGGATCGTGCATAATGGATTCGAGAGGGAACATGCACTCTCGAGTTATGGGTGAATACTGATTGGAGGCATGAATGTCTCGAGAGGTACGTGGCTCGAAATGATGGCGGGAATCTACATCCTCGAGGAGTGATTTGTGTGTTGATGTGCTCTCGAGTGCTCTCGAATGCTGGATGTTCATCCTCTCAAGTGCTGGATGTCTATCTTCGAGGGGTGGTTGGTTAACCCTTTGAGTGATGGATGTTTAACCCCCGAGGGGTAGTTGGTTAACCCTTCGAGTGCTGGATGTTTAACCCTCGAGGGGTTGCTGTTTAACCCTTCGAGTGTTGGATGTCTATCCTCTCGAGGGGTAGCCCTTCGAGTGCTGGAGGTATAACTTCTCGAGGGGTGTATGTTTAACTCCTCAAGTGGTGGTTCGAAGATGACGTGGATGTAACTTCAACTGCTGGATGTTTACATTACATCCTCGAAGGGTGGTTCGCTAACCCCTCCAGGGGTGGTTGACTAACACCTTCGACAGGTGGTATGAATAACATGGAATGCTCTCGAGGGGTGGTAATTTAACCCTTCGAGGGATGGATGTGTAACCTCTCGAGGGGTGGATGTGTAACCTCTCGAGTGGTGGTTCGTGGATGATGTGGATGTAACCTCGACTGCTGACCCCTTAAAGATGACATAATCTTGACTGCTAGATGTATAACCCCTTAAGGGGTGGTTCGTGGATGACGTGGATATATAACTCCTTGAGTGGTGGTTTGTGGATGTAACCTCGACTGCTGCCTCGAAGATGACATAATCTCAAATGTGGATGTATAACTCGAGGGGTGATTCGTGGATTGCCCTCGAGGGTACTGCGGGTTTGAGTTGGTGGCAATGGTTCGAGAGGTAGAAGGCTCTAGGGGTACATGCAAGATCCTCAAGGGGTGGTTTCCTCTAGGCCCTAGAACTCGACCCTTTGAGGACAGAAGACTTCATCCCTTCGAGGGCTGAGACCTCGACCCCTTTGAGGAAAGAAGATGTCATCCCTTTGAGGGCTGAGACCAGGACCCCTTCAAGGACAGAAGACTCCATCCCTTCGAGGGCCGAGAGATCGATCCCCCCGAGGATAGAAGGATCCATCCCTTCGAGTGCTGAGAACTCAACCCCTCCCTTCGAGGACAGAAGCCTCCATCCCTTTGAGGGCTGAGAACTCGACCCCCTCGAGGACAGAAGACTCCATCCATTCGAGGGCCGAGAACTCAACCCCCTCGAGGACAGAAGACTCTATCCCTTTGAGGGCCAAGAACTCTACCCCTTCGATGACTGAAGACTCCATCCCTTCGAGGGCTGAGACCTCGACTCCTTCGGGCCTAGAACTGGACCCCTTCGAGGATAAAAAAACTCCATCCCTTTGAGGATCGAGACCTCGACCACCTTCAAGGACAGAAGCCTCCATCCCTTCAAGGGCCTAGATCTCGACCCCTTCGAGGAAAGAAGATTCCATCCCTTCGAGGCCGAGAACCACCTCTTCGAGGATCCCCCATCTACCCCTCGAGTGTTCCACCTGTCGAGCCATTGGCACACGCATGCTAAGTATCCATCACTCGAATCCTCAATGTCTCGAACTCTTCCACCTGAAACTTAACCTCTTGAGTAGGTACCTCTCGAACATGTCCAATGGAACCCCTCCCTTCGAGGACAGAAGACTCCTCCCTTTGAGGACCGAGAACTTGACCCCCTCGAGGAGAGAAGACTCCATCCCTTCATGGGCCGAATACTCAATTACTTCGAGGATCCCCATCTACCCCTTCGAGGATCCCCCATTTACCCCTCGAGTCTTCCACCCGTCGAGTCTTTGGCACACGCACGCTAAGTATCCATCACTAGAATCCTCAATGTCTCGAACCCCTCCACTTGAAACTTAACCTCTCGAGTAGGTACTTTTCGAACATGTCCAATGGAACCCAACCTTCGAGGACAGATGACTTCATCCCTTCGAGGGCTGAGACCTCGACCCCTTCGAGGATAGAAGACTATATCCCTTCGAGGGCCGGGAACTCGACCACTTTGAGGACAGAAGACTTCATCCCTTCGAGGGCCGGGAACTTGACCTGCTTGAGGATAGAAAACTCCATTCCTTCGAGGGCCGAGAACTTGACCCCCTCGAGGACAGAAGCCTCCATCCCTTCGAGGGCCTATAACTGGACCCCTTCGAGGATAGAAGACTCCATCCCTTCGAGGGCCTAGAGCTCAACCCCTTTGAGGACAGAAGATTCCATCCCTTCGAGGCTTAGAACCACCCCTTCGAGGATCCCCCATCTACCCCTCGAGTCTTCCACCTGTCGAGCCATTGGCACATGCACGCTAAGTATCCATCACTTGAATCCTCAATATCTCGAACCCCTCTACCTGAAACTTAACCTCTCGAATAGGTACCTTTCGAACCCATCCAATCGAACCTCTTCACTTGGAACTTGACCTCTCGAACCCATCCAATCAAACCCCTCCACCTAAAACTTAACCTCTTAAATGGGTATCTCTCGAATCGATACGTCTCGAATAGGTACCTCTCGAATGGATCGAATGGTACCCCTCCACCTAAAACTTAACCTCTCAAGTAGGAACCTCTTGAACATGTTCAATGGGACCCCTCCCTTCGAGGACAGAAGACTCCATCCCTTCGAGGGCCGAGATCTCGACCCCTTCGAGGCCAGAAGACTCCATCCCTTCGAGGGCCGATAACTCGACCTCCCGAGGATAGAAGACACTATCCCTTCGAGGGCCGAGAACTCAACCCCTTCGAGGATAGAAGACTCCATCCCTTCGAGGGCTTAGAAGTCGACCCCTTTGAGGACAGAAGATTCCATCCCTTCGAGGTCTAGAACCACCCCTTCAAGGATCCCCCATCTACCCCTCGAGTTTTCCACCTGTCGAGCCATTGGCACATGTACACTAAGTATTCATCACTCGAATACTTAATGTCTCGAACCCCTTCATCTAAAACTTAACCTCTCAAGTAGGTACCTCTCGAACATGTCCAATGGAACCCCTCCTTTTGAGGACGGAAGAATCCATCCCTTCGAGGGTCGAGACCTGAGCCCCTTCGAGGACAGAAACCCCTATCCATTAAAGGGCTGAGAACTCGACCCCCTCGAGAAAGAAGACTCCATCCCATTGAGGGCCGAGACCTCGACCCCTTCAAGGCCAGAAGACTCTATCCCTTCGAGGTCCGAGAACTCAACCCCCTTGAGGACAGAAGACTCCATCCCTTCGAGGGCCGAGAACTCAACCCCTTCGACGATAGAAAACCCAATCCCTTCGAGGGCCTAGAAGTCGACACCTTTGAGGATAGAAGATGCCATCCCTTCGAGGCCGAGAACCACCCCTTCGAGAATCCCCCATCTACCCCTCTAGTCTTCCACCTGTCGAGCCATTGGCACACGCACGCTAAGTATCCATCACTCGAATCCTCAATGTCTCGAACCCCTCAACCCGAAACTTAACCTCTCGAATAGGTATCTATCGAACCCATCCAATCGAACCCTTCCACCTGAAAGTTCACATCTCAAATGGGTACATCTCGAACGCATCCTATCGAACCCCTCCACCAAGAAGCACACATCTCGAATGGGTACCCCTCGAATGGATGCCCAAAACGACGTCGTTTTGGGCAGCCACCTGGCAATACATGTAGGCGCACATGACGATGCCGCAATGTTTGACAAAGGGCATGCACAAAATGAAAAAAATGGTGCCCAAAACGACGTCATTTTGAGCGGCCACTTCAGAGCACATGCAAGGGTACACGTTCAGCTTGCCTGCAAAATGATCACTATACCCTTGACGACGGTTGACACAAGCGACCCCCTCGAGGACAGAAGACTCCATCCCTTCGAGGGCCGAGAACTCGACCCCCTCGAGGACGGAAGACTCCATCCCTTCAAGGGTCGAGACCTCAACCCCCTTCGAGGACAGAAGCCTTCGTCTCTTCGAGGGCCTAGAACTCAACACCTTCGAGGACAGAAGAGTCTATCCCTTCGAGGCCGAGAACCACCCCTTCGAGGATCCCCCATCTACCCCTCGAGTCTTTCACCCGTCGAGCCATTGGCACACACACGCTAAGTATCCATCACTCGAATCCTCAATGTCTCAAACCCCTCCATCTGAAACTTAACCTCCTGAGTAGGTTCCTCTCGCACATGTCCAATGGAACCTCTCCGTTTGAGGACAGAAGAATCCACCCTTTCGAGGGCTGAGACCTCGACCCCTTCGAGGAAAGAAGCCTCCATCCATTCGAGGGCCAAGAACTCAACCCCCTCGAGGACATAATACTCCCTCCCTTCGAGGGCCGAGAACTCGACCCCCTTGAGGACAGAAGACTCCATCCATTTGAGGGCTGAGAATTCACCCCCTTCGATGATAGAAGACTCTATCCCTTCGAGGGCCGAGACTTCGACCCCCTTCGAGGACAGAAGCCTCCATCCCTTCGAGGGCCTAGAACTCGACCCCTTTGAGGAAAGAAGATTCCATCCCTTCGAGGCCAAGAACCACCCCTTCGAGGATCCCTCATCAACTCCTCGAGTCTTCAACCTGTCGAGCAATTGGCACACGCATGCTAAGTATCCATCACTCGAATCCTCAATGTCTCGAACCCCCCCCACCTGAAACTTAACCAATCGAACCCATCCAATCGAACCCCTCTACCTGAAAGTTCACATCTCGAATGGGTACATCTCGAACCCATCCTATCGAACCCCTCCACCAAGAAGCTCACATCTCGAATGGGTGCCCAAAACAACGTTGTTTTGGCAGCCACCTGGTAGTACATGTAGGCGCATATGGCGGCACCACAATGTTTGTCAAAGGGCATGCACAAAATGACAAAAATGGTGCCCGAAATGATGGCGTTTTGGACGGCCACTTCAGAGCACATGCACGGGCACACGTTCGGCTTGCCTGTAAAATAACCATTATGTCCCTGACGACGGTTGACACAAGCGACCCCCTCGAGGAAAGAAGACTTTATCCCTTTGAGGACTGAGAACTTGACCCCCTCAAGGACAGAAGACTTCATCCCTTCGAGGACTGAGAACTCAACCCCTTCGAGGACAGAAGACTCCATCCCTTCGAGGGCTAAGACCTCGACCCTCTTCAAGAACAGAAGCCTCCATCCCTTCACGTGCCTAGAACTCGACACCTTTGAGGACAGAAGATTCCATCCCTTCGAGGCCGAGAACTACCCCTTCGAGAATCCCCCATCTACCCCTCAAGTCTTCCACCTGTCGAACCATTGGCACACGCACGCTAAGTATCCATCACTCGAATCCTCAATGTCTCGAACCCCTCCATCTGAAACTTAACCTCTCAAGTAGGTACCTCTCGAACATGTCCAATGGAACCCCTCCCTTCGAGGATAGAAGAATCCATCCCTTCGAGGGCTGAGACCTGGACCCCTTCGAGGACAAAAGCCTCTATCCATTCGAGGGTCGAGAACTCGACCCCCTTGAGGATAGAAGACTCCATCCCTTTGAGGGCCGAGAACTCGACCCCCTCAAGGACATAAGACTCCATCCCTTCGAGGCTGAGAACTCAATTCTTTCGAGGACAGAAGACTTCATCCCTTCGAGGGCCTAGAACTCGACCCCTTCGAGGACAGAAGATTCCATTCCTTCGAGGACCCCCCATCTACCCCTCGAGTCTTCCACCTGTCGAGCTATTAGCGCACACACGCTAAGTATCCATCACTCGAATCCTCAATGTCTGGAACCCCTCCACCTGAAACTTAACCTCTCGAATAAGTACCTGTCGGACCCATCCGATCGAACCCCTCCACCTGAAAGTTCACATCTCGAATTGGTACATCTCGAACCCATCCTATCGAACCCCTCCACCAAGAAGCTCACATCTCGAATGGTTACCTTTCGAATGGGTACCCCTCAAATGGGTGCCCAAAACGACCTGGCAGCACATGTAGGCGCACATGGCGGCGCCGCAATGTTTGACAAAGGGCATGCACAAAATGACAAAAATGGTGCCCAAAATGATGTCGTTTTGGGTGGCCACTTCAGAGCACATGCAGGGGCACACGTTCGGCTTGCCTGTGAAATGACCACTATGCCCCTGACGACGGTTGACTCAAGCATGCGATTTCAAAGTATATCTTTTAGATAGTAACTAGATTAAGACTTTAGGCTTTCTTTTCTTATTATTACACTATGTAATAAATGGTTGCCAGGTGGCATAGAAACGTATAGATCACGAACCTGGTACTTGACCCAACAATGCAACAGGAATAGTTCTCTTGAGCTTTGCATTGACATTCTGCTTCCATTTAAACCATTATTTTGTGTTTATTTCATGGATCCGAGTTACAAGCCATCAAACAATTTTTTAAAAATACGTTGAATTCAAATTCTTTATTTCCCATGCAGAATCTATATTGATCATCAAAAACAAGAAAGCTTAGTAGATAAGAAAGATAACGGTTTGACGATCTCTAACATTTAACGGATATGATATTCCGGTTTTTAATATTTATATTGATGTTCACAGGTCACAAGTAAAATAACAATCAGTTAGTTATTAACTACTCTGTCTGTCACATATGAACTTGCATTCTTGCTTCTTAAACACCATTCTCCACCAAAATTTAATCACATGCACTAGTGGAGGAGGCCTCATTAAAGTCAGCATTAGAAGGCGGTTCCATGAAAATTTTGTAAAATCGCCTTCCTGGAGAGGTTCTGAGCTCAAAACCTTTATCCATTGGACCTCCTAATTTTTTGAAGGCGGTTATTGGTCATACAAAGGCAATTTTTTTATAACTGCCTTTGAATGATGGAGATGGAAAGCGGTTTTGTCGGTGTGACTTTGAACGCTTCATGTTACAAACTCACAACACGTATCTGAAAGACGTTCCAGAATCGAAACAAGGATCCATTTGTTATTCCAGACTTAGAACGGGTAGACATGCTTTGTAATTGAAACAACGATTTGTCTTCCGAGTTCTTAACGTATATCGTTAAGATGTTCCAGTTCCGAAACAATGTCTGACTATAATTACCCAGAATTATGGAAGGTATGGTTGTAGTTTCGAATTTGGAACACCCTGAAGGTAGCAATAAATACGGACGGCCAACTTCAATTTCACATGGAGAAATAATTTGAAAATTTTAGGGCACCCTTTGGAAGCAACAAGGCCAAGGTAATTGAACTAATTATTTTCTTATTGAAGTATGTTTTTTTAATGCTTTGAAATAGGGTTTTTGATTTGATATGTTGCTCATTGGAATTGTGTTGCATAAATGATTGCGTATATCTTGATGTTATTTTCATTTAGTTAATGGATAGAATCAAACTCATCGAGAGCGACATTAGGACATCACCCGATTATATTCGTTTAGTAGATTCTGTTATTGTGGTGGCTTTTAAACATGAGGCCAAAAATGGGATCGTGCGTGCACGTTTCCCATGTAAGGATTGCAGGAATTATGCATATTTAGGGAGGAAGAAGTTGCGTGAGCACCTTATTTTTGAGGTTTTCAATCAAGTTACACTTGTTGGATTTGGCATAGCGAGGTACCGACGTATATAGTTGGAAATGTTGGAATCAAGGAAGGGGTTGAGTTAAATTGTGATGACCGATTTTATGAGATGATGGAGGATGTTGCTAGAGAATTCTATGGTAAACCTGAGGTCCTAGAGTCCTTGCTTAATGATAAGAATTGCCTATTGTGACTGGGGTCAAATCTTCCAGTTTTGAGCGCGACATTGAAAATCATGAATTTGAAGGCCAAATTTGGTTGGACTGAAAAAGGGTTGACAGAAACTTTGGAATTGGTTCGAGAATTGTTTCTCGAAGGAAATCGTATGCCTAAGAAATCCTATGCTGCGAAAAGTGTTCTTTGTCCTATGGGTTTAGAATTAGAAAGAATCTATACATGTCCGAATGATTGCATGTTGTTTAGGGGGAAGGAGGGTGAGAAACTTGAACCATGTCGGGTATGCGGTGAATCTCATTACAAGTTAAAGCGTGGTGAAATTGGTGTATGTGCGAAGGTGGGGACCGTTTCAAAGATGAAGACACCCGTCAAGGTCTTATGGTATCTTCCGATAACTCCACGGTCGCAAAAGTTGTTTGCTTCCAAAGATACAAAATTACTATGATGGCATGCGGAAAGAGATCGTCCAGTGGATGATGTCAATAGGCATACATCTGATGGTGAGCAATGAAAAAAGCTTGATGGCATATACGCGGAGTTTGGATTGGATTCTCGACATTTAACGTTAGGACTTTCAACCAATGAAATGAATCCATTTGGCAACATGAGCAACACTTATAGTTCTTGGCCCGTAATGTTGGGGATCTACAATCTACCGTTGTGGCTGATAATGAAAAGAAAATACGTTTTCTTGTCCATGATCATTTCAGGCCCCAAGCAACCAGGTAATGACATTGATGTATATCTTGCGCCCCTATTGGATGATTTGTTGACGTCGTTCAAACATGGAGTCCGTACTTCGATGTTGTGGTCAAGGGTGGAACCATGAATTTCATATAGTGGGGACCGAAGTTATAAAAAAATTTGAATCGACCATTAAAATAATAAATTATAGTAGATTATATTATTTAAAGGATAAAAAATTAAATACTAAAGATAAAATAGTGCTAAAGAAAATACAAAATTGATCTTTTTTAAATGGACAACCTTCTTGTTTTTATTTAAGGTGTGCTCTCCTCTCATTGATCATATAAAAAGTATTGATGATGGAATCAATTTCACTTTCAGCTACTTCAAATGGAGTAGTACATTGTGTATCTTTTTCAACAATTTTATCCTTCTTTTGAGGTGTGAAGTAAGAAGTGATTTGTTTTATCTTTGACATATTTTCAGAATAGACCTAAACAAGGAACAATTATGAAGTCAAATTTAAAGTTAGAGAATATAAACACACTAAATTACAGAAATACTTGATGAACAAAATATGAAAATTAAATACTTTCGTTGATATTTTTTTTCTTTACTCCTTGATATCTTATTTGAAAGTTCATGTTTTTTTTACAAACTATGTCACATCTATTTATATTATCAACTAAATCTTGATTGGAATCATTTTTATTAAATAAATTCTGTACGTAACGTACTGCATACAACTTGTATTTGGAATCAAGTCAACTTTTACCTTTAATACTACAGTATACTACTGCATACTGTGTACAAGTTATACAATTTGTAATAGGAAACTTTCTTTCTCCAGATAATACTATAAATTGCCTAAATGGAATCACATTTAATTAATATTATACACATACAACTTGGATTAAACATGGATAAATATCAAAGGTAGTTTTAGATAAAAAGGAATTGTATTTCTTGTAAGACTCTAAACTTTTTTTTAAAAAACGTACAGTTTTTCTTTAAGTATAAAGTATATCTTGCGGTTAGGTATTATTTTAGGGGGGACCACAATCTTTTTTTTACCATACACAAACATTGAAAACAAAAGAAAAACACAAAATACTAAAGGTAAAAAAAAAATTGGCCGAGACTAGGCACCCCCCTGGTCCCCCTAATGTTCCACCACTGTTTGTGGTGGACAATATTTTCACGATGAAGGCCCTTTTGTTTTGCACCATAAATGATTTTTTCGCTTATGAAAATTTGTCGGACTATTCTGTGAAAGGACATTATGCATGTCCAATTTGTGAGAAAGAAACCTCATTTTGTCAACTTAAGCATAGTTCTAAAACAGTTTACCAGGGATATTGACAATTTCTCCCTGAGGGGCATCCGTGGCGCTTCTCCAAGAAGTGGTATAATGGCAAGACAGAGTTGCGAGGTGCGCTTGTACCACTAATTAGCACTGAGGTATTTGAAAAAGTTGGAGGATTGCCTAACAATTTTTGTAAGGGGAAACGGAAGTTGGCAATTTAAGGTAGTTGGAAGAAAGGCTTGATCTTCTTTTGACTCCCTTATAGGAAGGATATGGATGTCAGACATTGTCTCTTTGTAATGCACATAGAGAAAAATGTATGTGATGCATTAATTGCACACTTTTGGATACTTCCGATTAAACCAAAGATGGATTGAAGTCTCAACTAGATTTTGTTGACATGGGTAATAGGGAAAATCTTGGTCCCGTAACTGATGGAGATACTCGTTATCTACCTCCAGCTTGTTATTCTATATCTCAGATGGAGAAGAAGTCGTACTGTGAGATGAGTAGTGTGAAAGTTCCTGGAGCTTATTCTTTGAATATCACTGCATGTGTATCGCTAATAGAGTTGAAGTTGGATGGATTGAAATCCCACGACTGTCACAACTTGATGCAAGAATTGAATGCCATTGCAATTCGGTCGTCACTTCCATCCCATGTACGATTGTGTATTACTAAGCTGTGTTTGTTCTTTAAATCTATATGTTCAAAAACCATCAGTGTTGCAAAGCTTGACTGGTTTCAAACTATGATTGTAGAAGTATTGTGCCAAATGGAGATGTACTTGCCACCTTTCTTCCTCGACATAATGGTTCATTTGATAACACACATGATTAGGGAGATTAAGCTCCGTGGTCCTGTATTTTTCAGACGGATGTATCCCTTCGAGCAGTACATGAAAATATTCAACCATTTTGTGAAGAATAGGTATAGGCCTGATGCAAGTATTGTGCAATGATATTGTGTTGAGGAAGCTATTGATTTTTTTACTGAATATATTAAGGAGGTTGAATCAGTGGGGGTTCCCAGATCCATGCATGAAGGGCGGTTGGATGGTGTAGGAGTTTGACAGGGTAAGCTATTTAGTCCCATCACTGAGGATTTGTGCACTGCTCATTTGTATGTTCTTCATATTCTTGAAGGCATTGTCCCATACATTGAGATTCATGTGGATGAAATTAGAGGGTTGAATCTTACTTTCAACGAAGCACGATTTCTTCAACAAGACACTAGAACTTTTTCTTCTTGGCTACGATCTCATGTGGCCACTGGTCCGCATCCAGAAATAATTAAATGGTTGTCTTGGAGACCATTGGGTACCGTTCAATCTATCAAAAGTTATGACATCAATGGCTTAATGTTTTCTACAAAATCAATGGATGATAAATGAGTCTCTTAGAATAGTGGAGTTTCACTTGTTTCCGAAGCCTTACATATTTGTAATATGGCCAACAACAATCCGATGTACGCCCATACTCACTACTTTTGTACCATTACGGAAATTTGGGAGCTCGATTATGCTAAATGAGTGTGTCGGTTTTCAAAAGTGAATGGGTTGATTTCAATAATGGTCGAAGAATGGAGGATTTGGTTTTCACACTGGTGGATCAAAGCTGGATGGGTTGGAGAGAAGATCCATTCGTATTGGTCATAAAAGCTCATCAAGCTTTCTACGTAAAAGATCCTATCGATTCCCAGTGGGATTTTGAACAAGAGGATTTGATTGGTTTTTGTACAAATACTGGGATTGGGTCAAATGAAGATTTTCTCCTCCAAGAGGGTGATGCTAGTTTGCACGAGTTTGTGGGTCGCACAGACCACAATGAAGACATATAGGTCGACAACCACGAAAATATGACCAAGTAGCAGAAGGCACCAAAAGGGAAGTTAAAAAAAAAGAAGCAGTGTAAGGTAAACATTTAGTGATGTTTTGCTATTTATTTTGTAGTTAACCGTTAGCAAAGAGCCAGTTCCGAGCTCAAAACCTTTGATTTTTTGCTTCTGCCTCCAAAAATCTATCAAGGGTTTGCAATTTGTGATTTAAAGAATTGTAATCGCGTTTTTTAATATAGGGAATTGGCTTCTGAGCTCGGAACTAAGTCTTTCTTTTGTTAATAAATTTTGGCACTTGGGCCAGAAAGGAGAAAAGAGCTTGGAACATGTGTTCCAAACTTGGAATTAAATCTGTCGACCATAAAATAAAAGGAAAACAAAGAGTCACTCTCACAGTTTGGGATCAGAAACGGACAACGATCTCAGAACTTGTGTTCCGGGTTCAAAACCTTGTCTATGACCCAAAAAAAATTAATTGGTACTACAAGGTTAGCATTGCAGTTCAGGATCAGATAAAACAAAAGATTTCGCAACCCGTGTTTCAAGCTCGGAACCTTGTCTGTGACAAAAAAATGGCACAACAAGGCCAACATTACAATTCAGGATCAAATAAAACAAAAGATTTCGTAACCCTTGTTTTGAGCTTGAAACCTTGTCTGTGACAAAAAAATTCAGACTGAATTGTATTTTTAGTCCCCTACAAAGTATCTTATACCATGTTTTGGTCCCCATTTGCAAATCAACCCTTAGACAGTACCCAACAAATTCAAAACAATTTGTTTGGTTCCCAAAGGTGGTTTTCAGGGAAAGTCAACGGTTAAATTGGTCAAAATATGTAAAATAACCATTATACCCCTAAGCTTAAAAAAAGAAAAAGAAAACCTTCTTCTTCTTTGCTGCGGTTTGTCTTCATTGCCGTCGACGCCGCTGCTGCTTCGTCTCTGCCACCGCTCCTTCATCTCCGCCACCGCTGTTTCGTCTCTACCGCCGCTGCTTCATCTCCGCCGTTGTTGCTTCGTCTCTGTAGCTACCGCTTCTTCGTCTTCATCCTCAATGAAGCAATGAGAAGGTGGAAGAAAACGTATGTGACGTAAGTCTAATTTCGGCCGGTTGTTATTGCCCATACCAGATTTCTTATTTCACATCATTTGGAAGAATGCCAAAAAAAACCAATGGAGTTTTGTTAATTTGAGAGAGTGGAAAATTAGGGGCGGAGAATGGAGTTCTGCTTCATCTTCGGCTGCTGCTTCATCTCCGCCACCTTCTGCCACTGCGCCTATATTGCCACATCATTCACATTCAGTTTCCTTGAGAAAGCCCTCTCTCTGCCCTTCTTCGTCTAGTCTAAGGAAATCCCAAACCAGCTCTATCACTATCGCCGCAGCGGAAAATGGAAGACGAGGATGAAGGTGATGGAAGGCGAGGATGAAGACGGGGATGAAGATGAGGATGAAGGTTGAGGATGAAGACAAGGATGAAGGCGGCGGAATTCCATGGCGGCAGCGGTGGCGGAAGGCAGAAGCAACAGCGCCGACGGAAGGCGAAAGGCGACGATGAAAAATAAAGAAAAAGAAAATATTAAAATTAGGAAATTTTAATTTAAAATGTTTTAATTAGTAAAATTACCATTATACCCCTGGCCATACCAGAAAACTACTTAGTCTTGCCTGGAAACCACCTCTAGGGACCAAAACATATCATTTTGAATTTGTGGGGTACTGTTTGAGGGTTGATTTGCCAACGGGGACCAAAACATTGTATAAGATACTTTGTAGAAGACTAAAAAAACAATCTAGTCAAAAATTAAATGGCACAACAAGGTCAGCATTACAGTTCTGAATCAAATAAAATACAAGATTTCAGAAACTTTGTTCCGATCTTGGAACTTTGTCTATGACTAAAAATAATTAAATGGCACAACAAGTTCCGCATTATAATTCAGAACTAGATAGAACAAAAGATTTTGGAACACTTGTTCCGAGCTCGGAACCCTTTCTGTGACAAAAAAATTAAATTCCACAACAAGGCTGAGGCTTACAGTGTTGGATCATAAAAGACAAAAGAATTCTGAACATTTGTTATGAGTCCGGAACACTGCCAGTTAAAAAGTGTGCCAAATTGAAAGACATGCTTCTGAGCTCTGAACTGAGTTTATCAACATCATTTACAAAGTACAGATTATGTTCCAGACTGGGATGCTGGTCGGAAACTTTTGTAACATAAATTGATTTGGCATTACATTTATTTCTAATCCACATATAAACAACATCTAACTCCCTGACAACTATAATCTCTTTACAAAATATAGTTGACATAAACATTTCCACAAATCGAAAATAGAATGAGTTTTTAAATATATAAATCTCAACAAACTAAAATATTAGTTCAAATTAATAAAAAACTAGTAGTAATTCAATGTTAACGATAAAATATCAACAATCCATGTCCACGAAAATCACGCTATGAAAATACAAACTAGTCATCAACTTCTTCAATGCCGTAGTCCATTCCACCAATTTGGGACCTAGAAGGCTCATCACCATTGCCACCGTCATCCTCTGTTGTATCCTCCTCCTCATCATCACTATCACCACTAGAGTACTCGGGTTTGAAATTAGGCATGGATTCATGATTGTTGAGTTTGATGTGTAGGCCTGTGGAATCAACTAATTTGTTATGACGTGCTAGTGTTGCTGCCACTTCATTGTTATCTGAACTAACATCCTCCTTGATGCATGCCAAATATTTTTTGAATGTCGCCATCTCTCACCCGCAACATTAAATTTATAAGTACAAAAAACAATACTTTCATAACCATGTAATGATGAGAAGGTGTACAAGCAAGTTAATAAAATAACTTGTGTTCAATGTACTTACATGATGAAGATCCCTCGACCTTATCCATTGATGCTTCCCTTGCTCGCTTAGCGGATTTGGCAGCTTTCCCTGGAATGTTTCAAACTTGCCACTTGTTGTCTTCATCCAACATCAAATGCTTGTGATCAAACCAAGCCTCATTGTAGTATGTCAAATGGAGTAGCTTGTCGACAGGGATCCATTTCTTAATTAAAGCGGTTATCAAACCACCATATGGGAGAACTTTCTTCTTCCTCACAGTTGCCTTAAGCATGTACACAAAAATGGTATACCCTAGATTTAATTTCACCCCCTATAGGATGTAGTAGAACAACATCAAGTTGCTTATAGTCGAATCACATGCATGACCACCCGGCGGGAGGATATTCTGGCAGATCCGCTCATAAACTAACCTATACTGAGCACTCAAAACCCCCACATCATACTCATCAGCTCTCCCTTCAACTTCCCTCGTGCGACCAAAATATTTGCGAGCCATAGAAACTGGGAATAGAGAGGTGAGTTCACTAACAACAGATCAACTTTTTGGTGAAATATCTCAATTGTACCTTTACTTCCATCAACCGGAGTAAGTGTGCTAGGGTTAGTGTACTCGCAACCTAAGGATTCATTTGTGCTAAATTTCGTAACGGGAATCGTTACGCCATTTCCATAGTGAGGTCTCTATTGTTTATACTCTTCCCTAAATTAGCGTAGAATTGCAATACCTCGCCATAATGGGCGGCTTTTTCCAAGTTCACTAACTTATCGAAACAAGTGGGCTTACAAAAATCAATCAATAACCCAACCCTAAGGGTTCAATGTCTGCACTAGCAATAACCTTAGGATTGCTACATTTCCTACTTTGAAATTGAACATACCTATGTTCTGCATCAGTATTGAAGAATAGTGACGATTACCCCAACTCTTGATTTGGATTATGACTTCGTGTTGAAGCATCCTCATATCCACTGCTTGAAGTCCACCTCTATATTTCGGCATGCTTGAATTTGGAATTTTGGTTGATTGGAATTCTAGGGTTTGGGTGTTTGAGATTTTGGGATTTTTTTACTTGGGAAAATCGAAATGATTTGCCCGTTGCGGATTTTTTATATATACAAAGACCGAGTTTCGAGTCCACAACTTGTTCTTTTCCTATTATTAAAGAACCGACCTTCTTCCGAGTGTGTAACCCAGTTCCGAGTTCGGAACAACTGATCAGCCACAGCTCCTAAATTGCATTAAAGGCAGTTTTCAAACGGGGCATTTAATTCCCTTTCTAGAAAACCGCAAAGTCCCACCCATTTTCTCTCAAAAACCCACCTTCCTTCTTCCATCTTTGATTCCTTCAATATTTCTTCCCCCATTCTTCATCTATGCTCATAACTATATAAAACCCTACTAAATGTGTCATATACACATCCAAAGGCCTAGAGTTTTACAAGGCCTGGAGTTCTACAAAAGCAGGTAAACCATGGGTTAGGGTTTCTAAGTTCATGAGTGTCTTTGGATAGTAAAAAAAATCACATCCTACTTTGAATTGTTTGGATGAAAAGGTAAACATTTCACCATTTCCTTTCTTCTACTATATGAAATACCTAGGGTTATTATATATACTCCATCCGTCCCACTCTAAATTACTTATTTGCCTTTTGAGAGTCAAACTTTGTAAACTTTGACCCTAAATATAAATTAATGTATAAATAGTAAATATATCATGTGAGATATTGTTGGATTTGTCTTTAAATATATTTTCTAAATATCATTTTTTATGCGGCATTATTATAAGCAACTAGAGATATTTACTTTCAAACACACTCATTGAAGATCGTGAAAAAGTAAATAAACAATTTAGAGTGGGACAGATGGAGTATGTTATAAGCATACAAATTAGATTTCTAGTTGTTAAAAATAAAACCCTAGTTTTTTATTGTGATGCATGTTGTTAGGTAGTATAATGGAAGAGGACTCATGATGAACATGTGGGTCCAATAGGTGGAGATTCACAAATCCTAGGCAATCATGACGATGAAGAGGAGGCGTCGGAGGTGGGAGGGTTTGCTGGAACGCATTGCAGAACATTAGAAAGGATAATGGCTAGCAAAGAATTAACTTTGTTAATTTTCAACATATCCAGAAATTGTATATCAGAGGAATGAGATAAATGGTTTAGTTGGGTAGGGAAGGTTGGTAGCACAATGGTAGACATCAAGTACGATAGTTGGTAGGAGGTTCCAAAAAAAGATAAAGATGACATATGGACGGAGTGCAAGGTAACTACAAAATTGAAAGTATTTAACTATAAATGTAAATAAATAATATCCTGCATTAGTCTTTTATTAACTTTGATTTCAATCCACGTAAAGACCATTTGAGTTTGATGCCCTGGATATGGATCATTTAAAATAGAGGGCAACAACTATGATGGCAAAGAGTTGGAGGGAGCACAAATATACCTTATCGCGAGATTACATTTTTTCTAATAGGAAAGGAGATCGTCCATGGTTGGTTTATACACATATTCAACCTAAAAGTTGGAAGATTCACAAGAGGCGAGCTTTGGAGAATGATGAAAATGTGAGCCCAAATAAACATTGTTTATTTTTATTTCGACACAATATATTTGATTTATGTCAAATAAACCATATTGCCTACAAATGTAGGGTACGAGGAGTGAAAAATAATGGTTTTCGAAGGAAAACAAAATCTCTCATTGTAAGAGTCGTGGTGGATATGGATTGTCGGCCCTTCCGTTGATTAAGCAACATTTTGAAAAAGATGTCCAAATAGAAATTAGCAGAGGAAAGATTGAGGAGGAGGCAAGATCATCGGTAGTACCCATGGACGAGGAAGAGATTAAAAGGCGCGATCTATTCCTGATTAGCCGTCAAAGCAGTAAAGGTGAATAAGATGAGGGTCCCAAGCGAGAAATTTTCAAACGAGTGGTAAACACCATTAATCTCTTTTTCCATTTAAGAATAGAAATCCTACAAAACAAACTAAAATGTATTATTTAAAAACCCTGCTTAGGCTAAATTAAAGATCGAGAAATTGGAGATTCATCACCAAGGAAAAGCACGACATCCTCCTCGAGGCTACAGAAAAACCAGATCACCCGGGTCGTGCAAGAGGTGTTAGATCATTCTTATCACAAAGAGATGCCTTTGGAATTATATGGTCGTACAAGAGAGCTAAACCATCCCGGGTTCACATCTTGCAAGAGGAAGCCCTTGCACGAGACAAAAAGGTCGAACAACAAGATATCTTAATTCGCAAGTTAATTGAACACACCTGTTTCCCCGTACCCAAAAATTTAGCTGAATTAACATCGGGTTGGACTCCACCTTCTAGAGGATTGCGCCACTCACCGGGAGATGTTGAGGTTAACCACAAATCTATTCCACCTCTGCAAGGAGATGAAGTCAATAATGTTAACCCCGACATCATGTCAGCCGAATAAAAAAGGTCAAAATTTTTATATTTATAATCATATTCATTTTCATTCACCTTTATTTGTTTGGCATATTTATTTATTTTTCCGTTGTAGAGATCACATTTGTGTGAGTTGTACATTGATCAAGCAGAGAATGGTAGGTCAATCCACGTTGCAGATGGTATTTTGCACGAGTCAATGAGACATCATCACTCCGTACCAAATCGAGATGAGATATGTAGAGTCTCACTGGAGACTAGTCCTCAACACCATATTGCCAATTACATATGACCACTACAAGCACGTGGGAACCGCCAAAGGACTTTTCTCCAATGGCCTCGTCACCTAATCTATGTGAACCCTATAAAGGATGGCCATTTGAAGGCCAAGCCTAAAACGACACGAGTAATAGTTCATAAAACACCAAAGAAGGCCAAACCCACACTAACAAGGGCATGCGTGTTGAAGGATTCACCGCACTTTGTTAGAGTCTTGTATGATTTGATTGGCGGACACCAAGTCAACTCAACCTACACCTTTTTGGGCAATGGATGCGTATTTGGTCAAAAGAGGGAAATAACTGCCGCATGGAGTGACTTCGAAGACTTGTGGAGGTGTGACCAAGTCAATCAAACCATAATGTACTTATGTGTATTGTAAGTACTACATACTTTCATAATTGGAAGGAATAATGTATAACGTTTATTATTTTTACAATAAACATTTTCGTATTCTATTTCAAAGGTACATGTATTATTTTGCTAACCAAAGGGAGAAAGGTGAATAGGGTATTTGTGCCCGGTGATGACACAAGAAATCGAAAATACGATCAAAGAGTGGGTTGACTAGATCCACAAAAGTCTTGGATGAACGAATAAAAAAATATTCGCCTGCCCATACATTGAGATGTGATGGTCAAATATCAAATCTACTTAAAACAATATATTTTTTGGATCATTTTTATGTATCACATTCTTGTAGGGAGCATTGGAGATTAATATTTATTATCCCGGAGAACAACCGCATTTATTGGGATCCTCTACATTATCAACCTTCTAGGTCATTAATTAAGATTTTGGATGCTTCCGTCACTTTTCCCACTGAATCTAGTACAAAGGGTTTGGAGATAGCTGAGATCAATGTGAGCCTTTTTTTGCATGTTCACAATTCATTTTGATTCTAGAATTCTAAAATTTTGATATATTACTTAATCCTTTTGTATTAAATAGTACAAGAAACAAGCGAAGAATTGGGAGTGCAGGTATTACGTAATGCTATATGCGGCAGAGTGTTTTCAACAAATCCATATTGATTTTTCTTAAACTCAGCGACGTAAGATTCGAATTAGATCTTCTTCCATTGTTACAATGCTATAGGTTTAATATACATATTAATAACATTCCCAAATTCACATATTTTTAAAGAGGATGAAAAGCTATCATCGCAAAGTGATATCAACATGGCAAGAAATTACTTGGAAAGGTATAACGCCGTCCCAATTCTATTGGAAATCGCAATGTAGCGGTGGTATAAGTAGCTAGTATATATGATGGCTTTGTAATTGGAATAGGTTTTGTTAGATTTCTATTCCCATCCATAGATTGTTGCTGCCCTGGCGTAGTCTATAGATTTTGATAGATAGTGTGGAAATGACAAGTTATTTTGGTGTATCTTGACCTGGTTTGAGAGGTTTTCATGTAGCCAGATTCTATTGAAACTACACAATTTTGACTATACTTTCCTAATGGTGTTCCGGTATCAGAACTTATGTCATTGCTTCTTTGTATTATTATCAAAGATCAGATTCAATGTTACGAACTCAGAACACACAATCCGAATTATATTCCAAGACTGGAACATAGTATACAACATTAAATGATCCTATACCTAAAAATCACAAAGTGGGAACAAAAAATACGTCCGAGCTCGGAATTCACGTGAGTTCCAAGCTCGTAACAACTCCATAGATCTGATAAACTGCCTCATGTTCCAAGTTCCGAGTCTTTGTGCTCGTTCCAAGCTCGTAACAACTCCAAAGATCCGACAGTGTGACTTACGTCACAAGTTCGTAACATGAGATCTGGTCCGACAGACTATAGGTTGTTACAAAATCGGAACAAGTAGAAGGCGGTTCTACCCTATCGTTAGAAGGCAGTTTTGGACCACCTTCCATTAGTGCGTTAGAAGGCGGTTCCAGGAACCGCCTTTGATCCTCGTTAATGGAAGACATGTCCAGAGAAGTCACCCCAAAATAATTTCTATTGTCCAAAGGAACCACCTTTAATAGAGGCGCCTCCACAAGTGATATTTGAATAGATATATAAACAATAATATTATCATATATGATATTATTCAATTCGTCGTAACAAGTAGTTTCTAAATACCAAATTTTTATTTATCATTATTATACATAGATAAATATATTAATGATTAAATATGTCTGTTGAATGATGTAAAAAAAAAGTAAGAGTATAAATCGGCATGGGACGGGGGACGGGGGAGTACAATTAATAGAAAGATGTATGTGAATTACACTATAATGGCTAATGAAGAAAACAATAATAGTGACAAGACTTTTGGAGGTAGTAGGTTTTGAGAATCTCTAAAACTATGAAACACCTTTAATTTTTAATTAAACTTGCGTTGAATATGTTTGAAGGATTCTCAATATTCTTGCACGAATCTTTGTTGACTGCTGTTAGTTTCAAAATGTGATAGATTTTTTCCATTTTTTACTAATTTTAAATTCCAGGACCATTTTTTTAAGTTCTCTAGTAGACTTCCATTATAAATGGAGAGGTTTAAGATTCATATTACACCTGTGTTAAGAATTGTAAAATTTAGAGCAATTTCTTGATATGATTATCCGACGTTGTGAGACCGTGTTGGTGGTCCCCGTAGTTTTCCAATATGTTGTAAAGAATTGTGAATTTTAGAGCAATTTTTTGATAGGGGTTATCCGACGTCGTGGGGCCGTTTTGGTGGTTCCGTAGTTTCCAACCCACTGTCAAAAATTGTGAATTTTTAGACTAATTTTTTGATAGGGATAATTTGACGTTGTGTGGTCGTGTCGGTGGTCCAATAATTTACCAAGTTCCTGTCAAGAATTATGAATTTTGGAGTAATTTCTTAATAGTGATTATCTGACATCGTGGGACCTTGTCAGTGGTCTCGTAGTTTACCAACCTTCTGTTAAGAATTGTGAATTTTAGAGTAATTCTTGATATATATTGTCAGACATTGTGAGATCGTGTTGGTGGTCTATGTAATTTTCCAACTTGCATGTGATCTTTAAATGTGGGATCACATAGTTTGTTTGCTTGTATATAATCTTTAAAAAAAAGAACAAATGACTTTGACCCCTTAACTATCACCATTATTCACCTTTGACCCCTTTTTTTAAACACATTTGGCCCCCCAGCTTATAAAATTGTCGAGTTCTGGTCGTCCCATCAGGTCAAACCATTCCAACATTTTTATCCTTTTTAAAGAGTTATTAGTCAAAAGGCGAGCTTTGAGCAGATTTATTATTGTTCTTTTTTAAAAATAAGTACCCCTATGGGGTATTGGGATTATTTATAGGATCCCCGAACCTAAATAAAAGGTTAATATACATGATGTTCAAGCCGTGCTTGAACGATTACGGTCAAAAGGATTGATTAGAAGAGTAGATTAAACGTGTGCTTGTAACACTTTATAAATGATATTTCCCCTAAAACTATCTCCACCCCATGTGTGAATAGTTTTGAGGCCAGATCATTTATGAAAGTGTTACAAATATTCATCATATTGGTAATGAGAAATATTGACAAGAGCAAAAAATTTGTTGAGTAGTTTTGAAAGATGCAGTGTGCCGACTTGGGTTGGGCCACTTTCTTCTGGCCATTCTTCATTTGGACATCTTTGCAATGAGAAAACAACTCATCTTGTTATGTATCCTCTCCTTGTTTCCTTGCTTTCTTGTTTCCGAGTTGATATGTCTTCCTTGTTTGTTCCTCCAAGGTGAGAAATGTATGAATCCTGCAAGATGAGAAAAAGCAGAGAATGAGTAGCATCTGACTCATATTCGTATAGCAGAATTACCCCATTGAAAAAGTTGAATCAGGCCTAAAGCTCTGGGGTCAAGCTGATCCCATGATAAGTGAGTTCTACAAATGGTTTTCAGAGTGACCTTTGCAAGATGGTCAGCAATGGTAATAGGGCTAGCTTGTATATTAATATGATTAACCAGTTTGAACAAAGTCCATGGGACAGCCATTGGGGATTTGATCCAGCAGTCAGATTCTAATGTAAAGTTATGAATTCCAAGACTCTGAGCAAATTTTATTCCATAATGAATGACCAGTTGTTCACCATGAAGATTAGAAGCTGCCCTAGTTTATTTAATGAAAGCAGAGATGAAATTGCCATTTTGGTCTCTAATTATAATTCCAAGACTAGTTTTTTTCTCTGAATTAAACCAAGAAGCATCTACATTCAATTTCGCTCCAGAAATAGGTTTTGTCCATTTGTGTAGTTGTATTTTTGGCTTGGGAGGTGGCCTTGGTTTTGGTGTTAAGCCTATGCTGAACCAGTAGAGGTCATCACTGTTAGAGGTATAGGTTGGTTTGTTATGGAAAGCATTTTTGGCTTGGAAGGTGGCCTTGGTTTTGGTGTTAAGCCTATGCTGAACCAGTAAATGTCATCAATGTTAGAGGTATAGGTTGGTTTGCTATGGAAAGCAAGGAAAATGCCATGTTTGATTAACTGAATCATGACAGATAGCTATGGATTCAGTTTATCAAACATGTATTTGTTCCTAGCTTTCCATAAGTACCAACATATGTATGAGGGTATCAATCCAATCAGTTCAGTATGAGTTCTAGTAAGACCCCTAGATGACCATAAAGACAATCTATCCCATATAGAAGCAAAAAGAGGGCAACTCAGATGTAATAGATTTTGAAAATAAGTCTATAGATCTAAATCCAATTCACAGTAATTGAAAAAGTGTGATATAGAATCAGAATTACAACACCATGGGCATTTAGAGGCAAAGGCAACATTAGAGAATACAATGATATCATATAAGGGTAGAATTGCATTTGTGAGTTTTCACATAAACACAGAAATATTTTTAAAGAGCTTTGAGTGGCAAACCTGCTTGAGGGATCTTTGTTTAGCTCTGTTACCATCTAGTAGCAGATATGCAGACTTAAGAGTGAAGATGTCATTTTGAGCTGGGGTTCAGGTGAGTCAGTCTTCCTTATTCCTATCAATCTTAGCATGTTGTAAGCAGACTAGAGTGTTAGCAGGTAGGAATTGAAGGAGGTTAAAAATTGATCTTTTTTATCAATAAACTCAGCAATTGTGACAGATGTGTCCAGATTGGAGTTCAGAGGTAAGCAAAAATCTTGTAGAGCTCCAAAACCTATCCAATGGAAGTAAAAGCATTAGCAGTTCCTAAACCATGAATTACTCTGGATGCATTTTCAGCCAAAAGGTTAACTGACATGATTCTGTTTCAATTATGTGAAGTCCTTTTGGCTAGTGGAATAGACCAAATAAACTGAGACCACAATGTTTTGTCATTTTGGCATTTCCACCACATTTAAGAGAATAGGCTTTAATGGTCTTTTTTAGAACTCTAAATCCTAGTCCATTCTCTAGCTTAGGGAAAAGTCGTCTTCCATAAGATAAAGTTTTGGAAAATACCGTCTTTCTATGGAAAAACGGGTTTAATTAGAATAATAAAGAGTAAAATGTCTTAGTTGCAATATTAAAAATTTATTATGCAACGTGTAGTAGTTATAAAATTTATAACTCAATTTATGTAACTCAAAAATTTTATTTTTATTTCTTTAATTTTATATTTTAAACTTTAATTTTTTTCTTAATTTTTGGAAAGACCGCCTTTAAAAAGACGTGCTCCTTCCATAATTTTAAAAGAGTGGGTCTCCTGACAGGCGGTCTGTCCATAAGCTTATGGACAGGCCACTTATTTCTTATCTTATACACTGCATTTCTTAAATTACATATAAAATTTAAAATTTTTGAAAATATTTTTTTATATCATATATTTTATATTTTCACCTTCAAATACATATTATTACTTGTTTTAACTTATAAAATGCAATATTTAAATTTTATAAAAAAATTACAACATTTAAGTCAAATGCCCCTGACGACTGTGCATAAGCTCATAGAAAGGCTGTCTTTCCTGAGACTTTCCCATTTTAAAATAAAATATATCACCCCACTGGTCCCTGCTCAGGCCCTGGTTTTCGACAAAACTATAAGCACTACATATGTGAAAATCCCAACCTTACCTCTTCATCTTTTAATCGGAGCTGTTTATGTAAACAATCGAACTGGGCTCTGTAAATGCTCGAACACAAGGAAATATATGGAATCAGCAGTTGTAGATGAGAAATACTGCTTTGAGCAAGAAACCCTCCTCACCGTTCACAAGACCTCCATCTTTGTCCCCGGCGCCGGCGACGGATTCATCGTATATGACCCCGCCGGGGACATTATCTTCCGGGTAGATTCCTACGGCCCCGATTCCGATGAACTCGTGCTCGTGGATTCCTCCGGCAAATCTCTCCTCACGCTTCTCCGAAAGGTAGTTTCTGGAAGTTGTTTGTTGTTAGTTACAACACAGTGAATTCAGTTTGATCCTCCATATATTCTATATTATCATGCACGTCTTTATGCAGCTATATAATCATATCTCGTCATTGTCACGTGCTCTTCCGGTTAAGATTTTATCACAGAGGTTTTGATTAATTTTTATATTTCAACAAATTTCACATCTCATTCTCTAACAATCTAGGTTTTGATGAGAGAGAACAGTTGATTCTTCGTATTTGTGTCAAGGGGGAGACGATGAATTGGAGAATGAAAATTTTAATGCACACTCTAATTCAACATAGAAAATTAAATTTGATATTCTGCAAAATAGACAATCTATTGGATTTGAAACGAAAATATGTTGAGAATTGTTGGAAAATTATGGGGAAATTGTTGGAAATCCTCTAATTCGAATTTGCCAAGGATTTTTTTTATTACACTGACTGTCAACCTAATGCTGCCCTCCTTTATTTGGTGTGGAACCCGCAATGCATAACACCAAAATACACGTGGAGTTAATATGTATACATGATATGAGTCCGAAAAAATGGTAATAATGCCGTGTCAGTCGCACTGTCGCTTGAATTGAGTTGTTGTGTCAGAAGTTATCGCCGGGATGGTGAGATCCCTTTTGTTTTCTTTGTCTTAGTGTAACACTGATGTGGCAACGGTGTCAAATTTTGTAACGATAGCTACCGGATAAGATGCAATGCCTTAATCTTCCAATTGAGTATTATGGTGAGGTTTGCAATCATGTTCTTGTTAATTCGTCATTTCTGAACTGAGGCAAAGAAATATGTGGCTTTGGATTAGCTAACAATCCAACCACTTTGTTGTTTTTACATAGCTTTTGTCAATTGTCTGTCCCACTTAGGAATAGTACTTAAGTATTGGTTTAACTTTGTTTTCCTCCCATTGCTCTCAATCTGTGATCAGATTTTGAATTTGATTTAACTGGAGCCATATTGGTGGACCTTTTGAATAGCTGAACACTGAATAATCAATAGCTCTTTCACTACAAGAGTTTGTACTTCAGAACTGTATGCTTTCTTCAGAAGATTAATGTTACAAAAGTCACGTGAACATCGTATTGAGAATTTGATATGCATTTCAAAATAAAAGTCCTATGTTCTCAAATGAGAATACCGGATTATTGGAAAAGAAATGGAGGTGAAAATAGATTGTCTGAATGATCGAGACTCGTTTAGTGGAATGGAGGAAGTGTATTAGGGAAAGATAAGCAACTGTTGAAAGAATAATTTCATGAGGCTGGATATCTATAGCTAGTTTATTACCTGCAGTATTTAAGTTAAAAAGTACAGTATTTAAACAGATGGTTTTGCATCCTTGGTTGCTATCTCACTGTTAATTTTTTGGCAGAAGCCGAGCCTTCACCAAAGATGGGGAGGATTTCTGGGAGATCAGAAGTTAGAGAATCATGAGCCACTCCCTATATTTAGCATCTTTAAGTCATCTATAATAGGGCAATTTAATGTAGTGGCAGTGGTACACGGTCATGATCGCGAGGAGGACAAAGAGTATCATGTTGAAGGTCCTTTCGCGCATCGATGTTGTTGCATCTACGATGCACGATCCAATAGCGAGGCCAAAGAGGTGGTGGCGGAAGTGAAGAGGAAAGTGGATCCTGATAGGAAAGTCATGCTGGGAAAGGATGTTTTCCTGTTATGCGTGAAACCGTTGGTGGATGCTGCATTCATGATGGCTGTGTTGATGATTCTTGATCGAATCGTCGGGGGAGATGTTGTTGATGATGAAGATAGTACTCAGGTTCATGAATATGGTTTGGACAATGATCTCTCTTCTTGAATAGTGATTTTTTGTGATTTCGCCAAATCAAAGCTGATAGTGCTGATAAGTTACCTTTGTTTTAAGCTGAAATTCAGCTTTATTTCTCTTACAGTTGATCTATAGTTCGTAGCACTAGATATCTCATACAACATGGGGTGAGACCCCGGTTGGTACTAATCGTTACTGGTACACTTTCATGTTTGAACTTGCAAGACTTGAACCTGTCATTGAGCATTATGAGGTTCCGAATTTCGTCAAGATGTGTTACAATATCGGAGTTCTAACTCCGATACTGTCACATGTCGAAATTCGGAAGTTTTACAAGACTTAGCAATGGCACTAGGGCAGAGGCCCATGGGGTTTTGTGCTGTCATTTTGGGTCTCAAAATCTACTAATGTTTCACAATTTGCAGTAAGGTAGGAAGGCATGAATTGGCACAGTTGATGTGTTGAGATTTGCAAGATTTGATGCACTAAAAACAGGAAAGATAACCCTTGTGAGTGTACATATGGGCTCCAATGAAAACATTTTGGTTCACCACAAGTGTGTTATTCGATTTGACACATGAAGTGTGGAGTTTAACAGCAAATCTCATGGTGTAGCTTGTAGGCACTTGGCAACCTAAGGGGGTGAAATTGGATTATGCTAGGGAATCTGGAGTTTTTGGTTTGTCCAATAATAAATGCACAAGGGAGCTTTTCACAAAAGCAAAGGCAATTAAGATGGATGAATGGCTGGCCCCTTCTTCCTCGTGTGGTGTTTTTCCGCCTAATTAAGGGCTGCACAGCGACCTGTCGAAAAAAGAAGGGGAGGGCCACGAGTTTAGATAAAACCACTTCTTTTCTCCTCACTTTAAGTGCACTGCAATGTCATCCTCATACCCATCTTACCTTCGATTCGATTGATTTTTTTATGGGAGAAGAATATCTAGCATCGAAAACAAAAGGCCCTAAAAAAACAAGCAAGGGCCTCCCACATGCCATGGGAGATGGTCCCGACCGCTGCCCGGAAAAGGCATTGGAGTAACGCAAAGGGGGACAAACACTTCCCCCACAACTCCTCAAACCTTTATTATCAAACCATAGCCACCCTACCCATGCATTCTTTTAAAACTCACACTTTTTCCTTTAGAATATTTTATTATAAGTTTTTTTGAAGAAAATTTTGTAGAATAAATATTAGTTTTCTATTTTTAGTTTTGTATATTTAGTAAACTTCGTCAGCTATAAGACCTATTCAATAGGATTAGTTAGCCGGACGCAATCCATGATCCCAGAGAGTTAGGATCAATTAGTTGAAGTACAACTTGTATAAATAGATACGTTTCTATCAATGGAATACAACAATCAGTTTTTACCAAATTCTATATGGTATCAGAGCTTGATTAATTCTCTCTACAATATTCTACTCAATCTATTTCATGTCAATTCTCAATCATAGCCGAGTGTCAATTCACTCGGCTCATTTAGCAGCTAAATTTATTTATAAAATTTTCTATTCTGCCCATTTAGCAGATAAAGCTCTAAATTATATATCTTCTTCTTGAATTATTGATTCGGGTGCATCAAATCATATTTGCACGTCACTTTCATTATTTTCTTTATATTATCCATTAAAGAAGCATATTCATGTTCAAATGCCGGAAGGATCAATAGCATCAGTGACTCATATTGGTGTAATCAAACACTCTACAAATCTTATTTTGAAAGATGTATTTCATATCCCATCTTTCAAATTTAATTTACTATCTGTCTCTCAAATTTCTCGACAACTTGGTTGTGTAGTCACATTTTTTTATTATCATTGTCTATTTCAGGACCTTTCCTCGAAGATGAAGATTAGTCGGGGTAGTATGCGAAATGGCCTCTATTATCTAGATGATGTTCCTGCTTATTCAAATAAAGCATTGTTTTTCCATCAATGTAATAGTTTTGATTTATGGCATTCACGCCTTGGTCATCCAGGCAATTCTCGTTTTCAATTTCTTGTAAGAAAATTTTCTGATATTGTTTCGAATAAAAACTTCACTTGTGATGTTTGCCCTCAAGCCAAACAATCTCGTCAATTATTTCCAACAAGTACTTCTCATTCTATAAAATGCTTTGAGTTAATCCATGTAGACATTTGGGGGCCTTTTTCCGTTCCTTCTACAAATGAATCTCGTTATTTTTTAACTATTGTAGATGATTATTCACGTTGTACTTGGATATATCTCATGAAAATAAAGTCTGAATTTTTTCATATGATAATCCAATTTTTCTCTCATATTAATCGTCAATTCAATGGCGACATCTCCAAAATCAACACCGGAAGTGGTGGAATTTTTCTTCCTCAACTCCAAGTCATTCGTTCAGACAATGGAGCTGAATTTCTCTGCACCAAATTTCAAACTTGGTGTCAAACTCATGGAATCATTCATCAACGTAGTTGTGTTGGAATACCCCAACAAAATGGGATCGTTGAACGTAAGCATCGTCATCTTCTGGATGTTGCTCGAGCCTTACGTTTTCAAAGTCATTTACCTCTTTCATTTTGGGATGAATGCATCCTTACTGCTGCCTTCTTGATTAACAAATTACCCACAAAGATTCTTCACTTTAAATCTCCTCATGAAGTATTGTTTGGCACATCTCCATCGTATTCATCACTACGAGTATTCGGTTGTTTATGTTTTGCGAAAAATATGTATATACGACATAATTTGACCAGCGTGCTAAGCCTGGTATATTCATTGGCTATCCTTTTGGTCAAAAAGGATATAAAGTTTATGATATTTCTACTCGTCGAATTTATGTCTCTCGCGATGTCATTTTTCATGAATCCATATTTCCTTATAGCAATGTTTCTAATACATTCTCATCTAGTTCTTCACCTCCTATTCCAATTAGTATCGCCCCTTTAAATGATGATTTTACTGATACTATTTTGGAACCTATTTCAAGTCCGTCGCCATCTCCTGCGACTAATGTTGACTCCATTCCAGCTCCGAGTCCACCATCTTCTCCTGCGCCTATCACTTCTGATTCTACTCCTTCCAGGCCTGACCGTCCTGTGCGAGATCGTCGTCGTCCGTCTCGTTATAATGATTTTATTTGCACCAATGTCTCTTTGTCTACTCCACATCCTCTCGCCAAACACTTCTCTTTAAACACTTTAAGTTCTACTCATCGTGATTTTATATCCAAAATAATTGATCACACAGAACCAAAAACTTATTCCCAGGCAGTTAAATCTCCTCATTGGCGAGATGCTATGTCCTCTGAAATTCATGCTCTCGAAACTAATCGTACTTGGTCTTTATGCCATTTACCTCCTGGAAAATCATCCATTGGATATAAATGGGTCTACAAAATAAAATACCATTCTGATGGCTCAATTGAGCGTTATAAAGCCCGTCTTGTTGCAAAGGGTTATAATCAAATTGAAGGAATTGATTATCACAACACGTTTGCACCTGTTGCCAAACTCGTCACTGTACGTCTTCTTCTCTCAATTGCTGCAATTCGCGGTTGGACCCTTCATCAACTTGATGTCAATAATGCCTTTCTCCAAGGTGACCTTCATGAAGAAGTCTATATGAAGCTTCGTCCCGGTTTTCATCATAAGAATAGTAATCTTGTTTGTAAATTACATAAATCCATTTATGGCCTTAAACAAGCCTCTCGACAATGGTTTTATAAATTTTCTTCTACTCTTAAATCACGTGGTTTCCATCAATCGACTGCAGATTATAGTCTATTCACACATATCAAAGACAATATCTCTGTATTTGTTCTTGTTTACGTTGATGATATCATCATTACTGGTAATAATTTGTCCATCATTAATGAGACTAAACAATTTCTTGCTAGTTCCTTTTCTATTAAAGATCTTGGCACTCTTCATTACTTCCTTGGTATTGAAGTCTCACGTTCCAAACAAGGTATTTTTTTTATGTCAACGTAAATACGCTCTCGATATTCTTTCTGATTCCGGACAGCTGGGTTCTCGCTTTTCTCCTTTTCCTATGGAACACTATCGTCATTTACTTCCCAATGAAGGTACACCCCTTCCTGATCCATCTATTTATCGACGCCTCGTGGGTCGTCTTCTCTATCTGACGGTCACACATCCTGACATTCAATATGCCGTTAATACTCTAAGTCAATTCATGCAAAATCCATATTCTACCCATCTTGATGCGGCAAATCGTGTTCTCCGCTACCTTAAAGGGTCGTTGGTAAGGGAATACTACTTTCATCAAATAGTTCTCTTTCTCTCGTTGGTTTTGCTGATTCTGATTGGGCTGGTTGCCCCACTACTCGTCGCTCTACCACGGGATACATCACCATGCTTGGTTCTAGTCCTATTTATGGAAAACAAGGAAGCAACCTACAGTTTTCCGCTCTTCCGCTGAAGCTGAATATCGCTCTCTTGCTACTCTCACTGCTGAAATACAATGGCTTTATTATCTTCTCTCTGACCTTGGATTTCCTCCTCGACAACCTATACAAGTTTACTGTGACAACCAAGCTGCTCTTCACATTGTCAGTAACCCCGTTTTCCACGAACGTACGAAGCATATTGAACTTGATTGTCACTTCGTCCGCGAAAAGATGATATCCGGCCTCATCTCCACCAGCTACTTACGTTCATCTGATCAACTTGTTGATATCTTTACCAAGCCTCTTGGTGCAGATATCTTTCGAAACATTATTTCCAAGTTGGGCGTGCTCGACATTTCTCCCCCGACTTCAACTTGAGGGGGGTGTAGAATAAATATTAGTTTTAAATATTAGTTTTCTATTTTTAGTTTTGTATATTTAGTAAACTTAGTCAGCTATAAGACCTATTCAATAGAATTAGTTAGTCAGACGCAATCCATGATCCCATAGAGTTAGGATCAATTAGTTGAAGTACAGCTTGTATAAATAGAGACGTTTCTATCAATGGAATACAACAATCAGTTTTTACCAAATTCTATAAATTTCATGTATGAAAATATTGTTTTTATAACTTTTAAAGTCAAATTATAATTATTTATACACTGCGATATATTTTTAAAAAAAATCAGAGTTTTAAAAACCTTATTGTAACAAATAAAAATAAATATCAAATCACCCCACTAATCACATCAATTATACAATACTTCTTTCTAACGGTTAGTCGGTGTAAAACAAAACTTTATCATTCTTTTATGATAAAATACACATTATTTGACTTGTTTACTTAGTTCCGTTCTTCTAAACGGATTTTTTTACTTGATTAAATTGAACAACTGATTTGAGACCAAATATGGTAAAAAAATGAATAATAGATCAAAATTAAGCTATTATAATATCAATTTAAAATTTCATCAAACAAAATTATACTGAATTGGAGTGCAAACAAGTTAGAAAAGAACATGATCTATCCCATCCCCTCTACTTAATTCTTCCTCACATTTCAACTTATACAAAAGTCCAATGAACCACTTGGACATATCCAAGTTGTCACATTACCGTGCCCAACTCGGTAGTCGGTACAGTCTTCTGGATCCATCTTGTCGTTGTAACCAATGCATCATATATTAATGTGGAGTCAAATGGGAGGTTCATCTCACTTTACGTGAGTTTGTGAAATCTTCACCCTATTTTGTATCTATGTGCGAGTTTGTGGAATTCTCATCCCACCTTATATGTGTTTGTTTGTGTAAATCTCATCATATTTTATACCTATATGTGAGTGCGTGAGAGTCTCATCTCATTCTTTGTGAGTTTGTGGAAGCCTCGCACCGCCACTTTCTATGTGAGTCCGTAAAAGCCTCACCTTATTTTGTGCTTACATGCGAGTTTGTGGAAGTCCATCCCACCGTATATGTGTTTGTTTGTATAAATCCCATCCTATTTTATACTTGTGTGCGAGTCCGTGAGGGCCCCATCTCACTTGGTGTGAGTTTATAGTAGTCTCACACTACCTTTGTGTGCGATGGGAGCACAAGAATTAATCCACTTTCTACTTGGTACCCGAAAAGTAAAAGCATACTGTTGCCTTCCCCGCCCTTGATCCCTCCAAAACCCCCTCACTTCACCTGTCCAGTCTGCCCCCGCCCACGCACAATTGATGTTGATAGAAATTGGTTCTTGTATAAAGCTGTTTTGTCCATTTCTTCCCCCACTGAATTATAAAGCCATGGACTTGGACTACTTGCGCTGTTGATATATGCAATAATACTCCAACAATCAAACTTAGTAACAAAGAAAAGGCGAACAAGATGCCTCGCCCCGGGCCTAGACCTTATGAGTGTGTGAGGAGAGCTTGGCACAGTGACAGGCACCAGTCCGTGAGGGGTTCCATAATTCAGCAGATTTTCAAGTTGGGTTCTTGATTTTGTTGGGTTTTTTTTTGTTGAATTTTTGCTGTTTTGTTTTTCTGATTTCTTTGCTCTCCATGTGTTTGACCAGGGTTGTGTACGAGACTCACAGTGCTGTAACCAGGAAGAACAAGGAATGGCAGGAGAAGCTGCCTCTCGTTGTACTCAAGGCTGAGGAAATCTTGTACTCTAAAGCCAATTCTGAGGTTAGATACTCTTTTGGTTTTTGTTGTTGATTGTCAAAGTGTTGGTTCGGCCAGAGGTGCCATTTATTATGTTGTGGTTTAGGCTGAGTATATGGATAATGAGACGCTGTGGGATCGGGTGAATGATGCTATAGACATCATTATTCGGAGGGATGAGAGTTCAGAGACTGGAGAGCTCTTGCCTCCTTGTGTTGAAGGTACTCATTGATATAAATGGTTGTTTTCTGAATTTGGAAATTTGCTCTCACATTAATTTTTACTGGTAGGCTTTAGCTCGAACTTGTTGCTTGCCTAATCTTTCCTGTTATGGCCCAAGTTTTTTGTAATGAATTGTTTTTCTTGCTAGCTGCTCTTAATTTGGGATGTGTACCATTGAGGGCATCTCGCAGCCAACGTCATAGTAATCCTCGAATCTACCTCAGTCCCATGACTCAAGAATCTGGTCCTGCATCCTCGAGATTTCCATGTGGGAACTCAAGCGAGAGAAACACTAATCTGATGCCTCCTCATCCGGGCAGTCAGCCTCGTGAGATGCCCGCATCTTGCAGTTTGGCTCCTTTGATTTCAGAATCCAATGTGCAATCAGTCCCGAATTTGAACGTCCCTGCCTTCTCTTCATGCAAGGACTTGAATTTTCCTATCAGCAGTCGGGTTCCCTGGAAAGAGAGTAATGCCTCATTCAACGCGGGTTCTGTCTATCCCTTGTACTATGGGACCAACTTCCAACCCGATGTCTCAAAGTTTGGCTTCCAAGAACCCTATGTGTCAAAAGATGTAATCATAGGTAGACCGGTTTTTGCATCTGTTGAACAGCCGGGTGGAGTGGGCTGCATAAGGACCTTATTATCAGGAGAAAGAAATGAATTTGTGCCTGGTAGAACAAAGCAATCAGAGTCTGCGGTGGAAATTACTGAGGGTAGTGAGGGAGAGTGTGACTTGTCCTTGAGGTTGGGACTATTCTGCAGCGGTGAAGGCGCAGCTAATGGTAATTTTGACCCCGGGCATTTGCAAGAAGTGGGCAAGATCAAGGCTGTATCTTCATCTAGGGACAAGGATGTTTCTCCGCTCTTGATTCAGACATCTAATGATCCTTCCATGTTGCGTTTAGGTAGGAGTACTTTGGAAATGGAAGATCAGAATTCAGATGCATTTCTTAGAAAGCGCAAACTGCCCTTTCATGGCAATATGGATACCAGGCAGCGATTCTGGCCGGTGTACCCGACTCCAACTCCTCACCACTTTTACGATCAAATGAAAAGGCAGAGTTCATAAGTCACCCCCTTGTCTGTTGCAGCATGAACAATTTTCAGGGAAATAGTCTCTCAGTGAAGCTTCTTGCTCAGTATCGAGAGGTAAAATCTCATTGGAGCAACTTTGTCCTATAGTCCTTATCGTTCTTGTGCATTAATTGCTCAAAATGAAGGTTGTGAGAGTTAAATCGGGAAGTATCCATGAATTGGAATGAAATGATTCAGTGATTGAAGGTTAATGATTCTAGAGTTGATGGCGACTTGTATAAGATTATTGTTTCGACACTTTGAATGCTCTGTCTCCACCATTTAAAGGCCTCCAACTGCTCATGTTAGGTCAGTTTTGTGTACATATATGGCCATGCCTCTGATGTCAATTTGTGTTATTTGTAACTATCCACCCGAGTGAATTGTGTTATGATCTTACCTAGCTACTAACATGCAGTACTCCGTGTTGATTTTTAATGAAAACTCGAGCATATGTAGTGCTCGATGATAAAGTCGATTACTAGTTTTTCTGAAGTAGGACAACTATATGGAAGCTTATTTCTTGTACTTTAGGTGACGAATAGGGAGGAATAGGTGGAGCTTTAACTTTGTCCTACCTCGAGTTTCAGTAAGAACAAAAGAAGCTAAAACGCTGTAGCTAGGTAGATGGCTGTGTGTGGCTGGGCCAATGTTGCATTTTGGTTGTGTGATTGGGATAGTTTGATTGGTTCATCAGTGGTGTCTGGGACCAAACGATGATGATTTTGATTTGTGTTAACGTTATCTTTCGAAACGGTGAAAGTGTAGTTGCATTTGTTTTACAAATTTACAGTAACGATTGAGTGCATATTGCTAGTCTCCTAGTTGCTGATGAGTTTGGAGTCGGATTCATCCACCGAACGTACAACTGTGGATGAATTGTTATCTTTGGAAAATACAGTCTGAATCGTTTTTTGACACTTTCCGATGCTGATTCTGGTATTCGATACTGATTTATATAATATTTGAAATCTGAAATACACTACGCAACGTTTAGTACGTACGAAAGTGAACTTGGATACAAAATATAGCTGAAAAATGTGTATGTCACGCCCTCTTATTTAGTGTACAAAATACTAGAATGGGTGTAAAGTAATGCAGCACGAACAATTTAAAAAAGAATCGACACAGCAAAAATGGTCTTCCCTATCTAAAAGAAGAAAGCCAGTGCAACAGACAAGAGAGTAATTGGCAGCGCAGCTCCTGCGAAGGAAGGAGCAGAGCTTGGCGGAGGAGGTAGTGAAGTCGTGCCGGAAGGCGGAGGGATGCCGACGGAGGAGGGTGGGGTAGGGGTAGGAGCAGGAGATGATGCTCCGGTGACGTTGATACTCAACTTCTGGCCGCCTGGACAGTGGCCGGTAAAGGCGCATATGTAGAATTTCTCACCGGGGGTAGTGAGGGTAATTCTGGTCGGACCATTGGAGACAGTGGTGCTCGGGGCACTAGCGTTGCAGGAATCGTAGGCTGCCTTGGAGAACACTGTGGTAACGGTGTGTCCAGTTGTATAGTTGAACACTGCATATCACAATAAAAGGAAAATATTAACAGTGAAACAAAGCAGTTAAATGGGAAACTGCTCTTTTTTGTACGCAACTAAAACTTAAGAACCAAATTCCCAATGAATCTAAATTAAATACGTCGAAGTTAGTAGAAATTTACCAAAATTTATGTCAGAGTGATGATAGGAATTTCACATAAGCATATAAAGCGGAGCTCAATAAAACCAATGAATTGATATTTCTCTTACGTAGGATATCTCCGACCGTGAAGTTCTTTCCGGCGGCCCAGTTCCGGTAAGCAGCGGCGTCATTAGAAGGAACGGTCCAGCCCAAGTTATCTCCGACGACGAAAGTCCGAGGGATCCTGGTCGCCGGTGAGGGCGCCGGAGATCCTGTAGGAACAGGGGAAGGAGCAGGTACTGGCACTGACGGCGCCGGTGCCGGAACCGGTATCGGTGCTGGGGTGGGTTCCGGTACCGGGGTGGCAGGGGCGGGGATGGGTTCCGGCACGGGGGCAGGGGTGGTGGGAGTGGCGGCGGAGACGGTTATGCCCAGCTTCTGGCCGGCAGTGCAGTGGCCGGTGAAAGGGCAAAGGAAGAAGTGTTCTCCGGCGGTGGTTAGTGTAATGCTCGTCGGGCCGGTGTTGGACGTCGAGATGGGGCTGGTGGTGGTGCAGGCATCGTATGCGCTCCTCGTCACCTCGTCCACGGCGTGGGTCCCGGTTGTGAAGGTGAAAACTGCACCATAACAAAGTTCATTATCTTTTTAAACTCTGTGCATGTTATCTTTTCTCAAAAATAAATAAGGTTGTAGAGTTTACGAGCTATTTTACTTATAAGCTAAATACGATTCAATGCTTTTTAAAGTGTTAAGGAGTAGCTGTTTTTAAAATAGAAACCATTCGTTGAAAGTTAACTGATCCAACTTTGCCATCAAAATAGGTTTGCCTTAATTATAAGCACAATTCTAAAAAACAAACCATTAATTTGTCAAACTATATGGTTTGAGAGTGCATATCAAAGTATTTACAATAAATGTCTTTGTCAGCGCTTATAAACTAAGCATTCATGTTTGATCAACTGTCAAAAAAAAAACTTGTTATTTTTATAAAGTAGGGTTTAGGAGGCAAAACAGAAGTTGTTATTCTCCCACTTTTAAAATAAATAAGCTTTATAATCAAAGTTTTACCAAACACGATCAAAAAATTGTTCTAATTTCACTAGTCGTACAATTCATCATGCAAAACTGCCATTTTAGGCAACTTATCAAATTTAAGGTATATAATCAGGCATTTATAACTTATCGAATCTCATACAACAAACAGACATACACAACAAGTTATCGTTACCTACCTAAGGTGTCTCCAACGGCGAAGGTTTGGGTGTTAGCCCAAGTGGTGTAAGCGGCGGCGCCTCCCGGAGGGATGGTCCAACCCAAGGAATCACCAACAACGTGTGTAGTTTGTGCTATGGAGCCGGGAAGTGTGGCCGCAAGAAGTGCCACCAAGGCTAAGGCTATATTCATTTTGGTAGCCATTTGTTGGTGTTTTTGTGTTCTTGAATGTCAGGTTGCCCCTGTTATGTTGTGAAGCTGTTTGTTGAAAGGGAATTGGATTTAAGTTTTGTCTCTCTAACCTTAAGCATTATATAGAAGAAGCTGGAATGACAATATGGCACCCATGACTTCATAAAAGCGTGTGATAGCCTAACAGACAACCTAGAATGTGGCTTTCTTTTTTGCTATTTTCATTGTTGACTAAATTGTATTGGCCCATTATGAGTGGAATATTTTATTTTATGTTTTATTTAAATGGACGGAATATTTGGTAGAATATTGGTAGAATTATTAAAGTGTTTAAAGATTGTTTCATGCTATGTCTCTCAAGCTAACTTGCTATTTATTTAAATTTAATTAAAATTAAAGAGTATGTCTCTTGGAACGTGATTTTTTCATAATTTTATGGAAAGGCGAGATCTAATTAAAATAATAAAAAATAAAAAGATTTAATTATAATATTAAAAATTTATTATATGTCCTAGATTACATTATATGATGAACATTTTCTAATGATGGGATTTTGTGGGACATGAACATTTTCTAAAAGAAATAAAAATGATTAAAAGGTACAACCCATTTCTTTCAAAAGGAAATTCTTTAAAAAATGGTTACTCCCTCTGTCCTAAATAAATTTCACTTGCTTTATAATATTATTTTCTATCAAAATTTGATCACATATTTAAGTAGATATATGAGATATTATTGAATTTATTGTAACAAGTAATGTCTAGAAGGTAATTTTTTATTTATCGTTACTATATGTAACGATCAAATATGCCTTTTGAACGATGTACAATAATTATGGCGTAATTTAATATGGGACGGAGGAAAAAACACTGAATCGATCTTTGAAGCTGTCCATATGTGGTTTACTTGAGATGAGCAAAATCCAAGTCAATCACAGAATGGCGCCAACCTTGTCTAGATGTGGGTGCCGAATAATCTGACCAACTCTAGAAAATGCAACTACACTTCGACCATTTCTTATTTTTAGTTTTTTGATTTCACCTACTCCTCTGGACTTTGGGTTTTCATATTGTTTAGCCCCCCCTCAAGAAAATAATTGAAAACAATGATTGACTAATCCAATTTGATTATGATCAACTTGTTTTGTTTTCTGACGGAGTCTTGGTCAAGGATAAGAGCTCGTTTACACTGCAAACAGTAATTACGAATTTAATTAACAATTAGGACTTTAGAGGCGAATCGGAGGCGGTCATACATGGGCACGATGGTGAAGAATCCACGAAAAGGGAGATCGGGTTGTTCCCACGGTCCGGACGGCGTCAACGCATACGAAGTTTTTTGTACGGAGTCATTGTGCCTAGTCCCGCTGCTACGTTACTTATCTTTTCCAACGATTATACAGTGGTAGAATTAATTACTCCCTCCGAATTTACACCCTTCGATATTTTATATGTTCACCTACGTATTATAACGGCAAATAAAAAATTGATATTAAGAAACTACTTGCTATGATGCATTGAACAATATCATATACGATAATTTTGTTATTCATATAGGTATTCAAATATGTGGTCAAACTTTGATAGAGAATAATGTCAAAAAAGTAATAGTGCAAATTTAGCCAGTGTTCTAAACGGCGGCGCCTAGGCGCTAGGCGCCACCAAAACGCCCGGATTAGGGCCTGTTCGGCGACATTAGGCGTTTTCGCCTCTGGGCGGCGCCCAGGCCCGCCTAGAATTCAAGAGGTTAGAGAATTACATGAAGATGATTTTGAATCGGATGAGGAGGAGGAAGTAGATGAGATGACTTATGACTTTGAGTCCGATAACGATGAAGTGCAAGAGATAAATGGTGAAGAAGAATTTGAAATGTCATAGGCTATGTGTGAATTGTATTTGGTACTTTTTTATTTTGTCTAACTTTTAATTTTGGCCTATGGCTATGTGTGGATTCACTACTCACTAGTTTGTATTTGGTAATTTTTGCCACGTGCCTCAAACTTTGTAAGCTTGTATGGATTTCATTTTTCAACTCCAAGATAATATTTCGACAATATATATATATATATATATATATATATATAATATTCATTTGTGTCGTTTATCATGAAATTTTCGTTCTTGTATTGTATCATTTGTATGTAATATAAGTTATTGTGACTTGGGAAATAGGTTTTTATTTTATTTTTAAATATAATTTGTATTATTTTATTAATTATATATAAAAAATAATTAAATAATACAAATCCGCCTAGACCGATTAATCCCCGATTAATCCCCGATTAATCCCCTAGGCGCTAGGCCCCAGCAAACCGCCCGACTAGCGCCTAGCGATTTTTAGACCACTGAATTTAGCTGAGATAGAGGGAGTAGTATTATCCCAATAATATTCAAGTTCGACACTCTCAAACACATCAGGAATAATTTCAATCACAACATTTAAGAACACATAAGAATCAATTATAAAGAAGTTAGGTATGGAGATTCATAAACTAATAATTGTTATTACATGGCGACATATGAATTCACTATTCATGATATGCAAGAACAACTTGTAATTGAATTAACTCACAAACATGATATCATATGGATTACATTAGAAGAAAATTCGAACACCCAAAATTGACATAGAATCAAGTGATAAATAAAGACAGTGTTGTCTTCAAGTCTTTCTCTCTCTACCTAGGGTTTAGAGAGTCTTCGTTCTCGCGCCTTACGACACACGATTTGGCCTCGCTGAATCTGTTTCCAAGCTCGGATCGGCAAGATCTACAACCCAGACTCTAGTTCCAACCAAGAATCAACGTTTTGCTCCTATAAACCCGCCAAAGCTTGGCATTGAAGGGCATAAACTGCTCCAGCAAGCCCTTCTCGCAAAGCTTTTGACACAAAAATTGCTCCAAATCTCCACCGGCGATAAGAAACCCAAAGATGGTGTCCTTAGATGACCTGGAGCGCTTGTACGCGGGCCTGTCGCTTCCAGAGGAAGAGATTCGACCACAGGATGAACTGCTCACCACAGATCGTTCCTAGTTCGACTAACTTTGGTGGGAAAAGTTTTAGCCCCTTGACGAATTCCACATGAGGAAATCGTTGATCTGTTTCAGCGAATTTGGGGTTTGAGGAATTGTATGACTGGGAAATTCTTGTGCGACAATGTCATGCTGTTCCAATTCTCGAAGAAGCATCTTTGACCGTGGCAGGAACGGCCATTATTCAGGCAGAGACCGGCACTGACGGCCAGTCCTGCCCAGGCCAATGAATATCCTGAGTTGGAATTACCTTAGGCTTGGAAGAGCTCGGGCAGTTCAGGAATTGCGTACCATGTTATGTTTGAAATTTCCTGTTCTTATTTTTCTTAGTGAAACTAAATGGTCAGTAGGTGTTATTGATGATTTAAAGTCAAATTTGATCTGTTTTGGTGTTACTGTTGAGTCGGAAGAAGGAAATATTTTCAGAATTAGGGTCCGTTTGGTAAAATCAAACTAACTACGATTGCCGAGAATTATAAAGAACAAATTTATTTTGTGCGAAATATGCAAAATTTTCTCAAAACAACGCTTATATAACTTTTAAGGCAAAGTCTTGGGAAAGACAATCTTTCCATAAATATGGAAAGTTGGGGTTTAAATGGAATACTAAAAGGTAAAAGGTCTTAGTTGCAATATTAAAAATTTATTATACAACGTGTAGTAGTTATAAAGTTTACAACCTAATTTATTCAGCTCAAAATTTTTATCATCATTTATTCTAATTTACACTTTAAACTTTGATCTTTTCATAACTTATGGAAAGACCGTGTTTCAAAAGACGGACTCTAACATCTAATCTAAGCTCTCTTAAATACTTAGAGATTCATAAATAAAAAAAACAACAAATTGTTTTCAATTGGGTTTCTACATCCCATGATTATCCATACAAGATAAATGTTTCTTTTTTCAATTATACTCCATCCGTCCCGTCTGGTAAAAAAACCTCTCTCCTTTTCTTTCCCGCAAACCCTCTTGCCGCAGTTCTCTCTTGCCGTAATCCTTATTTTTTTCTGGAAAGATGGGGGACAATAATTTATTTTAATTCATAGTTTTCTTATTGAATAAGTGTGAGATTTATATTCATAAATTAGTTTTGTTCTTCGACCTGATCAATTAGATCGTTGTGTACGTGATGATAACTATTTAGTTGTGTACGTATTGTTCTCGATCTGCTTGTTCAGATCTTGTGTTCATAATTTTATTTGTGGTTTTATTTTTGGGTTTCCATTAATTTGGATTCGTCAGATCTGTGTTTTTCAAGGTGTTTACAATTTGGACTACATAGATCGTGATTGGATCAAAATATTTTACAGTTGTAAAAGATCCATGTTTGGCGCAGTGATATTGATGTGTGATATGCTCCTTTCTGCCAGGTGGTAATGATTTTCGCGGGAAGCAAGTTAATATCCCCCGAGGGCAATGTTACAGTTTTTTTGGACCTCTTATATGTAATAGTACATGTAATTTAAATATTCTTACAATATGTTAGCTATTGCTAGAGGCTAGTTAGGTTGGATGTCAATTCCACTCATTGTAATCGATGCTGGCGTTTTTCCCATAATCTTGGAATGATTGATTTTTTCAAAAAAAAAGAAGATAATGTTCCTTTTCCAATTTCAAACACTTCACCCGTTCCAGTAAAAATGACAAAATTTCCTTTTTCTTTCAAAAATGATAAAGAATACGTTGTTAAAATCCCATCATGTGCTCTTTAACTTTGACAACATTTACTTGGAGCCCACTATTAACCCAAAATATCCCTGATTTTCCATAATTATTCCTTGACACAACTTGTATAAACGAGCGAACCAACGTTAATTGTATCATTTTTACTCGGACAGAGGGAACAGAATTCTTCCAAGATTACTCCAACTGGATTTTCTCCTTCAAATTCAGATTTCCATGTTTACTCCTTGCTCCAAATCGTTGAATCGCGTCCTTCCATATTAAGCTCAAAATCTTCAATCTATCAAACTTGCACCAAAATTTCACCTAAACTGTACAATACATATGACACCATAACAATCCCCTCAAATAAACATCATAAAAATTGAATATCAGGAAAAATTATTTTTCTTTTAAATAACAACACCATTCATCTGAAGCAGAAGGAATATGATTCTTTTCCCCATAATGTTACACGATCCTAATTTTCGAAATTCTATAACTATTGTACAGCTGATCCAACAATGCATTGGATGAATAAGTAATGATAATGACGGAGGACTTTTCTTATTTCTCCTCCTCCTTTTACGTGTTTGTTTTGTTCCAGACGATGTAAGAACGTTGCCACGTTGTGCGCACGTTTTTGACCATTCCATTGAGCAGCGCACCCGAAACCTTAATGATTTTAGCTTTTCAACCTTATAATGACAATTAACTAACTAAACCAGATCATGTGTCTGTTGCTTAGGGAAAGAAAAGCAAAACTGGATGATAATCTTCTTTCAATGTTTGTTGAAGAAAAACAGTAATTGTAAAGAATTTGATTTTTTTTAAGAACTTCTCTCATGCCCTTCAACTCAAGTGAGTGTGCCACTCGAAACTACAATTTTTCAAAAGTGCAATTAAAGTTTTGACTGGTTAAATAAGATTTGACTTAATAAATATATTCAAGATTGTGTGTGAAATAAGAAATCCGGAAATATTGAAATGAACACCAAGTCTAGTTTTAAACAGATTAAACCTTAGTTAATAATAATAGTGCAATTATTGTGTATTTTGATCTGGGTGTGGTTCTTTTAGAGGCTGCAAAATTTTAAGGAAGATGAAGTTTTGTGTTAGTTTTTTACAGAAAAGTCATTTATAAAGTTTAAACTGCGCATGAGATCATCTCTAAAATGTAATGATAAAATGCTTTTAAAACTAAAAACATGTATTTTATGTTCAAAGTTTTCCTCCTCGTACAGAACTTCTTTTTAATAGGTGTTCGTTGTACGAAATAATTTAATGAAACATTACCATGATAATTGATAACTTGCGTAACTGCCTAGAATTTGGAAATGTGGATTGGAACTAATCAAGTAAGCAACTACAAAGGGATTTGACTGGTCTGTTTTGAATCTTGCAAGGGTGTTCGATGACATGAACTCCCCATATCATACTAATGGTAGCAACGACGGCTTCAAATTCTCCTTAGCAGGGTGTTCAAAGGTCGGATGGGTTGAGTTGGAATGGGTCAAAATTTTCATAGTTTAGCATCGGGCTGGATTGGGTCGGAATGGATCATAGGTCAACCCAAATCGATTAAAATTGATCAAAATCATACAAAAATAGTAAATTTGTTTTTTTAAATATATTTTTATCTTTATAAATATTATTTTTCCCAAAAATGTTAAAATTGTTTATAAAGTAAGTTAATGGTGGGTATATTGTATTAAATTAATTATTTTTTTGAATTTTTTTTCAAGAAAATGAGACAAAATTGCAAACGGGTCAAAATTGATCGATTTGGGTCAAAATCCAACCCGGCCTACTTGACCCAATGGAACTTTGACCCGACCCAACCCAAATGGTCAAGGTCAAAACGGGTCAGATCGGATCGGCCAATTTGAACACCCCTCTTAGCCAAAACCGGGCATTACATCGGTTAGCCCAGTACGTTGTCTCGAAGGCCCATAATGTTGGTTCATGGGCAAATGTGTTTGTGTTAAGACAAACACAACAATGTTGAATTATATTTTCATACTCTCCGATAACTGTGATTGGTGCATGTGGTTTGTGCGAGGCTGGTGAAGGTGGAGGAGGAAGAAGAAAAAGGAGAGGTGACGGTGGGTTGAGTGGAATCAACTTGACCCTTCTGTGTTGATAGCTTAATAGTTTGTTTCGATTCAAATTAGTAGTTTGTTTTGGTTCATATTAGTAGTTGTTAGAGTAAATTAGGCCTGATTTACTCTAACAATAGTATTTTCTATTGAAAAATATTTATGTAAGTAATAAAATTGGGTTCAAATTATTCATTCACTTATTATCTCATTGTATAAGCGTGAATGTTTATGAATAAATATAAATTAGAGCTAATTCTCAAAATAAGTGGGTGCTTTACGGTATCAAATACATTTTGTTTGCTATGATTTTGAAAAGTGCTTTAAAATTTCTGATCCAGCCCCAACATTTTTAAAATAAGTGATGATACAACTCATGAAATCAAAATTAAGTGTTGATATAACCATGAATTCTTGTTAGATTTTGACAGTGGGGCCAAATTTGAAGAGTAAAACCGTACAATTAGAAAACAAAGCAGGGAAATTTTGATTATTTCCGGAATGTTCAAAGCCATATTTTCACGGTCAACGTCGGTATAGGGTGAATTGGTTTGTTCCACCACATTCAGCGACACACTTATGATTGTTTCTTCACTTTTGAAGAACTCATGGTTATTTCAACACATTCAAATGTACTTAAGGTTATTTTTGAATTTTTCCCTATCATTTATGTTGTAAAATTAATTGTTTCAATTATTCTAAGTTTTAAAAGTCATCTTTTATAATTAAATTAAAATAATAAAATTAGATTTTTTTGTATGGTGGCAAAGTCTTGGGAAAGATAGTCTTTCCATAGATTTATGGAAAGACAAAGTTTAATATAAAACATAAAAAAATAAAAGATTTTAGTTGTAATATTAAAATTTTATTATGCAACATGTAGTAGTTTAAAGTTTATGACCTAATTAATGAAACCCAAAAGTTTTATCTTTATTCTTTTAGTTTGTAATTTAAATCTTAGTTTTTCTATGATTTATAGAAAGACAATATTTTTGAGACGACCATGAAATTTTTTTATTTTTTAGAGACCGGCTCTTGTATGTAGTAATGTTTTATTATTGGTATGAAATCAAAGAAATGCACATACAATCTCAACAAAGTGTATCTATACGTAGTGTATACAAATGAATATGAAATCGAAGACCCGATCAATTAAACTAAAAGAGCCGCAAAAGCAACAGCGCCCAAGACGCCCGCGGCCGCATGACGGGTGGCGGAGCTGAACGGCGGCGGAGCCCCGTTGGGTGAAACCACTGAATCTTCCGCCGGAGATCCGGCGGCGACGCCGGGACTCGATGCTCCTCCGGTACCGAAGTCGGTGACACTGATAGCGAGCTTTTGGCCGAGAGGGCAGTGGCGGTAATATGTGGACGTGAAGAAATGTTCGCCGGCGGAGGTCAACGTGATCCTCGCCGGACTTGTGGTCAACGCTCTGATGGGATTGCTGGTGTTACAACTCCTGTACGCCGCCTTTGTCACCTCCACCACATCTTGTGTTCCGTTTCCAAAGTTGAATACTGTACAAATTTAACAAAAAAGGGAAAAATACATTAGACTCCGCGTAGAAAGTCAAAATGTCATTTTTTTCTTCTACAAAAATTTCTTCACCACTTTTCTTATTGATCCATACTTACTACAGTTACTGTTTTACTTCATTTATTTATCAATAAATTTTGAAAAGCAACTCTTCTCTATACTCCCTCCGTTCCACTAATATTGGCACCATAGGTCTAGATATTTGGATTCAGGTAAATGAAATGAGTGAATTAAATTATTCGTAAAAAGTAAAAAGTAGAATGGGTGGATGAAATTGAAGATATCTTGCCAAAAATGAAAAGTGTGCCAATATAAAAGAAACATCCAAAAAAGAAAAGTGTGCCCAAGAAACAGAGGAAGTATATAACACACTTTCTATTTAATTCCCTTTGCTTAAGTTTCTATTTTATTCCCCTGTCTTAAGATTGTCACGCATGGTGAAAATAAATCTCCTATTCACTCTCCCAATTAAATTCTTTCAACAAATTTTAACTTGAATAAAAATCATGCAAATAATGACATGCTTCGGTTCTTTTCAATGGAGAAACTATTTGTTTTCGTGCTTAAGTTCTCGTCCACACACTTACTCTCTCCTTAACTTAGGAGCATCTCTCGTATTTAAGTCTTTTTTGGAACACAAGAACTAAGGGTACTTTTACTATTTTCAAATAAAATCTAATATCTTTCCTTTTTATTTGGAAAAAAAAAGTTTGGAGAATGAAATATGATTGTAAAAGGAAGAGCAAGTGATCAGGACATTGTGCCCAAATATGTGCAATCTGATCCAATCTTTCCTTTCCTAGGCGTTGCATTATTATAGTTTTCGCAAGTCTTATATGCACCATATTGGCATTGAGCATGCTCCTAAAACACGTGAAAGTGTATATGAACCATGTGAGAATTTTACCTCAATTTTGTACGAGACACAATTATAACACGAACACGAACATAAACATGAACATGAACTGTACTGAACACCTGAATGGAAAAAGGAAAATCATAGAAGGGGATATGAAAATATACCAAGAGTGTCTCCAAGGGCGAAAATTTTGTCATAAGCCCAAGTGGAATAGACAATAGGGCCACCAGGAGGGACAATCCAGCCAAGCTTATCCGCAACAACGTACGTGATTGGTTCCCTTGGAGCCACGGGGGCCGGACTAGGTTTCGGCGGCATGGTACTTGGTCCCGACGACGATTGCACGACATCGATCGCCAGTTTTTGTCCGAAGAAACAGTGGCTCTCCAAGGTGCTTATGAAGTAGTACTCCCCGGCTGAGGTGAGAGTGTAGTTGGCCGGACCGTTGCTCTGGAGAGACAGGGGGTTGGTTGAATTGCATGTATCGAATGCTTCCTTTGTCACTCTTGCAACATCTTGCTCCCCGCTTACGAAATTGAACACTGCAATCAATCAATCAATAATAAAAGACTGATGATGAAAATACTTCCATTGTTACACTTTTTAAGGAAGTGAACAAATTTTGATCATGGTTATGATAGATATGATTAAATGGGGTCGTATTTATTGGCGTAACGGGCTCGACACATAAATGTAATGAACTAATTAATAAGAGAAATAATTCATTAACTTTATACTTAAGGGCAACAATTCTCTCTGATTTTCAATATGAGATATATTATATTCTTATCATCTAAAACATAAAGTGAAATGTATTCTGCTTTGCAAACTTAAAGTGGAAAAGAAGAAGGGGCTGAATTAAGAGATTAGGAGTTTCAGAGCCGTCTCCTTAATGTTAAATCAAGATAATGAAGTGAAATAATTTCTTTAGAATGTTAAACTATACTAAATACTTAATATAGTTTTAGAATGTTAAAATACATCTTATGGGTTAGTTTAAAAGGTATTTATAAGTTTTTGGTAAATATACAATTGTTTTAATATTTGACACTAGATTTATGATTTTTGGAAAATAGAAAACCCAAGAAATGGTCCTACACACCCCCCGGATTGAAGTCCACTTTCTGGTAAAGAGGTGCTTTCATTTTATACTCCCCTATGTTTAGATTTATGTGAAGAAAATGATTGGATGAAATTAAATGTTAAAAATAAAAAATAAAATTGATGGTTGAAGTTGAAGTAATTTTACCAAATATGAAATGTGTCAATTAAAAAAAATATTTCAATAAAGGAAGTGTGAACGAAGGGAGTATTTGAGTAGTCACTATTGTGACTCTTATTTATCCCAAATATTAACTAGCTAGTGATCTTGATTTTCCTCCCTCTAAATTGATAATTCAGTTGATTGTGTAATCAAGTAGTTAGTTAAATATGCTAGTGACCGGTTCAATATCCAATAAAAAAAGGGCCAATTAAAAATAATTATTGATTATGTATTTGATCCGCTTCGATTAAAACTGCACAAGGTAATTTATCTATTAAAGTTTGATCACATAATTAAATAGATATAGAAGTATCGATAATGCTATACGTGGTATATTTAGACTCATCGACATGTAATTCTTAAGTATAACTTTTTATACATTCTTGCCGTAAGTATTAAAGATTTTAACAGTTAAACTTATTTATTGAAGACCATGAAAAATTTATGTGCAAATATAACTAGGACGATAGATGATGTAGATATATACCTAGAACGTCTCCTGTGATGAAAATCTTGTCATATGCCCAAATTTGATAGGCAATGGGTCCTCCGGGAGGGACGATCCACCCTAGGTCATCTCCAACAACGTAGGCCACGGGTCCTCTAGAAGGACTCGAACTCGGGGCCCCGGAAGATCCTTGAGGCACTGAGACAGCCAACTTTTGACCCAGGAAACAATGCCTTTCCAAGGTGCTTATGAAGTAGTAATCTGCGGGTGAATCGAGAGTGAAGTTTGCTGGACCTGTTGTCTGAAGGGACAGAGGATTTGTTGAATTGCATGCATCAAATGCTTCTTTTGTAACCCTAGCCACATCTTGTTCTCCACTGTTGAACTTGAAATCTGCATGCACACATATAATCTCATGATTAATGTTATAAATTAGTGTTAGAACAAGATATCTGTGGTTAAACAAGCGCATAAAAACATGATTTTATACACTTAGATGATACACCCCTAACAGAGTACTCTCTAGATGTCGCCTTTGGTCAAATATTTTTATCTTAAAATTAATTGATAACATCGAAAATAAACTAGAAGTCAGAAGTTACTATTTTAAGGTTGAAATTCAAATAATTTTAGTCAAAGTCAAACGGGTGAACAAAAATACCGATTAGATTTATTTGGCACTGTGAGACAATTGATCCGACCACATGTATCCAACAGCGAAATCAGGGCGACGTGTAAGAGGGGTTTAATGGTAATATTAAAAAAATCGTAGACGCAGTAATGGAAGGTTGAGAGCGGAAATCTCAGCCCAGCCCCTTCGGCCGGCGCTCGATAGCCCGTCACTGTGTATACATATGAAGACCTACATCGATCCAGTTTCAATGCAAATTATGCAATCAAAAGGTTGCAAGACAACTTTAGTAACTAATAATAGTAGAAGTTGAGAGAAGAAGAAGAAACATACAGAGAATATCACCAACGGAGAAGGTCTGCAAAGCAGCCCATGTGGAATAAGCAATGGGACCTCCTGGAGGTACAATCCAACCTAGATTTTCCAGAACTGTATGAACCTTTTGGGCTTCTATGGAGTATGGAGAAGTTGCTAGTAATACAATAGCAGCCAACAGAGCAAATACAGACAAATTACTCATGTTTAATCTCCAACCAAATAATTGATCGTTTGATTAGATACTGAAATTAGAGGTGATTTGGTTGTGTATTTATAACCAAGTTTTAAGTCAAACCATTTGTTACGTTAATATTTTAATTGTGACTATCTTCGTGGACAAATTTTTTTGTGCTCTTTGTCTACTTTGGACTTGGACAATTTTGCTACCTTTTGAAGTTCTGTTTTCATGTGACACTCGTGGATTCAGTCGTTTGAATCAAGTCTATAAAATTTAACTAACATTTTAAGTGAATTTCCATGTGAAATGGAGAAAAAACCCAATAATTTGGTGCTCTTTTCGATATAATATGACAAGCCACTAATTACTTGGCGATCTTAAATTTGAATAAGCGATCATTATTATCAACAAATGTTATCATTCACTCTAATTAACTACAAATGGCAAAATTTTATGACATGTTACAAAGTATCTTAATTTTACATGTCACTGAAATTTCGATACATCAATACATATATTAACTTACATTGCCACATCAGCTTCTATTACAATAGTTTATACATCACCGCATTCTTAAGTGTCAAAATTATATCACTTCTTGCCCTTAAAATTGATACATTTCTCATGAGAAGTGTTAAGCGTGTGTTTGACAGAGTTAAGAGTTATATATTTCTCATGAGAAGTGTTAAGCGTGTGTTTGACAGAGTTGTGCTTATAAGCAAACCTGAGTTATTTTGGCTTATTTTGAAAGTACGAGAGATGAACTTCTGTTTTCCCCTACAAAATACTCAATAAGCCCTTTTTAAAAACAATTCACCAAATATAAAAATGGTGTTTAGCTTATAAATAAAACACTTATAAGTCCCACCACACACACATAGGTCCAGGAGAAAGAAAAAAAAGCACCATTATAATGAGAAAGATTGGATCACTGATTTTGAATCACGTACTTTTTTTTCTCCGATCCATTAATATTATTTTAAAACCCAATCTTATAGTATTTCTTAAGAAATCAAGATTCATAGTAAAAAAGAAGAAATGTTGGAAGTCGTAACGTATCTTTTTTTAAAAAAAATCAAAACACTCATCCTTGATGAGCGGGGTTTTTTATTGAGGGATCCCACTCCCAATGGTGAGGACTTTAGCGTATCTTGAATTTAGCGTATCTTGAATTTTTGGTTTGGAAGGTTCTGAATTAATGACCAACAAGACCAGGTCATCTGTTGTTTAACTAGAGAAACCCATGCCTAATGTCCAATAATTCGTCTTCATTATTTTCTTGAGAAGAAATTTAGGGTCCAGATTATACATATGCACCATTTTCTTGATCTAGAACATTATATCATACGTATCTGAATTGACTTGGTATCTCTAAGCAGTCGCTTTTGAGTTCTTTAATGCATTCTTTAATTCGTGCTAATCTTGTTTTCCGAGATACTACCTATACGTTCTAATTTCCACTTAAATTTTATTGTTCAACGTGAACGGTTTCTCTAATTCATAATCACAGTAGTGTAGGAACGAGGGATTAAAGGTGGGTTGACTTTATCGAACCACATAAGTCACCTTCTAAGTGCCTTTTATGGTAGTGCCTTTGATCGAATCGATCTAATAAGGTTCAAAAACTGCCTTCTAATGGCGTCCGAAATAGTTTATGGATTTGGAACCTAATTCTGGGGTCCCATGAAAGGTTTCCAACGGCAGGCGGCAAAAGAAGCAGATCTGGCAAATTTCTGAAAAGTATTTTTGGCCTCAGTAAAACATTAAAAAAACTTCAGATATGTAAATAATAAACAATAAACTCCATATCTAGACATCACATTTGGTACCAAATCGAGGCGGAGGAAATGCGTCCAGTGGTGGCGGAAGAGATGCGTCAAGCGGCGGCGGAGAAGATGTGATCAGCGGTGGAGGAGACACGTTCAGCGGTTGGCGGAGGGGAAAGCTTATCACCATAGGGGACTTCGCGGCCGGGGGAATGTCTCGGCAGGGGGAGGGGCTTCGAGGCCAAGGGGAAGGCTTCGGTAGTGGTGACGACGCGGCGGAGGAAGGGATGAGAGGGAGGGAGAAGGGCTGAGTGAGACGAGGGAGAGAGGCTGGTGGGTGGGAGAGAGAGAGAGACGAGGGAGAGAGGTTGTGGTGGGAGAGAGGCCAAGTCAGGGAAGAGAGGAGAGAGTCAGTAAAAAAAGAGAGGAAAAAATGACTAAGGCATGGAAGTTAGGGTTTGTATTTATATAGTTACCCATAAAGACACCTCATTAAAGGCAGTTCTACAATAGAACCGCATTTAATTGATGTCCATCAAAAAAGGCGGTTCTTAAGAACTGTCTTTGATCAAATTTGAACCGCCTTTGATCAATTTTGAACCGCCTTTAATCGGACCCGAAAATAGTTTCGAATTCGAAACCTCATTCGGATCTCAATCAAAGGTGGTTCCTCAATAACACCTCTGATTGGTGCCTTTAATCAAAGCTTTTCCAGTAGTGTTAGGAATGGTTTCTTAATTCTTGATTCATAGTAAAGTATCAAGGTTTCTCCCACCACTTCTCTTTTCTCTCTTGTCGCAAACCCTCGACGCAACCCTCTCTTGGCCAACGATTCTTCTTCAATTTTCCCCATCTTCCCATTAGGGGAGATGGGGAACAACAATTTCTTTTAATTTAGGTTTTTGTTATTAAATAAGTGTGAGATCTATCTCTACAAATTAGTTTTGTTCTTCAACGTGATCGATTAGATCATTGTGTTCATGATGATAACTCGATTTAGTTTATGTTGATGTATTGTTTTGCTTGTTCAGATTGTATCTTCGTAATTTTGTTTGTGGTTCTATGTTAGGGTTTCCGTTAGTTTGGATTCGTCAAATCTATATTTTTCAAGGTGTTTACAGTTTGGACAACATAGATCGTGGTTGGATCAAGTGGTGTTACAGTTGTAGAAGATCCCTGTTTGGCGCAGTGATATTGATGCGTGATATGCTCCTCCCTGCCAAGTGATCATGATTTTTGCGGGAAGCAAGTTAATATCCCCGAGGGCGATGTTACAGTTTTTTTATTGGATCTCTGATGCGTTATAGTAAAGACGATCAGTCTGGTTGACATGTAATTTAGATATCCTTGCAATATATTAGTTTTTGCTAGAGGCTAGTTAGGGTGGATGTCAATTCCACTCATTGTAATCGCCACTGGGTGTTTTCCCAACATATTGGAATGAATGATTGATTTTTCAAAAAAATAAATCATAGTAAAGTATTTGAGATTAAAAGGTACACTTTACTATTTGACACTATTGCCTAATATATTTTGAACGCATATTTGAATAAATATATAAACAATGATATTAGAGTATGTGATATTGTTGGATACGTTGTAGTAAATATTTTCTAAATATATACTTTTTATTAGTCGTTATTATGAGTAGTTAAACATATTAATGGTCAAACATGTTTCTTAATAAACACAAAAAAAATTCCATGCAATTTAATGTGAGACGAGTAATTTTTTCTCAGTTTTCATTGCGAGAAGATAGCGACGATTATCACCTTTAACTCCAAAATTATATATAACTTTGTTCCTTTCAAAGGTTCTAATTAAAATGCTGTTGGACACTCACCCCACATTCTTAATTCTCTTCCTTATTTTTTTTTTTGGGATAAATACATTTATAATCCTAATTTTAGGATGAAAGTGCCAATATAACTTTACAACCTGAGAAAATACTAATATAACCTTAACTAATTAATGTATGTGCTAATCTAACCCTAACATTTAAAAAAATTGTGCCAATATAGCCAAACTCCCTAATTCCGGCGTTGACTCATGAAATTCAGACAATGACAATAAATGAAAAGACTAAAATACCCTTCACTAAAAGCTAAACAAATGACACCTAAAATACCCTTCATCGCCTTCTTCTTCACTGCTGCACCGCCGTCGAAGATTGCCACCTCCACTGGAAACTTCACCACCCCTCCTGTTGCCACCTCCTCCGCCCAGCTTCACCCCTCCCTACCCGCTTGCCACCACCCCTTCCGATCTCCTCCGCCCAGCCCCACACCCTCCAGATCTCTTTTCTCCATCATTTTCTTTTCTCCTCCGTTGTCGCCCGCAACCCTAGCCACAACACAGCCATCGTACCTCACCCCCCCGCTCCCGCCTCCTATTCCTCTCCCCCTCGCTACTTCCCTTCTCCGACCTTCCCAATAACCCTAGCCCTAGATTATTCCTGCCATCGTACCCTATCCCCTTACCCGCCTTGGCCACCCCCCTCGCTGCTGCCCTCCTCCTTCCCCAACCTTCGCCACCGCAGAAACCCCACCCTCCCACCACCGATGGAACACCCCACACTCCTACCGCCGTCGAACACCCCACATTGCTCCCTTCTTCTTCCCTTGCCACCGAATTGGCATCGTTCGTGGTGATGATGGGAAGAACAAAAATGAAGAAAGAAAATGAAGGGCGTCGACGGCGGGGAAGAAAGAAAAAAAAAGAAATGGAAAATTCTGCTTTTCAAATATTTTTTTAATTCAAGGGAAATTTGGTTTTTTCAAAAAAATCCGACATTAAAATGCTTGACCTAATTGTCAACGAGGTCAAAGGTTATTTTGGCACTTTCTGAGATTGCAGGGTTATATTGGCACTTTCATCTGAAAGTTGAGATTATTTTATCACTTTACTCAATTTTTTTTTCTGGTGCCGGTATCATACATTTCCTTTCCGGGAAGAAGATGCCAGTAAACCCGTACTACGTGATATTTGTTCACTTAGGGGTGTTCAAATTGTCCGACCCGACCTGACCCATTTTGACCAGGCCCATTTGGGTCGGGTCAGGTCAATGACCCATTTGGGTCAAGTGGGTCGGGTCAAAGCGGGTTGGGTCAAAATGAGATGGATCAGATTTTGACCTAAATCGACCAATTTTGACCCGTTTGCAATTTTGTCCCGTTTGCAATTTTGTCTCATTTTCTTGAAAAAATATCCATAAAAAAGAATTAATTTAAGGCAAAGTCTTGGGAAAGACGGTCTTTCCATAAGCTTATGGAAAGACGGGGTTTAATTCGAATAATAAAAGGTAAAAGGTCTTAGTTGCAACATTAAAATTTTAGTATGCAACATGTAGTAGTTATAAAATTTATAACCCGGTTCATGCAACCCGAAAATTTTATCTTAATTTCTTCTAATTTACACTTCAAACCTTGGTCTTTCCATGACTTATGGAAAGACCGTCTTTCAAGAGACGCACTCTTAATTTAATACAATACATCCACTATTAATTTAATTCATAAACAATTTTAACATTCTTGAAAAAATATATATTTATAACGTTAAAAATATATTTTAAAAAATAAGTTTACTATTTTATTATAATTTTGGTCAATAACCCGATCCGATCCAAAACTATGAATATATTGACCCAACGTAAGCCAACCCAATCCAGCCCATTTGATCATAATTTTGAATTAATTTAGACCGAATCTGCTAACCCGCTCCAACCCATGAACCCACGTTCAATTTGCCATTAATGGAGCAATGAATGTGTCATCGAATGGTGAGATTGTGAGGGAAGGCTATGTTCACATTCACAGGTAGCAAATGCTTTCCCTAACAAAAAGTAATTGCTTTTTTCCCCTTTGACAAGTAAATGCTTTTTCGAATTGCATAAATTACCTTAAGTTTTACAAACTACAAATTGATCTCCTAGTTTTAAAACAATTTTATTTGAGTCCGTCAAATTAAGTTTTTTCTTTCAATTAATTGGTTGAGTAAGCCCTTTCTCTTTTCTGTAAAACATAACTAAAATAAATTACATTTAGGATACTTTATCCCAATCATCATACAATAGATATTATTTACTTTCTGTCTGTAAAATTTGATTCATTTTGACTACCCTAAGTTAAAAAAATTGTCTAAAAATAACATACGTACCAATATTATAATATATTACTGGTTTTAATTCTCTACTATATAATCAATCATAACTTATTAACATGCAAATATTATAATATGTTACTGATTTTAATTATGTACTATATATAATCAATCATAACTTGTTACAAATATATAACTTCTAAATACATATTTAAAACCATAAATATCTCATTATATATAATTTGAAATAACAAAATGTTCAGATTTTTTATACAATGATAGAGTACTTTTGATAGAAATATGTATAAGTATTTATTTATTTATTTATATACGAAAAATTCTTATTTTAGACTGGCTAACTGTTAAATGAGGACATTATAATATTAGTGAGACTAACAAGGTCATTTGATATTTTTTTATTCATTGCAATGAGATATATACATATAAATATGATAATATTTTAAAATGAATGTCAACATATAAATAATTACTTTTAAAATAATTTGAATGAAATATTATAAATTAATCAATTTCTATTATATTCAATATTTAACGTTTTCCAACTGAATTAATTATTTCATTTAATAACTAATATAATTTACCTTAAATGACAAAAATTTTAAATAAAATTTAATTTTAATATTTTAATTATGATACTCCACTAGTTAGCAGTAATAATTAAATTATAAAATATAAAATGAATTGAAATAAGTTACAGTAAATTTAAAATAATATTATCTGTTTTCTACGTCCTCTGCATTTGTTCTTAATTGAATTGTCACTCTATCCATTGTACTTGTTAAATTTAGGGCAAATACATATATGACCCTATATTTTGGTCTTATGTGTTAATATGATCCTGCAAGATCAGAAAGTGCTATTATAACCCTATGATTTGCATCAGAAGTGCCGATATAACTTTTTGGCACTATTCCAGCGTTGATTTTGTAATTTTCGACATTGACCTAATACAAAAGGACTAAAATACCCCTAGTCTTAAAACTATAAAATTAAAGACACGAATACCCCCAAAGGTTCTTCTTCTTCATCTTCAAAACCACCTTCAGCACCACCTCCACCTGTTCCGGCACCATCTCTATTGCTCTGCCACTGCCACCGCCGAATCACCGCCGAATCACCGCCGCTCCGCCACCTCCGTCGCTGGAATCTGATATAAAAGAAAAAGGAAATTGCAAATCCAAACCATTAAAGAGCAGTTAAAATAAGCTGAACCATTTCAGGTATAAAGATACCATTTCAGCTCCAGGGACATCCTCTTTCAGATTTTCACTACAAATCTGCACCACTGCCATATCACCGCCTAGCTCAGTCACCCCAACGCCACCCGCCGCCACACCACCGCCTAGCTCAGCCACCCAATCACCACCTGCCACCACACTGCTCTGCCTATCTCAGCCACCCTGATGCCACCCGCTGCCACACCACTCCACCTAGCTCAGCCACCCCGCCGCCACATGCCATCACAGTCACCCACCATCCACCCAGTCACAACTACCCCGATGCCACCCAACAAAACCCTAATCTGATGCCACCGTAAAACCCTAACCTGACACCACCGCTATCGCCCGCCGTCGCTAACCCTAATTGCTGCTAACTCTAACCGCCACCATCGCTAACCTCTCACCGCTGTCCATTTTGCCATCACCTGCCACCGATAACCCTAATCGCCCTCGCTACCACCGTCACCATCCCCTTTTCCTACTTGATATGTACAACCAGCCCTACCATCTTCAATCGCTAACTCTAAACCCATAGACACACGCCACTATCCGCCACAATTTTCCGGTGCCGTTTAGCCAAGTGCCGAAAAGTGGAGACCTTGAGAAGAATGAGAAGAGAAGTGGAAAGCTCCAATGACAGTGGAAGGAAACCTTGTGCAAAAGGATGAAAAGAAAAAAAATGAATTTTTTGGGTTAACAGACAATGAGGGCATAACAGTCCTTTCACATTTTTTGAATATTTTTTTAAAATAGGGGTATAATATTCAGTTCACAGAATTCCAGCCAAATTCAGGCCTCCAGGGTTATATTAGCACATTCAAGCAAATCATATGGTTATAATAGCACTTTCTGATCTTGTAGGGTCATATTGGCACATATGACCAAAATGTATGGTCATATGGGCACTTTACTCTTAAATTTATTACTCTTCATCTACTCCTATGTTAATTTTTTTGCTGTAACTTTTGAAGTTAAAAATATCTATATCCTCAATGTTCCAAGATAAGATGCACATTTTTGCTTCTAACAGTTAATTTAATTGTACGTTTGACCATTAATATCTTTAATTATGTACAATTAATAATCATAAAAATTAATATTGTGAAAATACACACCAAGACTAATAAAAAAGGCTACATGATAATATCCTTATTTATATCAATAGCATTTTAGAGCTCTAATTAGTCAATTATGACTGAGTGAATAGTACAGTTGTAGCTTCTGACGGGACAAAGTGAATAATAAACTTTACTAGGGGTGGATACGATACAATTAGCGTCACTTTTTACTAATACCATGTAATACCAACAATGTCGGTATGTTATTTTTAGACTAAACTAATATTTTGGTCCCCTGCATAGCATCTTATACCATGTTTTGGCCCCCATTTGCAAATCAACCCTCGTATAGAACCAACCAAATTTTGTTTGGTCCCCAAAGGTGGGTTTCAGGTAAATTCAATGGTAAAATTGGTCGAAATAAGTAAAATGACCATTATACCCCTAAGTTTAAAAAATCAAAAAAAGAAAGAAAAAACCCTTCTTCTTCTTCGCTAAGCCCTCTAGAAGCACCGCCACCATCCTACCGATCAAGAGCGCCGCCACCAATCACAAACCACCACCCCCCTCTGCCTTCCTCTACCCTCCACCAATCACAATCTGATTTCTTGAAACAAAACATGGGCCAAGGAGGGGAAGTAAAAACCAGAGAAATTCCCCACATCGACATTCTAAAAAATGTTTAAAATGCTATCAAATCAGGCCGAACCAGCGAGAAAAATCCAGTTTACAAGGAGGAGATCGAAAGCATATACGAAGAGGAGAAGCTGAGGAAGAGCGCATTGTACATAACAAGAAGAATGTCGGAGGTTTCGGTGGGATCGGAATTGAAACTGGATACGCCGGGATTAGGGGTGATGAAGCGGAGGAGCAACATAGAGTCGGAAGTGGATGAGGAAGCTAACATTGGGGCGGCAGAGCACGGAGGGGTTGGAGGAGGCGGAGGGGTTGGAGGAGGCGGAGGAAGTGGAGGCATCGGGGCTGGAAGGATGATGAAGCTGTCGTTGGGGCGGTGGAGCACAGAGGAGTTTGACTGTACGTTGGTGGATTTGTTGGCGGTCGGCGGGTTAAGAGAGGAAAAGAGGGTTTTACCCCAGAATTTAATAGAAAATATTTTTAAATAAGTAAAATTACAAAAATACCCTGAATATATCGAAAAACAGTTTCGGTTTACCTGAAAATTACTTTTAGGGACCAAACAAATTGTTTGAAATTTGTTTGGTACTGTACGAGGATTGATTTGCTGATAGGGACCAAAACATGGTATAAGATGCTGTGTAGGGGACCAAACAATAATTTAGTCTTATTTTTAACAACCAATATCGTACCAAATTCTTGGTATACCAACACAACAATATACATAAAATTCGGTTGGTATATGATAGGAATACCCCCAAATTTAAAATATATTGAATTAATTTTTTATTCATAAAAAAATACAAATAATTTAAAATTTTTATTGCATAAGAATTACTTAAAAAAAATTAAATATCACTAATCATAATTATAAATTAAGATAACATCACATTAAAAATATAGTACTCCCTCTATCATAGTTAGAGTTGCACTCTTGCTTTTTGCACAATGTTCAGGATACATGTTTGACCATTAATATGTTTATCTATAGATAATAACGGTAAATAAAAACATGATATTTAGAAACTACTTGTTATGACAAATTAAACAATATCATATGATTATACTATTATTTATATATCTATTCAAATATGTGATTAAATTTTGATAGGAAATAGTGTTCCAAAAGTAAGAGTGCGACTTCAGCTGGGACATAGGGAGTATTAATTTATAAGAAATTAAAAAAATGATTTTATTTTATTTTTGTCAGACTTAATATAAAAATATTAGTTGTAAGGAAATCTTATTTAAGAAAAATAATTAAAACCTTTTCCAATATTCAACATATTGGAACCAAAACATGGACATATTTTAAATTATTGCTATTGGTTCTTATATGAACGAATGACTAAATTTTAACTAAACAAAATAACAAATTTTACATAATATTAGTTGTATTTTTAATATGTAGATGTGTGGTACGGTACGGTATTATCATGGTAATATTTTCTCAATACCATTTCCGTCTCATCATAAGTGTACGATATTGTACTACCATACCACATCATCTATTATCAACATATTCCCTACAAATGATAGGTGGTTCAGTTGGTAAATTGATTGGTACGGTATTTTGGCTCAAAATGCCATCCCTATATTTTACTAACAAGATTTTATGTGACATATTCTAATTTATGTATCAATGAAATTTCTTGGTCACACACATTTCACTATAAAAATCAGGGTGTGAAGTTTAAATACTGTAAAAGTGTATATAACTGGAAAAAATATATTACGATTTAAAAATATACATTAAAATCAGTCTTACAAAGATCTCATGTGATTTTATATTCTTATACATTATTATATACTAGTTTGGTTACACCGCGCGTTGCGCGGTGAGCTTGATAACAAATTATAGAAATTCTATAAGAATGTTAAAATAGTTGTAATTTAAGCTATAAATGTACCAATTATACATGTAATTGAAGCGTGGAGATGGCGAGAGGTGAAGTTTTAGGTGGAGAGGGTTCAAGTGGAGGGTACGGATTCGAGATGTGAAAGTTCCAGTGGAAGTTCGAGAGGTAATGGGTTGGAGCGGAGGGTTCGAGAGGATGGATTCGAGTGGTGAAGGTTCAACAGTAGGTTCGAGAGGTGAAGGTTCCATTGGACAATTCGAGAGGTGAAGGATATGGGTTCCATTGGAGGGGTTCGAGAGGTGTAGGTTCCATTGGAAGGGTTTGAGAGGTACCAATTCGAGAGGTGAAGGTTATGTGTTCATTGGAGGGGTTCGAGAAGTACCAATTCGAGAGGTTAAGGTTCCAGTGGAGATTCGAGAGGTGAGAGTTTGAGTGGAGGTTCAAGAGGTAATGGTTTGAGAGGTGAAGGTTGAGGCGGAGAGGGTTCAAGTGAGGGGTTCGGTACGGGTTCGAGAGGTGAAGGTTGAGGCGGGGAGGGTTCAAGTGAGGGGTTCGAGAGGTACTGGTTCGAGAGGTGAAGGTTCTATTGGAGGTTCGAGAGGTGAAGGTTCCAGTGGAGGTTCGAGAGTTACTGGGTTCGAGAGGTACGAATTCGAGTGGTTAAGGTTACATAGTAGGTTCGAGAGGTGAAGGTTCCACTTGAACCTTCACCTATCGAATCGGCAACTCTCGAAATCCCCCCACTCGAACTCTCACCTCTCGAATCTCCAATGGAACTTTCACCTCTCGAACCTCCAATGGAACATTCACATCTCGAATCCTTACCTCACGAACCCATCTAATGGAACCCTTTCCACCTGAACCTTCACCTCTCGAATAGGTACCTCTCAAGCCCCTCCAATGGAACCCCTCCACTTGAACCCTCTACAACTGAACTTTCACCTCTCGAAGGGTTACCTCCCGAACATCTCCATCTAAACCTTCACCTATTGAATCGGTAACTCGCGAAGCGGTAACTCTCGAACCATTACCTCTCAAACACCCCCACTCGAACTCTCACCTCTCGAATATCCACTGGAACCATCACCTATCAAAGGATTACCTCTCAAACCTCTCCACATGAACCTTTACCTATGGAATCGGTAACTCTAGAAATCCCCCCACTCGAACTCTCACCCCTTGAATCTCCACTGGAACCTTCACATCTTGAATCCTTACCTCTCGAACCCATCCAATGGAACCCTCTTCACCAAAACGTTCACCTCTTGAATGGGTACCTCTCGAGGCCCTCCAATGGAACCCCTCCACCTAAACCCTCTACAACTGAACCTTCACCTCTCGAAGGGTTACCTCTCGAACATCTCCACCCGAACCTTCACCTATTGAATCGGTAACTCTCAAAGCAGTAACTCTCGAACAATTACCTCTCGAACACCCCCACTCAAACTCTCACCTCTCGAACCTCTCCACCTGAACCTTCACCTATCGAATCGGTAACTCTCGAAGCGACCACTCTTGAACAATTACCTCTCGATCACCCCACTCGAACTCTCACCTCTCGAATCTCCACTAGAACCTTCACCTCTCGAACTCCAATGCAACTTTCACATCTCGAATCCTTACCTCTCGAACCTCTCCAATGGAACCCTCTTCACCTGAACGTTCACCTCTCGAATAGGTACCTCTCAAGGCCCTCCAATGGAACCCCACCACCTGAACCCTCTACAACTGAACCTTCACATCTCGAATGGTTACCTCTCGAACCACTCCACCTGAACCTTCACCTATCGAATCGGTAACTCTCGAAGTGGCCACTCTCGAACCATTACCTCTCGAACCCCCCCACTCAAACTCTCACCTCTCGAATCTCCACTAGAACCTTCACCTCTCAAATTGTTCAATGGAACCTTCACATCTTGAATCCTTACCTCTCGAACCCCTCCAATGGAGCCCTTTCCACCTGAACCTTCACCTGTCGATTGGGTACCTCTCGAGCCCCTCCAATGGAACCCCTCCACTTGAACCATCTACAACTGAACCTTTACCTCTCGAAGGGTTACCTCTCGAACATCTCCGCATGAACCTTCACCTATCGAATCGGTAACTCTCGAAGAGGTAACTCCAATGGAACCTTCACCTCTCGAATATCCACTAGAAACTTCACTTCTCGAACCTCCAATGGAACTCTCACATCTCAAATACTTACCTCTCGAACCTCTCTAGTGGAACCCTCTCCTCCTGAACCTTTACATCTCGAATATGTACCTCTCGAACCTCCTCGAGCTCTCACCTCTCGAACTTTCCACTGGAACCTTCACCTCTCAAACCTTCTCTCGAATCCTCTACTGGAACCTCCACCTCTCGAAGTCGTACCTCTCAAAAACGTACCTTCATCTCTTGAATGTTCAAAGGAACCTTCACCTCTTGAATTGTTCAAATGGAGCTTCACCTCTCGAATCCCTCCACTGGAACCTTTTCACCTCTCGAACCCCTACTGAACCTTTAACTCTCGAATCATTACCTCTCGAATCCCTCAATTGGAACCTCTTCACCTGAGCATTCACCTCTCGAATCAGTACCTCTGAACAGTTCACCTCTCGGGAACGTACCTCTGGAACGCTCCACCTCTGGAATACGTTCCTCTCGAACCCTTCACCTCTTAAATACGTACTTCTCGAACCCCTCCACTGGAACCTTCACCTCTCGAAGTGTCCAGTGGCCAAAACGACATCATTTTGGGCAGCCACCTGACAGCACCTGTAGACGCATATAGCAGCGCCACAACTTTTTTTATTATAAAAGGATGCAGAGAACGACAAAAATAATGCCCAAAATGACATCGTTTTGGGCAGCCACTTGAGAGCACCTGTAGGGGCACATGTTAGGCAGCCGGGCAAAATGACCATTATGCCCATGACGACATTGTGTCAACCATTTGGTTTGGGAGGATTTCTTTTATATAGTTACCTAAGATGAGAAAAAATCCTATGAGGCTGTTTCACCATAGCAAATGGTGAGGCCAGGGGCCAATCTGCAACAAATAGGAAGCAAGCAAAAAAATGGGACCAAATTGCAAATACTAGAAAATAGGGCAAAATATGGGTCAAAACCGGATTATAACAAAAAAATGGGTCAACCCAATTTTCTCTCTCCTCCCAAATAACTGTCAGATTTTTCCTCCCAAAAATGAAGGAATTTTATTCCTCTTCAAACTCAGTCCAAAAATTAAGCTATGAGAAGCCGAGCAATGCTCTGAAATATCCGGTCGAAGCTCTCGATCAAGCTGCAAAACCATATTTACAATTGATCGACGAATCTGCAATTGCGACGAAAATTAAAAATTTTGATTGAATTGCATCGGGATTGCTTCATATTTGCACCAGAATCGGATTCAGTGACGGAACTTTGTGACGGAAACATCAAACAAACTTCTACATCTGCGAAGGTGAGATATGAGATCTAAGTTCATAGTTTTACAGTTTAAAATCTTAGTTTTGACGGTTGAAATCTACGATCTAAGGTGTTGTTGTGATAAACTATGGAAAACGAAGCAGTTCAAGGCAATGGAATTGTTTTGTATGAAGGATAAAGCAACGATTATGTTCAATCTGAAAAATTCAACTAGTTTACATCCAGGTTAGGTTTTGATTTTATATATGCAGTTAAACGCGTGAAGTAGTTGCATGAACACATGAATTAACGTTTATTTATTATGAATTTTATTTTGACAGATCTGAAATTCAGTTATATGCATGTTGTGAAGAAAACGTTGGTATTTTACAATTTTCTGAAATATATTAGGTAATATGATGAACACTGGATGTAATTGCATGAACACATGAAGTAACACGATAATATTCTGATAGAAAATTCCCCAAAGGATGAAATTTGGTTATATGCAAATTATTGGGAAAATGTTGGTGTTTTTTAATTTTCTGAAATATATGATGTAATATGATGAACAAATGATGTAGCTGCATAAACACATGAAGTAACGTGATGATATTCTGATGGACAATTCCCCAAGGTCTGAAATTTGGTAAGATGCAATGTGTTGAGAAAATGTAGGTGTTTTATAATATTCTGAAACATATGAGGTAATACGATGAACACTGGATGTAACTGCATGAACACATGAAGTAACGTGATAATTATCTGATGGACAAATCCCCAAGGTCTAAAATTTGGTTATATGCAATTTGTTGGGAAAATGTACGTGTTTTTAAATTTTCTAAAATGCTTGAAGTAACATAATAAATCAATGATGTGACTGCATGGACACATGTACTAAAATCAGTTACATTCATTTTGTTAAGACTATTTTTATATTTTCAAATCTACTTTATCACAACAAGTAATGTGTTAAATATACGATGTAACTCAATAAAATTATAATTTGTTGTGATTAATGTCTGAAATTTAATTAGTGGGATTTGTTATCAAAATATTTAGAAATTGCACAGATTTTTCAGTGACTAAACAACTATTAATGAATGCCAAACTATATTGTGAAATACATGAACAAACCAGTATAATAGTTGATGTAATGAGTTACTGAAATGATACAATTTTGCAGGACCAGATTCTGTCACCAATTTAAGTGACCTATCGAAAGTTGATGTCACGGATTGCTTCAAAGGTTTGAGAGCAAAAACACTATCAGAGTTCCATGATTTATACCGAAAACAGTCAAACACATTGGGATTTGAGGTGCGATGTTCAACCCAAAGAGGTTAAAAAAGATGGAACCATCCTAGAGAAGTATTTGTTTTCTCAAATCAGGGAAACACAAAATTGAAGAATGAAACACCTGACACACCTTCCAATACCAATATCATTGAAGAGGGCTCTGAGAAGAGAAGAAGAAAAACAAGGGAAAATGTGGTTACGAGAAGAAGATGCAAGGCTGGAATTTGGGTTAAATTTATCGTTGGAGCCTATGAAGTTTTGCATCATGTGGAATCTCACAATCATCCTTTCACTTGAATCGAATGGTAGTATTTGCAGAGAAATGAAATGAGAATTACCAAAGAAAAATGGAAAGCTATAGAAGGAATGGAAGACACGGGATTAAAACCTAGCCATGGATTCAAGTTTATGGCTTTTGAAGTTGGTGGTATTCAGAATCTAGGACACACGATTAAGGATCATCTAAACTACATGAACATGTTGCGCATGAAGGAGATTTAAGGAGGCGATGCTCAGCAAGTAATTGAAAGACTCTCATAGAAGAGTACCGAAGAGGAAGGTTTCTTCTTTATAGTTAAATTGGATAATAATGGTAGGCTGACAACATTATTTTGGAGAGACTCAATGATGAAGGAAGACTACTCCCTCTACAGCAATCTAATGTTATTTGACACGACATACAAGTATGGTTTATATTTCTTAAAATACATTTAAACACATGAAGTAAAGGCAGGAACACATAAAGTAGTATGTTATACACACAATTTAATTTCATGAACAAATGAAGTAAAAATAAATTACATTTTTTTGAGAAAATTTGGCTATTTTTAGATTTGCTAAAACGTATAAAGTAATTTATTAGAAACATGATGTAACAGCATGAAAATATGAATAAAAGTGATATAATTCAACTTGATAATTCACCAAAGTTTAAAATTGGCCTATATGTATTTTATTGAGAAAATTTAGGTGTTTTAAAGTTTGCTGAAACGTACTAAGTAACATATTAAATAAATAATGAAACTTCACTACCACACGAGTTAACATGATCTAACTTTGTTAAGTGATCCGTCAACATACATGACCAACGAATGCAACTTGATTTGTGCTCCAATAGTCGGAATGAACAACCACGACAATGTAGTGATGTTTGGATGAGCTTTCATTGCCGACGAGAAAGCTTCAACTTTCGAATGGCTTCTTGACGTTACAGAAAATCAATGGGTGGTAAAGAGCCAGCAACAATATTTACAGACCAAGATCCGGCCATGGCCAAAGCAAATGAAAAGGTGACCATTCTTTAAGTTGATTGATCTGGACTATAATGGGTTGATATGTTTATGTAGTTATCTTTAGTATCTAGTCCAATAGTTCTTGTGTTTGTTCACAACATCTAATGTAATTTCAGTAATCGTTCTCAATAATAAAAAACTGATTATTGGAAAAAAATTCATGAACAATTACATTCCATGAATATGTCTTTAGTTCGTGTTTAATTGCTTTTAGATAATATGTTTATACATGAACTTGTTATGAATAAAACTATTCATGAAATTTTACAGGTTTTCACAAACACGAAGCATAGGTTGTGCCTATGGCACATTACATTAGAATGTCATCAGTTATTTTGGTGAATTAAAAAAGGATGGTCCCTTCAAGGAAACATTTGAGCACTGTTTGAAATACTATAAAAAGAAGAAGAATTTGAAATGGCATAGAACAATATGATCAAAAAATTTCAGCTTGAAGACAAGGAATGGTTAAAGAGGCTTTATTCTATTAGAGATAAGGGATGCTCGGCAATGAGCAAAGACCTTTTCTCCGCGGGAACTCTTTCATCACAATGAAGTGATAGCACAAACAAATATTTGTCATTCAATGCTAGCAAAATGACCACACTCAACAGGTTCTTAACTATCTTCAATGAGACTATTGATCACTGGAGAGAAAAGGAAATAGCAAAGGAAAATCAATGCTCAAAGTCAGTGCCAAAGTCAGCTATACATGGATCAAAGCTAATCAAACATGCAGCTCAAGAGTACACATTATCATTGTACTATAAATTTGAGAAGGAATACAAGATTGCACAAGCAACAAAAACATGTAGAGTTTTTACCCTAGGATCGGCAACAAAGCATGAAGTAAGTCCAGAAGAAGATGATACAAAAGTTGAAATTGTCACCTTCACACAACAAAGTGGAATGGTGGAAGTTAACTGCTCTTGCAAAACTTTCGAAGAAACATGTATGTACTGATGAAATACAATTTACATGTTACCTCTTATGTTAATATCTTAAGTTCTTCAGTTTTGATCCTTACCTGGTTAAATATTAAGGTTCATATTTTTGTAAGCAGGTTTCATAGCAAGTTTTTGATAATACATATTATATATATGCCAATAGTTCTTCATTTGCATATTTAACTTTAAAATGCAGGACATTATATGCTCTAGAGCCCTGGTTTGGATGTTTATCTAATTAACTTGAGGATATGCTTGGTTATCTTTTTATGCAAAAATTATCTGCTTTCACTGTATCCGTATATTGCACACCAACTCATTCAGTGAGATATCGTCACAATACATTCTGAAGCAATGGACAAAGCTTGCCAAAATACAAGTATGTGACAAACTGAAAGCAACACAAGAAAATCATGAAGTGAGCAAAACCAAAGACAAAGTTCCACGACGACCCCAAATGGCAAGAAACTACTACAATATGGTACTAAAATGTGAAGGTTACATAGAAACCCGAAAAATTCTTGAAGAAAGCTTAAAAAAAGCAATGAAAAGGTAGACCAAATTCTTGTCTCAAAAAACACAAAAGAATATGAAAATTCAAGCAGCATAGCAGAATCTTCTATCACTAAACCGCCAACAATCCAAGATCCATCTCCCACAAAGACAAAAGGAAGAAGCAAAAGAATTGAAGGGTGGAAGCACAGAAAGAAACCAAAAACAAAGGAGTTTGGTACCAAGACACCAAAGCAACAAGTTTAGACATATGAGTTCCAATTTGAAATTGTATTTATGTTAGTATTATGTACAATTATCTTAAATTCATGAACAAATCAATTAAATTTCCCTTCAAATGCTTTAAACACCTGAACTAACGAGGACAGTTTCTTTAAACAAAAATATATTCATCAAGTAAACTGTGTCTGAAACTAATGACTCTAACAAGTGAGCTAAAGTGAAATATACATGACCTAATGTTAGAAAAAGTAAAAGAAAATATAAAGATAAAAAATTAAACAACACATAGTTGGAAAATATCTAATATTTGAACCGAAATATATACCTAAACAACCGAACAATTTACCTGAAGGACACATGCCTTTGAACATACAAAATATATTTACTAGAAAAATTGTTAAACTATAATAGAAACTAAAGAGATAAACACCAGAACTAAACTCATACTGGAGTCCTCATAAAAAAATCTAAAGTTTCAATCCATACTGGAACCATGTTAAAAACATCTTTCAGAATCATCTAAAAAACATCATTCAGAATCATTCAATCCAACAACCTAGAAAATAAATCATTCAGAATCATCCATAACATCATTTCAACAAATTCAAACATTCAAATCACTCCATAACAAATCCAAATCACATCATTCAAATCAAATCATTCAATAATATCTTAAACTACGTTGTTTTTTACGTTCCTCCCATGCCATCCAATTCACCATCTTTAAACAATTTAAAAGTCGGAAGAGGCTCGTTCCGAGGCTGGTATTATATCCTTCTCCTCCAATGGTTGCATTCTTCATCAACCATAGCAATTAACTTGTCATTCCATTCGATTGGTGATTCTTCGATTGGTGGCAAGTCATCTTGTTGATTCGGAAGTTTTGCACTACTCCCAGCAATAGGTGGCAAGTCTCGTAATGCTTCATCCCCAACATTAGCCTTCACCATCTCCACCCTCTTATACATATTAGCGGTAACAACTTCAAAGTTACGCTTCACAATCATCAAGGCCTCATCTTAAGCCTTGGGAGGTCATCGCCGTACATCTCAAAGTTAATATTTATAGGCCCTAATGCTTCCTATCTACAATTAAGTATATAATGGAAAGTCGGGGTCATCCACGAAGAAGAGAAATATTTTCAAGTGTTTAAACATATAGAGAGGAAAATATACTAGGCATAGATATATAAAAAAACATGTAAAAGGGGGAGGGTGTGGTTGGTTTTTGGTCCTAAGTTATGATATTGAAAGACAACTTAACTAATCAAGCAAGTTAAATGTGCAAAGCATGCAACAATAACTAAAAGGAGATTGAACCAACAATTAACAGAACCTTGGACGCGATTGACTTTCACTTCCAAGCCTCTTATCCATCATTGAACATGCAACCTATTTACTACTTTCACTACTTGTTGAGAAGACTAAACTTCTATCCTTCTTAGATAGTAGTTTGCAAGAGTGAATTTGACATCTTTTGTCAAACCTCACCAATGACTCCCTTAGTCGAAACACGACTAAAAGTATCCCATTGATGGCGTTGAACACAAAGAATCAACAAGTTTGTCAACACTTATAAACACTACACCGTGTCTAAGCATTCAACCAATCTATGCATTTACACACGATTTGTCAAGAACATTCAACGTTCATAGACTTCTCTCATTTGCTACAATGAACAAACATGACAAAGAGTTCCGAATTATCATATTAATCTAGAAATTATCAATCCATCAACACAATCAAAACCTCTAACTCATACTCTTGGATTTCCTATCAAGAAAAGGGGAAATCAACTCATTTTCCCAAACCCTAACAAGCATATCATACAAGTACTTCAAATACTCAAGATTTCAAGAATATTAACAAACACATTCAATGCCCCATAAATGCATAATAGTAAGAGTATTAAATAGGCTACAACTTGTTCTTAAGACATGGGCTTGGAAGCCTTAGTCAATTGCTTCCAAGAACTAGTTTAACTAATACAAATCATACTAACCTTCGTAGATAAATTCATACATAAACAAAGAGGGAAAAGATGAAAGAAAATGGAGTTCTTTGATGAGGAAGTTTGGCCAAAAGAAGAAGATGAGAAGTGGGTGGCCAAAAATTTATTTTATAGTAAAAGAGAGAGGAAAAGAAAAGCAAAAGTGTAATAGGATCCCGCCCAGGAGGGAATGGGATCGCCTGGGCGGGCTGCCCATTTTCACCCTTGTGTCGATTCCTCTTTGCTTTGTCGCCTTGCCTTCAAATCTTTTATTCTTCTTGTCTTCAATATTCAAAGCCAGTCTTCAAATCTTCAAAGCCTTCAAAAGTTGATCTTCAATGGCCTCCGGTCTTCAAGTCTTGATGTTCTTTCCTTGTCACATAAAATCCACTTAGAAAATGTAAAAGTGCGTAAAAGTCGCTCTTACCTCTCGTAAGAGAATTTCAAGGTAAAACACAAATTCTAGATAACAAAGTAGCACAAAAGTGATCCCAAAAAAGTTCCAAAATATGCATATAAAATGGAATCATCAAACCTCCGTGCACTTAAACCTTACTCGCCCTCGAGTAAGAAAAGATTCAAGCACATGAAGGAATTCACGTATCCACATCCTAACTAATATTCCCCAAAATCAATAGCTCACACAACTCTCAATGTCACACATCTCAAAGTTATGATCAAATGAGAATTCACCCACAACCCCTATTCCTAAATATACCCAAATCATACCAACCTATCAATTCATTGATATCAATAAAAGCATTTTTAAGTCCCGGATTAACAATCTCAAATCCAATGGCACATTGTGAAGTCAAAAGCATGCATGAAGTTCAAACACTTACTTCACTTTATACCAATATATCATCCCAAAAATGAAGTATATCAACAATTAAGAATTTCATACATTACTTTGTTTTCCCTGCTAAATTATCCAATTCTGAGAAGTCCCATGATGTTAGGCTACCCGATCCATCCATGTATCAACCGCAACTTTATGACTCCAACGCCGGCAAATGAGTAAAAATGTAGCACTTTTTTTCTCTCATTCTCTAATTTTTCCTAGGAGCCCTTTTTGGTTTTCATCCTAGCCACACATCATGTTTGTTTAGCTCACATCTCGCCCTTTTCCACACTTTTAGCCTCTCATTTTTTCCTAGGCCACCCTTTCGGGGTTTTGGTCTATCCGGGCCCCCAATGTTGCCTAAATTTCCCTCTCGAGTTTTCCACTCAGTGGGTTTCTTTATATATATATATATATATATAAATTTTAAAAAATAATTTTCTTTTTTTTGCATTTTTCAATCAAAAGTAGCTAATTATATACATGTCAATCATTAAACCCCCCTCCACACACTTAAATTCCTACATTGCCTTCAATGTAAAATACCTAAGGCAACAAGTTTCAAGAATAGGGGCAAATGAAAAATGACTTACAAACTCTTGATGCGACGATTCCCCCAAGATCCAAGAACAAACTAGCTCCAAGAGTCCAACGAACAATTGACAATATAGCACATTATCGCAAAAATTCCCACACCTAAAATAAACTAAGCACAAACACCCGTGATTGTGATAGGGGTGACTAGGAAGAACACCTTTCTGAGTGAGTCCAAGCAACACGTTGCTTCCAAAGTGGCCAATTCAACCCAAGAACAAAAATCCCAAAAAGTTAGGGTTCTTGGATAAATTTTTGGATTTGGAGACTTAATGGGTTAGAGGATGGATTTGATGAGTGGAAAGGATTATAGGAAGGTGGGTGAGTGTGGAATATTAGTGGCAAGGATTGAATGTTGGGTACGAATGGTGAATTGGAAGATGGAGATGGGTTATTTGGGGGAGTTCATGAAATGGAGAAGAGTGGAGATGGAGAAGAAAGAAATGGAAAAGAGGAAAAATTAGGGAGAGTAGTCAGAAAATCTTTATTAAAAGAAATTTTGAATAGTGCCTACGCGTGTCGCCAAGGCAGAGGCTTGGCCGCCCGGGCAGGAATGCTCCCAACATCCGTGGCCATCCCTGCTATTCTTTCCCTTTTTTTTCTTTTTTTCCTCCGTGGTCAGTTTTCATGCTCCAAAATTATCGCCGATTCTCCAATGCTCGACCTATTTTGCTACAAAATCATGGGAAATCACAACCGTCATAGAAATAAAATAAAATAATGAAAAATAACAATACATATCAAATTGAAACGACATCGATGGAATATCACGAATGATTATCCGAATGATCAAAACTAAGTTTATTTAGCGTCGCTGGCACGAATTACTCCTTCCTTGGAGCTTACTCACAAAACAAGCCGAAGTGTTTGATCTCTTTTCCCTGATCCGGATCAAAACATGTGGGATCAACATCATCCCTAAACAAGACTTGGTGCACCATGGCTAGGGTCTGCTCATGTTCCCTTAGCATTTCCAATAACTCACCTTTTTCTTTCACGGTGATCTCAATCAAGTGAGCAGTCGGGGGTTCCTCTCCCTCTCCTAGGGATGAACATTTAAAAACTTTTGGTGGTGGTTTGCACTCTACCACCAAAGTATTCTCAAGAGAAGGTGGGAAACTCACCCCCATTGGCTTACCTGTGGACACACGAAAGGTGTCGGGTGTCGCTTTCCCTAGAGAGCATTCACCATTGTTGCTTTCCTTTAAGTTAGTACTAACAACATTTGCAATCAAAGCATCACTCAAAGCAACGTCTATGGAAACATTTAAGGAACTACCATTATTGAGCTCAAATACATCTTGCTCTATATCATCAACAACATTAATAGTTTGGCAAGAATGGTATTTACTCGGATGCTCAATAGAATTGTTAGTGTCGAATTCATTTTCCTGCCCATTAAATTCCATGGTTAAAGTTCCACTATGCACATCAATTATTGTCCTTGAAGTCTTTAAAATGTCCTATCTAAGAGAATATGTTTAGCACTATTACCACCCTCCATTTCAAGAACATAAAAATCATCGGGGAATGTTAAGGATCCCACTTTCACCAACACATCCTTCACAATACATTTTGGGTACGTGCTAGAGTGGTTGGCTAGTTGGATAACAACCCCAGTTTTGTGCAATGTTCCTAGATCTAGACTTTCATACAAGGAATATGGGATCACATTAATGGAAGCACAAGTCTAGCATGGCCTTCTTAACACATTTTCCTCCTATCTTACAAGGGATCGTAAACATTCTTGGATCATCATATTTAAGAGGCATTTCATCATCAAACATGACGGAGACATATTCACTCTTAAAACTCTTTCTCTTACTCTTCAATTGTTGTTTCCTATTAACGGTAAACAATTCCTTAAGAAATTTAGCATACCTAGGAACTTGATTTATAGCATTTAAGAGTGGAATGTTTACCTCGCATCTACGAAAGACTTCGTAGATGTCTTTGTTGTCCTCCTTGGTCCTCCTTCGTACATGTCTTTGTTGTCCTCCTATCTTTTAATACCTCTGGAAATGGCGGCTTTGGCACATAAATAGGGAGTTCCGCCCCTCTTGACTTCTTGTGAGGTGGGGAAGAGGTTTCAGGATTCGATCCCGGTCTTGGCACAAATGTCTCCACCTCAATTTCGTATCCTTTGTTCTCTTTGGCCAACTTCTTAACCTTCTTCTCAACATCCTCCTCTTTCTCAATCACCCGCTCAACAAAAACCTTGCCTTGAGGCTCTTTCACTTCCTTCCTACTCCTCAATGAGATTACACTTATTTTTGTAGAGGGTTGATCTCCGGTTGGGAAGGGAGTTTTCCCTTTTCTCGGACCTCCATCCAGTTGACAACTTGAGCTATTTGGGTCATTTGAGTTTCCAAGTTCTTTATGCTTGCATTTGCTTCATCTTGGAATTTTTTTCCTTTCTCCGCACACATTCTCAACCTATGAATGGCTTGCATTACCTCATCCTTTGACAAGCCCGAGCTCTCCCCTTGATCTTGGGGCTTGTCTTGGAGCCTTTGGTACTGTTGTTGAGGTGGCTGGTATTATTGAGCATTTTGGCCTCCTTGAGGGTTTCCATACCGGAGATTTGGGTGATCTTTATTACCCGTATTGTAAGGCCAGTTTTGGTAGCCTTGATTCCCTTGATAGCCTTGGTAACCTTGATAGCTTTGGTTGCCTTGATAGCCTTGCCCACCTTGATACCCCATGGCACTCTCCTCCTCAATATAATCATCTTTCAAAGTAAGAAAAGTGTCTGTAGGATGCGCCAATAAACAAATTTAACAAGATTTAACATGTGGCACATTTCTAGACGTGGTCTTGAGAGACTTAACCCTAGATGTAAGGGCTGAGACTTGGTTTTCAAGCTTTCCACTAGTGGAAGGACCACTTTTGGTGTTAGGATTTATTCATCTCAAATTGGCCCTTGAATTGTAGTTCCTTGACTCGACTCCTTAGCTAACTCCTCATAGAGTTTCATAGCCTCCGCCGAAGTCTTGTTCCCAAGGGTACCACCACAAGAACTTCTCACTAGTCTTTGGTCCTCATCAAGAAGACCATTGTAGAAATAGTAGACCAAGTCTCCCTCCAAATAGCCATGGTACGGAAAACTCACGAGAAGCTTCTTGAACCTCTCCCAATAAAAAAATACTCTTCATGCCATTTGAGGATGTTGCTTATGTTCTTTTTCAAAGCGGCGAACTTCGAGGTCAGGAAGTACTTGGCTAGAAATTTTGTCTTCATGTTAAGCTAACTTTTGATGCTCTTGGGTGGTAGGTAGTGGAGCCAATCCCTTGTGCCATCCCTCAATGTGAATGAGAATGCCTTCAACTTTTAGAAGTCTTCATCTACTCTGTGGGGAACTGTACCACTATATAAAAAATGGAACTCGGTGAGATGTTTGTTGGCATTTTCCCCTTGCTTACCAAGGAAGATAGGTAACATGTTTATAAACTCGGTCTTGAGCTCGAAGTGCACATTTGGTCCAAACAAAGGATACTCAATGTACATCAACTCTTGATCAAGGTTGGGAACCATAATGTCCCTCAACAAGGCTTGCCCCAAAGGAATTTACCTTCCTTGGATGGGAGGGGCTCTCCCTTGGAGAGGAGGATGTTGAGGCCCTCCTCCCGGATGCTCATCTTCATGCTCGTGTTGATGCTCCGTAGAAGTAGAGCTATCCACAAAATGGTCACTAGGAGGGGTGTTATTCACACTTTCCAAAGAAAGCCTCCTAGCATGTCTCAAATTCAACTCTAACTTAGGGTCGTAGTGTATGGGTTCTTGTGAAGAGGAACGCGTATGAACCATACACCAAGAACTTGAACGATACGTCTCCAAGCCAAGTGAAAATGGCAAGTCAACAAAGAAAACAAAACAAAAGCAAACTAACAAATATTTACAACTAGCACATAATCGCACATAATATGCCCAAACACTTAAAAATAAATGCCTCTTCCCCAGTGGCGGCGCCAAAATTTGGGAGGTCGTCGATCTACCTCTCAAAGTTAATATTTATAAGCCTTAATGCTTCCTATCTACAATTAAGTAGATAATGGCAAGTCGGAGTCGTCCACGAAGAAGAGGGATTTTTTCAAGTGTTTAAACATATAGAGCGGAAAACATACTAGGCATAGATATATATATATATATGTATATATATATAGATAGACACATAAAAAGCATGTAAAAGGGGGGGGGGTTAGTTTTTGGTCCTAAGTTATGATATTGAAAGACAAGTTAACTAATCAAGCAAGTTAAATATGAAAAGCATGCAACAACAACTAAAAGAAGATTAAACCAACAATTAACGGAACATTGGGCGCAATTGACTTCCACTTCCAAGCCTCTTATCCATCATTGAACATGCAACCTATTTACAACTTTCACTACTTGGTATGAAGACAAAACTTCTATCCTTCTTAGATAGTAGTTTGCAAGAGTGAATTTGACATGTCTTGTCAAACCTCACCAATGACTCCCTTAGTCAAAACACGACTAAAAGTATCCCATTGATGGCATTGAATACGAAGAATCAACAAGCTTGTCAGCAATTTTAAACATTACACCGTGTCTAAGCATTTAACCAATCTATGCATTTACACACGATTTGTCAAGAACGTTCAACGTTCATAGACTTCTTTTATTTGCTACAAGGAACAAACATGACAAAGAGCTCAAAATTATCATATTTATCTAGAAATTATCAATCCATCAACACAATCAAAAGCTCTAACTCATACTCTTGGATTTCCTATCAAGAAAATGGAAATCAACCCATTTGCCCAAACCCTAACAAGCATATCATACAAGTACTTCACATACTTAAGATTTCAAGAATATTAACAAACACATTCAATGCCCCATAAATTCATAATAGTAAGAGTATTAAATAGGCTACAACATGTTCTTAAGACATATGCTTGGAAGCCTTAGTCAATTGCTCCCAAGAACTAGTTTAGCTAATACAAATCATACTAACTTTCGTAGATGAATTCATACATAAACAAAGAGGGAAAAGGTGAAAGAAAATGGAGAACTAGGGTTCTTTGATGAGGAAGTTTGGCCAAAAGAAGAAGATGAGAAGTGGGTGGCCAAAAATTCCTTTTATAGTAATAGAGAGAGGAAAATAAAAGAAAAAGTGTAGCAGGATCCCGCCCGGGAGGGAATGGGCTCGCCCAGGCGGGCTGCCCATTTTCACCCTTGTGTCGATTCCTCTTTGCTTTGTCACCTTGCTTTCAAATCTTTGATTCTTCTTGCCTTCAATCTTCAAAGCTAGTCTTCAAATATTCAAAGTCTTCAAAAGATGATCTTCAATGGCCTCCGATCTTCAAGTCTCGATGTTCTTTCCTTGACACACAAAGTTCACTTAGAAAAGGTAAAAGAGAGTAAAAGTCGCTCTTACCTTTCCTAAGAGAATTTCAAGGTAAAACACAAATTCAAGATGACAAAAGAGAACAAAAGAGCACAAAAGTAATCCCAAACAATTCCCAAAATATGCATATAAAATGGACACATCAAGCCTACACAAGAAAAATATCAATAAATTTATACAGAAACCTAAACAAACATATTAAATAGCCAATGAAAGCACAATCAACTAGCCATAAACAGTTCATATATAAACCGAACCAAACTATTAGACACCTAAACAGAAAGATTAAGCACATGCACTAACCATACTAAAAGTCATCAATATAAAATAATGAAACTAAAAACCTAAATTAGCACATAAAAACTTAAACTAAATCTGAAACACATAAGAAATCATGTTAACCACCAGAACTAACAAAGCAAAGACATCAGGTAAAATTTTAAACACTTACATTCTTAGCAAGACTTTTAATCTTAGAGTCGATAAAAAATCAGTGTGGGATTTTAAATTGCAACACTTTATCACCTTCAGGAACGGAATCAGCTCCAATATCAGGCTGAGCTCTAACATCACTCTTACCCCTATGACCCTCTTTCACTTTTTTGGCACAGCTGATTGGACATCCCTTCACCATGATTCCCATGTCATAACCTCCTCCAATGTCCAACATCTTCACTCTTTCCCTTAACTACGCATCAGTCAAATGTTGGACTAGAGGAAGGGATGTTGGCTCCAACACACCACATACAGGAAATCAGTGCAAATACATAAGCAAAAGTATAAGGGCACATGCACTACAGGTTTGGTATTTTACATTATTCTTATACCTCCTAATCATTGAAGCCATTTTGTCTAACACAAAAGTACACCAGTCGAGATTCTTAATCTCGTTAAGATTTTCAATAGCTTCAAGAATTTTTATATCTACCTTCCCAATAGCTATAGGAGCTAAAAAATATGAAGAACAATACATCACAAAAAGTCTCTTAAACTCATCCCCTCCCTCCTTAAGTTCATTTTTCCTATCTAAAATCAAGTGAAGGGTTATATCATGTTCATTCTCCCTACGAAACCTAGCCTTGTAACTATATTTCAATTCCATCCCAGAATTTCTTTTCTCCACAACTTTCCTACCAGGGTTTTGAGGCAAGCACACAACAACATATACATCATCAGTAGTAGCAAAGTACCTATTTACCCCAACCAGCTGAACACATTTACCAGGGTTTAAATTACTCACCAACCAAGGCACAATACCTGGGGGAAGTGCAATCTCCAATCTTAGCTTCAAAATGCCCTCGAAACCAATGGCTTCAACATCGGCCTTCTGCTTAGCACTGAGATCAGTGCACAGATCTGTGATCTTTACATGCTGGCTTCCAGGCATAAACTTCTTTAAAAACCTGGAAAACAATCTAATACAGTAAGTTAGTAAATATAACAACTATGCACACAAATACCCACACTAAGAGATAAAACACATCAAGTAAACACACAGTAATTTTAAAAAGAAATTTTAATTAATACAAAACCAAATGAATATAAAATTTACAAAAAAACAGCTTATTGTTTAATAAAACTAAACAGTTAAACGTATAAATAAAATCAACGAGTACATAAACTATTTATACTGCAACTCTACACATAAACAATTAAAAGTATAGTGAAAAAACCCTGAAACACCAGAGGTAAATGACAACATACCTAAACTAATAAATTCTAAATCATTAAAGTTATTATGCAAAAATATTAAAACTGAAATATTCAAAGTATATATGTACACACATAAAGTAAAATCACAAATACATAAAGTAATAAAACACACCCAGAACCATCGGGAAGCTGAATTTCGCAGACTTGTTTAATCTGGTGTATCACTTCCGTGCCATCATTAGTGTTCCCTACTAAACGACGAGCAGAAACATTTCTGTTTGCAGCAGGTCCAAAAACGCCATCTCCATCTCGCTTGCGCTTTCCTGCAACGGAATAATTCTTCAACGGCCCACTCCCATCTCCAGTAACATCCTCATTATTGTTCCCAGATGGATTATTCACTGCAGGCTCCATCGCAGCTGACTTGTTCGCTACGGGCTTCAATGCGGACTTCTTCAATGCGGACTTCTTCAATGCAGACTTCTTCAATGCGGGCTTATTCACTGCAGGCTTCTTCAATGCGGGCTTCACAACCGGCTTGTTCACAGACGGATTGAAGCCCGCAGCCGGCTCGTTTACAGTAGGCTCGTTTGCAGCAGGCTTCTTTGCAGCCGGCTTCTTCGCACCCACCTTCTCTGCAGCCGTCTTCTTTGCAATCGGCTCATTTCCTTTCCCCTCACAAACCTTTTTTCCCTTTTCATTTGCATCCACCACAGCAAGAGGTGGATCAATAAAATCATCATCTTCCATAAAATCTTCATCACAAATAATTCGTTTAGCTGTAACCTTCTTCCTAACACCTCTCTTTTAACAAATTTTCTGACCTACAACACAAAAATGAAAAATAAATACTAAATCAAAAACACAAATTAGAAGCAGAGAAATCGATAAATACCTGAATCAGTTTCACATCTCAAACCTTCAATAACAACTTTTATCTGAGCACTTATGGGACTTGTAGCAACAAAAGTAGAACCTACAAAATTTAAAAATTAACAAGTACTAAATAAACATAAAGTAATGTAAGATACACAATAAAAAATATATTAAAAAGTACCATCACCATTTCTTTCAGCATAATCCTTATTTCTTTCAGCACAATCCTCATTTCTTTCAGCAGAAACATTTCTAGGCTCTGACGCAAAAATACAAAGACTAATGAGTTTAATAGCAAAACTAAATAGCAATAAATATGAACTAATAATTCAAATACTAACCACTATGTTCAATGTTTGCTGAAGTAGTGGGACAAATAATCATAGGCTTCTCCACAACTGCATAATAAAAAAAGTTAATGTAGATTATAAAGTAAAATCTTCAATCTTAACTAATGAGTAAAATAGCATAACTAACAATTTATAAATTGAAACTAATAAACAAAAAAACTAGTTGAAACTTTTAGTACTAACGATTTTGTTCGATAATTGCTGAAAGTGGAGGACTACTGATCACAGACGTCTCCACAACTACATCATAAAAAGAGATTCAACTAATAAATTTCATACCCGAACTAACAAAATGACAATAAATCGTAAAACATTAATCTAACCTGGCTGTGTAACATTTGTTGAAGCTGGATTATTAACAGCTATTTCATGCTCATTAATAACTACAAATGGCAAAAAGATAATGTAAATCGCAAAACTAAAGCAATCTAACCTGATTCTGATATGACCTGGCAAGAAATCAGGATATATTAAATCATAAATCATTAATCTAACCTGATTCTGTAAGATTTGTCGAAGTTGGAATATTACAAACAACAGTTTCAACCTCAACAACAACTACAAAATACAAACAAATAGTTTAAATAAAAAAACTAAATAAAAAAATAGTAAAAAGAAAAAGAAAAAGTGAAACCAGAATATATTTAAATTATTAGTGTTATGTTGACCCCCAGTCACATCACATGCATCTACAATAACAAAACAAAAGGCATAAATACCAAAGGTAATGCACTAAACAGTAAAAGTAAACAAAAAAATAGAATATATTAAATTTACCTGTTTTAACATGAACCCTAGATAGATCACTTTCATTTACAATAGCAAAACAATATACTTAAATACCAAATGTAAACAACTAAACAGTCAAAGTAAAATAATCAGAGACCAGAATGTATTAAATTTACCAAGTTTATCTTGAACCCCAGTCATATCACATACAACTACAAATAAAAAAATAAAATATTTAAAAACCAAAATAAAATCACTAAACAGTCAAAGTAAAACAAAAACAAAATAAAATTAGAATTCCAGCCAGTAACAGATGATCCAGCAACTCTATCTGGCTTATCCACATCAGATTTACTACCACTTTTGCACAATCTCTTCACAATATCAGCTATAAAAAAATAAAAATAAATTATCAACAATACATAAAGCAATCAATTAAAAACCAACAAAAAATTTGAATAAAATTCAATCATATTTAAATACCCGTGGTAGTAGTTTTCTTCTGGTTTTATTTTTCCTTTTATTCACAGGAGGTTTAGAACCTGAAAATTACACAATCAATTAAAAGAAAAACATAAATATTAAAATAAAAATAAAAATTTACAAACTAACAATATACATACCATCTGGCAATTTGGACTGCAATCTACTCGATTTCCTCAAGCAAATTCCATCAGCTACATTTGAAAAGTAATCACATAAAAGCTTAAATTAAAAACTAAAACACCTAAAGTAAACAAACCAATATAACTGTGTATATACACATACAGAAAGACAGTGCAAACAGAAAACACATAACATGTGAACTAAACACATAAATAGGCTAACTAAAAAAAAGTGCAAACAGAAAACATGCAAACTAAATAGATCCTAAACTAAACCACAATTGATTCACAACAAAGCCTGAACTAAATGTATAAATAGCCTAACTAAACACACAAACAGCCTAACTAAATACATGAACAGCCTAACTGAGAGACAATGCAAACTAAACAGAGCCTAAATTAAACCACAACAAAAAGCTGAACCAAACACATGAACATGAAAACTAAATACATAAACATCCTAACTAATTTGTTATACACCATTTCATACATAAAATAGAGCAAGATCTAAAAAATCAGCATAACATAGCAACAAAACACAAAAAGCAGATTCAATAACAACGAACAACACATCAAATCAACAAACAATGAAATAGAAAAATCAAAGAAGGCGAACAAAAACCCTAATAATAAAAAAATTAACAAAAAAATAGAAAAAACCTTTAGATTCAAGCGTGGATGAGGCACGAACAACATCATAAACCTCCAAGTCTTCTTTACTAGCAATTTCATCGTTCGATTTCATCATATCTACAAAATGCTGAAACAAAACTCAGAAACACACAATATAAGGTTAAAAAAAACACATGCACGACTGGATTTACAGAGATAAATGCCGAAATGATATAGAATTCATCGGAGAGGTAGAAGAAAATAAAAACCCTAAATATAAACCCCAAATTCAGTGAAAATAAAAAAAATTCTAACCTATATAGAACCAGATTGAAGAGGGCGATGTAATGGCGCTGAGAAATCGCGAATTTGAAAGGATTTGAGCAGTTGAATCGTGAATTTATCGCAGTGGTTTTGAGAGGCTTGAAAGAGGGTTAATGCGCGTGTGAGAGAGAGGTGGGTCGGTTGGAGCGGTTGAATTTAAAAACTGTAAAGAAAAATTAACTAATATATATATATATATATATATATATATATATTAGTATTGCTTCCATACCCCTAAAAATATTAAACTTATTGTGAGACCCATGGTCTTACCATAAGCTTGGGTGAGACAGTCTCAGCATAAGCTTGGGTGAGACGGTCTCACCCAAGTCTCTGTAATTATATATAAGAGAATTTTATGATTTAATTTTTTTCAATTTAACTGAATACAATGGTAAGACAAATTTAGCAGAATTGAAAATTTGAGAGCAAGTGGCAACTCGTGAGACATTAAGATATCTTATTGCGTAATTTATTTTTCGGATAAGTGTCAATATAACCCTATCTACTTGAGTAAGTGTTAATATAGCCCTATGATAATTTTTAGTGCAAATATAACCCTAACTAGTTTATGAAAATGTCAATATAACCCTCAGACCCCATTTTCGATATTGACCTCAATTTTTCAGCATTGACTCTATGTAAATTGACCAAAATGCCCTTTTGGCTAACTCTGAAATTGGGTAGACAATTTTATCCTCATAGTTAGCCGGAATGCCATAGTTCGTTAAAATTATGTGGGGTTATATCAGCACGTTGTGCAATCTTATTGGGTTATATCGGCACATTCCTAATGTTTGTAAGTTATATTAGTACATTTCTAATGTTTGTTGGGTTATATCAGCACATCCTTAAAACTTATAGGGATATATTGACACTTTCACTAACTATATAGGGTTATATTGGCATTTTCGAATATTATAGGTAGAGTTATAAAAATATTTTTTTCTTTATTTTTTCTTACAATAGACTCAGATGCGACTATTAGAAACTTGAATGGATTATTCAGGAATTAATTAAAAGTAAAGGGAGCAATAGGTAGAAAACTGTTTTAAAAAAGTAGAAGAAACGAAAGTGCCTTTGGCTAAAGGGAAAGTCGGTAGCATCCAATCCCCCAATAGTACACAAGTTGCTTTCATCACATCGGTACATCGTGGGAAACATAAAAATACAGTACAGTGATATTCGCTCCGTTCCAAAATTATTATACTCCCTGTGTTTGTTTAATAGTGGCACATCACTTTTGGTGTTAGAATTTAGGAGATGGTTAATGAGTGGATGAAATTGAATTGAAAGAAGAAAAAGTAAAATGCGTGGATGTAATAACCTTAAACTTGACATAAATAGAAAGTGTCAATATAAAAGAAACATCCAAAATTAAAAAATGTGCCACTATTAAAGAAACGGAGGGAGTACTATTTTATTATTTTTAAATCTAAAATTGGTAAACTTTAATCCTAAATATAAATTAATATATGTATAATAAAAATATCATGTGAGATAATGTTAGATTCATTTTAACATCTATTTTCTAAATATCAATTTTATGTGCAAAAATATTTTACGTAACTAGAGATATTAATGGTCAAACTTGATCATTGAACACCATAAAAAGTAAATAGATCAATAATTATGTTACGGAGTGACAAAACAATTGTTTGTGTCCTATAATTAAACGATTACTCCTAAATCTAGAACCACATGTTCTCATATTAGATATAGATTATGTTTGGCAGTACCTATAAACTTTTTTTCTTATATTTTAAGTATTTTTTAGTGTATGATAAAGAATTATAAAATAGCTTCTTATGAAAGCAGACGTTATCTTAGGAGAAAAATATATTCCAAAATTTTAAAATAAATTAACATTATTACATATAAACAAAGGCAAAGTCTTGGGAAAGACGGTCTTTCCATATGCTTGTGGAAAGACGGGTTTGATTAGAATAATAAAAGGTAAAAGGTCTTAGTTGCAATATTAAAGTATGAAACATGTAGTAGTTATAAAATTTATAATCCGGTTCATGCAACCCAAAAATTTTATCTTAATTTCTTCTAATTTACACTTTAAATCTTGGTCTTTCCATAACTTATGGAAAAACCGTCTTTCAAGAGACATACCCATAAACAAATCGGTCAAACACACCCATAATCACCCCCATTTAAGCCTACCAAGACAATGCTAATTGCCCGTCGGTGGTGCTAGTTTATTAGTAAATTCAACGTCTGATTGCATGCATGGATTCAATCTTGTTTGATCAAAACCAAAAGCTAATATGAACTAACTAACGGAAGAGTCCGTCGCATGTGAGACCGTCTCATGGTGAGATCAAGGATTAGAGGCAAAATAGGATAAGAGCAAACTAAATTCGGGGGAAAAAAACTAATAGAACTGGACTAAATTACAAATTATCACAATTACACTTTAAATCCCTGAACTTTTAAAACATTAATATGAAACCCCATCTTGAAATATTTGCAATTTAATCCACGGTCTCACCGTGAGACGATCTTATACAAGACTTTGTCCTACTGGAAAAGTAAGGACTAGGTCGTCATATAATTAATATACGTTTAATTAAATTGATTTGATTAACTGGTTAAGTAGGTGTTTATGTTAGTTAAGTAGAAGGTTAGGGTTTGTTTATCAAATATTTGTTAGTTGTTTAACTTGACTAGTTGCTCATATAATTAAATAGTTGTTTATGTCAGATGTTTAACTTATTGGAACAGAGTGATTAATTACAAAATTTTAAAATAAAATAAAAACGGAATTCGCATAGTCTATTATTTAAATTTGAGTTTAATATAAGTGTATGAAAAATATTATTCCCTCAGTCCCAAGGGAATCTGTAGAGAGAAAATTTTTCTACAAATTTTCCCCTGGCAAAAAGGCAAATATGTCCCTGCCTTCTTCACTTATTTTCTGCCCTTCTCTCTGCCCTTCTCTCGCTGCTTCTCCGCCTCTTCTTGCCACCGCTCACATCTCCTCCTCCACCACCTCCTCTCACCGCCTCACCTCTCCTCCTCTCTGAAAACCCCTCCTCTCGCCGCCTATCTCCGCCTCACCTCTCCTCTCTCACATCACCTTCTCTCTGAACCCCTCTATGAAAACCCTCTCTGAACTCCTCTACTCTCACTCTAACTCAACGACTTCCATGGGAACAACCGACAACTAAGCCTTCCCACCTCGCTCCTCCTCCACCAGGACTCCACCACATCATCACATGTTTCAGATCCAGAAGAACAAAGCGGAGGACGAATGGAGATTAGTGATGAAAAAGATCGTTGGAATTAAAGATCAAGAAACGGATGAAAATTTAGAAAATGAAGAAGAAATTTAGAATTAGAGATGAAGAAGAAATTTGGAGAGGAAGAAGATGAACAAATTTAGAGGGTGTTATAAGTGGGGCGGCGGCCGACATGTGTGTGTTGGGGGGAGGGTGGGGAAGATGAAAGAAGAAAAGGGATAGGTGGTGGATGAGTGTTAGGGTTATGATGTAAAATTTTAATTGTGCAGGGGGTAAATATGTCTTTTAAAATGTTAAATATTTCCTTAAGAGAAAAGTGTGCAGATTTGCTTGGAACACCCAAAACAAAAAAGTGTGCAGATTTCCTTAGGACGGAAAGAGCATATTATTTTAACAATAAATTATTGTGACACGTCATATTGAACTTTGGTTTACCATTCATGCAATGAAGACAAATATTTTAACCATCTTTGTTAACCATAGTACTATATCCACATCCCATTAAATCTATGTTATAATCCGTTAAGTGGCTCATTATTTTGCAAATGTAAGGCTCTCTTAGTTTCATTTCCTTCACTATATTTCTAACTTCAGAAATTCGAATGGACGTGACCCAAAATTTAGGTTGCCATGATAGTACATTTTATCACGCCAGATTTTTGGAACATCTCAATTCAAAACAATGTAAATTTGGAACTGCAACACAATAATTAATATCAATGTCTTATTTAAGCTAGTACAATCAATATGATCACAAAACAACTTTCTAAAGAGGAAAAAAAAAAGAAACCTCTGTTCACTCAATTAACAGCTAGAACTAGACATTACTCAATCAAACAAACAGCGAGGAAATTCAATGTCGTATGCCAAAAAACATGCTACACGTGCTCTACACAGAACAGTAATTAATAACAATGCCGGGTAATAATAAATCGAGCATGGATCTAGAAGAAATTGGCTATGGCGAAGGAAGCAATGAACACAAGCGCGGCCGCAGCAGTAGGCGATGCAGGGGCGGCGGACGGAGGTGGGGTCACGTCGCCAGGTGGCCCACCAGGGCCGGACCCCGGAGCAGATCCCGAAGACCCTCCGCCGGGGGCACCAGGTGAAGGGGCCGTTGCCGGAGTCGGCACCAGCGCCGCAGCTCCTCCCGGTCCGGGAGCCGGCGCTGGGGATGACGGCGAAATTGCTGGGGCTGCGGGAGAAGGCTGCGGGGCTGCCGGCGAAGGCTGCGGAGCTGCGGGAGAAGGCTGCGGGGCCACAGTCGGTGGCGCTGGGGCCGCGGGAGAGGGCTTCGGAGCCGGAGTCGGCGGCGAGGCTGCCGGCACCGGAGAGGCGGAAGAAGCGGCGGAGACATTAACGGCTAGTTTCTGTCCGAGAGAACAGTGGCCGTTGAAGGTGCAGATGAAGTACGCCTCGCCGATGGTAGTCAGGTTCACCGTCGCCGGACCGGTGGTGACCAGAGATATGGGGTTGTTGGAGCTGCACGCGTCGTAATCCTGCTTCGAAACTATGGCCAGACTGTGCGCCCCAGTCGGAAACTTAAACACTGCAACAAATCAAACAACAGTACCATCAATCATTTATGTATCCACCAACTACCCAACAAACTACTGTAGCAACTGAAACCAGAGAAAACCGTTGGAGATGGTCGATGGTAGAGAAAGCTCCTACCCAGATGGTCTCCGACATGGAAGGTGTTCTGAGAAGAGAAGGTGGCGTAGGTAGCAGCTCCGCCGGAGGGGATGGTCCAGCCGCTGCTGTCTCCGACCACGTACGAGGTGGCGGAGGTTTTTCCGGCAATAACAAGCAGGAGCAAGAGCGCCGCGGCGGGAAAGGTGATCCGGGAAGCCATGGTGGTAGTGAGGGAAAGGTGTGTGTTCTCGGGTCGACCCTGTTTGAGAGTAGTGATATTTTGTTCCTGAGTGGGCTTGGGTATATAGGGGAGTGAGTGCGTGTAGGGGATAGAGCGGACGTGGAGGTTTGAGTGGTTTGGTGGGCGTTGGGGATTGGGCAGTCGGAGTTGATGAGAAGAACTTGGGTTTGGTGATCCAATGCTAACACCCCTCCGACATGAAACACAACGTGGTGCGTTCGATAGTTGTTACAAGCTCTTTCACCCAATGCCCAAACAAGGGCTACGATGGATTCCTGATATATCCATCTAGTTGGATTTTTTTTTTGTCGAAAGTTATAAATTGTTGTGCGGAATGGAGAAAGAACAGAAAGTATGAATGAAAATAACAAGACACAAGATTTACGTGGTTCACCAAGATTGGCTACCTCCACGGGAGACGGATTCACTATAATAGGTAGCAGGTTACAGATGCCAAGAAATTGGCCAGATTTCTACCTATCTAAGTGCAGAACAGAATTCATGAATTCATGATTTACAGAGAGAAGAGAGACCCTTTATATATTGTCTCTACTAAACCCTAACAAACTGGGAATAGGAAAATAACTACCATTCCTAATAGGAATAGGAACTATCATTCCTAATAGGAATAGGATTCCTATTCTGACCGGGCAGCGAGACCCCCGTTATTTTCCCCCGGACCCCCAGGCCAGTGTCGCAGAAGCGGCTTATTACAGTATTCAAGGCATACCAACAAATCTCCACCTTGACTTGAATCCTCAAAGTAGAAAACTCCAGATGCACTATTACAGTGCCAGATGAGTAGATTTTGCCCTCCACTCCCGGGACTGCCCATAGAGCACCTAATCAGCTCTGATGTTCAGCAAGTCCAAACAATGTTGAAACTTGCTATGTGGAACAGGTTTGGTGAACATATCAGCGGGGTTGTCAGCAGTTCCCACTTTCTTCACCCTGATTCTCCTCTCACTCCTCAGGAAATGATATCTGACATCAATATGCTTGGTCCTCTCATGATGGACCTGATCCTTGGCTATGCAGATTGCACTCAAACTGTCACAATACACAGTAGCCTGATCATGATGTAGACCAAGATCACTAACCAGTCCTTTCAGCCATATTCCCTCCTTTGCAGCCTCTGTCAAAGCCATGTACTCTGCTTCCGTAGTAGACAACGTCACTGTAGGTTGCAAAGTCGCCTTCCAACTAACCACAGAACCTCCCAAAGTGAATACATAACCAGTCATCGATCTCCTCGTGTCAACATCACCAGCATAATCAGAATCCGAGTAGCCTGTAACTAAGCACTCGGTATCACCTCCATAAATGAGACCCACATCAGACGTACCTCTAAGATACCTGAAGATCCTCTTCACAGCTTGCCAATGTTCCTTTCCTGGTTGCCCCATGAACTTGCTCACAACACTGACTGCCTGTGCTAAATCTGGCCTCGTGCAAACCATAGCATACATCAAGCTCCCCACCGCGCTGGCATAAGGAACCCAAGACATATACTCCTTCTCCTCGTCTGACTGAGGAGCAAACATAGTGGTGAGATGAATATTTGCAGCACTAGGAGTGTCTATAGGCTTGGCTGTAGACATGCCAAACCTAGCCAACACTTTCTGAATGTAGCCTTTCTGTGACAAGAAAAGCTTCCGGTGACTTCGATCCCTAAGAATCTCCATTCCTAGTATCTTCCGAGCTGCACCCAGATCCTTCATCTCAAACTCAGCATTAAGAAGTCCTTTCAACTTCTGAACCTCGTGCTTACTCTTTGCAGCTACCAGCATGTCATCTACATAAAGCACCAGATAGATGAATGACCCATCTCTCAACCTGCTGTAGTAGACACAACAGTCATAAGCACACCTCGTATATCCCAACTGAAGCATATAACTGTCAAACTTCTTGTTCCACTGCCTCGGAGACTGCTTAAGTCCATACAAAGACTTCTTCAACTTGCAAACATACGTTTCCTTGCCAGGAACCTGGAAACCATCTGGCTGGGTCATGTACAACTCTTCCTCCAACTCTCCATGTAGAAAAGCGGTCTTCACATCAAGTTGCTCGAGCTCCAAATCCTGATGTGTTACCAAGGCTAGCAACACTCTGATGGAAGTGTGTCTGACCACTGGTGAGAAAATCTCATTATAGTCTACCCCCTCCTTTTGACTGAAACCTCTTGCAACAACTCTTGCCTTGTACTTGACTCCCTCTGTAGGTGATATCCCTTCCTTTTTCTTGAAAACCCATTTGCAAGTGATAACCTTTCTCCCTTGAGGCTGTTGAATCAAATCCCATGTCTGATTCATCCGCTCAGCTACACCATTCTGCTGTGGCGTATTCCTGACTGTATGATGATGAGCAATCCCTTCATCCCTACAGAACTGATCAAACTCAGACGAGCAGAATTCCAGCCCATTATCAGTTCGAAGCCTCTTGATCTTCTTCCCGGTCTGATTCTCCACCAAAGCTTTCCACTCCTTGAACTTCGAGAAAGCTTCACTCTTATGTTTCATCATGATAACCCAAATCATCCTTGAGTAGTCATCAATCAGAGAAACAAAGTACCTGTGACCTCCCAGCATCTCAACTCGGGAAAGTCCCCAACAATCAGAATGGATATAATCCAATGTGCCCTTTGTTCTATGAATTGCCTTAGGGAAATTGCTGTGGTGATGCTTCCCAAAAACGCAATGCTCACAGAAGTCCAAGCTCTTGACCTTGTGGCCACCAAGAAGATCATACTTCGACAGAATCTGCATCCCTCTTTCACCCATATGACCAAGCCTCATATGCCATAACTTAGTCATATCATCCTGGTGAACCTCCGAAGATGCAACATTAACAGAATCCATAACCGTGGAACCTTGTAGAAAATACAAAGTACCATGCAGAACACCTTTCAGAACCAGCCTAGAACCTTTGCAGACACACAGAACTCCATCACTCCCTGAGTAGACAAAACCCTTTCTATCCAACGTAGGAAGAGAAATCAGATTCTTTGTCATCGATGGAACATGCCTGACATCGTTCAAAGTACAGAAACTACCATCATGCGTCCTGATCTTGATTGAACCAATCCCAACTACCTTGCACGCAACACCATTTGCCGTAGTAATGATGCCCTCTGCTTGCTCATAAGTTGAGAAATAATCTCTCCTTGGGAATATATGGTAAGATGCCCCAGAATCAAGAAACCACGCATTGGGATGATTATTTTGCCCAGTAGCAGCTAGAGCAAAATCATCTTCAGAACTGAAATCCCCTTCAGCCACAGCAGCAGTACCAGATGTACTCCCAGTAAACTTGTCGATCTTCATGTTCAACCCAGACATCTTTCTCCCCGATCAGCCCCGATCTGATGAGCCCAGAATCCGATATACCCACTACGGATATCGCCGGAAAAAGAAACCGCTCTGATACCAGTTTGTTGTGCGGAATGGAGAAAGAACAGAAAGTATGAACGAAAATAACAAGACACAAGATTTACGTGGTTCACCAAGATTGGCTACCTCCACGGGAGACGGATTCACTATAATAGGTAGCAGGTTACAGATGCCAAGAAATTGGCCAGATTTCTACCTATCTAAGTGCAGAACAGAATTCATGAATTCATGATTTACAGAGAGAAGAGAGACCCTTTATATATTGTCTCTACTAAACCCTAACAAACTGGGAATAGGAAAATAACTACCATTCCTAATAGGAATAGGAACTACCATTCCTAATAGGAATAGGATTCCTATTCTGACCGGGCAGCGAGACCCCCGTTATTTTCCCCCGGACCCCCAGGCCAGTGTCGCAGAAGCGGCTTATTACAGTATTCAAGGCATACCAACATAAATAATAGGAAGAAAAACTCCGGACGGATACGTAACTGAATCTGGGTAGCCTAAACTAGATTGAATCGGATTGAACTGTACTCATTGAAAAAAACTAGATTGAAAAGAACTTGATGATATTGGACCCAACTGTACTTGACCAAATTGTTTAACATAACGGAATTAAATCAGGCTGAATTGTATTGGGTTGTTGTTCCTTGTTCGTCTTCCTTGTTCCATGTTCCTCATCTCACTGCGGTGCCGCCATCGGCAAGCTTCCATTGGAATGCTATCGCTGTTGCTCGCCTCCGACACCATTGAAGCCAATTGGAGCAAATCTAATCATTTGATCTCTCCGAACCCTTTCTCACATATCATTCGGGTGATCCGGATTCAAGAATCACGGAAGTCAAGATCTGATAACTTGATCTCACGATCTGATAACTTGATCTCACGATCTGATAACTTGATCTCACGATCTGATAACTTGATCTCATGATCTGATAACTTGATCTCACGATCTGATAACTTGATCTCACGATTTTCGTCTCCCATCCCAGGTATGAAGAAAGGTTCTTCCTCACGTGTACTCTCATGAACTCCTGTGGCGCATACAATATAAGTGCAAAGTTGAGTAAAATAGCTAATCCTGTCAAAAGAAATCCATCAAATCCCACATTCTTCAATTGCTATAGCTGCCTAGGGATAATGCTTGTCGGAGATGATACAATTGGGACTCAGGGTTTGATCTTGGGTGATGCTCTCGATCGACTCCTGTAACATGTCAATAGCGGAACACATGTTTCTAACAAAGGTCATAGGATGGTAAATTGTTAGCGCATTCACATCCCTTTAGCAAGCCTATTTCCTCAGACGAGAACTCGAGATGGCGGAGTCGAATAGAGAGGCCCAGTTCTGTTGCACGAGCAATGATTGGCTCGAATTTGATGACTGTCATGGTTGTGGTGATAAAGGTTTACATTATACCTTCATATGCCAACACTTTGGCCATATCAATCATGGGAATCGTGTGGCCTTAAACCAAAAGAGGTACCAATAAAAAGTTGAACTTATGCATTTCTTCTAGTGTAGTCCTTTTTATTCTTGTTTTTGTTCTTCCAATAATTCAGACTATTCAATTACTTGTTCATCTCTTTTACAAGTGTTGATGTTCAAGAATCAATACAAGTTAGAGTTAATTCTTAGAGATGAGTGGGTATTTTTCTGATAATTAATAAGTAAGTTTAATTTGCTGTGATTTTGGAAAGTTCTGAAAATTCCCGATCCAACCTAAAATTTTCAAAATAAGTGCTGATATAATCCTAGAAAATCAAAACTAATTGTTGATATAACCCTATAATTTTTGTTAGGTTCTTAGGCGGACTTCGAGAAGGTAAAGCTGTTCAAAAAATAATTAACACTAAGCAGGGGTATTTTGATTATTTTCGGGATGATTAACGTTGAAATTTTCTCAGTCAAAGCCAATCATGAGTTAGTTGAGCATAATGGTAGCATTCGACAAATAAATAGGGCACTCTAGAAAATAACTTAGGATCATTTTTAAAATTTTCCCCCTATTCTAATTCTCATGAATTTAGTTGTACTCAACACAATTATTATATCTCTACTCACAACATAAACAATTAAAACAATATCTCACTAAAAACCACATATCCAATGCATTAAAAAATATAGTTGGGCATCATTCAAATATGCGTGAAAAGTAAAAACTCTCAAAAACCCATCTAAAACCCTAGCTAGGGAGCGGCGCTGGTTCGGCGACCCCCCCTCCTTTTTTCATGTTTTTTCCCATTCTAGTTCTAGGTTATAGATCCGGGTGAGGAAGCTAAAGAATCACCTTGCACAGATAGAGAAGACATCTCCCATGGGCAATTTTTTGGCCGGAAAACCAGTTCTCTTTTCGGTCGGCTGACCGCCGGAGGAGTGACACCGCTGGTCAAAAGCAGGAGATGGATCATCGGAGTCACGCGAAGAAGACTAGGTCCACCGACGGAGAGAAGGCAGAGCTGGGCGAAGGAGATCGATAGTCGGCAGTTTGAGGCCACACGCACCACCACGCTCCACCATCACTCATGATCTGGCCATTCACGGAAGCCTCAACAACGATTTGGTCCTGGCGGTATTTTTGGCAATATTTGCGACGAATCAAAGGCTTCTGTGGAAGAAGCTACCCGACGTTGTCAAAAATGGAGAACAAAGCTTATCGAGAGAGCTTTAGGGACGACAGGCGCACGTTGCTGGTCAACGTTGGTCAATGGCGTCATCATTGGCTACTGGAGGACAACAGTGGCAAATAACAGTAAAAGCTGATAAACGCAGTCTTCCACATCTCGGCCCCTCTAGAATCTAGGCCTAAAGCACATCCAGCGTATTTCTCTTGTTTAGCCCATCCCTAAAATCTATCCCCGCCCCACCGATAGATTCGACAATAAACATCCATTTAGTCGGTTGTAGCCATGACAGCCTCGTGGTGGCTTCGATGGAGGGTCGACGTCCTTGTCAGTAGTGGTGATAGGTTGTGGGCAACAGTCAAAACAGGTCATCCTATAGCGAATATCTGGTCTGGTCCACTGAAAAATAGGGAAATGGATCTTTTTGCTGTAGTTTGTACTCATCGAACTGAGCTTCTACCCACAAAGCTCCCATCAGTCTATAGTACCACATCTGCAGCTGGTTTGGAAAGCAATGCTCCCAAGGCGATACCTACTTCTAGGCTATAGAAGAATTGTGCTGTAGCATGACTTCCTTGGAAAAAAGCAGGGGTTAAGTTGTTTTTTTAATGTTTTTTTACTTTTAGGTGCGTTGTTGGTACTCTCGCTACTCCGGCGAGATGTAGGTTCTCCTCGTCGATGATTGGAGAAATCCAGCTACAACCTCTGAAATAGTCTCTTATACTAGAATTATGGAGTTGTGGTAACCTGATGGGTATAAACCCGACCATCAATAAATAAATATGGAGTTATGCAGTACCGCTCTGCTTCAAAACAAAACAAACATGCACTCAAAACTACTCGATATGCGCTTCCCATTAATGAACGGAGAAATCTAGCAGCAGCCTCACCAAACTACAGAGCTGATGCAACCCAGTGAAGATGAGATGCTTAGAGGCACAAATAGAGTAGTAGACTACCAGGTGGCATGTGGACTTCAATCCGGATCCTAGGGATGGTTAGGTTTCACTAATAGGAGACTCACCCCATTTTTTTGTAAGTCAGGTGTTGGTTTCAAGTTTCATTATATTAGTTCTAGTTATTAGATAGGGATTTGCGACCCAATTATGTAATAATCCAGAATTTGATTTTAGTGAGAATGAAATCACTGCTTTTTTTTTAAATATATAGGCAAAATCTTGGGAAAGACCGTCTTTCCATAAGCTTATGGAAAGACGGAGTTTAATTTTAATAATAAAAGGTAAAATCTTAGTTGCAATATTAAAATTTTATTATGCAACGTGTAGTAGTTATAAAGTTTATAACCCGATTCATGCAACCCAAAAATTTTACCTTCATTTCTTTTAATTTGTGCTTTAAACCTTGATATTTCCATAACTTATCGTCTTTACGGACTTATATATGTATGTGTGTATATATATATATATATATATATATATATATATATATATATATATATATATATGTTACAACTTTAATTAGACGTGACATGAAACTTGAGAGTTGAGAGCATTAATAGCGAGAAAGGTCAAGTTAGGACCAATTAAGAGGAATTGGTTCATACCTGAATAAAAAAAGGATTAGGTGCAATTAATTGATAACTCTGAGATATTTTAAAAGTTGCAAACATAAGGCGATATGATAGAAGCATGAGATGCCCACTTTAAAAAATAAAGATACTACAAAGTTGATAAAAGAGAACTCGTGTAATTATCTTTAATATTTGAAATGATAAAGTAAATAATTTACCGAATTAGTAACTACCAATAATGAATTTATTAGTTTATATGTGTATACTATAAAATGAAACGTATCAAAAAGTAAATATAATTCCTTGGATAATTAAAAGAGTGGGTATCATGTGTCTCCTGATAGACAATCTGTCCATAATCTTATGGACAGATCAATGACATATCTGCAATTAATAAAATATGCATAATTCGTGGGTCGGGTCATTGGGTTTGGGCCGGGTTTTAACAAACCCTTCCTTTCTCCACTGCGTTTCTTTCATTCTTCTTCCTTTTCCCAGCAAGCACTCCACCTTCTTCTTTCATCTTCTTCAATCGATCTGTAAACAATTCATCTTTTTCGATCGAGAAATTCCTCAAACATTTCTTCTTATTCAATTTGCAAACATTCTATCCGACCAAACCCTTCTCCGACTGATTCGTCTTTTTTCCCCGATGAGCTCTTCAAACGACCGGTTAGTGTTTGGCGAAACTTGTGATCAGCTCTTCGCCGTGCAACAAGATCTACATCAACAAATTTCAATTTTAAATGAATGAAATTCAGTTTCAAGAGGATGAAGTTTCGCCCAATAGTGTCTAAGATATGGATTTTTCACATGCGATTGAGTATATGTTGTTTAATTTCCTTCGATGTAAATTATTGTTATTAAAACTTCTGAATGTATTCTGCTGCTATGAACATGTTAAAAATATGTGGCAAATATTCAAGACGCGAACTAAATGCTGCTGGAATTTTTTTAATATACTATGCATCTCTTACCTTACAATACGTATCATTTGCCTTAAAAAATATGCACCTGTTATAAAAACCATGAATATGAATTATGATTTTTTTTCATGAGATCATGTATAAATTAAGTTAAAATTTGACAGTTTAAAATTGTCATATTAACTGTGCATTGATTACTTTACAACATGCCCTGTTTAAAAAAAACACCCACTTGATAAATTAAATGTCAATTTCTTTTATGAATAGCAAAACTTTGTCAGGAGGTAATACTGCATAAGTTACCTTATGAATTGTTTCTGTTTTGTTAAAACATGCATATGTTAGCCTACAACTATATTTTTTATAGTATACTACAGTAACTTATGAATTATTTTCATTTTGTTAAAACATGCATATGTTAGCCTACAATTAGTATTTCTTATTGTATACTACAGAAAAGAGATTACAAAATTTTGTAATTATTTTAAAAAAAATTCATATGAACTGCATTTAATACGCTACAATGTGTACTAATTACAGTAAAACTTCTATTTGTTTTCAAACACGAGAGAAAATTTTCCCTGATTTCAATTAAAAAGATGTCACTAAAAGTCTTGTCGGCATGAAAGCAACACATGTAAAAGCATTGCATACTTTGTATAAAAATCATGCAAATGTTATCGGTTTCATACAGGAGAAGGACTTTCAACACTTGAACAAAGAGCAAGATACAAGATAAATCCTACAAGTGCTCATGACAAAAATCTTATATTATGGAACTTACAATTACAATAGTGTTCCTATCTAGATTAACTCATAGTCTCTAGTACGATGAATCAACTATTATTCTTCAAAAGGGGATCATGTTTGAATCTTCAAGTTCAATGTTGTCTTCATCTAAATCCTCCTCATGTCGGAATTTCTTGTGGACTCCAATGTTCATTTTGTCTGATTCCTTAAAAGTTATAACCACTTCAAGTTTAGATCCAACTTATGCAAAAAATCATACACATTGGATATTAACAACTGCAGTATATAAGCAAACATGTACAATTTATAATTCAAAATGAATAAAAATCAACAATGAAAATAAAAGTAAAAAACAATAAAACTAACAAGTACATATTAGATACTAACAAATGCAATACATAAGTTAATAGATGCAATTCCTAATTCAAAACAAACAACCAACAACATTTTTTTTTCAAAAAAAAAGTCATACACAACACAACAACCATGTACACACTGGATACTAATAGATGCAACAAATAAGTAAATAGGTGCAGTTCCTAATTCAAAACAGACAATCAACGACAAATGAAAATAAAAAAGGCATACACAGTACACTAACAAGTATAAACTGGATGCTAATAAATACAACATATAAGTAAACATATGCACCTCGTAATTCAAAACAAACCATTAACAACGAATGCAAAAAATCATTCACGGTACAGCTAACGGGTACACGCTGAATAATAATACCTGCAACATATAAGCAAACTAATGCACCTTGTAACTAAAAAGGAACAATCAGTAAAAAAAAGAAAAAAAGGCCATTCACATAACAACTAACATGTACACGTTGGATAATAACAGCTGCAACATATAAGTAAACAAATGCAGCTCGTAATTCAACACGAACAATCAACAAGTTGGTTATAACAAAAGAGGACGATTTAAAATCAGATTACAGAAAAACACATAAATCAACTCAAAACACAGAAAAAACGATGCCTCACATTCAATAAAACAAAGAACATACCAAATATGAACCGAACAAAAATTGGGCAATAATACAATCAAATCCTAAACATACGACATACCTCATCAGGCAAATGATGAAACAATCGATGAAGAAACTAACCGGCGACAACGCCGAAGAATCGGAGAAACAGGAGGACGAAGAATCACGAAGAAGAGGTAGAGAAACGCGAAGAAGTGGCGGGGAAACGCGGAGAAACGGCGGGGAAACGAAGAAGATGCGGAGAAGAGGTTGATAATAATGCAAAGAGAAAGAGTAGAATGGAACTGGAAGAGAGAAATCGCAGAAGTAAAATTGCTGGGGAGAGAAAGAAGAGAAACTGTAGAAAAAAGAGAATTAGATCTTTAAATTTTATTAATTTTAAAAAAATTATTTTACAAAATAGTTCTTAGTCTATCCATGAACTTATAAACATACTGCCTTTCATGAGACTTGCCCCCAAAAAAATACCTAGCTCTACAATACTGATGAAAGTTTGTACAAATGGCCAGTTTTGCGCATGACTGTTTTTCAATTCGAAATAGTATCGACAATATTTTCTCAGATGCATATTTGAATCGATTGTATAAAATATCATTATTGTATGCTTATCATTTGCAATGTAACGTTTTAGCTTCTCATCAATTTTAATTATATAATTTAAAGTTTTGTCTGCCAATTTTTCTTTAAAAAATATAAATAGAAAAGGAACCTTAGGCAGTATATATTTTATTTATTTTTGGTCGTAAAGTGATGCTCAGTTCACATTCATATCAATAGCTCTGTTACACGCAAATTGCAAGCGGGCTAAAAAGTGCACCTCAAATATAAGAGATCGATCAACTTTTGCTATGACACACCTAGAAAACACCATAGCTAAAATTTTAATCACTCCAACTAAGCACCTTACATCTGGTGAAATAAACGGGAATTTTGTGATATAGTTCAGCACCTTTTCGTAATCACCATATGTGTAGATCCTCTATTGCTTGCCTGATACATCACGTTAAAGATTGCTGTAAGTTCAGCTTGAGTGACTGTTTGTGATCGTAGTTCCTTGTAGTCTTGCCACTTTCGGCCCTTGTGTTTCTGCACACCATGTTGTCATTGCTCTCCCGATTGTCTTGCAAAATGCTGCATCTGTGACCACCATTTGTCCAACCTTTTTGTGGGTTGGGATTGTCCCTTCCTTTCTGCATCCACTCCAACTAAATGTCCCCTACCTTGATGCTTTTTTAGGGTCCTTCCTGTGCTGGGTGTACTCCAGTTTGAGCTTGGGCCAAATTCCTTTGTATTGATTCTCAGTTGATTCCTCTTTGCCGCCTCCTGAGCACTTATTGTCAGATCATTAACTATCTCATGTGCTCTTCCCAGAGATGGAGTAGCTTGCCCAAAAATCCCCTCATTTCTAGTGCACCAATTTGCCCAGATAACATAGAAGGCGAGTTCTGAATCCTCTCTTTCTTGTGCGATTATTACCTATAAAGTCAGGAGTTTTGCATTGAATATTTAATTGGCAATTTTTGTGAACATATTTGGACGAAAAACTTTCCATGTTGGAACATGCAAAAATAGCATATTTACGCCAAGGATTTTTATGGAAAAAGAAGACAGAATATTATGGTATTTGTAAGTTATGAAAATCTGTATATTCTGCCATATATCAGGTGTATGAAACATAGTTGATTTATGGAAAATTCCTACATATATGGAGATGAAATTGGCGAATATATGAGATATATGGTGATAAGGAAAATCCCTTTATTTATGGGATTTAGATATGCTTCAAGAAACAAATTTGGAATAGGAATATTGTGGAGATAATCAAGGAGTATTCAGATCTGTTCACAGATATAAAAGGGGACAAATCACGGCTGCAAGAGACACATATTTAATAGAGAAAAATCTGCACACAGATTTTTGATACTTTCAAGAGAATTGCAAAGAGCCGATTTTCTATGTTCTAACATACTTGACCTGCTGTTCAAAGTTCATAATCATATGCCTTAATTCCTCGGGTGGAGGAGATCCAGCGTCGACGAGTTTCGAGGTCAGGGGGAGTCTGATCAAGGCGGATAGATAGCAAGGGGAGCTTGCAGAATTCACACGTTATAGTTAGTAAAGATAAGTATTCTGTATGATGTACTTTGTACTGTGTCTTTCTAATTAGTGATTCATTCTAAACTGGGCCAGACTCCGCAGATGTAGGTGGATTTCACCGAACTGCGTAACCAAGTCTTGTGTCGTTATTGCTTTAATTTATTGAATACTTGGCTAGATAGGTCATGTTGAAACATACTAATAATGATTAGTTAAAATTTGGTAAAACCAAATTTCATTACCCATTCCTCCCTCCATTTCCTTAGTGTGTTAGGGGTTCCATCTGGCTCTCTGGATGTTCCCTTCGATTGTGGTGAATTGTTGCCCCTAAGTAACTCCATGTTATTTTTACCCAAATTGTAGGAGCTCGAGAAGCCATTATTGGTGCAGGATGGGCAGGCCTAGTGTTGTGCGGAATACCCGAGAAAGAATAAGCAAAGAAAATAAAACGAAAAACAAGACACCGAGATTTTTACGTGGTTCACCAATTGGCTACATCCACGGCCGACCAAGATCGGATTCTACTAGAGAGAAAGACCAGAATTACAGATTTCCTACTCTCTACCAATCCTATCTCTTAAAGAGTTACAATAAAAGACGAGTCACTATATATAGTCCTCTCCACCTTAAACCCTAACGGTTTTGGGCCCAGAAACAATCTGGCCCAAACCAGAACAGAAGACAGAATACCAATAACAGCCCAAACAGAGGACATGCTTTACCGTCAGGCTGGGGGTGTCTCTGCCTCCCCGGACCCCCAGGCCAGGGTGTGCTCCTCCCCCTGGACCCCCCGACTCGCTGACCGGGTAGCGAGACCCCCGTAACAACCTGTCGAAGCGGCTATTACGTATTCAAGGCATACCAACAAATCTCCACCTTGACTTGAATCCTCAAAGCAGAAACTCCAGACGCACCATTACAGTGCCAGATGAGCAGACTTATCCCTCCACTCCTGGGACTACCCCACCGGGAAACTACTGATCTCTGATGTTAAGCAATTTCAAACAGTGTTGAAACTTGCTATGTGGAACAGGCTTGGTGAACATATCACCAGGATTATCAACAGTTCCCACTTTCTTCACCCTGATTCTCCTCTCACTCCTCAAGAAATGATAACTGACATCAATGTGCTTGGTCTTCTCATGATGGACCTGGTCCTTGGCTAAGCAGATAGCACTCAAGCTATCACAATACACAGTAGCCTGATCGTGGTGTAGACCAAGGTCACTGACTAGCCCCTTCAGCCATATACCTTCTTTCGCAGCCTCCATCAGAGCCATGTACTCTGCTTTCGTAGTAGACAAAGTCACTGTAGGTTGCAAAGTCGCCTTCCAGCTAACAACAGAACCACCTAAGGTAAAGACATAGTCGGTCATAGATCTCCTCGTGTCAACATCCCCAGCATAATCAGAATAACCCGTAACCAGGCACTCAGTATCACCCCCATAAATGAGACCCACATCAGACGTACCTCTAAGGTACCTAAAGATCCTCTTCACAACTTGCCAATGTTCTCTACCTGGTTGCCCTATGAACCTGCTCACAACACTGACCGCCTGTGCTAAGTCTGGCCTCGTACACAGCATAGCATACATCAAGCTCCCCACAGCGCTAGCATACGGAACTCGAGACATATACTCCTTCTCCTCTTCTGGCTGAGGAGAAAACATGGATGTGAGATGGATATTTGCAGCACCAGGAGTGTCAATAGGCTTGGCTGAAGACATGCCAAACCTAGCCAACACCTTCTGAATGTAGCCTTTCTGTGACAAGAAAAGCTTCCTCTGACCTCTATCTCTGAGTATCTCCATTCCTAGTATTTTCTGAGCTGCACCCCAATCCTTCATCTCAAACTCAACACTAAGAAGACCCTTCAACTTCTGAACCTCATGCTTACTCTTTGAGGCTATCAACATGTCATCTACATAAAGCACCAGATAAATTAATGACTCATCTCTCAACTTGCTATAGTAGACACAACAATCATATGAACTCCTTGTGTAGCCCAACTCAAGCATGTAGCTGTCAAATCTCTTGTACCACTGCCTCGGAGACTGCTTAAGCCTATATAAGGACTTCTTCAACTTGCAAACATACTTTTCCTTGCCAGGAACTTGGAAATCATCTGGCTGAGTCATGTATATCTCTTCCTCTAACTCTCCATGTAGAAAAGCGGTCTTCACATCAAGTTGTTCAAGCTCCAAATCCTGATGTGTCACTATAGCTAGCAATACCTTGATGGAAGTGTGTCTGACCACTGGTGAGAAAATCTCATTGTAATCTACTCCCTCTCTCTGACTGAAACCTCTAGCAACAACTCTAGCCTTGTACTTGACTCCCTCTGTAGGTGATATCCCTTCCTTTTTCTTGAAAACCCATTTGCAAGTGATAACCTTTCTCCCTTGAGGCTGTTGAACCAAATCTCATGTCTGATTCTTCTGGAGAGACTCCATCTCATCTCCCATTGCTACAAACCATTTGTCAGCATCAGTACCTGAAACAGCTTCTCTGTAGGTGGATGGCTCATGAGTATCCACCTCCTCAGCAACCTGTAGTGCATAACCCACCATATCCTCAAACCCATACCTCTTGGGTGGACCAACTCCAACCCTCTTTGGTCGATCTTTAGCTAAGCAATGAACTGTAGCTCCTGATGGTTGATGATCTGATGGTGGAGGCTCTGGCAACTCACTTTCTGTCTGTAGCTCTTGATCTCCTTCAAGTTCCTTCAGACCACTCTCACCTTGAGTGACTTGAAGCTCCACCTGTTTATCAATGCTACCAACTTCTGTTGTAGACGTGGACTTCACCATGGATCTAAGCAAAGATTTTTCATCAAAGACAACATCCCTGCTCAGAACAACCCTCTTCTCGGATGGAGACCAAATCCTTGATCCCTTGACTCCATCTCCATAGCCCACAAAGACCCCCTTCTTGGCTCGGGGCTCTAACTTACCATCACTCACATGATAATAAGCTGTACAACCAAAAGCTTTCAGATTAGAGTAATCAGCAACTCTACCCGACCATACCTCAATAGGTGTCTTACACTGTATACCCGTATGAGGTCCACGATTGATCAAGTAGCACGTTGTACTCACTGCCTCTCCCAAAATCTTCTATCTAACCCAGCATTCGAGGGCATGCACCTCGCTCTCGCCAGCAATGTCTGATTCATCCGCTCAGCTACACCATTCTGCTGTGGCGTATTCCTGACTGTATGATGTCAGACAATCCCTTCATCCCTACAAAACTGATCAAACTCAAACGAACAGAATTCCAGACCATTATCAGTTCGCAGCCTCTTGATCTTCTTCCCTGTTTGGTTCTCCACCAGAGCTTTCCACTGCTTGAACTTCATGAAGGCTTCACTTTTATGTTTCATCATGATAACCCAAGTCATTCTAGAGTAGTCATCAATCAAAGACACAAAGTTCCTGTGCCCTCCCAATGACTCAACTCGGGATGGCCCCCAACAATCAGAGTGGATATAATCTAGCGTGCCTTTCGTTCTATGAATAGCCTTTGGAAACTTGTTGCGGTGTAGTTTCCCAAAGACACAGTGCTCACAGAACTCCAAACCCTTGACCTTGTGGCCACCAAGAAGATCATCCCTCGACAGAATCTGCATCCCTCTTTCACCCATGTGACCAAGCCTCATGTGCCATAACTTAGTCATATCCTCATGGTGAACCTCTGACGATGCAACATTTGCAGAATCCATAACCATGGAACCTTGTAGAAGATACAAAGTACCATGCAGAAGACCTTTCAGAACCAGCTTAGAACCTTTGCAGACACTTAGAGCTCCATCTTTCCCCAAATAGACAAAACCCTTTCTATCCACCAGACTAAGAGAAATCAAATTCTTCGTCATCGGTTGAACGTGCCTAACCTCGTTCAAAGTACAAAAACTACCATCATGTGTCCTGATCTTAATCGAACCTGTCCCAAATACCTCACAGATAGTACCGTTAGCCGTAGTAATGCTACCCCCTGCCTGCTTATAAGTCGAAAACCACTCTCTCCTTGGACAAATGTGGTAGGATGCCCCAGAATCTAGGAACCACACATCGGAGTGATAAGTGTGTCCAGCAGCAACCAGAGCAATATCCTCTTTTGAATCAGCGTCTCCTTCCGCTAGAGCAGTAGAACCCGATTTGTTTCCTGATTGCCTCATCATCAACTTCTTTGGACACTCATTTTTCCAATGTCCCTTCTCCTTACAGTACCTACAGATATCACCGGGCTTGGGAACCTTTGACTTCTTACCCCTTTTCTTTCCGCCATTTCCCTTTCCCTTATCGCAACTAGTAAACAAACTAGATGCCTGATTATCTGTTCCTGAACTGCTAGCACTATGACGCAACTCCTTGCTATGAAGAGAGGATCTAAATTCCTCCAAAGACACAAAATCTTTCTCGACAATAAATGACTGGACAAAGTTCTCATATGAAAGCGGTAGAGATACTAACAATATCAAAGCAGCATCCTCATCATCAATTTTCACATCTATATTTCGCAGTTCTAAAAACAAAGTATTCAATTGCTCTAGATGATCTCTGAGTTGCATACCTTCCTGCATTCGGAGACCGAATAGACGTTGTTTCAGAAGCAATTTGTTTGTCAGAGACTTTGTCATGTACAAGCTCTCCAACTTCAACCACAGCTCCGCAGTAGTCTCTTGATCCGAGACCTCAGTGATGACTTCATCCGCGAGACACAGCATAATTGTTGAATGCGCCTTTTCTTCCAGACCCACCAGTCCGAAGTGCCAACGACCGAGAAATCCTTCGTCAGCGGCGTCCACAACCCTTGTTGCTTCAACAAAGCTCGCATCTTGATCTGCCATAAACTGAAGCTGTTCCTCCCAGTAAACTTGTCTACCTTCACGTTCAACGCATCCATCTTTCTCTCCGATCAGATTAGAGATCAGACCACCCCAGATCCGATAAACCCGAAATTCGATAGACCCACCGCGGATCTAACCAGAAGCTCTGATACCAGTTTGTTGTGCAGAATACCCGAGAAAGAACAAGCAAAGAAAATAAAACGAAAAATAAGACACCGAGATTTTTATGTGGTTCACCAATTGGCTACATCCACGGCCGACCAAGATCGGATTCCATTAGAGAGAAAGGCCAGAATTACAGATTTCCTACTCTCTACCAATCCTATCTCTTAAGAGTTACAATAAAAGACGAGGCACTATATATAGTCCTCTCCACCTTAAACTCTAACGGCTTTGGACCCAGAAACAATCTGGGCCAAACCAGAACAGGAGACAGAATGCCAATAACAGGCCAAACAGAGGACATGCTATACTGTCGGGCCGGGGGCGTCTCCGCCCCCCAAGCCAGGGTGTGCTCCGCCCCCCTGGACCCTCCGACTTACTGACCGGACAATGAGACCCCTGTAATAACCTATCGAAGCGATTAATACGTATTTAAGGCATACCAACACCTAGGAATGGGGTCGTCCCTTGGTTGCTTCCAAAGTGGACTTGGTTCAGAGATTAGCAGGTTTACAATAATACATCTGCTACAGTAGGATACTTACCCGTATGGCCCATCACTTGTAGATTTACTATTGAGTAGTGTTGGTTCCCCTATGTTCAAGCTGCGCTGTTCTCTGTCCTTTTCATCCTCCAGTTGTTTCTCCACCACATCCTCATTTTCTTTCCCAAAGTGTCGAATTGTGAAGACATCTGTGGCCATTAGCTCCTCCCTTTCTCTTTTCCTTGTTTGCTCTTCTTCAACCCAATCTATCACCTCGGACAGAGTTCCGCTGCACCATTCCGGGTCTGGTGGCTCTGGCCCTATCATTGTCAACTCCCTAATTGCTCCTTGTTGGTATTCGTCACCTTCTTCCACATCAAATTCCTCCTCCTCGGACTCTGCTTGTAAACCTTCTCGTCGGCATGTTCCGGTGGACCCGTATTGTTGCAGGGTAGAGTGCATCTGCTGGTCTATGAAAAGGAACCTGTTAGTGATGAAATCTTCCAGCTCATCGTCATCCGTGAACTGGCATTGCGGTAGTTTATGCCCCAAGCACCGCACCTTCTACACATCCTATGAACCCTTTCGTAGCAAAAAGCGGTTGGTTTATTGGAGTCCAGACTCTCACGCTTACATACTCCGCGAGGTCCATCATTCTGCCTCATGTGTTGGTCCTATTATCGCGGCACAAAACAGTTCAGTGGTGAGCGATAGAGGTTAGACCCAAGAAGGATTGGGCCGCAGATATGTAGAAAATAGCAGCAATGAAATAATAAACAATTTGATTAAAAATTGGGGTGGTTTTCATAAATCACCATTTTCGAGCATCATGATTTCCCCCCTAAGGAGAGAGGCAGAAGAAAAGCTCAGGAGAAAAAGAGGCTAAATCCAATTTATTTATGGTTAAATCCAGTGCATTTAGTAGGCTTTTAACACAAAGTCGACAAAGATATTGATGGTTTTCAGATCACGGCAGATTTGGATTTTGGCAAAGTCGACTTCTGATTTTCTGACTTGGTATAAGTTTTTCCTCAGTTCAGTTTTGCGACCAGCTATGTGATCAGTTTTGTGCGATCAGTTTCAGCGACCACTGTTGCAATAGTATCCCAACATAAGCAATGAAACATAGCCCAAAAGAGAACTCTAAGCTAACCAGCAAATTCAAATGCAGAAAATTGCATCAATCTTAAAAGAAACAAACTGATTAAAAATGGGGTGCTCTTCATAAATCTCCATTTCTGATCATCATAATTTCATAAGGAGAGAGGCATAAAAAACGCTTTGGAGAAAAAGAAGTGTGCCTTCTCCAAGATTAACTTGGACATTTTTCTCCATCAACACCAGCTTTTCTTCCTCTCTAATCCGATCTATCATGGATTATTCATATTTTCATTTTGAAAACGATTAATTTCATGGTAAAATGCAAGTTTTTTCTCAGATTTGGCCGTAGGGTTTAAAAATTTTGTTCAGTCGTTTTTCAATTTATTTGCCGATCTACTTTGGGTGTTTGAATCCGATTTATTTTTTATTAAGTCCAGTGCATTCTACTGGTTTTTAACAAAAATTCAGCAATGAAATTGAGGGTTTTCAGATCACGACAAATTTGGATTTTGCCAAAGCCGACTTCAGGTTTACTAACTTGTGTTCAGTTTTGCCTCAGTTCAATATTGCGACCAGTTGTGCGATTAGTTTTGTGCGATAAGTTTCAGCGACCACTGCTACAACGGTACCCAAACACAAGCAATGAAACATAACCCAAAAGAGAACTCTAAACTAACCAGCGAATTCAAATGCATGAAATCGCAGCAATCATAAAAGAAACAACCTGATTTAAAATCGGGGTGCTCTTCATAAATCACCATTTCTGAGCATGATAATTTTCCCCTAAGGAGAGTAGCAGAAAAAAAATGCTTTGGAGAAAAAGAGTTGTGCCCTCTCCACGATCATCTTGGCCATCTTTTCTCTATCAACACGGGCATTTTCTCCCTCTAATCTAATCTGTCATGGATTATTCATAGTATCCTTTTGAAAACGATTAATTTAATGGTAAAACATAAGCTTTTTCTCATATTTGGTGTAGGGTTTAAAAATTTTGTTCAGCCGCTCTTCAAGTTATTTGTCGATGAACTTTTGATGTTTGAATCCGATTTATTTGTGGATAAATCCAGTGCATTCTGCTAGTTTTCAACACAAATGCAACAACGAAATTGAGGGTTTTCAGATCACGGCAGATTTGGATTTTGGCAAAGCCAACTTCATGTTTATTAACTTGCAATTAGTTTTGCCTCGGTTCAATTTTGCGACCTGTTGTGCAATTAGTTTTGTGCGACCATTTTCAGCGACCACTGCTGCAAAAGTACCTTAACACAAGCAATGAAACATAAACCAAAAGTGAACTCTAAGCTAACCAACGAATTCAAATCCAGAAATTTGCAGCAATCATAAAAGAAACAACCTAATTAAAAATTGGGGTGCTCTTCATAAATCACCATTTATGAGCAACATAATTTCCCCCATAAGTAGGGAGGCATGAAAATGCTCTGGAGAAAAAGAGGTGAGCCCTCTCTGTGATCATCTTAGCCATTGTTTCTCCATCAACACCACCGTGTCTTCGCCTCTAATCTGATATATCATGGATTATCATATCCTCTTCTTGAAAATGATTAATTTCATGGTAAATACGCAAGCTTTTTCTCAGATTTGGCTATAAGGTTTGAAAATTTTGTTCAGCCTCTCTTTAATTTTTTATCGATCTACTTTGGTGTTTGAATCCGATTATATGTGGTTAAATACACTGCATTTTGCTGGATTTTAATACAAATGCAGCAATGGAATTGAGGGTTTTTAGATCACTGTAGATTTTGATTTTGGCAAAGCCAATTTAAGGTTTTCTGACTTGCAATCAGTTTTACCTCGGTTCATTTTTAGGACCAATTGTGCGATCAATTTTGTGGGATCAGTTTCTACCACCCTTGCTGCAATAGTACCCAAACACAAGCAATGAAACATAACCTAAAATGGAACTCTAAGCTAACCAGCAAATTCAAATGCATAAAGTTGCAGCAATAATAAAAGAAACGACCAGTTTAAAAATCAGGGTTCTCTTCATAAATCACCATTTCTGAGCATCATAATTCCCCCCCTAAGGAGAGAGGCAGAAAAAATGCTCCGGAGAAAAAGATATGTGCCCTCTCCAAGATCATCTTGTCCATCTTTTCTTCATCAACACCGGCATTTATTCCCCTCTAATCCGATATATCATAGATTATTAGTAGTTTCCTTTTGAAAATGATTAATTTAATGGTAAAATGCAAGTTTTTTCTCAGATTTGGCCGTAGGGTTTAAAATTTTTAGTCACCAATGAATTTGAGGGTTTTCAGATCACGGTGGATTTGGATTTTTGTAAAGCCGACTTCAGGGTTTCTGACTTGCAATCAGTTTTACGACCCGTTGTGCTATCAGTTTAATCGACCAGTGCTGCAAGAGTACCCCAACCTAAGAAATAAACATAACCCAAAAGAGAACTCTAAGCTAACTAGCAAATTCAAGTGTGGGAAATTGCAGCAATGATAAAATAAACAACCTGATTGAAAATCGGGGTGCTCTTCAGAAATCACCATTTCCGAGCACCATAATTTCCCCCCTAAGGAGAGAGGCAGAAAAAATGCTTTGGAGAAAAAGAGGTGTGCTCTCTCCACATCAATCTTGGCCATCTTTTCTCTATTAACACTAGCGTTTGTTCCCCTCTAATCTAATCTATCTTGGATTATTCGTAGTTTCCTCTGAAAATGATTAATTTAATGGTAAAATGCAAGATTTATTTTCAGATTTGACCGTAGGGTTTAAAAAAATTGTTCAACTGTTCTTCAAGTTTTTTGTCGATCTACTTTGGGTGTATGAAACCAAATTTATTTTTCATTAAATCCACTTCATTCTACTTCTTTTATAACAAAAATTCAGTAATGAAATTGAGGATTTTCATATCATGGTGGTTTTGGAATTTTGCAAACCCAACTTCAGGTTTTCTGACTCGCAAATAGTTTTGCGACCAGTTTCAGCGACCAGTGCTACAATAGTACCCCAACCCAAGCAATAAACATAACCCAAAACAGAACTCTGATCTAACCAGCAAGTTCAAATGTAGAAAATAGCAGCAACGATAAAATAAACAACATGATTAAAAATCGGGGTGGTTTTCATAAATCACCATTTCCGAGCATCATGATTTCCTCCCTAGGAGAGAGGCAGATAAAAATATCTGGACAAAAAGAGGTTAAATCCAATTTATTCATGGTTAAATCCAGTGCATTCCGCAAGCTTTTTACGCAAAGTCAACAAAGAAATTGATGGTTTTCAGATCACGGCAGATTTGGATTTTGGCAAAGCCGACTTCAGGTTCTCTGACTTGGTATAAGTTTTCCCTCGGTTCAGTTTTGCGACTAGCTATGCAATCAATTTTGTGCGATCAGTTTCAGCGACCACTGCTGCAATAGTATCCCAACATAAGCAGTGAAACATAACCCAAAAGAGAACTCTAAGCTAACCAGCAAATTCAATTGCAGAAAATTGCAGCAATCATAAAAGAAACAACCTGATTAAAAATTGGGGTGCTGTTCATAAATATGCATTTATGATCATCATAATTTCATAAGGAGAGAGGCAGAAACAATGCTTTGGAGAAAAAGAGGTGTGCCCTTTCCTCAAGATCATCTTGGCCAACTTTTCTCTATCAACACCGGCTTTTCTTCCCCTCTAATCCGATCTATTATGGATTATTCATATTTTCATTTTGAAAACGATTAATTTTATGGTAAAATGCTATCTTTTTCTCAGATTTGGCCGTAGGGGTTTCAAATTTTGTTCAGCCGTTCTTCAATTTATTTGCCGATCTACTTTGGGTGTTTGAATCTGATTTATTTGTGGTTAAATCCAGTGCATTCTGCTAATTTTTAACAAAAATTCAGCAACAAAATTGAGGGTTTTCAGATCACGATGGATTTGTATTTTGGGAAAGATGACTTCAGGTTTACTAACTTGCGACCAGTTTTGCCTCGGTTTAATATTGCGACCAGTTGTGCGATAAGTTTCAGCGACCGCTGCTGCAATAGTACCCCAACACAAGCAATGAAACATAACCCAAAAGAGAACTCTAAGCTAAAAAGCGAATTCAAATGCATAAAATTGCAGCAATCATAAAAGAAAACCAGACTAAAAATCGGGGTGCTCTTCATAAATCACCATTTCTGAGCATCATAATTTCCCCCCTAAGTAGTGAAGCAGGAAAAACACTCTGGAGAAAAAGAGGCGTGTCCTCTCCAACATCATCTTGGCCATATTTTTTTCATCAACACTGGCATTTTCCCCTCTAATATGATCTATCATGGTTTATTTGTATCCTCTTCTAGAAAACAATTAATTTAATGGTAAAATTGCAAGCTATTTCTCAGATTTGGCCGTAGGGTTTTAAAAAAAAATTCAACCGTTCTTCAAGTTTTTTGTCGATCTACTTTGGGTGTTTGAATCCAATTTATTTGTGGTTAAATCTAGTACATTCTGTTGGTATATAAAAAAAAATTAGCAATGAAATTGAGGTTTTCAGATCACTGCAGATTTTTTTTTGGCAAACCGACTTTAGGTTTTCTTACTTGCGATCAGTTTTGCCTTAGTTCAGATTTGGGACCAATTGTGCGATAAGTTTTGTGTGATAAGTTCTATGAGATCAGTTTCAGCGACCACTAATGCAACAATATCCCAACACAAGCAATGAAACATAATCCAAAAGAGAACACTAAGCTAACCAACAAATTCAAGTGCATAAAGTTGCAACAATCATAATAGAAACAACCTGATTTAAAATCAGAGTGCTCTTCATAAAACACCTTTTCTGAGCATCATAATATTCCCTCTAAGGAGAGAGGCAAAAAAATGCTCTGGAGAAAAAGAGGTGTGTCCTCTCCACGATCATCGTGGCCATCCTTTCTCCATCAACACCGACGTTTCTTTCCACATAATCCGATCTATCATGGATTATTCGTATTCTCCTTTTGAAAATGATTAATTTCATGGTAAAAATTTTGTTCGGCCATTCTTCAAGTTTTTTTGTCAATCTACTTTGGGTGTTTGAATCAGATTTATTTTTGGTTAAATCCAGTGCATTCGGCTAGTTTATAACACAAAATCAGCAACAAATTGAGGGTTTTTATATCACGGCAGATTTGGATTTTGGAAAAGCCGACTTTAGGTTTTCTGACTTGCGATTAGTTTTGCCTCGGTTCAGTTTTGGGACCAACTGTGCGATCAGTTTTTTGTGATCAGTTTCAGCAACAACTGCTGCAATAGTACCCCAACACAAGCAATAAAACATAATCCAAAAGAGAACTCTAAGCTAACCAGCAAATTCAAATGCAGCAATCATAAAAGAAACAACCTGATTTAAAATTGTGGTGCTCTTCATAAATCACCATTTCCGAGCATCATAATTTTCCCACTAAGGAGAGAGGCAGAAAAAATGCTCTGGAGAAATGAGGCGTGCCCTCTTCAAGATCATCTGGGCCATCTTTTCTTCATCAACACAGGCGTTTCTTCCCCTCTAATCCAATCTATCATGGATTATTCATATTTTCCTTTTGAAAATGATTAATTTAATGGTAAAACCCAAGCTGTTTCTCAGATTTGGCCGTAGGGTTTACAAATTTTATTTAGTCGTTCTTCAAGTTATTTGTAGATCTACTATGGGTGTTTGAATCCAATTTATTTGTGGTTAAATCCAGTGAATTATGCTGGTTTTTAGCACAAATTAAGTAATGAAATTGAGGGTTTTCATATCATGGCTGATTTGGATTTTGGCAAAGCCGACTTCTGGTTTCTCACTTGCAATCTGTTTTGCCTCAGTTCAGTTTTGGGACCAATTGTGCAATGAATTTGGTGCGATCAGTTTCAAAACCCACTACTGCAATATTACCCCAACACAACCAATGAAACATAACCCAAAAGAGAACTCTTGGTTAACCAGCAAATTCAAATGTAGAAAATTGCAGCAATGATAAAATAAACAACCTGATTAAAAATCGGGGTGCTCTTCATAAGTCACCATTTCTGAGCATTGTAATTTCCCCCCCAAAGGAGAGTGGCAGAAAAAATGCTCTGGAGAAAAAGAGGTGTGCCCTCTCAAAGATCATCTTGGCCATCTTTTCTCCATAAACTCCGGCGTTTCTTCCCCTCTAATCCAGTCTATCATGGATTACTCACCTTTGGAAAACGATTAATTTCATGGGAAAAATGCAAGATTTTTCTAAGATTTGGCCATAGAGTTTATAATTTTTTGTTCAGCTGTCCTTCAAGTTTTTTGTCAGTATACTTTGGATGTTTGAATCCCATGTATTTGTGGTTAAATCCAGTAAATTCTGCTGGTTTTTAACACAAAAACATCAACAAATTGAGGGTTTTTAGATCACGGCAAAATTTGGATTTTGCAAAGCCGATTTCAGGTTTTCTGACTTGCGGTCAGTTTTGCCTCGGTTCAGTTTTTGGGACCAATTGTGCGATCAATTTTGTGTGATCAGTTTCACCAACCACTACTGCAACAGTACCCGAACCCAAACAATGAAACATAACCCAAAGGAGAACACTAAGCAGGCCAGCAAATTCAAATGCAGAAAGTTGCAGCAATCATAAAAGAAACAACCTTATTTAAAATTGGGGTGCTCTTCATTAATCACCATTTCTGAGCATCATAATTTCCCCCCTAAGGAGAGAGGCAGAAAAAATGCTTTGGAGAAAAAGAGGTGTGCCCTCTCCAAGATCATCTTGGCCATCTTTTTGTCATTAACACTGGCATTTCTTCCCCCCTAATCCAATCTATCATGGATAATTCATACTTTCCTTTTGAAAATGATTAATTTAATGGTAAAATGCAAGATTTTTCTTAGATTTGGCCATAGGGTTTAATAATTTTGTTCAGCCATTCTTCAATTTATTTGTCGATCTACTTTGGGTGTTTGAATCCGATTTATTTGTGGTTAAATCCAGTGCATTATGCTGGTTTTTAACACAAATGCATCAATGGAATAAAGGGTTTTCAGATCACGGCAGATTTGGATTTTTGGCAAAGCTGACTTCAAGATTCTGACTAGTTATCAGTTTTGCCTCAGTTCAGTTCCGAGACCAATCGTACAATCAGTTTTGTGCGATCAGTTTCAGCAACCACTGCTGCAGCAGTACCACAACAAAAGCAATGAAAAATAACCCAAAAGAGAACTCTAAGCTAACTGGCAAATTCAAATGCAGATAGTTGCAGCAATCATAAAAGAAACAACCTGATTTAAAATCGAGGTGCTCTTAATAAATCACCATTTCTGAGCATCATAATATTCCCCCTAAGGAGAGAGGCAGAAAAAATGCTCTGGAGAAAAAGAGGTGCATCTTCTCCACGGTCATCTTGGCCATCCTTTCTCCATCAACATCGACGTTTCTTCCCGTCTAATACGATCTATCATGGATTATTCGTATTCTCCTTCTGAAAATGATTAATTTATTGGTAAAAATGCAAGATTTTTCTAGATTTGGCCATAGGGTTTTAAATTTTTGTAGCTGTTCTTCAAGTTTTTTGTCGATCTACTTTGGGTGTTTGAATCCAATTTTTTTAGTGAAATCCACTTCATTCTGCTTGTTTTTAACACAAATTCACCAATGAATTCAAGGGATTTCAGATCATGGTGGATTTGGATTTTGGTAAAGCCGACTTCAGGGTTTCTGACTTGCAATCAGTTTTGTGACCCATTGTGCTATCAGTTTAATCGACCAGTGCTACAACAGTACCCCAACCCAAGAAATAAACATAACCCAAAAGAGATCTCGAAGCTAACCATCAAATTCAAGTTTAGGAAATTGCAGCAATGATAAAATAAACAACTTGATTGAAAATAGCGGTGCTCTTCACAAATCACCATTTCCGAGCATCATAATTTCCCCCCTAAGGAGAGAGGCAGAAAAAATGCTCTGGAGAAAAAGAGGTGTGACTTCTCCACAATCATCTTGGCCATCTTTTCTCTATCAACACCGATGTTTCTTCCCCTCTAATCTAATCTATCATGGATTATTCATAGGTTCCTTTTGAAAACGATTAATTTAATGGTAAAACGCAAGATTGTTTTTCCAGATTTGGCCATACGGTTTAAAAAATTTTGTTCAGCCGTTCTTCAAGTTTTTTGTCAATCTACTTTGGGTGTTTGAATCCAATTTTATTTTTGTTAAATCCACTTCATTATGCTTGTTTTTAACACCGTGGATTTGGATTTTTGCAAACCCAACTTCAGGTTTTCTGACTTGCGATCAATTTTGCAACGAGTTGTACGATCAGTTTCAGCGACCAGTGCTGCAGCAGTACCCCAACCCAAGCAATAAACATAACCCAAAAGAGAACTCTAAGCCAACCAGCAAGTCCAAATGTAGAAAATATCAGCAATGAAGAAATAAACAATTTGATTAAAAATTGTAGTGGTTTTCATAAATAACTATTTCCGAGCATCATGATTTTCCCCCTAAGGAGAGAGGAAGAAAAAAAAACTCTGGAGAAAAAGAGGTTAAATCCAATTTATTTATGGTTAAATCCATTGCATTCCGCAGGTTTTTTTACAAAAAGTCAACAAGGAAATTGATGGTTTTAAGTTCACGGCAGATTTGGATTTAGGCAAAGCCGACTTTAGGTTTTCTGACTTGGTATAAGTTTTCCTTCGGTTCAATTTTACGACCAGCTGTGCGATCAGTTTTGTGCAATCAGTTTCAGCGACCACTGCTACAATAGTATCCCAACATAAGCAATGAAACATAACCCAAAAGAGAACTCTAAGCTAACCAGCAAATTCAATTGCAGAAAATTGCAACAATCATAAAAGAAACAACCTGATTAAAAATTGGGGTGCTCTTCATAAATATCCATTTCTGATCATCATAATTTCATAAGGAGAGAGGCAAAAAAAATGTTTTGGAGAAAAAGAGGTGTGCCCTCTCCAAGATCATCTTGGCCATCTTTTCTCTATCCACACCGGCTTTTCTTCCCCTCTAATCCGATCTATCATGGATTATTCGTAGTTTCCTTTTTAAAACAATTAATTTAATGGTAAAATGCAAGATTTTTTTTCAGATTTGGCAGTAGGGTTTAAAAAAATTTGTCCAGCCGTTCTTCAAGTTTTTTGTCTATCTACTTTGGGTGTATGAATCCAATTTATTTTTTTGTTAAATCCACTTCATTCTACTTCTTTTTTAACACAAATTCAGAAATGAAATTGAGGGGTTTCAGATCATGTTGAATTTTTATTTTTGCAAACCAACTTCAGGTTTTCTGACTCGCGATCAGTTTTGCGACCAGTTGTGCGATCAGTTTCAGCGACCAGCGCTGCAACAGTACCCCAACCCTAGCAATAAACATAACCCAAAAGAGAACTCTAATCTAACCAACAAGTTCAAATTTAGAAAATAGCAGTAATGATAAAGTAAACAACCTGATTAAAAATTGGGGTGGTTTTCATAAATCACCATTTCCGAGCATCATGATTTTCCCCTAAGGATAGAGGCATAAAAAAAATCTGGAGAAAAAGAGGTTAAATCCAATTTATTCATGGTTAAATCCAGTGCATTCCGCAGGTTTTTTATGCAAAGTCAACAAAGAAATTGATAGTGTTTAGATCACGGTAGATTTGGATTTTGGCAAAACCGACTTCAGGTGTTTTGACTTGTTATAAGTTTTCCCTCGATTTAGTTTTGCGACCAGCTGTGCAATCAATTTTGTGCGATAAGTTTTAGCGACCACTGCTGCAATCCCAACATAAGTAATGAAACATAGCCCAAAAGAGAAATCTAAGCTAACCAGCAAATTCAATTGTAGAAAATTACAGCAATTATAAAAAAAACAACCTGATTAAAACTCGGGGTGCTCTTCATAAATATCCATTTCTGATCATCATAATTTCATAAGGAGAGAGGCAGAAAAAAATGCTTTGGAGAAAAAGAGGTGTGCCCTCTCGTCAAGATCATCTTAGCCAACTTTTCTCTATCAACACTGACTTTTCTTCCCCTCTAATCCGATCTATCATGAATTATTCATATTTTCATTTTGAAAATGATTAATTTCATTGTAAAATGCAAGCTTTTTCTCAGCTTTGGCCGTAGGGTTTTCAAATGTTGTTTAGCCGTTCTTCAATTTATTTGCCGATCTACTTTAGGTGTTTGAATCCGATTTATTTTTGGTTAAATCCAGTGCATTCTTCTGGTTTTTAACAAAATCAGCAAAGAAATTGTGAGTTTTTCAGATCACGACAACTTGCGTTCAGTTTTGCCACGGTTCAATATTGCGACCAGTTGTGCGATTAGTTTTGTGTGATAAGTTTCAGCGACCACTGGTGCAATGGTATTCTAACACAAGCAATGAAACATAACCCAAAAGAGAACTCTAAGCTAACCTTGAATTCAAATGCATAAAATTGCAGCAATCATAAAAGAAACAACCTTATTTAAAATCGGGGAGCTCTTCATAAATCACCATTTCTAAGTATGATAATTTCCCCCAAAGGAGAGTGGTAGAAAAAATGCTCTGGAGAAAAAGAGGCGTGTCCTCTCCACGATCATCTTGGCCATCTTTTCTCTATCAACACTGGAATTTCCCCCCCTCTAATCTAATCTATCAAGGATTATTCATAGTTTCCTTTTGAAAATGATTAATTTAATGGTAAAATGCAAGCTTTTTCTCATATTTGGTTCGTAGGGTTTAAAATATTTGTTCATCCGTTCTTCAAGTTATTCGTTGATCAACTTTTGATGTTTGAATCCAATTTATTTGTGGATAAATCTAGTGCATTATGCTGGTTTTAAACACAAATGCAACAACAAAATTGAGGGTTTTAAAATCACGTCAGATTTGGATTTTGGCAAAGACGGCTTCATGTTTATTAACTTGCAATCAGTTTTGCCTCGTTTCAATTTTGCGACCTGTTGTGCAATTATTTTTGTGCGATTAGTTTCAGTGACCACTGCTGCAACAGTACCTTAACACAAGAAATGAAATATAAACAAAAAGAGAACTCTAAGCTAACCAACGAATTCAAATCCACAAATTTGCAGCAATCATAAAAGAAACAACCTGACTAAAAATTTGGGTGCTCTTCATAAATCACCATTTCTGAGCAACATAATTTTCCCCATAAGTAGGGAGGTAGGAAAATGCTCTGGAGAAAAAGATGCGAGCCCTCTCTATGATCATCTTGGCCCTCGTTTCTCCATCAACACTAGCGTTTCTTCCCCTCTAATCCGATATATCATGGATTGTTCATATCCACTTCTTGAAAACGAATAACTTCATGGTAAAAATGCAAGCTTTTACTCAAATTTTGCCGTAAGGTTTGAAAATTTCGTTCAGCCGCTCTTAAATTTTTTGTTGATCTACTTTGGTGTTTGAATCCGATTTATATATGGTTAATTACACTGCATTTTGCTGGATTTTAATACAAATGCAGCAATGGAATTGAGGGTTTTTAGACCACTGTATATTTTGATTTTGGAAAAGCCAACTTATGGTTTTCTGACTTGCGATCAGTTTTACCTTGGTTCAGTTTTGGGACCAATTGTGAGATCAATTTTGTGGGATCGATTTCTGCCACCCCTGCTGCAATAGAATCCTAACACAAGCAATGAAACATAACCCAAAAGAGAGCTCTAAGCTATCAGCAACTCAAATGCATAAAGTTGCAGCAATCATAAAATAAACAACAAGTTTAAAAAATCGGGGTGCTCTTCATAAATAACCATTTCTGAGCATCATAATTTTCCCCCTAAGGAGAGAGGCAAAAAAAATGCTCAGAGGAAAAAGATCTGTGCCCTCTCCAAGATCATCTTGGCCATCTTTTCTTCATCAACACCGGCGTTTCTTTCCCTCTAATCCGATATATTATAGATTATTAGTAGTTTCCTTTTGAAAATGATTAATTTAATGGTAAAATGCAACCTTTTTCTTAGATTTGGCCATAGGGTTTAAAAATTTTATTCACCAATGAATTTGAGGGTTTTCAGATCACAGTGGATTTGGATTTTTGTGAAGCCGACTTCAGGGTTTCTGACATGCGATCATTTTTGCGACCTATTGTGCTATCAGTTTAATTGACCAGTGCTGCAATAGTACCACAACCCGAGCAATAACATAACCAGCAAATTCAAGTGTGGGAAATTGCAGCTATGATAAAATAAACAACCTGATTGAAAATTGGGGTGCTCTTCATAAATCACCATTTCTGAGCATCATAATTTTCCCCCTAAGGAGAGAGGCAGAAAAAATGCTCTGGAGAAAAAGAGGTGTGCTCTCTCCACAATCATCTTGGCCATTTTTTCTCTATCAACCCCGGCATTTGTTCCCCTCTAATCTAATCTATCATGGATTATTCGTAGTTTCCTTTTGAAAAAAAATTAATTTAATGGTAAAACGCAAGATTTGTTTTTCAGATTTGGCCGTATGGTTTAAAAAAATTTGTTCAGCCGTTCTTCAAGTTTTTGTCGATCTACTTTGGGTGTATGAATCCAATTTATTTTTTTGTTAAATCCACTTCACTCTACTTCTTTTTTAACACAAATTCAGCAATGAAATTGAGGGTTTTCAGATCATGGTGGATTTTGATTTTTGCAAACCCAACTTCAGGCTTTCTGACTCGCGATCAGTTTTGCGACCAGTTGTGCGATCAGTTTCAGTGACCAGTGCTGCAACAGTACCCCAACCCAAGCAATAAACATAACCCAAAAGATAACTCTAATCTAACCAGCAAGTTCAAATGTAGAAAATAGCAGTAATAATAAAATAAACAACCTGATTAAAAATTGGGGTGGTTTTCATAAATCACCATTTCTGAGCATCATGATTTCCCCCCTAAGGAGAGGCAAAATATTTTTTTTGGAGAAAATGAGGTTAAATCCAGTGCATTCCGCATGTTTTTTATGCAAAGTCAACAAAGAAATTGATGGTTTTCAGATCACGACAGATTTGGATTTTGGCAAAGCAGACATTAGGTTTTCTGACTTGTTATTAGTTTTCCCTTGGTTCATTTTTGCGACCAGCTGTGCAATCAATTTTGTGCGATCAGTTTTAGTGACCAGTGCTGCAATAGTTTCCCAACATAAGTAATGAAACAAAACCCAAAAGAGAACTCCAAGTTAACCAGCAAATTCAATTGCCGAAAATTGCAGCAATCATAAAAGAAACAACCTGATTAAAAATCGAGGTGCTCTTCATAAATATCCATTTATGATCACCATAATTTCATATGGAGAGAGGCAGAAAAAATGCTTGGGAGAAAAAGAGGTGTGCCATCTCCTCAAGATAATCTTGGCCTACTTTTCTCTATCAATACCGACTTTTCTTCCCTTCTAATCCAATCTATCATGGATTATTAGTATTTTCATTTTGAAAACGATTAATTTCATCGTAAAATGCAATCTTTTTCTCATATTTGACCGTAGGGTTTTCAAATTTTGTTCAGCCGTTCTTTAATTTATTTGCCGATCTACTTTGGGTGTTTGAATCCGATTTATTTTTGGTTAAATCCAGTTTATTCTGCTGGTTTTTAACAAAAATTCACAAAAGAAATTGAGGGTTTTAAGATCACGGTAAATTTGGATTTTGGAAAAGCAGACTTCAGGTTTACTAACTTGCGTTCAGTTTTGCTTCGGTTCAATATTGCGACTAGTTGTGCGATAAGTTTTGTACGATAAGTTTCAGGAACCACTGCTGCAACGGTAAGCAAACACAAGCAATGAAACATAACCCAAAAGAGAACTCTAAGTTAACCTTGAATTCGAATGCATAAAATTGCAGCAATCATAAAAGAAACAACCTGATTTAAAATTGGGGAGCTCTTCATAAATCACCATTTCTGAGCATGATAATTTCCCCCTAAGGAGAGTGGCAGAAAAAATGCTCTGGAGAAAAAGAGGCGTGCCCTCTCCATGATCATCTTGGCCATCTTTTCTCTATCAACACTGGCATTTCCCCCCCTCTAATCTAATATATCATGGATTATTCATAGTTTCCTTTTGAAAAAAATTAGTTTAATGGTAAAACGCAAGCTTTTTCATATATTTGGTTGTAGGGTTTAAAATATTTGTTCAGTCGTTCTTCAAGTTATTTGTAGATCAACTTTTGATGTTTGAATCCAATTTATTTGTGGATAAATCCAGTGCATTCTACTGGTTTTCAACACAAATGAAACAATGAAATTGAAGATTTTAAAATCATGACAGATTTGGATTTGGCAAAGCCGACTTCATGTTTATTAACTATCAATCAGCTTTGCCTCGGTTCAATTTTGCGACCTATTGTGCAATCAATTTTGTGCGATCAGTTTCAGTGACCACTGCTGCAACAATACCTTAACACAAGTAATGAAACATAAACAAAAAGAGAAGTCTAAGTTAACCAACGAATTCAAATCTAGAAATTTTCAGCAATCATAAAAGAAACAACCTGATTAAAAATTGGGGTGCTCTTCATAAATCACCATTTCTGAGCAACATAATTTTCCCCATAAGTAGGGAGGTAGGAAAACGCTCTGGAGAAAAAGAGGTGAGCCCTCTCTATGATCATCTTGGCCATCGTTTCTCCATCAACATCGGTGTTTCTTCCCCTCTAATCCGATATATCATGGATTATTCATATCCTCTTCTTGAAAATGATTAACTTCATATCCCCTTTCTCAGATTTGGGCGTAACGTTTGAAAATTCTGTTTAGCCACTCTTAAATTTTTTGTTGATCTACTTTGGCGTTTGAATCCGATTTATATGTGGTTAATTACACTGTATTTTGCTAGATTTTAATAAAAGTGCAACAACGGAATTGAGGGTTTTTAGATCACTGTAGATTTGGATTTTGGCAATGCCAACTTAAGGTTTTCTGACTTGCGATAAGTTTTACCCCGGTTCAGTTTTGGGATCAACTGTACGATCAATTTTCTGGGATCAGTTTCTGCCACCCTTTCTGCAATAGTACCCCAGCACAAGCAATGAAACATAACCCAAAAGAGAACTCTAAGCTAACCAGCAATTCAAATGCATAAAGTTGCAGCAATCATAAAAGAAACAACCAGTTTAAAAATTGGGGTGCTCTTCATAAATCACCATTTCTGAGCATCATAATTCCCCCCCCCCCTCTAAGGAGAGAGGCAGAAAAGAATGCTCAGGGGAAAAAGACCTGTGCCCTCTCCAAGATCATCTTGACCATATTTTCTTCATCAACACCGGCGTTTCTTCCCCTCTAATCCGATATATCATAGATTATTAGTAGTTTCCTTTTGAAAATGATTAATTTAATGGTAAAATGCAATCATTTTCTCATATTTGGCCGTAGGTTTTAAAATTTTTATTCACCAATGAATTTGAGGGTTTTCAGATCACGGTGGATTTGGATTTTTGTAAAGCCGGCTTCTAGGTTTCTGACTTGCGATTAGTTTTGCGACCCGTTGTGCTATCAGTTTAATCAACCAGTGCTGCAAGAGTACCCCAACCCAAACAATAAACATAACCCAAAAGAGAACTCTAAGCTAACTAGCAAATTCAAGTGTGGGAAATTGGAGCAATGATAAAATAAACAACCTGATTTAAAATCGGGGTGCTCTTCAGAAATCACCATTTCCGAGCATAATAATTTTCCCCTTAAAGAGAGGCAGAAAAAATGCTCTAGAGAAAAAGAGGTGTGCCCTCTCTACAATCATCTTGGCCATCTTTTCTCCATCAACACCAGCGTTTGTTCCCTTCTAATCTAATCTATCATGGATTATTCATAAGTTCCTTTTGAAAAAAAAATTTTAATGGTAAAATGCAAGATATTTTTTTTCAAATTTGGCCGCAGGGTTTAAAAAATGATGTTCAGCCGTTCTTCAATTTTTTTCCCGATCTTCTTTGGGTGTATGAATCCAATTTATTTTTTGTTAAATCCACTTCATTCTACTTCTTTTTTAACACAAATTCAGCAATGAAATTGAGGGTTTTCAGATCAAGGTGGATTTTGAATTTTGCAAACCCAACTTCAGGTTTTTGACTCGCGATCTATTTTGCGACCAGTTGTGCAATCAGTTTCAGTGACCAGTGCTGCAATAGTACCCCAACCCAAGCAATAAAAATAACCCAAAAGATAACTCTAATCTAACCAGCAAGTTCAAATATAGAAAATACCAGCAATGATAAAATAAACAACATGATTAAAAATTGGGGTGGTTTTCATAAATCACCATTTCCGAGCATCAAGATTTCCCTCTAAGGAGAGAGGTAGAAAAAAATATCTGGAGAAAAAGAGGTTAAATCCAATATATTCATGGTTAAATCCAGTGCATTCCGCAGGTTTTTTACGCAAAGTCAACAAAGAAATTGATGGTTTTTAGATCACGGCAAATTTGGATTTTGGCAAAGTCGACTTTAGGTTTTCTAACTTTGTATAATTTTTCCCTCAGTTCAGTTTTGCGACCAGCTGTGCAATCAATTTGGTTCGATCAGTTTCCGCGACCATTGCTGCAATAGTATCCCAACATAAGCAATGAAACATAACCCAATAGAGAACTCTAAGCTAACCAGCAAATTCAATTGTAGAAAATTGCAGCAATCATAAAAGAAACAACCTATCTAAAAATCGAGGAGCTTTTCATAAATATCCATTTCTTATCATTATAATTTCATTAGAAGAGAGGCAGAAAAAATGCGTTGGAGAAAAAGGGGTGTGCCCTCTCCTCAAGATCATCTTGGCCAACTTTTCTCTATCAACACCGATGTTTCTTCCCCTCTAATCCGATCTATCATGGAATATTCGAATTTTCATTTTGAAATGATTAATTTCATGGTAAAATGCAAGCCTTTTCTCAGATTTGGCCAAATGGTTTTCAAAATTTGTTCAGCCATTCTTCAATTTATTTGCCGATCTACTTTGGGTGTTTAAATCCGATTTAATTGTGGTTAAGTCCAGTGCATTCTTCTGGTTTTTTAACAAAAATTTAGCAACGAAATTGAGGGTTTTTAGATCATGGCGGATTTGGATTTTGGCAAAGCCGACTTTAGGTTTACTAACTTGCGATCAGTTTTGCCTCGGTTCAATATTGCGACCAGTTGTGCGATTAGTTTTTTGCGATAAGTTTCAGTGACCACTAGTCTAATAGCACCCCAACATAAGCAATGAAACATAACCCAAAAGAGAACTCTAAGCTAATTAGCGAATTCAAATGCATAAAATTGCAGCAATCATAAAAGAAACAACCTGACTAAAAATCGGGGTGCTCTTCATAAATCACCATTTCTGAGCATCATAATTTCCCCTCTAAGTAGTGAAGCAGAATAAACACTCTGAAAGAGGTGTATCCTCTCCAAGATCATCTTGGCCATCTTTTCTCCATCAACACTGGCATTTTCCCCTCTAATATGATCTATCATGGATTATTCGTATCCTCTTCTTGAAAATGATAGTTTAATGGTAAAAATGCAAGCTTTTTCTCAAATTTGGCCGTAGGGTTTAAAAATTTTGTTTAGCCGTTCTTCAAGTTTTTTGTTGATCTACTTTGGGTGTTTGAATCTGATTTATTTGTGGTTAAATATAGTACATTATGTTGACATATAACACAAATTTAGCAAAGAAATTGAGGTTTTCAGATCACTGCAAATTTGTTTTTTTGGCAAAACCAACTTCAGGTTTTCTTACTTGCGATCAGTTTTGCCTTAGTTCAGATTTGGGACCAATTGTGCGAAAAGTTTTGTGTGATCAGTTCTGTGAGATCCTTTTCAGCGACCACTAATGCAACAATATCCCAACACAAGTAATGAAACATAACCCAAAAGAGAATACTAAGCTAACTAGCAAATTCAAATGCAGAAAGTTGCTGCAATAATAAAATAAACAATCTGATTTAAAATCGGGGTGCTCTTCATAAAACACCATTTCTGAGCATCATAATATTCCCCTAAGCAGAGAGGCAGAAAAATGCTCTGGAGAAAAAGAGGTGTGCCCTCTCCACGATCATCTTGGCCATCCTTTCTCCATCAACACCGATGTTTCTTCCCCTCTAATCCAATCTATCATGGATTATTCGTATTCTCCTTTTTAAAACGATTAATTTCATGGTTAAAATGAAAGATTTTCAAAGATTTGGCCGTAGGGTTTAAAATTTATGTTAAGCCGTTCTTCAAGTTTTTTGTTAATGTACTTTGGGTGTTTAAATCCAATTTGTTTTGTTAAATCCACTTCATTTTGCTTGTTTTTATCACAAATTCACCAATGAAATCGAGGATTTTCATATCATGGTGGATTTGGATTTTTGCAAAGCCGACTTCAGGTTTTCTGACTTGCGATCAGTTTTGCGATAAGTTGTGCTATCAGTTTTAGCGACCAGTGCTGCAAAAGTACCTCAACCCAAGCTATAAACATAACCCAAAACAGAACTCTTAGCTAACCAGCAAATTCAAATGTAGAAATTTGCAACAATGATAAAATAAACAACCTGATTAAAAATTGGGGTGCTCTTCATAAATCACCATTTACGACCATCATAATTATCCCCCTAAGGAGAGATGTAGAAAAAATGCTCTGGAGAAAAAGAGGTGTGGCCTCTTATAGATCATCTTGGCAATCTTTTCTCCATCAACACCAGCGTTTCTTTCCCTCAAATCCGATATGTCATGGATTATTCTCACCCTTTGAAAATGATTAATTTCATGGTAAAAATGCAAGCTTTTTCTCAGATTTGGCCGTAGGGTTTAAAAATTTTGTTAAGCCATTCTTCTAGTTTTTTTTTCAATCGACTTTAGGTGTTTGAATCCTAATTATTTGTGTTTAAATCCAGTGCATTCTGAAGGTTTTTAACACATTTTCAACAATGAATTGAGGGTTTTCAAATCACGCAAGATTTTAATTTTGACAAAGCCGACTTCAGGTTTTCTGACTTGCGATCAGTTTTGCCTTGATTCAGTTTGGGAACAATTGTGCGATTAGTTTTGTACGATTATTTTCAGCAACCACTGCTGCAATAGTACACCAACACAAGCAATGAAACATAACCCAAAAGAGAACTCTAACCTAATCAGCAAATTAAAATGCATAAAGTTGCAGCAATCATAAAAGAAACAGCCTGATTTGAAATCGGGGTGCTCTTCATAAATCACCATTTCTGAGCATCATAATTTCCCCCCTAAGGAGAGAGGCAGAAAAAAAGCTCCGGAGAAAAAGACTTGTGCCCTCTTAAAGATCATCTTGGCCATCTTTTCTCCATCAACACCGACGTTTCTTCCCCACTAATCCAATCTATCATGGATTATCTGTATTCTCCTTTTAAAATGATTAATTTCATGGTAAAAATGCAAGATTTTTCTCAAATTTGGCCGTAGGGTTTGAAAGTTTTGTTCAACCGTTCTTCATGTTTTTTGTCGATATACTTTAGGCGTTGAATCCGATTTATTTAAGGTTAAATCTAGTGCATTCCACTGGTTTTTAACAAAAAATAATCAATGAAATTAAGGGATTTTAGATCATGGCAGATTTGGATTTTTCAAAGCCGACTTCAGTTTTATGACTTGCGATCAGTTTTCCTTTGGTTCATGCGACCAGTTGTGCGATCAATTTTGTGCGTTCAGTTTCACCAACCACTGCTGTAGCAGTACCCCAACACAAGCAATGAAACATAACACAAAAGAGAACTCTAAGCTAACCAGCAAATCCCAATGCAGAAAGTTGCAGCAATCATAAAAGAAACAACCAGATTTAAAATTGGGGTGCTCTTCATAATTCACCATTTATGAGGATCATTATATTCCCCCTAAGGAGAAAGGCAGAAAAAATGCTCTGGATAAAAATTGGTGTGCCCTCTCCACGACCATCTTAGCCATCTTTTCTCCACCAACATTGACGTTTCTTCCCCTCTAATCCGATCTATAATGGATTATTTGTATTCACCTTTTGAAAATGATTAATTTCATTGTAAAATGCAAATATTTTCTCAGATTTTGATTTTGGTAAAGCCGACTTCAGGTTTTCCGACATGCGATCAGTTTTTCTTTGGTTCATGCGACCAATTGTTCGATCAGTTTCACCAACCACTGCAGCAGTAGTACCCCAACACAAGCATTGATACATAACCCAAAACAGAATTCTAAGCTAACTAGCAAATTTAAATGCAGAAAATTGTAGCAATGATAAAATAAACAGCCCAATTAAAAATCGGGGTGCTCTTCATACATCACCAGTTCTGAGCATCATAATTTCCACCCTAAAGAGAGAGGCACAAAAAATGCTCTGGAGATAAAGAGGTGTGCTCTCTCAAATATCATCTTGGCTATGTTTTCTCCATATACACCAGCGTCTCTTCCCCTCAAATCTGATCTATGATGGATTATTCTCACCTTTTGAAAATGATTATTTTCATGGTAAAAACGCAAGCTTTTTCTCAGATAAGGCCGTAGGGTTTAAAAATTTTGTTCTGCCATTCTTTAAGTTTTTTGTTAATCAACTTTGGGTGTTTGAATCTGATTTATTTGTGGTTAAATCCAGTGCATTTTGCTGGTTTTTAACAAAATTTCAGCAATAAATTAAGTTTTTTCAGATCACGGCGGATTTTGATTTTGGCAAAAGCAAACTTCAAGTTTTCTTACTTGCGATCAGTTTTGCCTCGGTTCATTTTTGGGGCCAATTGTGCGATCAATTTTGTGCGACCAGTTTAAACAACCACTGCTGCAACAGTATCCCAACACAAGCAATGAGACAGAACCCAAAACATAACTCTAACCTAACCAGCAAATTCAAATGCAGAAAGTTGCAGCAATCATAAAAGAAACAACCTGATTTGAAATCGGGGTGCTCTTCATATATCACAATTTCTAAGCATCATAATTCCCCCCCTAAGGAGAGAGGCAGAAAATATGCTCTGGAGAAAAAGAGGTGTGCCCTCTCAAAGATCATCTTAGCTATCTTTTCTCCATTAACACCGACGTTTCTTTCCCACTAATCCAATCTATCATGGATTATTTGTATTCTCCTTTTGAAAACGAGTAATTTCTTGGTAAAAATGCAAGCTTTTTCTCATATTTGGCCGTAGAGTTTGAAAATTTTGTTCAGCCGTTCTTCAAGTTTTTTGTCGATCTAGTTTAGGCATTTGAATCCAATTTATTTAAGGTTAAATCCAGTGCATTCCACTAATTTTTAACACAAATTAATCAATGAAAGTAATGGTTTTTAGATCATGACAGATTTGGATTTTGGCAAAGCCGACTTCAGGTTTTCCGACATGCGATCAGTTTTGTGCGATCAGTTTCACCAACCACTACTGCAATAGTACCCTAACACAAGCAATGAAACATAACCCAAAAGAGAACTCTAAGCTAACCGGCAAATTTAAATGCAGAAAGTTGCAGCAATCTTAAAAGAAACAACCTGATTTGAAATTGGAGTGCTCTTCATAAAACACCATTTCTCAGCATCATAATATTCCTCCTAAGGAGAGAGGCAGAAAAAATGCTCTGGAGAAAAAGAGGTGTGCCCTCTCAAAGATTATCTTTGCCATCTTTTCTCCATCAACACCAGCGTTTCTTCTCCTCTAATACTATCTATCATGGATTATTCTTGCCTTTTGAAAATGATTAACTAATGGTAAAATGCAAGCCTTTTCTCAGATTTGGCCATAGGGTTTAAAAATTTTGTTCAACCGTTGTTCAAGTTATTTGTCGATCTACTTTGGGTGTTTGAATCCGATTTATTTGTGGTTAAATCCAGTGCATTTTTCTGGTGTTTAACGCAAATGCAGAAAAAATTTTAGGGCTTTCAGATCATGACAGATTTGGATTTTGGCAAAGACGACTTCATGTTTACTAACCTGCGATCAGTTTTGCCTCAGTTCAATTTTGCGACAAGTTGTGCGATTAGTTTTGTTCGATCAGTTTCAGCGACCACTACTGCAACAATACCCTAACACAAGCAATGAGCCATAACCCATAGGAGAACTCTAAGCTAACCAACGAATTCAAATGCAGAAAATTGCAGTAATCATAAAAGAAACAACCTGATTAAAAATCGGGGTGCTTTTCATAAATTACCATTTCTGAGCAGCATAATTTCCACCCTAAGTAGGGAGGTAGAAAATGCTCTGGAGAAAAAGAGGTGTGCCTTCTCCAAGATCATCTTAGCCATCTTTTCTAAATTAACACCGGCATTTTCTCCCCTCTAATCCGATCTTTCATGGACTATTCGTATCCATTTCTTGAAAACAATTAATTTCATGGTAAAAATGCAAGATTTATCTCATATTTGGCCATAGGATTTTAAAATTTTGTTCAGCCATTTGTCTTGTTTTTGTCGATCTACTTTTGGTGTTTGAATCCGATTTCTTCGTGGTTAAATCATGTGCGTTCTGCTGGTTTTTAACACAAATTCAGCAACAAAATTGAGGGCATAGCTGACTTGCGATCAGTTTTGCCTAGGTTCAGTTTTGCGACCAATTGTGCGATCACTTTTGTGCGATCAATTTCAGCAACCAATGCTGCAACAGTATCCCATCATAAGCAAAGAAACATAACCTAAAAGAGAACTCTAAGCTAACCAGCAAATTCAAATGCAGAAAATTGCAGCAATCATATAAGAAACAACCTGACTAAAAATCGAGGTGCTATTCATAAATCATCATTTCTAAGCATGATAATTTTCTCCCAAAGGAGAGAGTATTAGAGGTAGATGAATGGTCTAAGAAATATTAGAGGTAGATGAATGGTCTAAAGTCCATAAATGGGTTTAACTAGAGTTCATTGTATTTTGTCTATTTATTCTTCATAATACATTCTCATGAATAGAGAAGTTTCACTTTAACATGGTATCAGCCAGAATGTCTTAGACGTCCTTTCCTCTCCTTGGCAGCTGCTTCTGTCTTCTTCTCTTCCTTTCTGTCCAAATTCTTCCATTTCCTTTTTTGATTTTCTTCTTTTGCTTCCTTCTTGTTCTTTCCAAAATGGCCACCGATGATAAACTCACCTACAGCAATATGATTCACCTTCTCACCATAAAATTGACTGCTTCAAACTATATGATGTGGAGGAAGCAAGTACAACATCTTCTTCGCTCGCAGCGGCTTTTGGGTCATATTGATGGTTCGAATCCCTGCCCTACGGTTCCGTTGCCACCCTCTTTTGCTCAGGCTGCTGGTTCGTCCTCCCCTTCTGGTTCCTCCAAGGCGGCCTATGAGGAGCTCAAGGCGGCTTATGATCAGTGGATTATTGATGACGAGAAGCTTTGTTGTCTTCTTCTCTCTTCTGTCTCGGTTGAGGTAATGTCCGAGATTTCTTCCTGTGATACGGCTGCTCAGATATGGGATACTCTTGCTAGTGTTTTTCATAATCGTAGTAAGTCATCTATGTTGAGCCTTCGTGTGCAAATTATGAATCTTCGTAAGACTGGGTCAGTTCATGAGTTACACCTTCAATTTAAAGCTTTCTTTGATAAACTTGCTGCCATGGATGCCCCTGCCACAAATGATGATATGGTTCTGTGGTTTTTACATGCTCTTGGTGCTGAATTTCGAGATTTTAGTGCCCCTTTGTTGTCTCGTTCTCCGACTCCGGCTTATGTCGATGTTGTGGCGGAGGCGGAAAATCAAGAGGCCTTTATGAAAAATCTGCAGGGTTTTGGAGTATCCCAGCCTGCTTCTGTGGCTTTTCTGGCCCAGAAAAATTTTTCCGGCCATGGTGGTGGCGCGTGGAGCCACGCGCCCGCGCGTGGGGGTGGCGCGTGGGGCTCACGCGCCGGCAGAAATGGTCGCGGCGGTGGCCGCGGTCGTGCAGGTGGTCGTGGCAGTTCTCCTGGTGGTCAGGGAGGTGCTGGTTCGGGCAGAACTGTTGTGGAGTGCCGGTATTGCCATAAACTCGGTCACACCGCTCAAACGTGTTACAAATTGTTCCCGCCGCGGCGTGAAGAAGCTGCTGTCCGTGATGATTCTGCCCTCTTGGCCCAGCAGTTTCGAAGTTCCTTGACCATGGAGCCTTCTCATACGGCATCGGATTGGTACATTGATTCCGGAGCAACCAATCATCTCACCTCTTCCGCCTCTGCTTTGGAGAGTGTGACTCCTTACTCTGGTATTTCTTGAATTTCTGTTGGAAATGGTGATTCCATTGGTATTCATTCTGTTGGTGATTGTCAACTTACTTCTGCCTTGCGGTTAACTGATGTTTTATATGCTCCGGATGTGTCTAAAAATCTTTTATCTATAAGTCGTCTTACTCGGGACCTTGATGCATTTGTGATTTTTGATGACCAAAATTTTGTTATTCAGCACAAAGTCACCAAGGCGATCATGGGCAGAGGTCGTAGTGTGCATGGTTTGTATGTGCTGGATAGAGGCGAGGCTGCTTTATTATCTTTTATATCTCAGAATAAAAATCGAGTATCATTTGATTTATGGCATGCTCGTCTTGGCCATGTGGCCCCTACTGTTATTTCTCATTTGATTAAGACTGGAGCTTTGTGTGCTTCCTCTTTATTACCTAAGCCGGGACTGTGTGCCCCCTGTGTGATGGCTAAAGGTCAAAAACAATCTTTTTCTGTTAACCCTAAACGGACTTTGAAGGTTTTGGATTTGGTGCATTGTGATTTATGGGGACCAGCCCCTGTTTTGTCAGAAAGTGGTTTTGCTTATTATGCTCTTTTTGTGGACGATTATTCTCGTTTTTCCTGGCTATATCCTCTCCGCAGAAAATCGGATTTTTTCGATGTTTTTTTACAGTTTGAGGCTTTCGTACAAAACCAGTTTTCTTCCACCATCAAAACTTTTCAGAGTGATGGTGGGTCCGAATTTCTCAATAATCATCTTCGCTCGCATTTTGCCTCGAAAGGCATTCATCACCAAGTCTCCTGTCCTTACACTCCGGAGCAGAACGGTCGCGCAGAACGAAAACACCGTCATGTGGCTGAAATGGGATTGTCTATGTTATTCCATTCTCACTTGCCTTTGTCTCACTGGGAAAATGCTTTTGCTGCTGCAGTATACACTATTAACAGGTTGCCTACTCCTGTTCTTGACGGTGCTTCTCCCTATGGTGTTCTATTTGGTCGGACTCCAGAATACTCGAATTTCAGACCCTTTGGCTGTAGGGTCTACCTTTTTGTTCGGCCATATGCTGATCACAAGCTGTCCCCTCGTAGTATCCCATGCCTTTTTGTGGGTTACAGCTCTCACTATAAGGGGTTTCGTTGTCTGGATACTATTACTGGCCGGATTTACATCACTCGTCATGCTCGCTTTGATGAGACATGCTTTCCTTTGGCTACTGGAAGTACTGCGCAGGTGTTTTCTTCCTTGGATGTTCTATCCTTTATGGATCCCGAGTCCTCTGTTTCTGAACCAGCCTCATCTTCTCCGACAGCCGCTTCTGGTCCTTGTACAGTCTGTGATGACTCGCCATCTCCAGTTAACCCATCTCGATCCCTGCCAGATCCTCCGGTTACTTCTCATCCTGCTACTCCGCCATCTTCTCCACCTCTGATTACTCCGTCATCTACTCCTTCGTTTGTTTCTCCAACTCCGAGAGCTCATCATATGGTTACCAGGAATCAGGATGGTACTCGTCGTATCAAATCTCATCCTGATTTTGTTCCCACTGGTCTTCTAGCTGCGGTTTTGGATCATTCTGAGCCTCGCGACTATCGTGCAGCTCGTCGGGACTCGAAATGGGTAGATGCCATGGATGAGGAGATGGATGCACTTAGAAGATAGCACACTTGGGAGTTGGTACCTCGTCCTTCGAATGCCAATATTGTTGGGTCGAAATGGGTCTATCGCTTGAAATACAGACCTGATGGCAGCATTGATCGTTACAAGGCTCGTCTGGTCGCTCAAGGTTACTCGCAGATTCCTGGCTTCGATTTCGATCACACGTTTAGTCCAGTAGTTAAAGCTGCCACAGTTCGGACTGTTCTTGCTATCGCTACTCTGCGACGGTGGCCCTTGCATCAGCTTGATGTCAAGAATGCGTTTCTCAATGGCGTTCTTGACACACCGGTCTATATGGCTCAGCCTGTCGGTTATCAGGATCCTACTTGTCCTACTCATGTCTGCCGACTTCAGAAGGCTATTTATGGCCTGAAACAGGCTCCTCGAGCCTGGTTTGATAGGTTCAGCTCTTTTTTGCGTCAGCTTGGTTTTGTTTGCAGCTCGTCGGATACATCTCTGTTTATTTTCTCTCGGGGATCTACACTGCTGTATCTCTTGGTTTATGTTGATGACATCATTCTCACTGGCAATGATAAGGGTGCCATTCGCCAGTTCATCTCTCGGACTGATAAGGAGTTTTCCATCAAGGACTTAGGATCTCTGACTTACTTCCTTGGTCTTGAGGTGTCCACTTCTCCTTCCGGTCTCTTTCTTGGGCAAGCCAAGTATGTTCGTGATATTCTTTCTCGAGCAGGCATGACTGACACATCTCCGGTTACCACTCCGTTTGTTCCACTCTCACAGCTTCACAGCAGCTCCAGCGCTCCTTTTGGTAATCCAACCCTCTATCGCTCTCTGGTGGGTGCCCTTCAGTATCTGACTATCACCCGTCCAGATTTGTCTTTTGCTGTCAACTCTGTTAGTCAGTTCCTTCAGGATCCTCGGGAGGATCATTTTGCAGCTGTCACTCGGATTCTTCGGTATGTGGTTGGGACGCCACACCTTGGTCTCACTTTTCGCACGGGGGGATCCTCTGATGTTTGTGCTTACTCTGATGCTGACTGGGCTCGCTGCTTGGAGACGCGTCGTTCGACCTATGGTTATGCTGTTTTCTTGGGAGACAACTTGGTGTCCTGGAGTGCCAAGAAGCAACCCACTGTCTCGCGCTCGAGCTCGGAGTCTGAATACCGCGCTCTTGCAAATACGGCTGCTGAAGTCATTTGGCTCTCCCATCTTCTGAAGGAGTTGCATTTTCCGCTAGATGGGTCGCCTCTTCTTTTGTGTGACAACAACAGCGCGATCTTCTTAGCTCAGAATCCTGTTGCTCATAAGCGGGCGAAGCACATTGACATCGACTACCATTTTTTTAGAGAGTTAGTTGCCTCTAGGAAGCTTCGAGTTAGTCATGTGCCCACTTCATTGCAGCTTGCGGATATTTTCACGAAAGGGCTTCCAAAGCCATTTTTTGAATTTTTCCGTTCCAAGCTTTGCGTTTCGGTTAACCCGACACTTCGCTTGAGGGGGGATATTAGAGGTAGATGAATGGTCTAAGAAATATTAGAGGTAGATGAATGGTCTAAAGTCCATAAATGGGTTTAACTAGAGTTCATTGTATTTTGTCTATTTATTCTTCATAATACATTCTCATGAATAGAGAAGTTTCACTTTAACAGAGAGGCATAAAAAACGCTCTTGAGAAACATAGGTGTGCCCTCTCCAATATCATCTTGCCATCTTTTCTCCATTAACACCGATGTTTCTTCCCCTCTAATCTTGTGTATCATGGATTATTTATGTTCTCCTTTTGAAAATGATTATTTCATGGTAAAAATGCAAGCTTTTTATGAGATTTGGCCGTAGTGTTTAAAAATTTTGTTCTACTGTTCTTCAAGATTTTTGTCGATATGCTTTGGAAGATTGAATCCAATTTATTTGTGGTTAAATATTGTCCATTACACTGGTTTTTAACACAAATTCAGCAATGAACGGATTTTCAGATCACGGCAGATTTGGATTTTGGCAAAGCCGACTTCAGGTTTTCTGACTTGCGATCTGTTTTTCCAAGGTTCAGTTTTGTAACCAGATGTGCGTTCATTTTTTTGCGATTAGTTTCCGCAACCATTGCTACAATAATACCCCATCACAAGCAATGAAACATAAACCAAAAGAAAACTCTAAGCTAACCAGCAAATTCAAATGCAGAAAGTTGCATCAATAATATAGGAAACTACCATATTTAAAATTGGGGTGCTCTTCATAAATCACCATTTTTGAGCATCATAATATTCCCCCTAGGGAGAAAGGAAGAAAAATGCTCTGGAGAAAAGTAGGTGTGCCCTCTCGACGATCTTCTTGGCCATCTTTCCCCATCAACACGAGCGTTTCCTCCCCTCTGATCCGATCTATCATGGATTATTCGTATCTTCTTCTTGAAAACGATTAATGTCATGGTAAAAATGCAAGCTTTATCTCATATTTGGAAGTATGATTTAAAAATTATATTCAGCAGTTTTTCTTATTTTTTGTCGATCTACTTTGGCTGTTTGAATCCAATTTATTTGTGGTTAAATCCAGTGCATTCTGTTGATTTTAACAAAAATTCAGCAAAAAAATTGAGGGGTTTCAGATCACGACATATTTGGATTTTAGCAAAGCCGATTTCAGGTTTTCTGACTAGCGATCAGTTTTGCCTAGGTTCAGTTTTGCGACCAGTTGTGCGATCAGTTTCAGCGACCAGTGCTGCAATAGTATCCCCACACAAGCAATGAAACATAACCTAAAAGAGGACTCTAAGCTTACCAGCAAATTCAAATGCAGAAAATTACAGCAATCACAAAAAGAAACAACCTGATTAAAAATTGGGGTGCTCTTTATACATCACCATTTCTGAGCATTATAATTTTCCCCAAAAGGAGATAGATAGAAAAAATGCTCTGGTGAAAAAGTGGTGTGCCCTCTGCGATATCATCTTGGAAATCTTTTCTCCATCAACACCAGTGTTTCTTCCCCTCTAATCCTATTTATCATGGATTATTCGTAAGCTCATTTTGAAAATGATTTATTTCATGGTAAAAATACAAGCTTTTTCTAAGATTTGGCTGTAGTGTTTAAAAATTTTGTTCAGCTGTTCTTCAAGATTTTTTTCGATCTACTTTAAGAGTTTGAATCCAATTTATTTATGGTTAAATATTGTGCATTACACTGGTTTTAACACAAATTCAGCAATGAATGGATTTTTAGATCACGGCACATTTGGATTTTGGCAAAGCCGACTTCAGGTTTTCTGACTGGCGATCAGTTTTGTCTAGGTTTAGGTTTGCGACCAGTTGTGCGTTCAGTTTTGTGCGATCAGTTTCAGCAAACATTGCTACAACAGTACCCCAACACAAGAAATGAAACATAACCTAAAACAAAACTCTAAGCTAACTATCAAATTCAAATGAAGTAAGTTGCATCAATCATAAAAGAAACAACCTAATTAAAATTGGAGTGTTCTTCATAAATCACCATTTCTAAGCACCATAATATTCCCTTTAAGGAGAGAGGCAGATAAAATGCTCTAGAAAAAGAGAGGTGTGCCATCTCCACGATCATCTTGGCCATGTTTTCTCCATCAACACCGACGTTTCTTCCCATCTAATCCAATCTATAATGGATTATTCGTATTCTTTTTTGAAAATGATTAATTTCATGGTAAAGATGCAAGATTTTTCTCAGATTTGGCCGTAGGGTTTAAAAATTTTGTTCAGCCGTTCATCAAGTTTTTTGTCGATCTACTTTGGGTTTTGAATCTAATTTATTTTTGGTAAAATCCACTTCATTCTGCTTATTTTTAAAACAAATTCAGCAATGAAATTTAGGGTTTTCAGATCACGGTGGATTTGGATTTTTGCAAAGCCGACTTCAGGTTTTCTGAGTTGCGATCAGTTTTGCCACCAGTTGTACGATTAGTTTCAGCGACAAGTGCTGCAACAGTGACCCAACCCAAGAAATAAACATAACCCAAAAGAGAACTCTAAGCTACCTAGAAAATTCAAATGTATAAAATTGCAGCAATGATAAAATAAACAACCTGAATAAAAATCGGGGTGCTCTTCATAAATCACCATTTCTGAGCATCATAATTTCCCCCTCTAAAGAGAGAGGCACAAAAAATGCTCTGGAGAAAAAAGAGGTTTGCCCTCTCAATCTCAAAGATCATCTTGGACATCTTTTCTCCATCAACACCGGTGTTTCTTCCCATCTAATCCGATCTATCAAGGATTATTCTCGGCTTTTGAAAATGATTAATTTCATGGCAAAAATGCAAGTTTTTTCTCAGATTTGGCCGTAGGGTTTAAAAAAAATTCAGCCGTTCTTCATGTTTTTTGTCGATCTACTTTGGGTGTTTGAATCCGATTTATTTGTGGTTAAATCATGTGCATTCTGATGGTTTTTAACAATAATTCAGAAATGAAATTGAGGGTTTTTAAATCACGGAAAATTTATGTTTTGGAAAAGCCAACTTCAGGATTTTTGACTTGCAATCAATTTTGCCTCGATTTAGTTTTGCGACTAGTTGTGTGATCAGCTTCGGCGACCAATGCTACAACATTACCCCAACACAAGCAATGAAACATGACCCAAAAGAGAACTCTAAGCTAACCATCAAATTCAAATGTAGAAAACTCGCATCAATCATAAAAGAAACAACCTGATTAAAAATTGGGGTGCTATTCATAAGTCACCATTTCTGAGCATCATAATTTCCCCTAAGGAGAGAGGCAGAAAAAACTCTCTAGAGAAAAGGAGGCGTGCCCTCTCCAAGATCATCTTGGCCATCTTTTCTCCATCAACACCGACGTCTCTTCCCCTCTAATATGATCTATCATGGATTATTCGTATTCTCCTTTTGAAAACAATTAATTTCATGGTAAAAATGCAAAAACAATTCTCATATTTGGCCGTAGGGTTTGAGAACTTTGTTCAGCCGTTCTTAAAGTTTTTTGGTCTATCTACTTTGGGCATTTGAATCCGATTTATTTGAGGTTAAATCCAGTGCATTCCACTGGTTTTTAACACAAATTTAGCAATAAAATTGAAGGTTTTAAGATCATGGCCGATTTGGATTTTGGAAAAGCTGACTTCTGGTTTTCTGACATGCGATTAGTTTTGCTTTGGTTCATGCGACCGGTTGTGCGATCAATTTTGTGCATCAGTTTCACCAACCACTCCTGCAAAATTACACCAAAACAAGCAATGAAACATAACCCAAAGGAGAACTCTAAGCTAACCAGCAAATTCAAATGCAGAAAGTTGCAGTAATCATAAAAGAAACAACTTATTTTAAAATCAGAGTACTGTTCATAAATCACCATTTCTGAGCATCATAATATTTCCCCTAAGGAGAGAGGAAGAAAAAAATTCTCTGGAGAAAAAGAGGTGTGCCCTCTCCACGATCATCTTGACTATCTTTTCTCCATCAAAACCAACGTTTCTTCCCCTCTAATCTGATCTATCATGGATTATTTTTATTCTCCTTTTGAAAACGATTAATTCATGGTAAAACACAAGAATTTTCTCAGACTTGGTCGTAGGTTTTAAAAATTTTGTTCAGCCGTTCTTCAATTTTTTTGTCAATCTACTTTGGGTGTTTGAGTTCAATTTAGTTTTGGTTAAATTCACTTCAATCTGCTCATTTTTAACACAAATTCTGCAATGAAATTGAGGGTTTTCAGATCATGGTGGATCTGGATTTTTGGAAAGCCGACTTCGGGTGTTCTGATTTGCGATCAGTTTTAAGACCAATTGTGTTATCACTTTCAGCGACCAGCGCTGCAGCAGTACCCCAACCCAAGCAATAAACATAACCCAAAAGAGAACTCTAAGCTAACCAACAAATTCAAATGTAGAAAATTGCAGCGATGATAAAATAAACAACCTGATTAAAAATCGGGGTGCTCTTAATAAATCACCATTTCTGAGGATCATAATTTCCCTCGAAAGAGAGAGGTCGAAAAAATGCTATGGAGAAAAAGAGGTGTGTCCCCTCCATGATCATCTTGACCAACTTTTCTCCAGCAACACCGACGGTTCATACCCTCTAATCTGATCTATCATGGATTATTTGTATTCTCCTTTTGAAAACGATTAATTTCATGGTAAAAATGCAAGATTTTTCTTAGATTTGGTCGTACGGTTTAAAATTTTTGTTCAGCCATTCTTCAAGTTTTTTTTCGATCTACTTCGGGTGTTTGAATTCGATTTATTTTTGGAAAATCCACTGTATTCTACTTGTCTGTAACACCAATTCAGCAATGAAATTAAGGGTTTTCAGATGACAATGGTTTTGGATTTTTGCAAAGCTGACTTCAGGTTTTCTGACTCGCGATTAGTTTTGCGACCAGTTGTGTGATCAGATTTAATGACCAGTGCTACAACAGTACCCCAACCTAAGCAATAAACATAACCCAAAAGAGAACTCTAAGCTAACCAGTAAATTCAAATGTAGAAAATTGCAGCAGTGATAAAATAAAAAACCTGATTAAAAATCGAGGAGCTCTTCATAAATCACCATTTTCGAGCATCATAATTTTCCCCCTAAGGAAAGAGGCATAAAAAACGCTCTAGAGAAAAAGAGGTGTGCCCTCTCAAAGATTATCTTGGCCATCTTTTCTTCATCAACACCGGTGTTTCTTCCCCTCTATTCCGATCTATCATGGATTATTCTCGCCTTTTGAAAACGATTATTCATGGTAAATCTTTTTCTCAGATTTTGGCATAGGGTTTAAAAATTTTGTTCAGCCATTCTTCAAGTTTTTTGTCGATTTACTTTGGGTGTTTGAATCCGATTTATTTAGGGTTAAATCATGTGCATTCCGCTGGTTTTTAACACAAATTCAGCAATGAAATCGATTTTAGATCATGGCAAATTTGTATTTTTGCAAAGCTAACTTCAGGTTTTCTGACTTGCTATCAGTTTTGCCTCGGTTTAGTTTTACGACCAGTTGTGCGATCAATTTCAGCGACCATTGCTACAACATTACTCCAAGACAAGCAATGAAACATAACCCTAAAGAGAACTTTAAGCTAACCAGCAAATTCAAATGTAGAAAATTGCATCAATCATAAAAGAAACAACCTGATTAAAAATCGGGGTGCCATTCATAAATCGCTATTTCTGAGCATCATAATTTCCCCCTAAGGAGAGAGGAAGAAAAAAAGCTCTGGAGAAAAAAAGGTGTGCCCTCTCCAAGATCATCTTGGCCATATTCTCTTCATCAACACTAACGTTTCTTCCCCTCTAATCCGATCTTTCATGGAATATTCTCCTTTTGAAAACGATTAGTTTCAAGATAAAAATGCCAAATTTTTCTCAGATCCAGTGCATTCCACTTGTTCTTAACACAAATTCAGCAATGAAGTTCATGGTTTTCAGATCACGGCGAATTTGAATTTTGGCAAAGCCGACTTTAGGTTTTTCGAAATGCGATCAGTTTTGCTTTTGCTCATGCGACCAGTTGTGCGATCAGTTTCACCAATCACTGCTGCAACAGTACTAATATGAACCCCCTTACGAAGAATCTGGATTGCGGAATTAAGATCTTTGACAAAAAAAGGAAACTCTCAAACCCTTCAATGCCACATGAAATTCAAGGTCTAGCCCTCGGGGTACACTCAATTTCGACTCCCTCTCTACTAGCCCTCATGATCAGATTACAAGGTTTATTGACACTTAACTAGCCCTCGGGGTTAAGCAACAATGGAATAGCTCGCAAGCAAAGAGTATGAAGTCAAAAGGTTGTATATTTGATTGGTGAAAAGGGTTAAAATTTGTCCATAAGGCCTCCCTTTTTATAGGGTTACAATCTTGCCTCAAACCCTAATCACAAATGGAAACTAATTCGACTTATGGCAGCTTTAAGAAGCTAAAACATACTAACTAAAATACCTAAAATAAATGGTAATCTAAGGTAATCTGGATGAATTCTTCAAGAAGTAACCTTGAAGAATATTATCTTATCTAATCTTACCAAATCTAATTCTAATCAGAATAAAACTGAATATACTAAATCTTAATGGGCTGTATTTTCGAAATCCAGCTCTTTAAAGCCCACATGGCCGAGCTTTCAGTCCAATAAACCAAAAAAATGAAATAATTTTACAATATTTTACATTGATCACACTATCTCATTAAAAAACCCAGTGGAAAAAAGAGTATAGTGTTCTTCATGATGTTTTCAATTCGTCGACAATCTTGAATAATGAATCCAAGATGTCGATGGTGACTCCTTCAATTCTTCATCATAAAGTTGGTCCATCAAAGCATTTAAAGCACATCAAAGCATTTGATATTCATATCAAGTACCCCAACACAAGCAATGAATCATAACCAAAAGAGAACTCTAAGCTAACCAGCAAATTCAAATGCAGACAGTTGCAGTAATTATAAAAGAAACAACTTGATTTAAAATAGGGGTGCTCTTCATAAATCACCATTTGTGAGCCTCATAATATTCCCCCTAATGAGAGGCGAAAAAAAATGCTTTGAAGAAATAGAGGTGTGCCATCTCCACGGTCATCTTGGCCATCTTTTCTCCATCAACACCGACGTTTCTTCCTCTCAAATCCGATCTATCATGGATTATTTGTATTCCCCTTTTGAAAACGATTAATTTCATGGTAAAACGCAGGATTTTTCTCCGATTTGGCCGTAGGGTTCAGAAATTTTGTTCATCTGTTCTTCATGTTTTTTGTCGATCTACTGTGGGCGTTTAAGTTCGAGTTATTTTTAGTTAAATCCACTTCATTCTGCTTGTTTTAATAACAAATTCAGCAATGAAATTGAGGGTTTTCAAATCATGCTGGATTTGGATTTTTGCAAAGACGACTTCAGGTTTTCTGACTTGCGATCAATTTTACGACCAGGTGTGCGATCAGTTTCAGTGATTAGTGCTGCAACAGTACCCCAACCCAAGCAATAAACATAACCCAAGAGAGAACTCTAAGCTAACCAGCAAATTCAAATGTAGAAAATTATAGCATTGATAAAATAAACAACCTGATTAAAAATTGGGGTGCTCTTAATAAATCACCATTTCCGAGCATTATAATTTTCCCCCTAAGGAGAGAGGAAGAAAAAATGCCCTGGAGAAAAAGAGGTGTGCCCTCTCAAAGATTATCCTGGCCATCTTTTCTCCATCAACACCGACGTTTCTTCCCCTCTAATCCAATCTATCATGGATTATTCTTTCCTTTTGAAGACAATTAATTTCATAGTAAAAATGCTACCTTTTTCTCAGATTTGGCCGTAGGGTTTAAAACATTTGTTCAGCCGTTCTTCAATTTTTTTGTCGATCTACTTTGGGTGTTTGAATCCGATTTATTTGTGGTTAAATCATGTGCATTCCGTTGGTTTTGAACACAAATTCAGCAATGGAATTGAGGGTTTTCAGTTCACGGTAGATTTGTATTTTGGCAAAGCCAACTTCAAGTTTAGACTTGAGATCAGTTTTGCCTTGGTTCAGTTTTGCGACCAGTTGTGCCACCAGTTTCAGTGACCATTGCTGCAACATTACCCCAACACAAGCAATAAAACATAACACAAAAGAGAACTCTAAGCTAACCAGCAAATTCAAATGTAGAATAATTGCAACAATCATAAAAGAAACAACATGATTAAAAAGCGGGGTGCTATTCATAAATCAGCATTTCTGAGCATCATAATTTCCCCATAACGAGAGAGGCAGAAAAAACACTTTGGAGAAAAAGAGGTGTGCCCTCTCCAAGATCATATTGGCCATCTTTTCTCTATCAACATCGATGTTTCTTCTCCTCTAATCTGATCTGTCATGGATTATTTGTATTCTCCTTTTGAAAATGATTAATTTCCTTGTAAAAACGCAAGCTTTTTCTTAGATTTGGCCATAGGGTTTGAAAATTTTGTTCAACCGTTCTTCAAATTTTATTTGTCGGTCTACTTTTGGCATTTGAATCAAATTTATTTTGAGGATTAATCAAGTGTATTCCAGTGGTTTTTAACATAAATTCAGCAACAAAATTGAGGGTTTTCAAATCACGGTAGATTTGAATTTTGGCAAAGCCGACTTCAGGTTTTCCGACATGCGATCAGGTTTGCTTTGGTTCATGCAACCAGTTGTGCGATCAGTTTCACCAACCACTATTGCAACAGTACCATAACACAAGCAATGAAACATAACCCAAAAGAGCACTCTAAGCTAACCAGCAAAATCAAATGCAGAAAATTGCAACAATCATAAAAGAAACAACCTGATTAAAAATTAGGGTGCTCTTCATAAATCACCATTTCTGAGCATCATAATTTCCCCTTTAAGGAGAATGTAGAATCTTTGCTGGTCACTTTCTTTTTCTCGTCTAGGGTTTTGACCCGGTTAGAGGCGGTTGGGTTTGATGACCCAAAGATGGTGTAAACGGGTCAAAAACTAGGGCTTCATCTTATGACCCAACATGAGGCGGCCGGGTCATATGACCCACAAGCAACGCAATTCGGATCTTGAACCCTAAGGGTCTCACACTGCGCCGCATAATTGGGCTGAAACATGAATTTGGCCCGCATGGAATAGACCCAGATGGCAATTAAATGGGTTATTTGACCCCGCGAATGAATTAATTTGGTATGGGGTTTTTCTCCCCTTCGAGTAGATTTGAAACCTTTTTAGGGCTGATTTGAACACTTGGGGTAGGGCTGATTTGAACACTTGGGGTAGGGCTGATTTGAACACTTGGGGCTGGGCAAATTAAATAAATTTGGCCCTGTCTTTTTTTTTTAAAATAATGAGCACCCTAAGGTGGGGGATTTATATTAGGTTCCCCAGGCCTTTTGAACAGCCGCAAAAGCAATTTTTACATCCAGAGTTTGATTCGTGTCCATTGAGGCAGCATCGTTGCCTCCAAAAGTCCTAAGAACTAACTATAATTACGGATGACTATACAACGAAGATCCTAACTGTTTTGTAGTTGCGATCCAAAGGGGAGAATCTCCACCCCTCGTGTTAATTCTCTCCTTTGGCCAGGCAACCACAAGGAATTCCAAAAGAGAACTTGAATCTTTCGGAGATCAGAGAAAAAGAGAACTTAGAGCTGAATAGTACTAGCAGCATCTAGGCTGTGGTGTAAAAGTCACAAAATGTGATGAAGTTCTTGTACAGGTTTGCTGCGAGGCTGTGAGCATCCACTTCGATGTAAACTGGTTCCGCAGGAGTACAGTTCATGTGGTGTACAGATCTGCATAAAAATGTAATAACAATCAGCAGTATCATGTCCTTTGAAAGCCCTATTTTATACTTCTAATATGAGGAACCTGCTGCATATCCAAAGAAATGAGTCCCCTAATCTGTGGTGGCAAATTATGCAGGTTAAGAGGCTGGTTATGAGAAGAATGATGTTTCGCAATTGCATTTGCCACAGAGTTACACTCTCTGTATATATGTCTTAGATCAGCTCCCTGTAGTAACTTATTAATCTTGTAAGCCAAATTGAAATAGTTCCAGTTTGCTGAGTATGGATTTAGAATCATTTTAATGGCAGAGAGTGAGTCCGATTCAATTGTTAAGGGGTTGTGTCTGTGTGGAAAAGCATGGCAAGCAACCAGAATGGCTTGAAGCTCAGCATGGAGAGGGGACTCTGCCTCAATAGAGACGGACTTAACTAGGAGAGGGCTTCCCGTACTATCCCTAACAATAATCCCAGCAGCAGACGTATGAGGAAACCAAGATGCATCAGTATTCATTTTTATGGAATTAACCATAGGCTTTTCCCACCAGACTGAGCACAGGTTTGGCTTGGGAGGAGGTCTGATAGGAGGAAAAATATATCTAAGGGTCAAAGGGATTACAGTAGAATGGTTCATCTTAGCAGGATAAGAGTATAATGAGAGTTTGACTAGCTCAGATATCTCTTTACATATTAGATCAGCAGAGAATGGAACCTGGTCAAATAAATATCTATTCCTAGCCTTCCAAAGTCCCCAACAAATAAGAGAGGGAAGCATTTTACAGATCAGTTGCATGCTCTTGGTTAAATCTGGGCAGTACCAACAGGAGTAAAATCTTTGAGACAGAGATTGGTGCTCAGAGAAATCAAGGTCTATTAGAGAAGTCATTTTACTCCATATCGATTTTGCCAGTGTACAGGAAATAAAGAAGTGATCAACAGAATCAGAGTGGCAACATACAGGGCATTTTGAAGCCAAGCTATATCCACAGGTTATCAGAACATTATCAAAAGGAAGGAAAGAATGTAGCAGCTTCCAAGTAAAAATTGAGACATTTTTTTGCAGCATTATATTCCACATTTTTAGAGACCGGGAAGTTACCTGTATAGTTCATGATGGTGAAGTAAGCTGATTTAAAGGAAAATGCCCCCGTGGTATTAGGTTTCCAAATGATCCTGTCCTTCCTATCTTCTACCAGTACAGCATCCTGCAAAAATAATGCAGAATCATTGTCCAGATATGGTAAAAATTGCCCTAGAATATCAGGTTTATCTCCAATGAAATCAGATATTGAGTAATGCATAAAGGTCTGTAGTAAATTGCTTGGGATCATATTAATCAGTGGTCCCGAGGGATACCAGTTAGATGTCCAAGCATTACAAGCACCTTTACCATGAATGATTAAGGAATTTTCTTCAGCAATGGAGTTGATGTTGCAAATTCTTTTCCATGTAGTAGAGGTTCTGTATGAATCAGGCAGAGACCAAAGCAGTTTTGACCATAGGGTTAGACCTAACTGGCTTTTCCACCAAAGCTTAAGGGAACAAGCATCTATTATGCCACTGATAGATCTAAAGCCTAGGCCGTTTAGTGATGTTGGCTTAGTAAGCTCAGACCATTTTTTCCATGTTTTGTTTCTCTTCCCATCAGTTTCTCCCCATCAGTTTCTCCCCAAAAAAACCTAGCCAATTTTTTTTCAAACAATCTGATAATATATTTTGTGGGGTAAGTCACTGCCCAAAGATGCTGAGGTATAGAGTATAAACAACTTTTAATCAAGATTAACTTTCCCCCTGAACTTAGCCACTTATTTTTCCAGTTTTTCAGTTTGTTATCAACTCTTTCCATTAAAGGGTGAAAATATCTATTTAAGGTATGACCCTTAAAGATTGGACAGCCAAGATATTGAAAAGGAAAGGTTCCCTGTTTCATCTTCAGTATAGATCTCATCTGAATTAATTTAACACTAGTGGCTCTCTTGCTTAAATAAAAATCAGATTTGTGGAAATTGAATTTTTGGCCAGAGGTGAGTTCAAAAATGTCAAAGAAAGCCTTGATTTTAATCAAATTAGGTTTAGAGGCTTGCATGAAAATAATTTTATCATCAGCATACATGAGATGTGAAATTGGAGGAATTGCTGATGGCATTTGAAAATGAGAAATCTTCCCAGTATTAAAAATAAATGACAAACTTCTGGAAAATGCCTCTGAGAAAATGTTAAAGAGAAAAGGGGAGAGTGGATCACCTTGCTTGATTCCTCTAGTAGCTGGAAAGAAACCCACAGGATTCCCATTTATTAGGACTGAGAAAAAAGCTTGAGAAAGATTTGAAAAAATAACATTCAGAAAAGATCCATCAAAGCCAAATTTCCTAAGGATACCTCTAAGAAAATCCCAACTAACCCTATCAAAAGCCTTTTGTAAGTCTAGTTTAAGGATACAGTTTGGAGTTCTAGCCTTTTTATCTAAAAATCTCACCAATTCCTGTAGATAGAGAATATTATCCGAGATATTCCTGTTTTTCATAAAAGCCAATTGGTTTTGGGAGATTAGGTTAGCCATATAGGGTCTTAGTCTTTCCATTAATACCTTAGAGCATATTTTATTAATTGTGTTAGAAAGACTAATTGGCCTGAAATCATCAAATGTGCTCGGTGTAGGTTTTTTTGGAATCAATGTAATCCATGTGCTAGATATACCTCTAGGAATAGGTGAGCCCTGAATGAAATCATTAACCGCATCTACCAGGTCCTTTTTTATTATACACCAGCACTTAGAAAAAAACTTTTTGGTAAATCCATCAGGTCCTGGACTACTATTATTGCTTAATCCCTTCATTACTGCCTCAACCTCTGATTCGGAGGCTGGTTTTGCTAAATCTAAGTTATCTTGAGCAGTAATTATAGTAGGGATTTGACTCACGAAATGAGCATAATATGTATGATTGGGATCTTGATCAGATTCAGATAACAGATCTGAATAGTAAGCAATGGCCTCAGTTTGAATTGCAGTTTGAGAGTTTAACCACTGGCCTGCCCTGTTTTTAATTTTTAGAATCCTCAATCTACAATTTTTCTCTTGTACAACCTTATGAAAAAATTGTGTATTATTATCACCTAATTTATGCCATTTCATTTTTGCCTTTTGTTTCCAAAATTTTTCTTTTTCTTTCTGAGCCCTAAGTAGTAAAGCTGTTTTCTGGTTTAACTTAATGAATTCAGCTTGAGAGGGATTTAGGTCAAAGACTGTTTCCTGAATTCTAAGTGATTCCTCTGCATGTAGTAAATTAGAGTCAATATTGCCAAAACACTCCCTGTTCCAGATTTTAATTTCCTTTTTTAACCTAACCAATTTGAGGAAAAAGCCTAACATTCCTTTTTCTCTAATGTGTTTATCCCAACAGGTTTGAACTAGTATAGTGAAATCAGGTCGGTTAAGCCAAACATCAAGAAATCTGAATGGTCTTGGGTTCAGATTAGAGAGATTTGAGATATTTAACAGAAGAGGGGAATGGTCAGAGGTTTGTCTATTTAAAATCTGTATAGAAGAGGAGGGAAATTTCTGATTCCAAGAAATTGTGCTAAGTCCTCTATCTAACCTTTTTGAAGTGGGATTTCTAAGTCTAGAATTACACCAAGTAAATAGGTTTCCCACAGTGGTAATTTCCTGTATTCCTAAGGTATTTATCCAATTACTAAAGTCACTGATACTACCTCTAGCAGGAGTGCTAGGTCCTCTATATTCAGAAACAGAGGTAAAAGAATTAAAATCACCAATATAAATAGTATCATTCTGACTTACAGCTGCCAAATCTCTCCATAATATCTTCCTACCCTCTCTATTCCTAAGAGCATAAACAAATACAGCTTCCATAAGAAGGTTTAGAGAGCCATGGAGGATATTAACATGCAGATACTGTTCATGGGCAGAGATAAGGTTAACTGAAAAGGAACTAGACCACATCAGCCATATTTTGCCATTAAAAAGAGTTAGTCCATCAGCAAATTTAAGTTTTTCCCTATAAGATTGAAATTTTGAGTTATCATGCATAGGCTCAATATTACATAAGAATTGGATCCTCTTAATCCTGATCAGGTTTAGTAATCTCAACACCGATATTTCCATACCCCTTAAATTCCAGACCAAAAAATTTATTGAAAGAGAACCTATCATTGTTCACTAGACTTATGACTTTTTGTTGAAGATCTCAGCATCATTTTATTGATTTGACTGAAATAATTAGTCTTTTTACCTTTAGCCTTACCTGACTGCTGATTTTGTCCCTGAAGTGGAGTTGAGCTCGAGCTAGCTTGAAGGTTTTGATCATCCTGGTCCTGTTCTTGAGCAGTGCTATCAAAATCTTCCTGCAAAACCAAGAACCTGTTCCCTAATCTGTCAAGAAGAGAGGGAGATGTCTCCTTCTTCTTAGACAGATTGGGAATGGAGGTTCCAACTTGGATATCATCAGAAGCATAGGTTATAGGAGTAAAACTTCTGAAAATAGTTTTCTCTAAGAGTTTGGTTATGGAATTGTCAAGTGGAGCCTGAGAGGGGGGGTTAGTTAGTATGATCTCAGGATTGTCTGTAACTTGCCGAAGTAGGTTAGGAGCCTCTGAATAGGTATTAGTATCCATATGAAGAGGGAATGCAGGCTTGGGATCAGTATTAACTTCCAATGGATATTCAGTAATTTCTAAGTCAGACTGATCTTCAGGGGCTAACATGGGAGGGACTTCAAATTTTTTCCCAGTGGCTTTCCAGAGGGGCTGTGTCTGATGTATTACATTCTCAGCATTAATAGCAATAGCATTGGGTGGGAAAACTCTACATTTAGGTTTGGAATGGCTCAATTTAGAGCAGTGGTCACAATATAAAGGTATATCCTCATAATCAACCTGATATTTTCTGTTATTTGTCACTGAACCTAACCTGATGTGAGTACTGATAGGTTTTTGTAGGTCAATTTCTATGCATACTTTGATGGCCGAAGGCCTAGTGAGCATATCTGTTGCCATATCAGTTTTAATGAAACTGCCTAAGCTATTTCCAATTGATTCAATGGTTGCCGAATTATAGTAATACAAGGGGACTTCCCTTATTGTACACCAAACAGGAACTATAGGTGACTCTTTATGGATTGAAAAATCAGAGGTTCATTTTAACATTTTAAGCAGTATCCCATTAAAGTTCCAAATTCCTTTCATCCATGCTCTCTGGTAATCATTCAACAATTCAAATCTAATTAGAACATGTTTGTAGTCAAGGGAGCCCAGTTGGTACTTACCTGTGAAGCCCGCGGTTTTGAAAACTTGCTCCAGTTTCTCCATTGGGCATCTGCCTATGGTGAACTTGCCTACAAGGGCATTCGCATAGTGCGATGATAATTTCTCAATTTGCTCATCTGAGTATAGGCAAGCTGCCTCGCCGAGGTGCTCAGATTTAGGGATAAGCTCGGGATTATTCGGTAGTAGCTTTGATAAAGGGGGGGCCTTGTTTTTTAGCACCGCGGCGAAAGAGATAGGAGGAGGAGGAAGTTGTGGACCATGGTTGGGGTCCAGATCGGCCGGATCAACAAAACCCGACATCGCGGTAGCCGTTAACAGCTAAAAGCCGCTAACGGCCGAGGAGATCCGGCAAGAACCAGGGAGACGAGGATTAATCAGATAGAAGAGAGGATTGGGATCGGATGGAGATGGAAGTAGTAAGGTTAAGGAGAATAGTGTTCGGAATTCGCACACAAATTCGCACCACAATCGCACACATACACAGTAGTTCAACGGAAACCTAAATTAAATTTGGCCCTGTCGAATTAATTCTTTGGAAAGCAATTGGGCCTTTTACTTGGGCTAGTTTGGTTGGGTGGACGCGCTTTATTTTCCCGTGGGCTGGCGTGAGCTTTATTTTGGAAATGGCGCACATACGGTTGATGAGGGAGGGAAAGCAGCTCATCATCTTGCACTGCACGACCATATTATGAGGTCATGGGTAGTTAGATTAGCGAAAACTATTTCCAATTACTCATGGCTAGTAGTTACTTGGATTTAACGGACTCGCGCGATCTGTATGCGCGGCACTGTAAAGTGTTACATGGCATGAGGCTATCCAATTGCCTAAAGCAAAAGGACGGTTACAAAATCGTTACGTGAGGTGTACACGGTATAAAAATGCCTGGTCTCTTCATCTTTAGGTGGTTTTACTAATGAGATTATCTGAGAGCGCACCATTGACTACGGTCAGCATTGTTCTAAGCCTCACAAATAAACCTCGGTTTCCATGTAGAGATCGTTATTGAAGGCCAATAACATCCCTTTATCCTCATCTTAGGGGTGTACACGGAGGCTGAATCCAAATTCGGTTACGAGAAGCTAGAGTCTACAAGTGGTTTCAAAGAGCCGGTTTATATCGGTTAGCTTTGGTTGAAGGTCGAGGGTCATCTCTCGGTTACGTGGTTGAAGGCTGAGCACCCATGCTCAATTAAAGATGGTCGTAGCCACTCTCTATCGCCAAAGGTCGAGGGGAACAAACCTCGGTTAGAAAAGGGCCGGTTCACTTAGCGGTTAGTTATAGGCTAACCGGTTCACTCAGCGGTTAGTTATAGGCCAGAAGTACCACTCTTTCAGCCTTGGATGCCGAGTCATCACGTATCGGCTTGCATGACTTTCTCGAGACTTCCACGTGTTCGATTTTGCATAAAAGGCCTCGTATGTAAGTAGTACTTGTATTGTATTTTTAGGTGGTCTAGTGAGTTTATTTTCATGATCATCTAGATTTAGTAGTCTCTCTGTCCCGTGTCTTCACGTAGGGGTTAGTACGTTTCTTTTGTATCAATGAGGGTGGGTCAATGTGGCAACTCCCGTCAACACTCACGGTTTCTTTTTATTTACCTATACCTTCGTAGTAAGAGATTTATGAAATGATCATACTATTCTCAGAGTAAATTATGCATCTAATATGTGGAAACGTATGTGCAGTAAGCACATTTTTTAAATATATTTTGAGTAGGTCTCCTGACAGGCGACCTGTCCATAAGCTTATGGATAGGCCACTTATTTCTTACCTTATATAATGCATTTATTAAATTACATACAAAATTTAAAATTTTTGAAAATATTTTTTTATATCATATATTTTTATATTCTCACTTTTAAATACATATTATTACTTGTTTTAACTTATAAAATGCAATATTTAAATTTTATAAAAAATTACAACATTTAAGGTAGATGTCCCTGAGAACTGCCCATAAGCTTATGAAAAGACCGTCTTTCCTGAGACTTTCCCATATATTTTAACTACACAAGCAGGTGGTGGACTCTTCTCGTTTAATTGACAACATAAAACGGAAAATAGACAAGACTATAATAATATAAACAAGAACATATAGGGCAAAAGAAGAAATGCCTTGGCGTTTCATTTGATTATATAGCTAACAATCTACAGGTATAATGACTTTCCTTCTAACTCGTTCACCTTAAAACACTAGCCCTACCCTAAAAATTGAGGGTGCTGTTCAATTTTGCTCCACATTCCTCACGTCCTTACCTGACAGCCTCATAAAACTAAAAGCAGTAAACTTGAGATCACTAATACCAAGGAATTGGAACCAGATCCTCGAGCTAGAAAATCCTGAAAGATCGCACATAAGATATGTTAATACACACAAGGCAATGGACTGATGAAGTATTATGACAGCAAAACTACAGTCTCTGTTGGGGGCGTAAATAACGAATAACTAGAAACAATTCTCAAAACTGAAAGAACCTTGATCAAGTCGTCGGTACTCCAATGCCATTGGCAAATTCCAGACAGTATTGCTAAAAACTTGTCATCTAGCTAAATACTATAACAATACTGTGACCTATGGTCCTATACTATTTTCAAAAAAGATTTTGAAAGCAGTAGAATACAAGTAGGTCTCATCCCCTTGAAATCCAGACAAATTGGAAACAAATAAGTATCAGAATAGAAATACTCCAATAAACATGTTTCACTGTAAATATATATAACTACGTATAATAACGCCACAATAAAAGTTAATATTCAGAAACTACATGTTAAGACGAATATGACAATATCTTATATGATAATATTGTTGCTCATATACCTATTTAACTATGTGGTCAAAGTTCGACAACTTTGATTGGAAAAAAAATTCAGTGCAATTTGATTTCTTTATTTGGACTGTTTACATTTACTTTAAAGGAAGAAAATCTTCAAAGATATCTTTAAATTTTTTCTGGACAGGAGCTCTACATGGCTGGAATATTAGAATGCTCAAAAGACGAGGGTAAATGGAGAAATTATAAGCAGAAAGGTTGTCCCCAATATTACCAAACCCTCAGGTGAAAATCAACAAGCATATAAAAATGTAAATTCTTCCCCCTCATTGTATAAAGCTGGGTCCAGGTAAACCTTTTTCTTCTTGATCATCCCTTGATACATTTGTTTTTTCTTGTTTACAGTAAGGTTGTAATGAAATAAGTTTCTATAGCAGCAGTGCTGTGTTCTATTTATAAATAAATAAACTAGATGCTCTCCACTGCTGCCTCATCAGACACCCTAACTTTCTTTCTTCTTTCCCCAACTATTGCCAACAGAGACACAATGCTTTGGAAAAGAGACACTGATTGATCAAGAAATTGTCCAAAACCAAACAGGATAGAAAAAGTGCAGTACACACGTAACAGATTAAAATAACACGGGGGAAATTGTACCTTCAAAGACAAAAAAGAGGAAACAGCAGAGGAAGATTTTAGTCCAGGAAAACCAATATCATATGATATGCTTCCATCAGGCTTATACAGCCCATAGTTATTCTCAGAGGCCGCGCCACCTTTCTGGTTCTCGTTAAATAGTGCGAAAATGTAAGCTTTCAACATCCTCTTTGGTCTGAGAGGAGTTCCTTTCCTCAAAGCAAGCCTTTTCCGCAAGTTAAAATTATAAGTCCTGGCATTGGTCATATTTGCAGCGGGTTCAGATTCGCCCCCTTTAGAAGCCCAGCCAGTCTCTGTAATAATAACTTCCATCTTTTTATACCCAGCTTCTTCCAGTGCTGCATAAGCTGCATCTATCTGAGCATCAAGCAAGTTATCATAATGAAGACCAGTTTTATTATCAACTATTCCCTCATTTTTCTGAAAGAGGGCGTAGTTTATGTCCACTTTGTCTGAGTTGTAGGTGTAAGCAAGAAAGGGATAAGCATTTAAACAGAATGGGGATTCAATCGACGTAAGGAAGTCCAATAGGGGTTTCATGTACTGAGTAACACCTTCTCTGAAAGTACAGTTTGAAGGAGGAAAAGAATTATCAAAAACAGCCTGTGAATGAGCAGTAGAGATCTGAACGATATTATCTATCCCCAATTTTTGTGTGGCATTATAGATATTTTTAGCTGCATCCAGTAAAGATCCCCATATTTCAGTGTTATCACCGTTCCCCAGAACTTCGTTCCCAATGGCGATCCCGACAACCTTCGTGTCAGGAAGAAATGCCAGAACATTATCCTTGACCCAGGTCAAAGCATGATCTGAATTAGTGCTCATATCTTTTACATGCTCATTCGAAAGGCCAACAACCAACTCAAGCCCCGTCTTACTAAACGCCTTAAGAACACTGTGATCCGCATCATAAATTCTAACATTCTTTATCTTTGCCTTTCTGAGAAGCAAAGCAACTTTGTCTGGCGAAGGCAGATTATTGGCAATTCTTCCATAATTTATTCCGTACGTGCCAGTGAATGCTGTCACAGTGAGCTCCCCTGAACATAATAACAAATAAGAGCCCAGTTCAAGGAACAGATACATTTGCACAGCAATTCGCAATCATAGAGCAGAGATACAGCACAAAAAATCCATCTCAGAACTATATCTACTGATCATGAACTTCAAGAAAGAACATCTGATCATAATCAAATTGATCACTCTAATATTGAAATTTTAAGAAAGAATTCAGCACAATACAAAAGCGTCCATGTACCGTTCAAAATATAAATAAAAAATAACCCTAGTTTAGCGATCTCCGTTCAAATTAACATAATTAAGAAACCGAAATAAAAAAGGAAAACAAGAATTAAAGTACCACGGGGAAAGGCGATGAAGACGATGTACAAGAACAGTAACCGCAGCGAAAATCGAGAGCTCTTCATTTCACCTACTACGCAGATAACAAAGCGTAACCGAAGCACAAAACGACGCCGAACCGATCGTCTTCTTCAGTATGATTGTCCTCCTTCTTCCTGCTGCTCCACCATGCCATAACAGAACACCAAAATTCAACTCTCCGCTATAAATCCCCCTTCTCTTCTCAATCCTTGGAAACTATCGCTATCTTTAAAAAAACGCAGTACAACTGCTGCTACTCTAAGCTCTGAGCAGACTTCCGGCTTCCCGATCAGACACCAGGCCCAGGCCGGCGGAGGTTGGCGGTGGGTACAAGGGGATCGTGTTGGTTGCGGTGGACGGCGGTTACGATTGGGTAAAATTTTGGGGGAGTTTGATTGGGATTCTGACGGTTTGAGTTTGAATTTGGGGAATACTTCTTCGTGTGAGTGGGAACAGTACAGTATGCTGTCTGGTAGTACTACTGACTCCCTCCCTGCGTGATTACCATTGTCCAAAGGGTCAACAATTTTTCATTTAATTAAGAAATCAGATAAATAAATCACTAAAATACAAAAACGAACCTGCTTTCTACTTTCTTTTTTTAAGGTGTTTCACTGTAGCTATTTGTTGATTTTTTTTAGTAAATATGGTGTGGGTGTTCTATTACGTGTTAACTTTTGTACTTGGACTGTTTCGGTTGGAGGTCATTATCACGAAACTTGGGAAATTTGGGGATTTAAATGAAGTTCATTTAGTCTAATACAGTACAATTTAATTTAATTTAATTTAATTTTAAATTAATCTAATTATTATTATTTTAATTTAGTTCTTAGTTCAATTAATGTGTTCTCTATGAGTGAAACGAAACAGAATGAAAATGAGTTTTAAAATTTATAATGGTTCTTCTATACATGTATGATACACTTTTCTTTTGTTTGTTTATTTTATATTGATATATATTTTGTTTTTTGAAAGATTTATTCAATTTCATGCAGTTAATCTACTTTTTATTTTTTAAATTCAATTTCATCTACTAATTTCATTTACATAAATTCATCCATTCACTTGGGGTTCTAAGAGCATCTACAAAGGTAGTTTTTTAATCTCACTTTTCATAATAAAGCGCACTTTTTATTTAAGAGGTACCATTGAGGAGCTTTAAGAACCACTTCTTAATAAGGAGTTGCTCATTATTTAAGGAGTAGATAACTCTTTATTTGTGTAATGTCAACCAACCAATAATTGACACTTTATTTTGTATTATAATTAATTATAATTTCAAATGAAAAAAAAATGCTTAAAAAGTGTTTTCCATTATTAGTAGTAAGTTCTTACCATTTTTTATCAAAACTCATGGTGTAACACTTGAGAAATGCTATTCAAGTCTACTACAATTGTGGTGGATGCTCCGGATCTATAATGTCACATACAAATTAAGTGAATCCCTATATCACGCCCTGTATTTTACTTGATTACGCCTTGTATTTATACTATTTAATATACAATATGTATTTTAATTTAATTTAAATAAGTAAAATACATTTAAATTAAATTCAATAAAAATTACTATTTTTATCCAACACTGCCGCCGCAGCCAGTCGAGCAACGCCACCGCCTTCTCCTCCGCCTTCTCCTCCGGCCGTTCTCTTCTCCTCCTTCTCATCCGCTCTCCGGTCTCCTTCTCCTCTCCCAGCTGTCATTTCCTCGCTTCTCCGTTCTCCTTCTCCTCTCCCCGCTTTTCCAGTCTCCTTCTCCGGCGAAACATCGTCTTCTCCGATCTCCTTCTGAGGCGAAACTTCGTCTTCTCCGGTTCTCCTCTCCCGCTCTCCTTCTCCGGTCCGACTTATCCTTCCTTCGATTCTCCTCACCCGGTTCTCACCCAGTTCTCACCCGGATCTTCTTTACCTGGATCTCCCGCCCCGGTTCTCGCCCGGATCTCCCCGCCCTCGTTCTCGCTGGAGAAGACGGGGGAGAAGGCTGGGATTGATGGTAAGGGACGGCGGAGAAGGAGAAGACGATCAAGAAAGAGAAGAAGGCTGGCGGCGGAGAAGACGAACGGCGGAAGGAGAAGGCTGGGGACGGACGGCGGCAGAGAAGGCAGTGTACAGTGCCGGAGGCAGTGACGCCGGCGAAACCAGATTTTTGTTTTTGTTTTTTTATTTTTTGTTTTTAATTTTTTTTGAAAAATTAATTTTATATTATACACATATATGCGTATTATGGCATAATCTAGTAAAATAAGGAGTAATGTGTGACATGATAGTAAAGTAAAAGGTGAAGAGTTTGAATAACAAATAACAGGATGCCATTTGTCAATGGCAAAGAAGGTAGGAAAATCACTGTTTCTATTAAGTGTGACCATTAGCCAGATGAATTTCTTAAGTGCTACGATTACACGTTGGGACACCGCACGCAGCACGGCCACTCGGAAAGCGCATCAGTGATTGTCACCGGCACGGCAGTCCCACACTCTACAGACGTCAATATGGCGCCACGCGGTGTCTTTCTCAATTCGCAGTCCGCTGCCTCGTCACACGAGATAATGCACGATTATGAGTCATGACCCTGTTTAGTTCTAACTTATTGGTACACCCTCTGTCCCAAATTAAATTTTAAGGAATCTTTTTTGTAGTAATCAAGAATTATGTTTGACCGTTAATATGTTTACTTACGTATAATAATAGTAAATAAAAAGTTACTTTCCAAAAACTATTTGTTATGACAAATCCAACAATATCGCATATGATAATATTATTATTTATAGACCTATTTAAATATGTGGTCAAAGTTTGATAGTAAACAGTGTCAAATAGTAAAATGTGCAGTTTAATCTGGGACGGAGGGAGTACTACTATAGGAGTGGGTATCCTGACAGACGACCTGTCAGGCGGCATGTCCATAAACATATGGACAGGTCACTTATATTTTTACATTATACACTGTACTGATAAATTACATATTATTTTTTAATTAAAAATATTTTTATATTATATCTTTTTTTATATTTTCACATTCAAATACATATTAACATTAAAAATACAATATTTAAATTTTATAAAAAAATCACAACATTTAAGGTAAAAGTCATTGTGGACTGTCCCATGAGATTAAGGAAAAGCCGCATTTTCTGATACTTTCTCTTACTATATTATGTTTAATTTTTACCCTCTTTATGAAAATATAGCATGATGTAAGTTTAACAAATAAAATATATTTTGAAATTGAGGACATTTTATTTCATGTACTCCTTCCGTCCCTAAATAATTTGCAAGAAAGAGAAAAGTTGAAGCAAAATTGAATAGTGCCAAAAGGACACTTTTTCAGTCCAAAAGGCTAAAAAAGTACAAGTCAAAATCAGTCACTTACATGTCCCCAATTTGATTCGAAAACAGTGCTAAATAATGTCAAAGCACTGATTATTCTCCAAAAGTTCATCGTTGGCTCCAAAATTTTTAGTTTTGTAGCCAATTTTACACTTTTTCGTTCACTGTTCATTACCTCCAAAAATCAGAATTCCCATCGATAAAAAGACATTTATTACAGCATCCATTCACACCCTACAGAACTAAAAAAACAAAGCCGTCATAATGACCCTGAAAATCTAAAATATGACACATGCATTCGATTTTAAACAATGGAAACAAAGAACGGTGGTTAAAATCACAAATCCAACACAAGAAAACCCGTAAATCAGAACCCAGACCACAAAGAACATCAATTATTGTTCAATAATACGTAAATCACCCAGCAAAACCTTAATCGGGGCTTAAAAGTTGTGATTAACATTGAAAAAAGTTAAGACTTCGATTTCGTCCAACTCATAAAAACCCTAGATCCGAGCCAAAAGGTTGTGATAAAACAAGATATAATAAAAAAACACAAATAACACAAGTTTTCATCAAAGAACAAAGCCGAAAAAAAACACAAGCGGCTAAGGTTTTCATAATTGAGAGAGAAGAAATGAGAGGCTGTGAGTTTTGAGTGAGAAATGAAAGGAATGAGGAGATAAAGGAGCATTGAAGAGAGAATTCCATAAGCCAAATGAGACCGTTGAGAGAGCAATAATGGAGCATTGGAAGACTAAATGAGACAAATGTGAACTGGAAGGGGGTTGGGAGTTTAAAAATTAATCCCAACATCTACCACCATTGTTTGGACGCATGTCCAGGGTTGTCCCACTTCCCTAATTAATCAGCCTTAATGGCTGTAAATATGAGGGAGTCCAGGGGCATTTTGATCTTTTCACACGTGGCCAACTTTGCTGAAAATGGCAAATTCTGAGTGCTTGCAATTTAATCAGGGACAGACCAAAATAGAAAGTATGCAGTTTATTCAGGGATGGGGGGAGTAACCAAATTCAATGCTCCTTTCGTTTGTTATGTTTGACACCATAATTTTATGTGTTGTTATTCTTGCAAGTTGAAATATGTGGTGGGTGGTTGAAATTGATTTATTTCTTCTATAAAAGGAAATATGTCAATTTTAATAAAACATACAAAAATGGTAAGTATCAAATGTAAACCAAACAAAAGGGAGCACATAAGGGTTACGTTATTGGCATCGTCAGGTTAAAAATAGTAACCCTTGATGATGATGAACTAAAACAAGTCCTTGTTAGGTCCTCAGCCCAACGACGGGAAAGGCCCAAGCACGGCCCATTAAGGCTAAACACTTAGCAACCGGTTTGGGCTCATGGCAAGGGAAAATGAAGTCCATAAATTAAGCAAGGGTTTAAAAGAAATAAATAGAATGGTATGTAGTGATTTTTGGACTAAGCTTTGTTTACTGGTGAAATGGTCGTCTACTGACTTTATCATCGGAGCTCTTTTCCCTGGAATCCTCTGGGGCTTGTTTTGCAGGTTGCAAAGGTCTGCTGACAGATCAAAAGTGGGCTTGCGACTCGGGTTTGGAGATTCATCAACTTGGCACGCCCTGTGGGACCCGAGAGAAGTCAGATCTAGATCTGTTGGTGGATGACCACTTCCACGGCTACCGCTAGAAAGAGTGAGTGACTAAAAAACAAGGCACGGGCGCTGGGGATGAAGTACAGTCAGAACCTCAAAGCGCAAAGGTACCTATGGCAGCGCGAAATGTAGGGATAGATCTGATGGAGATATTGGTGAATTCCAATCTGATGGCCCCCACAGGGACACCAACTACCCAAGAAGGGTCTATCGAGCTGACAGTTGGAACGGTAGCTTCCGAGATCCCCACCCAGGTGTCAAGGGGTGTAGATGGTCACCTTACTGAGTGTTCCGCTGATTCTCAAATAGAGGCTTATGAAAGGAGTGTTTGAGAGAATAGAAATATGGTAGAGGTGGCAGTAAGTCAGCCGTTGAGTCTTAGGCAGATCTCTCAATGCTGACGACCAGGTAATTCCCTCGTTGATGGGGCCTAGATCATCGGGGGCTCCAATGCCTTCGATAACTTGGGAGCAGGTGCAAGCTCTGCCCCTGGCGATTCAGATGATAGGAATGCCTTATTTTGGGTACCAGGAAGCTTCCCACTGAAGGCTGCAACCTTCATTCCCGGAAGAGATGTTGGGACATTATTCGATGTTGGGTGCACCTATGCATGTGGGAAATGAACCAAGGGCAGGAATGGCCCCGTTACCAAGGGTGAAGGTCGAACATGTCTAACAGTAGATCACGGGGGTATGCCAGTTATAACCAAAGACATGTGTCATTAGGATATCCTGCTTATACCACGGGAAGACCTTACCTAGAGCATGTTATGGAGCCTCAAGTACAGGATCTTCAGTACAAAGATCCTCGATGGAATCAAAATTAGATCCAGCTAGTAAGGGAAGTTGGGGATACACTTGGACGAGAGCTCAACCGGTTGATATGGCCGATGGGGCAGTCTGTTGGGTTACCCTTCATTGTGAGAATGACCGCATATGGATGGCCTACTAACACGAAACCTCTAGAAGGGCTTCCCACTTATGCCGGAGATTCAGACCCTTGAGAGTTCATTCAGGCATTTTCAAGCTTGATGAATTCTCATGATTTCAAAGAGAAGATAACATGCAAACTCGTAGGCTCTAGGTAAGGCACAAGAATGGTTCAACAAGCTACCCAGAGGATCTGTACAATCGTATCAAGATTTTAGTTGTGCACTGCTAAGAAAATATTGCCAAAAAAATAAAGTTCAAAAAGATGCTAACTGGGTTGTACCAGACTAAGCAGAAGCCATGGGAGTCCACGGCAATGTTTTACCACAGGTATGTTGATGAAAGCCTGGAAGTAGTCAAAGGAACAGAGAACAAAATAATATAGGGTCATTTGTTGGGGATGGAAGATTTGGAATATATAAAAAGCCGACGGCCAAAACCCCAAAGACTCTTCAGTAGCTTCAGGAAATAGTGGAGCAACATTCGAAGGTTGAGGAAGCAACTAAGAAAATATTTAAGGTATGATGGCTAAGTAAGTGAAAGTCGGAGATAGGGGTAACAGGCCCATGGATTTTCCGAGATCGGGGTTTGACAAGTACACGCCCTTTTGGCGCACCCCAGTAGAAATTTGGAGCATTCACAGAGGGGTCTTTTGAGCACCTCCACCACTCAACAGGTCGGAGACGTTCATGGCAGGAAGGAGATCCATGAATAGATTTTGTGAACACCATGGGGATTATGGTCACCATACGTATGAGTGTGGTCATCTTCGAATGGAGATAGAGAGGTGTGAAAGGGAAGGACTTCTTTGTGGCCCAGGTTCCCATCCACCCTTTTGAAACGGTTCGAGGCATAGGAATGATTGAGAGAGTCATCTACCCTCCAAAAGGAATTTCCCCCCTCCTCAGGTTAATCACCCCCTCCATTGAGAGACAAGAGCATCGATAAGAGCCGTATCGTAATCAACTTACAGGCAATCGGCCTGTATAGAATGAGGAAAATTAGGTTTTTTGCAGGGTTGTAAACGTTATTAATGGAGTAGTGTGGGAAGGATCTTCAAATACTGCGATGAAAGTAGACTCAAGGCGTGTTCCTACCAATGAGTCATCACACAAGAGGTTCCGACCAGATGAAGCGATAACAATCTCGGAAGCAGACACGGTTCCTAGTCAGACCTCTCATCCAGACCCAATGATAATATCAACAGTGATCGAAACTTCATTGGTTAAAAGGATCTTTGTAGATGATGAAAGTGGGGTTGAGATTATTTTTGCTAGTTGTTTCGACTAGTTGGATATTGGGCGAGGAAATTTGAAGAATTGTTATGCCCTTTGTTGAGGTTTACAAGGAAAATGATAACTCCTATGGGCAAAGTTACTTTACCGGTTAGGGTGGCAGTTGGAGAGAAAGGGGTGACGATATATTGCAACTTTGAAGTTATTGATGCTTACTCCTCGTGCAATGTGATTCTTGGAAAACCTTGGATGTGTCAAGTTCAAGTGGTATGGTCTCCATGCCATCTAATGATGAAATTTCCCAATGGGCAAGGAGATAGCTTGCATTTGAGGTGATCAGGTGGTAGCGAAACACTGCAATTTAGCAGATGTGAAGGAAGCAAAGAAGGGGAATGTAGCATCGATCCATGGGAATGCTGGCCCAGCAGACACAAAGAAGGTCCTTGTTAGAGACTTGGGGGAAATCACAGTTGGAAAAATGATGCCAGAGAAGGTAAAGAACAAAGTGCAGGCGTTGCTTGATCATTACTCTGATATTTTTTTCTTGGGGAATAGATAATGTGGCTGGGGTCCCCACAGAACTAGCTATTCACAGACTAAATATTGACCCCTTGATAAGACCTATCAAGAAGAAAAGAAGAATGTTTTCCCTAAAAAAAGCTGAAGCTATAAAGGCGGAGGTAGAGAAACTCCTCCAAGCATATGTGATCGAAGAAGTGCTTTACCCGGAATGGTTGGCCTAGTAATGGTTCTACAACATGACGGTGCTTGGCGTATGTGTATTGATTTTACTGATTTGAACAAGTGTTGCCCGAAAGGCAGAACTCCCTACCTTCGATCGATAGGCTCGTAGAGGCGATAGTTGGATACCAACAAATGGAAAGGCCCAAGCACGGCCCATCAAGGCTAAACACTTAGCAACCAAGTTGGGCCCATGGCAAGGGAAAAGGAAGTCCAAGAATTAGGCAACCACAATTAGGGTTTTGAAAGTTATAAATAGAAAGGTATGTAGTGATTATTAGACTAAGCCTTGTTTACTGGTGAAATGACCGTCTACTAACTTTATCATCGAAGTCCTTTTCCCTGGAATACTCTAAGACTTGTTTTGCAGGTTGCCAAGGATTGCTGACAGATTGAAGGGCTTACCGCTCGGGTTCGTAGATTCATCAACCCACATCCAGTTAATTTATCTTTTAACACTTTTAAGATGTTTTATTCTAAAGTATTTTATTGGCTTCATAATAGCACAATGAAGATTACTGTTATAATAAAGCAAGTAGATAATTAGATAATATTTTATTCCATATTGATGACTAGTACTAGAGTTATATTTAGACTAGTCTTCTTTGTACTATATATATATTCCTTATCATTAATCAGAATCATTATGGGAAATTACTTTATCATGGTATCAGAGCAAACCTGGTTCTAAAACCCTCATTTTTTTCGGCTGCAACCCTCTCCCTCTTTGCTTCCGCCCTGGCGATCTCCCCCTCATCCTTGCGAATTTTTATTTATTTTTCTACCCTCATCATGTATGATGAGAAATTGTCTTATAATACCTTTCTACACATGATGACTATCAAATTGTCCTCATCCAATTATTTGTTGTGGAAGCATCAAACTGGTTATGTTCTCAGACCCCAGAAGCTGTATGGTTTTCTTGGTGGTTCTAGGCCCTATTCGACTATTCCTCCTTGCCCCCCAGCCACCGCCTCCTCCGTCTCCTACGCCGGGGCCGTTAGTTCCACTCCAAGTCGCGGCTCCGCCACCAAGACTGATCTCATGGAGGCTCTACTTGAAGGCCAAGTCTGATTATGAGATTTGGGTTGATGAAGATCAACGTGTATGCATTCTTCTTTTTTCTTCTCTCACCCCAGAGGCCTTGGTGGTTTTACCTGACTGTGCCACTTCAAAGGAAATTTGGGACAATCTTCAGTCCATTTTTCACGACAGCAGTGCATCATCTATCCTTCGTCTTCGTGCTGCTGGCCATGGTATACGTAAGACTGGTATAGTTCATGAACTCCATCTCCAATTTAAAGATATTTTTGAGCAGTTTTCTATGATGGGTTCTCCTGTATCGAATGATGATCAACTTATTTGGTTTTTTACTGCTCTTGGAACTGAGTTTAAGGATTTTTCTGCACCTTTAATTAATTCCTCCCCAACTCCGTTGTATGCCGATGTTTTATCTCGTGCCAAAAACCACGAAGCTTTTCTAAAAATTTACTGGACCATTCAGCCCCAGCCACTGGGCCTGCCGCCTTCACAGCAGGCTTTTTTCCCTCGGCCGGCCGTGCGTGGGATCACGGACCGGCGAGGGGTGGTGGCGCGTCCGGTTCATGCACCGCCAAGGGAGGCCATTACAGTGGATAACAAGGTGGCAGGTCCGGCGGTCAGTTCATGGAAGGGGATGTTTGTGGTCGGCCACAATGTACTTGGTGTGGTTGTCCCGGTCACTATGCTGTGACTTGTTACAAGATGCTTGCTCAGACTGGTTCTTAGGGTCCAGCTAATCGTATAGACTCCACTCATCTGGCCAAGCATTTTTCAGTCATCGCTGCAGTTAGAGCCTACTGCATGATCCTCCGATTGGTATGTTGACTTCGGTGCTACCAGTCATATGGCATTCTCCGCCTCAGGCTTGGAGTCTGTCTCCCCATATTCTGGTAATTCTCATGTTTCTGTTAGTAATGGAACTTCTAAAAAAATCTCTCATGATGGTGATGCTAACCTTTCTGATGATTTATGCTTGTATAATGTTCTAGTTGTTCCCAATATTACTAAGAATCTGATGTCTATTAGTAAACTGACCAGAGATTTAAACGCTTTTGTCACTTTTGATGATCGGAACTTTGTTATTCAGAACAAAGTTTCCAAGGCGGTCGTGGGCAAGGGCCACAGTGATGGCGGTCTCTATGTTTTGGATAAAGGCGATTCATCATTTTCTCGCATTTACAATAGAATAAAGGACGGGAATCTTATGAGTTGTGGCATGCTCGCTTGGGTTATGTATCGGTGTCAGTTATCTCTAGTTTACATAAGTCTGGTTTAGTTTCTTTGTCTTCTTTGTTGCCTAAACCCGTTGCTTGCGCCCCCTGTGTTATGGCGAAAGGTCAACGGTTAGCGTTTGTTGAGAACCATAAGCGTGCTACACATGTACTGGATTTGATTCATTGTGACTTATGGGGACCTTCCCCTGTTTTCTTGACACATGGTTTTTCATACTATGCTTTATTTTGGGATGACTATTCTCGTTTCACCAGGCTTTATTCACTTCGTCGCAAGTCAGACTTTTTTATGCTTACTTACAATTTGAGGCCTTTGTGGAGAATCAGTTCTCATCCAAAATTAAGGTGTTTCAGGGTGATGGAGGTACTGAATTTCTTAACACTCGCCTACGGGGTTATTTTGTCACTAAGGGCATTCACCATCAGATATCGTGTCCTTACACTCCGGAACAGAATGGTCGTGCGGAGCGCAAACATCGGCATGTTGCCAAGATGGGTCTTACTATGCTCTTTCATTCGCATCTGCCTGCTTCTTACTGGGATGATGCATTTGCCGCAGCTGCATGTACAATCAATTGATTGCCTACTCTGGTTTTGCATGGTTTTATCCTTATAATCTTCTATATGGCCTTGCCCCTTACTACTCGAATTTTCATCCTTTCGGGTGCCGGGTTTTTCCATTTGTTCGACCTTATGTTGATCACAAGTTATCTCCCCGCAACATTCCATGTATTTTTCTTGGCTACAGTTCCCAGCACAAAGGTTTTCGGTGTCTAGATGCTTCTACAGGTAGAGTCTACATCACTTGTCATGCTCGTTTTGATGAGACATATTTTCCTTTTGCTCATTCTCAGTCTTCGGGATCTTCCGCATCCGCCATTGATATTTCTGCCTTTCTTGATCCTGATGGCAATTTTGTGATCTCTATGCCAGCTTTGCCGTTGTCTCACGCACCGCCTTGCGCCTTGTGCCCGCCGGATCCGGTTCCAGCTTCTCCATCGCCAGTTCTGCCGGTGGTCACGGTGCCGCAGCTAGCCTTGGCCACGCCTTCTCCAGTCTTGTCTGTGGCTCACCGATTGGACAGCTCTTCCGAGCCTTTTTCAGCATCGTCCGCTATTCCTACTCCTCTGGTCTCACCGTCTCTGCCTCGCACTCATCGGATGGCTACTCGGTCCGCCATTGGTGCTATTCAGCGACGTGATTATTCAGACATTGTTGCACATGGTCTTACTGCTGCCCTGCTTTCTCAGACAAAGCCCACGGATTATCACCAGGCCCTTCGTGATCCAGCTTGGATTTCAGCTATGGACGATGAGATGTCTGCTCTCCGTGGTCAGCACACTTGGGACTTGGTGCCTCGGCCTTCAGATGCCAATATCGTTGGCTCTAAATGGGTCTATCGGCTCAAGTATCGTCCGGATGGTACACTGATCGTCACAAAACCATACTTGTGGTGCAAGGTTTTTCACGGATTTTAGGTTTTGACTTTGACTATACTTTCAGTCATGTGGTCAAAGCCTCCACCGTTTGGATGGTTCTTGCAATTGCCACCATGCGTTCTTGGCCACTTCATCAGCTGGATGTCAAGAACGCCTTTCTTAATGGTGTTCTGGATGCTCCGGTCTACATGAAGCAGCTAGTTGGTTATCAGGATTCTTCTCATCTGGACTATGTTTGTCGTCTGCGGAAGGCCATTTATGGTCTTAAGCAGGCTCCTCGAGCTTGGTTTCAGCGGTTTAGCAGCTATCTTACCTAGCTTGGTTTTACGTGCAGCTCGGCTGACACTTCTTTATTTGTTCTGGCGCAAGGGTCCTCCTTGTTGTACCTTCTTGTGTATGTGGACGACATTATCCTTACTGGGACTCGGCTCTTCTTTGTCAATTCATTGCTTGGACGCACAAGGAGTTTGCAATCAAGGATCTTGGTTCTCTTAATTACTTTCTTGGTCTTGAGGTTTCTCCTACTTCTTCCGGGTTGCTTATCGACTAGGCGAAGTATGCTCGGGACATTCTGACTCGGGCTGGTATGTCCGATGCTACGCCAGTTTCTATGCCGTTTGTTGCCGGTTCTCAGCTGCACAGTTCCACTAGTCCGCCGTTCAGGGATCATACTCTTTATCGCTCTCTTGTTAGGGCGCTTCAGTATCTCACCATTACTCGTCCGGATTTGGCATTCTCGGTCAACACGGTGAGTCAGTATCTTCAGGATCCTAGAGATGATCATTTTGCTGCAGTTACACGGATTTTGCGTTATGTTTGTGGTACTCTTCATTTTGGTTTAATTTTTCATTCCGTGAGCACTCTGGATGTGTTAGGCTTCTGATGTTAACTGGGCTCGCTGTTTGGTGACTCATCGTTCCACTTATGGATATGCGGTCTTTCTGGGTGGGAATCTTGTTTCTTGGAGTGCCAAGAAACAACCCACTGTTTCTCCTTCCAGTACGGAGTCTGAGTATCGTGCTCTTGCCAACACTGCTTCGGAGGTTGTTTGGCTCACTCATTTGCTTTGTGATATTTGGATTCCGCTTTCTGGTTCGTCGTTGTTGTTATGTGACAACAGTAGTGCTATCTTCTTGGCTCAGAATCCTGTGGCGCACAAGCGGGCCAAGCATATCGATATTGATTATCATTTTGTTCGTGAGTTGATGACTTTTGGCAAGCTGCGAGTTGCTCATGTTCCTACTTCTCTTCAGATTCCTGACATCTTCACAAAGGGACTCTCTCGTCCATTGTTCGGGTTCTCCATATCCAAGCTTTGCGTCGGCGAGTATCCGACGCTTCGCTTGAGGGGGTGTTAGAATAAAGCAAGTAGATAATTAGATAATATTTTATTCCATGTTAATGATTAATACTAGAATTATATTTAGACTAGTGTTCTGTGTATTTTATATATATTTCTCATTATTAATCAGATCATTATAAAAAATTACTTTATCATTTACGATAGAAAAATAAAGCTTAGAAGCAAAGGTACGACAAAAACGAGTAACTTTGGAAAAAGTAGCTCAAAACAGGATTCCATTCATTCCACACGTTGCATGGACCAAATAATACCTGTAAGATTCATGATGTTCTTAAAGGAAAAGCGCATCCAATTCAATTTCGCATCGCCTTCAATCATAAATGACAGAATCATGCACAATTATTTCATTTCCTGTTTCTAGACTTTTTTTTTCCAGTTTATTCATCACCACTTCCGAGAAGCACAAGCAAATTGGACGAGTCAAATGTAGACGAGGCTCAATTTTATCCTGTAAAAATAATAGCAATTAGAAATTTTAAAGTGTTTATGTAAAGTCAGAGATTTACATTGAATATTTAATTGGCAGTTTTTGTGAACATATTTGGAAACGAAAAACTTTTCATGTTAAAACACTCGGAAATAGCATATTCACGCCAAGATAATTTTACGAAAAAAGGGAGATAGAATATTATGGTATCTATGATTTATGAAAATCTTAATATTCTTCTATGAATGAGGCGTATGAAGCATAGTTGATTTATGAAAAATCCCTACATATATGGAGTGGTTATTTGCGAATATATGGGATAAATTGTGAGAAGGAAAATCCCTTTATTTGTGGGATTTGGATATGCTTCAAGAAACAGATTTGGAATAGGAATATTGTGGAGATAATCATGGAGAATTCCAAGCTGCTCATGGATATAAAAGGGGACAAACACAGCTGTGTTCTGTACGGATTTAATAGAGCAAAAATCTGCATACAGATTTTTGAGACTTTCGAGAATTGCTAAGAGCCAGATTCCTATGTTCCAACATACCTGACCCACTACACAAAGTTCAGAATCATACACCTTAATTCATCGGGAGAAGGAGATCCAGCGTCGATGAGTTTCGAGGTCAGAGGGAGTCTAATCAAGGCGGATTGGTAGCAAGGGAAGCTTGCGGAATTCACACGTTATAGTTAGTAAAGATAAGTATTCTGTATGATGTACTTTGCACTGCATCTTTCTAATTAGTGGATTCATTCTGAACTGGGCCAGGCCCCGCAGATGTAGGTGGATTTCACCGAACTGCGTAACCAAGTCTTGTGCCATTAATGCTTTAAATTATTGCATACTTGGTTAGATAGGTCATGTTGGAACATACTAAGAAGGGTTAGTTAAAATTCAGTAAAACCAAATTTCAATTGGTATCAGAGCTTGGTCACTTATTATTCCCTTGGTTGTTTCAAGGAAAGTGTGATCCGGTTTTACCATGGCAACGAAAGAAGGAGCTTCGGTGTCTTGGCCACTTCTGCTAGAAGGCAACAACTATAACTATTTGAAGGCACACATGGGAGTTTTCATCAACTCACTGGATGAACTTGCGTGGTTCTATGTTGAGAATGAGTGGAATCACCCTACGGAAGATACAAGCTCTAAGGCGACAGAAGGAGAGTCAAGTCAAAGGGAGAAGAAACTCAAAGACAAAGCTAGTTGGACTCCTGATGACCTCAAGGCATCTTTGGCAAATTCAAAGCATTAAATGCAATCTTCATTGCGGTTGATGAAAACTAGTTCAAACTCATCTCTACATGTCATCAAGCCAAGAGAGCATGGGATATTTTACAAACTGTTCATGAAGGAACTAGTCAAGTTTGTGAGTCTAAACTACATATGATGGCTACAAAGTTTGAGGATTTCAAGATGGAGGATGATGACACTATTGCTATATTCAACGGAAAACTCAGGGATATCTCCAACATGGCATATCAACTTGGAAAAGTTTACAAAGAGATGAAGTTGGTGAAAAAGACCTTGAGATCACTTCCTAAGAGATTTTCAATGAAGGTTGCGGCAATAGAAGAAGCAAGAGATGTATCCCACATGATCCTAGATGAACTGATGGGATCATTACAGATATATGGGATGACGTTTCAACAAGCTACAAAAAGAGTCCCTAAGGAACTGGCATTCAAAACATCTTCATCAAAGGACAATCACGAGTCTGACAGTGATGATGAATTTGAAAAACTTGCACTTATCACGAAGAACTTCTCAAGGATGCTAAAGAAGGTAGTTAAAAAGAAATCTCAGGAGAGGTTTGGTGGAAATAGACCAAGGCCACAAAATTTTGGAAATAATCGTCGAACTAGGGTTGAGCAAGGAAATCAGCAGTTCTTCAGAAATCAAAGTAGTGAATCAAAATAGCCTGGAAGAATTCAATGCAGAGAATGTGAAGGATATGGCCATATTCAGGCTGAATGTGCAAATACCCAGAAGAAAAGGGAAAATCATATGTCACCTCATGGAGTGAAGATGAAGAAGATGAAGAAGATGAGAAAGACAAAGAGGAACTTACAAGCAACTATGTGGCATTTGGAGCAAAAATCCATGATGCATCGAAGGATGGATGTGCCAACACACTGGACAAAGTCGAAGCTGTATGTTCCAACATAGATCCGTATGAAGCACCCAGTGATGAAGACGATGGAATTAATGTGAGTGATGAAGAAATCTACAGCACTTATGAGAAGATGTACGCTATGTGGGTTCAAGTAGTTGACACAAAAAAAGAGCTGAGAGAAGAAAAGATGAAGTTGATGGAAACAGAAAGAGATTTGCGTACAAAAGTTGCTGAACTTGCAAAGAAGAATGAATAAATAAATGGGAAACTGATGTTAGCAATTAAGAGAGCTGAGACTTCTGAAGCGGCAATTTCTAAGCTAAATGCTGGAAAAGTAAAGCTTGACGATATTCTGGACATGGGAAGGAACTTTGGTGATTGGCACGGTATTGGGTATTGCAACACACGCAAGGCTGAAGTACTTGAGAATCTAGTAGCCCTCAAGACCAAGATTCGACAAGTAAAATGGAAGTTTGACAAGCCTCACCAAAGAAAACCGCTCATCTGCAGCTACTGCACTTATCAAGGTCATTTAGAGGAACAATCCAGGAAACTGATCAGAGACCATATGTCAGGACGACAACTCTTGGTATGTTCCAACGTAGGCGAGGTCCAGAAAATAAAATTGATCAGAAAGCTATGGGTTGTCAAATGATCGAGCACATGTCTGGTGGCACACACTTCGCTCATATCTTATTCCAGAGATTTGTGGTACTTTGATAGTGGTTGTTCTCGTCACATGACCGGCACTCCAGAATTTCTCACAAATATCACCCTATACGATGGTGGATATGTGACTTTCGGTGATGGAAAGAAGAGCAGAGTGATTGGAAAAGGTGAATTGAGGATTGAAGGTTTTCCAGTGTTCACTAGTGTACTGTTTGTTGGAGATCTGAAGGAAAATTTGTTAAGCATAATTTAGCTGTGCGATGACAATATGATAGTGGAATTTCAGAAGGACAAATGTGTTGTGAAACACGGAGAAACCAAGGTTCTTTCATGCATAAGATCATCAGGCAATTGCTATCTGTTGGAGCTAGAAGTTTGAAGCATGATCTCAAAACAAGATGAAGGAGTTCTGTGGCACAGAAAGCTCGGTCACATCAATTATAAAAAATTGGTGAAAATTGTAAATGTGAAAGTTGTACGAGTAATGCCTACCTTAACCAGCAAGGATGGAATTGTGTGTGGACCATGTCAACAAGGTAAACAAATTCGATCTCCCCACTCTTTAGTTCAGTATATAACCACCTCTAAAAATCTGGAATTGTTGCATATGTATTTGATGGGTCCAATCAATACACCGAGTATAAGTGGAAAGAAATATATCTTTGTATGTGTTGATGATTTTTCCAGATTTACGTGGGTAGATTTTCTGAAAGATAAATCTAATACGTTGGAAGTATTTAGAAGTCTAGTTATAAAGTTACAAACAGAATAGGGACGTCCAGTTGGGAAGATTGTTCGAATTCGTAGTGATCATGGTAGAGAGTTTGAGAATTCTCAATTCAGTAATTTTTGTGACGAGCTTGGAATTCAACATGAGTTTTTGGCACCTATCACCCCTCAGCAGAATGGTATTGTAGAATGGAAAAACAGAACCTTGCAGGAGATGGCTCGTGTTATGTTAACTGAGAAAGAAATTCACAAGAAATGGTAGGCAGAAGCAATTAATACAGCTTGTTATACAATTAATCGAGTGTATCTGCGACCATTCACTAGCAAAACATCCTACGAGATTTGGAAGGTTAGGAAACCAAATTTCTTATATTTTCATGTGTTCGGAAGCAAGTGCTACATTCTCAGAGACATAGAGCAGTTAGCAAAATTTGACAATCGGAGTGATACAGGGAATTTTTCTCGGGTATTCTATCAACAGCCGTGCCTATGGAGGTTTTAATCATTGAACCAACACTCTCATGGAATCTATAAATGTTATTGTGGATGATTCAGAGGAAGAACGACAGCCAGATGTTGTATAAGAAGCACCTGGCAACACTCATGTTCCAACACAGCCACGTCAACCTGACAAGGCAGTTCTATCAGTTGAAGCTGAACCTTATCAACATGTTGGAAAAACTGAGCTGAGTAGTTCTGAAACTACCGAAACTGATAATGTTGGAACATTGTCCCCCGCTAATGAACCCCATGTTCCAACACAGGATCAACCTGAATCTACCATGAGAAGTACTCGATCGGTTCCTCAAGTAGATTACCAAAGGCTAGCTGGACTGCATTTCTTTGTTTCTCACATTGAACCTAAGAATTACAAAGAAGCCTTGCTGGATGAATATTGGATTGCTTCTATGCAAGAAGAACTAAGCCAATTTGCACGGAACGATGTCTGGTATTTTACCCCTCGCCCCAAAGGTATTAATGGCATTGGTACGAAGTGGATTTTCAAGAATAAGTCTGATGCTGATGGCTAGGTTACTCAAAATAAGGCTAGATTAGTAGCTCAAGGATATACACAAGTGGAAGAAGTCGACTTTGATGAGACATTCACACCAGTTGCCAGGTTAGAGTCAATTCAAATTTTACTCGCTATTGCCCGCTCTATGAACTTTATGTTGTATCAAATGGATGTCAAAAGTGCATTTCTAAATGGAGTGGTGAATGAAGAGGTATATGCTGAACAACCTAAAGGCTTCGAGGATCCTCATTATCCACATCATGTGTATCGTCTCAAGAAAGCTCTATACGATCTACAACAAGCACCCAGAGCATGGTATGAACGACTTACTAACTTTCTTCTGAAGAAAGGTTATCATCGTGGGGGAGTAGATTGCACTTTATTTGTGCTCGAAAAGGCTTCAAAGTTTCTAATTGCTCAAATTTATGTTGATGATATTGTCTTTGGCTCTACTTCATCCTCTATGGTACAAGATTTTGTCACCATCATGCAATCTGAATTTGAGATGAGCATGGTTGGAGAACTCACTTACTTTTTGGGATTGCAAGTCAAGCAAGGAAGGAATGGTCTGTTCATAAATCAGAGTAAGTATGCTCTAAATCTAGTAAAGAGGTTCGGCCTAAGCAATGCTTGGGCTGTTCGAACTCCTGTGGGTGTTTCTGACAAACTCGTAAAGGATAAGAAAGGAGTTGCAGTTGATCAGAAATTATACAGAGGCATGATTGGAAGTGTACTGTATTTAACAGCTAGTAGACCAGATATATGTTTCAGTGTTGGGATTTGTGCAAGATTTCAGGCTGATCCAAAGGAGTCGCATCTCACTGCAGTTAAACGAGTTATTCGATATATAAGTGGGACTTCTGAATATGGTGTCTGGTATTCTAAGAGTCAAGATTCTGAATTGATTGGGTACAGTGATTCTGATTGTGCACAATTGTTGTGGATGAAACAAATGTTGAAAGACTACGGAATTCATCAAGGCCCCTTGAAGATTTTATGTGACAACACAAGTGCAATTGATATCTCAAAAAATCCATTCCAGCACTCGAGAACCAAACATATTGATATAAGGCATCACTTTATTAGTGATATGGTTGAAAGGAAGGAAGTGGAGGTAGTCTATGCTCCAACACACGAGCCATTCACTGATATTTTTACAAAGCAGTTGGATTCCGCCACTTTTGAAAGCCTTCGACAACACTTAGGTGTTTGTCAAATTTGAGGTAATTCTTACCTTAATTTTACTGTAAATATTCTGTGTGTTTTTGTTTAGAAAATCGAAAAAGAACAAAAAAATTAGAAAGAAGAAAAATGTACAAAAGTAGAAGATGGGTTTTATGGTATGTTGGAAGTTATTTTTGATGTGATATCTTGAGTTGACAAGAAGAAAAGGGTCATCATTAGACTTCTTGGAAAACCAAAAAGGAGTTTCGCGGGAAAAAAAGGAGAAGAGTAGAAGAGTTTGGGTTAGATTCAAAATTGTCCAAAACCTTTCAAGTCCCTCTTTCTTAGTTCACTACCATTCTTCTCGGCTTCCTTCAAAATCAGCTATACATTATCCCCACGATTCTCCCCCACAGCAACTTCGTACTAAAGAATGTCTAACCTCAACTCTCCCACACGTGAAGAAGAGCTTCTAGAAATTTCACAACCCTCGAAAGTCATGGAGGAGGAACAGTTGACAGTCAATATGGAGTCGGCATTGTCCGAAGGGAATGGAAATTGTGCAGACCAAGTTGGGGCCGAACCTTTTTTTGAATAAAATCAAGGTCAATGTGAAGAAAATTTTGGCGAAGAAGAACAATAGTCGGATCAAGTTGAGGCCAAAGCACTGCCTGAAGGAAATCTTGGTCAAGATGAAGATCATGTTGTAGAGGAAGAGGCAACAGATGGCAGAAAATAGCCTGGTGGTTCTGGCATTGATGGCGAAAGACAAGAAAAACTCACCAGCGCCAAGAGGAAGGGCCGATATGGAATGGTAACTGGTCCTGACCCCCCTCCTTTAAAACTGATGGGTATGGAATTTAAAAGCATAGATGAAATTTTTGAATGGCTAGAGGCAAACAGGGTCGCAGTTGATTTAACAAAAATCAAAAGTATAGAAGGTGAATACCTGACTTTTCAGGTTAAAGAACTTGTGATGGGTAATATAGGTGATATAAGGAGAATTGAAAACTGGAATGTGCAATTTCTGATGGGTAAGTATGCCAAGTACAGAGAAAAGGATAATTTCAATGTGTATTGTTGTATTCCCTATCCTATCTATGTATTCTTGAGGGAGATCAGTGAGGAAGAAGCTGCTGGAAGGGAGGTTGTGAAGTTTGGAGACAGATTACAGGTTGGCTTCTTTGATCCAAATGCTACCCAGAGGATGGAAGAACTTAAAAAGCCAGTGGTGATTGAGCTGTCTGATAGTGATAAGGAAGAGAGTGTTGTGCATGTTCCAACACAGCAGTTTGAAGATGAAAATCACATGGAGGTGGATTTTGATGCTGACATAGGAGGAGAAGATCAGAATGATATATCTGGTAATGAGTATGATGAGCAACTTGGAGAGCCAATGACTTACCAGAATGACTCGGATCAAGCACAGTCTGATAAAAAGGAATAAGCTGAAAATCCTGAGTGTGTTCCAACACAGGACCTTCGTGATTTGAATTATTCAAGTGATGAGGTGCTTGATGAATTTTTACAGATGGCAAAAGGAAAGAGGAAGGTGAATGCTTCAAAGATTTCTCCATCTGCTAAGAAGCTCAAGAGAGATCAGAAATTACCAAAGAAGAAATTCTTGCCACCTGTTCCTGTAAGTATGCATTGTCATTTACTTACTTTGATTTAAAAGGTGAAGAAATGGGAGAAGTCTTTTCTGATAGAAAATTTATCCCTGAGAGACCAGTGGACCTAGTAGCATACATGGAAAGTGGCTTCTCAGATTTTTTGGAGGTAATAGGAATGACAAAAGCAACCACGGTTCAACTGCAATATAATAGGCAGGTTGTTATTAAGGTATACTCCAACCCAATGGTTGGAAATCTGGAAGCCGATTCCCCTTGGTTTGGAAGGGTTTTTGTGAGGGGAAGGATAATTGACTTTTCTACTGCCAGAATTAACAAAGTATTGGGTCTTCAAATGCTAGAGATTGATGGAGTTTTTCCTGAGGATTTGGAAGTTTCAAATGATCAAATCCTAGAAATTATCTCAAGTGGATATAAGGCAAAGTGGCCTGCAACGGGGTATTCACAAGCATCATGCTTGTCCTCAAGATTTTTTGGGCTGTATCAGATTGTTGTTCATTGTTGGATGCCATCAACAAATACTACTGCATTGACAAGAGAAATGGCCAAGTTGCTATACTGTGTTGGAACACAGAAGCCTGTCAATCTTGGGCTATTTATTCAGCAAAATCTGGTCAGGCAAGCCACTGCTCCCAAAGCCAATCATGCGATTATCTATCTTGGATTGATCTCAGCACTAGCCAAGAGTGCCAAAGTGAAAGGTAAGGCAAAAGATGTGGTGATTGACACTGAATTTCTGAGGCCAAACAAGAAGACTTTTGGGTTGGGGCATATGCATGATATACCATGGAGTTCTTCTGGATCAACTTCTTCATCGGCTGAAAAGAAGACTAGATTGGTAGCTCTGAATGCCAGACTGGGAGCCATTGCCATTCAACTGGCAGCACTAGAGGCAGAAAAAGCCAATCTGGAGGAAGAGAAAGCACGGTTGGAGGCTTGAACCTGATCTGGATTTCTGCTCTATGTTCTAACATAGAGGTCAAACTCAGGGGGAGTCTACTGGTGCTTGGGAAAGTGCTATTTTTTTTGTTTCCTTTGGCATATGTGTGATCCCAGGGGGAGAATTTGGATATTTTAGATTTGATAATTTGGCTCTGTAATCTGAATTATTTTATCTTTTGATGGATTTCTGGTTTTCTGGTATTCATGCTTTGTGGGAATTATGGTATTCATTTGTTTACAGATTCTAGTATTCATTTATGGTATTGTGCATATGTTCCAACATAGGTGAAGTTTGGAAGACCTATGTGTGTGACAAGTTTTTTCGTTGTGAGATTCATGGGCAAAACATTATGGGTTCACAAAATGCCAAATGGAGAGATTGTAAAGTCAGAGATTTGCATTGAATATTTAATTGGCAGTTTTTGTGAACATATTTGGAAATGAAAAACTTTCCATGTTGGAACACTCGGAAATAGCATATTCACGCCAAGATGATTTTACGAAAAAAGGGAGATAGAATATTATGGTATCTATGATTTATGAAAATCTTAATATTCTTCTATGAATGAGGCGTATGAAGCATAGTTGATTTATGAAAAATCCCTACATATATGGAGTGGTTATTTGCGAATATATGGGATAGATTGTGAGAAGGAAAATCCCTTTATTTGTGGGATTTGGATATGCTTCAAGAAGCAGATTTGGAATAAAAATACTGTGGAGATAATCATGGAGAATTCCAAGCTGCTCATGGATATAAAAGGGGACAAACACAGCTGTGTTCTGTACGGATTTAACAGAGCAAAAATCTGCATACAAATTTTTGAGACTTTCGAGAATTGCTAAGAGCCAGATTCCTATGTTCCAACATACCTGACCCACTACACAAAGTTCAGAATCATACACCTTAATTCATCGGGAGAAGGAGATCCAGCGTCGATGAGTTTTGAGGTCAGAGGAAGTCTGATCAAGGCGAATCGGTAGCAAGGGGAGCTTGCGGAATTCGCACGTTATAGTTAGTAAAGATAAGTATTCTGTATGATGTACTTTGTACTGCATCTTTCTAATTAGTGGATTCATTCTGAACTAGGTCAGGTCCCGCAGATGTTGGTGGATTTCACCGAACTGCGTAACCAATTCTTGTGTCGTTAATGCTTTAATTTGTTGCATATTTGGTTAGATAGGTCATGTTGAAACATACTAACAACAATTAGTTAAAATTTGGTAAAACCAAATTTCAGCTTCTGTCTTCGATTGAAAAATTTGTTGATTCTTAATTTTGCAAAAATTAATTTGGTGCATGCATGTTCATTCTACATGGCTAGTAAGGGGGAGAATCTTATCGGTGTACCAAATTTTATTGAATTTGTCTATTTAATTAATTTGACGATTAAAAAGAAACCTCATTTAGCCTCAAACATAAAGAAATCTGGGAATGTGAACTAGACCTGGCAAAATATAATCGAATCCGAAAACTTGGTAATAAATAATTGAATCGAATTGAACCGACATTCAAATAGTGAGACCCAATCAATAACTGGAAACTAAAATCACCCGATTGAACCGTACCCGAACTTAAATTGTCAGACCTGATAGGACCCAAACTCGAATAACACCTGAACCCAAATCAAACCTGAACCGAAACCCGTAAAGGACCCACACTTGGACCGAACCTGAATCTGAACCCGAAAAGGACTCGTACCTGAAGAAACCTAATCATACCCAACTATTACTCGATTCGAAATGAACCGAATTGATGTTAATCCAAATTTGAAGACATCCGGATTAATGTTAACTCAAACCGAACAAGACCCAAATATGATTGAACAGTGTGTTACAATTGTTATTGTCTAAAATTTTAACTTGATCATATTTAGTTGAAAATAACATTACGATTATAAACAGTGTTGAAATGTTATTTAATATTAAAATATCACATAATAAATTAAATTTATAAATTTAAAATGTGTATTAATAGCTTAGATAGATGAAATTATTTTAAGAGTATATTATGTATTAAATAAAAGAACATTGTAAATTATTAATTTAAAATTATTTTATAAGCTAAAATTAATATTGATTAGTTATTTTATTTATTATTAGAAAAAATTTCATACAATATTAACTTTTCGTTATTATTATTTTATTTCAGAAAAATTATTTTCATTAAATTTTGCAAAATATTTTAAATCAATGTTTCAATCATCCAATTCTTTTGTAAGAATATAAAATTACATCTAAAATAATATTGCATTTACGATCTATTTTTCTCTAAAGCTTAAATTTAAAATATGCTTAATTAGTATAACTACTTCTCCATAGCATATCAAAAACATAAGTATCATGCCATACGATAACATTTTTGTTCATATATCTATTCAAATATATGGTTAAAGTTTGACAACTTTGAGTGAAAAAAGATTATGTGCATATTTAAATGAGATAGAGGGAGTAGTAGAAATTTGCAAACTCCGCATTCTGAATTTGAATGAATGATTGTGCACAAAGTCGGCCAAGACTGTTTATGAGACTCTAAATTTATAATAGTAAATAGGGGATATTTAATTTCTATATAATTAAAGTCGACCAAAACTATTTATGTAAAGTTAAATAGTTCTAAAGGGATTTATTGGTAATATACTAATATTTCACCTAATTAAGAAAAAATGAGCATGTCTTTCTATGAATGTTTTCTTATCTTAGTTTAATATGCTAATATTTTAAAATGAATCGCAAGCAATCATGAATTGTAAGTTTTTTTTAAATAAAATTTAAATATTGTATAAGTTTATGGACAGTTCACGGTGATTTTTACTTTAAATGTTGTAAGTTTTTTTTATAAAATTTAAATATTGTATTTTTAAAGTTAAAACAAGTAATAATATGTATTTAAATGTGAATGTATAAGGTAAAAAATTAATGGTCTGTCTATAAATTTATGGACAGACCGCCTATCAAGAGAACTACTATATGTATATTAATATATTATAACTTGCAAGTTAGGAGTTTTGTGAGTTATGATCGATAACATAAAATAGAAAAAAAATTAAATACAAACTATTATATTTTGTTCTTACATACTAGTATAATCTTTATGCGGTAACGTATACAGATCAATGTTTGCAATTTGCATAAATGTCATGTTCTTTACAATAAATAATTTTTTATTTCAAAAAATTGAAAGTATACATTAAAAAAGTGACTAGTAAAATTATATATATATAATAGATTAGTTCAGCTAAAGTATTTTTACAAAATTAATATATTAGAATTTTATGTTCATTATAATGACAATTTGCTATATTTATTTGAACAAGACCTGGATTGAATATATTGGAATCCAACCAAACCCGACCCGAAAGAGAATGTACCCGAAAAGTACCAAAACTAAACTGACTCAAACCAAACCCGGTCCGAACCTGATTAAAAAAATGTAAAACTGAATTGTACTTGAAACCGAAACAACCTGAACCAAATTTGATCCGATCCCGATTCAAAAAAATGATACCCGAATTGTATTGAAATTGAAACAACTAGATCCAAACCTGGCCCGTTCGGATATTTTTCAAAACTATCGAAAGACATCCGAACCTGAACACACCCGATCAAGATCCGATACTCAAAGATAAAACAATCTACTGAATCATAGCCGAACCGATTGGGTCTCACCCGTATCCGACCGAAGAGACCCGTTTGCCAGGTCTAGTGTGAACTAATGAAAGCTTTGATTAATTTTAGTGTAGGTGTCCGAACAATCATAAGTTATGGATACGTAGCTTGTTTATAGGTTATGAACATGTTACTGTATTTTTAATTTGTGTACAATATTTTTTAAATTACATGATAAATTTTAAAATTTTATTTTTTTAAAATTATGTTATGTTGGTATTAAATTAACTAAAATGCTAATTGATTTAATTGATATTAAATTAACTAAAAGGCTATTAAATATTAATCACTACTCAATGACATGAAAGCAATCATAAACATTATAATCAAGAACAACAGATGAAAACATATAATCAAAGTATAAAACTAATTAGGTCTCACGAGAATCGACGCCAGTACTTCCTTGATCTTTACCGGAAGGAAGAATTTAGCGAGAATACATAATTGAATTAACAATCAAAAGTATAAATATAAATGATGAAAATTGTTTGAATATGATGATGAAAAGCCCAAAACAAAAATATTGTTCTACGCGGAGAAAGACTGTGCGTGCGTATTTCTGTCTTCTGCGCACAGTCTGCGTACGTATGAAAATAATAGTCTCCAAAAATATTACTACATCCAAAAGATAGATAAGGGATAAAATATGTCTTTCATTATCTATTTAGAACTCAAGAGATAAACACAATATTCTCTTCTAACATTTAGGAGTCTTCAAATCAATCTGGATTCTTCTTCAACTATATTTTGACTGGGCATAATTCAGCACCAAATATCTCCATTAATTCCAGCATCTCCATTTTTTTCTCCTCTTCATCTCCAAGCACATGACCACAAACTGCAGCAACTTGACAATACAATCTTTAAATCTCTAAACTGCTATAACATTCCAAATAACATAAATATCAAAAACTTTAATCAACATTTCAGCTCAATAACAACCCAAAATACATGGTAAAATTGACCCCATCTGATATGAATCTCCTTGCGAAGACTCACGATTTGCGAAATTAATATCTTTGATCTAGTGAAGGGATTTGCAAACCCGCACTATCTCGCACGAAATTGAGGAGTCTAACCCTCGGGGTACGCCTAACTTCGACTTGCTCTCTAACTAGCCCTCAGGATCAGATTACAAGGTTTATTGGTACTTAACTAGCCTTCGGGGGTTAAGCAACAATGGAATAGCTCGCAAGCAAAGTGTATGAACTCAAAAGGTTGTATATTTGATTGATGAAAGTTGTAATATAAAAATAATGTTGAATATCACCCCTATTTATAGTACATAGGTATGGTCTTCAAAAAATACAAATAAGAAACTGAAAAGGATTATGGCAGCTTTAAGAAGCTAAAACCATATTTAACTAGACTACCTAAAATAAATGACTATATACTTCAAAATAAATCTTGAATGAATATTGTCTTATTTAATCTTACCAAATCTAATTCTAGTCAAATCAGAACGGAATATTCTAACACATAAAATAAATGCATGACCGAAACATTAATTCTTCCAAGGCCAATATGGCCAGCGACGGAACTAGGGGGCGAGGGGGTGCTAGCGCCACCCCTAGGATCCGGTGGCCCAGAATTTAGGCCTAGAGCCATCGGAAGCCACCGGATTCTGCCACCCCCTTGAGCCATCGGCGGCTGTTGGATGTTTGCCGTTGCGCAGCGGCTGAGCCGAAGAAGAAGAAGACCATTTTTATTTTTTTCTTTTCTAACTAAACAAAACGACGTCGTTTTGGCTTAAGTGAAACGATGTCATTTTTTTTAGCTGAAGGGAAAAATTTAAGGCCAATTGGGCTGAAACCCAATTGGCCCAAATAAAATTTAAACAACTTACATAAATCCATCCAAGCCCAAATCAGCAAACCTAATATACTCTTGAGTGTTGACATATTTAATTAGACATATTTAATTAGATATATTTAATTAGATATATTTAATTAGATATATTTAATTAGACATATTTAATTAGACATATTTAATTTTTATGCAGTGACAGTTCTTTGTTGTAAAAACATCAATCCCTTTTGGGGGCCAAATACCTCTGATCTCTACCGTAGGTGCCAAAGAAGAATGAGAAGATATGAATCTATCTGATTCAGAAGGTAAGAACTTGCATCAGTATCTAAAAAAAAGGTAATAAAAATTACTAGTTTTAGAACTTGGTTGAACCAAAATTTTTTTCCATCATTGTCTAATAACTTTATTTTTTTTTCAGTTGCTCAAGATATTATCTGAATAAATCTATTGCTAAATTTAATTATTTAAACGTAAAGTTAAAGTAATTATTATGCATTCATATTATTATGTAAACGTTGTTTGTTAAAAAATTATTGTATTTAGCGTTGCAAAAAAATTTTTTGCCTCTTTTTCGCCCCCCCTAACATATACTCCTGGTTCTGCCACTGAACATGGCTGAATTAATGGGCCTTATTCTAAAATAAAATAAATGATCACACTACCTCATTAAAAAACCCAATGGGAAAAAGAGTATAGTGTTATGTTCTAAAAATCCTAATAAATAAAAATAAATAAATAAACCTAATTCGTATCACCATCAAACTACCCCACACTTAGATTATGCTAGCCCTCGAGCATATGCAAATGTAAAACATAAATATAAACGTGGGACTCAATTTTTTTAAAAAAAACCACGACAACACTAAAATAAAAAGTTATCATAGTTAGAATCAAAACACAATCAACCAACATACCACAAACCATTCCCCTTTGCTTATAAAATCACATCATCATCACATTCTAGTAAAAAATATGCAATAAAGTCCAGCCACACAAAAATCATTCAATACCTCTCAAAATTGTAATCAGGTCAATCACACAAATCACATTCAATACTCATCACAACAAATTTTATATACCACTATCTGTACCATATTAATTGAACACTTGATTACAAATCAATGAGGTCTTTATCAGGGTTGTAATGGGGCTAGGGTCAAATAGGTAGGATAAAGGGAATACATGGCTAAAAATATGAGAATATGCAAGTAGTTCATCATCACCCTCATCCTCCATGTTCATACTTTGAATAAAAATGCAACATTAATACACTACGAAGTATAAAAATCACCACTAAGTACTAAACAATGCCCATATTGCACTAAAAAAATTTCAGTTCAATATACATTAGAATTTTTTTTCTTTTCAAATTTATTTTTTCTTTTTTTCAGTCTTTTTTTTTTGCAAAATTTTTCTGATTTTTTTTCTGGACATCATTATTTACAAGTATTTTCTGGGCATACAAGAGCAACAATTCATTCCAAAACTATATATATACTTACCCAATAAATGTAAGTCCAAAACACTCTATGCTTCAACATGTATTAGCACAAAATCTCAATCATATCTAACACATCATACAATTCCAATCCATATCCCAAGCAATAATAAATTACGTACACATTCTCAGAGGGTTAAGAAAAGGTTAAGGCTCTTGTCTAAATATTTAGTGTCTGAAAATACCAAAGAAAGAGTTTTCTGGCTTCAACGGGGCAAACTAGGGGATCAATGTGAGGAAGGAAATATATAGTAGAAGCTAAGTAGGGCTCATTCCTAAGTGCCTCTATCATTTTCATGCTCAAGTATCAAAAACAGTCTCGAAATCATGGCACCAACCAAGCAATAAATATCAAAATATGATCACTTAGCAAAGAGATAAAGAGCTACTTATGATCATCACTTTTTTTTTTCATTTATGCCTCTCTTCTTCTTTTTTGGCTTTTGCTCTTTAAGGTTCAAGTCCTCACAATATATCTAGTTTAAAAGCAAAAAGACTTATTGCACATTCTTCATCCTAGAACGCATATAAGGAATCCATGATTTCTTCAGAAAGGGAAACAATCATTCAATCTTACCACAAACCAAATTTCAACTCTAACCATTCAAATTTCCAATTCAAGGCTGCTATTTTTTTTACTCAAATGATGAAAAAAACTAAAAATATTTTTGTATTTTTTCTCATAATTTTCTGATTTTTTTTGGTTTTATGTTTACACCAAAACTTTTTATGAAAAACAAACTAATGATGTTATACTTCCACCCCACACTAAGACGACACAATGTCCTCATTGTGTAAGAGAGAGGTAACATATGCAAATGATGTAAAAAATATGGTGCCATGCATTTACTCTACAAATGTACTAAAATTCAACTAAAAAGGAAAAGGAAGAAAAAAGAAAAAGGAAAGTGCTCCCTGGGCGGCTAATTAGCCTTGAGGTCAACCAGTGCATCCTGGTTCGCATTAGGCATCCTGAAAACTTTGGGCTAAAAGTAGAATGGCTCGGTTCATATTTGGTTTGCTTTCAAAACCCTCCTTCATCTTTTGGAGATCTTCTTGGAACCTTGTAAGTCCAAAAAAATCAAAGTCGGATGGATGAATAATTTTGTTTTTTTAAGAGAACGAAAATAAAAAAAATAAAAATCTTGGGTTGCCTCCCAAGCAGCACCCTTATTTAACGTCTTAGGCTAGACCACCTGGCTTGCTCAGATCAGCCATATGGAGGCAATGCAAGTGTTATTCTCTCAACCTTGGAGAGCTCCATTCCCTCGGAATACATGACATGTTTGGTCTGATTCTCCCCTAAGAATTCATATTTGAGAGAATCAGCTAATGTCTTCAACTCCACCTTTGGTTCTTTCTTAATCGGAGGAAAATTGCGTTCAGGATATGTGTGATCACCATCCCGAATGATGCTGACTGAGGGACATGTTGCACATCTGATCTAGATCTGGGCGGTAGGGCATACCGACCGAAAGTGGCTGAGAGTTGATTTTTGGAATTTCTATGCAGAAAACGGGCGGTATGGGCATACCACCCGAAAGTGGCTGGGAGCTGATTTTTGGAGTTTCTGAGTGGAATTTGGGCGGTATGGGCATACCAACCAAAAATGGCTGGGAGCTAATTTTTTGAATTTTTGAGCAGAAAACGGGTGATATGGGCATACCGATCGAAAGTAACTGGGAGCTTATTTCTTTAGTGGAGTAAAGTTGCATGATGATTTCACAAAAAGTTTCATCCAAGCCATCCCTAATATCCTTGTCGACCCATCCATTGAAGAGTACCTGTTCCAACTTGTCATCCCTGGAGTACATTTCTATAAAATCATCAACCAACGGGTCAATCACATTAATGGTAAACATAGATTCAAGATCATCCAAGTGTCTCATGGCATCAAAAATATTGAAAGAAACTACATCTCAATCAAACTCAAGACAAAGTGTTCCCTTATCAACATCAATCTTGGTTTTTGATGTCTTCTTGAATGGTCTTCCTAGAAGAATTAGGGACTTATTAGCAGAGAATGAATCATCCATATCAACAATGTAGAAATCCACTGGAAATATCATATCATTTACTTTTACTAGTACATCCTCTATTATTCCCTCTAAGTATGCATTAGACCTATATGCTAATTGGATTATGACAAGAGTTTCCCTCAATAATCCTAATTGCAAGTCATTATAAACAGAGAGAGGCATGACATTAATTGATGCACCTAGATCTAACATGGCTTTTTCAACAGTTTTTGTGCCAATCATGCATGGAATAGAAAACATTCCTGGATCCTTACCTTTCTGTGGCAATTTAAGTTGAATAAAGGCAGAAACATTTTCATCCACCCTAATTTTTGCATCTTTTCCATATCTCATATTTTTCGAACAAAGTTCCTTAAGAAATTTACCGTACTTAGGAACATGCTTTATAGCTTCAATTAAGGGAAAATTTATTTCTACCTTCTTGAAGACCTCCAAGATCTCCTTCTCATCATCTTCCTTCTTGTTACGAGCTAATCTGGATGGGAAAGGTAGAGAGGCCTTTGAGTTAGAAATAGATATCATGGGTTCTGTGTTTACCTTTGATGACTCATTTTTACTCTCATTGGCTTCTTCATGGTGGCTTTTCTCCATGTCAACTTCCTTAGGCTCAAGATCGACTAACTTTTTCCCACTCCTTAATGTAACTGCACTTACATTCTCTCTGAGATTTGGTTCAATTTGGGAGGGTAACATTCCAGCGTTGAACTTCAACTTGTTTACCTCTACAACCATTTGAGTCACTTGTTACTCGATGTTCCCTATAGCAACCCTTGTCTCTTGCTGAAAAGCATTAGTGTTTTTGGCTAAATTCTGCACCATTTCGCTGCTTTGGGCCATAGTCTTAAGGACTTTATTCATAGTGAATCTCTAATCATCTGGTACTAGATTTTCATCACGACTAACTTGTGCTTGATTTGGAGCATACATTCCCAGGTCCTTTTGATTCCATCTGAAATTTGGATGATTCCTCTGTCCTGGATTGTATGTATCCAAAAATGGATCGTTTAGTCTCAGCCTCTGTGGGATATCTTCAAATTTAAAGAAATCTTGTTCGGTATGAGGATCTTGAATAGTAGGGCAAGCATCAGTGTAGTGCCCCATGTGTGAGCAAATTTTGCATTTCACTCCTCCGGCACTCTTCATGGCTAGGTCTTTTACAATTGAAGTGAGGGCATCTAGCTTCTCATCCAAATATCTAGTCTAGACCTATCATCATCTTCATCATATTCATAAGTGACCATATTAAGGATGATCTCTTTTGCTTCTTCCATGGTTTTGTTCAGCACATTTCCTCCACAAGTTGCATAAAAAATCTTCCTGCAATAGAACACATACCACCATAAAAGTAATTAGTGATGAGCTGATATTCAGTAAAACTATGGTTAGGACACTTGCGACACAATTGGTTAAATCTATCCTAATAACTCACAAGACTATCTCCCTTCTTTTGTCTAATACCACTTATTGCATATCTTAAATTGGTTGCTCTAGACTCGGGAAATTTTTTTTGTAAAGATTTATCCTCCAAATCTTCCCAAATTTGAATTGAACCGGGTGGGAGTTCAAAAAGCCATTGACGGGCTTTTCCCTACAATGTGTCTGTAAAGGTGAGTAGTATAATATGATCCTCCAAAAAACCTTGTGGTCGAAGAGTTGCACAGGCGAGGTCAAATTCATCAAGATGGTTATGAGCACTCTCACCTTGCATATCACCAAATTTAGGTAATACTTGAATGAAACCTAGTTTAATCTCGGAGTTACGGTTGATGTTGGGAAAAACAATGCACAAAAGGGCAATTGTGCCTGTAACATCCCATGTCTCTTATACGCTGAACTGGTGGTTCTTCCTCACATGGATGATTGTCAGCCATGTTGAGATAGGTTTTATTGGCAGTTGACTCAGACGTGGAAGGTCCTTTCAAGGTTTTCCTCTGCTTTGTTAGACTTCGTGAGAGTTTCTCAATCTCTGGAGTGAAGATCAATTCTTCTGTACAAGAAGAACGAGGCATAAACCAAGAAAAATGAAGAAAAATAAAAGAAATAAAAGAAAAAATACTGCTTATAACTAATTCCCTGCTACTGCGCCAAAACTTGGCGCGTTATTTTACACCAAAAATAAATCAAGCTCTAAGCAGAATTTTCAGTTCAATAGTATGCGGTCGGTATGTGCATACCAACTAGTATAGTTGCGAGAAGGTTCATTTCCCAAGAGATTCATGAGACTTTTTCCTTAATCTTTAATCTGCGAATTTGTAACAAAAAGAACCAGATGAGGGTACCAAATAAGAGAAACTAAAAGTCGAGTAAAAACAAGAATGAGAAATTGTTACATATTGCAAAAACAATTCAACTATGATTAGAAGATTATGATTTCGATCAATTCCGTACTGGCTTTCTATCTCGATCCTTGATGCAAAGATGACTTTAAATGCATGCATATAAATTGGTTATAGTTGCAAGCAACCAATCTTTCCTTACCATGTCGATAATCAAGAGGATGCCTCACCAATGGTTTCTCTAACTAACATATAACCTAAGAGACGCTCTATAGATTTAATATGATAGCATCATTAAGAATGAGAAAGACCTAATTCATACCAACAAACTCAGACGCTGGATTGTTAAACTAAGACCGTTGTTCCCTACCACTGATTGAACTGAAATCACAATTACGGATGATTGGTTCAATTGGTATTAAATTAACTAAAATGCTATTAAATATTAATCACTACTCAATGACATAAAAACAATCATAAACACTATAATCAAGAACAACATATTAAAGCATGCAATCAAAGTATAAAAACTAATTAGGTTTCACAAGAATCGACGCCAGTACTTCCTTGATCTTTACCGGAAGGAAGAATTTAGCTAGAATATATAATTGAATTAACAATCAAAACATAAAAAAAATGATGAAAATTGTTTGAATAGAATGATGAAAATCCCAAAAGAAAATATTGAATAGCGCAAAGAAAGACCGTGCGTGTGTATTTTTGTCTTCTGCGCACAGTCTGCCTATGTATGAAAATAATAGTCTCCAAAAATATTCCTACATCCAAAAGATGGATAATGAATCATATATGTCTTTCCTTATATATTTAGAACTCAAGAGATAAACACAATATTCTCTTCAAACATTTAGGAGTCTTCAAATCAATCTGGATTATTCTCCTACTGTATTTTGACTTGACATAATTCATCACCAAATATCTCCATTAATTCCAGCATCTCCATTTTTTTCTCCTCTTCATCTCCAAGCACAAATGACCAAAAACTGCAGCAACTTGACAATTCAATCTCTAAATCTCTAAACTGCAATAACACTCCAAATAACATAAATATCAAAATTTTAATCAGGTCAAAAAGAAATAAAGCAACCCTAAAATAAAAAATCATCATAGTTAGAATCAAAACACAATCAACCAACATACCACAAACCATTCCCCTTAGCTTTTAAAATCACATCATCCTCAAATTCTAGTAAAAAATATGAAATAAAGTCCAGCCTCACCAAGATTACTCAATATCTCTCAAAATCATAATCGGGTCAATCACACAAATCACATTCAATACTCATCACAACAGATTTGTATATACCACTATCTCCACCTTATTAATTTAACACTTGAGTACAAATCAATAAGGTTTTCAACAAGGTTGTAACGGGGATAGGGTCAAATAGATAGGATAAAGGGAATACAAGACTAAAAATCTGAGAATATGCAAGTAGTTCATCATCCCCCTCATCCTCCATGTTCATACTTTGAATAAAAATGCAACATTAATACATAACGAAGTATAAACACCACCACCAAATACTAAACCATGCCCATATTGCACTAAAAAATCAACCCCATCAATCATCCTTACAGTGACCAATATTATGGAAAAAGAACTTTTATACTCTCCCTGTTTATCTAATATTGACACACTTTCATTTTTGGGTTGTTTCTTTTATATTGGTGCACTTTCCATTTTTGACAAGATTCGTTCAATTTCATCCACTAATTCTACTTTTTACTTTTTAGATTCAATTTCATTCACTCATTTTCTTCAAGCACATAAACATATGGTGCACCTATTAGTGAAGCGGATGTAGTATTTGGAAATCCATACATGCATGCAACTAAATATATCAAAATAAAGGATCGATTTGATGCCCTAATATTAATTGTTCCCATGTATGATGGCTTTTTAAGTTAATGTTTTTAAGCACGATCAGACATTCAGATGATAGGATTGAAATTCTAACTTTTAGTAGAGGAAATTAGGTTATATTTAGAATCTCAACTGTCTGGGTAATTGTTACAATTAATAGATTAAATGTGCACGAAGTACCCGATCTAACCAGAATATTTAGGTTAGTTGTTTCCGATTTGAGTTGTCGTCTAATTTTATACTTAAAACAGAATTTTTTTAAAAAACATTTGCACATTTAAACTGAGATACTTTGCGTCCTCTGTTTTATTATTTATGTCACACTTACCATAAATGAATGTGTTTTTTATTTGGCACTATTTCCATTTTATTGGCAACATTCCTTCAATTTCATCCACTCGATCATTCTATTTTTTACTTTCTTTATTCAATTTCATCCACTAATTTTCTTCTCCTAAATTCAAATATATAAACCTATGATGTTATAAATAAAAAATAACGGAGGGAGTTTCCGAGTATGTCAAATGTCATTGACCGCCTCTAAGAGATCACTTTCAAAAATTGCAATTTCATCTTGAAATTGCATTTTCCAATTTCTTCTTTAATATTCTTCTATTCCAGTTTCCAAGAGAAAATCGCTTAAACTAATTTAACCTTAAAGTCCTTAGAGTCGAATCCACGAGGGTCGATTGTATAAACCGATTTCATATCTACAAAGGGATAAATACATTTATAACTCTAACTTTAGATGATAAATGTTAATATAACCCTTCAATCTTATAAAATGCAAATTCAACACTAACTAATCATTGTATGTGCAAATTCAACCCTAACTTTTGAAAATTTTGTGCCGATATAGCCAAATTCATTAATTCAGGCATTGACCAAATAAATTCAGGCAAGACCAGGAAATGAAATGACAAAAATTACTCCTTATGACAAACCTATCTTTCCTCTTCAAAAGCTGCCGCCATGCTGCACCATTGCCGACGTGCTCTGCCACTGCCGTCGTCGAGCTCCCTCCGTTGCTCGCCTAATTCTTCTCGATTCCACCTTCTCCATTTTTCTTTTCCCCTCTTCTTCTTCTCACCTAACTCTTTTTTCGATTATACCTTCTCCATTTTCCTTTCCCACATTCTTCTTCTTCTCACTTGAATCGCGCCCTACAACTCCTGCATTGACGACGCATCGTAAGAACTGTGGCTCCTCAGCCCACCTCCGCCTCTACTCGGCTATGTTGCCGTGCCGGAACCGGAGTCGGAGGGCCTATTATGAATGAGTATCTCATAATGACTCATCGACGACGGATAGTTTATCCACCTCCACCCCCAGTTCCCTTTCTATCGCTGCCTACAACCACCTATTGCCCTCCTCCCTCTTCTCCACAGTGGCACCGCCACCCGCCGACATTGGGGGAAGCCCAAACTACCACCGTCGCTCCCATCACTGCACAACCACCCCCAGACGCCACTGTTTCCCCCGCACCCATCGCTCCCTCAACTGTACAACCACCCCAAACGCCATTGTTTCCTCCGCTCCCATCGCTCCCTCCACCGCACAACCACCCCCAGAGCTTATTACCCATCGCTCCCTCCACTCCCTCCACCGTCGCTCCCTCAATTCACAACCCCCATCTCCGCCCTCGTTCCACCACTCCCACCGCCCCCTACCGCCGCTAAGGTCATCGCCAAAAATGGAACGAGAAACATATTAGAGTTGGTTGAATGAGAACGAGAAAGAAACAATGGAACAACAAGGATTTGATCGATGGAACGGGGAAGACAAGGGTTTGATCGATGGGGATTTTCTCTTTTTCTTCTTTCTTTTTTTTGAAAGGGCAAAATCATCTTTTCATGAGAATCCAGCCAAACAAACGGACTAAAAAGTCAGTAGAGTCAAAGGTTATTTTGGCACTAAAGTCATGGTTATTTTAGCACTTCACTCCACCAATTTTGATTGAAAATTTGATATTGTATTTTAAATCAAAGTGGAGGCCAATATTTTTTAAATTTAACCTTTATTATTAATGTTACAATTATGTAACTTCAGTACTCCCTCTATTTCTCTAATAGTGGCACACCACTTTTGGGTGTTAGAATTTAGGAGATGCTAAATGAGTTGATGAAGTTGAATCGAAAGAAAGAAAAGTAAAATGAATGGATAATAACCTTAAACTTGTCATAATTATTATGTGCCAATATAAAATAAACATCTCAAATTAAAGGTGTGCCACTATTAGTGAAACAAATGGAGCATATCGTGTTCCAGTTTTTGGTATGAAGTGCAAAGTTTTCATGTATATGTCCAATGTCCACAACGCGTGAATTTTGTTAACCCGTAGTGTATAAGGATTTCCCCAAGTTTTTGGTCCGCGTTTATTAGGACATCACCTTTGTGTTGTGTGATTGTGAATGCAGCGATGGAACTCAAAATATCCGTAGCGCTTTATGAAGAATATGTCTACGAGACCGTCTCATGGTGAGATTAGGGACTAGAGAAAAAATAGTAAAAATGTAAATTAAATTTGGGGCAGAATATGGAATACTTTGGACTCGGGATTATAAATATAAAGTGCAAAACAATGAGGGACTAAATTGCAAATAAACAAAAAAATCACAAGATGGCCTCAACACCTTCTTCATGCTTGCTACACCATCGCCGCCTCGTCTGCTCCGCCATCACCACCTTGCTCCACCATCACCACCTCATCTCTCTGCCGTCGCTGCTTCACCTCCGAGCCGTCTCCACCTCGCATCCCTCCTTTCGCCGGTGGCGACACAATTGTCCACCGTTGCGGTTGGCGAAGGAAGGTAGACTCACGTTGGGTTCAGAAGATTTATCGGTTTGGCCGTCAATCCGTTTTAATGATAAACGGAGCTCCTTGAATTCATCGCGAAATTGAGATGACGATGCCGTAAAATTCAGACGGGCGTAGCCAAAGTAATTAGAAGTGTTCGCCGTTGGTGGAGATTTCAGTTGTTAGCCAGGATTCGCCGTCGGTGGAGATTTTAGTGTTCGCCGCCGTCGTCGGCTCGACTCACTTAATATAAACAATGTCGGAGAAAACTTAATATAAACAATGTTGGTATTGGTTTATAGTGGGCAAAATTCTATATTTATGGCTACAGTGATTAGCCCTGGATGCAAGTGTGTAGGACGCATTGTTCTAATGTGTCCTCTAGATTTTCCATTTTTTTGGTTCTGAATTCCTGATGACGCATTTGCCAGATTCATCCTCGATGCATTATTTTTTTCATTAGGGAAAGAAGAGGATGCATTGCCAGAATGCGTCCTCGGTTTACTTTTCTTTTAATACAACTTTGCATGAGGACGCATTCTTGCAATGCATCCTCCCTGAGTAGTCAATTTTTTTTTGTAGAGATTCCCTGCATGCACAGCACCTGGTTTACAGGTTTACAGTGAACATCCCATGACCTTGAGGATGCATTCTTGCAATGCGTCCAGGGTTTCTATATCATGCACCAAACACATCCGTTTCTTCATTCTGCCATCCAAACGAATTCATTCCCGTTTCTTCATTTGCAATCCAAACCCGTTTCTTCATCTTGCTCCCTCGTCGGCCGATTGTTTCCCATCCCCATATCTTCATCTTGCTCCATCATTGGCCGAGTTTCGTAGCCGGTCTTCGTTTCCAAAGTTGTCGGGTAATTTTTCTTGCTTTCCTATTGTTGTTTTGGTTGTATATTTTTTTAGTTATCGTGAAATGTTTTTGAACCTCGCAGCCCGAGCATTCTCGAACCGCCGTTGACTGCCATTGACCGCCGTTGACCCCTCTGCAAAATTTTGTAATCTTCTAAAGGTATTTAAAGAATTCATTATCATACGAATGTGTTGATTGATTATGTGCGATTTGGTCTCTAATAATTTTTCGATCGAATTAGGCGTAAAATTATTACTTTTGAAGTACTTGTAAAGTTCTTGTTGATGAAATTTTTTTTAAAGATTGTATGTTGTTTAAGTGATTATGTATCTTGATTCTATGAAATTATTGAAAGAGAGGATGCGTGAATATATGTGAATTGATTATGTGTGATTTGTTTACTATTGTTTGCATTAAAGTTGTAGTAATAGTTTAATTAGTGTGGTACTATTGTTTGGAAAATGATAAAAGCATAATAGTGTACTGTCGTTATGAATATCGAATTAAATGTTATTTATTTGTATAATGCAGTAGTTCTATGTTTTGATTGTGTACCTGTATAGAGGGGGTCAAATTAAGTTTGATTTGACTGTGGGTGTGTATTATGACCCTCCTATACTGGAGTGGAACGTGACTCTCGAAAGGAGGTTAAGCCACTCCGATCTAGTTCATTTAATTTTTACAAGGCTTGGTATTGCAAGTGGGAGATTTTAGTTGAAATTATATTATTGTTGTCCTGAGCTGATTGGTTCGGCCATATACTATTGGTGTTACAATGTGGAAGATGATGAGTATACTGTGATATTCTTCAACATTGTTGATCGAATGTCCTTGTCCTCAGCAGAGTTGTACATTGTTCTGGAGAATGTGTCAAGCACCACTAACCGTGCGGGTGATCTTAGTTCGGGCACTTTCGTGTCATTGTTGAGGAACATGCAGAATTGTACACCTTTGCCAACCTTACCATCCCCTGTTGATTGCCAAGGTATTGTCGTTGGTGAGTCCAGCCAACCCAGTGCGTATGTTCACGTCGATTGCGCTCAGCCGTCCACAAGTGGTGGTATATATAGTGGCCATAATGGGGACCTGAATGAGTTCGATGATGATTATGTGGGTGAAATTGGCGAGTATGTTGTCGGTCATGTTAGGAGCGATGAGGATAGTGAGGAAGGGGAACTTGGTCAAGGCAGTGAAGATAATTGTTCCTTATCAACTGATTCGAATCCATGGGACGAAGATGAAGAAGTCGTGTGCACGAACATTGTATCCCCGTCGTTTCGTAATTTGGTGATCCTGATACGGAGGGTTACTTTAAGGATTATAGGGGCGCTGATGAGGATGTCTATGATCCAACAAATTGTGGTGATGAATTTACTTGTTATGTTCAAGGGATTGGCGAAGTGGAATTGGGTATGTGATTTTGGACAAAGCCAGAATTGGTAGAAGCTATTTCGAGGTGAAGTTCCATGATGAATAGGGAACACAGAGTCGTGGAGAGCCGGTCACGCACATGGTATGCAAAATACAAGGATGTCGTTGAAGGAATCAAAAACTGTCAATGGGTTGCTAGAGCCAGCAAAAAGGCTTCGCATGGTATGTGGGAGATCACCAAATGGGCAAGTAGTCACGCTTGTGTTGGAGCTGGTCGATCGACGAGTTACACTAACCTGACATCGTTATTGATCGCCTAAGCAATTCGCCACCACATCCCTTCTTACACGGTGGATGTACAAGCGCATGTGAAGATGGATTTTAATGTGACCCTTTCCTATAAGAAGGCATGGTATGCTCAACAGAAGGTTATTGATTTGGTGTTCGGAACTTGGGAGGAATTCTTTGAACAGTTACCGACATACATGGATGAGCTAGTCAGGGCAAATCCGAGCACCGTTGTTGAGTGGGCAGATGTACCCGATAGAATACATGGGCGTGGGTGTTGGAAATTCAAGTTCATTTTCTAGGCATTTGGTCAGGCTATCGATGCATCTCGCCACTGCATGCTGGTGATTAGCGTGGATGGCACTCATTTGAGAGGTGCATACAAGGCCGCCGTAGGCAAGGACGTGATTAGAGTTGTGTATGTAATGTGCAAAAATTTTGTTACTTTGTATTTGGTATTTGTGTATTAAGCTATTTTGAATATTTACGATTATGTGTATTTGTCTAAATTGAAGCTAATGTACAATTTGGTTTGAATATTAGTGCACTTGTAATTTTGTTACTTATACGAAAAGCTTGATTGAGCTTTTTTTCCAGGTGATTCTGATTATCAGCAGGGATACACTATGTATCACCCAGGTCCTATTGACGATGAATTACTGTACCTGCAACAGCAGCACTGTGCACGTGCTCTGTACAATGGTCAGTTAGAGGATGAGGCACTGTAGGTGAGGCAGTGCGATGGGGCTTGTTGGACTGGTCAAATCCCTGATCTAGTCATGAGCTACGTGCGTGAAGCTGGATTCCAAGGACTTTTGGATTCTGCACCGATGCACATTGATCATTCTCTAGTCACAGCCTTAGTGGAGCATTGGAGACCTGAGACTCACACGTTTCACCTGCCAATTGGGGAGGCTACGATAACTTTGTAGGATGTGGGCATGCTATGGGGTCTACCGATTGATGGCATGCCAATTATTGGAGTGGACACTAGCCGACGCACAGAGGACTGGCAGAGAATATGTGGAGACTACCTAGGGGATACACCGAACACGAGTGTTATCAGAGGAGGTCGCATAAGGGCCAGTTGGTTGGGAGACTTGTTACACAGTCCATTCCCTGTTGATGCTACTGAGGTAGATTGCCAACAATGGGCTAGGGTTTTCATTTTACTGCTGGTTGGTGGAATGCTATTGTCAGACACATCCGGACACCTTATCCCTTTGCTTTATTTGTCTTTACTGATGGACCTCAGTGCAGCACATCAGTACAGTTGGGGTAGTGCCATTTTGGCACACTTGTACAGGTGTTTATGTGACACTGCCATTCCACAAGTGAAATCCATATCTGGACCACTAGTCTTGATACAGGTAACGTTGTTGGTTAATCTTGTCAGTTGTACATACTGTCGATAGTGACCTCTTATATTATATTAAATTTTATTTAATTTTTTGTCAGTTGTGGGCATGGGAGCGAATCCCATCCATCTGTCCGGCCGGACGACTACCATTGATCGTCACGATGAGTGCTGTTGGATCCAGATACGTATTGAATTAGTCGGGAGTCAGTTTTTAAACTGAAAGGCAATTACTAGGAATGCCTAATAATATTCACTCTGTTCCTAACAGGTAGAGAGCGTGACTCGATTTATCCCAATCACCTATGTATGTACTGAAAGTGTACCGCGATCAGCTCACATCTCTCCATGACAGATAGGTATATTGAAATTCGGATTTCCTAAACTTCAACTAATGGTTAGAAAGGTTTCTCAGAGCTAACCACAAGACCAACATGTTATTACAGTTTATTTGGCAGCCGTACACAAAGGGTGTCGTGCAACAACTCCCACATTATTGTACGGCTAGTAGCGTCAGCTGGCTATTGTCTGTTAACCTCATTAGCTGGCATGTCGTGGAGTACCATCACGTACATCGTGTTCTCAGGCAGTTTGGCCTCATCAATCCAATACCCATCCAGTTGGTCACTAAGGATGAACAAAAAATACTTCATAATAGAGACCATCGAGAGAGGTCAGGATTGGATTGGCGTGTGGAACTGAGAAGATTTCTCAATGCTTGGGAACATCAAGGAGAGCGACAAGTTTATGTGCAAGGGTCAGCGGATCCGTACACACCCAATCAAGAATACATGGAGTGGTATTTTTGGAGAAGAGTGACCCTGATTAATCAGCCAGGCTGGGCCAAAACAATTACGAAGGGCTTTCATGGAGATGGGGCTACTATGGAGTATATGGTATTTCCTTAATGTCTACTAGTTTTCACAATTAATACTATACGTTTCCTCAATATTATTTAACTAACATAGTCACCTCATTGTTGTAGTTGCAAGCAATGTCTCAGATGAGAATCATGTTGGATATGAATTTGGACGACTGTCTCCCACGTATCACGAACATGATCAGGGAGGTACGCGTTGTTGCCACCCGTACTCTACAGTATGCACATAATCCCTCCAGATTGCAGTTTCACCAGCCATTTGTGCACTGTGATAAACCTCCATCGGGTGTGAGATACAATGACATTAGAAGCCACCGTCTAGCTCCACCTGGTCGACAGGGTGGTCGGCGACCGCATGCTCGTGTCCATACAGACCGCATTGGTTCATCACAAGCTGGAACCTCAAATGCGTGTCCGAAAGACGGTGGAGCATCACACGGTGGACCATCACAGTATGACATTACTAAGACTGATTTCAATGCATATCATACACCCCTTCCTAGTCATGCTGGACTGTCACATGGTGGATCCTCACAGTTTGACATGGCTACAGCAGATTTCACGGCATATGTTACTCCCATTGCGAGTCATCAATACATGTCGCATGCTGCTCTGTTAGATACTAGTGGTGTTGCACATGTCCAGCATGGTTCATGCCAGAACACGGGAGATGATACGGAGGAGGATTTTACAGAGGGAGCGCCAGATGATGACATACATTTTTCTCCTGAGATGGCCGTCTCACGAAGCACATTCCGCACCATACGTCCTCCACCATGTGGAACAGGTGGAAAGCTTTGCAGAGGACGTCGTTAGTAGATTACATGATGATATTTAGCACTCATTTAATTACGTTTGACACGTCTTCTCCAGATATTGTACATTTATGTTTAATTATATTCATTCCTACTATATATTACTGTTATTTTTAGAATAACATAAAACAAACACAAGTCTACGAATGCACTATATTCACCCAAAACAAAAATATAAAGAAGGGCAAAATACTGATATGACCCTATGTTTTGGAGGGTTGTGCTAATATGACCCTGTAAAGTTGAAAAGTGCTATTGTAACCCTATGTTTTGCATTAGAAGTGCCGATATAACCCCGTGGCACTATTCCAGCATTGACTTAGTAATTTCCGGCATTGACCAAACCTAAAATGACTAAAATATCCCTAGTCTTAAACCCAATAATATAATGACTAAAATACCCCTACATTCTTCTTCTTCATCATCTCCATAACCACAGCCATGGCTGTTCTGCCACCACCTCTGCTGCACCACCACCTCCACCGCCGCTTCACCACCACCACCGGAATCTGGATTTCCGTCACCACTGCCGCTCTGCCACGAGAGTTCACCGGAATCTGGAAAAATTCCTTCGGCGAACCCACTCCAATCCTCCTCCACCAGTTTGAAATTAACTCACTCCTAACTCCACTGATTATAATTCCGATTCCTGAAGAAAAAAAATGTTGAAATCCATCACATTGACTCATATGCAACACATCAAACTAGATGAATCCATATTCATAAGCATTACTGCATCAGACATTCAAATGCAACTAAACAACATCAATCTGGAAACACAACTAAGCATTACTACATCAGACATAAGCATTTCCGCCTTGACTCGCCATTGTTCCTTCATTCTCCCCTGCGCCAGCTCCCTGTGCCACTTCGCTATGAACAACATCAACAATTTCAATAACCCTTCGTTCTCACTTGCACTGGAAACTCAAGTTCTCGGAGGCCCCAACGTTTCCAACATCGCCAGAACGCTCAGCTCCTCCACCTCCTCCACCTCAACTCCGCCCCTCCACCACATTCCACCCCTGTCACCACCTTCCACCCCCGCCACCACCTTCCACCTCCGCCACCACTAAAATACCCCGCCACCACTAAAATACCCCGCCACCACCTTCCACCTTCCACCACCAGCGACCACCACCGCTGCCCAGCCTCACCATTACCCAGTCAACCCCTCCATCTTCTACCCCCCACCACCACCTTTCAACCCCCACCACCATTGCCCATTCTCCCCAAAAATAAGCCCCTCCGCTCCAAAATCTCACCATCTCCATCTTCCCCCAACTCCAAAACACCGTTGAAGCCCTGCCCGACCCTTCTGCTGCTGGCGCTGACTCGAATAAGCCCTAGCTCAGCTCCAAAATACCGATGTCGACCGACTCCACCCCGATAGAACCACGCTGAAGCTTTACTCCTCCTGATGCCACCCTGGTGAAGCTCGACGCTGCCCGATACCTCTTCGGAGAAGCTAGAGAAAAAGAAGATCTGAGAAGATCCGGGCAAGTCCGACCCAAACTAATGGCAAATTTTGGGTTGGAGGCTGGTGGAGGAAGAAGAAAGGAGGAAGAAGAAAGAGAATAAGAAAAGAGGAAGAAGAAAAGAGGAAGAAGAAAGAGAAGAAGAAAGAGACGAAGAAATGAGCAGAAGAAAAGAGGAAGAAGAAAGAGAAGAAGGAAAGAGAAGAAGGAAAGAGGAAGAAGAAAAGAGAAAGAAGAAAGAGAAGAAGAAAGAGAAGAAGAAAAGAGGAAGAAGAAAGAGAAGAAGAAAGAGATGAAGAAATGAGCAGAAGAAAAGAGGAAGAAGAACGAGAAGAAGGAAAGAGAAGAAGAAAAGAGGAAGAAGAAAGAGACAATGATGACATAATTGTCTTTTAACATTTTAACATTTATTTTTTAAAAAATAGGGGTAGAATAGTCATTTCATGTATTTTTGGCCAAAATCAAGTCGATAGGGTTATATTAGCACATTTCGGCAAAACACAGGGCTATATTAGCACTTTCCAACTTCACAGGGTCATATTAGCACAAACCCTCAAAACATAGGGCCATATGAGCACTTTATTCTATAAAGAATAATTTACAAATTATATATTTTACTGATTAAAATTACAAAATATATATTTTACTAATAAAATGTGGGAATAAAAAAAATTATGTACATATATATGTCAAATTCAATGCCCATTTTTAATAACACGGATTTAAAAAAAGTATAATTCAAACAGTATTTATAAAAATATAACAATATAAAATAAACACATTTGTTTATTTTAAAAAATAAATTCATGAGGATGCATTCATGCAATGCGTCCTCTAAACAATTCGGTTTTTAAAATAAAATAAAAATTTGTGGACGCATTCATGGAATGCGTCCTCTAAACAGAATTGTTTAAAAAAAATAATCTGTTGACGCATTCATGGAATGCGTCCTCTAAACAGAATTCAGAAAAAAAATATAAAAGCCTGAGGACACATTCTGTGAATGCGTCCTCCACAATTGTTTCCAAATATCATACCATGCACAATTGCATCCGGATTTTTTTTATCCTGCATTAAACAATCAAGCTCTCGTTTATAGTGTGAAAATTTTATTCTAGTAGTTTAGTTTTTCCGTATTTTGAAGAGATTATTATGCTGGAATTCGAAGTTGTTGAGTTTATTGGACGATGGCCATTGTTGCGTTGAATTATGTGCGTGACTTGTGGCCCTTTTCATACTTTAGATGCAAGGGTGTGGTGTATGTTCTTTGTGTTCAGAACTCAGCTTTAGATGCTGAGTGTCTGATTAGGGCGGTTGAATCTGACGCTTTAGTCGCGCAGATTCGACTAGTAGTAGTTGGAAAAGTAAAATTAGAAGGGTTTGCCGTCGATGGATATATCAAATAGGTAGGGTTCCGTTGATGGATTTTTCAGGTGAAAATTCAAATCTTTTGTCAAATAGGTATGGTTCGGCACCAACGGATTCGTTACTGGCCAGTAAATTTTGTTACTTTTTGAGTGGGATTTTTTGATTGAGCTGAATAGTTAAAAGCAAGAACACTAAAATCAAAGTAAAAACTCAAACATCATATTATAAATATTGAAACATCATATTATAATGCTGAAACATCAAATTAAAATTGTAAAAAAATACACATCAAGATCAAGCTAATTTAGTTAAAACATTTCAAAATACACATAATGCTCATTTGACATAAAATTAGCTTGTTGGGATGTGATTATTATTTACTGTCATGCTGTGATGTTACACTGTATTGTTGTGAAGGTTCAATTTTTTTGAGTGATGTTACACTGTAATGTTGCGATGACTCATTTTTTTGTGTGTGATGTTTTACAAAAGTATCGATGAAGATGTTGATTTAAACAAGATAATCATATGTTCCACCAAACTTATACATTACACTGTTATTGCATTTCAAATAACTTGCTAAACAACATTCATTACAAAAGGATTCAAATGCAATTAAACATTGCTAACATAAAACAAAAAAATCCAAATAAAACTAAAACATCAAACAATCCAATGTCTCATGTCTAACAAATAAACCATTACTTTTAAAACATCATTCAAACAATACATCTCAAAGAATAAAATTTTATTCCTCCCCCAAACTTGTTTCCCTTCGTTACACACTTATTCACGAACTTGCCTTATCTCTTGCTGCTTTTGAAGAGGATGTCTCTTCTACTCCATCAATGCCAAGATCAAAGGTCGACTCTGGTCCTCCGTTCAAGGGAACATCTTCAGAAGCATGCTTCCTCATAGCATGTTTTTATCATCTCATCACTGGCATCGTAAAACTCTACCTTGGAAAGTGTTCATGTGAAACATAAAACATCACATACAGTAATAAAAACTTCAATGTCTAAAATTAAAATATCACAATAACACACATAACATGACTAACAATTACATGGGAAACATCAAATACGGTATTTAAAACATTAATATCAAAATTTTAAAACATCAATCAGTACACACTAAAATATCAAAAGAACGAAATCGAACATCAGTTGCATACTTAAATATGAAAACACCATGAACATCAAATACTGAAATTAAAACATCACACTAACACAGATAAAAATACTTAAAACCTAAAGCATGAAGCACCGCACAGAAAACCAGAAACATCAACAACATTACTTAAAACATCACATCTGAAAAATAACAAAAATTACAGATCCTACTTCCTTCTCGAATGGACAAGCGTTCTTAGACATCTAAGAAATAGCAACAACAACTTAAAAATTTACACAAATCGTAAAAAGACCTTAAGATATCACACACAATCAAAACTGAACATCAATTGCACACTTAAGCATGAAACACCACAAGCATCAAGCGGTGAAATCAAAGCGTCACAAAAACATTGATAATAGTATTTAAAGCCTAAAACCTGAAACATCACACTAAAAATGAGAAACATCATTACCCGTACTTGAAACATCACTGTTGAAAATTAAGACAAATTCTTCTTCCTTCTCGATTGCAGCAGCAATGATGCAAATCTTCTTAGGCATCTAACGAACAACAGCAGTAACACAAATATTAGCACAAAGGGAAACAAAACCCTAAGATGTCACACACGCAATCAAAACAACAAACTTGAACATCAATTACACAATTAAAACACTACAAGCATCAAATAATGAAATTAAATCATCACACCATGACATATAACATTACTTAAACCCTAAACATGAAACATCACATAGAAAACTTGAAACATCAACAACAATATTTAAAATATCACATCTGCAAAATAAAAATATTTACTAATCCTCTTTCCTTCTCGAATACAGCAACAGTGGCAAAAGCATTCTTAGACATCTAAGGAACATCATCAACGAAAACAAAAAATTAGCACAAATCAAAACAAAACCCTAAGATATAACACACAATAAAAACTGAACATCGGTTGCACACTTAAGCATGAAAACACCACAGGTATCAAGCACTGAAATCAAAACATCACAACAACACTGATAACAGTACTTAAAGCCGAATTTTATAGAGCTGCCAGTAGAGTCTAGGTTGATGCAACAGGCATCGAAGTAAGGTTATAACTTAAAGAATTAATGAGGCCAAAACGAAAGAGTTCGGTCATGATTTAGAAGGTCTGGGGGAAGAGCCTAGGCCGACGCTAGAAGGGTCTCCACGCGCGACCCAGGCATAACTTTATAGAGATGCTAGCAGAGTCCAAGTTGATGCAGCAGAAAGCAAAGTAAGGGTATAACTCAAATATTTAATGAGGCCGAAATGAAAGAGTTCAGCCATGATTTAAAAGGCCCGGGCGCAGAGCCCAGACTGACACCAGAAGGGTCGCCATGCGCGATCTAGGCAGAATTTTATGGAGCTACCAGCAGAGTCTAGGTTGATGCAGCAGGCAACAAAGTAAGGTTATACCTTAAAGAATTAATTAGGCCGAAATCAAAGAGTTCGGTCATGATTTAAAAGGCCTAGGTGCAGAGCTTAGGCTGACTTTAGAAGGGTCACCACGCATGACCCATGCAGAATTTTAGGCAGCTGTCAGCAGAGTCTAGGTTTACACAGCAGGAAACGAAGTAAGGTTATTCTATAAATAATTAATGAGGCCGTAATGAAAGATTTTGGTCATGATTTAGAAGGGTTGGACGCAGAATCCAGGCTGATGCCAGAAGAATCGCCACGCGCGACCCAGGTAGAATTTTATAGGGCTGCTAGCAGAGTCTAGGTTGACGCAGCAAGCGGCGAAGTAAGGTCATACCTTAAATAATTAATAAGGCTAAAATGAAATAATTATGTCATAATTTAGAAGATCTGTGGGCAGAGCCTAGCCCGATGCCAAAAGAGTCGCCAAGCGCGACCCAAGCAAAATTTTATAGAGCTGCCAGCAGAGTCTAGGTTGATGCAGCAGGCAACGAAGTAAGGTTATACCTTAAAGAATTAATGAGGCCAAAATGAAAGATATCGGTCATGATTTAGAAGGCTTGGACGCAGAGTCTAGGCCGACGCTAGAAGGCTCGCCATTCGCGACCTTGGCAGAATTTTATAGAGCTGCCAGTAGAGTCCAAGTTGACACAGCAGGAAGTGAAGTAACGTTATACCTTAAATAATTTATGAGGCCGAAACAAAAGAGTTCAGCCATGATTTAGAAGGCATGGGGGAAGTGCTAGGCCGACGCCAGAAGGGTCGCCACGCGTGACCTAGGCAGAATTTTATGAAGCTTCCAGCAGAGTGTAGATTGACGCAGCAGGTAGCGAAGTATGGTTATACCTTAAATAATTAATGAGGCCAAAATGAAAGAGTTCGGTCATGATTTAGAAGGCTTGTGCGAAGAGCCTAGACTAACGCTAGAAGGGTCGCCACACGCGAACTAGGCAAAATTTTATAGAGCTGCCAGCAGAGTCCAAGTGGATGCAGCAGTCAGCAAAGTAAGAATATATGTTAAACAATTAATAAGGCCAAAATGAAAGAGTTTTGTCATGATTTAGAAGGCATGACAGCAGAGCTCAGGTTGACGCCAGAACGGTTGTCACGCGCGACCCAGGCAGAATTTTATAGAGCTGTCAGCAAAGTCCAAGTTGATGCAATAGGCAGCGAAGTAAGGGTATACCTTAAATAATTAATGAGGCTAAAATGAAATAGTTCGGTCATGATTTAGAATGCCTGGGTGCAGGTCCCAGGCTGACGCAAGAAGGGTCGCCATGCATGACCTAGGCAGAATTTTATGGAGCTGCCAATAGAGTTTAGGTCAACGCAGCAGGCAGCGAAGTAAGGTTATACCTTAAAGAATTAATGTGTCCGAAATGAATGAGTTCGGTCATGATTTAGAAGGCCTGGGCGCAGAACCCATGCCAATCCTAAAAGGGTCTCCATGCGCGACCTAGGCAGAATTTTATATAGCTGCCAGCAGAGTCTATGTTGATGCAGCAGAAAACGAAGTAAGGGTATACCTTAAATAATTAATGAGGCCGAAACGAAAGAGTTTGTTCATGATTTAGAAGGCCTAGGCGTAGGCCGATGCCAGAAGGGTCGCCACGCGCCACCTAGGCAGAATTTTATAGAGCTGCTAGCAGAGTCTAGGTTTACGCAACAGGCAGAAAAGTAAGGTTATAACTTAAAGAATTAATGAGGCTAAAACGAAAGAGTTCGGTCATGATTTAGAAGGTCTGGGTGCAGAGCCCAGGCCGATGTCAGAAGGGTCGCCATGCGCGACCCATGCAGTATTTTATAGAGCTGCCAGCAGAGTACATATTGATGCAGCAATCAGCAAACCATAGTTATGCCTTAAAGAATTAATGAGGGCGAAACAAGAGAATTTACTATGTCACGAGGTAGAATCCAGACTAACAGATGCAGGGTTGCGATGCAGATCAATGACCACAAGAGACGAATTCAAGATGCAGAGTTCCACCTTGATAAACAGGGACGTCCGCCAGCAACGACATTTGGCAAACGTCCACGAGGTTCAGACATGTATTATCCCAATGCCCCGCGCTGTTCAGCAACGCGACATCGGGCTAGGGGGACTTGATAATGTATGAGCCTAAAGCCCATATTCCTATTTACCTTACCCAAATACCCAGCATCCAACCCAAGCAATGAAGAAACCCTACATCTATAAAGTGAGGGGGAAGCCCTCATTTCAGGATAAGATCACTACAGCCTCCACGATACTGTAGCTTCACCCTCTCCACACTCATATTATCCTATCTGACTTGGGCATTGGTGCGGGCATGGCCACAGGCCGCCCGCACGAAGTGAACCGTGTTCTTTTACAAGTACCACACCTACGCCTGAATCATGCTGGAAAGGAGGCCCGAATAGAGGCCTCATCAGAGCTCTCACCGTAGCTCCGACAGACCCTGGACAGCTAGCTACAAGCCAGACCCATGACAAATTTGGGCATTAACAAGAAGTAACTCAAATATTAGCACAAATCAGTAAGAACAACTCACAAAACATAAAAATAAGAAAAATCCCCAAATATTAACATAGTGAGCAACATAAACCTTAGAAAATTACATCAACCAAACGAAGCAAACAAAAATCGAGAAAAACAACAAAATATGCATAAAAACTCTGAGCAAAGACATTACCTTCGAAGATAAACACAAAACAAAGTTCTATTGTGTTTGGCCGCCGGAAAATTTGCCGGAAAATTCATCGAAAAACTTTAAAAATTGAGACGAATCACTGCGCGTAAGAAAAATGAAGAAAATGGAGATGATGAGAGGTTGAATCGAAAAAACAAATTCGAATTGAAAAAGATGGAAGAGAAATGGAGAGGAGGGAGAATAAAGATATTTGAGTTTGAGAGAGAATAAAGATATTTGAGTTGGAGAGAGAATAAGGAGAACGAAGATCGGTTGAATAGAAGAGAGGAAATGTGAGGAGAGAGAAAGTTTCAGAAAATATGAAAGAATAATGAACAAATGTTGATATTTATATATTGACTTAAATGTAAAATGAAGAAATTTTACATCCAACCCCTAAACTTTTAAAACTTCAATTAAAAACCCCATTTACAATTAAATCTCTAATGTAAATATGAGATAGTTTTATAGAATACTTTATCCTTATGAATTATTACCACGCCTTTAGGCTTTAGTGCTGGCCGCAGGATAATGGTTGGATCGGAGACTCACAATCTCGTACTCGCTTTTGCTTATCGATTTGCATAATTAGTAAAAGAGTGGTTGTTGCATCATCTCGTGAGAAAAAGGTTTTGGAATCTATACCTTTTACACCACAAATTCCATAGTAAATTGTCCGAATCAGGTACGTGAAGGTGTGAGTTTCATCATCCTTCAATCTGAAACAATTTGTCATGATTCGATACTTTAGGCACATTTCCATTCGATTATATTTTCATCGATTGTAAAAATTGATTGAAAAGTGTCAAGAACACTATGGAATGGAGGGGGATTGAATTTGATTATTAAAAGGAAGACAAGGAACTTGTGTAATTATATGAGCCGTCTAGCACAGAAAGAACATAGCAAGGATGGAACAGGAATAGTTGTCTACAGAACATACCATGGCCATGATAAAGTCAGGGCTGGCTAACTATTTTGAGCCCGGAAGCAAATTAGAAATATATAGTTCATATATAATATTTATGGTGTCTAATTTTTATAAAATGGAGGCTTGCATAAGAATACAAAAGAAACTGTTGAGGTGACTAATTAAAATATGTGATATTTCCTTTTTTTTTCTCTGTATACTCTTAATTTTTTTTTTAAAAAACGGAGGGCACTAAATAGTTGCCGAATCGGGGGCCTGAAGGGAATGCTTCATATGCCTCATCCATGGGGTCGGGCCTGAATAAAGTCTCACTATCGCAGAAATGTAACATGTGAGATTACAAACAATCTGAATGCGCTAAACCTTTTATTATTAGATGGCAAACTGTAAGTCCAACCCAAAGAGTTATTTTGTTATCCCTTTTCGATGGGACGAGATGAACACTATTTAGCACCACCAACACCACACTAGTGACCACCACTATTGTTGGACCTCCGTCACCGCAAAATTAACCCCACCGTCACGTTCACCACTTTATTATTATTGAAAATTTAGTTTTACCAAAAATTTTTAGTCCTTATTAGTGTGTTCCAACATAACCTATCTAACCAAGCATGCAATAAATTAAAGCATTAACGACACAAGACTTGGTTACGCAGTTCGGTGAAATCCATCTACATCTGCGGGGACTAGCTCACTTCAGAATGAATCCACTAATTAGAAAGATACAGTACAAAGTACATCATACAAAATACTTATCTTTACTAACTATAACGTGTGAATTCTGCAAGCTCCCCTTGCAACCGATCCACCTTGATCAGACTCCCTATGACCTCGAAACTCGTCGATGCTGGATCTCCTCCTCCCGAGGAATTAAGGCATATGATTTTGAACTTTGAACAGCAGGTCAAGTATGTTGGAACATAGAATTCTGGCTCTTTGCAATTCTCTCGAAAGATTGAAAATTTGTGTGCATATTTTCTTCTGATTAAAACCGTGAACAATGCAGCCGTGGTTGTCCTCTTTTATATCCATGAGCAGATCGGAATACTCCCTGATTATCTCCACAATATTCCTATTCCAAATCTGCTTCTTGAAACTTATCAAAATCCCATAAATAAAGGGATTTTCCTTACCACAATATATCCCATATATTCGAAAATCTCAACTCCATATATGTAGGGATTTTCCATAAATCAACTATGCTTCCATACGCCTAATATATAGCAGAATATACAGATTTCCATAACCCACAAATACCATAATATTCTGTCTTCTTTTTCCGTAAACATCCTTGGCATAAATATGCTGTTTTCGCATGTTCCAACATGGAAAGTTTTTCGTTTCCAAATTTGTTCACAAAAACTGCCAATTAATTATTCAATGCATATCTCTTGACTTTACAATCTCCCTCTTTGGCATTTTGTGGACCCATAACTTTTTGGCCATTAATCACACAACAAAAAACTTGTCATCATACATATAGGTCTTCCAAACTCCACCTATGTTGGAACATATGCACAATATGCACAATACTGAATCTGAACCAAAATTGAATACCAGAATTCCAATAAAATATGAATACCGAATACCAAAAATTTAAGAATTCCATAAAAAATAAACTTTCAGATTACAGAGCCAATACAAAAAAATTCTCCCCCTGGGACCACACATATGCCAAAAGCAAAAAACATAAAAAAAATATAACACAAGCATCAAGTAGGCTCCCCCTGACTTTGACCTCTATGTTGGAACATAGAGAAGAAATCTAGTTTAGGTGCAGGATTCCAACCGTACTTTCTCTTCCTCAAGATTTGCTTTTTCTGCCTTTAGCACTGCCATTTGAATGGTTATTGCTCCCAGTCTAGCATTCAGGGCTACTAGTTTAGTCTTCTTTTCAGCCGATGAAGAAGTTGACCCAGAAGTACTCCATGGTAGATCATGCACATGCCTTAACCCGAATGTCTTCTTGTTTGGCCTCAGGAATTCCGTGTCAATCACAACATCTTTTACCTTTCCTTTTACCTTAGTGCTTTTAGCCAATGATGAGATCAACTCTGGATAGATAGTAGCATGTTTGGCTTTGAGAGCAGTGGCTTGCCTGACCAGATTTTGCTGAATAAACAGTCCAAGATTTACAGGCTTGTGTGTTCCATTACAGTATAGCAACTTGGCCATTTCTCTTGTCAGTGCAGCAGTATTTGAAAGATGGCATCTAGCAGTAAACTGCAATCTGATACAGCCCGAAAAACCTTGAGGACAAGCATGAAGCTTGTGAATACCCTGTTGCAGGCCACTTTTCCTTGTATCCACCTGAGATAGTTTCCAGAATTTGATCATCCGTGACTTCCAAATCCTCTAGAAACACTCCTTCAATCTCTGGTGTTTGAAGCCCCAATACCTTGTTGATTCTGGCAGCAGACAAATCCATCATCTTTCCCCTCATAAACCCTTCCAAACCAAGGGGAATCAACTTCCAAATTTCCAGCCATTAGGTTGGATTACACTTAAATGACAACTTGCCCATACTGAAGCTGAACAGTGGCCACTGTTTTCATTCCTATTAACTCCAAAAAGTCTGAAAATCCACACTCCATGTATGCTTCTGAATATACCGGTCTCTCGGGAATAAATTTTCTCTCAGCAAAAGCTTCTCCTATTTCTTCACCTTTTAAATCAAAGTAAGAAAATGAAAGTGCATCACTTACTAGAAGGGGAGGAAGTACTTTCTGCTTGGTGTGTTCCTGTCTCTTCTTGGTTCTTTTTGTTTGTGGGGGTACCTCTGCATCAGTAGCCTTCCTCTTGCCCTTGGCTGACTGAAAAAATCCTCTAGCACTTCATCACTTGAATAGTGCATCTCAAGATGTTCCTGTGTTGGAACATACTGATTATTCTCTGCTCCTCCAGTTTCAGCAGTCTGTGTTTCCATATTCAGATCATCTCCTACTACTGATTCTTCACTGTGATCTCCTTCTTGGTCATCATATGCATCACCAGATATATTAACTTGGTCTTCTCCTCCCATATCAGCATCAATATCCATCTCTTCACTGCTTTCATCCTTAACCTGCTGTGTTGGAACATATGCACCGTGTTCCTCTTCCTCACTGTCTGAGAGATCAATCACTATTGGTTTCCTTCGTTCCTCCATTCTCTGTTTAGTATTTGAATCAAAGAATCCAACAGGTAGTCTATTTGTATACTTTATAACCTCCATTCCTACAGCTTCTTCATCACTAATATCCCTCAAAAACACATAACTTGGATAGGTCATACGGCAATAAACATGAAATTTGTCCTTTCCTCTGTACTCCCTATATCTTCCTCTTAGAAATTTAACCTTCCAATTTTCAATACTCCACATATCTCCAATATCACCAGTCACTAATTCTGTAACCTTAACTGTCAAGTATTCCCCTTCTATACTCTTGATTTTGGTCAGGTCAACTATCACTCTATTGGCCTCTAACCATTCAAATATTTCATCTACGTTTTTGAACTCCATTCACATAATTTTTAAAGTAGGGGGATCATGACATGTTACCTTCCCATATGGACCTTTTCTTTTGGCACTGGTGTGTTCCTCCTGACCATCGCCATTGCCGCCTGAACCACTGGTTTCTTCCTTTTCTTCACCACCATCTGTTACCTCGGCCTCGACATTCTCTTCACACTGACCGTTATTTTCTTTGAGAAGGACTCCGACCTCTATATTGTCAGTCCCCTGTTCATCCTCCATGATTTCTGAAGGTTGAGGGGTTCCTGGAGTTTCTTCTTCTAGTGTGGGAGATTTAGGGATAGAAACCATTCTTCCGTAGGGATTTGATGAGTAGAGGGATCGGGAAGTATTTTTGACAAGAGGATTCGAAGAGAAATACGGATGAATATGAAAGTAGCCGAGAAGAGGGGGGTATGGAAGGATTTGGACAACTTAGAAACCAACACCAACTCTTCACATTACTTCCTCGTTTGCCGCGTAAACCTTTTTCCTTTTACAAGATTTACAATGATTCTTTCTTGTCAACTCAAGACTACCAACTTCTAACATACCATAACTTCCAACTTCTATTTTTACACCATTTCTTCTTTTCATTTTTTTTGAATTTTTTTGACAGAAAATAATAAACAAAATAAAATATTTACACTGAACTAAAGGCAATGATTACCTCAAATTTGATGAACACCTAAGTATTGTCTAAGACTTTCAAAAGTAACAGTGTCCAACGGCTTTGTAAAGATATCAGCAAATTGCTCGTGTGTTGGAACATAGACTACCTCCACTTCCTTCATTTCAACAAGATCTCTAATAAAATGATGCTTTATGTCAATATGTTTTGTTCTCGAGTGCTGGACTGGATTTTTGAGATATATGTTGCACTTGTGTTGTCACATAAAATCTTCAAGGGGCATTGATGAATTCCATAGTCTTTCAACATTTTTTTCATCCATAATAATTGTGCACAACAGCTTCCTGCTGCAAGATACTCAACTTCTGCAATAGACAAAGAGATCGAATTTTGTTTTTTACTATACCAAGACACTAAGTTCCTACCAATAAAGAAACATCCACCTGTGGTACTTTTTCGATCATCAGCATTACCAACCCAATCAGAATTACTGTACCCAATCAACTCAGAATCTTGATTCTTAGAATACCAGACACCATACTCAGAAGTCCCACATACATATCGAATAACTCGTTTAACTGCAGTGAGATGCGACTCCTTTGGATCAGCCTGAAATCTTGCACAAATCCCAACGTTGAAACATATATCTGGTCTACTAGCTGTTAAATACAATAAACTTCCAATCATGCCTCTGTATAATTTCTGATCAACTGCAACTCATTTCTCATCATTTACCAGTTTATCAGAAACCCTCATAGGAGTTCGAACTAATCGAGCATTGCTCAGACCGAACCTCTTAACTAAATTTATAGCATACTTACTCTGATTTATGAACAAACCATTCCTTCCTTGCTTGACTTGCAATCCCAGAAAGTATGTGAGCTCTCCAACCATGCTTATTTCAAATTCAACTTGCATGATGGTGACAAAATCATGTACCATAGAAGATGAAGTGGATCCGAATACTATATCATCAAAATAAATTTGAGCAATCAGAAATTTTGATGCCTTTTCCAGCATAAATAAAGTGCGATCTACTCCCCCTCGACGATAACCTTTCTGAAGAAGAAAGTTAGTAAGTCGTTCATACTATGCCATGTGTGCTTGCTTTAGATCGTATAGAGCCTTCTTGAGATGATACACATGATGTGGATAATGAGGGTCATTTTCATTCACCACTCCATTTAGAAACACACTCTTGGCATCCATTTGATACAACATAAAGTTCATAGAGCAGGAAATAGCAAGTAATATTCGAATTGACTCTAACCTGGCAACTGGTGCAAATGTCTCATCAAATTCGAATCCTTCCACTTATGTATATTCTTGAGCTACTAGTATGGCCTTATTTCGAGTAACTTGACCATCAGCATCAGAATTATTCTTAAAGATCCACTTCGTGCCAATGACATTAATGCCTTTGGGCCGAGGAGTAAGATACTAGACGTCATTGCGTGCAAACTAACCTAGTTATTCTTGCATAGCAGCAATCCAGTACTCATCAAGCAAGGCTTCTTTGTAGTTCTTGGGTTCAATGAGAGAGATAACGCAGTGCAATCCAGCTAGCCTTCTGTAATCCACTTGAGGAACCGATCGAGTACTTCTTATGATTGATTCAGGTTGGTGCTGTATTGGAACATAGGGTTCAGTAGCGGGGGATGATGTTCCAACATGCTCAGCTTCGACAGGTTCAGCACCAATCTGCTCAGATGTTCCAGCATGTTGATGAAGTTCAGCTTCAACTAATGGATCTGCCTTGTCAGGTTGACGCGGTTGTGTTGGAACATAAGTGTTACCAGGTTCTTCTACAACATCTGACTTTTTTTCTTCCTCTATGAGAGTGTTGGTTCAATGATTATAAACTCTATAAGCACGGCTGTTGACAGAATACCCAAGAAAAATTCCAGTATCACTTCGATTGTTGAGTTTTGCCAACTGCTCTCTGTCTCTGAGAATGTAGCACTTGCTTCTGAACACATGGAAGTATGGGACATTAGGTTTCATGCCCTTCCAAATCTCGTAGGATGTTTTGCTAGTGAATGACCGAGATATACTCGATTAATTGTATTACAAGCTGTATTAATAGCTTATGCTCACCATTTCTTGTGAATTTCTTTCTCAGCTAAGCCATCTCTTGCAAGGTTCTATTTTTCTGTTCTACAATACCATTCTGCTGAGGGATAATAGGTGCAGAAAATTCATGTTGAATCCCGAGCTCATCACAAAAATCACTAAATTGAGAATTCTCAAACTCTCTACCATGATCACTACGAATTCTAACAATCTTTCCAACTGGACTTCCCTTTTCAGTTTGTAACTTTATTACCAGACTTCTAAATTCTTCTAACGTATCAGATTTATCTTTCAAAAAGGCCACCCACGTAAATCTGTAGAAATCATCAACACATACAAAGATATATTTCTTTCCACCTATACTAGGTGTATTGACTGGACCCATCAAATCCATATGTAATAATTCCATATTTCTAGAGGTGGTTATATATTGAACTGAAGAATGGGGAGATCGAATTTGTTTACCTTGTTTACATGGTTCACACACAATTCCGTCCTTGCTGGTTAAGATAGGCATACCTCGTATAACTTTTGCATTTGCAATCTTCACCAATGTTTTGTAATTGATGTGACCGAGCTTCTTGTGCCATAGAACTCCTTCGTCTTACTTCGAGATCATACATCGTACTTTCTGTTCCAACAGATTACAATTATCTGAAGATCTTATGCCTGAAAGAACCTTGGTTTCTCCGTATCTCACAACACATTTGTCTTTCTGAAATTCCACCGTCATATTTTCATCACACAACTGACTTATGCTCAACAGATTTACCTTCAGCTCTTCAACAAACATAACACTAGTAAATACTGGAAAACCTTCAATCTTTAATTCACTTTTCCCAATCACTCTACTCTTCTTTCCATCACCGAAGGTCACATATCAACCATCGTATGGTGTGATATTTGTGAGAAATTCTTGAGTGTCAGTTATGTGGTGAGAACAACCACTATCAAAGTACCACGAATCTCTGGAATATGATATAAGCGAAGTATGTGCAACTAGACATGTGCCAGATTGTTTGACAACCCATACCATTCTGACCAATTTTATTTTCTGGACCTCGCCTATGTTGGAACATACCAAGAGTTGTCGTCCTAACACTTGATCTCTGATCTATTTCCTGCATTGTTCCTCTGAATGATCTTGATATGAGCAATAACTGCAGATGAGCGGTTTCCTTTGGTGAGGCTTGCCAAACTTCCGTTTTACCACTCGAATCTTATTCTTGAGAGTTACTGGACTCTTAAGTATCTTGTGTGCATCACCCTTGAGTGGGTTGTAATACCCAATACTGTGTCGATCACCAAAGTTCCTTCCCATGTCCAGAATATCGTCAAGCTTTGCTTTTCCAGAGTTCATCTTAGAAATTACTGCTTCAGAAGTCCCAGCTCTCTTGATTGCTAATATTAGCTTCCTATTTATTTCTTTATTCTCCTTTCCAAGTTCAACAATTTTCAATCGCAATTCTCTTTCTGTTTCCATCAACTTCATTTTTTCTTCCTTCAGCTCTTTGTTTGTGTCAACTACTTGAAGCCACATAGCGTACATCTTTTCATAAGTGCTGTAGATTTCCTCATCACTTACAGAAATTCCATCGTCTTCATCACTGGGTGCTTCATACGGATCTATGTTGTAACATACGGCTTCGACTTTGTCCAGTGTGTTGGAGCATCCATCCTTTGATGTATCATGAATTTTTGCTCCAAATGCCACATAGTTGCTTGTAAGTTCCTCTTCGTCTTTCTCATCTTCTTCATCTTCACTCTATGAGGTGACATATGATTTTTCCTGTTTCTTCCGGGTATTTACACATTCAGCCTGAATATGACCATATCCTTCACATTCTCTGCATTGAATTCGTCCAGGCTTTTTTGGTTCACTAATTTGATTTTTGAAGAACTGTTGATTTCCTTGCTCAAACCTCGTTCCACCATTATTTCCAGAATCCTGTGGCCTTGGTCTATTTCCATCGAACCTCTCCTGAGATTTCTTGTTAACTACCTTCTTCAGCATCCTTGAGAAGTTCTTCGTGATAAGTGCAAGTTTTTCAATTTCATCATCATTATCACACTCGTGATTGTCCTTTGATGAAGATGTTTTGAATGCCAATTCCTTAGGGACTCTTTTTGTAGCTTGTTGGAACGTCATCTCATATGTCTATAATGATCCCATTAGTTCATCTAGGCTCATGATGGCTACGTCTCTTGCTTCTTCTATTGCCGCAACCTTTATTGCAAATCTCTTAGGAAGTGATCTCAATGTCTTTTTCACCAACTTCATCTTTTGTAAACCGTTCCAAGTTGATATGCCATGTTGGAGATGTCCCTGAGTTTTTCGTTGAATATAGCAATAGTGTCATCCTCCTCCATCTTGAATTTCTTTAACTTTGTAGCCAAGATCTGTAGTTTAGACTCACGAACTCGACTGGTTCCTTCATGAACAGTTTGTTGAATATCCCATACTTTCTTGGCTTGATGATATGTAGAGATGAGTTTGAACTGGTTTTCATCAACTGCAGTGAAGATTGCATTCATTGCCTTTGAATTCGCCAGAGATGCCTTGAGCTCATCAGGAGTCCAACTAGCTTTGTTTTTGGGTTTCTGCTCCCTTTGACTTGACTCTCTTTCTATCGCCTTAGAGCTTGTATCTTTCGTAGGGTGATTCCACTCGTTCTCAACATAGAACCACGCAAGTTCATCCAGTGAGTTAATGAAAACTCTCATGCGCGCCTTCCAATAATTGTAGTTGTTGCCTTAGTAAAACCAGATTACGCTTTCCTTGATACAACCAAGGGAATAATAAGTGACCAAGTTCTGATACCAATTGAAAATTTAGTTTTACCGAATTTTTCTAATCCTTATTAGTATGTTCCAACCTGACCTATCTAACCAAGTATGCAATAAATTAAAGCATTAACGACACAAGACTTGGTTATGCAGTTCAGTGAAATCCACCTATATCTCCCAGTTTAGAATGAATCCACTAATTAGAAAGATACAGTACAAAGTACATCATACAAAATACTTATCTTTACTAACTATAACGTGTGAATTCTGCAAGCTCCCATTGCTACCGGTCCGCCTTGATCAGACTCCCTGTGACCTCGAAACTCGTTGACGCTGGATCTCCTCCTCCCGAGGAATTAAGTCATATGATTATGAACTTTGAACAGCAGGTCAAGTATGTTGAAACATAGAATTCTGTCTCTTTTTGCAATTCTCTCGAAAGATTGAAAATCTGTGTGCAGATTTTCTTCTGATTAAAACCGTGAACAATGCAGCCGTGGTTGTCCCCTTTTATATCCATGAGTAGATCGGAATACTCCCTGATTATCTCCACAATATTCCTATTCCAAATCTGCTTCTAGAAGCATATCCAAATCTCATAAATAAAGAGATTTTCCTTATTACAATATATCTCATATATTCGAAAATCTCAACTCCATATATGTAGGGATTTTCCATAAATCAACTATGCTTCCATACGCCTAATATATAGCAGAATATACAGATTTTCATAATCCACAAATACCATAATATTCTGTTTTTTTTTTCTGTAAACATCCTTGGCATAAATATGCTGTTTTCGCATGTTCCAACATGAAAAGTTTTTTATTTCCAAAAATGTTCACAAAAACTGCCAATTATTTATTCCATGCACATCTATTGACTTTACGATTATCAAAATATAAAAGTATAAAAAAGGGTACGAATATATATGTTGCAATGTATCAACTACCATTTTCAGCCATTAAAGTTCTTCTTCACAGCTTGCAAAAATGTAAAAAGATAATTAAAAAAAATCCTAAATGCGTAACTGTATCTACGAATAAAAAAGCACAAGTACAAATTACGTAAATACCCAGATGATGAATTCCTTGTTTGTCGCTCACACAGCCAACCAAGAAATCCGGTAATCTTATCCTACCTATACTCCCAATTCTCCCACCAAATCTGATTCTTCCAACCACTTGCCACCAAAACAAACGAGAATTCAAAAACTAAACCAGAAATCAGACCCCAAAAAAAGTGCTAAAAAAATGGCTAGAATCATCCTCTCCAATGCAAATGCCTTCCTCCCCGGTCTCCAAAAGCACAGAGTTGCAGCAGCACACAATCAAGATTGCTCTTCTGTGACCAAGAGGGACCTTTGCCTCAGCCTCACCGCAGGGCTCCTGTTTTCCCGTTTTGATGCCAATGCGGCCATTTTAGAGGCTGATGATGACCAGGAGCTGATGGAGAAGGTCAAGAATGATAGGAAGAAGAGGCTTGAGAGGCAGGGGGTCCTTAATTCTGCAGTTCAAGAGACAGGTTCCCAACATTCTTCCTTCGTACCCTTTTGGATGTTTTCTTGCTTTCATAATTTTCTCATGCTAGTTCTTTGTGTAGCCTGATTTTTGGTTCTTTCGAGTCTATGGTACTTGGATAGTTGGGTGCTGAATCTAAATGTAGAGAAAAGGTTGGGGTATATCGTCCTACATGGGAAATTGATACACTTTATAGCAGTCTCGATTCCATTTCCATAACCCGGATTCCATGCCAACATACTGACACTTGAATTAGGCCTACAGGAAGTATAACACTGGAGCTTGTGTATTTAGAATAGAAGCATTGAGTTTGTCGTAGATTGCCACGGATAGGTTAGATGTTGTCTAGTCTTCATTTGAGAGTTTATGTAGAAGTTTTGCTATAATGCTGCTTTGAGATTCTTGCCTTGGAAAAAGGGTGGCTCCATTTTTTACCATTTGTCTTCATATTCTGTTGATTTGCGAGTTTGTGACTGGGATTTCTTCGATATTTTCTCTAGCTTGTTAATAGAACCAAACCTAATTTGCAATGTTGTAAGGTCCGTTGCGCTAAGGAAATGAATGACTTTTGCCCATAAATTTGGTGATCTTGATGTGTCATCAGATTGTTTTCTTGTGGTTGACTGATGATAACTTTCAGATATACTGATTTGTGTACGTGTTGGATTTCTGGTTGCCAAGTGGAGGAGATGTTTTTAGTTTGTGATTGAAACTTGAAGAAAAATTCTGAGAAGTAATGTTCACCATCAAGATAACTAAAAACTTCCTCGGTCCGTGTTGCTCCATTTTTGTTTTGAATCGATAGGATCAGTAATCTGGCAGCTGCACCTTTCAGCTTCGCAGCATTCTAGTTTTGAAGTGTTGGAGGGAAGTTGATAACTTGATGCATATTAGAGAAGCTCTTTAGGTTCGTGTGATTGTTGGGAATGTTATCAATTCTTTTCCTTTAGTGGTGCAGCATACTTGCAAGACCTTGTTTACAAGCTCAGTACAGTAGGTCAGGCGATTGAGAGGAATGATCTTTCAGCAGCTGGTTCAGTTCTTGGGCAAAGTAATGATACTGATTGGGTCAAAAAACTCAAGTCAGCCTTTAACAAGGTCACTCTTAGTTCTGTAGTGCAGCTTATGCAGTATTATGAAGCTCATTTTCACACGTTTTGTTCCAATCATTGTACAGTTGAGCTCTAGCGACGAGGAGAAGAGTGAAGTTGAAACTTTTAGCACTTCATTCGATTCTCTGATTTCATCGGGTAAGATCTACGAACCATGGTCGGTTGGTTATTCCCTCCTCTACACAGACCATTTTCTAGTTTATGAACTGATGTTGGTTGGTTATTCGCAGTGAGGACAAACGACGTTGAAGCATCTAGACTAGCTTTCGTGACTTCAGCGAGTGCATTCGAGAAGTGGACGACCTTGACAGGGTTAGATGGAAAGCTTAAAGGGCTTTGAATTCAGTCGGTACATCAGAGAGGATTTCATCAAATTTTCTCAGCTGTTTTGCTTCCATGAGTTGTAAATTTCTGAAGCTTTGTGATAAAGCATGATTTGTGTTCAGAATTTTGATGTGATTAACTCCACAGAATTCATTAAATCTTTCAATGTATAAAAATACATACGTATGTCTTCAACTCTTTTTTTTTTTATGAACATTTTCGTATATGAATGACCAAACTCAATTTACATTTGGGCTTTTAGCTCCAGGCTCATTACTTTCTATCCTTCATTTTATTTTAAGCAAACTAAAAGCAGAACCAACTTAACATAATCTCTGTATCTTAAAAGCGGCAATCCAAGAATGAACAGTTATATTTTGTCGTTGTTAATTCATTTTCTTTTCCTTTTTTTTAAAATTTCTTCTTCCCATCTATACTAATACGTGTCATCATGTCTCTCTATGTGCTTCTTCTCTTTTTCCACGGCCGTACATGCGTCCTGCACTCCTGTGGGCTGTGATTAATAATGTATGTTCCTCTTTTGTTAATGTGGTGAGTAAAGCAGCATCATCTCATCTTTAATAATCTTCCTTTCTTCCGGTGAATTTGATCTTTCTGATGTTTAATTTTCTCCTGCGTCAAATTGCTCTATTCCTCGATCGGCAACAATGGCTTTGAGGATGACAACTCCTCCACCGCCTCTATTTCCTTTCAAGGTTTGTACAATCTAAAATTTGCTTCTTTTTTATGTCGTTGTTGTCATTCGTTTTGCTTCATTACCATGGCGATGACGCTGGTTGTTCTGAATTTATAGGGTTTCAGATTTGGTGATGATGTTAAGGATCTGGTTGAGTTGGTAATGAATCTGGGGCTGAAGGGTGAAGCTCAAGTGTTCGACGAAATGACCCTTACAGAGGTTTTCATCATCTACGTTGGCCTAGCGCCAAGGAGATCATCCATAAGTGGTAGAAGTATCCCAACCTCGCCATCTTCCATTTGTACAAGAACCCTGTAAGAAATTATTCCGTATTTGTGTGTTTGTTAGTTTTTTTGAGGGTTCAAGAACAGGATTCGAGTGGAGAGGTTCGAGTGGTACTGGGTTTGAGTGGTACTAGTTCGAGTGGTGAGGGTTCGAGTGGTAAGGGTTCAAGTGGTAAGGGTTCAAGTGGAGAGGGTTCGAGTAAAGGTTTCGAATGGTATTAGGTTCGAGTGGTGCTGGGTTCGAGTGGTACTGGGTTCGAGTAGTGAGGGTTCGAGTGGAGAGGGTTCGACTAGAGGGTGTTCGAGAAGAGGGTGTTCGAGAAGAGGGGGTTCGAGTGGTCCCTGGATGAACAGTAAACTTCAATTGTAATTTCCTAATTTTGTTTTTTTCCTCCCCCTCCTACGTATTATTGTCTATTTTTATCCGTTCTCCATCATTCAATGCATGTCCTCTACTTTTATATGTGGCCATATCCGAAGCTCTTTCCAATTACACGTATCTTCTCTTTTTTGCTTCCTGTCTATGTTTATATGTTCTCCATCATTCAACGCGTGTCCTCTACTTTTATACGTGCCCATATCCGAACCTCTTTCCAATTACACGTATCTTCTCTTCTCCTTCATTCAACGCGTGTCCTCTACTTTTATACGTGGCCATATCCGAAGCTCTTTCCAATTACACGTATCTTCTCTTTTTTGGCTCCCTGTCTATGTTTATTAGTTCTCCATCATTCAACGTGTGTCCTCTACTTTTATATGTGCCCATATCCGAACCTCTTTCCAATTACACGTATATTCTCTTTTTTGGCTTCCATAAGATTTTGCTCTCAGATGGTTGAGTTCCTATCCTTGCACAATTCCACAAGGTAATTTCATAGTTTTCCTAACCAAAATTGCCCGCCTTTTCCATCAGCATTGCTCCTATTTTTGTAATGTTTCTGGTATGCTTTCAATTTCTTAGTCGAAATAGAGTCCGACAGAATGTGATTTTGGCCTTTTCTCTGGGTTCCTAATGTTCATGTGTTCTTCTCCTTCAACCTACCGAAGTTTAATTTGTGAACGCAAGGTGTTATTGCCTGACTTGTTTTCCTAATTGTTTTCTCCTTCTTATTCGCAGAGGTCGTGCCACCGCAATTTAGTACAGCTACATGAATTGGGGGATTCTTTCTGACAGAGTTTGGTATGAAGAAGCCAATGGTGGCGATGTATTTTTCCTCGAAATACCTTTTTCTGGGTTTTTATGCATGCTTATATCATTGTTTTCTTAGTTTGTTGAAAATATTTTTTTCCATTTGTAGTGATTCAGTGATTAAACTGTGATTTCAATTATGGAGCTTAAGTTGGAGCTGGAGCTGAGAAGTGAGAGGAAGCCTTTTATAGACTCCACCTTTTTATTCATCTAATCCACAGGTGCTAATTTCGTGTACCCAGCGTATGGCCTTTTTTTTGTCGTGATGCTTGCCAAATTGTCCGTTTAGAAGAGTCATTAACATTACTTCTGAATTCATCTGTAAAATAGGTTATATAATTTATCATTTATTAGTGTTACGCCTTTGTTAATGCTCTTTTGTGGCATGGAGCGTCAAAACCCAGCGCAGCTCTTTTGTGGCATGGAACATCAGAAACCAGCGGAGTAAGAGGCGAAGAAATGTTTCAATCTCGAGTAAAGGGGTTTCGAGGGTTCGAATGGTGAGGTTCGAGTGGTGAGAGTTCGAGTGGAAAGGTTCAAATGGAGACGGTTTGAATAGAGGGTTTGAGTGGAGAGGGTTCAAGTGGTACTAGGTTCGAGTTGTACTGGGTTTGAGTGGAGAGCGTTTGAGTGGAGATGTTCGAGTAGAGAGGGGTCGAGTGGAGAGCGTTTGAGTGGAGATGTTCGAGTAGAGAGGGGTCGAGTGGATAGGGTTCCAGTGGAGAGGGTTCCAGTGGAGAGGGTTCGAATGGAGGGTTCGAGTCGAGGGTTTGAGTAAAGGGTCCGAGTGGAGCAGTTTGAGTGGAGAGGTTTGAAGGGTACTGGTCAGAATGGTGAGGTTCGAGTGGTGAGCCTTCGACTAGTAAGGGTTCAAGTGAAGAGGGCTTGAATGGAGAGGGTTCGTCTGGAGAGGGTTCGACTGGAGAGGGTTCGAATGGAGAAGGTTCGACTGGAGATGGTTAATTTGAGTCGAGTGGTTCGAGTAATAAGAGTTTGAGTGGAGAGGGTTCGAGTGGAGTGGGCCAAGTAGAGTTTTGAGTGATACTGGGTTCAGGTGGTACTGGGTTCGAGTGGTACTGGATCCGAGTGGTACTGCTTCGAGTGGAGAGGGTTCGAGCAGAGAGGCTCGAGTGGAGAGAGTTCCAGTGGTACAAGTTTAAATAGAGAAGGTTCGAGTGGAAAGGGTTCGAGTACTCCTGGTTCGAGTGGTGAGAATTCCCTGGATGAACAGTAAACTTTCATCTTAATTTTATAATTTTGTTTTTCCCCTCCCATTCCTATGCATTATTGTCTATGTTTATCTGTTCTCCATCATCAACGCGTGTCCTCTACTTTTATACGTGGCCATATCCGAATCTTTTTTCAATTACACGTATAGTACTGGTTTGAGTGATATGGGGATCGAGTAGTACTGGTTCGAGTGGAGAACGTTCAAGTGGAGAGGGTTCGAGTAGAGAAGTTTGAATGGAGAGGGTTTGAGTGAAACTGGAGGGTTTGATTGGAGAGTTTTTGAGTGGTACTAGGTTCGATTGGTACTGGTTCCAGTGGTGAGGGTTCGAGTGATGAGGAATCAAGAGGAGACGGTTCGAGTAAAGAGGGTTCGAGTGGAGACGGTTTGAGTAGAGAGGGTTCGAGTAGAGAGGTTTGAGTGGAGAGGGTTCGAGTGATACTATGTTCGAGTGGAAAGGGTTCAGGTAGAGAAGGTTCGAGGGTTCGAGTAGGAAGGCTCTGAGTATAAGGTTTGAGTGGAAAGGGGCCAAGTGGTGAAGGTTCGAGTGGTGAGAGTCAACTGGTGAGGGTACTATCCACCACTGGAGAGAGTACCATCCACCCCTCGAGAGTTTATAAAACCACTGGAGAGAGTACATTCCACCCCTCAAGAAGTTTGTCAACCACCCTTCGAAGGTACACCATCTACCTCTCGAGAGGGTAAACCATCCACCACTGGAGGGAATACACCTTCCACCCCTTGAGGGTACGCCATCTACGTCTCGAGAGAGGTGCACCAGCCCTCGAGGGTACACCACCCCTTGAGAAGTCACACATCCACCTCTCTACAGTACACTAGCCATCGAGGGTACATCACCCCTCGAGAGGGGTATACCATTGAAAGCATCGAACCATCCACATTAGCTCTCGAACCATTACCCACTCGAGGCATATACCCCTCGAACGGACCACAACACCATCACTCGAACCATCTACCCCTCGCACATCAACCATCCACCCCTGGAACATCAACCATCAATCTATCGGATCATCTTACATCTACTCCTAGAACTATCACCCCTGGAACCATTATCTTACATCCACTCCTGGAACCCCTGTAACCATCCATCCCTGGAACCATCAGTCATCCACCCCTGGAACCAACACCCCTCGAACCATCCACTACGCCTTGAGGCATTACCCCTCCAATCATCACCTCTCAAACCCTCCCGGAACCATTTATCACTCGAACCATCAACCATCCACTCCTCGAATCTTCACCCCTCGAACCATCAACCATTTGTCATTCCAACCATCCACCACATGTAACACTTTCTTCCTGCACACGATCCGTCACCACTCGCACCATCCCCCTTCAAAGCACTGGGTTCGTATGGTGAGGGTTCGAGTGGAAGCAGTTTGAGTAGAGAAGGTTCGAGGGTTCGAGTGGAGAGGCTCCGAGTACAAGGTTCGAGTTGAGAGGGTTCAAGTGGAGAGGTTCAACTGGTGAGAGCAAATGGTGAGGGTCGAGTGGAAAGAGTTCAAATAGAGGTTTGAGTGGAAACGGTACGAGTACTACTGGGTTTGGGTGGTATTGATTCGAGTGGTGAGGGTTCGAGTGGAGAGGATTCGAGTCGAAGTTAGAGTGGAAAAGTTCAACTGGGACTGGGTTTGAGTAGTGAGGGTTCCAGTGGTACCAGGTTTAAGTGATTCTGGGTTCGTCCATAACGTTTCGAGTGGAGAGGTCTGAGTTGAGAGGGTTCGAATAGTGGGAGTACGAGGGTCCGACAAGATGGTTCGAGTGGAGATAGTTCGAGTTCAGGGTTCGAGTGGAGAGGTTTGAGTACCCCTTGTCGGCCCCGTTGTCGGTCAGAGTGGAGAAGATTCTAGTGGTGAGGGTTCAAGTGGTGAGACTCGACTAGTAAGGGTACCATCCACCACTGGAGAGAGTACCATCCACCCTCAAGAAGTTTGTCAACCATCCATCTACGTCTCGGGAGAGGTGTACCAGTCCTCGAGGGTACACCACCCCCTAAGAGGGGTATACCACTGAGAGCGTTGAACCATCCACATTAGCTCTCGAACCATGACCCACTCGAGGCATATACCCCTCGAAACATCCACGACACCACCACTCGAACTATCTACCCCTCGAACATCAACCATCCATCTGTCGGACCATCTTACATCCACTCCTGGAACCATCACCCCTCGAACCATTAGTCCCCGAACATCCACCACGCCACCACTCGAACCATCCACCTCTCAAATCATCAACCATCGTCCTCGAGGCCTCCCTACCACTAGAACCATCCACCCTTGGAACATCAACCATCCACCCTTGGAACATCAACCATCCACCTCGAGGGGTGTTGATTCGAGGCATCCTCCCTCGAATCATCAACCCTCGAGCCCCTGGAACCATCAACCATTCCCCTCGAGGCATCATCTCTCAATCCATCAACCAACCGCCTCGCCACCATTTGAATCACCCACCCCTCGGACATCAACCATCCGTCTCAAGGGGTGTTAATTTGAGGCATCATCCATTGATTCATCAACCCTCGAGGCCATGGAACCATTAACCACCCCCTCGAAGTAACACCCCTCGACACATCAACCATCCATCTCGCCACCACTCGAACCATCCACCCATCCAATACCAACCATCCACTTCCTGGGACCATTACCCTCGGATCATCACCCCTCGAACCCCTGGAACCATTAACCATCCGCCTCGCCACCACTAGAACCATCAACCATCCACTCCTAGGACCATCAGCCCTCAAAATATCACTTCTCGAACCACCCACCGTGCCACCACTCTAACATTGAACAGTTAGTTCCTAACCCCTGGAACCATCCATCCCTCGAAGCAACCATCCACCCCTACAATCATCACTCCTCGACCTAGAACCATCCATCCCTCGAACTATCAGCCATCCACCCCTCGAACTAACACCCCTCGAACCATCCACCATGCCACCACTCGAACCATCTACCCCCTCGAGCTAACCATCCACCCTCAAATTGTGACCCCTACAACTCCTGGAACCATCCATCCCCGGAACCATCAGCCATCCACCACTCGAACCAACACCCCTCGAACCATCCACTACGCCTCGATGCATTACCTCTCCAATCATCACCCCTCAAACCCTCGAAACCATTCATCCCTCAAATCATCAACCATCCACTCCTCGAATCTTCACCCCTCGACCCATCAACCATCCGCCATTCCAACCATCCACCACCTTTAACACTTGCTTCCTACACACGAGCCACCACCCCTCGAACCATCCCCCTTCCAGCCGCTGGGTTCGTATAGTAAGGGTTTGAGTGGAAACGGTTCTAGTAGAGGAGGTTTCGAGGGTTCGAGTGGAGAGGCTCTGAGTACAGGGTTCAAATGGAGAGGGTTCAAGTGGAGAAGGTTCAACGGATGAGAGTTTGAATGGTGAGGGTCGAGTAGAAAGAGTTCAAATAGAGGTTCAAGTGGAAACGGTATGAGTACTACTGGGTCGAGTGGTGAGGGTTCAAGTGGAGAGGGTTCGACTAGAGGTTAGAGTGGAAAAATTCGACTAGGACTGGGTTTGAGTGGTGAGTGTTCCAATAGTACTAGGTTCGAGTGATTCTAGGTTCGTGTGGTGACGTTTCGAGTGGAGAGGTCCAAGTTGAGAGGGTTTGAGTAGAGGGAGTATGAGGGTACGACAAGATAGTTCGAGTGGAGACAGTTCGAGTTCAGGGTTCAAGTAGAGAGGTTTTGAGTGGTGACTCGTTGTCGGCCCCGTTGTCAACAGGATTGAGACCCCCTAGTTACAAGTAAAAGTTTTAACTATCTAATGCAGCTACAAAATTTGTCTCCATTTCTCTCTTCCAATCATGCTTAATCCTCCATTTCTATCCGGTCTCCACCATTTCTACAAGTTGGTCCTCTGATTTCTCATTGCCATTATACAACCTATAATTTCTCTCCTCTCAAATATGGTACATCCCCGATGTTAACTTCATAACTTCTTCATTTTTCTTCTTTCTAATCAACATCAACAGGCACCTTTTCAGTTGTCTCAAACACTTAAAATCCCATCCCACCAGTCTCTTCATCACTGTCTTTGTGCACCTGCAATCTGTAAACATATGAGCTATGGTTTCCTGCTCCTGATCACACAAATAACAGTTATGATGTCCTTGAAACATGCCAAATTTTTGTAATTTGTTTGCTGTTGGTAATCCTTTCCTGAAAAACCTCCAGACAGAGAACTTATGTTTTGGAAATACATTTTTACTTCATACTGTTTTTCTATAAAAGCTGCATCATCCAATCTTTTCAATTCTTCATACAATTTGCTAGCTTTCAATCTCCCTTTCCATCAATACATTGTATCATTTTTGGCCAATATTGCTGCTTCAACCTGTTCAAGTGCTTCCAAGCCCAACTATGCTCTTCTTTGTGTTGATGATTCTCCTGTTTTTCTCCTTTCAAGTAGTATACCTGCATCCAACAAACCCACAAAATGTCTTTCTTTAAATTCAGGTCCCATACATACTTACATGGGGCTGCCTTATTCCACACTGATAGGTCTTTCAGTCTCATTCCTCCTTTCTTTTTGCTCCTGCAGATAGAGGTCCATGACACAACTGTGAATCCCTTTTGTCCTTTTTCCCTTCCCCAAAGAAAACTCCTGCATATTTTTGTAATCATCTCATTGACACTTTCTAGCAAATGAAAATGCTTGCCCAATAACTAGTTATACTTAGAAGCACTGAGTTAATGAGCATTAGCTTTCCAGCATAAGAGATGTTGCCCGTAGACCAAATCCTCAGTTTTTCTCTTATCTTTTAAATCAGTTCCTCATAGTCTTGCTTGTTCCACCGTTGCGATTAGTAGTGCCAGTTTATGCATTGGGAATTCACTTTTCTTGACTGATAGCATATGATTTTCTCTTTCCTCCATGTTTGAGAAGAAAATATGTGACTTCTTCTCATTTACAGCTAGACTAGAAACCTTCATAAACTTCTCTAGTACTAGTTTTACCTCCTCCAATTAATTTTTACTTGCACCACAGAATATCAAAATATCATCAGCAAATAACAAAGAGTGAATTCCCACTTTGCTGCACCTCTGATGAAACTCTATATTTTCCCCTTGTATATGCTTAACATCAGTCTAGAGAAATACTCCATACAAATAACAAAGAGCAAGTAAGAGAGGGGATATCCCTGCTTAACCCCTCTCTTTCCTTTAAATGAAGCAGTCAATCTACCATTAAAAGACAAGCAGAATGTTGAAGACATTGTGCACTTTCTAATCCAATCTATCATAAGACTTGTAAATCTCAATTCAGCCAACCAGTCCTCAAGACACTTCCAATTTATAGAGTCAAAAGATTTACCCACATCTACCTGTATCACGCAGCTTTTCCTCACACTCTTCATACTATATTTTTGAATCAGCTCATGTGTCAAAAGCAGGTTATGTGCAATGTGACTACCCCTCACAAATGCACTTTGATTTGAGCTACTCTCTCTGTCCCAAATTAAATTGCACATAATCTTTCTCACAGTCTCCAACACACACGTTTGACCATTAATATATTTAACTACGTATAATATCGGTAAACAAAAAGTTAATTTCTAGAAACTACTTGTTATGACGAATCCAATGATATCACATACAACAATATTATTGTTTATATATCTATTCAAATATGTAATCAAAGTTTTCTTAGTTTGACTGAATCTTTGATCTTGTGCAATTTAATCTGGGACAGAGGGAGTAATTAATTCAAGAAGTACTTGACTAATTCTCTCACACGGGATCTTGGTGACAATTTTATAAACTACAGAGCAACATGCAATTGATCTGTAATCAGAGGGTACCTGTGGATGCTGGTGTTTTGGAATCTGTGCTACCGCTTCTTTCCCAATTTCCTCTGGAATGCTATCTCCTTTAAATAAGCCCTAAACTGCAGTTGTGAAGCTTTCCCCCACTATATCCCATGCATCTTCAAAAAATTTACTTGAGAATCCATCCCTTCCTGGGCTTTTATTGGACTGTATACTCATTAGAGCTGCCTTTACTTCTTTTGCCTCCACTTGTTGGATCATTTTCATTTAATGTTTGATACTTAGCCTTTCCCCCAGTTATGTTATTCCTTCCTTTATCCTTTTTGTTTTCACCTCAACACCTAACTGTTGTTTGAAGTGGTTCAATAACATTTCTTCTATCAGCACCCGATCTTCCACTATTTTAGCTTCCCTAACCATGTTTATAATATGGTTTTTGTATTGTCTCTTTTTTATGGAGGCATAGAATGTGCTAGTAGGCCTGCTCCCCTCTTTCAACCACATAATTTTTTTTTCTATTGAAGAAACTGATGTTCTGCTTCCTTCAATCTGTCAACCTCAAGCCTAGCCTTTGATTCCCATATTTTTTTTCTCCCCATTCTCAGGATCTGCACTCAAGCATTCCTGGGCTTTCCTCCATTCCTCCTCAGCCATTTGAACTCTCCTTCCAGTATCTGGAAATTATTTTCCATTCAATTTGGCTAGTGGAACTTGCAGTCTCTTCAACCTCAAAAATTGGCTCTGCAGATCATCCCCTCTCTCAGTTCTCCATGCTGATTCCACTAGCCCTTTAAAATTATGAGACATTGCCCAATTATTAAAGTACTTGAAGTTTCTCTGTGGCCTTCTTTCTGTTTTCTGCAATTTAACCACTAAGGAGAAGTAATTAGACACTTTCCAGTTTCACCTCAAAGTATGCTTCATTCAATTTGTTCATCCAGCCCTGATTGATCAAACACCTATCAATCTTACTATAAATTATGCCTCCCTTCTCTTTTCTATTGTTCCAAGTGAACCTTGGTCCCAAGGTGTTCATTTCTGTCAAGCTAGTATGGTTTATCATCTCCTGGAAATCCTCTATCTCCCTTATCTCCACTGCATTCCCTTCAATTATATCTTCCATTTTCAAAGGTGAATTGAAGTCACCAATGGTTAACCAGGGTTTACTCATTTTCCCTACCCTTTTCAGGTATTCCCAAAGCCTTTTCCATATTTCCAATGCATTGGAACCATGCACTTCAGTCAAATAGCATTCAACATTCATTGCTTTCACTTTTCATTCAAGATCAATCCACTGCTCTCCCTTACTTATCACTGAGATCTCAAAATAATCAAACCTCCAGCCTATCCATATCCTCCCTGTATTCACTGGTTCTCCACTTGTTATCAAACTCCATCCTAACCCAAGTCTATAATGAAATTTAGTTTTACCACTTTTTCTAGTTTTTACTAGTGTGTTCCAACATGCCTAGTTTAACCAAGTGTAAATAACGTGAAACGTAAAAGACACACAACTTGGTTACGCAGTTCGGTGTAAACCACCTATATCTGCGGGGCCTGGCCCAGTTCAGAATGAATCCACTAATTAGAAAGATAGCGTACAGAGTACAGTTTACAAAATACTTATCTTTACTAACTATGACGTGTGGACTCTGCTAGCTCCCCTAGCTACCGATCCGCCTTGATCAGACTCCCTCTGACCTCGAACTCCGTCGACGCTGGATCTCCTCCTCCCGAGGAATTAAGGTATACGATTCTGAACTTAGTGCTGCAGGACAGTGTTGGAACACAGTTTATTGGCTCTTGCAAATTTAGTAAGATCTCAAAATCTGGGTGCAGATTTTGCTCTGTAAAACCGTAAGTATGCAGTCGTGTTTGTCCCCAATTTATATCCATGAATCAGACTTGAATACTCCTTGATTATCTCCACAATATTCCTATTCCAAATCTGATTCTTGAAGCATATCCAAATCCCATAAATAAAGATATTTACCTTATATCATTCTATCCCATATATTCGAATAAATCTTCTCCATATAAGTAGGGATTTTCCATAAACCAATTATGCTTCACACACCTAATATATAGCCAAATATCCAATTACCATAAATTCTAAAATACTTCAATATTTCGGCTTGAATTCTGTTAAATCCTTTGGCGTAACTGCTGCTCCAGCACCATGTTCCAACATGGTCTGTATATCAGTTCAAAAATAATTCACACAAAATTGCCAATACAATAATTCCTTGACTTTACAATCTCCCCCTTTGGCATTTTTGTGGACCCATAATATTTTGGATGGCAAGCACAGAATCAACAACATACAACGAGCAGAATAATGATCATAATACCAGAACTCACATAATGAAAGCCGAAATCCAGAATACCAGAATTCCAAAATTATACAACCAAATTGAAAAACCAATTATCCAAACTCCAAAATCACTCCCCCTGGGACCACACATAGGCCAAAGGGACTTCATCACACGAAATCATCAAAATTAAAAATCAGTTTTTAGAACTCCCCCTAAATTAATCCTACTCAGATCAACCTTCCAGCCTTGACTTCTCTTCCTCCAACTGTGCTTGCTCTGCTTGTAAGGCTGCAATCTGTATTCCCAAAGCTCCTAGTCTGGCATTGACAACCAACAGTCGATCCTTCCTGTCTACTGCTGCTGATGAGGAGGTTGAACCAGAAGCTTTCCACGGAAGGTCATGTACATGTCTGAGCCCGAAAGTCTTCTTGTTAGGCCGCAAAAACTCAGTTTCAACTATCACGTCTGAGGCCTTCCCCTTCACTTTAGCACTCTTGGCTAGGGCAGAGATTAGAGCTGGGTAGATAACTGCATCATTCACTTTGGGAGTTGTGGCCTGTCTGACCAGATGCTGCTGAATTAAGAGTCCAAAATTTATTTCCTTCTGTGTTCCAACACAGTAAAGCAGCTTGGCCATCTCCCTAGTCAATGCGGTGGTATTGCTTGACGGCAACCAGCAATGTACAGCTATTTGATACAGGCCGAAGAATCTAGACGTCAAGCATGATACTTGTGAGTACCCCACTGCTGGCCACTCCTCCTTATATCCCCCAGATATAACCGCCAAAATCTCATTGTCAGTCAACTCCAAATCATCAGGAAACACTCCCCCTATCTCAGGTGTTCTCAGGCCTAGCAACCTATTAATCCGGGTAGCAGATACATCTATAATTTCCCCCCTCACATATACTCTACCAAACCACGGGGAATTCACTTCTAAATTGCCAGGCATGAGATTAGAATATACCTCGAGTACAACCTGTCTGTTGTACTGTAGCTGAATGGTTGCAACAGCTGTCATGCCTGTCATCTTTAAGAAGTCTGTAAACCCGCTCTCCTAATAGGCTTGTAGGTCCAATGGTCTCTCAGCTAGAAATTTCTTTTCAGAGAAGAAACCTTCCATCTCTGCTCCTTTCTCATCAAATTAAACTGCAGAAAAAGCCTGGGAGACAGATGGAGGAGGCAGAATCTTCCTCGGGTTTCTATCCCGTCTCTTCTTACTCCTTTTTGCTGCCCCAGCATCCATGAAAGAGCTAGCCTTTCTTTTTTCCTTTTGCCTTCTGAAAAAAATCATCCAAGACCTCGTCACTGGAGTATGCCAGATCAGGGGCATCCTGTGTTGGAACACAGTCTGCTCTTTCAGCTGATTCTTCTTCTGGATCATCACCCTGAACTGGAAGATCTTCATCAGATACTTCAATCCCCTGCTTCCCTTCATACTCCTCAGTGTTCTCTCCTCCCATATCTACATCAGAATCCAAGTCCATGTACACCGGTTCATCTGTCTGTGTTGGAACACTCCCTTCACTATCAGATAGAACTATTAAAATAGGTTCCCTTAATTCTTCCATTCTTCTTGCAGAATTCATATCAAACAATCCCACCTGAAGCTTATCTCCATACTTGACTGTCTCCATTCCAACAGCTTCTTCATCAGAAATGTTCCTTAACAGACATAGCTATGACTAGACATGCGACAGAATATATGAAATTTATCCTTTCCTTTTCCATTCAGTCTCCCATACATCCCTCTCAGATAACTCACTTTCTTATACTCGATATCCCAAACATCCGAAAAATGGCCTGAAACAATCTCCTTAACTTTGACATGCAAGACTTCCAACTCCTTACTTATTCTCCTGATTTTGCTAAGATCCACAGAATATCTATTTGCTTGTAACCATTCGAATATATCATTCACACTTCTACTTTCAAAACCCAAGAATTTCAATGGTCGAGGGTCAGGACCAGTTACCTTAGGTTTTGTCTTTTTCTTGCCTTCAGAAGCTTCTTCTTGGACATCAGATTTACCATCAGAATCTCCACTCTGTTTATTGACAGAAGCCTCTTCCTCTTCCTTTTTATCTTCAGCTTTATCAGCCTCTGCTCCAGCTATCTCCTCATTGTTAGCGTTTCCTTTGTTCTGATCTTGAGTTTGTGCCTCACCAGATTCAACATATCTTCTCGGCTCATCAAACACCACCGATTCCGAATTCACGGAGTCCTAATCTTCCTTCATAATTTCTGGCACCGAAGCTTTTTCTATCGGAGAATTTGGGCTTGACATTATTTGGTACAATGCCGAGATAGAGAGAAGTATGGAGTATGAGGTTTTTCGGCAAGAGTTTTGGGGAAGTATATTTGGCCGAGAGAAGTAGAAAGCAAAAGAATGTCTAACCAATTTGAATTCTCTTTTAACTCTTCATCTTCTTCACCTCTTTTCATGCGAAAGCCTTTTTAGATTTTCCACACATAGTAATGATGGCCCTTTCTCTTCTTGTCACATCACTTAGTCTTCCTTAATTAGCTTCCAACACACCATACTAACCAACTCCTATTTTAGTAAGCCGTTTCTTCCTTCCATTTTTTTGTTCTTTTTCTAATTTTTGTAAACCGTAAATAACAAAAATATGTACACAAAACAAAAATTGATTAAGGTAAATATTACCTCAGATTTGACAAACACCTAAGTGTTGTCATAGGCTCTCAAAAGTGGTGGCATCCAGCGGCTTTGTAAATATATCAGCAAACTGCTCGTGTGTTGGAACATAGACCACTTCCACTTCCTTTCTTTCAACCAGATCTCTAATAAAATGATGCCTTATGTCAATATGTTTGGTTCTTAAGTGTTGAACTGGATTCTTCAAAATATCAATGGCACTTGTATTGTCACATAAAATCTTTAGGGGGCCTTGATGAATTCCATAATCTTTCAGCATTTGATTCATCCCTAATAATTGTGCACAACAACTTCCTGCTGCAAGATACTCTGCTTCTGCAGTAGATAGAGAGATCGAGTTCTATTTCTTGCTATACTAGGACACCAAATTCGGTCCAATAAAGAAGCATCCGCCAGTGGTACTTTTTCGATCATCAGCATTTCCAGCCCAATCAGAATCACTGTATCCTATCACCTCTGAATCTTGATTCTTTGAATACCAAACACCATATTCTGACGTCCCGCTCACATATCTAATAATTCTTTTGACTGCAGTAAGATGAGATTCCTTAGGATCAGATTGAAATCTAGCACATATTCCAACACTGAGACATATATCTGGTCTACTGGCAGTGAGATATAATAAACTTCCAATCATTCCTCTATATAACTTCTGATCGACTGAAACTCCTTTTTCATCTTTCACCAGTTTATCAGAAACTCCCATAGGGGTTCGAACTGCACGAGCATTACTAAGTCCGAATTTCTGAATCAAGTTCAAGGCATACTTACTTTGATTTATGAACAGACCATTCCGACCTTGCTTGACTTGTAATCCCAGAAAGTAAGTCAATTCTCCGACCATGCTCATCTCGAATTCAGATTGCATCGTGGTGACAAACTCCTGTACCATAAATGGTGAAGTAGAGCCAAAAACTATGTCATCAACATATATCTGAGCAATTAGAAACTTTGAGGACTTGTCAAGCACAAATAAAGTGTGATCTACTCCCCCTCGACGATAACCTTTCTGAAGTAGAAAGGTAGTAAGTCGTTCATACCACGCTCGAGGTGCCTGCTTTAATCCGTATAAGGCCTTCTTGAGACGATATACATGATGCGGATAAGGGGGATCTTCAAAACCTTTAGGTTGTTCCACATAAACTTCCTCATTCACCACTCCATTTAAAAACGCACTCTTAACATCCATTTGATACAAAGTAAAGTTCAAAGAGCAGGCAATAGCTAGTAGAATACGGATAGATTCTAACCTGGCAACAGGTGCAAAGGTTTCATCAAAGTCAACACCTTCCACTTGTGTATATCCTTGAGCAACAAGTCTGGCTTTGTTCCTGGTGACTAAGCCATCTGCATCGAACTTGTTCTTGAAGATCCATTTTGTACCAATGACATTAATGCCTTTGGGACGAGGAGTAAGGTACCAAACATCATTCCTGGTAAACTGGCCGAGTTCATCTTGCATTGCAGCAATCCAATACTCATCAAGTAAAGCTTCCTTATAGTTCTTCGGTTCAATTAGGGACACAAAACAGTATAGACCAGCCAGTCGTCGATAATCAACTCGAGGTACTGATCGAGTGCTTCTCAAGGTGGAGCCAGATCGGTCGAGTGTTGGAACATGGTCGTCCGTAGGAAGGGACTGTGTTGGAACATGGTCATCTTCAGTAGAGTTCGGGTTCTGGTGCTCATTTGGTTCAGTTGGATCAACTGAGGGTTTTGCTTTGCCAGAAGATTGAGACTGTGTTGGAACCTGAGAGTTGGCTGATTCTTCCTCCACAGCTTCTGGAAGTTGTTCCTTTTCTGAATCATCCACAATAACGTTTATGGATTCCATGAGAGTTTTGGTTCGATGATTAAAAACTCTATAAGCACGGCTATTGATGGAATACCCGAGAAAAATTCCTGGATCACTCGGATTATCAAATTTTGCCAACTGTTCTCTATCTCTGAGAATATAGCAAGTACTTCCGAACACATGAAAATACAAAACGTTTGGTTTCCTGCCCTTCCAGATCTCATAGGCTGTCTTTTCAGTGAATGGTCGAAAATACACCCCGTTGATTGTATAGCACGCTGTATTGATCGCCTCTGCCCACCATTTCTTATGGATATCCTTTTCTGCCAACATAACTCGAGTCATCTCCTGTAGAGTTCTGTTCTTTCTTTCGACAATACCATTCTGTTGAGGAGTGATAGGAGTCAAAAACTCATGTTGGATCCCTAGCTCATCGCAGAAGGAACTGAATTGTTCATTCTCAAATTCTCTTCCATGATCACTTCTAATTCGGATTATCTTTCCTACAGGACTTCCCTTTTCAGTTTGTAACTTTACTACAAGGCTTCGAAATACCTCAATCGTATTAGATTTCTCTTTCAAGAAGGCTACCCATGTAAATCTGGAGAAGTCATCAACACATACAAAAATATATTTCTTTCCTCCTATGCTAGGTGTATTAACTGGCCCCATTAAGTCCATATGCAGTAATTCCAGATTTCTAGAAGTAGTAATAAACTGAACTGAAGAATGAGGAGCACGAGTTTGTTTACCTTGTTGACATGGTCCACACACAATTTCATCCTTGCAGGTCAAGATTGGCATTCCTCGTACAACTTTCATGTTAGCAATTTTCACTAGTGTTTTATAGTTGATATGTCCGAGCTTCCTATGCCAAAGAAATCATTCATCTTGCTTTGAAAGCATGCATCGAACTTCTTGTTTTAACAAATAACAATTGTCTGAAGATCGTATTCCAGAAAGAACCTTGTTTTCTCCATACTTCACTACACACTTGTCCTTCTAAAATTCTACTATCATGTTGTCATCACACAGCTGGCTTATACTTAGCAAGTTTGCTTTTAGATCTTCAACCAATAATACACTTGTGAAACTGGAAACCCTTCAATCTTTAATTCGCCCTTGCCAATTACTCTGCTTCTTTTTCCATCACCAAAAGTTACATATCCGCCATCATATGGAGTAAGGTTCGTAAGGTATTTTGGAGTGCCAGTCATGTGGCGAGAACAACCACTGTCAAAATACCATGAGTCACTGGAATAGGCTGATAAAGAAGTGTGTACCACCATACACGTACTGGACCTTTTAATAACCCATATCTTCCTGATTCTTGTATGAGTATTGACTGTGTTGGAACACAGTTGTCTTCTGGTCATTTGATCTCTGATCAGTTTTTTACACTGATGTTTAGCATGCCCTTGGTACGTAAAGTATTCGCAGATTAGAGGCTTTCTTTGATAAGGTTTCCCATACTTCCGTTTTACTTCTCGAATCCTTGCTTTGAGAGTTACTGGTTTTTCGAGCACTTCAACCTCAGGCTCTTTCCTGTATCCAATCCCGTGTCTATCACCAAAGTTCTTTCCCATATCCAGAATATCATCGAGCTTTGCTTTCCCAGAATTCAATTTAGAAATAGTTGCTTCAGACATCTCGGCTCTCTTGACTGCTGCTATCAATTTCTAAATCAGTTCTTCATTTTGTTTTCCAAGTTCTGCAACTGTGGGTCGTAATTCCTTTTCACTTTCAATTAGCTCTTTGTTCTTGTCAGCTACTTGAACCCATATGGCATACATTTGTTCGTATGTACTATAGATCTCTTCATCACTTACAGACAGATCATCTTCATCACTATGAGCATCGTCCAGATTCATGTTGGAATATACAGCTTTCTCTTTGTTCAGTGTGTTGGAACACTGACCTTCTGGTGTATCATCGACCTTTGCTCCAAAAGCTACATAATTATTTGTGAGTTCTTCTTCATCTTTTTCATTATCTTCATCATCACTCCAAGAGGTGACATATGATCTTCCTTGTTTCTTGCGGGTGTTAGCACATTCAGCCTGAATATGACCAAATCCTTCACATTCTCTGCATTGAATTCGTCCAGCCTGTTTTATTCGTTGTTCTGATTTTTCCCGAACTGCATATTTCCTTGTTCAAATCTCAACCCACGATTGTTGTTCGAATCTTGTTGCTTTTGTCTGTTTCCGCCAAACCTCTCTTGGGATTTCTTGTTAACTACCTTCTTTAGCATCTTTGAGAAATTCTTTGTAATAAGTGCCAGTTTTTCAAACTCATCATCACTGTCAGACTCGTGACTTGCCTTGACTGGAGAAACTTTGAACGCTAAATCCTTGGAGATTCTTTTGGTAGATTTCTGGAATGTCATCTCATAAGTTTGTAGCGAACCCATCAGTTCATCTAGGCTCATGGTGGCTACGTCTCTTGCTTCTTCTATTGCTGCTACTTTCATTGCAAATCTTTTGGGGAGAGATCGCAATGTCTTTTTCACTAACTTAGTTTCTTTGTACACCTTTCCAAGTTGGTAAGCCATGTTGGAGATATCTCTGAGCTTTCCATTGAATATGGCAATGGTGTCATCCTCCTCCATTTTGATTTCTTCAAACTTGGTAGCCAGCATCTGTAGTTTGGATTCCCGCACTCGACTGGTTCCTTCATGAACGGTCTGTAAAATATCCCATGCTTTCTTTTCTTGGTAGCATGTAGATATAAGCTTAAACTGGTTTTCATCAACAGCAGTGAAGATTGCATTCAGTGCCTTCGAATTTGCCAGTGATTCTTTAAGATCATCTGGAGTCCATTTAGACTTGTCTTTGAGTTTTTGACTTGACTCCCCTTCCACAGCCTTAGAACTTGTAGCATTTTCTGTAGGATGATTCCATTCATTCTCAACATAAAACCACGCCAGTTCGTCCAGTGAATTGATAAATACCCTCATATGTGCCTTCCAATAGTTATAGTTGTTTCCTTCTAACAGTGGTGGTCGAGAGACTGAAGCTCCTTCTCTTGTCGTCATGGTAAAACCGGATCTCACTTTCCTTGAAACAACCAAGGGAACGATAAGTGACTCAGCTCTGATACCAAATGAAATTTAGTTTTACCTCTTTTTCTAGTTTTTACTAGTGTGTTCCAACATGCCTAGTTTAACCAAGTGTAAATAATGTGAAACGTAAAAGACACACAACTTGGTTACGCAGTTCGGTGTAAACCACCTACATCTGTGGGCCCTGGCCCAGTTCAGAATGAATCCACTAATTAGAAAGATAGCGTACAGAGTATAGTTTACAAAATACTTATCTTTACTAACTATGACGTGTGGACTCTGCTAGCTCCCCTAGCTACCGATCCGCCTTGATCAGACTCCCTCTGACCTCGAACTCCGTCGATGCTGGATCTCCTCTTCCCGAGGAATTAAGGTATACGATTCTGAACTTAGTGCGGCAGGACAGTGTTGGAACACAGTTTATTGGCTCTTGCAAATTTCGTAAGATCTCAAAATCTGGGTGCAGATTTTGCTCTGTAAAACCGTAAGTATGCAGCCGTGTTTGTCCCCAATTTATATCCACGAATCAGACTTGAATACTCCTTGATTATCTCCACAATATTCCTATTCCAAATCTGATTCTTGAAGCATATCCAAATCCCATAAATAAAGGGATTTACCTTATATCATTCTATCCCATATATTCGAATAAATCTTCTCCATATAAGTAGGGATTTTCCATAAACCAATTGTGCTTCACACGCCTAATATATAGCCAAATATCCAATTACCATAAATTATAAAATACTTCAATATTTTGGCTTGAATTCCGTTAAATCCTTTGGCGTAACTGCTGCTCCAGCACCATGTTCCAACATGGTCCGTATATCAGTTCAAAAATAATTCACACAAAATTGCCAATACAATAATTCCTTGACTTTACATATCCCATATCTTTTTTTGTTTCTCATTTTTCACTTTAGTTTCAAGCAAACACCAAAACCCCACTTGGTTCAACAAGCAGAATTTTTCCACCATTTTGTATTTCCCCATTATACTAACTCATCTTACATTCCAGCATGCTAGTTTACAATCCATCAGGTGGATCTGCTAGCAGATTAGGCTCCAATACATTACCCCTTCCTTCATTCCCGACTCCTCCCTATTGAATTTTCTCCTCTTTCCATCATTTTGTTAATTGTTTCCACTTCTCAGTCAGCATTCTGTCTTGTCTCCCCTCTGTTACTTCAGGCTCTTTCTTTTTACCCTCATCCTGAGCTTGCTTCATTGGCATATAGATCATTTTATCTGCCCTCTTTACCTCAGTTCTCCTACATACTCCATCATTATGGTCAATCATATCATATTTTGCAATTTTTAGGTTTCCATTCAAATTTTAGCTTCTGATGCATGACAACCCTATTCTCATTTAGATACATAACCCTGTTAGGCAGTTCTTCCCCAATTTTTACTTCTAATTGAACCCTAGCATAAGAGAGTCTCTCCTTCTGCAAGGTGGCACAATCTAGACATACAGGTTTGCCTAGGGGGCTTATAATTTTACTTATAATTTTCGGTTGCCAGTACACAAGTGGTAACATAGATTCATGGAAGACTACATCTCTGGAAATCAGAAGTCTATGGTTTTGAAGATCAAACATCTTGTAGGCTTTCTGGCCTGAAGGATATCCTATGAAAATGCAAGGAAATGCTCTTTGAGAAAATTTATCCTTATGAGGTTGAGTGTTTGTGACATAGCCTAGACAGCCAAAAATTTTGAGATTATCAAGATCAGGCAGCTTCTGAAACAAGATTTCATAGGGTGATTTACAGGAAAGAACAGGTGTGGGTAATCTATTGATCAAGAAGGTGGCTGTGAGCAATGCATCTCCCCAGAAAGTGTTAGGAAGATTAGATTGGAACAAAATAGCTCTAGCAACCTGAAGCAAGTGTTTATGTTTTCTCTCCACAGCACCATTTTGTTGAGGAGTGTAGGGACATGATTTGTGGTGTAAAATGCCTAAATCTGAAAACAGTTTTGAGCAATCATTATTGACAAACTCAGAACCATTATCTGATCTGACAAACTTCACTGATGCACTGAAATGATTTTTGACCATAGAAATGAAGGATTTTAACAGGGAAGCAACCTGATCTTTGAATTTTACAAGATAAGTCCATGTGCATCTTGTAAAATCATCAACAATTGTAAGAAAGTATTTTCATCCTGTAACTGAATTGACCTTGTATGGTCCCCATAGATCAACATGAATAAAAAAAAGGAGATTCAGAAACAGTATTGCTCACTGGAAATGGCAATCTATGTTGTTTAGCTAAAGGACAGATAGAACAGAAATTCTCATCATCAGAAATGGCTTTAGTTACATCAATGTGTTTCTGAAAATCTAAGGAGGGATGCCCCAATCTAAGATGCCAAAGTTTAGGAGAAATAGCTATATGACTATTACAAGCAAAAATATGTCTAGTTATGGAGTTTGCTGAAGCTGAATGGATCCTTTGCTGTATTACATCTGATTTGAAAGACTGACTATCAAGTATGTAAAGACCATTTGTTTCATTGATTGCTGCAAGGACTCTTTTAGTCTTGAGGTCCTGCAGCAAACAAAGATGTGATGAAAAACTGAAGTGCAATAGCAAGGTCTTAGCTAGTTTGCTCACAGACAGCAAGTTATACTTGAAATCAGGAACATGCAAGCAACCTAGAAGAGTGACTGATGGACTGAGTATGACTGATTCTAGGGCCTTTACAAACTTGGTTGTATGGTCTGGCACGTATACAGGTGTAATGTCATGGACTGGAGACATGGAAGAAAAAACTGACATATTACTGCACATATGGCTTGAAGCTCCACTGTCAATTATCCAATTATCATCATTCAAAGTCATAACACTAAGAGAGAGATTAGTGATCACACTACCTGCAAAATCATGGTAGTGTTCATAACTGATTCCTGCATGTGATTCCTGCATCTGCTCTTTTCCTTTCTGCTTCCTGTCAAGCTGAGCAACAACTAGCTTAGTAATGAGAGCATGTAGCTTGGCATCTTCATCACTGAGTGGTGTCTCTTCATTCTCACAAACTGCATATGCACTATGTTTTTGAAACTTCTGAGCAGGCTGCACCTGTTGCTGTTTTTGAAAAGGCTGAGGTGCAAATTGTGGTTTCAGTATTTGCTGTGCCTTTGATCCAGGTTCTCTGTTGTTATCCCACCATTCTGGATATCCCTTTATCTTGAAGAAATTCTCCTTCACATGCCCTATCTTCCCACAGTGATCACACTTCAAATCAGTTCTTCTGACAGTCTTCATTCGGATTCCAGTATTATCATACTGCTCAACTGAATTTTCTCTCATCTGATAAGGAATCTTAGTGTCTTTGTACACTCTCACTGCCATAGCTACATTGTTTGATGATTCTTGATATCACCATGAACCACTTTCTGTCTTTCAATCCTAGATATCATAGAACATGCTTTACTGACACTAGGAAATGGATCCATCAACAGGATCTGATGACTTATGGCATCATATTCTTCATTCAATCCCATCAAGAACTGGCTGAGTTTATCATCCTCTTCCTCAGCAGGTAGACAATCGTAATTCACACAGTCTGCTCTACATCTTCTTCTAGGTCTCAAACAAGAAAATTCATCCCAAAGACTTTTCAATTGAGTAAACTGCAACTGAATCATTTCCCTGTTTCAACTCACATATATCTCTTCTCAATTTATGCAACAAAGGACCATTACTTTCACCAAATCTTTCCTTAAGTTCATTCCATAACAGATAAGCATCATCACAAAACATAAAACCTCTTGCTATTTTAGTGCTGATTGAATTCAGAATCCATGAGATTATGGTAGAATTTACCTTATCCCACTGCTCATAAATCGGATCATCAAGTTCAGGTGCTGTAATTTCACCCAGCAGAAATTTGACTTTCCCTTTGGATCTGATTGCCCTCACCATCGCCTTGCTCCATGTTATGTAATTGAATTCACTCAATGGTTCTGCAACAAGCACAAGACTGGAGTTATCTGTGCCTTACAGATGAAAAGGATCATTTGCTTCATTCTTCCTGTGATAGCTTCGGCTAGAACTGGATCTAGAAGAATTCCTAGCTGAGTTGACAGATTCATTGTCTGATGCCATGATAAATGGATCTTAAATTGTATCTGGTAATGTGTTGATTAAGATATTATCAATCAATGGATCATTTGCTCTGATACCATGAAGAATTTGTTAATCAGAAAGGAGAAGAAAAGAATGAAGAACAGAGGAAACATATTTTCATTGATCAGAATTTCATATAGTTCGTACACAGCTCAAAATGAGCTGTGAAGTTTGTTATAACAGAAAACAAAAAAACGTTCTTCCTATAGAATGAAGACACGTGTACATGCTAATGCTAAACAATCTGAGGAAAGTAAAACGACATGAAAAGCTGCGTTTGTGCAATCATCAAGAACTGGCGCCAAAATTTGAAACCAAGAACACCCACCATTCTTCACTCAGTGTTCATGTTCTGCAGCTTCTCCGAATTGCTGAACTCAGTGTTTATGAACTCAGTGTTCAGTTTCCTCAAACGGCGGATTGCATTCTAGAGGCCTGCAGATCACAGTCGTGTTCAACTAGTTCTCACTCTCCAATACTTCATCCAAGGTGATTTCTCTCATTAGTATCCCCTCCACATCCACTGGCTCGTAAAACTGTACTCCAATTTGTTCTGTATCAAACAAGGAACTCTAATTCTTGCTTTCAATCTATTCTTCCTCCTTTCCCCATTCTAGCTTACTTCCTTCGTTTCCCAATTTCTTCGGCGTAGTTACTGAATCCGGCATGCATACTTGTTTACCCACCGGTAGGGGTGTTAAAAAATACCTGGCCCGTAATACCCGACCTGTCCATCTATGGGCCCGGCATAACATAATTGGGTACTATTCATTTTTTAGGGCCGGGTACCCGACCCAAAAATTTTACATTTTAACGGGTCAGGGCCAGGGCCACAAAAATGTGATTTTTGGGTTCTTGGGAAACCCGGTACTATTAATATATATTTAATTACTTTTTAATTTTAAATAATATTTTTCCACACATCTAATCTCAATTCTCCATATCTATGTAATATTAATTATTAAATAATGTGAATTTACATAATATTCAAGTGCTAAATTTACAAGGATTTTCTTTCAACTCTGAATTATCAATCGTTCATTCTAAGTTCCGGCCATTCCCTTTCAGCCTCAAATTTTCAATTATAACCCCGCTCACAACCCTATTCTAGCAGTAGCCAGTAGGTCAAGTTGATAAAAATAATATTTGATTTTCCATCACAAATATTTTATCAAACTTTCGTAAGGTCTTTTGTTATGTTCATCCAAACTAGAGAATGATGATGATGATTATGGACTTATTACTCTTAGTGGTCATTATATGCTGAATTTTGTAATGGTAAAAGGCGGTAATTATTTGTACAAAAAAATGTCACAAGAATACAATTGTTAAACTATATTACCATCATTATAAAGATATTTTTCTTGCACTAATACAAACTAGATAACATCCGTGCTTTGCACGGACGTGAATTTAAATATTATTATATGAATAAATTAATATTTTTAATATAATTTAATTAGTTGATAAAAATATTTTTTAAAACCATTTTAGCAAAATAACATTATCATTACCAACATTGCATGCATACAGATTCCATAGAATATGAAAAATGATCAAAGTTTTGAAGATTTGATTGTAATATCGTGTCATTGCACGGTTTAGATACAAATATATTTATTATTATCATACAATTTTTTTACAAAATTTTTAAATATTTTAATTTGATGATAGTTTTTACTAATTAAATTTTGTGTAATTGAGTTATAGATGTCCTCATCTTCCAATCATTTTTCACTATATTGTGGAAAAAAAACTTCCGTGGTTAACAAATATTGTACTCCGTAAATGGTTGGACATTTTCAGCAGCACCAGTGGCTGAACCATGCATGGTAAAATATAATAAGGAGCTCATTTATAAGGATAAAATTATGTATGTTAGATCTAAATTTTTTAAATTAGGATTATTGTCAACAATTCATGATTAATTGATTGAATTTGAAATATATAAAATATAAGTTTTAAATTTAGATCCCAAAAAATATAAATTCATCATCTTAGATAAAAAAAAATATAGTCTTAAATTATCAATGTTTTATAATCATTAACTATACAAATTAAAGAAAGTTAAAATTTCTGATAATCTAAATTTAATATTATAATTAATATATAATATACCTTAATACATTAAAATTTTATGAAACAATCTGGAGAAAGATCGTATTTTTATAGGCATATGGAAAGACGAAGTTGAAATAGAAATATGGAAAAGTAAAGAGTTTTAGTTGCAATATTAAAAATTTACTATACAACTTGCAATAGTTATAAGTTTATGACCCGACTAATGCAACCCAAAAAAATTTTCTTGATTTTTTCTAATTTACAGTTTAAACCATGGTTTTTTCATAACTTATGGAAAGATGATCTTTCAAAAGACATCATTTTTAAGTACTATTACCAATCACATATTGATATGTACTAAAATATTCCATTTCTAAATATTAGTTAACGAAAATAAAATTGATGTGCCCATTTTATACGGTTATATTAGAACTTTTAGGATTCACTTTTGTACACTTTTGTGCTCTGAATGTGATATTTTGCCTTGAAATTCTCTTAGGAGGGTTAAAAGCAACTTTTACGCTTTTATTACTTTTCTAGAGAATTTTGTGTGACAAGGTAATTTGTTTGAAGACTTTGAAGAATACCTTTGAAGATTTGAAAATTTGAAGACTTGTATTTGAACTGTTTAAGATTTGAAGAATTGAAAAAGTGAAGAGAAGAGGAGGATATAAAACAAAAAGGAGAAAGAAGATATGGTGTTGGACTTATAGTCTGTCGCGAGGTCGTCGCGAACACGTCACGATTCGCGACGGACGAGTGGTCAAAAACTCTTCTTGCTTTTTGTACTATAAATACTCACCTTATCCTCTCCTCTTCAATATAACGAATCCACCTTCTTCTTCCTGCGTTTTTGTGAGTTCAAACCCTAGTTTTTCTTTCTTTCTTTTCTTAGTTTTTGTAGGTTAATCATGTCTTTGTATTATCTAGCTTGGTTTTATCTTGGGAGAAAAGGATTGAAGCTTCCATTTCTATGTAGTAAGAAACATATATATATCTATATCTATATCTGTATATATATATATCTATATATCTATATCTATATATATATATATATATATCTATATATATCTCTATCTATATATATATATATATCTATATATATATCTATATATATATATATCTATATATATCTATTTGGTGCTTTTGTTATTGTGCATTTATTGAGCTTTGAATGTGAATTGTTAATGGCATTGATGTTGTTGGAAGCTTGAGTATATGAATTGCATGTATGATTACTTGTTAGGGTTGGGAGAAAGTAGCTATTTCTCCCCTCTTTTAATGTAGAATCCAAGAGCATGAGTTAGAGCTTCTTAAATGATGTTGGTGTGTTCATAATTGCTAGATGAATGTAATGATGTCGAACTCATTGCCATGTTTGTTTTAGGTAGCAAATGAGAGAGGTCTATGAATGTCGATCGTTCTTGACTAATCTTGTGTAAATGCATAAATTGGTTAAATGCTTAGACATGGTGTTGTGTTTATAAGTATTGCCAAGCTTGTTGATTCTTCGTGCTAAATGCCTGCCATCAATGGGATACTGTTAGTACTAAGGGAGTCATTGGTGAGGTTTGACAAGAGATGTCTAATTCACTCTTGCAAACTACTACCTAAGAAGGATGGAAGATTTATCTTCACAAGAAGTAGTCGAAGTAGTGAATGGATTGTTTTGCTCATTCTTGAAGCCTTTGTTATTTAGCATTCATGAGTTCTTAATGCTATGTTTCATTTCATTTATGTCATGGGTTGTTTGAGAATAGGAAGTGTTTGTATGACTTAAGTGTTAGGGAGTTAGGAAAGTGACGAATTCCTTAGCTCCTTTGCATGAAAATCTAAGAACATGAACTTAGAACTTCTTGTGCATAATGTGTTGTGATTCTTGCTAGATAAGTATGTTAATGTGGTTTGTTCTCATATTTATCCTATAGATGCAATGAAAGGTTGAACCTTGAATGTGGTTTGTTCTAGGTTTAGCTTAATGAATGTTATGTTTGGTGATAGGATGAGTGAATGGTTCAATGATCTACATTTGGTTTGGAAGTGGATATCAATTGCCCCCAATGCTTTATCTTTTGTAGTTATAAAACCCTTTTTCTTAGTTTTGTTTGATGATTAGCATAGTTACTTAGCCTTGCTAGTTATCTTGTCCTTTAATGTTCATAACTTAGGACAACCAACCCCCCCCCCCCCATTTACATGCTTTGTATATGTATGTATATATATATCTACTCCTAGCCTAATATCAACCATTTGTGCTTAAACGCTTGAGAAAATACCCCTTCTTCATGGACGACCCCGACTTACCGCTATCTATTTAGTTGTAAATAGTAAGCAAAAAGGGCTTGAATATTAACTTTGAGAGGCACGGCGACGGCCTTCCAAATTTTGGCGCCGCTGCCAGGGAAGAGGCGTTTATTTTTATGTGCTTAGGTTTATTTGGTTGCGTATTAGCTAGTTGTTTTTATTTTCCATTCTTTGGTTGGTATTTTTGTTCGGAGTAGGTATTGCTTGAGTTCTTGGTAAATTTTTATCGAGAATCCTTGCAATATGATTTTAGACTTTTGAAAAATTTCAAAATAATAATAATAATAATAATGGAGCGTCTCACCTTGAGGGAACTCGTGATGAGAACAGAAGTTCAACAAGTAAGGTTTTGTAGGATGTGTCATTCCGACCATCCTACCGAGTCTTTTTATTTGTTGTGGAAAGAGCACTATGAGGGGGAAAGAACCCTTGGTTTCCAAAACCAAGGGTATTATCAAGAGTGCTACCAAGAGGTAGGAGATGTTAGTTTTCAAGGCCAAGAAGCTCAAGAATGGTATCCATACCACAATTCTTACAATCCGAAATGGAGTGGTAATCCGGATTGGTGGTATGAGAATGAGCCAGAAAACCAACAATATGAGCAAAATAGTTGGCCATCACCACCTTATGCCATACCCCAAAACCAAGCCCAACAAGGAAGTTCAAGTTTGACACATGAGGAAGTCATGAATACAATAGCAAACTTGAACAACTTTGCTAGTGAATAACCGGACACCCGGCTCTCCTCTAGTGTTGAGGCTATTTAGGGGCATGAGAGGAATATATTGGAAGCGTTGACCCAAATGGAACCTCGTGATTCCAAAAATACACCATCCCAAATCAAACTCAAGGATTCGTTGAGTGAGGTCACCGATGAATATGATTTTGAGTTCGAAAGAGATGAGGAGTTGGTTGTTGAGGATGGAAAAATGGAGGAAGAGGTGATTGTGCTACATCCATTAGCATCGTCACCCCTTCCCCCACCTAGTGAACCAACTCTACCATTTTCGGAAGTTTTGAGGGAAACAAGAGAGGAGCCAAAAGATTACCCCATGCCTCCTAACCACCCAACTCCCTTTAAACCATCTTCACCTCAACAAGACTTTCCTCTTGAAAGTTTTGTACCCCCACCTCTCTACTTTTGGATACCTATGGTGAAGGGGTTCAAGCCTTCACCATATGGATAATATTAGGGTCGTGCCGACGACCTTAAATATACGGAGCTTTGTCGTGCCGACATCGTAAATAAACTCGGCCTTTTATTTTGGTTTTTGTTTAGTTTTTGTTATTTTGTCTTGTTCTTCTTACGGTGTGTTTTTCTCTGACGTTGTAACAAAGTGAAGCGCATTGCATTGGAGGAGATGAAGGAATGATATCCATGAGAAAGGGAAGAAAGCTTGGAATGTTGGTAAGAAAAGATTGAATTCTTTCTAAATGTTGTGAGGTCTTGCCATTGCGAGTCGCGATGATCTCACGATGGACCATCGCGAGTCGCGATGTGATCAGAGGTTTTGTACTAAAATTAACCTCCCAGCCACCACTTTCCGCGAGTCGCGACGAGCCGTCGCGAGTCAAAACCAATGGGTCCTCGAGACAGCATCCCCCCGAGACCTCGAGTTGAGCTGAACCCAAAAAGTCATCAATCCTCAAGGCCACAGGCCCTAAATTTGAGTTGAGCCCAATGGTGTAAGCTCTCGAGACCTCGTGTCCTCAAGGCCACAAGCCCTCAAGATCTCGGGCTCTCGAGGCTGCCATCCCTCGACAAGCTGAAGTCTTTGAGACCTTCGGTCCTTGAGGCTGCCATCCTTCGACTCAAGATGAAGTCTTTGAGACCTTCGGTCCTCGAGGCTGCAATCCCCCATCTCGAGCTGAAGCCCGTGAGGCCTCCGGTCCTCGATATTAAAAGCCCTTAACTCGACATGAAGCCCTCGAGACCATGGGTCCTCGAGGCTGCAATCCATGACTCGAGCTGAAGTCCTCGATTCGAGCTAAGCCCAAAAGTGCATCATACCCTCGAGACGTAGTGTCCTCGAGGCCAAAAGCCCTTGACTCGAGACAATGTATCGTGAGTCACGACCAGTGCTGTTGCAAGTCGCGATGAAAAAAAAATCCAACTTTTCAACTGAGCTTAAACACTGCATAATCATTCCTTCTTCTCCAAATACTCCCAAGAACCACCACATATCCACTCATTCATCCACCATCTCACATATATTAACCTATGAAAATTCTTGCATCTTTATAGTATCTTTGTTGATTGTAGTATGCCGACTACATCATTGAGTCCTTAATCGCTATATTCTATAATGATGCTAAGATATATGTTGATATATGTTGGATAATCTTATAGTGGTGATTGCACAATGGATTGGTTGTTCTTTGATAATACTATGGTTACTCTTGATGTTAAACCTAGTATTACAAATCCTTATGTACTTGTGAGTTTGATGTTATTTTTTGTGGTGTTAGTATTGTTCAAACGGCGCCAATAAGACAACATTTTTCTGGAGGAATGAGTTCTTCTACGACACTTTTGCTCCCCCTTCTGGCTCTGAAACCAATTTTGGGACCGATTCTGTTCAAGTACATTGGATTGCTCCATATCACCGGCGACTATGCGGAGAAATGGGTGTCCCTCTACCTCTTGCCTTGAGTTTTATTATTCTTGTCTTACATGTTTACATTGAGGGCAATGTAATGTTTTAAGTGTGGGGAGGGGTTAGAGGACTCACATGCATGCTAGCTTCATTTGGAATGCTTTTTGCTACTTTTGATTGGAAAAACATGAGAAAAAGAAAGAAAAAATTTTGAAAATAAAATAGAAAATGAAAAAAATAGAAAGAAAAGAAAACCCGCTAAGTTGAAAACCCGAGAGGGCAACTTAGGCAACATTGGGGGCCAGAATATGTCGAAAACCCAAAATGGCGACTTAGGAAAAAAGGAGAGGCCAAAATGTGCGGAAAAAGGTGAGATGTTAGCCAAAGAAACATGAAGTGTGACTAGGATGAAAACTTGAAAGGGCTCCTCGGCAAAATGAGAGAAAGAAAGAAAAAGAAAAAATGCTACAAATTTCACTCATTGCCGGCGTTAGAGTCATAAGGTTGCGGTTGTCATACGGATGGATCGGGTAGCTCAACATCTTTAGACCTCTTAGGATTGGGTAATTTAGTGGGTTGGAAAATGAAGTATGGTTATGAAATTCTTGATTATTTTATACTTTCTTTTGGTTGATATATCGGCATGAGGTGAAGTATGTGTGTAAACCTCCTCTATGGTTTTGACTTCATTTTGTGTCATTCGATTTTGATATATTGGCATGGGGTGAAGTATGTGCTTGAACCTTTCATATGGTTTTAACTTTATTTTGTGTCATTGGACTTTGGGAATATCAATTTGGGACTATGAAACATTTTTATGGGTAGTGAATTGATAAGTGGTAGGTTTGGTTAGATTTAAGAATTGGGGTTGTGTGTGTGAAAATTTCTCATTTGAGCTTTGATTTTGGGATTTGTGATATTGAGAGTTTTAGTGAGGTTTTGATTGGGGGAATATTAGTTTAGGATATGGACATATCAATTCCTTCGTGTGCTTGAATCTTTTCTTACTCGAGGGCGAGTAAGGTTTAAGTGCGGGGAGGTTTGATGTGCCCATTTTATACGGTTATATTAGGACTTTTAGGATTCACTTTTGTACACTTTTGTGCTCTAAATGTGACATTTTGCCTTGAAATTCTCTAAGGAGGGTCAAAAGCCACTTTTACGCTTTTATTATTTTTATAGAGAATTTTTTGTGACAAGGTAATTTGTTTGAAGACTTTGAAGAATACCTTTGAAGATTTGAAGACTTGCATTTGAGCTTTTGAAGATTTGAAGAATTGAAGAAGTGAAGAGAAGAGGAGGATATGAAACAAAAAGGAGAAAGAAGAAATGGTGTTTGACTTATAGTCCATCGCGAGGTCGTCACGAGCATGTCGCGACTCTCGACGGATGAGTGGTCAGAAACCCTTCTTGCTTTTTGTACTATAAATACTCACCTTATCCTCTCCTCTTCAATATAACGAATCCACCTTCTTCTTCCTTGGTTTTTGTGGGTTCAAACCCTAGTTTTTCTTTCTTTCTTTTCTTAGTTTTTGTAGGTTAATCATGTCTTTGTATTATCTAGCTTAGTTTTATCTTGGGAGCAAATGATTGAAGCTTCCATTTCCATGTAGTAAGAACCACACACACACACACATATATATATATATATATATATTTGGTGCTTTTGCTATTGTGCATTTATTGAGCTTTGAATGTGAATTGTTAATGGCATTGATGTTGTTGGAATCTTGAGTATATGAATTGCATGTATGATTACTTTTTAGGGTCGGGAGAAAGTAGCAAATTCTCCCCTCTTTTAATGTAGAATCCAAGAGCATGAGTTAGAGCTTCTTAAATGATGTTGGTGTGTTGATAATTGCTAGATGAATGTGATGATGTCGAACTCGTTGTCATGTTTGTTTTAGGTAGCAAATGAGAGAGGTCTATGAATGTCGATCGTTCTTGACTAATCTTGTGTAAATGCATGAATTGGTTAAATGCTTAGACATGGTGTTGTGTTTATAAGTATTGCCAAGCTTGTTGATTCTTCGTGCTAAATGCCTGCCATCAATGGGATACTGTTAGTACTAAGGGAGTCATTGGTGAGGTTTGACAAGAGATGTCGAATTCACTCTTGCAAACTACTACCTAAGAAGGATGGAAGATTTATCTTCACAAGAAGTAGTCGAAGTAGTGAATGGATTGTTTTGCTCATTCTTGAAGCCTTTGTTATTTAGCATTCATTAGTTCTTAATGCTATGTTTCACTTCATTTATGCCATGGGTTGTTTGAGAATAGGAAATGTTTGTATGACTTAAGTGTTAGGGAGTTAGAAAAGTGACGAATTCCTTAGCTCCTTTGCATGAAAATCTAAGAACATGAACCTAGAACTTCTTGTGCATAATGTGTTGTAATTCTTGCTAGATAAGTATGTTAATGTGGTTTGTTCTCATATTTATCCTATAGATGCAATGAAAGGTTGAACCTTGAATGTGGTTTGTTCTAGGTTTAGCCTAATGAATGTTATGTTCTGTGATAGGATGAGTGAATGGTTCAATGATCTACATTTGGTTTGGAAGTGAATATCAATTGCCCCCCAAGGCTTTATCTTTTGTAGTTTTAAAACCCTTTTTCTTAGTTTTGTTTGATGATTAGCATAGTTACTTAACCTTGCTAGTTATCTTGTCTTTTAATGTTCATAATTTAGGACAATTAGCCAACCAACTCCCCCCCCCATTTACATGCTTTTATATGTATGTATATATATCTACTCCTAGCCTAATATCAACCATTTGTGCTTAAACGCTTGAGAAAATCCCCCTTCTTCGTTGACGATCCTGACTTGCCGCTATCTACTTAGTTGTAGATAGTAAGCAAAAAGGACTTATAAATATTAACTTTGAGAGGCACTGAGACGGCCTCCCAAAAATAAAGTCGTATAAATAGACAAAGTCTTGGGAAAGACCATTTTTCCATATGCATAAGGAAAGATGAGGTTGAGTTTGAATTTTAGAAAGGTAGCAGGTTTTAGTTGCAATTAAAATTTTACTACGTGACATGAATTAGTTATAAGTTTATGACTCAATTGCTGCAATCCAAAAATTTTATTTTGATTTCTTCTAATTTGTAATTTAAACCTTGGTCTTTCCATAACTTATGGAAAGACGGTCTTTCAAGTGATGAACTCATTTTTAAATACTATTACCAATCACATACTGATATGTTCTAAAATATGTCATTTCTAAATATTAGTTAACAAAAAGAAAATAAAGTTGTACAAATAGACAAAGTCTTGAGAAAGGTCGTCTTTTCATAGGCACGTGGAAAGATGGGGTTGATTTAGAATTTTAGAAAGGTAAAAGGTTTTAGTTGTAATATTAAAAATTTATTATGCAACGTGCAGTAGTTATAAGTTTATGACTCGATTACTGCAATCTGAAAATTTTATCTTGATTTCTTCTAATTTGCGATTTAAACCTTGGTCTTTGTATAACTTATGGAAAGACGGTCTTTTAAGAGACAAACTCATTTTTTAATACTATTACCAATCACATATTGATATGTACTAAAATATGTCATTTATAAATAGGCAAAGTCTTGGGAAAAATGGTATTTCCATAGGCTTATGAAAAGACGGGGTTTGATTAGAATAATAAAAGGTAAAAGGTCTTAGTTGCAATATTAAAGTTTTAGTATGAAACATGTAGTAGTTATAAAATTTATAACCTGGTTCATGCAACCCGAAAATTTTATCTTAATTTCTTCTAATTTACACTTTAAACCTTGGTCTTTCCATAACTTATGGAAAGACCGTCTTTCAAGAGACGGACTCTTATAAATATTAGTTAACAAAACTAAAATAAATTCGTATAAATAGACAAAGTATTGGGAAAGACCTTATTTCCATAGGCATATGAAAAGAGGAGGTTGAATTAGAATTTTAGAAAGGTAAAAGGTAAAAGGTTTTAGTTGGAATATTAAAATTTTATTATGCAACATATAGTAGTTATAAGTTTATGACTCGATTAATGCAATCCAAAATTTTTATCTTGATTTTTTCTAATTTGCAATTTAAACTAAGTTTTTACATAACTTATGGAAAAACCGTCTTCAAGAGACGGAATCTAAGAAAAATTGCAAATAAAATTTACAAATTGTTAATATATCATTGAAAGTATTTATAAATAATTCTTTCAGTACTATATGTAATATTTATATAGAGCTTTTTTGTCTCAAAATTAAAATTTATTCCATATGTTTAACATAGTAATTTTTCATATTCTTGTAGGGAAATTAAATTACGTGGAAAGAATTGATTGCTGTGAGTAAAAAAAAAAGTAGATGAAAATGGTTCACTTATTATCATGAAATGAAGTTTGATAATACGAAAAAGATAAATCAAACTGGAAAGTGTATCAAATTTAAAGATATACATTGTAAAAAATAAATATTATGAAAGAATTTCCCTAACAAATGGAGATTGAGAATATAAAAAAAAATGTGCATCCTCATAAATAGAGTATGATTAGTTACTCATTAATTGAAAAATATTAAAGTATGGGAAGAACATTGAAAATGGGAGAGAGATTTGCATTTTAAATTGGGGGTTGACTTTATAAAGTTTTTCATTTTCAATTAGTTTTTAGAAGTTGAGGTGGAAATTCGTGTGAGTGACATGTGGCAAAATGAATGTGGGAAGGTCATATGGCAAAAATGACCTCGTTTAATATATAGTATAGATATACGTTACATAAAGAAATGATAATTATCTCAAAAATATTAATTTTATACTGATCAGCGGGTACCCTATTACCCGACCCAAACAATCCATGTACCCGCATTTCGGGTACCCTATTCTTCTGGGTTGGGCTACGATACCCACATTTGAACACCCCTACCCAGTGGTGTACACTCCTCTACCTCCATTTCTTCTTCCATCACCATTTTCTCCTTCCCCTTGCCATGGTCCCCTTTCAAAATCCCTCTTAAACCCTCCTCTCTTTTTTCCCCTACACTTTTTAGTAGCTCTAACCCTCTCTTTTGAGATCCCTTCTTGTTCCTGCCACTCGATTTCCCCATCGGAGGCAAGCTTTCAAGAAGCTACCCGGTCAATTTGCAAGCTAGGAAACACATAGTATAGGTGTACTTGCCCATACAATAGAGAGAGTTTTGCCAGCCGTGGGCTTTGTTCATTATGTATATATCTTCATTCAACTTATTGAAAGCATATCCTTAGTATGTAAGGAAATCTGAATAGTATGTACCTGAACTTCATTTATTCAACCACCATTATTACTGACAGAAATTCCGATCAACAGAGATCATATAGATCTGTCCAAACTACAAATACTTCGATGTAAAGTCGGCCCTAACTTCGAATATCTACTCTATAAGGAAGCAATATTGCAGATATCCATGTGCACAACAAATTCCTTCAACAACAGAACAACGTTGCCACTTTAACTAGCTAATCTATGACTTTACATGCAGTCTAAAGATGTTTCTTAAAACAATCAGAAAAACTAAGGTAATTCAGAAGGCGCCACAAGCCCTAAGATGGTCAGACAGATTAAGACACATGCGGTCAAGTCATGGCTGAACCTCATCAACCTTCATGCGACCACCATTCTGCATGTCTCCCTCTGCTGCTGTGCTCATCCCATCAGAACTGACGTTTGCTGCAGTGTTCTGGTCTCCTTTCCCAGCGTCTTCAGTGCCAATTACCTCTTTGCTGCCCTCTTCAGTCCCATTGTTTTTCCCCGCTTCAACTGGGGTTGGTTCAACTGCTTCCTTGATCTCAACTTCAGTCACTTCCTCTTTCTTCTCACCAGGAGCAATTACAGAGCTGTCAGAAGGGTTTCCAGTATCACCTTCAATAATTTTCTCAACTTTGCCAGATTCATCAGGTTCTTTGACTTCCTTCTCAGTCTCATCCTTGACGGGATCAGGTTCTGCTGCAGTTTCCCTCTCATTTTCTTTCACTGGTTCCTTTTCAGTAGCTTCCTCCTTCGGAACCTCTTCATCCTTGACAGGAACATGTTCAGCAGCTTCCTTCTCGTTCTCCTTCACAGCTTCTTTTCCAGTGACATCAGCCCCAACCGCCTGGCTTTCACCTTCTTCCTTCTCAGGCTGCCCATCCTTCTGAGCCTCTGTCTCAGGCTCTTCAGGAGCGATGTCCTTCTCAGACTTTTCTATGTCCTCCATCTGGACATCTTCAGGACCATCTTTCTTTTTCGAGCCAAAAGATTTCTTGCTCCTTTTCTTCTTTGGTGACTGGCTGTTCAGGGGTGACGGCGCAGCCTTTTTTTTCCCACTTATCCTTGCTGATCTTCTTGGAGTTTCACCAGTTCCCCAGTCAAACTCGGATGCTGGAGGACCTCCGGGGTGGGACTTGAGGTACTGCTCCAACTGCTTCCTGCTAGTGAGGAGATCACCAGTGGGGGCAGTGAATATGACTTCATTTTTCTTCGGGGTGCCTGCCTTCTTGAGCACCACCTGAAGAAGAAATGGAAGTTCAATGAGGTTCCGAAACAAAATAAAACAATGTTAATTGTAGATCATATTAACAAATAAGACTTATTGGAGGTCCATAAACCTTAAAAGCAATTCACTGATTTCTAGTTACTATAAGATGGGAGCATCTGTTTTAGTGACTCGTTCTGATATTTAACATCAATATTAAACTCCAGATACCTTAAAAGCAATTTGCTTTTAAACTATTGACTTAATCCAACACAATGGCCGAAAAAGATACAGAAATCTTCTCATTTGGACACATTAGATTCTTGTTCAGGCTGGATACTGTCGGCAAGCTAGGAAGCAACACCTCTATCTAATGGGACATGATAGAAACTAACTAGTAATAGTAAAATGACACTTTGAAGATCTATGAACAGAGGTCCTAATTCAAGACTAGCTTGACATGTAATGGGCATAACATGTGGATTCTTACCATGTGGATTCTTTTGGTCTAACATGTGGATTCTTACCAGTGCATAAATAGGATACTCCCTACATCCCTCTTTAATTACAGTTTTCCCAAATTAAGGTTTACCATCACTTTTGTGCAAAAGTTTCCATTCTCTCTCCTCCTGTTTCCTCCGTTCATGCTAATTCTTCTACCATAATAATGAAGTTACTGCTTAAAGATTATCTCGACACCAGATTAAATGTAAACCTAAGCCCGCATCTGCACATAGACACCTCAAAATCAAACAGTTCCGGGAACAAAGACCAGCATCTATCTTCTAGCTAGCGTTGGTTTCATTCCCAATAATTCCCAAATTTAAATTTAAGTTACACAACTAATAAAACCACAAATAATAACCTACCCAACCTCCAACAGCCAACAGCACACAGAATACCACCTGGCTTTAAAAATGATTATTACATTTTCAAAGAGAGTGACTACATCTGGCTTTGGCCCTGTTCTTTTGAACTAATCAGACCTCTATATAATTCATTACTACTAATAACAGCGGAAAGAGAATTGTAATTGAACTCACTGAAATAAACTGGAATCAAGTTAAAAAGAACCGGGCCTGAGTTTAGAGCATCAGCGCCACTGCTAAACATGCCAAAATTTCACTAGCAAAAGCCACATAAACTGTGTAATCAATAAAAACAAGATAAAAGCAAAAAAAAAAAAAATGGTGGAAGAAAACATCCTTAACAGTCACCGTGCCCCTTACAAACCCTAGTTTTTCCTTTACCTAATTAGTTCCAATTCACCCTGAAAACCAAGAATCACGCGAAATTAAACCAATCCAGAACCCAACACAGCAATAACAAACAAACCTAGCTCAAGAAATCAAACGAATCAAAGGGTAAAAAATGGCCAGGTCAACTCCTTCGAATCCCACCCAAACAGCAAAATTACACAAAACTAAAACACCCTTAACACCACACAAACTCATCGAGAAAACCCCCCCAAAAAAAGCCCCAAAATTGAGAAGAAAAACTGCAACAAAGCAAGCAGAATTTCACAAAGAAACGCGCAGCACAGACAAATAAAACAAAATTTTATCAAGAAAAGAAAGTCACGATGATAAGAAAGTACCTTCTTGTTCCAGCCTTCAGGCGCGGGGAGCTCCATACAGACCACGTCGTCGTTGATTCCTTCGAGAGAGGTCGCCATTTCTGTGAGTTTTTCTGAAAGAAAAGAGTAAATATTGATGAGGGGGGAAACACTGTTCGAGAACCGCACAGAATGAAACGAGAAATGACACTGTAACCAACTTACAACCTATTTATAATAAACCCCTCGCACTCTCTATCCCTATCTAATCAACCTACCAAATAAAGAAAAGTTCACGAATTCATTAAAAGTGAATTTGAAATATAGATTATGCCAATCTACTAATAAGATTTAGAGAAGTGGTAATAGTACACTTATTTTGGTATTTTAATGCATGTAGAGTAACAAGATTAATGAAAGTAAAAAAAGTCATTAAATGAGCAGGTTAAAATGACGTGAAATATTTAAAGTCATTAAAAAAAGTTGGTGATTTGATTAAATGAAATAAACATTATTGAATAAGTTGATAAACTGGTCAAATTAAACTGTCACTAAATAAATTAGTCAGACCGACCAAATTAAATAACCATTCACAAAATGTGACTTGTATATAATTGTATTCACTAATATTTAATGACGAAGTTGATTTGGTTGATGTATTAAAGATATTGTATGACCATATCAAATAATTTGAATTTTGAGAATTTTGGAACGATCCGGAAAAATTCTCTCTCTAGAACTTGAGAGCTTCAATAAAACTTCAAACTTCAAACTTCAAATTTCAAATTCTCTTCTCTTGGTCCTTGTAACAAGCTTTACCACTTCAAAATCTTCAAGTTTTATCCAGCCACCCCTATCAAATAATCACCAAACAAACATTCTCATACCTTAAGTTTGGAAAATTCACACAACTCATGCACCCTTTTAGCTTACCAAAAGCAAAACATAATTAAGGTTACAGCTGAGATCAGTCCTTTTAAAGAAGGAGGAAGCCACCTCCAAACCCTACAAAGCAAACAACAATTATCCAACAAACAAAAGCATAAAGTAAGGAAAAAAGGAAAGCAGAACAAAGTCAACAGGCATATGGTATGTAGAATACTGGAGGACCACTGGTCGGATGATTCGCGATAGGGTTCCGAATTCTCGAAAGAATACAGGGATGTACCACCCGGAGCAGAATTTAACCGCAGAATGCAGAGACCAGTTCGAAGGGGACCAGTTCTTATCGGGGATGTGGAGGAATATATGAGCGTAGGCACATGTTTTCCAACTCGTTGGTGGGGTACTTGGTGGACTATAGACAATTCAGTGCTGCAAGAGAGCAAGCACACGTGGATGAGTGGAGGTAATGGTCAAAGCAGGGAGATTTTTATGTGTTTAGGTTTGATAGTAGGCCACATATGAATATTGTTCTGCATAACAGACCGATTGATGTGGATGGAGAGCTTCTAGCACTGCAATGGTGGGCACCGGAAATGCTGTTTTAACACATGCGTGTTACCCACATCCTATTGTGGATCAGGATTTATGGTCTTCCCCCAGAATATTTACCATTGGAAGCAGTAGCTAGGTACACATCTTTGGTGGGAGAGGCCAAAGAGGTGGTGTTTGGGGCGTTATCATCATTGGAGAATGGAGACTATGCTAATGTGTGAGTATGGCTTCCAATACATGATCCCCTGGTTTCAGGTTTTTCCCTCCAACTACGGAGGGGAGGGAGGGCCTGAATGTCTATTGGGTATGGAAGAGTACACAAGATGTGTAGAAGATGTGGCGGTCTAGGGCATACGATGCCATTATGCCGTTTCCAAGATGACGCAGCTCTAGAGTATTATCTTGCTGGAAGATTTGCAAGACTAGGTCAGGAGTTGGGAGTAGAGATTTTTAGGGATAACACTACCGAGCTATTTCAAGCTACAATAAGAGTTCATTGAAACTTACCAGCGAGTAGGTTTACTAGAATTCCTCATGATTTTCTCAGAATAAACGAACATAGATTTTAGGGGGACAAGAGGGATATCCCTGAGGGGTTCCAGTATCAAGAAGACATAATTTTCAGTTGGGAAGAGGTTCAGTATAGGAATATGGAGCATTATATGGAGATCGATGGAAGCCCAATGTATGGCTAGGAATAATCATTTGCAACACAAGAGGGTGACCAAGGTGACGTGCGGGCGGACGAAGCAGGGGAAGAATACAATTCCTCTTCCCCAGAGAACTATCCTGATTTTGACATGACCATTGGATTCATCCAGGAGGAATCACCAGTAGGAACTCAGGCAGATAGAAGCCAGCAAGATGTGTAGGTAAATCCTCAACATTTAGTCACAAACCCATATGCTGCTTTCGAACACGATGATAGGGTAGCCAGAGATGGCGTGACAATAGAGAATGAAAACCCGAAGGTGTTGAGAATGTTGGAGCATAATGGGTTAAATGGTACAGTGTTGGTGGTTACAGATTGGACTCTGGCGGATGATGAGGCAAGGGATAAGGACCCAAACTCATTGATACTTGAAACAATTAATGAACACGGAAGACTAATCCAGCATCCCACCAGAATACCAACTCAGTTGTTCGGAGCGACACCGGAGATGCTACAGGGAAGAATGACTAAGTCAACTCAAATAATTGAAGAAATTTAGGAAAAGCAATTGGTGAAAGGAATTCATTGGGAGCAGTCAAAATAATATTTTAGTGGAATAATATAAGATAAGATGAACCTCGCAAATGGGTCGAAATAGAAAGTCTAAGTGCGATTTTTAATGATTTAGTTAGATTAATATTGCTAAGTGATGACTCAGACCCAGAGGAGGAACCCACACTCCACAAGAAGCAGAAATGGTTGGTGAGGATGATAACGAGCATTCAATGGAAGAGCCCCTAATGGAAAACATTCTTCCTAGGGACATTAAAGGGAAAGGCAAACGGCAGTGTGAGGAGCAAGTAACTGTAAGGAAAAGAAATAAAGCCATGTACTGGAGCTACAGGAGAGGCAGAGCAGGTGGAATAAATGGTGATGGGGAATGCTCAGCGAGAAATGATAGGGAGCAGGTACATAATTGCGGCGCAAGGAATGGAGATAAGGATAAACTGACGGAGTTGACAAATACAGAAGCAGAAAGTAAGTTAGCTATCTCTCCACTATTTCACGTTAATGAAGCCAGCCGTCAGGAACTTACAAATGAAACCAACCTTCTAAACCCTAAACATAATAGCCTTCAATTAGCAATCACAGACCCGTCACATTTCATATTGGGCCAAAATACTGATAAAAACCTAAACATACTCACCTACAATAAAAATCCTAACAACATGGACAACTCTGATACTGTATCATCTCAACCCTCTACACAGCCACCTAGAAATCTCACAACCCCAACCCACACCATGGACCAAAACCAAGCCCAAGGTTTAACAAGAAGCCCAAATAAAAACCAAATACCTATACTACAAGACTACCATGACCCATACCTAAACTTTTCACAATCTCTAACCCTAACTCTCCCAAACCTCAGCACAGTGAATAGTAAGAAAGCTAGCTACCTGACAATAATGGAGGAAATGTTGCCGCCTGCCACCGGAGAAAGGAACACTAGAGATGGAGGCTCAACTATGGAACTAGGGGCACAAATTCCAGGGTATGAAACACAACAAGCCCTTCAACACAGCCCAAAGGATTCCTCAAAAGATTGTGGAAATCAAGATAAACAACTACCCAATCCATCAAAATTACCTTCTCCAATGGAGGCCAAGCCAAATCAGGAATGCACAGTGGAGAAAGAGAGGTGCTGCCACCGCTGACCTATGCCGGATCGATGAACAACACAAATACTGGCACGAATTCTAAGCCCAATGGTGGAGTGAACACAGAGGTGATGCCGCCGATGATGCTCATCGGAGACAACGTGGATATCTATAGTGGTGGGTCATCCGAGCATAGAGTTGAATCGACCATAGCGATGGTATCAATCTTCACCACCGTCGATAAAGGATCAAATGGCAAGGCAAAAATAAGTGACGTGAATGTAAAGGGCGTGCCGAAGGATGAACGACGAAGACAATTGGAGGAAAAAAACATGGGAGGGGCTGGAAATAAGTGAGATAGATAGATCATTGGTGGCTAATAAGGCAAATGACAGAATTCCATTGCTGGACGCCTTCTCAGTCCTAACTCTACATTTTGATCGGATGGAGGAAAATGGTCTCTTGGTGGATGGGACCAAAAATAAAGGAGACAAGGAACATTCAGTAATGGACAATAATAAAGGCATAATGGAGTTGGATGGGTTGAAGAATGGTCAGGCCCAAGTGGAAAATGGGATGGAACTGGAATCCAATGCCAATAATTTCAAAGCAGACCCAGTCTTGAATGAATCAGGAAAATCTTTGCCTCAACAACCTGTAGCGGGATCCAAATGGTGTAGTAACGAGAATAAAAAAAGCTCAAGTAAACTGGTGGGATATAACGGAGGATCCAGATGGGGAATGAGAGCTAGACCAGTCCTATCAAAATTAACTATTGCAACAAGATTAAGGATAGGGAGGAACATGCAGCGACAAATAAGCTAGGCATTCCGTTTCCCAAAGATGGTCCCGGTACAGTCAAGTGGTTATGCGACCATGCAACAAACACAACCGGAACCCAATGAAGCAAAATTCACCATTTATCAAGCAGAGGCTCTGAGTTGCGCTATGGAGGATCTTATGCCAGTAGCAAGGAAGCTGGGACAAAAAAGGAAAAGAAACATAAATATTGACTTGGGTGAGATATCATTTTATAAGAGATCATTTCTAAATGTGGAGGATGAACCATAGCTGATACGGGTGGTGGAGAAATTTCCTGAGATAGACTATAACGATGGAGTAGAGCAAGGGAAAATGGGCATTATTTGTGACAGGACCTATGAGGAGATAGTCTCAGTGGTCATGTAGTCCTGTGAAGGCAATACCTGTGGTGCTTTGGTGGTTGGTCCAGAACAACCACCAAGAGGTTTATGAATCTACTATGCTGGAATTGCAGAGGGCAAGCACTTTCAACAACCTCGTCTAAAAGTATATAACCAATATTGTGTTTCTTATGGAGACTAAATGTAATAGTAGTAAGATTAGCAAATGGCTAGACAAGTCGTATTTCACTAGTTGGGAAATTGTAGATGGCAGGGGTAGCAAAGGTGGTCGTTGTGTGTCTTGGACACTGGAAATCCATCTCGGGGTAGCAAAAAGCCCCCAAAATTTTGTATTTTGCAATATCACTTCCTTAGCTGGGAGGAATGGAAGCTTGTTTTGCTGTATGGACATCCTGAAAAAAGGAAGAGGGAACAAGTCTGGGATGAATTAAATATTGAGCTGATGTTCAACACATTACCAACACTGATCATAGGGAACTACAATCAAGTCACAGGGAACGAAGATAAGAGAGGAGGTAATACAATAACTAAGCAACAGACAGCTGCGCTGGATAAGGTTCTACGAAGGAATAACCTCCAAGAGCTACACAATCAGGGGCAGTGGTTTATGTGGTCAAATGGACGTCAGGGAGACCAACTGGTAGTAGAAAGGCTGGATAGAGGATTCTCGAACAAGATGTAGGTTGACCTTTTCCCAAATTACATGCTCAGGAATCTGCCAATGTCAAGATCAGATCACGGGCCGATGGTACGGAACACACATCATCAGGCTACTGGTAAAAGGAAAAAAGAAAGGCAAAATTTTGAAGCATTCTGGATCCCCATGTACGAGGTTAGAGAAATCATCAAAGAGAATTTGCAGAAAGGGAAAAATCAAAGCGAGAACCAAAGCGGATGACAAGGCTCGTCGATGACATAACACTGCTACATGCCCATACTGGAGAAGAAACTAGAAGCCATAATGCTCAAGCTTAGCAAATGGAGCAGAGACAACGTGGGTGGACTGGACAACATGATACGAAGGAAGGAAAAAGAAATAGACAGACTTCAGATGACCCACGACTTTGAAGAAGCGAGAACTAAATCAAGAACTAGATGATGTCCTAAACCAACAAAATGACTTATAGAAACAAAGAGCAAAGATCAAATGGGATGCAGAAGGCAACAAGAATACAATTTTCTTTCACAAATGGGCCAAGAAGAAACAAGGAAGGAATTGAATTACACAGATGAAGAATAATCAAGGGAGGTGGGTAACTGAGCCAAACCAACTGCGGCAAATGGTGTTTTTTTCAATGAATCTATCATGCCACAGGATGCATACGGGGGTATGAAAATCAATGACATCCTACAACTTATCGAACCAACGGTAAATTTAGAACAATGACGGAAGCTATCAGCAGGGGTACGATAGAAGAAGTTAAAGAGATAGTATTCCAAATGGGAAAATGGAAGGCACCGTGACCAGATAGAATCCCAGTGGGATTTTATAAACACTATTGGACTGAAGTCGGAGATGATCTCACGAAAGCAGTACATGAGTTCTTCTTAACTAGAAGAATGCTAAAAGAATAAAATGCCACCAACATCACCCTAATTCCAAAAAATTAGGTACCCACAAAATTTGCTGATTTAAGACCTATTAGCTTGTGCAATGTTATGTATAAAGTAATTGCTAAGGTACTAGTGAATAGATTAAATCACATAATAGGGTATCCAATTTTTGGAAACCAAGCGGCATTTGTTGAAGGAAGGTCGAAGGTCGATAGTTGAAAACTCATTTGTAGCACTGGAGTTGATTAAGAAGGTTAGAAAGCAGAAGAGAGGGAAAGTAGCCATTGCAGCATTGAAGAATGATATGAGCAAAGCATACGATAGAGTATCCTGGGACATTCTTAGGAATGTCATGAGGTTGATGGGATTTCCAATTAAGTGGATTCAGTGGATCATGAAGTGTGTCACCATGGTCACATACTCTATTAAATTCAACGGGGAGCTCTCGGAACCATTCAAGCCCAAAAAAGGATTAAGACAAGGTTGTCCACTTTCCCCATTCCTGTTCATCTTGTGCTAGGAAGCATTGTCTTCCATGATTGCCTCAAACCATTCTAACAGGTGTGCAGGGGAGTTCAATGTGGCATAGGTGTGCCACGTGTCTCAAACCTGATGTTTGCGGATGACTATATCCTTTTCTTTGAGGTCACAGAAAGGGGTATGAAGAAACTAGCAACCACATTGAATATGTTTGCAGCCTATTCGAGACAGAGCTTAAATTTTGAAAAATCTTCATTCATGAAAAGTCCAAATGGCAATGAATTTACCAAGAACCTGTTTAAATTGAGATTCAACATAAAGTCAAATCTCCTGCAAGGGAAATACCTAGCCCATGACATCAATTTTAAGGGTTCAAAAGACAGATTGTTTAAAGGCTTATAGAGGAAGATTATATTAAAGACAACAGCGTGGAGGAAGAGCGGCCTATCAATAATGGGCAGGATCACACTGTGCAAGCATGTACTTTGTTCATTACCCCAGGATACCATTAGGACATTCAGGATACCAAAAACAATCTCAAAAGAGATTGACAAACTGATGGCAAGGTTTATCTGGGCAGGAGATCCAGAAGGGAGAGGGATACATTGGAAGTCATAGGATAAGCTGTGTGAATCGAAATGGAATGGTAGATTAGGGATGCGATCTACGTCTAAAATGAACCAAGCGATGCTGGGGAAGCAAGCGTGGACATTGATAAAAAAATAAAGACACATTCTTCTCAAAGTTTTTTCTAGAAAATACTGTAGGAAGCATGACTTTCTACAGACAAAACAGAAGCAGGGAGATCCTTACGGATTAAGAGGAATACTTTGGGGACTCAAACTAATCAAACCTCACTTGAAGTGGAAGATTGTGACGGGTGAGACAGTGGATATTCAACAAAATTGGATACCAAATCAGATTAATCCAATCAAATATGAAACAAGCATCTTCCATATCTACATTTTAAAGTCTCTGACCTCATTGGTACACACAGATCCTGGAGGATGCCGCTACTGAGAATCCTATTCCCACCTACCACAATTAAGGAAATATAAAAAATACACATCCTAACTCATATTTTTGGGGATGTAGATTATTTGGCATAGGAGAAAGAAGCATTAGGGAAATACTCCGTCAATACGGGTTACCACATAGCAAAGGAAGCTAAGGTTCAGGATAAACCCTCATCCTCAACGACATCTCTAGGAAATCAGTCAGAAACCAAAATGTGGAAGGTTCTAACATCCCAGAAAATTTAAAATTTCTTATTTGGAGAATGATCAATGGAGCATGTCCAATAGCTCTGAATCTCCTCAGAAGAGGTATGATCCTATCCACGAAAGGCCAAATGTGCTCGAGGGCGGATGAAACAATAAAGCATATGATGTTCGAATGTGACATAGCCAGAAAGGTATGGAGGCATAACAGATTGGGATTAGATTTCAGTATAGCCATTCTAACATCCTTCAAAGTATGGATCCAACAATGGTTTAACGTTGCTCCAGAGAAGGAAGATTGAGAACTCGCATGTTTTATAATCTGGGTTATTTGGTGCGCGAGATGCTACATCACACTAGAACAAGCACCTATTTCATTCAAACATATAATGGATGAAATAGATGGATTGACCAACAGAGCTAGGACAAGGGATATGGTTTGGGCCACACACAGTTTGGACCTAGATCTGGATCTCCCAGGTGCAAAAACACAAAATGATACAGGTGAGGAGCCACTCAAAGAGACAAGAAAAATGAGAGACATCACCCTCATGTGGCTGAAGAAGGATAGGTGTGTAGACCATATCTTTTATGATTGTACAATTATCACTACAGATGCGGTGTTCTGCAGCAGCAATGGAGAAGGAGTGGCGGCTTGGTGCGCAAAGCCACCCACACAGACAGGGTGGAAAAGAAAAGCCACCATCCATGCATCCTCGGTGGTCCAGGCAGAGCTATTGGATATACTTCATGCTATGAAGCAGGCTAGCAATAAAAGGAATTGGAATCTACTCATAAAGACAGTCTGTGAAAATGCGCTACGACATATCACCAATTACCTAGAAATCCTGCTAGATATAAGGCAATTAGTTAAGGAAATGGTTTTCCATAAGTTATCAATATTAAAGGTGGATAGACTAGCAGTCGTCGAGACCCATAATCTAGCACATGCTAATGTAACATGCACCAACTTCCTTAGTAATGAATGAAGGGTGAACCATTATTCCAAATAAAATAAAATAATAATAATCTATCACAAGCACCCTATAATAGATATTGTTTCCTTCATATCTGTCAACCGGGGCTATTGAAGTAATTTATTAGCATTCTTACTTTGCAAAAATGACACCGTTTTTTCCATCTTCTAATTCACTGTTTTTTTCTCCTCTTCTTCTCCATCGTAAAATTTTCCCTCTTTCTTCATAGGAGTTGTTTTCTTCAAGCAGGCTTTTTTGGTGCTCGAGGATGTTGCTGATGGCAGCAAATTTCCCTTGGTTGGCGAAGCGGCGGACGGTAGATTCGTGGATTCGCAGTTGGTGTATTGTGATAACTACGTCATTTACAACGTGGTGGAGGAGATTTTCAGCCCCTTATTGGTACGGTTCAAGTTAGAGTTCAAGGAATTCTTCTAGTTCCAGGCCGTTGCTGTATTTTTCTTGTTCGAGTTTGCAATTGAATGGGATGCCATTAGCGGGGAAAGCTTTGGTCTCCCTGCCTTATCTTCAACAAAGTTTGGTATGTTTGTGTTGTTTTGTGTTATTTCTCTGTTCTTATTACTTGTGCTTTTACGCATTGTGTTTGATAGAACTTTTGTGCTGATCTGCAGTCCATTAGTATATTGTATTGGATGCAGTCCCGTAATCTGAGAGTGTATGTAATGAGTTGAACGTACTGTTGTAATATGGAAAGGGGAGGGTTTGTTAGGGGAACATTTGAACTTAGTTAGATGTTACCTGATCGGAGTAGCATTTGCTTAGATAGTAATTTTGCTTGAAAAAGCCCGATCGTAGTGGGATCTGTTTGGTTAGTAGTTTTACTTGAAAATGTCAAGTATTGTGTTTTTTTACAAGTGTAGTGGGTGTAACAGAATAGTCATCTGATTACACTTGAAGATTAGGACCTTATTATGTAGCTTTTGTTTACTAATTGTAGTGCTTGCGAAGTTGAGTAGTATTATGAACAAAAGTGTTCACAAATACCCACGTTTAGTGACTACAAACTAAACTCGTTAACAGACTGTATTGATGGAGCCGAGGCTTTTGCAAGAGAACAGGTATTTATAACTTTCAGTATGCTCCTAAAATTTGGTTGACCCCTCACCTTAACATAGAATGCTTCCCAACATACAAAATTTTCTTCTCTGCGTGTATTGTTTATGGTTTTTTTTTTAAAAAAACTCTGATTTCAAACTCTTTCAATTTTACTAAGATGGTTCTTTTATAGTGGAAGTATGTGATTTTGTGTTCTCTTTGTTATAGTTTGTTGCCTTTGTGATTGAGAATCATTAGCTTAGACGTCTTGGGCGTTGTTAGACTGGTTTAATGGAAGAAATTTATAATAAATTAAAGTGATTTGCTTCAAGATGTTGAGGCAAATGACCCGCAGCAAAAACATACATCCTCACTTTGATATAGTTTTTAACTTAGATTCTTCGGATATAGTTATGAAGGTTTGTTATAGTTATATAATTAGTTGCTTGCATCTCTTATTTTATTGACTCGATTTACATAATGCATGATAACTCCATGTGATGTTCATGAGGTGTCTATCAGTTTGATTAAGCATGCATGCATGCCTGTTTATTTCCTATTTATGCATATTGGGTTCACACAAAGCTAATCAAGCTACTCGGAAAGGCAATGACTTTCTAAAAATCTTATTTTTAATTTCTTGGTTGTGCTGTATCCCAATACTTCATCGTTTTCTTTGTAGTTTTAAGATGTTATGGTATAGTTTTGTTTTTGTATCAATGTTTTTGTACTTTGTGTGCTGATCCCCTCCACGAATTCCAACAGTTTGTCTAGCAAATGAGCCATTTGTTCAGACTGTTGTTTTCCTGAGAGTAGAGATTAAAATTGCTCTTGTTGTGTTGCATGAATTTTCTGCTGGAAGGCACTTGTAGAAGTTTTTTTATAGTAAGTCATTATTTAATCTTTTATGAGATTCATTCTCCCTGCTTAGTTTAACTACTTAAAGTTTGCTCATCAACTTGGGGATCTTTGCTTGTTTCATTACATTCATAAGAATAGCCTATAAGTGTTTGAATTTGAATCTTTCATTGCCATATTTTTATATAGTGTGTCAGATTTGTACAAAACTTAATTGAAGGTACTGTTCCGCAAGCTGGTCATTGCTGGACTTTAGTTATTCTCCGTGCTCGACATATGTTGCAATATCTTAACTCTGTTCTATATAAGTGAGTTAGACGACTTATTCTACTGTGGTTTCTTTCATAGATCCAAACTTCAGTCTTAGTTTCCTTGGAAAAGTAAATGTGGTTTATGAAAATGATCATAATTTAATATGTCGGTTTATGGATTTGTTGCCAAGTAAGTGCTCTTTCTCTGCCATTCTATAAATTGAAAAACAATTCCATGCCACATTTTATTGTTGATTTTTTTTAAAAAAAATATAACTGGGCCGAGCTTTCATAATCATAAGTTGTATACATGTAATTATAATTATTTTTTGTTTTGGTATGCTGTTAGTTGGACCAATTTATCTTGCTGGTTTCACCATATGGTAAGTTGTTGAGCTCCTTTTTTTTATTTTTATGGTTGAATCTATGGTGCAAAGACCTACTGTTTGGAATAAGGTACTTAATTTGTCCGTTTGATCAGAATACAACAGCTTGATTGCTTAATTAGGTTGATGATTATTGGTCATAGAAGGTATGTTGATCAGTTTGGAAGTTTAAAACTTCATTATTATCTGCCAATTTTGGTGTTTTCAAGACTTCAGTTTCCAGAAAACATGAATATTGTTTTGGATAATCCCTTTGTACGGTTGAAGTTTTTGATCTTTTGTCCATTTTAACCTCATGTAATCACATTGTAAACTAGATATGTTGATTTTGTTATGAAGTTGCTTTCTCAGTTGTTGGTTCTTCACTGTAAGCTTGTCTTTAACATGTACTAATGCTGCACTTTTTAATGGTCATAAGTCATAACCCACATGTCTCAAGTATATGTTTAGTCTATCAAGATGTCATATCCATGTAGGTTATGAGCTAACATTTCCACTTCGGATTGAAGAGGATTAGGAGACCTAGCACAATCAGCATACTTAGACCTTGCACAAACACATTTCTGAAAGTGCCCAAGGGTTGGTGTCTTGGAAATTCAAATGCAGCAGAATTATTAGGGTCCTAAGTTTAACTGTTTTGAAACACCATGTAAAATGACTTGTGTACGGGATTGGCAAGTTTCTTATCCAAATTAAAGCAGATACCAAAATTAACTATAAAAAGGCTTGAATAATGTCATTCAAGCATGTAGTGTACTTGCCTAGGAAGCTTGTATTTGAATACGTGCATGAATTTCAAATTTGTAGGTCCTTGCTGACAACAATCACGTGCCTTGTCGGATTACAAAAGGATGCAAATATTGTTTGCGCGGCGAAGCTTCCTCATGTCTTGTTTGTTTTAGGCTTGAGAGGTAGACTTCTGAGACCGTCACAAAATTTCCTCTGCGCCAATTGATTTGGCCATTGCACATTCATAAACACATTTATAAACACTTATACAGACCACTGAAATCCGTTATGAAAAATTTCCTCAGCGCATAATGAATTATTGCTCTGCCATTCCTCTCACTTTTAGCTCATCCCTTGTACATTACTCAGTTATGTTATTATCATAGTCTTCTACTCCTCTTTGACTAGCTCGTAACACATCCCTTCTAAGTAGTCCTCCAGTTAAAATGTTTACTTGGGATGGTGGTGAAGAATAACCAAGGAATGTTTTGAAATGGAAGATTCTCCCTATTATTACATAAGATGACTTTACATTGCATGGATACTAACTTATGAGAGTTAACTGCGTCTGCTTCTTATGGTTGTTGCGGCAGCTTCTTTAGCACATGGTAAAAGCAAAGGTGAGCTAAGACTTTTTTTTCTTTAACAGAAAGTTTTTACTCCAAATGTTTTTTTGATGTGACTATTAAAAAAAATTTACACTGAACCAAAATGACTTACAGATTTACAAAATAAACCATAGTTCATAATGCTCTAAAGCCTGCATTTTACTAAATAAGATAAATTCTAATGATGTTGTGCTCATTTTTTTTTATAAAAAAAATCTGCATTTCTCTTACTGGTGGCGTGTGTCTCATGTAGTTTGTCATATTGAAGTGGACTCAAAATTTAAACTTGAGAGATGCTCCTTGAGTGCTAATATGAGCTAGAAACTATTGGCTTTGTTTTAGATGTAAGAGTTTGATTAGTTCCTAGGTTTTATGGCGCTTGATGATTCAATTATGATGGATGGGGATGGTTTAGCATGGTTTGGTTCGAGGATATGGCTTGCATATGTGTGACTTAGCTAGCGTAATTTTATATGTTTTAGCTTTTCCCACATGATTAATGAAGATATATAAATACATTATTTACAAACATGTGGAGGCACCCGGAGCTTCCACTCCATCTTCACAATCAGGATCCGACTCAGTCGATGAGGATCTTGTGGTAAATGTCGCTTTGCTTGCTTTTATTACGTTGCAGCTCTGCATTGTATCTTTCATATGTTTTTTTATCTACGCTCGGTGGGATTTTTGCATTCAAAATATGTTATGAAGTCTACCACACTGGTGTTTAATGATATTCTCATCTGATGCTTTTTTTGTTCTATTTTGCGTTTAATTCGCTACCACACTGCATTTGCTCACCAATATTTTGGTGCATCGCGTATAGTATGAATTCATAATCCTACTAAATTTTTGTTGTGTGGAGTCCCTCCCATGAGCCATCTGTTTTCTTTTTAATTTGTACTGCAATGGATTTGAACATGAATCATTCCTAAGTTTATATTTTCTGTGCTCGTTTTGCAAATTTTTGTTCAAATGTCTTCTGCGCCATCTGCCAGTGTGAACGTCATTGAGTCATTCTGCTGTTTCTATTTTGTGGTGAAAATTTAAAGATTTTTTTATACAGTGGAGTTATGATCATTCTGCAAATGGATGTCGGTGTGTAGATTGTTCAGAATGAAACACATTTAGGGTATTATGTTTCTAATATTTGAAAACTTATTACACACTCAGTTGTATTATTTTTTCACTTAATAAGCCATAATCCCTTCTATTTCTTTCTTTCTTTACTTCTCTTGTGAAAATAACACATTTTAGGGCACATGAGTGGATCTTAAATCATTGTCAATAAACGAGTATCCTTATTGGGACTTCTTTTTCATGTTTACCATGTCTTAGTTATTAGTTGGTGAATATGAATGTTGGTATAGACAATTGTATATGCAAATTTTCTTTAATACCTCAAAGCTTACATGCATGGTAACAATGGTTCGATTGTGATAAGAACACGAGTATAACATTTTTAGTCAATGGTAGAATTGTTTCATAACTTGTTTATAGGTTACCTTCCACCATGCAAACTATATGCTTTCATTCGAAGCTCTGAAACCTGGAAACTAGGTTCATCTTCTGGAATACTTTTAGGGAGTTTAGGATGATCTTTCAGTACTTTCAAAGTTGTTACTTTTCAGTGTTTCAACTTGTAAGCGCCAGCTGTTGATTATTCTTGTTTTAATGGTTATTTACTTTAGCTAGAGCTGAGAACATAGAATAGACAAGGAATAGCTCGTATGATTTTGTGTGGTGATCTAGAGTTCGTAAACTTGAAGTAACTGGTAACTCGGAATTTTTGTGTGTAGGAGTTAAGAGTCCCAGGGATGAAAGTTGTAGGGACTTCTTCAAAATATTTGTTCATTAACAAATAATCCAAAGTCAGTTTATTATCCAGACTGATCCAAATCTTATATGGATTTGATGTGGTTTGTCTAGCTCTTAATGACTATAATCCTTGCAGTACAACTTTGTCTGGGCTGCATTTCACAACTACGACAATAATAAAGGTTGTTCTTAGGTGGATCGGTTATGTCCAGCCTTCTCATCTACCTTTCATAGAGCTTGTTCTGGTGGAGAATTACAATTTTATATGATTTTCAGTGGGGTTTGCAAAATTTTCCAAGATCATGACTATTTCGCACTGTGAGCCGAAAGCTCTGATTTTCTTATGTCATGTATATGCCATGGAGTGTAATGTCTCAATGAAAGGTAGCAGATTGTATTCAAACGTGTAGTTGAATCGATAAGTATGGTCCTTGTTAATGTGATAAGTCTATATATTTTTCTCCTATGGTAATTTTTTGCTTTTGTAATAAGTCTCCGAGTTTATTTAACTTTTTTTGTGATGCTTTAACCCTTGTCTATGTTTTGTTGTATTTGCACGACATGAAATTGGGAATTTTAAATATGAAGAGGTAAAAAAAAGCCTTTATCATTTCATGGTATTCACCCACTCCTCTTGAATCTAACTGTTTTTGCTGGTTGTGTAGGAATTCATTCTCAATTCAAGAGGATTAAAACTGTTCACTTCTAGATGGCTGCCAACGCACGATGAGCCGAAAGATATGATTTTCTTATGCCATGTATATGTCATGGAGTGCAGAGTCTCAATGAAAGGTAGCAGATGTTTTCTCGGATATTTTCCCTCTTTTTTCAAAAGAATTGAGATTGAAGAAGACATTAAAAGAACTTTACACTTGTACGATTTTTGGGTGTTGTTGTACATGCTATTGTTAGTCTTGCAAAATCAAGATTTGGTGTGTATGGGATGAATTATATGGGGCATGGCAAGTCATTTGATTTCCCTGTCTATATTTCAGCTTTGATAATCTTGTCGATGATTTCTCTGATCATTTTGTTGGTTGTGTAATTCATCAACTTGCTTGTGGAATGATCTAATTATGTTTTTGTTCTAATCATGTCGTCGTTTATATTGAGTCTTTTGTGTCACCTAAAAAATTTAGTGTCTTGCTGTGTTTTATGACAAGTTTCTTGATTTTTTTTTGCTGAGACTTTGTCAAAAAAATGTTAGTATTTCCTTTCCTTTCTACCATAGTCATTATGTAGCTGGTTGTATGTTGGTTATGTTATATGATACAACTAAAAATGATGTAATTTATGTTTCATCATGGTTTAAAGTTCCCTTGGGTGCAATCCAGTTCCTTAAAAATGCTCAGAATAGTTAATATTCCTTAGAACTTAACAATGTGTACTAGATTTGCTACCATTTTCTGTAATGATCCTAAGTTAACTTATTTTAGATAATTTGTATACGAATAATCCAGAGAAGAATACTTCACTCATTCTAAGTGGCTTCCGTTCTTGCTTTAGGTGGTTCAATTATTCGGTCGGGTGCGATTTAAAGTTGCTCGCTGCCATACAATGCGCTTACTTAACAAAGCTGTAGTTTATAAGTGGTTACTGTAATGATGAATTGAGCCAATATGCGTTTTAGGGTTTTGCTACCCCTGTAAGTCTAATTGTAAGTCATTGTCCCAATGTGGATAAAGTTAGTTATTGGACCATGAAGATTGAAGAATACACAAAATAAGTTATAGACTCGAATACTAATAATTTTTATCTTGGCAAATTATTGGTAAATACCGTATTTCCATGTGACTGCTGAATTAGAATTATAGAAAGGTAAAAGGTTCAAGTTGCAATATTAAAAGGTTATTATGTAAGGTGCAGTGGTACTGGGTTTGAGTGGAGAGAGTTTGAGTAAAGAGGGTTCGAATAGAGGGTTCGAGTAGAGTGGGTCCGAAAGAGGTTCGAGTGGAGAGGGTTCAAGTGGAGAAGTTCGAGAGGAGAGGTTCGAGCAAAGAGGTTCTAGTGGTGAGGTTCAAGTAATGAGGAATCAAGTGGAGAGGTTCAAGTGGAGAGGGTTCGAGTAGAGAGGTTTGATTGATACTATGTTTGAGTGGTACTGAGTTCGTGTGGAAAGAGTTTGAGTAGAGAAAGATCGAGGGTTTGAGTGGAAAGGTCCGAGTGGAGAAGTTCCAGTGGTGAGGGTTCGAGTGGTGAGCGTCGAGTGGTGAGGGTTCGAGTGGTGAGAGTCGATTGGTGATGGTATCATCCACCACTGGAGAGAGTATTATCCACCCCTCAAGAAGTTTGTCAACCACCCTTCAAGGGTACACCATCTATCTCTCGAGAGGGTAAACCATCCACCACTGGAGAGAGTACACCTTTCACCTCTCGAGGGTAAACCATCAACGTCTCGAGAGAGGTGTACCACCCCTCGAGAGGTCACACATCCACCCCTATAGAGTACACCTGTGAAACCCCGAACCCAACTAGATTAATAAATAAAATATACCTCCAATACAAATCATGTTATCTCAATTGAACCTTTTTAATCCCTCTAATTGGAATTTTTTATTATTATGGATTAACCTAGATGTTAATCTCGGACGAAGTAAATTTGAATTAATAATCTTAATTATTGAAAAATATATATATTAGTTAACATCAAACGATGATAAAGTTTAGTATAGGTTTCACTTAAGAAAGAGGAAGGAAATAATAGTACGTCGAATCAGAATGAAAACGCTATATACAAATTGCACATTTTAAAAGAGTTAAGTAATAAATGATAAATTGAGTTGTTAAATAATTATCTAGAAGCATCTCCAATGGTTTACCTTGTATCTTCCTCTAAAACAAATATTGCTTCAATTTATTGAGGAACACTAATTTTATAAATATTCTTTCATACTTATCACAATTTTCTATAATGGTAATTTTCATATGTAATTACAAATAAGAATAAAATAAATAAGTTATCATTTCTAATATTGTTTTGATTTCAAGGAATATAATTGTATTTTATATATATGGTTGATTATAAGTATTGTAAATTAAAAAGAAGGAAAACCAGTAAATAAAGAATTAAAAGAAAGGAAAAAATAAAGATAAAATGAGAAAATAAGTAATCAAACAAATTAAAACACCAAAAAGGAAAATGAATAGTACGCTGGGATGTGGTGTCATAAGAAAATAGTTGGAGTACAAGAGAAAACAAAGCAATGATTAAAATAATACTAATAATAATAGTATTAATAGTAATAAATGAATAAAGAAGTAAATGAATAAATAAATAAATCAAAAGGAATTACCGGGAAGAAGATATATATATATATATAAAATAACTATATAAGAAAAATTACTGAGAAGAGAATATACCTATTTATACATATGTATACATTATATAATATACTAATAATAATAAAATAATAAATAAGCAATTGAATAAACAAATGCAAGAAATTACCGTGAAGGAGAAGCTGACAGCGGACGTGAAAAATTATCCAAAGTAATTTTGGCAAATGGAATTGCTGGAAAGAGGGAATGGACGGCGGGCGTGAGAGAGAGTTCTCCAAAGTAATTTTTGTGCAAGTGGATGTAGAGTTACAGGATAAAATTGTAGGTGTCAGAACCTATGTTCCACCAAGTATAAATATTGGATCCCCAACTCTTACCTTCTCACGCAGCGAGCAAAATTCTTGCCAAAAAACAGTGGTGAATAGTAGTAAAGTAAGATATTGAAGTTGCCCAAGCCCAAGTCTAACCAATGTGAGTATTTTCATTGCCTTAGCATGAATTGATGTAATATATATATATATATATATATATATATATATATATATATTGTCTTATATGTGTACACGCTGCCACCATTGAATAGTACCTCTCAAACCCCTACTGAACAGTACCTCTCGAACCTCTGTTAAACATATACCCCCCGAACCTCTGCTAAAAAGTACCCCTCGAAGGTCTGCTAAACCTTTACCCCTCGAACCCCTACTAAACAGTACCCCTCGAACCCCTGCTAAACAGTACCTCTCGAACCCCTGCTAAACTTTTACCCCTCGAACCCTTGCTAAACATTTACCCCTCGAACCCCTGCTAAAGAGCACCTCTCGAACCTCTGCTAAACCTTTACCCCTCGAACCCCTGCTAAAGAGCACCTCTCGAACCTCTGCTAAACCTTTACCCCTCAAACCCCTGCTAAACAGCACCTCTCAAACCTCTGCTAAACCTTTACCCCTCGAACCCCTGCTAAACAGTACCCCTCGAAGCCCTGCTAAACCTTTACCCCTCAAACCCCTGCTAAATAGTACCTCTCAAACCACTGCCCTCGACCTGCAGAAACTACCTCTCGAACCCTTGCTATACTTTTACCTCTACTGAAACTACCTCTCGAACCCCTGCCCTCGAACCCTACTGAAACTACCTCTTGAACCCCTGCCCTCGAACCTCTACTGAAACTACCTCTCAAACCCCTGCTATACCTTTACCTCTCGAACCCCTACAGAAAATACATCTCGAACCCCTGCTAAACTTTTACCTCTCGAAACCCTGTTAAACAGTACCTCTCGCACCCCTACTGAAAATCTACCTCTCGAACCCACTGAAAACCTTCACCTCTCGAACCACTGAAAACTTCACCCCTCGAACTACTAAAAACTTCACCCCTTGAACTACTGAAAGACTTCACCCCTCGAACTACTAAAAGACTTCACCCCTCGAACCACTGAAAGACTTCACCACTCGAACTTTACCTCTCAAACCAGTACCATTGGAACCTTACCTATCGAACCACTTACCACTTGAACTTCTCCACTTGAATTCTTTACTCGAACCCCTTGCACTCAAACCCAACTACTCAAACCCCTGTACTTGAAATACATACTCGAACCTGTACTCGAACTCCATTATAAAGAGCATACCTGATAAACTTAAATTGATAATATGTATCCTGACTATTAAACTGAGTGTGTATATTACTGTGTTCAATTATCGTGAAACTTAGTTATGAACTGCTCTGATATTTTTCTGTGAATGACCGGCTTGTAATTTATCTTGTTGTGTCAAACTTGAATCATATACTGCTATGATATGTTATGTGGATGACAGGCTTGTACTTTATCCTGTCATGTCAAACTTGACATATCTGCTACCTGATTACCTGTCTGTGATTTTGAGGCCCCCGGCGCGATGGTAGTTCGGTCGAAGTCAGTAGGGAACGGTATTGACCAAACCGTTTGATTAGACCGGCTATTCGTGGAGTTTCTGGTATGCTAGCATTACCCACTGTACTGTACTGATACGATCTCGTAACTGAACATCTGTTTGGGCGTGGGTGACGAGACTGAATACTGGACTAACTGATGGCCTTCGGTCACTACTAAAAGGTTGTGCCTTGTATGTTAGTCAGAGTTGCCACATAGGCACTTGGCAGCAACTTGGCACTAACCACCCGTATCCTTTTACTATTTGCTAGGACATATGTGGCTATTTGTTATTTGATATTATGTGATCACTAAAACTCAACTGGGTAAATACTGGCAATGAAACCTCACTAATCAAGGAGCTTACCTTAGTTAAACAACCTTTTTCAGGTGAAGAAGAACTGTAAGAGAAAAGCACTTTGATGTCTTTACTTATTTTGAGAGAGACCCTGGATGAACCTTAACATGGATTTTGAATCTGTAATAGTTAGATGAAACTTTCATTTAACACTTATACTAATACTTTCACTGTAATTGTAATTTAGGATTTGAATGGTCTAAATTGCTTCCGCATATAATTTATTTAGCTTGTTACTGTTATCATTTTTGGTAGCACGACCAAACCCGACCTGACACTGTGTGGTGGGTTTGGGGTGTTACAGATGTGGTATCAAAGCTTCCTCAAATCAAGTAAAGGCAAATCTAAACTTAATTTAATAAAAGACTTCACATTTGCTTAACAATTTTAGATATTCGAGACATGGTTGAACCTTGTCTACAAAACTAACAATTTATTGATGTCACTGTATAATAGGGAAATAAAATAATTTATCAAATGTAATTTGAAATACAGAAGTGTATGAGGATTGTAAAAAATTAAAAGGGTATAAATGAATCCAACCATTACTGAACTATAACAAAATTCTTCCGGCGTAATATTCCCGGTGAGAATACTAACATGTAGTACAACGATAATTATGGAAACAAAGGCTAACATTAGTCTCGACATATTATCAACAAATTGAGAGAAAATATGGTGAGAAGAATATGAGATAAAAGAGAAAATGTGATTTTGAATTGTTGGATAAATTCATGTTTATACTATAAAATATAGCCGTTTATAACTGTTATATTACCGTTGGGAATATAGATGTTTATAGCCGGTATATTACCACTAAATATATATTGACTAATTGTAGTTAAATGCTAAGAGTTTAATGTTATCAAAGAAGATGTAAAAACACATAGTAGAGAAATAAGAATAGTGCCATCAATATATGCTTCTTTTAAACTTTCAAAGACTTTCTAAATTGAAAATAAAAGTGTTCTCCTAAATAATTTTAAAGAAAAGTTAAATCTCAACAAAATAGATCCCACTAAAAGGATTTTGGATCAAGGCATAAAATTTTAAATTTATAAAATAAAATAAATAATAATAATAATAATAATAATAAAGGTATCATTTCCATTTGACCTGAGTAAACCTTTGAATCACTTAGGGATGACCAGCCCAAAGTTCGAATCAGGTTCTCATGTTAAATTGAAAGGTCCCTAAATAATAATGATAAAATTTTAGACTTCAAAATGGATAATAAAGCACTAGTCATCACATGAATCTTCATAACATATACAGCAATATTAGGCCGTTAAATATAATTAAGCTAAACTAAAAAAAATCAGTAATGAGAAACCTTAATTAAGCTAAACTCAAACGAGTATCCTACCCTAATTGGATGAGGTAGATCCTGATTAGGGAATGAGAAACCTTAAATCCCTAAAATCTTTATCATAAAGAATCAATAATGGATATAGAACCAATGTAATTAACATAGAACTCGATCAAATAAGGAATACCAAGACACAGGAACTAGAGTTGCAGGATATAGCACGCAAAAGTTGACTCAGACTCAAGGTGGCATCCGAGTCTTGCATAGGCTTCATACGCAAATGGCAGAACTTGTAAGGGGACCCTGAGAAAAGGTTGGGGTCACATAGATAAAACTCTAGTGATAATTGAACAAAGTATTTATGAACCTCGGGTTGACCTTAGGAAAGGATCTCTCATGGTACAGAACGAGATAAAGAATGTGACTCCACTGAATGATTTAGGGTTGGATAAGGATAAAATCTAAAAGGACTAAAGTAGTAGTATATAACTTTTATAAAAGTACTTGTAGTTCTTAAGAATTTATACTCTTTGATGATCATTCAAGCTAGGGATGAGAACCATGGTTGACCGAGGTTATTGAAGGCACCCTCTCTATTTTGGGTAAAATTTCAGTGAACTTCGGGGACGAAGTTCATTAAGGGGGGGGGGGGAGATTGTGAAACCCCAAACCCAACTAGATTAATAAATAAAATATACCTCCGATATAAATCATGTTATCTCAATTGAACCTTTCTAATCCCTCTAATTGGAAAAAAGTTATTATTATGGATTAACCTAGATGTTAATCTCGGACGAAGTAAATTTGAATTAATAATCTTAATTATTGAAAAATATATATATATTATTTAACATCAAACGATGATAAAGTTTAGTGTAGGTTTCACTTAAAAAAGAGGAAGGAAATAATAGTACGTCGAATCAGAATGGAAACGCTATATACAAATTGCACATTTTAAAAGAGTTAAGTAATAAATGATAAATTGAGTTGTTAAATAATTATCTAGAAGCATCTCCAATGGTTTACCTTGTATCTTCCTCTAAAACAAATATTGCTTCAATTTATTGTGGAACACTAATTTTATAAATATTCTTTCATACTTATCACAATTTTCTATAATGGTAATTTTCATATGTAATTACAAATAAGAATAAAATAAATAAGTTATCATTTCTAATATTGTTTTGATTTCAAGGAATATAATTGTATTTTATATATATGATTGATTATAAGTATTGTAAATTAAAAAGAAGGAAAACCAGTAAATAAAGAATTAAAAGAAAGGAACAAATAAAGATAAAATGAGAAAATAAGTAATCAAACACATTAAAACACCAAAAAGGAAAATGAATAGTACGCAGGGATGTGGTGTCATAAGAAAATATTTGGGGTACAAGAGAAAACAAAGCAATGATTAAAATAATACTAATAATAAAAAATAGTATTAATAGTAATAAATAAAGAAAGAAGTAAATGAATAAATAAATAAATCAAAAGGAATTACCAGGAAGAAGATATATATATATATATATATATATATATATATATATAGCAATAACTAAATAAGAGAAATTACAGAGAAAAGAATATACTAATTTATACATATGTATACATTATATAATATATTAATAATAATAATAAATAAATGAGCAATTGAATAAACAAATGCAAGAAATTACCGTGAAGGAGAAGCTGACAATGGACGTGAAAAATTATCCAAAGTAATTTTGGCAAATAGAATTGCTGGGAAGAGGGAATGGGCGGCGGACGTGAGAGAGAGTTCTCCAAAGTAATTTTTAGGCAAGTGGATGTAAAGTTACAGGATAAAATTGTAGGTGTCAGAACCTATGTTTCCCCAAGTATAAATATTAGATCTCCAACTCTTACCTTCTCACGCAGCAAGCAAAATTCTTGCCAAAGAACAGTGGTGAATAGTAGTAAAGTAAGAAACGGAATTTGACCAAGCCCAAGTCTAACCAAGGTGAGTGTTTTCATTGCCTTAGCATGGATTGAAATAATATATATATATATATATATATATATATTGTCTTATATGCGTACAGGCTGCCACCAGTGAATAGTACCTCTCGAACCCCTGCTGAACAGTACCTCTCAAACCCCTGCTAAACCTTTACCCCTCGAACCCCTGTTAAACAACACCTCTCGAACCCCTGCGAAACCTTTACCCCCCCCCCCCGAACCCCTGCTACACAGTACCCCTCGAACCCCTGCTGAACCTTTACCCCTCGAACCCCTGCTAAACAGTATCCCTCGAACCCCTGCTAAACCTTTACCCCTCGACCCCTGCTAAACAGCACCTCTCGAACCCCTGCTAAACCTTTACCCCCCGAACCCCTGCTAAACAGTACCCCTCGAACCCCTGCTAAACCTTTACCCCTCGAACCCCTGCTAAACCTTTACCCCTCGAACCCCTGCTAAACCTTTACCCCTCGAACCCCTGCTAAATAGTACCTCTCGAACCCCTGTTAAACCTTTACCCCTCAAACCCCTGCTAAACAGTACCTCTCGAACCCCTGTCCTCGAACCCCTACTGAAATTACCTCTCGAACCCCTATTGAAACTACCTCTCGAACCCCTGCCCTTGAACCCCTACTGAAACTACCACTCAAACCCCTGCTAAACTTTTACCTCTCAAACCCCTATTGAACAGTACCTCTCGCACCTCTACTGAACAGTACCTCTCGCAGCCCTACTGAAAATATACCTCTCGAACCCACTGAAAGCACTGAAAACTTTACCCCTTGAACTACTAAAAACTTTACCCCTCGTACTACTGAAAGACTTCACCCCTCGAACTACTAAAAGACTTCACCCCTTGAACCACTGAAAGACTTCACCACTCTAACTTTACCCTTCGAACTAGTATCGCTGGAACCTTACCTCTTGAACCACTTACCTCTTGAACTTCTCCACTCAAATTCTTTACTCGAACCCCTTGTACTCGAACCCAGCTACTCTAACCCCTGTACTCGAAATACATACTCGAACCTGTACTCGAACTCCATTATAAAGGGACATACCTGATAAACTTAAAGTGATAATATATATCCTGACTGTTACACTGAGTGTGTATATTACTTGTTCAATTATCGTGAAACTGAGTTATGAACTACTATGATATTTTATGTGAATGATCGGCTTGTACTTTATCTTGATGTGTCAATCTTGAATCATATAATGCTCTGATATGTTATGTGGATGACCGGCATGTACTTTATCTTGTCGTTTCAAACTTGAAATACCTGCTACCTGATTACATGTCTGTGATTTTGGGACCCCCAATGCGATTGTAGTTCGGTCAAAGTCGGTGGGGAACGGTATTGACCGGACCGTCTGATTAGACCGGCTACTCATGGAGTTTCTGGTATGCTAGCATTACCCACTGTAATGTACTGATACGAGCTCGTAACTGAATATCTGTTTGGGTGTGGGTGACGAGACTGAATACTGGATTGACTGATGGCCTTCGGGCACTACTGAAAGGTTGTGCCTTGTATGTTAGTCAGAGTTGCCACATAGGCACTTGGCAGTAGCTTGGCACTAACCACCCGTATCCTTTTACTATTTGCTAGGACATATGTGGCTATTTGTTATTTGATATTCTGTAATCACTAAAACTTAACTGGATAAATACTGGCAATGAAACCTCACAAATCAAGGAGCTTACCCTAGTTAAACAACATTTTTCAGGTGAAGAAGAACTGTAAGAGAAAAGCACTTTGATGTCTTTACTTATTTTGAGAGAGATCCTGGATGAACCTTAACATGGATTTTGAATCTGTAATAGTTAGGTGAAACTTTCATTTAACACTTATACTAATACTTTCACTGTAATAGTAATTTAGAATTTGAATGGTGTAAATTGCTTCCGCATATAATTTATCTGCTTGTTACTGTTATCATTTTTCGTAGCACGACCAAACCCGACCCGACACTGTGTGGTAGGTTTGGGGTGTTACAACACCAGCCCTCGAGGGTACACCACCCCTCGAGAGAGTATACCACTGAGAGCGTCGAACCATCCATATTAGCTCTCGGACCATCACCCACTTGAGGCATATACCTCTCGAACCATCCACCCTTTCAACATCAACCACTCGAGGCATATACCCCTCGAACAATTGGAGTAAAAAGGTTCAAGTAGAGAGGGTTCAAGTGATACTGGGTTCGAGTTGACTGGGTTCGAGTGGTACTGGGTTTGAGTGGTACTGAGTTCGAGCGGAGAGGTTTGGGTGGTATTGGATTTAAGTGGAGAGGTTTGAGTCGAGGTGGATGGTTTGAGTGGTGGCGGGGCAGATGGTTGATGGATCGAAAGGTGATGCCTCGAGGAGGATGGTTGATGGTTCCAGGACCTCGAGGTTTAATGAATCGATGGAGAGGTCTGAGTGGTACTGGGTTCGAGTGGTAATGGGTTCGAGTGGTAAGGTTCGAGTAAAGATGCTCAAGTGGTACTGGATTCGAGTGGAAAGGGTTCGAGTGGTGAGGGGTCGAGTAGAGAGCGTTTGAGTGGTGAGGGTTCGAATAGAGGATTTGAATGGAAAGGGTTTGAGTGGTACTGGTTCGAGTGGTGAGGGTTCGAGTAGAGGTTAAAGTTAAAAGGTTTGAGTCGAGGGGTGATGCCTCGAGGGGGATGTTGATGGTTCCAGGGCCTCGAGGGTTAATGAATTGAGTGAAGATGCCTCGAATCAACACCCCTCAAGGCGGACGGTTGATGTTGAAATGATGGATGGTTTGAGTGGTAGGGAGGCTTGAGGCGAATGGTTGATGTTCGAGAGATTGATGGTTCAAGTGTTGGATGTTCAAGAACTGATGATTCGAGGGGTGATGATTCCAAGCATAGATGGTTGGTGTTCGAGGGATAGGTGGTTCGAATGGTGGTGTCGTGGATGGTTCGAGGGGCATATGCCTCGAGTGGGTCATGGTTCGAGAGCTAATGTGGATGTTTTGACGCTCTCAGTGGTATACTCTCTCGAGGGGTGGTGTACACTCGAGGGGTGGTGTACTCTAAATGGGTGGATGTGTGACCTCTCCAGAGGTGGTGTACCCTCGAGGGCTGGAACACCTCTCTTGAAACATTAATGGCATTCCCTCGAGGGGTGGAAGGTGTACTCGAACCCTCACCACTCATACCTATCAACCCCTCAAGGGTACGCCATTAATGTCTCGAGAGAGGTGTACCAACCCACGAGGGTACACCACCCCTTGAGAGAGTATACCACTGAAAGCGTCGAACCATCCACATTAGCTCTCGAACCAAGACCCCCTCAAGGTATATACCCCTCGAACATCCACGGCATCACCATTCGAACCACCTATCCCTCGAACACCAACCATGTAACACCCCAAACCCAACATACAGTGTCGGGTCGGGTTTGGTCGTGCTACCAAAAATGATAACAGTAACAAGCAGATAAATTTCATTACGGAAGCGATTTAGATCAATCCAAAAACCTAAATTACTATTACAGTGAAAGTGTTAATATAAGTATTAAATGAAAGTTTCACCTAACTATTACAGATTCAAAATTTATATTAGAGTTCATCCAGGATCTCTCTCAAAATAAGTAAAGACATCAAAGGGCTTTTCTCTTACAATTCCTCTTCACCTGAGAAAGAGTTGTTTAACTAGGTAAGCTCCTTGCTTAGTGAGGTTTCATTGCCAGTATTTACCCAATTGAGTTTAGTGATCACAAAATAACAAATAACAAATAGCCACATATGTCCTAGCACATAGTAAAAGGATACGAGTGGTTGGTGTCAAGTGGCTGCCAAGTGCCTATGTGGCAACTCGGACTAACATACAAGACACAACCTTTTAGTAGTGCCCTAAGGCAATCAGTTTAGAATTCAGTCTCGACAACCACGCCCAATCAGATGTTTAGTTACGAGCTCGTATCAGTGCAATACAGTGGGTAATGCTAGCATACCAGAAACTCCACGAGTAGCCGGTCTAATCAGACGGTCCGGTCAAAACCATTCCCCGATGACTTCGACTGAACTACAATCACGTCAGGGGACCCGAAATTACAGACAGGTAATCATGTAGCAGATATTTCAAGTTTGACACGGAAAGATAAAGTACAAGCCGATCATCCACATAACATATCAGAGCAGTATATAATTCAAGTTTGACACGGCAAGATAAAGTACAAGCCGGTCTTTCACAAAAAATATCAGAGCAGTGCATAACTTAGTTTCACAATAATTGAACACAGTAATATACACATTCAGTTTAACAGTCAGTATATATTATCAATTTATTTTTTGACAGGTATCTCCCTTTATAATGGAGTTCAAGTACAGGTTTGAGTGGTAAGTGGTTCGAGAGGTAAGGTTCTAGTGTTCAAGGGTAAGGTTCGAGGGGTGAAGTTTTCAGTAGTTCGAGAGGTACTGTAGCAAGGGTTCAAGGACAGGGATTCGAGGGCATAGGTTTAATAGGGATTCGAGGATAGGGCGGGGGCTCAAGGGCAAAGGCAGAGGTTCGAGGGAAGAGTAGGGGTTCGAGGGTAGAGCAGGGGTTCCATGGCAAAGGCAGGGGTTCCAGGGCAGAGCAAGGGTTCGAGGACAAGGATTCGAGGGGTACTGTTCACTGGTGGCAGTCTGTACGCATAAAGACAATATATATATATATATATATATATATTACTTCAATTCATGCTAAGACAATGAAAAAACTCACTGTGGTTAGACTTGGGCTTGGCAACTTCCGTCTCCTGCTTTATCACTGCTCACACTATTCTTTTGGGAAGAAATTTTTCTTAAGGCTGTGTGAGAAGTAAGAACTGGGGATCAACTATTTATACTGGATAAAAGCCTCGGTTCTGACACCTATCAACCTGAAATTTTATCATGTAACCTATGTCCACTTGCCTAAAAATTACTTTGGAAAATTCTCCCTCACTACCACCGTTCATTTCCTCTTCCCAGTAATTCTATTTGCCAAAAATTACTTTGGATAAAATCTTTCGTCCGCCGTCCACTTGCCAAAATTACTTTGGATTAAATTCTTACGCATTTATTTTCTCTTTCCAACAATTCCATTTGCCAAATTGCTTTGGATAAATTTTTCTTACGTCCGCCGTCATTTCATCTTCTACTTGCTCCAAAAATTACATTAGATAATTATTCACATCCGTTGTCAGTTTTCCTTCATGGTAATTTCCTTGTTTTTAATCATTCCTTTACCCATTTATTTGTTTATCAGTTGCCAACTTTCCCTTGTTCATTTACTTGTATTTAGTTATTCATTGCTCATTGCCTATTATTTTTACTATTGTCATATACTATGCATATATTTTCTTCTTGGAAATTCCTTTTTTTTTATTTGCTTATTACATAGGCAAAGTCTTGGGAAAGACGGTCTTTCCATAGGCTTATGGAAAGACGGGGTTTAACTAGAATAATAAAAGGTAAAAGGTCTTAGTTGCAATATTAAACTTTTAGTATGCAACATGTAGTAGTTATAAAATTTATAACCCGGTTCATGCAACCCGAAAATTTTATCTCCATTTCTTCTAATTTACACTGTAAACCTTGGTCTTTCCATAACTTATAGAAAGACCGTCTTTCAAGAGACGGACTCTATTACATATATAGCTATTTTTATTATTATTAACTATAATTAGTCAATGCATGTATAGTGATAATGTACCGGCCATAAATGGCTATATTCTCAACAGTAATATAACAGTTATAAACGGCTATATTTTATAGTTTATATATACGAATTTACCCAACAATTTAAAATCACATTCTCTTCTATCTTATATCTTTCTCTCAATTTGTTGATAACATGTCAAGACTAATGTCAGTTTTTACTGTTGTAATTATCGTTGTACTACATGTTAGTATTCTCATTGGAGATCTTACGCTAGAATAATTTCGTTATTCTTCAGTAATTATTGGATTTATTTATTACCTTTTATTTTCACAATCCTCAGACTTTTGTATTTAATAAATTATTTTATTTCCCTATTATACAATGACATCAATAAACAGTCAGTTTAGTAGACAAGGTTCACCCATTACGGTTTTTGGGGTTTTAACAATCTCCCCTCCTTAATAAATTTCGTCCCCAAAATTCCCATTTCCCATGAACAACTCTGGGTAAGTATCCCTCATGTCAGCTTCCAACTCCCAAGTTGCTTCCTCGACCTTATGATTCCTCCACAATACCAAAACCATAGGGATCTCCCTAGTTCGCAATGTCTTGATTTTCCGATCCAATATTTTTACGGGATTTTCCTCATACATCAATTTTTCATTCACTTGTAAATCTTCATGGTTTAGCATGTGTTCGAGATTAGGGTGGTATTTCTTCAGAAGTGACACATGGAAAAAATCATGTAATTTACTCAACTGGCTAGGTAGGTTAATTTGATATGCAACTGGCCCAACTCGTTGTACGAATTCAAAAGGGCCAATGTGTCTAGGGCTCAGTTTTCCTTTCTTTCCATGGCGGACGAGACCCTTGTGAGGGGTTACCTTCAAGAACACTTAGTTACCTACTCCAAACTCCAAATCCCTTCTCCGATGATCCACGTAACTCTTCTGTCGACTTTGAGCCGTTTGTAAGCATTGCTTTATCTGTCTGACCTTATCCATGGATTCCTCAACCCAAGGTATATTGGTAACTGGAAAAGTCTTTTTCTCTCTCACTTCTTCCCAGAAGAGGGGTGTTCGACACTTCCTCCCATAGAGTATTTCATATGGAGCCATACCAATGGACGAATGATAACTGTTGTTATACGCAAATTCTACCAAAGGTAAATGAGCGTCCCAACTTTCCCTGAAATCCATAACACAGCTTCAGAGCATGTCCTCCAAAGTTTGAATTGTTCTCTCCGACTGCCCGTCTGTCTGTGGATGGGCACTGGTACTAAAGTTCAATTTGGTTCCCAATGCAGCTTGCAGTTACCTCCAGAAATGGGAAGTGAATCTTGGGTCCCTATCAGACACGATAGTTATTGGCACCCCATGCAATCTTACGATTTCCTGGATGTATAGGACAGTCAGTCTTTCCAAGGAGTATCTAACGTTGATCGGTAGGAAATGAGCCGACTTAGTCAACCTATCCACGACCACCAATATTGCATCAAAATTATTCGATGTTTTAGGTAGCCATGTCACGAAGTCCATTGTGATATGATCCCATTTCCACTAAGGAATTTTCAATGGTTGTAACAACCCAGATGGTTTCTGATGTTCGGCCTTAACCTATTGGCACACAAAACAACGTACCATGTATTCTGATATGTCCTTCCTCATATTATCCCACCAGTACCGTTGTTTTAGGTCTCGGTACATTTTGGTTCCTCCTGGGTGCATCGTATACTTGGATCGGTGAGCTTCCTCCAACACTCTTTGGGTGATTGCTGAATTCCGGGGTAGCCAAAACCTACCTTTACAGGTCTGCACTCCTTCACTGTCTACTTCAAAATATGGAAACTTCCCTTCAGCAACAAGCTTTTTCTTCTTTACCAATGTATCATCTGACTCTTGAGCTTTCTTAATCTATGTGGGTAACTCAGCTTGTACCCTTGGATTGAAGAATACAAGTCGGTCAGGTTTGGTCTCGCATTCCCAGTTATCTTCTTGTGATAACATTTATGCCTCCTTTATCCAGATGTGCACCAAATTCACCTTCCAGCTTAGTATGTCTGCCACCATGTTCGCTTTGCCAGGATGATAGTTAATTACACAATCATAATCCCCCAAAAACTCCATCCACCGACGTTGGCGCATATTCAGGTCCTTTTGGGAAAATAGGTACTTCAAGTTCTTATGATCTGACATTACTTCAAATGTGACTCCGTACGAGTAATATCGCCACTTCTTTAAGGCAAACACCACTGCAGCTAGCTCTAGGTCATGGGTGGGGTATTTCTTTTCATAAGGTTTCAACTTCCTGGATGCATAAGCAATCACGTGGCCCATTTGCATCAATACACACCCGAGACCTTCTCCTGAAGCATCAGTATACAATATGAATCTATCCCTTTCGTCATTTAGGGAAAGGATTGGGACAGAGTTCAGGCGCTTCTTTAATTCCTAAAAACTGGATTCAGTCCTCTTATTCCATTCATACTTAACTCCTTTTTGAGTTAAGTAGAATAAAGGGCATGCAAGTTCAGAGAAGTCTTTAATAAAATGCCTATAGTACCCTGCTAGTCCAAGAAAACTTTGAACTTCAGTACTATTGTTGGGCACTTTCCAGTTTATAACTGTCTCACCTTTAGATGGATCCACGGATATTCCTTCCCTGCTAATCACGTGCCCCAAAAAGTTCACCTGGTTTAGCCAAAATTGACATTTGTTAAACTTGGCGTACAACTTGTGCTCCTTAAGTAGTTGTAATACTTTCCTTAGATGCCCTTCATGCTCCTGCTGAGATTTGGAATAGACCAGGATGTCATCGATGAAGATGACAACAAACTCATCTAAGTATGGCCGAAATACTCGATGCATGAGGTCCATAAAAGCACCTGGTGCATTGGTCACCCCAAATGGCATTACTAGGAATTCATAATGACCATATCGAGTATTTAAAATTGTCTTGGGTATGTCCTCACCCTTCACTCGCAATTGGTAGTACCCTTGTCGCAAATCTAGTTTGGAAAATACAACTACTCCTTGGAGTTGATCGAACAACTTCTCAATAATGGGAAGGGGGTATTTATTCTTAATCGTCACATTGTTTAGGCCTCGATAGTCAATACACATTCGAAGAGAGCCATCCTTCTTTTTAACAAAGAATACCGGGGCTCCCCAGGGAGAGGTACTTGGTTGAATGAATCCTCTAGTCAACAAGTCTTCAAGTTGTAGCTTCAACTCCTGTAGCTCTAATGGCGCCATACAATATGGGCTTTAAGAAATAGGTGTAGCCCCAGGTACCAGATCAATGGTAAACTCGGTCTCCCTTTCAGGAGGTAAACTTACAAGTTCCTCTGGAAATACCTCAGGGAAGGCTTGGACCACATTTATATTTTCTCCTTTTGACCGGTCCACTGGCTTATTTAAGATATAAGCCAATATTCCAGTCACCCCTTTGCAAATCATTTGTCGAGCCTTGACTCTAGCAACTAAGAATGAGGAGAATCTTTTCCTTCCCACATCCACTTCAATCGGAGGTTCCCCTAGTCGGCACAGCTTAACTTCCTTCATTTGACAATTTAACTGGGCGTGATTTTCAGTGAGCCAATCCATTCCAAGTATTACCTCATAGCCCTTTAAGGGTAGAACAATTAGGTTTATGGGTAATTCCCTACGCCCCATGTTTACCCTACAGTTTCTACATACTCGTCCAGTTAGGATTTTAGCTTCGTTTGTGGGAGTGCTAACTTTCAAATTATAGGGTAAATTCTCTATCTTATCTTCTATATTTTCAAGAAAGGAATAACTAGCAAAAGAATGAGAAGCACCAGGATCTATCAAAACTTTAGCTAGTTTACCCAAAATAGAAAGGGTACCTTCAATGACTTCAGTCGAATCCAGAGCTTCATTATCTTCCATTGCATAAACACGAGCTTGCACTCTCGGTTGGCTTCTCCTATTTACTCCTTTCTGAGCCGGTTTGGCGACTGCCGGCTGTGACCCCATGGTTTGAGACGAGTGACTCGCCGGAGCTAGCAGGCATTCTGATATTCTATGTTCAGAATTTCCACACCGTAGACACGTGTTTGCCTTTCTCCAGCAATCCTTCTCATTATGGTTTCCTTTTCCACAGTGCGTGCAATGAACCAAAGTCATTCCTCTTGAAACGGTGCTCGATTTTTTTAACATGGCCGAGGGTCGGGATATGTCTTTCCTAGGGACTTTGTTTTGCTCAAAATTTACTCCCTATGGACCACAAATGTATACTGATTGGGACCTTGCATTTTTCCTTCTCGATTGGTGCATGGTTCGTAAGACATTCTTCGTTTCTTCCACTCTGCAAGCGGATTTGATGGCTGTAGCATAACTGTGCTAATAGGTTGGGGCGAGGGCATCATTCAATTCCAGCCTTAACCCTTGGATAAATCTCCTCTTGCATCCCTCGTCCATCGAGACCATCTTCTCTGCAAATTTAGAGAGGTGGGAGAACTTTTCCTCATACTCTATTACGTTCATCAGTCCTTGTTTCAAGTTTATAAACTCCGCTTCTTTCCTTTCGATAACTAGGGGTGGTATGAGCTTCTTCTCAAATTCTCTTTCGAAATTCTCCCAAGTCCTGGGATTCTCCTCCATGTCCCACTTCATTTGTACTATATTCCACCAATCTAGTGTGGCGCCTTCTAATTGGAATATAGCAAAATTCACCTTCCGCCCATCTGTATATCCCAAGGCTCGAAAGGTTCGAGCCATTGTTTCAATCCAATTTTTGGTGACTTTATCATCTGGGCCGCCGCTGAACCTGGGTGGATGAAACTTTTGGAATCGTTCCAAGGCCGCATCTTCGGTCTCTGGCCTATAACTTCGATCCCTGACTAGAGATCGAGCTCGATTGCCCCTCTCTGTCATGCGGCTCAAAATATCAGTGACTTGACTTGCGAATAATTCCATTCCAACGGTTGGGGGATTCTTCCCCACGGGTGAGTTTGAACTTTCTCCTTGATCCCTTTCCATTGTCCTACATTCAATAATTTAGTTCCACGGATTGAACCAATCCTTATTGGATTTCCTAACCAAAAGAATATAAGTCAGAAAATATTTTTATATCATCACAAAACTTTTGACAGTAGTGGTTGCAAGATATTTTTAATAGACCTCTAGCGTAGTCTCCCGACGTCAAAGTTTGGGACTCATTTCTTGTTCTAATGTTTATTCTACAAACGGTTAGTATCTTAGTTGTAAGGTTTTCCTTCAAAAGTTGGCTTCCAATTTTAATCGACTCTTGAATCCTTGGTGGAGTCACCTCCTTCTTCTTGCTCCGCTCTAGGCTATGCTTGGTCCATCAAATCATCCCACAACGTAGTGAGAGATTTCTCCACCATGTCTCTAGTTTCTCTAATATGCCTCCAACGTGCTTCCGTTGGTTGTCGACGATAGGTAGTCAAACCACCCTGTAGCTCCTGGGTATTTACCAGGACCGATCTTACTCCTCGGATGATTTCCTATTGTTTGGCATGCCATTTCCTGAGCTCCTTACATCTTTGGTTCTTCAGTCGATGGTTTTCGGCAACCACTGTGTTTGCTCTCGCTTCTTCCGCGTTTGTACACAGTTATTATTCCCACATTGCATCATTCATCAACTGTCCATGGGTCTCGAGGCTACAAACCCTGCTAATTAATTCCGTTCGTTCTATAATCAAAGCGTGTACTACCCAATTTGGATAGGCGTGGGTTTCCACCCACTGAGAATCATCAATAATTTTTGCCCAGCGGCGGAACTAGGGGGGCGAGGGGGTGCTAGCGCCACCCCTAGGATCCGGTGGCCCAGAATTTAGGCCTAGAGCCATCGCATTCCACCCCCCCCTTGAATCATAGGCACCGGAGCGAGGCAGCGAGCGGAAGAGGCCGATGACCCTGCTTGAAGAAGATGCAGTTTTTTGTTTTTTTATAACTAAACAAAATGACGTCGTTTTGGCATAAGTGAAACGACGTCATTTTGTTTAGCTGAAGGGAAAAAAATAAAGGGCCAATTGGGCTGAAACCCAATTGGCCCAAACAAAATAAAAACAACTAATGGCCTAACGGCCCTAACCTAATAATATATACTCATCAATCATCAATTAGTTTGGGACAAACTCCAAGCCACACTGCCCAGCCGCACAGATTCACGTCCACCACCGGCCAGCCACCGCCTTCCGCCGCCTACCGTGCTGCTGCTGCCGTCCGCCGCCTGCCGTCGTCCCCTTCTTCAACCACAATCAGCAACCGCGTAGTCCGCATCCAAGCCAAACCAAGGGAAAGGTATCATTTCAAGAAGCCAATATATTTTTGTTGTGTAATTTATGTTGAATAACTTGAATTAAATTGCTTATTTGTATGAAATTGTGAATAATGAATATAGATATGAATTGTGTTGAAATTGTGCTAAGTATAGATTTGAATAATTTGACATATTTTTGACATATTTAATTAGACATGTTTAATTAGACATATTTAATTAGATGTATTTAATTAGACGTATTTAATTAGACGTATTTAATTAGACATATTTTTGAGAAATTGTGAATATTGAATATCATATACATATTTAATTTGACATATTTTTCTTATTTTATGTCAAATAGGATATGGATAAATTCTTAATTCGAAGTAGTGGATCATCTATTTTTAAGAGACCGAGTGAATCAAATGAAGAAATGATTAATGAATAGGTAGTAGTCAAAAGCATTCTCATGTTGAGTTCAATTCGGATGATGTTATAAATGATCCCAGGGAAACGTAAACCTATTAAGGATTTTGATGTTTCTATTAGAGATCAAGTGATGAGAGAATATGTGTTAAGAGGTCCTTGCTAACCTAAGGGTCATTCTTTTCCAAAGACAAAGCAGGGAAATGACTATAGATGTTTTCAACCTTCGTGGTATGAAAAATTTGATTGGTTGGAGCATAGCGCGTCAAAGGATGCAACATTTTGCTTTTGTTGCTATCTCTTTAGGAGTTCACATAAGGGATGTCGAGATGGAGAGGATGCATTTACTGTGAGTGGGGTTAACAATTGGAAGAAAGCGCTTGATATCTATGAGAAACATGTTGGCGTAGCGAGTAGTTCTCACAATGATGCGGCTGAACAATTGTATGCATTTAAGCATCAAAGACAGAGTATCCTTCATTCTTATCAGGCACATGGGTGGGAATCAGAGATTGCATATCGCACGCGTTTGACAGCCGCTTTGGATGTGACACGGTTCTTGCTAAATCAAGGTATAGCTTTTCGTGGCCATGATGAAGGGCTGGATTCTCTGAATAAGGGCAATTATCTCGAAATGATTGACTGGCATTGCAAGCGAAATGATGTTGTTGCTAAGACCATGAATGAAAATGGCCCTGGAAATTTCAAGCTCACATCTCCTAAAGTACAGAAGGAACTGTCAAGTGCTTGTGCAAGTGAGGTAACAAATGTTATTGTTAATGATATTGGAGATAGTTATTTTTCTATATTGGTTGATGAGGCTAGAGATGCATCAATAAAAGAGCAAATGGGGGTTGTTTTAAGATATGTCAATAAACAAGGATGTGTTCTTGAACGTTTTCTTAGTGTTGTGCATGTGTGTAATACTTCTGAAAGCTTTGATATTGAAAGAAAACTCATCTGCAAGGTATGTTCATTGTTTTTCTCACCAGCTTCAATTGGTTGTTCTTGCTGTTGCTAATGATAATCGAACTGTGTGTCAGTTTTTCGTTTATCTTGGTATGATTGTGAATTTAGTTGGAGCTTCATGTAGAAGAAAAGACATGCTTCTTGGTTTAGAACATGCTAGAATTGTAGAGGGATTGGAGAATGGAGATATTGTGAGTGGAACAGGCAAAAATCAAGAGACTAGTTTGAGAAGGCAGGGGGATACTCGTTGGGGGTCACATTACACTACTATTATTCATTTCATTACTATGTGGGAATCTATTGTGCAATTGATTGAAAACGTCCACGATGATGGTGATGCAAATCTGAGTAAAGCTTCAGCGAGCGGTTTGCTTGAGCAAATGGAGAGTTATGAATTTGTTTTTGTGATGATTATGATGAAGCGTTTGTTGGGAGTTGTGATGCTTTGTCATATGCTTTGCAACAAAAGAATCAAAATATTGTATTGGCTGTGAGTTTGATGAATACAATGAAGTTTGAGTTGCAACAATACAGAGATAATGGTTGGGATGAGTTGTTAAACGAAGTCATCGCATTTTGTGTTAATCATAACATCTCGGTAGTTAATATAGAAGATGAACGAACAATTCGTGGTCATAGGAAACGACTTACGCAAATACATACCCATGGTGATTTCTTTCGTGTTGATACTTTTCTTCAGGTATTACTTTTATAATTTACATACCTTATTTGATTTGAATTGTAATTTTTTTCAATGCTACATGCTAACCTTTTATTTTTTGAATACTAGGTTGTTGATAGGATGATTCATGAAATGAACAATCGATTTCCGGAAGCAAATATGGAGTTACTCACTTGTATGGCTTACCTTGATCCAAGAGATTCATTTTCTAAGTTTGATATTGGTAAGTTAGTTCGTCTTGCTGAACTGTATCCAAGTGACTTCTCTGTAGAAGATCGTTCCCGCCTTCATCAACAACTTAGTACTTTCATTCATAATGTGTAACTTGATCATGAGTTTTTGGCTATTGAAGACTTTGGAAGTCTTGCTCAAAACATGGTTCAAAAAACTAGGCATACATGTTTTCCACTGGTATATCGTCTTATTGAGTTAACCTTAGTTCTACCAGTTGCAACTGCTTCTGTTGAACGAGTTTTTTCAGCCATGAAGAGAATCAAGACTGATTTACGCAACAGAATGAGAGATGAATGGATGAATGATGTTATGACAATGCATATTGAGAAGGCGATTTTTGTTGGGATCGATAATGAACAAATTTTGCAACATTATCAGCGTATGCAACATCGTAGGATACAGTTGTCTCCTGTGGTTAGTGGTTCTAGTTCTAGCAACCCAAGTATTGGAACGTAGTTTTTTATGCAGTGATAGTTTTTTGTTGTAAAAATCTAATTATTATGTATTCATATTATTATGTAAGCTTTGTTTGTTAAAAAATATTTTATTTAGCGTTGCAAAAAAAAATTAACCTCTTTTTTGCCCCCCCCCCTAACATATACTCCTGGTTCTGTTTCTGCCCAAGGAAAGAACGCCTCTGGGAAGGTATGTCTTTTTACCACAATAAATGCTTGAAAAGTATTACTTGAGATTTCTACATTATTGTCCATCTATCAAAATAGCAAAAATTGTCAGTTTGATAATTTACACACAACTAACTCTCCTTACTTTATTCATAATTCATTTAATTTCCTCTAGAATCTTTTATTAAGGTAAGTAGGAGTTTTCCTTTACTTAGTTTGAGAATGCTCTGATACCACATCTGTAACATCCCAAACCCAACATACAGTATCGGGTTGGGTTTGGTCGTGCTACCGAAAATTATAACAGTAACAAGCAGAAAAATTTTACTGCGGAAGCGATTTAGATAAATCCAAAAACCTAAATTACCATTACAGTGAAAGTGTTAATATAAGTATTAAGTGAAAGTTTCACCTAGCTATTACAGATTCAAAATTCATATTAAAGTTCATCCAGGATCTCTCTCAAATAAGTAAAGACAACAAAGGGCTTTTCTCTTACAATTCCTCTTCACCTGAAAAAGGGTTGTTTAACTAGGTAAGCTCCTTGCTTAGTGAGGTTTCATTTCCAGTATTTACCCAGTTGAGTTTAGTGATCATAGAATATCAAATAAAAAATAGCCACATATGTCCTAACACATAGTAAAAGGATACAGGAGTTCGAGGTCAGGGATTCGAGGGCTACTGTTTAGAAAGGGTTCGAGGATAGGGATTTGAGGGCTACTGTTTAGCAGGGGTTCAAGGGGTACTATTCACTGGTGGCAGTCTGTACGCATAAAGACAATATATGTATATATATATATATATATTTACTTCAATTCATGCTAAGACAATGAAAACACTCACTGTGGTTAGACTTGGGCTTGGCAACTTCCGTCTCCTGCTTTATCACTGCTCACCACTATTCGTTTGGGAAGAAATTTTTCTTAAGGTTGTGTGAGAAGTAAGAACTGGGGATCAACTATTTATACTGGATAAAAGCCTGGGTTCTGACACCTATCAACCTGAAATTTTATCATGTAACCTATGTCCACTTGCCTAAAAATTACTTTGGAAAATTCTCCCTCACGTCCGCCGTTCATTTCCTCTTCCCAGTAATTCCATTTTCCCAAAATTACTTTGAATTAAATTCTTACATTTGCCGTTTATTTTCTCTTTCCAACAATTCCATTTGTCAAATTACTTTGGATAAATTTTTTTTACGTCCGCCGTCATTTCATCTTCTACTTGCTCCAAAAATTACATTGGATAATTATTCACATCCATTGTCATTTTTCCTTCATGGTAATTTCCTTGTTTTTAATCATTCCTTTACCCATTTATTTGTTTACCCGTTGCCAGCTTTCCCTTGTTCATTTAGTATTTAGTTATTCATTGCACATTGCCTATTATTTTTACTAATATCATATATTATGCATATATTTTCTTCTTGGCAATTCCATTTTTAAAATTTATTTATTTTCTTATTACATATATAGCTATTTTTATTATTATTAACTATAATTAGTCAATACATGTATAGTGATAATATACCGGCCATAAATGGCTATATTCTCAACGGTAATATAACAGTTATAAATGGCTATATTTTATAGTATATATATGTATATGAATTTACCCAACAGTTTAAAATCACATTCTCTTCTATCTTATATCCTTCTCTCCTTTTGCTGATAACATGTTGAGACTAATGTCAGTCTTCGCTGCTGTAATTATCGCTATACTACATGTTAGTATTCTCATTGGAGATCTTACGCCGGAAGAATTTCGTTATTCTTCAGTAATGATTGGATTTATTTATTACCTTTTATTTTTCACAATCTTCATAGACTTTTGTATTTAATAAATTATTTTATTTCCCTATTATACAGTGACATCAATAAACTATCATTTTAGTAGACAAGGTTCACCCATTACGGTTGAGGTTTTCACAAACCAACCATTCCTGAAACCATCACCTCTCGAACCATTAGTTCTTGAACATCCACCACGCCACCACTCGAACCATCCACCTCTCGAACATCAACCATTTGCCTCGAGGCCTCCCTACCACTCGAACCATCCACCCTTTCAACATCAATTATCCTCCTTGAGGGGTGTTGATTCGAGGCATCTCCACTCGATTCAATAACCCTCGAGGCCCTGGAACCATTAACTATCCCCCTCGAGGCATCACCCCTCGACTCAAACCTCTTCAATCTAACCTTTACTCGAACCCTCACCACTCGAACCTTTTCCATTCGAATCCTCTATTCGAACACTCACCACTCAAATGCTCACCACTCGACCCCTCGCCACTCGAACCCTCTTCACTCGAACCCAGTACCACTCGAACCTCTTTACTCGAACCCATTACTACTCGAACCCTGTACCACTCGGACCTCTCCATCGATTCATTAACCCTCAATGTCCTTGAACCATCAATCATCCTCCTCGAGGCATCACCCATCAATTGATCAACCATCCGCCTCACCACTACTCAAACCATCCACCCCTCGAACATCAACCATCTGCCTCGACTCAAACCTCTCCACTCGAACCTCTCCGCTCGAACCCAATACCACTCGAACTCCTCTCTACTCGAACCCAGTATCACTCAAACCTAGTATCACTCGAACCCTCTCCACTCGAAACTCTCCACTCGAATCCTCTCTACTCAAACCCAGTACCACTCAAACCTCTCCACTCACATCTCGACTCGAACTCTCTCCACTCGAACCTCACCACCCGAACCCTCTTCACTCGAACCCAGTACCACTCGAACCTCTCCACTCGAACTTCTCCACTCAAACCTCTTCACTCAAACCCAGTACCACTCAAATCCAATACTACTCAAACCCTCTCTACTCGAATCCAGTACTACTCGAACCCTCTCCACTCGGACCAGTACCATTCGAACCTCTCCACTCGAACCCATTACCACTCGAACCCTCTCCACTCGAACCTCTCTACTCACGTAACAATTTCCTTACTTCACGAGCTATTTTTTTTTGTATGATTTGATAAACGTAAGTTGATTAATTAATGTTAGACGTATCTACAGAGGTAAATTCTTAAACTAATATGATATGCATATTTCTGTTTAATAAGCTAATAGTTTGTTTCTTTATTGTCACATAGTCAAAAACTCAAGAGGAAGAAATGAAAAGGTACAAATTAATTTGATGTCAAGCCTTGAAAGTGAAGATGAACTTGAAAGTAAAGATGAAGGGCAACCAAACTCAAAGACAAGAAGAATGACATGGGTTTCAAAATTTATCCATTATCGAGGATGATCCTTATTCCATTATATTTCTCTATTCCATTTTAGTTTATTGTTTTGAGTTTAATTTGAATCATATTTATCTTTTTAAATTTTAGTTTCCTTTTTTTAATGAATAATGATATACTTTTTTTTACTAACTGAATGATGAGTTATGTATTAATTGCATTAGTTAGAGAATAAATTTCCTCTTAATTACTATAATGTTTACCTTTTTATCATTCTTTTAACTTAATCAAGTACTACTTGATTTATTTGATAAATTCATACACGGATTATTATAATAAAAATAAAAAAAATAATATTTCATATTAGACTGACTAACAAAGTTTATTTATTCCAATTTGCACTTTAAACTTTGGTGGAAAGACTGTCTTTCAAGAGATGAACTCATTATATTTAGAATTTAATTTTAGTTTATACTTAATCTCTGAAATCTCAAAACAAATTTTATTCAAATTAATGTTCTTATCAAAAAAACCGCGTAACGCGCAGTGGAACTCCAGCTAGTTATAATTAAATCATATTCTCATTTTTTTTTGTGCTATTTGAACGAATATAAACACATAATTTAAATTGAGATTTATTTCCATTATTGATATTTTTCATTTTTATAGTAAAATTAACATTTTACTTATTTAAAATTTATTTTATTTAAATTTTATTTAATTTTAATTTAGTTTATTTATTTTATTTTAATGAAAAACCGACCTTAAAGTAATGAATTGAAAAGGCTACACTTTCAAAATTAAGTACCTAGCTCATCCATAATCCGGGAAAAAAATTAGAGATATAGCTTAGAGTTAAGTGCTCATATAACCCTATGTTTTGGTGGTTTGTGCTAATATGACCCTGTGAAGTTGAAAAGTGCTATTGTAACCCTGTGTTTTGCTTGAATGTGCTAATATGACCCTGGAGACCTGAATTTGGTCTGAAATACATGAAATGACTATTATACCCCCGTTTAAAAAAATAAAAATTTAGAATAAGTGAAAGGACAATTATGCCCTCATTCATTTATTTCCTTATTTTTTCTGCCACTGTTGAAAAAGAAGCAAAACTCAATTGCTCGCTCTTCCCCAAATCTGAATCTGTCAATGAACTCACTCAACTGCCGGAGACCCTCGTAGTGGCCATGCGATGTTGCTCCACCGTAATCCGTCTCTGCAGAGAGGTCTCCGCCATCGATCATGTCTCTGTTTCTATTCCCGCCACCGTCGCAAGTGAGATTTCGCGATGAATGGTGACGCTTATTTCCCTAGCTCCAGAGGCCTCCTCCGCAACGCCGGCACCGGTGTTGCTACCGATACGTTGTAGTTTCTTCTGTAACTACTCATATAATCTAATTCAAAAGTGTTACCCCTTTTGACAGATTTTTCTTGTGTGTTCTAGGAGGCGGCAATTTGAGGCTAGGGTTTCGACGACGGTGGTGGTGTTGTGATTCGGTGGTGGACAAGGGTGGAGGGGCTCCACCTTGGGTTTTTGGTCTTCGTCTTCGTCGGCGAAGGGGGTTCCACCATTTTGAGGCTAGGGTTTCTACGGTGGTGGTGGGCGAGGGCGGAGTTCCCACCGGTGGTGAAGAGCGAGCAATTGACAAATTCATTCCATACGCCGACGGTGGCGGAGGTGGCAGTTGCTATGGTTGTGGTGAAGAATAAGAACCTAGGGTATTTTAGTCAATAGATTTGTAATTTGAAGGTTAGGGGTATTTTAGTAATTTAAAGTCAAAGACGGATTAGTGTCAAAAGGTTATATCGGCACTTCTGATGCAAAACACAGGGCTACATCGGCACTTCTGATGCAAAACACAGGGCTACATCGGCACTTCTGATGCAAAACACATGGCTACATCGGCACTTCTAATGCAAAACACAGAGCTACAGTAACACTTTTCAACTTCACATGGTCATATTAGTACAAACTTCCAAAATATAGGGTCATATCAGTATTTGCCCTATAGTTTATCCATATAGTTTAGAAAGTCTGTCACTATTGATGAAACAAAGGGAGGACATGGTAATTTCAACAATCCTAATCTATATTGTACTTTTGTGCATAGTATTTTGTTAGATTGCCAAAATCTTAAGTTTTTTTTGCCTTACTGTTAAAGTACGGTTCATCATTTTTAATGCTGGAATAGTGAGGGAAAATTGTATTTACGGAATATTATTTGGTAAGAAGCTGTAGAAGGAAAACAAAATGACAGAGACTCGCAAGAGGAGCAAAACGTTGGTACCAAAATTTATTGACATTTTAATGTTTTCTGTCGGCCTCCATCCTGTTTTTTTCTTTGTATCCATATTACTATATTTATGCCTGATATTATAACAGGTATATTTAAAATATGTTGCAGATTATAAATTTATGCTGTAAGAATATTCTGGTTTATCTTATAGTGCATTTGAGATGTTTGTTTTTTTCCCATTTCGTGCCTAGCGTGAAGAGGCCTATACCGGGTCCATAGGTACCAAAACATTATGTGTTGCTCGTTGCATGTTTAGCCCATAATTTATGACTTAGTTTAAGAAAGTGACCAGAAACCCAATATGGACTGGTCCTAGAAAATGTTATGATCAAGCTTGCTGATCGAAAATTTGCAAAAGTAACATGAGAATTTATGAGAAAATGTAGGTATTTTCGTGGATTGAAACAACAACAACAATGATCAACTATGATATATAATCCTTTCTAATCAAGCCTTACTTATACTAGTAGTGTTCTAACTGAATTCAATTACAACGGACTGGAAAATTTCCTCACAATTGCAGTGATGCATCAGTTGCAGATTCAGACTGATGTGCTTGCTTTTAGCTCGGAACGGAGCTCAATTTGATGTAAAAAGACCATCCGAACCCTCTTTTTTATGACAATTCCATCCCTCTTAAGCTTTAGCTTGTCCCTTAACAATTTGTTAAAACTTCAACAGCAAAGCAATTTAGACCTGCATCAGGCTTTGAAAGAAGGGAACTGTTGTTATATCATTCTAGCATCCTCCCATGATAAATCCTCCCTAGGCAAGTGTTTCCATTCAATAAGCCATTGTTGATCATATCTTCTTTGGAATCTTCGTTGTAATACTCTCAGAGGCTCTAAAAGCATCAGTTCATCCAAATAACTTTCAGGATTATCAGTAGTTTGAGAAGGTACTGAACCAAGATGTTTCTTAAGCAAAGAAACATGGAAAACTTGGTGGACTCTACTTCCCACTAGTAATTCTAACTTGTATGCTACTTCTCCAATCTTCTGTATCACCTTATATGGACCACAGGACCTGGGAGCTAGTTTCATGTTCTGCCTCGAAGCCACAGAATGTTGTCTATACTTTTGTAGCTTCAAGCAAACTAGATCTCCTACCTGTAAAGTTCTTTCTGATCTTTTAGCATCAGCAAATTGCTTCATACGGATTTGAGCGTTTTGGAGACGAGCTTTAAGCAACTGATTAATCTTCTATCTTTGTTGAACCATTTCACCAAGTGCGGGAAACAATTCCTCTCTGAATGGTCCTAAAGGAACAGCTAATGGTTTAACCCCAAATAATGCTTCATGTGGTGTCATATTGATGTTGTGATGGTGTGTTGTGTTGTACCACTATTGGGTTGAACCGATCCAAGATTTCCAAGAACTTCATTGTCACCACATAAACATCTTAAGTAGCTTTCCAGAGCCTAATTAACCCTCTTAGTCTGACCATCTGTCTCTGGATGGTATGCAGTACTAAACTGTAATTTAACTCCCATGGGGGACATAAGTTATTGCCAAAAGTGGCTAGTAAAGATTTTGTCCCAATTAGAGGTGGTGGTTTCAGGAACTCCATGAATCTTACAGACCTCAGTGTCAAAAGGTTGAGCAATATCTGGAGTAGTGAAAGAATGAGCTATTGCTAAAAAATGTGCATACTTGGTGAATCTTTCTACCGCCGCCATGATTGTAACAAAATCACCAGATTTAAGTAGTTTTTCAATAAAATCCTTAGTGATGTGAGTTCATGGTTGATTAGGAACAGGTAAGGGCTGAAGAAAACCTGGATATTGACAGTGCTCAACCTTGTTTCTCTGGCATGCTTCACAGTTCGTAATGAATTCCAAGATTTTCTCCCTCATCTTAGGCCAGTAGAATATGGAGAACACTCTTTTAATAGTGGTTGATTGCCCAGAATGTCCCCCAGTGGGAGAAGAATGCATAGCCTTCATAATATCATACCTTACACTCCCCACTGAACCAACTACTATCATGTCTTCCTTCTTCAAAATTCCTCTTGACAAAAGAACAGTCATTGTTTGGATTCTGCCCTATCACTGTCTCAGCTATTAACTGTTAAACCCACTGATCTCGAACATAATTTTTTCAATCTGTAACATCCAAGTGGGGACATTAGTAGCACTGATTCTGCATCTGATCTGACAAGCCTCAATCTGATCGCCAGTTCTCAGTAAAAATCTCTCAGATTGTTCTTCACTTCTCTGTTCCTTATATTCCTCCTGATCAAGCTTGCCAATTTCTAACAGATACTCTACTGTCCCTCCTGTAGTCAATTTTGGCACTAATTTCAACTCATGATCATTATACTCAGTCAACAGAGAAGGATTCCTATACAAAGCACCAGCATCAGCATTGCTTCTTCATGTCTTATAGTGTATTTCAAAGCTCAATCCTAATAACTTGGCAATCCACTTATGGTGAAGACCATTGGTTAGTTTTTTATCTAAGAGATATTTCAAACCCTTATGATCAGTCCTAATAATGAAGTGATTACCAGCTAAATAGTGCCTCCACTTATCAATTGCTAAAACCAGCGCAAACAATTCTTTCTCACGGGTAGATAGCCCTCTATTCCTTGGACAGAAAGACTTGTTGATGAATGAAATAGGCCTATTTTCTTGCATTAATACTGCCCCCATTCCAAATTCACAGGCATCAGTTTCAATTACAAATGGTTGAGAGAAATCAGGCATCTTTAAAACAATAGTTGTCGTCATAACCTGCTTCAGTTTCTTCATTGCCAAAGCTACATCAGAATCCTAATGAAACTCATCTTTCTTCAACAACTTGTGTAGAGGTTTACAGATTAATCCATATTCAGCTATAAATCTCCTATAGTAACCAGTGAGGCCTAAGAAACCTCAATTGCTTAATGTTTTCAGGTTCTGGCCACTTCAAACTGCAGTTTATCTTCTGACCATCCATTTCCACACCATTTTCTAAAATAAAATGCCCCAAATACTCAACCCTATCCTGAGTAAAAAAAACACATTTAGAGAGCTTGGCACACAAACAATGGAATTTGAGTACAAATAAGACTTTCTCTAAATGTTGCTTATGATTTTCCAAAGAATCACTGTACACCAGGATATCATCAAAGAATACTAGAACAAACTTTCTCAAATACTTGCTAAAATTTTGATTCATAAGGGCTTGAAAGGTGGCTGGGGCATTTGTCTACCCAAAAGGCTTTACTACAAACTCAAAGTGTCCATTATGAGTCTGAAATGCAGTCTTTAGTATATCTTCTTTCTTTACTCTAATCTGATGGTAACCAGCTCTAAGATCAAGCTCTGAGTAATACTTAGAACCATGCAATTCATCTAGTAATTCATCTGTTACAAGTATTGGAAATATGTCTTTTATTGTCAATGCATTTAGCTTTTCTGTAGTCTATGCATAGTCTTCATGTTGCATCTTGAATGACTAAGATGACTGGTGATGAATAAGGGCTTGTACTCACTTGAATGACTTTATTCTTCAACATATCTTCAACTTTCCTTTCAATCTCATCCTTGTATGAGTGAGGGTACCTATATGGTTTCACTTTGAAATGTTGTGAGTCGGGTTTCAAGATGATTTGGTGATCAATTTTTCTTTCCGGGGGTAAAGTTTTTGGGACAAGAAACACATCATAGAAATTTATCAAAACATGTTGTATGTTGCCGGCACTTCCAGGTTTAGTAACTCCTGTTTGATCCTGTCCAACTCTGCTGCAGGGATTTTAGGCTCAGGTTCCACAAAGGTCTTCTTCTGTTTCAAGTATTTCCACTCCTGTTTTGTACTCAGATCCCTTTTTCTTTTCTTGCTTTCCAATCCTTGTGCCATCCTTCTAATACTCATTCTTTCTTCACCCTTATAAAAACACTGATCAGGATAAAATTCAGGAGCAGCGCTATCCAGTTCAACCTTCTCAGTATTTTTGTCCCCATGAAGTACCCAGTGATAACCCTTACCATAGAATGATACATTCTGAGCATGAAAATCGAAAGTCAAAGGACTATAGCTAGTCGTCTAGTCAAACCCCAAAATTATATCAATCCCTCCTAGCTGTACCAGTCTCAGTTCATACTTGAATTGCAGTTGTCTCATTCTCCATATTACTTATGTACATTTGTGAGTGCCATAAACTTTGCTCCCATTAGCTATTGTTACAACAAAAAGCCTTATTCTTATCGCTGCAAAATCATCCTTCCTCAGTATAGATGGATCAATGAAATTATTAGTAGAACCAGTGTCATGTAAAATACTGATCTTAGCCCCTTGGAGAATGCCATATATGAAAACAGTGCTAACTCTGGAGTTACTACCAATAGATTAAAGTGACAGCTCTTCATGACTGTCTTCCTCCTCAACCATAAACTTCCATGTTCTTCAACAACAATTTCACCAGGCTCCAATTGTTCCATAGCAGAGATCAGATTAACTTGCTTATACTTACATATGTGTCCAGGACTGAATTTGTCTCCACACTTATAGCACAAGTTATTCTCCCTCCAGTATTGAGTCTCCTGTGGGGATATCCTCTTAATCCTATCTCCATCATTCCTTTTTTCCACAGGATTAGTTTTCCAATTAGAAAATTTCTTAGTTGCGGGTTTGCTTACAGTAACCAAAGGCTTAGACACACTAGCATGATGCTGTACATTACTACCTGCATGCTTAGACTTTCTACTCTTAACATCCAAATTCAATTCCTGTAAAACTGCAATCTCAACAGTTTCATGTAAATTTTTAGGTTTAAAAATCTTAACCATAAGCCTTAGTTCTTCTTTTAATCCACTGGCAAAACTTGATATGAAGTACTGTTCTGATAGATTTGGATGCTTATTGATTATTCTAGACCTTAATTCCTCAAATTCTTCCTGATAAGCACAAACAGTTCCAGATTGATACATCTTATTGAATTCTTCCATTTCATCCTTCCCTCCTATTTCAGAAAATCCTTTAATCACAACCTCACTGAACTTTTCCCACAGATTCATTTTTCTAACCTCTTTTTCACTTTGATACCATGTTTCTGCCCTACCTTCTAAGTAAATTTCAATAGCTTCAACTCTCTGAGGATCAAAGACCCGAAAATAGTCGAAAAACCGGTTGCATTTTTGGATCCAATCCCTCGGTTTATCACCAGAAAACACTGTTAACTCTACCCTAGGATGATTGATTTTCTCCCTCCAATCATCCATATTTTGATTTATAATCCTAGGGTCAGTAATGATAGGAACTGATCCTCTGTGTATGTCATTGCTAACAGGTGATTCTACAGGAGAGGTGACTCGATGATTACATCCTCTTGAAGTCCCCGGATCTGGAACTCGATTTGCATCTCCAGCATATATATCTCCAGCTGTTTGCCTCAGCCTTGCTCCGTTAAGATCCTCATGAGCGCTTCAAACTTTGTGTTCAGCCCGTTCTTGACCTCTTTGATTGAAGTATCCATCCTCAGCTGACTTGCTTCGAAATTCTGCTTCACTTCTTGATTGAATGCTTTTGCCTCTTGATTTGAAACTGTCATTCGAGCATCCAACTCCTTTAGCTGATTCTCCAAGATCTTAAACCGTGTGTTTTCTTCCATCATAGCCGAGGAATTCCCTCGCTCTGATAGCAATTGTTATGAACAAGCTTGCTGATTGAAAATGTAGAAAAGTAACCTGAGAATTTACGAGAGAAAGAAAGTATTTCTGTGGATTGAAACCATGAACAACAATGATCAACTAGTAATGTTCTAACTGAATTCAGTTACAACAGAATGGAAAACTTCCTCACAGTTGCAGCGATGCATCAGTTACAGATTCAGACTGATGTGCTTGCTTTTTAGCTCGGAGCTGAACTCAAATTGATGTAAAGAGACCATCCTACCCCTCCTTGTTATGACAGAAAAGCCCTCTTAGATCAGAAACAGACGGTAGTGTTTGCGAAGTGACAAAGTCATGTGGTAAGACCACTGTTAAAATGGATGATTACTCCCTCTATCTCAGTTGTATTTGGACAAGCATTATTCATTTATTCAAAATTGGTTAATTTGAAAAGTAAAAATCAAGTAATATATAAGATAATATACTATCATGAGATCTTGTTAGAATCATCTTAACAGCTATTTTCATAATATCAACTTTTTATTATTTTTAAATGTGCTCAAGTTTGACGGTCAAAAATAATTTTGGTCAACTTGCAAAAGTCAACATGTGCAAATGCTATTGGGACGGAGGGAGTACAAGTTTTATTTAGGAGGGATTCTAAATAGTAGAATTTATTTTAAGTTTGAAAACTAAGGGGGGAATTTGGGTACAAATACCATTTTAGAGGTGTTGGGCTAAATGATTGAGAAATCATGATTCTGGGTCATTAAAATTTTGGGGTTAAGAATTTGTGTCGGAAAAATTCATAGGTTAATTTTTCTCCTCATTTACATGTATTGTGTGCATTGTTATTATTAAATTTAATTTTTAATTTTATTATTTAATGTTCCAATCAGAACTTGTTATGTTTTTCAAAATTCTTCTTTTCAAGTAAAATAATGTGTTTTAAAGTTTTCAAAAATTACACAAACCCTGCAAATACTATTATAAAAATTTTAATTGCACACAAAGCCTCAATATCCTCATAAGGTATGGTGAGAGACTGAGAGATCTCATCCAAGCCTTTAGACTTGTATTCAAATGTGTAAGCTCTGTTCAATTTTCCATTTAGCAAAACGTGTGTATACATGACAAAAAAAATTAAAATGTTACAACACTAGTATTTTAGAACCAAAACTTCAAAAGTTGTCATGACAAACATTACAAGATGAGTCTGTCTCCTGCGACACCGTCTTACCGTAAGACCAAGGACTTGAGTGACAATAGGTAAAGAGCAAATCAAATTCGGGGGGCAGATTATAAATATTGTTATTTTCGGTGCCATAATTGAAAGACGCAAAAAGTTGAAGGACCAAATAACAAATTTACAAGATTGAACCCAGAAACACGTCTTCCTCCTTCACACTTGCTACGGCGGCGTCGTCACTCTCAGCCGGCGTCGGCGCCTTCTTCCAGGGATTGAGCCATCTTCTGCCACCATCTCCGGTGCCATTGTCGTCGTTTTCGTCCAGTGCAATCGTACGCCCCCGTCTGCCATCAACGGTTGTCTGCAAATCCCTTAGCTCAGCCGTGTAAATTTTGCCGCCACGCCTTCACCATCGTCGTCGCCTTCTTCGCCTCAGAAATTGGACGCCTCGCCGTCTCCGCCTTGATTTGCAGAACGTCTGGATGTCGAAATCACTTCACTCTGCAGATTAGTACCGGACCCAGCGTTGAGAACATGGAATCTCAGCTTTCAGGTATACTAGACGAGGTTGGGGCTCTAAATCGGAGCTCAAAAGGCTTTATTTTCGAAGGCCTCACTCTGATTTCCCAAAAACTCCAGGATTAAGTTTTGTTAGATCGCTCTTGGCTTTAATCTCACGGCGAATCTCGGCGGCGGTGCTGGCGTGGAGGCGGGTGAACGATGGAGACAATTCCGAAGGCACTAGGGGACGATCTCGAAGCTTCGCCAGCGTTCGGTGGCGTTCATCGATTTCCAGGTGACTGGAAATTTTCCTGTGAAATTCAGGTAAACTCATATCTGCTAGACTTAGTGATTGGGCTGAATTTGCATTTGGGCCTGATTTCTAAAAGCTCAAATGTAAATAAAAATCATCATATTCAAATATATTTAAAAAATCAAATAAAAATACTAAAAGATCAAATAATAAATGTCAAACATCAAAATGAAAATTTGAAATATGCAATAAAATTAAGATATTCAAACATCAAATTAAATTATTATTGAGTCCGTCTCTTGAAAGACGGTCTTTCCATAAGTTATGGAAAGACCAAGGTTTAAAGTGTAAATTAGAAGAAATTAAGATAAAATTTTCGGGTTGCATGAACCGGGTTATAAATTTTATAATTACTATATGTTGCATACTAAAATTTTAATATTGCAACTAAGACCTTTTACCTTTTTAATATTCTAATCAAACCCCGTCTTTCCATAAACCTATGGAAAGACCGTCTTTCCATAAGCCTATGGAAAGACCGTCTTTCCCAAGACTTTGCCATTATTTAAATACTAAAAAATACTTTAAAAATCAAATAATTGAAATTAATTGAAAATCACATAATTTTTTTCTAAAACAAATTCAATATCAAATCAAAGTATTTAAACATCAAACATCAAATATAAAGCATCAAATTAAATTATTTGAATATCATAAAAAAATACTAAAAAATCAAACTAATGTTAAAAATATACATTCCACTATTGTAGCATTTGAAAAAACTATTTTGATGTTCCACTTTTTTATCCACTGATCTTATTATTTGTTTACATGATAATTTACATATGTATAATGATACGTGTCACTTTATGTGTATTACAGATGAACAAGACATAAAACATCATATACAGACAACTCAAAATCAAAAGAATTCATTGAATCATCACCGGCTCTACAAATACATATAAAATTAGCATACAAAAATTGCAAACTTTAATTTGAAGTTTTACGTTAACATGTAAAAATGTCAATCGCCAAAACTATCGACCCATCAAACACCCTTCATTACAAAATGGTTCAAATGCCCTAAAAAATTGCTAACCTACAAATAGAAAATTTTCAAATATGCTAAAACATCAATAGCAATCAAGTGCCTCAACACTAACGCTAACAATCAACCACCATAACTGAAAAATCAATGTAATTCAATACATCCCAAACAACCAAATTCTATTTTCCCCGACTTGTTTTCCTTCGTTGCTCGCTTATTCACAGACTTGCTCTCTCTTCTACTGATTTCGAAGAGAATGGCTCTTCTACTCCATCAACCCAATGATTAAAGGTCAATTTCCGATTTTCTATTCAAGGGAACACCTTCAGAAGCATGGTTTCTCATATCGTTTTTTATTAACTCATCAATGGCATCGGAGAGCTCTTTCTTAGAAACTATTCATGTGAAATAATATAAAACATCACATACGGTAATTAAAACGTCAATAATTAAAACATCACAGCACAGATTACATCAATGACAACTACATTGAGGAAAAGTCAAATACATTATTTAAAACATCAATCTCAAAATTTAAAATCATCAAACAGTACACACTAACATATCAAAAGAACAAAACTGAACATCAATTGCACACTTAAAACACTACATGCATCAAATACTGAAATTAAATCATCGCACCAACACAGATAAATAGTACTTTAAACCTAAACATAAAAGGTCAAACATAAAACCTGAAAGGTCACAACAGTATTTAGAAAGTCATATCTGTAAAACAACAAAATTTACAGATCCTCTTTCCTTCTCGATTGAAGCAACATCGGGCATGCATTCTTACACATCTAAGAAACAACAACAACAAAAAAACTAGCACAAATCGTAACAAAACCCTAAGATATCATACACACAATCAAAACAACAAAACCGAACATCAATTGCGCACTTAAAACACTACAAGCATCGAATATTGAAATTAAATCATCACATCAACACACATAAAAAGTACTTTAAACCTAAACATGAAAGGTTAAACATAAAACCTGAAAGGTCAACAACAGTATTTAAAAAGTCACATCTGCAAAATAACAAAATTTACAGATCCTCTTTCTTTCTCAATTGCAACAATTGTGGCAAATGCATTCTTAAACATCTAAGGAACATCAACAACAACACAAAAACTAGCTCAAATCATAACAAAACCCTAAGATATCACACACAAAATCAAAAAAAAAATAAAACTCAACATCAATTGCACACTTAAAACACTAAAAGCATCAAACACTGAAATTAAATTATCACACAACACAGATAAACAGTACTTTGAACCTAAATATGAAAGATCAAACATAAAACCTGAAAAGGTGAACAACAGTATTTAAAAAGTCATATCTGCAAAATAATTTTTTTTACAGATACTCTTTCCTTCTCGATTGCAGCAATAGTGACAAAGTATTCTTAGACATCTAAGGAACGTCAACAACAAAAAATAAAAACTAGCTCAAATCATAACAAAACCCTAAGATATCACACACATAATCAAAATTGAATATCAATTGCAAATTTAAGCATGAAAACACCACAAGTATCAAGCGCTGAAATTAAAACAACACAACACTGATAACAGTACACAAAGCCTAAAACCTGAAACATCACACTGAAAACGAGAAACATCAATACCTGTAGCAAAAACATCACGGCCAAAAATTTAGAAAACTTACAAATGATTCTTCCTTCTCGATTGCAGCGGTGGTGATGCAAATCTCCTTACACATCTAACAAATAGCAGTAGCAACACAAATATTAGCACAAATTCGTAACAAAAAATCACAAAACACAAAAAATAGAGAAATCTCCAAATATTAACACATTGAACAACATAAACCTTTGAAAATCACATGAGCCAAAAAAAGCAAACAAAAATTGAAAAAATAATAAAATATGCATAAAAACTGAGCAAGTACATTACCTTCGAAGATTAACACAAAATGAAGCTTGTATAGTGTTCGACTGCCAAAAAATTTGCCGAAAAACTCCAAAAATCACGATGAATCTTTGCTCGCAAGAAAGAGGAAGAAAAATTGAGATAATGAGCAGTTGATAAAAGAAATCGAGCTAGAATTGAAGAAGATGGAAGAGAAATGGAGAAGAGGGAGAAGAAGGAGATTTGAGTTAGAGAGGAGAGAATATGAATGTTTGTTTCGCAAAAGGAGAAGAGAGAGAGTTTCAAAAAAAATTGAGGGAATAGCGAGGGAAGATTGATATTTATTTCTGAAATTAAATGTAAAATAGTGAAATTTTACATCCAGCCCCTAAATTTTTAAAATTTTAAATTAGAAACCCCATACTAGATTCTTAGCAATTTAATTTCTGGTCTCGCTGCGAGACCGTCTCGCACAAGGCTTGGTTTACGTGTGGTAAATATTATCTTCACAAAAAATGTCCAAGTATCTTGATTACGATGTTATGAACAATTTGAAACTTGAAAACTGCGCGATCAGACAAGGCAATTTTAAAAAAACCTGAAAATATTTATATGCTGCAAAATGACAATATCTGCAGAGTGAATGTGTAAGGAAATTATGAGATACTTAACTTCATTGCACCTCAGTACTAGAAGTAAGTTCGATGGTGTACCAATAGGAGGTCATAACTAAAAGAACATATTATAAAAGCCAGACATCTAAAGGTAAACGTTTTCACATCGTCCAAATACAGCCAAAACCAGCTATAGTAATGAATGCTAGAGTATTTACGCAATAATTCATTACACCTACCGGCTTCAAGTTGGGCCTGCAATGAATGAATCTCCTGATTAAGAGATGCAAACCCCATATTTTGATCCAAAACGTAGTCCAGTAATGACCTTGTCAAGCTTCGCAAGAGATTGCCACTGTACGTTTGCACCAAAATCTGGGTTTTGCAAGATTTAGGCAGGAGATTCGTTCATTGAAGCCCCAACTACAAGCCGGAAAGTGTAATGAAATATTGCATAGATACCCTAGCAGCCATTATTGGAGTTGATGCTAGGGAATCTATGCAATATTTCATTATAGCTTCAGTCAATGGCCATCTTTCTTCACTTATCAAATGTGCTAGGGTATCTATGCAATATTTCATTAGCTTCGGGTCATCGGCCTTCCTTTACTTCTTCTTATCAAATGTGACCATGCGAAGCACGGCTAAACCAATGGCAGTAATGGATGCTAGGGTACCTATGCAGTATTTTATTACATCATACTTCCCGGCTTCGAGTTTGGCCTTCAATGAATTGATCTCCTGAAAAAGAGTTGCAAGTGAGAACTAAGGTACTCGTAAATGGAGTATAGCTAAGAAATCTGTATATCTGCATGTAGTCTCATACACAAAACTAAAGGTATACGTTATTGGAGTATAAATAAATAGAAACACGTTAGCAAAATCATAGATTGCTATATTATCAGTTCATGTAAATTGCATCACGGGTTTTACCTATGTTGTTTTATGTGTTGTATACTACAGTAGTAAGGAATCACGCATATGAAAATCAAACTCACCCGATCGATTTTGTTGGTTAAGTTAGTGGTCTCTGCACTATGTTTGGACAATTCATCACGCATTCGCCTGTGCTCAATAAAGTCAAATGAACCAAAATAACATAGAAAGTAAAAGGACAGCCAACATGAAAAGAAAATACAAAGTGAATGATAATGTAGCATACAGAATCTTATTCCCTACCCTCTCTCAAGATTTTGATCCAAGCGTAGTCCAGCCGTGACCTTGTCAAGCTCGTACCTGCAAAATCCAGATGTCAGTAATAATGTTTCATTTGCTCAAAAGTAAAGAGATGGCCAAAGCTGGTCGTTTGTCTCCCTTAGTTATTGATATACTTGTTTAACAACATACCTTAAGTCGGTACGCATTTTCTCAATATCGTGCTGCATCTTTTCAGTCTCCCGTTGCAGCAAGGAGAAATGATGCTCCTGTAGAAAATATGGTTTATAAAATTTTGGAAGTGAGTAGGAGAGTATTCCAAACATTAGAGGCAGTGTAGTGAATGAGAAACGGCTTTCTAGGTCAATAAACAAGAAACGCTCTCTTAAGGAAGATACTTAAGATGGGAATGCCCACATGTATCAAAAGAAGAAACACTATACAGGCCTGAAACATAAGGAGATTTCAAGACCAGTGAATATAGTCAATCTGTTATCCTCTTAATTGCCCGCTTTTGTAAATATTTTCCACGACAGATATTAAAAGAACGTACAAAAGTCAATTAGTACAGAAGGGAGAATCAAGCATTTGAATCCAGTGAAGACAGAGTGAAACAGAAAGCTTCCAAAGCCGTAGCATATAGGACATGAAAATCTTATGCCAAAAAGGTTATAGGCAGGGCAGGGACCTATTACTTCTTATATCCCTTTATAATGTTCCTCCCTTACAAAAGGGGGACCCTACCTTATGACAATTAACTCGTCCCCTGGGACGACTTGGCTTTAAAGAACACAAAGCGCACCTAGGCACAAAACGCAAGTGCACGCTTCACAGCTGTGAAGCGCAAAAACTTGTATTTTAAACAATGACACAATGTAGCAAACAAACGTAGAATTATAGCACAAACAAGGAAATATATCTAAACAAGTAAAATCATATAATTATTCAAAGAGAATCCAAAATCCATCATCTAAGTTATAAGTCACGAGTAAAACCAAATTTCAAATTAAGGCTCTAAAGACCATCGGAATCATCATCTTAACCAAATCTCAAATTAAGGCTCTAAAGACCATCGGAATCATCATCTTAACCAAATCTCATCACCACCAAACTGCACTTCACCTTCAACATGTTTTTTATTTCCAATTTTTCGTCACCTCTCTTCACCATCTTTATCAACTAAATCAATCCTTTGAGCCACAAACTAGAAGTATTAGGAGCACTTTTTCCTTTGTCCTTTCTCAAAATTCTAGCTCTTATCACATTATTAGGAGCCTAAGACCATATGCTCTCAAGGCCCTACCAACGACATCCCAAGACAAATACCTTGCAACTATTTTGTTTTATAAGACTTCATTAATTAAGAATAATTTGCTAAACTGGGAAGGATAACATTTGCACTTCTGGATATTCTTCCTTAGAAATTATACATCACTATCTTCGAGATCAGAGGTGTAATATCAGCTTGGATGGCTAACAGATTGACAATTTGAGTGTTATTTCTATAAGGTCCAAGCATATGCCACAAATTCTATCACGTTCCCTTGATATCTAATGTGCAACTTAACAGTAAATACCGCATTAAACAAACATAGCTCTACAGGAAAAGAAGCTAAAAGATAATATGACCTGATAACATTTGAATGGGGTAGGATAACAATTACACTGTTAATGTTCTCTTTAAGCCAATGAAAATATGCATCACTATCTAAGTGATCAAAGGCAAGATAGTGACAACTCAATTTTTATTTCACTAATATCACCATATGCCATAAATGCTGTCATGTATGTATTGTATAAATAAAATTCTGCATAAAACTAGCAAATTCTGAATGTGTGCTGAGCCAAAAAGCAAGCAACGTCAGTTGTACCTGTGAATTCTTAATTTCTGACATGAAATTGGCCAGATTAGATTCATGTGACATTTCAGCCTACAAAGTCATTAAAGCAACAAACATTTATGTACACTAAAATCGACCGGATAAAAAAAATTACATACGATCGACTCTCGTACCTTCTGCATTTCCGTTTTTGTCACAAAAGAATGTCCTACATTTTTCAAACTATCATCTAAAACCTCAATAATAGCAGAGGTGATGGCCTCTGCCTGGTTTACAGGTAGACCTTGTGCCTCCAATTTCTTAACCTAGACAAATCGATAAATATTACCATTCGAAAATGAAGCTTAAAACACAAATCATATATCAAAACAAGAAATTGATAAAATACCCGCTTCAACGTATCAACAAGAAACACACGGTTTCCTCCGCTAGGTTTATCCGCCAGCTGAGACATTTGCCTGAAATCAAAGCGGTTTGCGGCTACGAAATCACTGGGAGTTGCAGCTGCTATATTGAGGCTTCGCAATTCCAATCTAACGATGCGCTTCAGAACCGCCGCCCCTGCCATGGATGGGTACCGTGGTTAAGTTGCCCGTCAGAGAGGTGAGCTCGGAGAATATTGAAGCGGTTAAGTTGATGATGGCGCCTAAGATTTGCCTCGATGGAGAGTGATTTCAGAAATTTCAAAACGCAACCACACAAATTAGGGAAATTAGGGTTTCACTGTACAATTAGTACGGACTTAAATTAACGGTAGTAATTAGATCGTTTTTTTGGTAAAGTACATAAATATACCTAATAACTTTTGAATGTGTGAAACTAACCCTCAATTTTTGTAAAATTGTGCAGTTACACCCATTTTTCTCAACTCCGATATTGACTCAAGGAATTCAACGGTTGACCAAATATGAAAAGACAAAATTACCCCTCAATTCTAAACTGAAAATGTAATGACAGTTCTACCCTAAACTTCTTCTTCATCTTCAAACACACTCGTTGCCCACCACCTACCGCTGTTCCGCACCGCCGCTCCCCCTTATCCTCAACCAGCCTTCACATTTTTAGAATTGAAAACCACCACCCATCGTTGCTCCATCCACCCACCACAACGCTGCTCCCTCTCCCTGCACCCACCATTACTACCTCCGGCCCCCAGAACCACCACATCTGCCCAAAAACCCTAGCCCCACCACCGTAGCCCCGTTGCTCACCCCCCCCCCCCCCGCCCAAAAACCTTAGTTCCACTATTGTAGCCCCGTTGCCTACCTCTTCTGCCCAGGAACCCCAGCCCCGCCACCCTAGACTTGCCGCCCACCACTTTTGCCACCAAAAATCCCAGTCTTGCCACCAGAATCCACAACCCCGCCACCCACCACCCTAGCCCATCACCTAGAAACACTAGCCCTGTCGCCACAAACAACCCATAATTATCAGAAATCCCGTCATCCCGTCAACCCTAGCCCCCCCCCACCTCCGCCCTAAACCCTAGTCGCACCAACTGCACCGCCCATTCCCTACATAGTGGCATTGTCGAAAGTGATTGAAGAGTTTCGTACATAAGATTGAAGCATCGCCAGCTGCGCCGAGAGCTTCACCACTACCGGTATTCACTTGAGCAAGAACTAGGAAAAGAAAGAAAAAAATAAAAAATAAAATTTTTGTTTTTGTTAAAAATCATGGAGGGCATTACTGTCTTTGACTATTTTTAAGTTATTTATTTTTTAACAAAAGGGTTTAACGGCCATTTTGATGATTTCCAGCCAATTTGGCCGTTGACATTTCGGTCAACAATATCCAATGTTAGATTTGCACTTTCAAATTTTACAAGGTTATGTCTGTACTTTCGAATAAAATATAGGGTTAAAAATGCACTATTTTCTAGTTTTTTTTCCATGAAATTAGATAGTTATTTACTTTCATTATTTAAGGAGGACATTGTAATTCCTCTGATTTCCCAACAATGGCTCCTAAACAATTGACACGCGTCTTAATGAAAAGTAAAATGAGTGGAGGAGGTTAGTAAAAAGAAAACTGAGCGGATAAAAGTAATCTAAATTTTGTCAAAAAAGAAAAGAGACATTATTAAAAGACCGAACAAAAAGGAAAGGAGATCAATGTTAGAAGACCCAAGAAAGTATGAGTTATCATAGAAATTTATTTTAGACTAAATTGGTTTTTAGTCCCCTACAAAGTATCTTATACCATCTTTTGGTCCTCGTTTACAAATCAACCCACAGACAGTACCCCACAAATTCAGAACGATTTGTTTGGTCCCCAAAGGTAGTTTTCAGGTAAGACTAAATGGTTTTTCGGTATAGCCAGGGGTATAATGACAATTTTACTAATTAAAAAAAATTTACAATGAAGAAAAAGAAAATTTTAAAATTCAGTCAGCGTCTTCTTCAATCAATCATACCATTGATTCCGCTGCATTCCGCCTTCCGTTGCCGCTTCATTAGCGGATTCTTCCGCCTTCCGCCTTCTGACTCGATCGTAGCATTTGAGCCTGCCGCAGATGAGAAGGTCTTCAAGCTCCGGGACAGAGAATGAGAGCTTTGAGAATGTGGAGAACGAGATATGGTATGATTGTCGTCGTTGAGAGGTTGAGGTGGAGGTTGTCGAGCGGTTGAAGTGGAGGTTGTTGAGCTGTTGAGGTTGTAGAGGCAGTCGTGACGCCGACGAAGAATCTGCCAATGAAGCGGCGACGGAAGGCGGAAGGCGGCGATATCAATGGTATGATCGATTGAAGAAAATGCTGGCGAAGAATCCGCTACTGAAGCGAAGAAGACGACGAAGCCTTTTCTTTTTATTTTTTAAACTCTGGGGTATAATGGTTATTTTACATATTTTAACCAATTTTACTGTTGACTTCCCCTGAAAATCACCTTTGGGGACCAAACAAATCATTTTGAATTTGTGGGGTACTGTCTAAGGTTTGATTTGCAAACAAGAATAAAAATATGATATACGATACTTTGTAGGGGACTAAAATTTTTTTAAAATTTTTATTTTAATATAGTATGTGTCTTTAGGGATACCATACTTGCGGTACCCCAGAAATATCATATATTTTAGAAAAAAATGCTTTTATAACCCTACCTAGTTGACATAAGTACCAATATAACCTTTCAATATTCAAAAGTGCAAATATAACCCTATATAGTTAGTGAAAGTGCCAATATAACCCTATAAGTTTTAAGGATGTGCTGATATAACCCTACAAACATTAGAAATGTGCTGATATAACCCTACAAACATTAGGAATGTGCTGATATAACCCAATAAGATTGCATAATGTGCTGATATAAGCCTACCTAATTTCAGCGAACTATGGCGGTCCGGCGAACTATGAGGGTAAAATTGTCCACCTAATTTCAGAGTTAGCCCAAAGGGTATTTTGGTCAATTTATATTGAGTCAACGCTGGAAAATTTTGATGTCAATGCCGGAAATGGGGTGTGAGGGTTATATTGACATTTTCATTAACTAGTTAGGGTTATATTTGCACTAAAAATTATCATAAAATTATATTGACACTTATTTAAATAGATAGAATTATATTGACACTTATCCATATAATTTATGATCACCGTAATAAGAGGGCACTTGGGCAGATGCAGTAGTTGGGCGGAGTGAAGGGTTTTAATTGGACTCAACATACCCAAATTTGAATTCAGGGAGGGAAGAGTTATGTCATGCACCGAGGGCTACAAAAGGAAATTTACCTCCAAGTTGTAATATTAAGGTAGCAGGATCGGTTCAACAAAGGAAATGTGGTGCGATTGTGTTCATCACTCATTCGAGCTGCTAAAAGAGTTGGTTAGACTATTAATAGTTAGCTGATTAGCAGTTAGATGAATTTTAATAGTATAAATAGCACAGATTAAAAAAATAGATTAGCTATCGATTTTGTGGAATAACAAATCACTTTAGAAAATCCGTACTTTTAATCTGTATAATTGTTGTTCTTTCTCATTAAAGTTTTTTCCTCTCAATTGTGAAGCTGCAAAAAAAAAAACTGTGCTTTCAAATAAGTTGATTTTGTGCTTCTCAACGAGAATTTGTTGGTGAATCGCAATTTTACTTCAAGAACGGCGACTATGACGTTTCCATTCTCTAGAAAGAATCCAGCAAATTGAATGCATAAAAATGGAAGTGTTATTTAATCTCATTTCGATTCTGGCGAATCAAAGAGTCGACCTTATTTGAAAGCTTTGGGATGTTACTGTTTCGATGCAGTACAATCCTATTACAATTTGATTACTTGGTAATTTTATTTTTCCGATCTTGTAATTGAACATGATGGGCGTGATAAAGATGAAATTGATGAAATGCCTCGAACTCTACCAATTGATTATGTGGTTTTTGGAGGCTCGAAAGGTTCCAGATTTTGGAAGAATTGAGTCCAGATAAGTCAAAGAAACCAGTCGAGCAAGTCGATAAAATTCATAAGCTTTGGGTGGAAATGAATGCAAGATTATCCACTAAGTTGCATTTGTTTTGTATACATAACCCATAAGATTGGATCAAGTCATGTTTTAAAAATAATTTTGGGATAAAAGAAGAAGATAAGGTTATTGCGGTTAAACATCACTGAATCGACCAAACTGGAATTTTTATTGAATGTTTTCATAAGATTTGGGGAGAGGTTTCTTAGACATAATTTTTCTTAATTGTGGTTAAAATATTTGATAGCAATGAAGCGACTGGAGAATCTGAAACAATTTCGACTACGTGGAAATTCTTGGAGGAGATAGAAATAGATTCTCAAGGTTCTCAAGATGCGGGTGACTTCGAAGTCGAACTCTCATAAATCTAAGAAGAGGAAAATGAGGAAACGTCCTTTCTTGTTAATGCCTTCACATCACTGAATTCTGATTCCAACTTCCAAGAATTGATCCTTGTTAAACCTTCTCCGGATAAATTCAGATAAAAATGAAATTCACGTTGAGTCATTGATGAAAATGGAATCTTATAGCATGTCTTCACATGTTAATGAATTGGAGTCCATTAGCCTTAAGAAGAAATTGATTGTTGTTTATTTTGGGATATATGGTGATGAACCTGTAAGGTTGGGTTCTAGGTGATAAGGGTAGGCCCGTCAAATGAGTTAATTGGATCAACCCATTATCTAAATCCAATTAACTCATTATCCAATGAATCTTTATCCAATTAACTCATTTATTAATGGGTCATAATGGATCGGATCATAAATGGGCTGGGTCATTAAATGGATAACTCATTTGGTAACTCATGAGATAACTCATATGACCCAATGAGTTAAAATATATTATCTAGTAAGTCATTATGTAATTAACCCAATAAGTTATAATTCAATATTTTCTTCTGATTTGGATTACAAGTTGTCAGTATTCAATGAGATCGTGTATTAAATACTCATTAGTTTTTGGGATTGGGCGGGATGAGAATAATTAAATTTTGATAAAGAAATATGTCACATATTATGTTAACTCAATCAGAACCTAACAAATGCTCAATAAATATCCAAAATTACCCAAATAATTGCATGTGTAATATTTAACATAAAAATTCACTATAATTCACAAATTATACGAATTATAATTCACAAATTATTTGAGCTCAATCTCGTGCAGTATTCGAGTTCGTACACTATTCGAGCTCCTACAGTATTTGAACTCAATCTCGTACAATATTCGAGTTCGTACAGTATTCGAGCTCAATCTCGTACAGTATTCAAGTTCGTACAATATTTGAGTTCGTACAGTATTCGAGCCCGTACATTATTTGAGCTCGAGCTCGAACTCAACTAATATTGTTCGTTAATTTCGTCGAGTTTACAAAGCCAACATATTGTATATATTTTTTATTTTATTATATATAATATAATATAATGTACATAATATAATAAATGATTATTTATTAGGAAAAAATTAAATCATTCGTAATCAAACTTGTAAAAAATTTAGTTATCTTATGATATGATATTATCCATGGGTCACCCATTATCCAACCCAACTCGACCCACCTAAAATTATCCAATGGGTAACCCATTATCCAGACCAACTAAACACAATAATTACAACTCAATTGTATCAATTAACCCAATGTGTCATTATCAAATAAATCTTATCCAATAAATGAAAATAGTATATGGATAATGGTTATCCAACGGGTGACTCGACCCATTTGACGGGCCTATAAAAGGGCGGTCGATGAGAGGGTGTGTGGTGGGGAGGTCGTCAGAGTTAGTGGGGGGTAACCTCTCCTCATGTGGTAGAGGTGAAGAGGGGAACTAGTAATTTTAGAAATTAAGGGTTTTTAGATGCACTCCCCCCATTTCACAAGTAATTAATTGCTGAATTTCTTTTGATTTGCATTATTTTGTGGGGTCTTCTTCTGCTTTATTGTGGCACACTTTCTATTTTGATATATATTTTTTATTTTGATAATTTTTAAACCATGACAAAATTTATATTACTTTCATTCACGCATTATACTTTTTGAATATTAAATTTAATTTATTTCACTCACTTAGCATCTTCTAAATTCATGAGACAGAGTGAAGTATGAATATAAGTCAACGAGAAAGTCTCAGGAAAGCGGCATTTCCATAAGCTTATGGATAGTCCACAGTGGCTTTTACCTTAAATGTTGTAAATTTTAGTATAATTTTAATATTGTATATTAAAAGTTAAAACAAATAATAATATGTATTTAAATGTGAAAATATAAAAATATATAATATAAAAAATATTTTCAAAATTTAGTACTCCCTCTGTCCCAACCCAAATTACCCACATACTTTATGACACTATTCTCTATCAAAATTTGACTGCATATTTGAATAGATATATGAAAATTAATGTTATTGTACGTAATATTGTTGAATTCATCGTAACAAGTAGTTTCTAAAAAGTAATTTTTTATTGTTGTTATTGTATGTAGCTAAACATATTAACGGTCAAACATGTGTCGAATAGTGTGCAATGATTGTGGGGTAATTTGAGTGAGGACGGAGGGAGTATGTGTAAAGTCACGTGGATTTCATTGAATATTTATTTGGCATTTGTGAACCGATTTAGAAAAGAAAAACCTTCCATGTTGGAACATACTGAAAGTTGTAGCCTAAAACAGTTTAATCGGTAAACAAAATATTGCAGTGTTAGACTTATGGAAGGATGTATATTTCGCAATATGGTATTTTAGGCATGTAGTAGAAGCATATTGGGTTTATGAAAAATCCCTATAAGTATGGAATGGTTTTATGGAATACTATGGATATTTGGGATAAGGAAAACCCCTTTATTTATAGGATTTGGATATGCTTCATAAGCGGATAAAGAATATGGATACTATGGAGATAATCATGGAGAGTTCTGATTGCTCAATGGACTACAAAAAGTAGACATCATGGCTTCAATAACTCACGAACGTAATTGCAAAAATATGCACACGGATTTTCTATCTTTCCAAGAGTGTTGCGAGAGTCAGCATATATATGTTCCAACATACTGTAACTTATTGATCAAGTTCAAAATTGTATACCTTAATTCGTCGGGAGGAGGAGATCCAACGTCGACAAGTTTTGAGATCAGAGGGAGTCTGATCAAGGCAGATCGGTAGCTAGGGGAGCTAGTAGAATTCACACGTCATAATTGAATAGATAAGTATAATTGTATGATGTACTTTGTACTGTATCTTTCTGATTAGTTGATTCATTCTGAATTGGACCAAACCCCACAGATGTAGGTGGATTTCACCAAATTGTATAACCAAGTCTCGTGTCCATATGCTTTACTTTATTGCATACTTGGTTAGATAAGTTATGTTGGAACATATTAGTAATAATTAAGATATTTCAGTAAAATCCAATTTCATTTGGTATTAGAGCTAAATCACTTATTCTTGCCATGGTTATTTTAAGGAAAGTGTGATCCAATTTTTACATCATGGCGACCAAAAAAGGAGTTTCGATGTCTCAGCCACCACTGCTGAAGGGAACTAACTACAATTACTGAAAGGCACGAATGAGATTCTTCTTCAACTCACTAGATGAACTAGCACGCGCTTTGTTGAAACTTAATGGATTCATCCTATTGAAAATGCTGAAACTAGCTCAAAGGAGAAATAAGGAGAATCAAGTACGAAGAAGCAGAAACCCAAAGACAAGTCTACTTAGACTCCAGATGAACTGAAAGCTTCATTGGCAAATTCAAAGGCGTTAAATGCTATCTTCACGGCGGTGAACGAAAATTACTTTAAATGCATCTCAACATGTTATCAGGAAAAGAAAGCTTAGGATATCTTGCAGACAGTTCATGAAGGAACAAGTCGTGTACAAGAATCCAAACTGCGGATATTAGCTACAAAGTTTGAGGAACTGACGATGGAGAAGGATGAAACTATTGCTATATTCAATGGGAAACTCAGAGACATCGTCAATGTGGCGTATCAACTTGGGAAAGTTTACAAGGAAGCAAAATTTGTGAAAAAGACTTTGAGATCACTCCCTAAAAGGTTTGCTATGAAAGTTGCAGCAATAGAAGAAGCAAGAGATGTAACCACCATGACCTTAGATGAACTAATGGGATCTTTACAGACCAATGAGATGACATTGCAACATCCTACAAAGAAAGTCCAGAAGGAGTTGGCCTTTAAAACCTCGTCATCAATGGTCAATCAAGAATCTAACAGTGATGATGAATTTAAAAAACTTGCTCTTGTCACGAAGAATTTCTCAAGAATGCTGAAGAATGTAGTAAATAAGAAATCACATGAGAGATTTTGTGGAAGTAGACCTCGGGCACAAGACCTTGGTAATAATTGTGGGACACGATTGGAACAAGGAAACCAGCAGTTCTCTAGAAATCAAAGTGTTGAAGCAAAACAGCCTCGAAGAATTCAATGCAGAGAATGTAAAGGATATGGTCATATCCAAGCTGAATGTGCAAATGCCCGAAAGAGGCAAGGAAAATCACATGTCACGCCATGGAGTGAAGATGAAGAAGATGAGGAACTTACAAGCAATTTTGTGGCATTTGGAGCAAAATTTCATGGTGGATGTAATGATGATGTATGTTCCAACATGCCTAAGAAAGATGAAGCTATATGTTCCAACACAGGTTCTGACGACACTTCCAATGATGATGACAGACTAGTTGTGAGTGATGAAGAGATCTACCCTACATAGAGAAAATGTATGGCACGTGGCTTAAAGTTGTTGATACAAACAAATCATTGAAGGAATAGAAAAATCATCTAGTTGAGAAGGAAAAGGAGTTGTGAGCTCTAGTTGTTAAACTCAAAAGAGAGATCGACGAATTAAAATTGAACCTAAGCTCAACAACTAAGAGAGTTGAGATGACCGAAGCAGCAATTACCAAGTTAAATACTGGTAAGGAAAAACTTGATAATATTCTAACCATGGGAAAGAACTTTGGAGATCGACAAGGAATCGGGTGTGACAACTCAACATGTAGCATAATCAATTTCAAGTCAGAGATAAAGAGAAAGGTTATCAAGACTCATCAAAGGAAACCTCTCATTTGTAGATACTGCATGTATCAAGGTCACACTGGGAACAATGCCTGGAATTGCATAGGGATATCATGACTGGGCGACAACTATCTGCATGTTCCAACATAGACAATGTCCAGCGATCAAAGATGGTAAAAAATGTATGGGATATTAAACTCACTACTTGTCTTGTTGCTCATACTTCCCTTATTGCACATTCTAGATACTCGTGGTACTTTGATTGTGGTTGCTCTCGCCACATGACTGGAACTCAGGAATTTTTTACAAACATCAAACTATATAATGGTGGTTTTGTTACTTTTGGCGATGGAAAGAAGAGACAAGTGGTTAGAAAAGGTAAACTGCATATTGTAGGATTCCTAGTATTCACTAATGTTCTAATCGTTGAAGACCTAAAGGTAAATCTGTTGAGTATCAGTCAACAGTGTGATGACAATATGGCAGTAGAATTTTAGAAAGATAAATGCATAGTGAAACATGGTGAAGATAAAGTTCTTTTAGGCATCCGATCATCAAACAACTGTTATATGCTAGAATAGGAAGTGAAGTGCCCGAGTTCAAAACAAGATGAAGGAAACCTGTGGCCCAGAAAGCTCGGTCATATCAACTACAAAAGCCTGGTAAAAATTGCTAATGTAAAGGTTGTACGAGGTATGCCTACGCTTACAAGAAAAAGTGGAATTGTGTGTGAACCATGTCAACAAGGTAAACAAATTCGATCTCCTCACTCTTCAGTTCAGCACATCACTACCTCAAGGAATCTTGAATTACTTCATATGGATTTGATGGGTCCAGTCAATACGCCTAGTATGAGTGGTAAGAAGTATATCTTTGTATGCGTTGATGATTTCTCTAGATACAATTGGGTAGCTTTTCTAAAAGAAAAATATGATAATGTGGATGTTTTCAGAAGCTTGGTGATAAAATTGCAGACATAAAAAGGAAGTTCATTGGGAAAGATTGTCATAATTTGTAGTGATCATGATAGGGAATTTGAAAATTCTCAGTTCAGTGATTTATGCGATGAACTTGGTATTCAACATGAATTCTCAGCTCCAATCACTCCTCAGCATAATGATATTTTGGAAAGGAAGTACATGGCTCGATTCATGTTAGCCAAGAAAGGGATTCACAAAAATTGGTGGGCATAAGCCATTAATATAGTTGTATCTTCATCCTTTCACAAGAAAAACACCATACGAGATTTGGAAAGACAAGAAGCCAAATGTCTCATACTTTCATGTGTTTGGAAGCAAGAGGTATATTCTCAGAGATAGAGAGCAACTGGAAAAATTTGACAACCGCATTGATATTGGGATTTTTCTTGGTTATTCTGTGAACAACTAGAGTTATCGTGTATACAATCTTCGGACAAATGCTCTCACGGAGTCCATAAATGTCATTGTGGATTATTTTGATGACTAGCAAGTATTGAGTAATAGAGACGATGAACCAAAAGAAGACCGTGTTCTAATTCAAAGCAGTCAACCTGATGAGCCGGACTATGTTGGAACATTGGAACAGACAGACAATCCTGATGAACCTGAAGAAGTTGAGTGATACGAATTAGGTTTATTTATTTATTTTTATTTATTAGGATTTTTAGAAGATAACACTATACTCTTTTTCCCATTGGGTTTTTTAATGAGGTAGTGTGATCATTTATTTTACTTTAGAATAAGGCCCATTAATTCTGCCATGTTGGCCTTTGAAGAATTAATGTTTCGGTCAGGCATTTATTTTAGTGTTTAGAATATTTAGTTATGATTTGATTAGAACTAGATTTGGTAAGATTAGATAAGCCAATATTCATTCAGGATTTATCTTGAAGAATATAGCCATTTATTTTAGGTAGTTCAGTTAAATATGGTTTTAGCTTCTTAAAGCTGCCATAATCCTTTTCAGTTTCTTATTTGTATTTTTTGAAGACCATACCTATGTACTATAAATAGGGATGGCATTCAACATTATTTTTACCTTAGAACCTTTCATCAATCAAATATACAACCTTTTGAGTTCATACTCTTTGCTTGCGAGCTAATCCATTGTTGCTTAACCCCGAGGGCTAGTTAAGTATCAATAAACCTTGTAATCTGATCCTGAGGGCTAGTTAGAGAGCAAGTCGAAGTTAGGCGTACCCCAAGGGCCAGACTCCTGAATTTCGTGCGAGATAGTGCGGGTTTGCAGACCCCTTCACTAGATCAAAGATATAATTCCGCAAATCGCGAGTCTTTGCAAGGAGATTCATATCAGTTGGTATCAGAGCAAAGCAAAAGATTCTTGGACGAGTTCATCAACAAGGATTTTGAGTTTTTCTTGAATTTATTTTCGAAAAACAAAAAAAACAAAAAAAATAGAAAACTTCCACCACCAGACAATTTGTCACCACTCAGCTTCAGATCCCGCTACCGCCAGAAAACTCATCGTCGCCGCTCAGCTCTAAACTCCACCTCCGGCGAGTCCAGCTCCTCCAGCTCTGTCTCTGATCGACCATCCGAAGCCACCGTTCTGCTCTCCGTCTACAGAAGCTCCATTGCCGCTCCAATCACCGATGTTGCCCGACCAAATCTTCACCGTCGAAGAACTGTCGTTCTTCTCAACGTAGCTCTGCCGCCGCCATTTTCTTCAGTTTCGAGTTCTCCGCAGCCAAGACTCTTCGCCGTTCCAGTAACCTCCGCTCGTCGTCCGCACAGCTCCGGTCAGCCGGGCATCGAGATCTGCAAATTTGCTCTGTCCAGCTCTGCAAATTGACAGCGCGTGATTCCACGCGCCAGGGAAAACAAATTCACGCGCTCACCAGTTGAAGACGCGTGCGTTGTACGCGCGTCAAACTAGGATAAACTTTTCATCTCACAATCTGGTCCTTTGTCTCGTGAGTTGGTAAAGTTATCGCGATATTTTCAATATCTCGTGGGTTGATTGGTTTTTTCGGCAGCTTGTATTTTATCGCGAGTTGAAGCCACATTAGCATCCCGTCACTGCTTAGTCAGCGTTTTGTCACCATTTTATTAGCAGTTCTTCACAGGGATGGCTTGGGACGTTGATCTACAGTTATTTTTATATCGTTCACGTTTCGAGGATGAAACTTTTCGACCTCGGAGGGAATGATACGAATTAGGTTTATTTATTTATTTTTATTTATTAGGATTTTTAGAAGATAACACTATACTCTTTTTCCCATTGGGTTTTTTAATGAGGTAGTGTGATAATTTATTTTACTTTAGAATAAGGCCCATTAATTCTGCCATGTTGGCCTTTGAAGAATTAATGTTTCGGTCATGCATTTATTTTAGTGTTTAGAATATTTAGTTATGATTTGATTAGAATTAGATTTGGTAAGATTAGATAAGCCAATATTCATTCAGGATTTATCTTGAAGAATATAGCCATTTATTTTAGGCAGTTCAGTTAAATATGGTTTTAGCTTCTTAAAGCTGTCATAATCCTTTTCAGTTTCTTATTTGTATTTTTTGAAGACCATACCTATGTACTATAAATAGGGATGGTATTCAACATTATTTTTACCTTAGAACCTTTCATCAATCAAATATACAACCTTTTGAGTTCATACTCTTTGCTTGCGAGCTAATCCATTGTTGCTTAACCCCGAGGGCTAGTTAAGTATCAATAAACCTTGTAATCTGATCCTGAGGGCTAGTTAGAGAGCAAGTCGAAGTTAGGCGTACCCCGAGGGCTAGACTCCTGAATTTCGTGCGAGATAGTGCGGGTTTGCAGATCCCTTCACTAGATCAAAGATATAATTCCGCAAATCGTGAGTCTTCGCAAGGAGATTCATATCATTGAGTATGTTGGAACATCTTCCCCGATTGTACCACTGCATGTTCCAACACAGGTGCAACTAGAACCAAGCTTAAGGAGAACTCGATCAATTCCTCGGGTAAATTACAGAGAACTAGCAGGATTACAATATTTATCTCTCTTATTGAGCCTAAGAACTACAAGGAAGCTTTACTTGATGAATATTGTCTTGCAGCATTGCAAGAAGAACTTGATTAGTTTGAACATAATGATGTATGGTATCGTGCTCCTCGTTCTAAAGGTGTAAATGTTATTGGCACCAAGTGTATTTTCAAGAACAAATCTGATGATGATGGCCAAATCACTCGAAATAAAGAAAGGCTGGTTACTCAAAGATATACTCAGGTTAAGGATTTGATTTTGATGAGACATTCGCACCAGTTGCCAGGTTAAATTCATCTTGAATTTTACTTGCTATTACCTGCACTATGAATTTTACTCTATATCAAATGGATGTTAAAAGTGCTTTTCTGAATGTAGTGGTTAATGAAGAAGTATATGTTAAACAACCTAAAGATTTTGAGGATCCTTATTACCCTCATCATGTGTATCGACTCAAGAAGGCATTGTATGGCCTGAAACAAGCACCATGGGCATGGTATGAACAACTTACTAACTTTTTTATTCATAAAGGTTATCGTCGAGGGGGAATAGATCGCACGTTATTTGTGCTTGAAAAATCATCAAATATTTTAATTGCTCAAATTTATGTTGATGATAATTTATTTGGCTCTACTTCACTATCTATGGTACATGATTTCGTGAGCTTGATACAGTATGAATTTGAGATGATTATGGTTGGAGAACTCACATATTTTCTAGGGTTTCAAGTCAAGCAATAAAAAAATGATCTGTTTATAAATTAGAGTAAGTATGCCCTGAATTTAGTGAAGAGATTCGAATTAAGCAATTCTCAAGCTGTTCGAACACCGATGAGAGTTTATGATAAATTAGTGAAAGACGAGAAAGGAGTCGGAGTTTATCAGAAACTGTACATGGGCATGATTGGGAGTCTATTGTATTTGACAGCAAGTAGGCCAGATATATATTTCAGCGTTGGAATATGTACAAGATTTCAGGCTGATCCTAAGGAAACTCACTTGACTGCAGTCAATAGGATTATTCAATATGTTAGTGGGACTTTTGAATATGGTATCTGGTATTCTAAGAACCAAGACTCTAATCTGATTGAGTACAGTGATTCTGATTAGACTAGTAATGCAGATGATCACAAAAGCATCACTGGTTGATATTTCTTTATTGGTACAAATCTAGTGTCCTGGTATAGTAAGAAATAAAATTCGATCTCATTATAAACTACTGAAGCCGAGTATATTGCTACTAGAAGTTGTTGTGCACAATTATTATATATTAAACAAATGTTGAAACATTATGGAATTCATCAAGGGCCTCTGAAGATTTTATGTCACAACACACGTGCTATTGATATTTCTAAAAATCAAGTCCAGCACTTTCGTACAAAGCACATTGATATAAGACATCATTTTATTTGAGATCTTGTTGAAAGGAAGGAAGTGGTGGTTGCCTATGTTCTAAAATCTGAGCAATATGCAGAAATTTTCACAAAGTTGGTGGATACCGCCACATTTGAGCTCCTTAGACAACACTTAGGTGTTTGTCAGATTTAAGGTATTTCTTTAGAGCTTTTATTTAGATGTAAAATTTTTGTTTATTTATTTTGCGTACAGAAAATTAGAAAAACATAAAAAAAGAAAGAAGAAAAAGTGAACAAAAATAGAAGTTGTGGAGCTATGTTGGAAGTTCAAGAAGTTATGACATGAATTGATAAGTGAAAAAGGCAACCATGGCTTCTCTTGGAAAGGGAAAAAGCTTTGCACGACTGATAAGGTGAAAAGGGGGAAGATTTAGTTTTTGGTTCAAATTTTTATTCCATCTCTCCACCTTCCCTCTCTTTTCAACCTTTATACCTTTGCCTCTTGGTATTTTTTATTTTTAGAAGCTCTTGTTGAGATATTGTTGCCGAAAACCCTGAGATTTTATCCTCACCAACTCTTGGAGAGATTGAGTTGTGTTGAAACACAAAATCTACCTCACTCAAACCCTTCTTGCCAAACTCTCTCAAGCTCGAAGAGAAACAATGGCTGAACGCAAGAACCAAGAGAATTCTCGTCTTCCCAAGCTCACTTTCGACAGCAAAGAGAAGAATGGTGCATCTCCTATCAAGGGTAACTCTCCTTATAAAAAGGTAACTGGCCCCGATGCTCCTCCCATTACTGTGCATGGTATGAAATTTAATTCCCTAGATGAACTCTTTGAATGAGTGCAAGCAAACAGAGAATCCCTAGATTTAACTAAGTTGAAAAACCTAAAAGGGAAGTACTAGATGTGGATGTCAAGGAGCTTTTTACTGGGGATATAGGAGATATTGATGAAATGAAAGAGTTTAACCCTAGGTTGCTTAGAGGGGCTTATGCCATGCACAATGGTAAATATATGTTTCATGTTTATTGTTATGCCCCTAGTCCTCACTATGTTTACATTGAGAAGATTGATGATTCTGAGGCCGAGGTATTTTAAGTGGTCAAATCAACTGATAGAATGCCACCGAGGTTCTTCGATCCTAGAGTAGCCCAGAGGAATGAAGAACTCAGGGAAGTGAGACCTACAGTGATTGTGTTGTCAGATAGTGAGGATGACTGGAGTGTTGGGTATGTTCCAACACAGAGAGTAGAGTCAGAAGTTGTAGAGGATATGAAGATTTATGAACCGGTATTGTAGTTCACAGATGCTGATATGGTTGGTCAAGATCAGAGGTTTGATGATTACACATGCAGTGCTTATGATGATGTGGATTACTTTGAGGTAGGAGAGACAGGGGGAGATGATCTAATGCTTGAGCAGTCAGAGCATGTTGGAACATAATATGCATCAGCAACATAAGTTGTGCTTGATAATGAAGTGACTGAGCAGTCATAGCATGTTCCAACACAGGAACCAAACCTGATCTACTCAAGTGATGAGGTCTTGGATGAGTTCATCCAGAATAGATTAAGGAAGGCCAGGAGGTGGGAGCCTTCAACTTAGTCATCTCCACCGACCAAGAAGTTCAAGAAGAAAACCCTTGTTACACAAAAGAAGAAGTTTGTACTGCCACCCCCTCCAGTAAGTGATGTTTTTTATATTTACTATGATGATAACTGTGAGGAGATGGGAAAGGAATTCTTGCAAAGAAAGATTATTTCTGAGAGGCCTGTTGATCTTGTTGCATATAGAGAAAGTGGATTTTCTAATTTTCTGGAAGGTATTGGGATGAAGAAGGCTGCCACTATATACCAAGATTACAACAAGCAGTTGGTGTGTGAGGTTTACTCAAACCTGATGGCGGGAAACTTAGAGGATGATTCTCCCTGGTGCAACAGGGTGTTTGTGATTAGCAAGATAATCAATATTTCTGCTGAGAAAATTAACAGGGTGATGGGTCTGAAAACTCCAGAGTTTGATGGGATTTTTTTTTCTCAGGAGTATGAGGTCACTGATGACAAGATTTTGTCAGAGATATATAGAGGACTTAATACTCAGTGGCTAGCTACTGGATACTCCCAAGCCTCCTGCATGTCTTTAAGATTTTTCTGCTTGTACTAGATTGTTGTTCATTGTTGCATTCCATCAACCAACACCACTGCTCTCACAAGGGAAATGGCTAAACTGTTATACTGTGTTGGAACATAGAAGATAGTTAATCTGGGATTGCTTATATAGCAGAGTATAGTGAGACAGACAATCGCTCCTAAAGCTAAGCTTGCATTGGTTTATCCATACCTTATTTTTGCATTGGTTAGGAGTGAAAGGGTGAAAGTTAAGGCTAAGGATGAGATAGTGCAGACGGAGTCTCTCAGACCTAACAAGAAAACTTTTGGGATAAGAAAAGTGCATGACTTACCTTGGAATCCCGAGGCATCTACTTCAGCTGGTGATGAGACAAAGGCCAAGCTAGTGGCTATGAATGCACGGTTGGGAGCTATTGCTATTCAGATTGCTTCCCTGAAAGTAGAAAAGGCAAAGATTGAAGCTGAGAAGGCTCGGTTGGAAGCACAGGTTCCTGATTCTTAATAGGATTGAAGGGTATGAACTGACTATGTTCCAACATAGATCAGGTGTTGAATTCAGGGGGAGTAGATTTTATTGCTATTTTTGGTTCTTTCTGTGTTTTTCTTTCTTTTGGCATATTCATGGCCCCTTGGTGGAGAATATTTTAGAGTATTTTGGATATTAATTTTTGGTGTTATAATCTGAATTATTTATGTTCTAGATTTCTGGTTTTCTTATGACTTCAGATTCAGTATTTAGCACATATGTCCCAACATAGGTGGATTTCTGGAAAAAAAAAGTGATGAGGTTGGAAGTTTTTTCTTTGAGCTCTTTGGTCCAAAATGGTTGGGTTCACAAAATGCCAAAGGGGGAGATTGTAAAGTCATATGGATTTCATTGAATATTTTGTTGGCATTTGTGAACTAATTTGGAAAAGAAAACCTTCCATGTTGGAACATACGGAAAGCTGTAGCCTAAAACAATTTAATTGGTAAACAGAATATTACGATGTTAGACTTATGGAAGGATGCATATTTCACAATATGACATTTTAGGCATGTAGTAGAAGTATAATGGGTGTATGGAGAATCCATATAAATATGGAATTTGATTTATGGAATATTATGAGATATTTGAGATATAGAAAATCCCTATAAGTGTGGAATTGGATTTATGGAATATTATGTGATATTTGAGATAAAGAAAATCTCTTTATTTATGGGATTTGGATATGCTTCAGAGGCAGATAAGAAATAGGAATATTATGGAGATAATCATGGAGAGTTCCGTTCGCTCAATGGACTATAAAAAGAGGACATTAGGGCTGCAAACTCACGGACTTATTGCAAAAATCTGCACACAGATTTTCTATCTTTCCGAGAGAATTGCGAGAGCCAGCATATATATGTTCCAATATACCGTAACTAATGAGCAAGTTCAGAATCATATATCTTAATTCGTTGGGAGGAGGAGATCCATCGTCTATGAGTTTCGAGGTTAGGGGGAGTCTGATCAAGGCGGATCGGTAGAATGGGGTAGCAGAATTCACATGTCATAATTAGATGGATAAGTATAATTGTATGATGTACTTTGTACTGTATCTTTCTGATTAGTGGATTCATTCTGAATTGTGCCAGACCCCGTAGATGTAGGTGAATTTCATCGAACTGCGTAACCAAATCTCGTGTTACTTTATTGCATATTTGGTTAGATGAGTTATGTTGAATATAGTAGTAATAATTAAGATAATCCTGTAAAATCAAATTTTAGTACTCATGTGTAATTTAACAAATGTAGTGTATAAAGTAAAAAATAAGTGGGTTATGCACAAACCATCTGTCAGGAGATCCACTCTAAGTAAAATAAAGGGAGTACATTAGTAAGTAAAAACTCCTTGTGAGTTCCCCTAATTTTATTAGGCACGAGCATATTTTTTCCACTTGAATTGAAGAGAGATAAATTGAACTGAATTGAAACAGAGAAGATAAGAAGAAAACCCGATGGTGCAAGTATTATTGCTTGGGGGTGCTGATAAGACGGCCCTACTCATCCCACACGGTAATGGTACGCTATGTGAGAGGAAACTGTGTGGTTAGTGGGCGCCCAGAGAGGCTTTAGAAGGTAGTGGGGTGGTTTATGTGTGGATATTTCATAATTTTGGAAGGGGTATACGGTGGGTGTGGGGTGGGGGATGCTGATGTGACAACATGTGCATGACTTCAATGGAGTTGACAGACATCGTCGAATTGACGTTTCAGATTCTCTCCTCGTTACTAATCCGTTTTATGTGCTCCCTGATTTCTGCTTGAATTTTCAATTTCAATTGAAATGCGCTAAAAAACAGATGGAGTCCAAAAGCATGAAAACAGTTGATTTAGTTTTACAAAGAAGTGTGAAAATTTCAAGAAATAAATGGTTTCAAAATGGCACTTTTAAAAGAACAGAATTAAGGAGGAGGAGTGGCATTCTCACTTCTTGCTAGAAACTACTCCATCTGTACCGTTAAAACTTGCTTAATTACTAAATTTTATAAATTTTAATCCTAAATTACTAAATTAAATTTCTTATTAGAGTGGGGCGGGGGAGTACACTATAAAAATATTAGACTTATTCTAACATCTATTTTCTATATCAATTTTGCATGCGAAATTATACTATGTAACTAGAGATATTAACGGTGGAACATTATTATTGAATATCGTGAAAAAAAATTATACATTTTTTAGTAGGAGGGAGGGAATGCATAATGTGCAGCACTTCTCACCTACTGCTCAATCCATTCAACTAATAATGACACATTTTTCAGTCAACTTTCTCAAACCACATGTTTGATCATAAATTTCATATAAAATATAAGTAATAATATCATCATACGAAGTACCGTTAGATTAGTTATAACATGTACTTTTTATACATCAAAGTTTTAAAGACTTTTAAAGTATGTCAAAATTTATTAATGGTCAAACATACCTAAGAAATTGGGCTGACAATTATGTCATAATTAATTGTTACGTGTAATTCTTTCTGGGAGAGACATTTTCTATCTTTCCAGCTATTTCTGTACTCTATCACTGCACACACACTGCACACAGATTGGATTGTGGTGCCCGAATGTCGCTGCCATTGAAAGAATCAAGCGTTTATACGTGGAATGTGTTCCTTCATCTAATACGGAGTGTTTTATTTTCGAGTATGACGATGATACTTTTTGATATATTGTAAATCTCACATTCTCGGTTGATAAAGTTAATTATAGCATGTAACATAATGGACTACAACAAATTTATTTTATGATAGAAAATTATCTTGTGATAGAAGTTCATGACTTAAATATTGTACTACTCCCTTTATCCCAGGTTAAATTGCACAGAATTTTTTTCACGCTCATCAAGAAACTTGTCTAATCGTTGACATGTTTAACTACGTATAATAACAGTAAGTAAAAAGTTACTTTTCCGAAACTACTTGTTACGACGAATCCAACCATATAACATATGATAATATTGTTTATATATCTATTCAAATATGTGGTCAAAGTTGGACAGTGAATAGTGACATAAAATGAAGTGTGCAGTTTAACCTGGGACGGAAGGAGTATCAAAATTCAAGGTTGGCATGATCATCACTGTAGATGTATATTTTCACTGATTGACTACATTTACTCGCGCTGTATGTGAGGGACGTGGACAAGAATGTCCACGTTTGCCCACACTGCACGTGAGGGGCATGTTGAGAGTGTCCACATTTGCTCGTGCTGCACTTGGGGGTGTGTCGAGAGTCTCGCATTGGTGATTAATGTTTGCTTGCACTGCGAGTGAGGGGCGTGTTAAGAGTTTCACATTGGTGATTGACATGCTATAGGTTAATATATATATATAAGATAATGGGCCGCCACTATATGGTATCAATTGACTTTATGATCGAATCTCATGACTTACTTTATCATTTGGATTATGGCACCCGAACCGGCATCAAAATGATCCATAAATGTTTGAAACCATGCATGGAATCAATATGGAAGCAGGATTCTAACACGGCCTCCACGTGCAACGGTAATACCATATAGAGTTACATGCTTCTTTTCTACATTAATTGATTTACAGTGACTCATTATCTTATATATTGACCCGTCTCCCTCTAACATGTCATATATATATATATATATATATATATATATATATATATATATATATATATATATATATATATATATATATATATATGATGTGTTTTTTTTATGGTCAGCTAGGCTAGGCAATGATTCACATCTCATAGGATCAATATACACTAAGATTGAATGCTACACCTCCTTTTCCTCTCAATGCGGTCAATGTGTTTTTTCTTAACACGTTCTTTTCAAATGATTAGACAGACTAAGGTATGTATACACACACGAAGACCTTTTGCTCGGTAGATTGTTTTCGACGAAATATGTAAACCTGGTGAAAAGTCGCAAGGGTGGTCCAAAGGATATTTCCTTTTCCTGGATTTGGTTTTAATGTGGTGGAGGAGGGTAAAAACAAAGAGAAAGAAAAGGAGGCCCTCTCTTGCTTCCATGGATTCAATGCGCTCGAAAAGGCCGGGGATTGATTTGCTAGTTATGGCAATGGCATCAATGTGTCAAACTTGTACATTCCAAGTACGTACATGCATTGACATGACTCTTGAGGAAGACACGGTATCTTTCTGCATATGAAATGAGTAGTTTATATACTATAGTGATGGATGTGCACAACTCTTCCACCACCCACTTTATACGAACTCTCCGATTTTCTAACGCTGTCACTCTTTAGTTTTGCCCATGTAGTTGGGTGGGTAAATTGAGTGGAGAAAATCGAGTTGAAAAGTAGAACGAGTTGGTAAAACTGTAAAAATCTTATTGGAAAGCAGAAAAAATGTAAATCATTATTAAAAAACCGCCTCGAATAGGAAATGCCGATGATGTTAAAAAAAATCAGAGTACACCCATTCAAAAATATTTTAGGGTATCAAGTGATAGTCTTGTTCAAAACACACACACAACATGCCATTCACAAGAAAACCACAATGACTGTTTTTCTACGAGGATTCATATAAGTGGTCTTTTGATTGAATATGAGAAGTTAGATTGTCTAGGAAATTTGATTCCCATGTAATTAGAAATTTTGATTGGTTGTATGGAGAAAGTAACTTCACATGGGAATTTCCACTTACTTGGGGAACTTAGGCAAGCGATTTCCTCAATTTTGTAGGAAATGGATCTTCCCTCAAAATTTTACTTCTGATGTTATTGTCAACCAGATAACTATGCACCCAACTTTTCACTTTCGATGATTTTCCATTTCCCATGCATTCGGATATTCAGACACCCTACTCTTTGTAACTAAATCTGAGATTAAATGATATTATTGTGCTTTAGAGGAATGCAATTTATATACTATTACAATCAACAAGAACGAAAACATAGCATAAGTTATTAGAGAAAGTGTGCTTCAGTAATCAGTACCCTCAGATTAATGAATTCCAATAGTAGGGTTTCCCATCAGCAGACAAGTGTTAAGTTACAATTGATTGCTAAACTTTTGAAAGTACATCCCAACAAATGGACCGAATTTGGTAAAACAGGAAATGGTAACAAACACAGACATGTGGCAGATATATAGCTGAATCAAGTTCGTTTTCTTCAAATGTGAGCAATATGGCTCAGAAATCACTGGAAATCAAAACAATAAGATTATAATGTAATATATGTGATCAGCATGCATGCCATGCCACACATATATAAGCAGTTCGATGAAAATCGGATCATCATTTGTTGAAGACAGCAGACCTTGGCATTAGGCGCTTCTCAGAACCCTACCAAAAACGAACACTGAAGAGCATGAGAGAAATTACACAAAATATTATTTTCAATGTTTTGTTTACAAGCGCATAAACACGCAGGAAGCCCTAATTATTCTCAAGAATATGAATGTTTTACTATAATGCTGAAAAAAACCTAGGTACAATCGAGTTCTTTGGTGCTGTTTCTTTACTAAACATGTTCCAACCATTATTAACTTTCCCATTCTCCAAATGCATCCCGAACTTGCAAAATTTTATGGTTTGTTTTGTAACTACTACTGTCAAGATATGGTTTCTGGATCTGATATAATAATAAGTTGCAATTGTAAATCAGACATTGATTAAGAAATACCTTGGTTTGGTGATTAACGTTGGTCTCCAACATCAGCCCGAAGTGAATGTGGGGGAAGTGTGCCCACTTTAATTGAGCACAAGACAAAATCAAACACGCACAAGTTAATTAACAATCATTGTAACATAGAAATATAATGCAAATAGACAAACTTTTTTTTGATAAACAAAGGAATACAAACATTCTTAGCAGCAGTACTGAACGCTTCGCGGTGGCTGATATCCGGGTTGTTTGCCTTTATCCTCTGAATCTCTTCTCTACACATCATTTCCATGTATTTCCATTTATAAGTTACAAGATTTGTACCATGAGGAAACTCAATCAAAAGCAGGAGAATACCTACTTTATGAATTGGTTGTATGCAGAAGGTACTCGCTGCCTCTTCTCGGGAGCTGTGCAAAGAAATTACACCAATAAAGACCAAACTCATTGCAACAAAGTAGTGAATCAAATGTACAGTCGGGGAAAGCAATGGTCGATCATACGTCGGTTTACAATCCTTTCCTCAATGCGATTGGCCACGGCCGATGGTCTAGTCGCCATCTTATTGTGAACTTTAGAAGAGGAGCCAAACTCATCCCGGTGGTCAGGAGCGGCCGCGCCACCATTTGGTGCCTACAGAAGCCGTGTCGATATAGATGTTACATTAGCTGTGCTCGTGTGTCTGGAAAACAGTATTACAAACACGACTCTTTCGATACTTTAATTTTGAAATGGCATGAGATGAAAGTGGGTGAAATAAGCTGAACTTGACATGGCCTAATTGTAGTGTGGCACACGACTCTTCTGGTACTTGAATTTTGAAATGGTATGAGCAAGCTAAAATAAGCTGAACTGGACACGGCCTAACTGTAATGTAGCTTGTGGTGGGGTGGGGGGTTGGCTTAGACAAGAGTTGAGATCCATTGAAATGACAAACTCGAAATGATTATTAATGATCATGAATGAATGTGCATAAAAGCCCCAGATCAGATAATGCATGGAGCATATTAAGGATCTATGACAAGATAGAGGGGACTATATGTTTCCACAGATGAAGACAAGCCCAGATGAATACACTAAATTTCAAGATTCATGTCATTCAACCCATCAAATCATGCCCAAACAATCCCCTTTCTCAGAAAAAGCTTTAATTAGCTAGACTGTAGCTAGGTTTCAGATTCAGGCGGCTGGTTAATTAGGGCTCTTGTGTAGGTCAAACTCCAGAAATCAAGAAACTAAAACCAGATTCCCACCAAAGAAAGCAGCCCCAAAATAGCTATCTACATGCTGTGTGGATCGCCCACAAATTGAGCTGAAGCTTAGGAAAAAGAGGCATTTAATGGACCTGAGAGTGAAAATCCTGGCAAGACGACAGAGACTGAAACGCAGCTGCCATGTTCACGGACCATAAATTTGTGCAGTGTCCACATCTCACTGTCACTATATCGAACAAGCTGCTGCATGGTACACTCACCTGCAACAAGAGATCAATGTAATTAAAACCTTAAAATTCGTCAAAAAAATCAAACATTAAACTTTCAGAACTCAGATCCCTTCTAAACAAGAAAAAGAAGCTCTAGAATCATCCAAGATTTCTGTTTGATCCATGACTTTAAGGTCAGATGAATGAAAATTGCTGTTCTCCTGAAAATTCCAAACACTCCTCTCTCTCTCTCTCTCTCTCTCTCTCCTCTCTCACACACAAACAGACACGCAGTGTCTCAGATGATGATGATGATAGTCCAGGTTATGACTTTTTCTTGACTGCAAAAGAAAGAAGAAACCAGAAAAGGTCCAACTGATGGAGACTTGACTCTATCTAACAAACACCAAATGCAAAATTCGAGCCCAAAGCATCATAAAATCACCACCAAATGGTTTCTGCATAAAGAACCAGCTTTTTCCTGTTAGAAAAGGGACCTTGCACTGCAAAACCTTGCCAAAATTGATCCGACTATACAAAACACATGGCTATGAAAAGAAGATCCCACTACAAATGCATCAAAGTGGAGCTTTATTGAATCGGTAAATTAATAATATACCGCAAGAACAATATTGCAAAAATTGCAAGGGATGTAGCAAAGTTTCTCAGCAGATGCAGCTTCTGCAGATGACATGGTGAAAGTAAGTGTGGTGTGTGTTTGTGAACAGAAAAGCAAGGGAATTAAGTGCGTATATATAAGTGTGTGTAAAAGAGGAAAATGAAATGCTTAGATGCATATGCTTTGCTATAATTATCGTGACGCATGAAAGAATAATAAGTAAATTAAATAGTTTATAAAAAATACTGTTACTCCCTCCGTTTCTCTATTAGTGGCACACTTACCTTAATTGGATGTTTCTTTTATATTGACACACTTTCCATTTTTGGCAAGATTCCTTCAATTTCATCCACTCATTTTACTTTTTACTTTCTACATCCAATTTCATCCACTCATTTCCTCTACCTAAATCCAAACACCTAAACCTCTGGTGTCAATATTAATGGAACGGAGGGAGTATTAAAAAGGTGGGGCTTGAGATAGACTGGGAGAAGTAGGGTCTGGTTTGGCCAGGGGGTAGCCATGAAATATGGGGGATTGAGATCTTGACCTTTTAATTAACCGGTTCGAGAAGTTTGACTAGGGAATTTTTAACCGGGTTAATTTGGAAGGTACGTGAAGAAGTGCTTAACGAGATAATTAATTATTCTGTACGTTCGGGTAAAAGTGAAACCAACTAGAGGGTTGGGCTGGGGTAATAAAAGACAGGCAAAATAGTATATTTTGGCTACTGCTGTCAATCTCTAATTCAAATCGAGTACCCGATACGATCAAATTTAACCCAAAACCCGATTAAGCCTGATTCTGAATCGAGAAATATCGAATCGAACTCTACCCGAAATCCAAATCTGACCCGAGAAATATCGACCCGAACCTTACTAGTGGAGGCACCTCTATTAAAAGCGGTTCCATTGGCCATTGGAAGTCACTTTTGGGGTGATTTCCCTGGACATGTCTTCAATGAAGGCGATTCAAAACCGCCTTCCAACACTGGGGTGGAACCGCCTTCTAACACTTCCGAGCTCGTAACATCTTGGTGTCCCTCGAACAAAGCAGCTAGTTACGATCTTGGAAAAAAACTCATACAGTCGGATCTTTGGATACTTACGCACTTGGAACAAAGCCAAATCCGTCATATCTAATGTTTGGTTCCGAACTCGGAACAAGTGCCAGTTTATTTGATCTATGCACTTGTTACGATCTCGGAACTAGAGTGCATTCCGAGATCAGATATATTTTCTGATCCTAATCTGTTTATTTTAGGGTTTTGAGCATTGAATGTTGGATATTAAGTTCCAGACTCGAAACATATTTCAGATTATATGTTTTGAGTCTGGAACTTTGGATTTGTTCTATTATAATTTGTCAGTGGAAGAACGACACATGTTCCGAGTTCGGAACACCAATCGGGAAGTATGATAAAAAATTACAATTTCAATAAAATCCGGCTAAATGGAAGCCTCCTATACCAGGTCAAGATATACCAAAATAACATGTCATTTCCACACTATCAATAAAAAATCTATAGACTATGCTAGACAACAACAATCTATAGATAGGAATAGAAATCTAAGAAAATCTATTCCAATGACAATGTCACCATATATACTAGCTACTTAAACCCCTCCTACATTGGGATTTCCAATGGAATGAGAACGGGCGTTGACAATATACCTTGCCAAGGAATTTCTTGCCATGTTGATATCAGTTTGCGAAAACGGCTTCTCATCATCTTTAAAAACCTGTGAATTTAGGAATGTTATTAATATGTGTAAAAAACCTATAGAGCTAATTCTAATCTTACGTTGTTGATTTTAAGAAAATCTATACGAATTTGCTGAAGACGCTCTGCCGCATATAGCATTACGTAATACATGCCCTCCCAATTGTTTGCTTGTTTCTTGTACTATTTAAAATAAAAAAATAACATCATCATATTAAAACTTTGGGAATCCTAGAATCTAATTGAATTGAAAGCATGGGAAAAAAATTTCACCTTGATCTCGACTATCTCCAAATTCTTTGTACTGGATTCGGTGAGGGAATTGACTGACGCATCCAAAATCTTAACAAATGACCCAGAAGGTTGATGATGTAGAAGATTCATCCAATAGATACGGTTGTTCTCTGGGAAAATAAATATTAATCTCCAATGGTCCCTACAAGAATGTCATACGTTAAAATCATCCAAAATAAAAGTATGTTTGACGTAGATTTGATATTTGACCATCACCTCTCAATGTATGGGAGGACGAATATTTTTTTATTCGTTCGTTGAAGGCTTTTGCGGATGTAGTCGACTCTCTCTTTGACTGTGTTTCTAATTTCTTGTGTCATCATGGGGCACAAATACTCTATCCACCATTTCTCCTTTTGGTTAGCAAAATAATACATGTACCTTTGATATATAAAGAGAAAATATTATTTGTAAAAATAGTAAAAGTTAATAAATTATTTAGTTGAAATATGAAAGTATATAGTACTTACAGTATAAGGACATTATGGTTTGATTGACTTGGTCACACCTCCACAAGTCTTCGAAGTCACTCCATGTCACAATTATTTCCCTCTTTTGACCAAATACACATTCATTGCCTAAAAATGTGTAGGTTGTGTTGACTTGGTGTCCGCTAATCAAATTATATAACACTCTAACAAAGTGCGTCGAATCCTTCATAACTTGCGCCTTTGTGAGTGTTGGCTTAGCCTTCTTTGCTGTTTTGTGAACTATTTCGGGTGCCGTTTTAGGCCTGGCCTTCAAATGAGCATCCTTTGTAGGGTCAACATAGATTAGTCGATGAGACCATAGGAGAAACAGTCCCTCGACGGTTCCCATGTGCTTGAATTGGCTATCTGGAATTAGCAACAGGGCATTGAGGACTAGTGGCTTGTCCAGTGAGACTCTGCACATTCCATCCCGGATTGGTACAGAGTGATGATGTCACATTGACTCGTGCAAAATACCATTGGCAACGTGAATCGGCCTACCATTTTCCATTTGACCAGTGTACAACTTATACAAATGTGATGTCTGAAATGAAAAAATAAATAAGTAAGTCAAATATATGAAGGTAATTGAAAATCAATATTATTATAAACATAAAAGGTTTGACCTTCTTTTCGGTGGAAATGATGGCGAGGTCAACTTTATTCACTTCATCTCATTGCGGAGGTAGAATAGGTTCGTGGTTAACCTCAACATCTCCATCTCCCAGTGAGTGGCACGATCCTCTTAACGGTGGAGTCCAACCCGATGTTAAATCAGCTAAATTTTTGGGCACGAGAAGACCGGTGTGTTCAATTGAATTGCGGATCAATATATCTTGTTGATCAATCTTTTTGTCTCGTTCAAACGCTTCCTCTTGCAAGATGTGAACCAAAATGGTTTGGTCTTTTTGTACGAACGGAGAATTTTAAACACATCTCTTTGTGATATGTATGATCCAACACCTCTTGCACAGCCCAGGGGATCTAGTTTTTCCGTAGCCTCGCGGAGGATGTCGCACTTACCCTTGGCAATGAAACGCCCTTCCAATTATTCGATCTTTAATTTAGCCTGAGAAACATTTTAAAATTAAATCATCTTAGTCGTAACGTGATTTAACATCTATTATTCTGTGAACCAAAGATTAATGGTGCTTAGCACTCTTTTGGAAATTTCATGCTCGGGACTATTTTCAAATTCACCTTTACTATTTTGATGGCTGATCAGGAATAGATCACACCGGTCTATCTCTTCATCACCCAAGGCTTCACCGATGATCTTGCCTCCTCCTCGGTCTTTCCCCTGCCAATATCTATTTGGACATCCCTTTCGAAACGTTCCTTAATTAACTGCAGGGTTGCCATACCATATCCATTATGACTCTTACGATGAGGTGTTTTGTTTTCTTTTGCAAACTGTCATTTTGCACTCCTCGTACCCTAGGTAATACATTTTTTAAATTTAAATAATGAAATATATTTTATCAAAATAAAAATAAGCAGTAAAGGTTGTGAAACTGACGTTTTCATCATTCTCCAAAGCTCGCCTCTTGTGGATCTCCCAACTTTCGGGTATAATATGTGTATAAATCAACCATGGACAATCTCCTTTCCTAGTATAGAAAATGTAATCTCGCGATAAGTTATATTTGTGCTCCCTCCAACTCTTCGCCACCATGGCCGTTACCCTCTTTTTTAAACCATCCATATCTGGGGCATCGAAATCAAATGATCTATACATGGATTGAAATCAAAATTAATAATTAAAGACTAATGTAGGACATTATTTAGTTACACTTGTATTTGAATAATTTCAAATACTATAGTCACCTTGCACTCCATCCATAGGATATCTTTATATTCTTTTGGAACCTCGAGCCAACTACCGTACTTTGTGTCTACCCTAGGTCTACCAATCTTCCCTACCCAACTAGACCATTTAGCTCATTCTTCATATATACACACTCTCAATTTGTTGAAAATCAACAAAGCTAATTCTTTTCTAGTCATTCTCATTTCTAATGTTCTACAATGTGTTCTAGCATAACACCCTGCAATCGACCCCTCCTCCCCATCGTCATCACTGCCTAGGTTTTGTGAATGTCCACCTCTTGGACCCACATCTTCATCACAAAGCCTCTCCCGTGACATTGGACTACCAAACAACATACATCACAATAAAAACAAGATTTTCTTTTAGAACAAAATGAAAACTAACTTTGGGGCTTAAAACATATAACAAAACATACAAAAAAATTGATAGACATTTCAAGGTATAATAACCCTAACTAGGATTCATATAGTAAAATAAAGCAAATGGTGAAATGTTTACCTTTAAATCCAAACAATTCAAAGTTCGGATGTAAAATTATAGCCATGAACACTTATGAACTTGGGAACCCTAACCCTTGGATTGCCTTTGCCTTTTGTAAATCCATAACCCATGGACATTGGATGTAATTAGCTTACATTTACTAGGGTTTCATGTAGTTAGGAGCAAAGATGAAAATTGGTGGAAGAAATTTTGAAGTGATCAAAGATGGAAGGAGGGAGGGGGGTTTTGGAGGGGAAATTTGGTGGGAATTTGTGGTTTTCTAAATGGATATTAAATGCCCATTTGAAAACCATTTTTATTGCTATTTAGAAGCTGTACCAGACAATCAGTTCCAAACTCAGAACAAAGTTACATACTCAAAAGTTGATCGTTTCTTCAGCAAATGGGAAAGACCAAGTTCCGCTCTCGGAACTTGGTTTGACTATATAAAAAAATCCAACAGACAAATCATTTCAATCAAGCCATTTCAACAGAAATTCCCCAATTCAAAAACCCTAGAACTCAAATCAACCAAAAATCCAAATACAACCATGCCTAGGTAGAGAGGTGGACGATCCGACGGTGGATATGGGCTAGTGAACTCACCCCCTATGCCCAGTTTAAATGGGTCAGAAATATTTTGGTCGCACGGGGGAAGTTGCAGGTCGAGCTGATGAGTATGATGTGGGGGTCCTGATTGTGGAGCATATGTTAGTATTTGAGTATATATGCCAGAATATCCTCCCGTCGGGTGGTCATGCGTGTGAGCCGACCATAAGGAACTTGATGTTGTTCTACTATGTTTTAGGAGGGGTGAAGTTGAATCCATGGTACAAAATTTTGATGTACATGCTAAAGGCAGCTGCAGGGAAGAAGAAGGATCTACCGTATGGCAGTTTGGTCACCACTTTGATTTAGAAGTGGAAAGTAATCCCCATTGACAAGCCACTCCATTTGACATACTACGATGAGACATGGTTTGATCACAAGCATCTTGAATTTGATGAGGAGGAGAAGAAGTGGCGAGTTCGCAACCTTTCAGGGAATGCTACCGAATCTGCAAAACTAGCAAGATAAGCTTCAAGGGATAAGGCCGAGGCATCTACATCACGTAAGAATATTGAAAAAAATCCTTAACATTTATAAATTCTATTTATTAATTATTTATAAAATTATTCAATTTGCACTCATATATATAATTGTGCAGGTGACATTAGGGGTTGGATGGCGACATTCAAAAAAATATTTGGCTTGCATAAAGAAGGATGTTAGCTTGGCAAAAAATGAAGTCGCAGCAGCGGAAACACGTCACTCAGAGTTTGTTGATTCCACAAGTCTCATCGAAATACTCTAGCAGTGATGGTATAAGGATTCTGAGGGCCTCAAGAATGATGGAGCTATTGATGAGCATTCAAGCATGCCAATTGGTGGGATGGACTACGAGGATAAGAAGATGATGGGTAGATTGAAATGTAATGTGATGGAAGAATTCGTTTGGACATTGTACTTGAATATCATGTTTTGTTGTTGCTGTTGAATTTGTAACATTGTTAAACTTAACTCTTTTGTACTATGTTTCTCATTTGTCAAATTGTTTATGGTGATCTTGATTATGTTTTTCATATATTGCAAAGACCTTGTTGGATTTCTTTGCTTGTTTGGATGGAAGCAATATGTAATTGTTACCTAACTTATTTTACCAAACCGTTCGACAAAGTTCCAAGTCCGGAACTTGCTCTTGGGTTTGAAACTTAAGTGCAAAGACACAGTTAAGATCTCAGAACTATATCAAAAAGTTTGGTACACTTTTTTAATTAGCTAGTTCCGGACTCAGAACCGACGTTCCGAAACCTGTTCTCCATTATGATCCTACACTGGAGTTCTACGTTTGGAACCTGATTTGATTTTTTAAACTCACAGACTCTATACCGAGTCTGGAACTTGATTTTCGAAATCTTTTATTATTCTGACCCAACAATGTAATTTTTTACTCTTGTTTGCAATTTTCCATTTTTTATAACAGATTAAGTTCCAAGTTCGGAACTAGGGTTCCAATATCTTTTTAGTTGTCTGATCCGGAACTGTTATTTGGACCTATTGATTCCTAATTGTACTTAATTCATCACAGAAGTCTTTCTGAGCTTGGAACTAGAGATCCGACCTCTTACAGACAGGGTTCCGCACTCGGAACATGTGTTCCAAAATCTTTACTATTATCTTATCCCAATATTTTAAATTGACTTTTGGTTAACCTATTTTTATTTTAATTGATAGGTGATGTTACAAGCTCGTAATTGGTGTTCCAAAATATGAGAGTTTTTTTTATTGACGTCTACTATAATTTTATTAAAGGAAAGACAGCGTTACGAGTCCGGAACACTGTCACCTATATAAAAAATGCAAACAAAAATCATCAAAATACGAAATAATAAACCCTATCACATTTCTGGAGGCGGTACCAAAAGACGAAGATTTTCAAATCCAAAATTTGGCGGGTGACAATGTCAACATCAAGCGACAGTGCTCCAATTCGTAGAAGGAGGTCGAAATCAACAAGAGGCGGGTGTGGACGTGGACGGGGAAACAATCTTGACTATGATTTGAGAAGGTTTGTATATCTTCAATCAAAAAATAGATAAAATGCCTTAAGAAGTAGTGGAAAATTGATGGATTCTTATTTGGTAGACCTTAACCTTCACCATACTACGGGTTAGCCGACCCCTTACAAAAATTGGAAGGGCAACATGTTCTAAACTTATTGACAATGAATGAACCATCTTATTTTGATGAATTTTGCTAATTTTATAGTAATTTGCATGAGATTGAGGGGGGTGGTGCGTATTGGACCAAGGTCAATGGTTTCAATGTGGAACTTAACCCGTGTATTGTAAACAAGCTAATTGATTATCCACATAAGGGTCCCAAAGATTTTTATCCACATCAAGAGAATGGTCTATTACTTGATGTTTACCATAGGGGTGGGTGGTCTTTCAATGATGAATCCTAGAATGGACCCCATAGAATGTAGCATGAGGTACTTTTTCCATAAGGCAATTGATCTTGGATGACCAGAGTGTTTTAATTTGGAACACTTAGTAACCGAAAATGAAATTGTTTGGGACTTCATAGCTAGGTCAATAATTCCCAAATTCTGCCACCTCACTGGACCTACATATGCCACACTTATGGTATTCTACTACATCATGGAGGGTCGTAGAATTAACCTCGGGTCGGCTATTCTGTCACATATGATGGCGGTTGGTACATCGAAGAAGGTAATCAAAAGTCTTCCATATGGGAAGTTGATTACCACTATGCTGAAGGAAGTGGAGGGGTTGGAGTTTAGTGGGGAAGAAAAGCACTACAAGTTCTACGACAAACAGTATTTTTTGAATAAAAAATGGGTGTTAGTGGATAACAAGTGGCATCACAAGACACCGGCAGATGCTGAACCGAGCAAGAGGCACATAATAGAAAAAGGTAAATTAATTGCATCACATTCATAAAAATATCACACTGCATAATTCAATTATTATGATATACTAACACTTTATCAATCAATATTTTATAGATGATTCTAGTCATCAATTTATAAAGGCCATGAAGAGGGTTTATAGATGGGGACGTGATGAGGTGTCCCAATTGTGGGAGCGTGTGGAGACACTAGAGCGGAAACAGAGATCATATGAGAGAGCCCTCAAAGAATCAAAGAAACCCAAACTTAAGAGGACCCATTCCTTGTAATACCCATATCAATTTTATTTACTCTAGGGCCATGAATAATTTGTTGTTGAATTTCATAAATATCTAACTTCTTGACTTTGATTTTGAATTTGTTTACTCTAATTTGTTGAATCCCAAATATGTTTACATTCCAAATTGTTTTGATTTCTTTTAACTATGTTTGGATTTGGTTTTGATATGTACGTCTAAACCTAAATGTGCAGTTAGAATGCCTATGTATTAAATAGGGAAGCTGCGTATGAATGAGGGTTAAAATTAAAACTGACCATATCTACAGATCAAGTTCCGAGCTCGGAAGTGGATCTTTGTGAATGGTCAACTCCAAAATACAAAGTGAAATAGTGCTAACCAGTTACCTTACGAGTATTCTTCTCTTTTATTCAACTTCCCTTTTGGTGTCTGCCGCCATTTGGTCATCTTTCCGTGGTTGTTGACCCATACAACTTCATTGCGGTCCATGCGAGTGACAAACTCGCGCAAACTAGCAGCATCCTCTTGATGTATAAAATCTTCTTCATCTGACCTAATCCCGGTATTTGCACCAAACCCAATTAAATCCTTTTTTTTCAAAATCATCGACAAAGGCTCTTTTGCCCTCGACCACAATCTCTCACTGGGAATCAATATGATCTGTTATGCAGAAAAATTGATGAGCTTGTCCGGCTAATATGAATGGATCTTCTCTCCAATCAGTCCGGCTACAATCAACAAGTGTGAAACACAGATCTTCGATTCTTTGACCATTGTTAAAATCAACCCATTCACATTTGAAAACTGACACTCTCATTGTAACATAATCGAGCTCCCAAATGTCCATAATTGTACCAAAGTAGCAAGTATGTGCATACATCGAATTGTTGATGGCCATGTTACCAACATGCAAAGCTTCTAAAAATGCTTGAATATTTTCATGTACCGCTCGAACGGATACACCCATCTCAGAAATACAGGACCACAGAGCTTAATCTCCCCAACCAAGTGAGGTATCTAATGAATCATGATGTCGAAGAACAAAGGAAGGAAGTACATCTCTAGTCGGCACAATACTTCTACAATCATGGTTTGCAACAGATCGAGCTTTGCAGCACTAATGGTTTTTGAACATATAGATTTGAAGAACAAACATAACCTAGTAATACAACATCGTACATAGGATGACAACGATGCCCAAATCGCAATGGAATTCAACTCTTGCATCAGATTGTGACAATCGTGGGATTTCAATCCACCCAACTTCAACTCTGTTATCAATACACATGCACTGATATTCTAAGAATAAGCTCCAGGAACTTTCACACTACTTAGCGTCTCACAATGCGAATTTTTCTCCTTATGAGACATTAAATAACAAGCGGGAGGAAGATAACAAGTATCTCCATCAGTAATGGATCCAAGATTTTCCCTAATACCCATCTCAACCAAATCTAGTCGAGACTTCAATCCATATTTGGTTTTAACGGGAGTATTCAAAAGTGTGCCAATTAAAGCATCGCAAACATTTTTCTCTATGTGCATTACATCGAGACAATGTTTGACATCCATACCACGCCAATAAGGGAGTTGAGTGAGCATTTCTTCCAACTACCTTCCATTGCCAACTTCTGCTTCCCCTTTCCAAAATTATTAGGCAATCCTTTAACCTTTTCAAATACCTCTTCGCCTGTGAGTGGCACAGGTGCACCTCGCAACTTTGTCTTGCTATTGAACCACTTCTCTAAAAATGCCATGGATGCCCCCCAGGAAGAAATCGTCGATATCCCTGATAAACAGTTTTAGAATCAGGCTTAAGTTGATGGAAGGAGGTTTCTTTCTCACAAATTGGACATGCATAATGTTCTTTCATAGCATAACCTGAAAATAAGCAAAAAATCATTTATGGTGCAAAATAGGAGGACCTTCATTGTGAAAATATCATCCACCACAACATCGTAAGTACGAACTCCATCATTGAACAACGTCAACAAATCTTCCACTAGGGGCGCGAGAAATACATCAATGTCATTACCGGTTGATTGGGCCCAGAAATAATGATGGACAAGAGAACGTATTTTATTTTCATTATCAGACATGACGGTAAATTGTATATCACCAGCATTACAAGCCAAGAACTATATGCGCTGCTCATGTTGCCAAATGGACTCATTCCATCGGTTGACAATCCTAACCTTAAATGTCGGGAATCCGATCCAAAATCTGGGTATATGCCATCAAGCTTTTCCCATTGCTCACTATCAATCGTATGCCTTATCACATCATCTGCCAGATGATCTCTTTCCACATGACATCGTAGTAATTTTGCATCTTGTTTGGAAGCAAACAACTTCTGAATGCGTGGAATTATCGGAAGATACCATAAGACCTTCGCGGGTGTCCTCTTCTTCGAAATGGTTCCCATCTCCTCACACACTCCTATTTCACCACGCTTTAACTTGTACCGAGAATCACCGCATACCCGACATGTTTCAAGTTTCTCATCCTCTTTTCTCCTAAACAACATGCAATCATTCAGACATGCATGGATTTTTTCTAATTCTAAACCCATAGAACAAAGAACTCTTTTTGCAGCATAGGATTTCTTAGGCATTCGATTTCCTTCGGGAAGCGATTCTTGAACCAATTCCAGAGTTTGTGTCATCCCTTTTTCAGTCCAACCAAATTTGGCCTTCTAATTCATGATTTTCAACATTGCACTCAAAACTGAATGTTTTGACCCCATGTACAATGGACAATTCTAGTCATTAAGTAACAACTCTAGGACCTCCTGTTTACCATGGAATTCTCTAGCAACATCCTCCACCATCTCATCCAATCGAGCATCAAAATCTAATTCAACCCCTTCCTTTGTTCCACCATTTCCACCACTATCCGTCGGTACCTCATCGTGTCATATCCAACAAGTGTAACTTGTTTGGAAACCTTGAAAAATAAGGTGTTCACGCAACTTCTTCCTCCCTAAATATGCACCGTTCTTGCAATCCTTGTAGGGACAACGTGCACGCACCACCCCATTTTTAGCCGCATGTTCAAAAGCCACCCCAATAAATGAACCTACTAAATGAATATAATCGAGTAATGTCCTAATGTCACTCTCGATTACTCCAATTCTATCCATTAACTACATGAAAATAACATCAAGATAAATTCAATCATATCAACAACGAAATTAAAATGAGCAACATATCAAATCAAAACCCTATTTTCCAAAGCATTACGAAATATACTTCAACAATAATATAATTATTTCGATGGGGTAAGAATATTTGTATATGTACAATTACCTTAGCATTTTGCATCCAAAGAGTGCCCTAAAATTTTTAGCTTATTTCTCCAAATGAAAATGAACTTGGCGGTCTGCATTTATTGCTATCTTCAAGGTGTTCCAAGTTCGGAACTTGAATCGTACCAGATAAATTACAGAGCATTTAAGATCAGACGATGTTCCGTATCCGGAACATCTTAAAGACTGTTGTTACGAGCTCAGATCATAAATCGTTGTTTCAATTACACATCATGCATACAAGTTTTGATTCAGGAACGTAAATCAGATCCATTTTCTGATGCAGAACTTTATTTGGATCTGAGTTTCAAGTTTGTAACAGGAGCGTTCAAAATCAACACGACACAACCGCCTTCCATCTTCATCATTCAAAGGCGGTTCTAATCAAACCTCATTTGAACGACATGAAACCACTTTTAAAATTTCAAGGGGGCCATCTGAAGAAAGTTTCCGAGCTCGGAAGTTACCAAGGAAAGCAGTTTTACAAGATTTAGGTGGAACCTCCTTCCATTGGTGTCTTTAATAGGGCCTCCTCCACTAGTGTCAAACCCAACACGACCGAACTTAACTTGAAACCCAATTCTGACCTGAGATATATTGACCCGAACTCGCACCTGACACGACCAAACTTAACCCAAAACCCAAATCTGACCTAAGATATATCGACCCAAACCAGCACTTGGCACGACCAACTCAACCCAAAACTCGAATCCGACTCGAGGTATATCGACCCAAACTCAATGTGAACTCAAGCCCGTAATCAACTTGAACTCGATCAAATCAGTAAATGTGATATTTAACCCAACATGAAATCAATCCAAAATTGATTAAACTCGAGAAATAACAAACAGATTTCGATATAAGTCCCGATCTAATTTGTAATTGACCTAATCTGTAACAATCTAAAATCCAATCAACTTAATATATAGATGATACAAATCAAAATAAAATATTTTTATAGTTCAAATAATTAATAAAGAATTGGAGTGTTTTTTTATGCATAGATCCAACGATGTATTGTTATGATTACATAAATGAGAATGTTTCCAATTAGACCAACTAACAATTATATCATTCATAAGAAAACTTCATTTTTTTTAATATTTAAGGTTGTGTCATAAGTATTTTTCAATCTTACCTCTATTGTTTTTTCAAAATACCCATATATTTATTTCATTTTACTTTAGACAATTTCATCATCAAAGTGGGTCTCACGATTAGAACATAAACAAAAATTCCAGTCTTATATAGGTATTTATGTTAGAAACTAGGGTCAGATTAGTAATATTTATAATTTCACAAAATTTAGTGAAATATTATACAATTATATTATTTATACTAATACTAAAGTTTCATTAATCTGTTATAAACTTATATTTTATTCTCTTATACACTATTGACTAATATTAAAGTGCCTCTTTTAAAAAAAATGCACCTACTGCATTTATTTTCTAAATCCGACACAGGTTTAATCCAATTTCTGCAGAAACAACCTTGTAGATCGATCAAGTACAGGTAAAATGAGACTCCGATAGATTTGAATGTAATGGTTTACAATGATGTAACATTAACATTCCTACTTGATTCTAGTTCAACTCTAAAAACGAGTTTGTCACAAAAACAAAAAGTAGATCAAAATGAATAATTCCAGTAGAAAATTGATCTTGAAAACTGCAGATCTATGAATGAGGTGGAGACATCAAAACCCCTTGTGCCATATCAAACATTAATCCCACCACGACATGGTCCAACGCACCTTCCTCAACATATCTACTCACGACTTCATCATTCAAAACCTTCAGCAACTTCACGCTTTCAAAATCTACAGACTGATCAGTGTAAGAATCAGTACTACTACTTACACTTAGTGCAAATCTTAAAAGTAAATCATCGTACGAAATCGTTGACTTTATATCACCGTCCCAGGTTAAACTGCACACTTCACTTTATATCACTATTCACAGTCCAACTTTGACCACATATTTAAATAGATATATAAACAATAATATTATCATATGTTATATGGTTGGATTCATAGTAAAAGTAGAATCTGAAAAGTAACTTTTTATTTGCCATTATTATACGTAGTTAAACATATTAACGGTTAGACAAGTTTCTTGATGAGTGTGAAAAAGATTCTATGCAATTTAACCTGAGACAAAGAGAGTATTTGATTTGCAACATGGAACTTGGCAACTCGTCAGATAATAAAACAGAGAAACAGTTGCAGTTGGATATGAAAACTTAACAAAATAAATATAAGGAACATTTTTGTTTCCTAGTATTATGATTCATCTCTGAAGACCATACCACATCATTTGAAGAAAAACAGAAAACATAAAAGACACCTAAAGACAGTAAAGTCAATGCATGGCTAAATAATAAAAAATTACTCACGTAAAAGAAACTCCAGCATCAGAAGGAACGGACTCTGCCGACAATGGTGGAATCAGAAAAATATTTTAGGGGAGATCGTTAAATATTACTTAAATTTAAATTTTAAAAACTCAACTAAAAAATAATGAAAGTATTGCGTAATATAATAAATCGAGTACCATACAATAACGTTTTTACAAGTTCACTAAACTACTAAAATAACTACTTTTTAATGCTCGAATTATTAGAAGTAGGACTAGGAACAAGTGGGTGCAGCAAATATCTACGAGACTCCATGGCTTGATAACGTTGCATAATCGGTTCATTCTCAATCTTACCAAATTTTTTTTTTCAATATACACCGTCATAACATCATTCAACCATTCATCTCCCATTCTATTACGAAGATCGGTCTTGATATTCTTCATGGCAGAAAAAACCCGCTCAACTGAAGCAGTTGCAACTGGTACAACTAATGATAACTCAATAAGACGATATACCAATGGATAGAATACACTGCTACGTGATCGAACCATATGTTGAGCAAGAATTCCAAGATCATTGATGACTGAATAGGCATCATCATCTCTCACATCATGAATGAAGAAATCAAGTTGTTGCTCAAGTTCTAAACGATCAACCAGGGAGAAGTCATCCAGATAGAGTTCAGCAAGGCGAAGCAACTTACCAACATCAAACATGGAAAATCTTTCTCTCGGATCAAGGCATGCAATACAAGTGAGTAATTCTGAGCTTGCTTCGCAAAATCGATGATTCATTTCAAGAATCATCCTGTCAACGGTCTAGTATTGAAATGATAATAAAATATAACAATATGATAAAAATACATATAAAATAATATAAAAAAATAAATAAAAATATGTAAATATTAAAGTAGTACCTGAAGAAAAATATCAACACGGTAGAAATCATGATTGGTCAACATTTCTACACGTTGTCTAAAACAGTGACGAATTTTCCATTGTGCTTCCATCACGTCTAATGTGATCTCATGTTTCACACAAAATGTGCTAACTCCATCCAGTAATTTATCAAAACCACCATCTCTGAATTCTTCTACTTCAGTCTTCATTCTATTCATCCTTCGCACAACCATCAAAATATTTTGATCTCTTTGTTGCATGGCAATGGACAATTGACTTGTAGCTCACAACAAATGCTTCATAAAAAACATACAAAATACAAATTCATAGCTCTCCATTCTATCAATCAAACCCTTTGCTGTAGAGGCGTTTTCATCTAAATTGCTATGCCCACAGATATTAAGAAGCACTAGAAAAATAGAAGACCACATAGCATCAAAACGAAGAATAGTAGTGTAATGTGATCCCCAACGTGTATCACAAGGCCATCTCAAACTCATTTCTTGATTTTTTCCTCTTCCACAACATTCTCCCCACTCTCCAATGCATCTACATCTCTAGCATGTTCTAATTGCACACGCATCTCTTTTCTAACACATGAACCTCCAACTAGATTCACTGTTTTAACAAGATACCCAAAAAATTCACCCACAGATAGAGTACTAGATGCAACAAAAATAACAACCAATTGAAGTTGGTGAGAGAAGCAATGAATACACCTTGTAGAAGAGTTTTCTTTCAATATCAAAGCTTGCAATCCATTAAAATACCCTCGCATATTTGAAGCCCCATCATATCCTTGACCTCTCAACTTTGACAAGGACAATTTATTATCTACAAATAGTTGCTTAAGAGCCATCATCAAAGTAATAGCTTTAGTATTGGAAACATGCACATGAGCAAGAAAATGCTCAAGAATACATCCTTGTTTGTTGACATATCTCAAAACAACCCCCATTTGCTCTTTTATTGATGCATCTCTAGCCTCAACACCAAGAAGAGAAAATACACTATCTCTAATGTCATTAACAATAGCATCAGTTACCTCGCCAACAAAAGCACTTGAGAGCTGTTTTTGAAATCTAGGGGATGTCAACTTGCAATTTCTGGGAGCATTTTCATTCATTACCTTAGCAACATCTTCACTTCACTTGCAATACTAGTCAACCAATTCAAGATAATTACCCTTGTTGATGGAATCCCAACCTTCATCATGACCACGAAAAGCAAAACCTTGATTTAACAAGTATCTTGTCACATCCAAAACTGCATTCAAACATGTACGATATGCCTTTTTTGCTTCAGTAAAGTGACTATCGAAACAATGTGAGATACTTTGCTTTTGAAGGCTAAAATTCAATTTGATTGCTGCATCATTATCAGATTCCAAAATGGCACACAATGTTCTTCCAGGAAAAAGAGATGGTTGTTTTTCCTCTTATGTTTGTCAAGGGCTCAGCCTCTACCCATTTTGTGAAATAATCAATAGTCACTACTAAGTATCTGAATTTTCCTGGCGCTTCTGGGAAATGGCCCACCAGTTCAATCCCCCACTTGTTAAATTACCACGAACTATAGACGCTTCTCATCTCAACCTGTTGAACATGTGTTATAGGAGCATGTCTCTAACACTGGTGGCAAGCTCGAATATACTAATTCGCGTTATTGAACATTTTCGGTCAGTAAAATCCCGTTCGAATGAGCCTCCTTGTCACAGACCTGGCTCTCTGGTGGCTTCCGCATACACTTTTGTGAACCTCTCTTATGAGATAGTTAGCCTCATGAGGGTTAACACATCGAAGCAATGGTTGCAAATGACCCCTTATGTACAACCCTTCTTCTTGCAACACATACATAGGAGCTTTCAACCTTATCTTTCTAGCATCCACTTCATTTTTCGACAGGACACCCTCTCAAAGATATGCCACGAACGGTGCCATCCAGGAGTCTTCCACTTCAACCGCCATCACCACATGTTCTTTAAAACTTTGTCTGCTCAAAGTTTCCATGAGTAGTTGCTTCTGGGATTGGGTTCCCAAATCCGAAGAAGCGAGCTTACTTAGTGTGTCTGCTTTATGATTCCTTCCCCTCAGAACCTACGTTAAAGTATAAGATTTGAAAATTTTTAACAGGTTTTTCACTACCTCGAGGTATCTTTGCAAGCTACGCTCTTTGGCCTCGTATTCTCCATTCACCTGCTGAACCACAATTTGAGAGTCACTGAAAACCTCCAGTTCCTCCACCTGCAGCTCCTTTGCGAGGCGCAATCCAGTGATCAGTGCCCCATACCCAACCTCATTATTAGTTTCTATAAATGCAAAGTTCAATGCATAAAGGTAATCTCTACCATTGGGGCTAGTTAACAGAACCTATGTTCCACTTCCTCATGAATGTGACGAACCATCCACATACAACTTCCATATCCTTTTTTGGCTAGCTTCCACACTCGAATGGGATCCAAACATGTCTCAAGGGGTTCTGTAGTTTCCACTATGAGGACTTCCAGCGCCTATTTCTTGATCGCAACTCGAGGTTGATATTGGATATCATGCTTTCCCAATTCCACTACCCACTTCATCATTCTTCCTAAAATCTCCGGCCCGAATGGGGTGGTTCGTGAGCACCATTATTTTGTGTCTGTGGAAGTAGGGTGTCAACCTTAGGGCTGCATGTACGAGTGCTAGCATCAACCTTTCGAGAACAGTATACCTTGTCTCTGGCCCCTGCAATGCATGACTAACAAAGTAAATCAGATGCAAAAACATTTCTTTTTCTTTTACCAGGGCCACTCTGATTGCCAGCGACGATGCAGAAATATACAAGTTTAGCGTCTCATCCTTGTCTGGTTTCATCAAGGTAGGTAATGTCTCCAAGTGTTCCTTCAACTGCTTGAATGCCTCGTCACACTTGCCATTCCACTCAAATTTCACTGCCCTTCAAAGGATATCGAAGAAGGGTAAGTGCCTCTCCGCCTCCTTCGATAGGAACCTGCTCAATGCTGCTAGAGATCATGTAAGCTTCTATACCTCATTTATTGATTGTGGGGTTTTCATGTCCTAAAAACTTTGACCTTTTTCGGGTTTACATCAATCCCCCTCTCTGAGACCATGAATCCAAGAAACTTCCCCGCCCCCGCCCCCACACCAATAACACACTTAGATGGGTTCAACTTCAAATTAGCTCCTCGAAGCATACCGGATGTTTGCTCCAGGTCTGTTAAGAATTCTTCATAACTTCTGCTTTTGACAACCATGTCATCCCCATATATTTCCATATTCTTCCCTAGCTGTCCCCTGAATAGTCTATCAACCAGCCTCTGGTAAGTAGCCCCAACATTCTTTAACCTAAAGGGTATCTTCTTATAGCAGTACGTGCCCACATCGGTAATAAACGATGTTTTTTCCTTGTCTTCCTCTATCCTGAGGATTTGGTGATACCACTTATGCGCGTCGAAGAAAGCCAAAATTTGATATCCAGTGATGGCTTCCACCAGCTTATCGATTAGTGGTAACGGGTAACTATCTTTGTGGAAGCATTTATTTAAATCAGTAAAGTCTATACACATCCTCCATGCTCCATCATGCTTTGGAACCATGACTGGATTAGCAATCCAATTGGGATAGAACACCTCCTCGATTACTTCTGCCCTCAAAAACTTCTCCATCTCTTCTTTAATTGCTTCAGCTCTTTCGGGAGGGAACACCCTTCTCTTCTGCTTCACTGGTTTAATCGAGGGGTCAATGTTCAGTCTATGTAGTGCAAGACTCAAAGGGACTCCTATTAGGTCAGAGGTATCCCATGAGAACACGTCTTCGTATTCCCCCCAACAAGTTTCTCAGTCTTCCCTTCACATGTTTAGGAATTAGTTTCCCAGCAGCTACTGAGCCTATATCCCGAATAGGCATCTGTATTGTGTCAGCTAATCCCATATCTGCGTGTACTGTCGCTACATCCCTTCGTCTTCTCACTTCCCGTACCACCGTGAGGTTACATTTTCGGACCACAATTTGATCTCCTTGATTGGATGCCACCCCTTTCTCAATTGGGAACTTCATCATCAGGTGATAGGGTGACCAGACCTCCCGAGCCTGGTACATCCATGGCCTTTCTATAATCACATTATAAGGGGAAGGAGCATCCACGACAATAAAATTACACCCGATGGTTACTCTTTTGTCGCCATCCGCTACTTGAACGGGCAATGTTATCTCTCCTATGAAGAATATCGGGTTTCCTGTGAATCCGAATAAAGGGGCGGTGGACTTTTCAAGTTTTTGCACCCTATGTCTAACTGGTCAAAACACTTAGCAAACATCACTTCTACCCCTCTTCCGTTATCAACGAACACCCTTCTTATCAAGGACGTTCCAATAATGGATGAAATTACCATAGGATCTGCATAGAGCGTTTGGTCTGGTACAACATCCGCTTCCGAGAAGGTGACCGTCTCGTCTAGTTGAAACCTCTTGAGACTGGGCTCTTCCGCAGGAACCCTTCAAGCCTCAGCTCTTATGACAGCATTCGAAGATCTCTCTCCCACCATGCCATCGATGACGTTAACTATCCTTCGCACGGGTGGGTTTTCTCCATTTTGGTTACCTTGATTTCCCCCATGTTGCTCGTGGGGTCTATCCTGCTTTTCTTCCTGCCCCCTGTCTCGAACTACCTATTCTCAAGGCCTTCTATCTCCTCTAGCCCCATTGTTTTGATTGTTTATTCTTTAAGGCTGCCATTGGTTCATTCGGGGCCTTGAGGGGGCATCCTGGTTCTTGTCTCCTTGCCCTCGGAATCGTCATTCCCACTCTGGCAAGTTCCTGTTGCCCCCCTAGCAAGTTCAGCCTCATGTCGTGACCGCCTCACTGTGGCATATAAGGAGGTTGGGTCACTCCATATCCTAGGTTCATCCAATGCTTTCCGAGGTTTGGGTATACTGGGGGTGGGGTGGTTGGACATAAGGATTATAAATCCCCTGACTGATTCCCATACTCTAGTATCCTTGCATGCCAGAAGAGGCCATTATTCCATATGCTACTCCTGGACCGGCCAGGTCGAGGGCAGGAGCAGATGGGGCTAGCAGAGGTAACAAATACACGGGACCTAGGGAATAACCAGGAATAGAAGGCTGAGGCCTAGTCTATAGCGGTTCTCCAGCATATGCCTGATACATGTGGGCTAATGGGGGTTGAGAGGCCCACCTCATAGTTATTCCCAAAGGTGAGGGCAATAATGCTCCCTGTGTGACCCTATCATCTCTCAGAGGAGGGGTGATTCGATAGCCAGCCGCAGCTAGGACTTGAGCTGCTTGTTCCACATCTTGATTCGTCGCCCTCCCCGCATTCTGATTTCCTTGTTCATGTTGACCGTATGCTTCCATATATGAGTTTCCCAAAACCTTCGTAAGCCTTCCATCCCTCGGGTTGGCTACCCTTTCGAGCAAGGAATCAGTGTTTCCTTATTCTTGCTTTCCCATCAATTCCAGCATTGTCGAGAGCCCCGACACATCATTCTGGATTGGCGCCAAACTCCACCGAGGTTTTCCCCCCATCGTGGCCCACTCCTATAATAGGTCTTGCATGCAACTCCGTTCCCGACGTTTGAATATTAGCCATTTCGATGTCCTCGACATGGGCGTCGTCTTCTACTCCTAGATTCTCCGATGTTAACCTTGGTGGAGATCCAGCCCCCGTACCATTTGACCTCAACCTTTTACTCCTTCAAACAACCGTGGACATAAACTCTCAAAACCCTCAATCAGGCTTAGTCTTCCCCACAGATGGCGCCACTTGATGCATCTTTGACTACCGACCGGTTCGTGGGCTTGGGTTCTTCTCGAACTGACCTGCAATCAAACTGTCCCTGGGGTTCCAGGGGTCAGCACTTCGATGCCTAAGTTAATCCAAGCGCTCAATATGATTAAGACAGATTGAATAATAAGTAAATGTGTACCTTGTATTTATACTTCATGTCCTAAATAACGTTCTCCTTAATTATCGTCTTTAATTAACCACGAATGCAGTAATTAAGTTAGAGTATTAAATATTCCCCTAATTGGGCTGCCACACCTTCGGCCCAATGGTCTTCTTGGGCTTCTCCTCTATCAATGACCTAAGAGCCATCTTAAAAACCAAATACAAAGACGGCACTTCTAGTAAGCCATGAGTTCAAAACACGACTCAGACGTAGAATCATCAAAATGCCATTTAACCCTTCATCAAAATGACGAAGAACAACAAAATGGAATTGCTCACTTCCAATCAATTCCCTTCTGCCATTACAAAATGAACAAGGAGATCTATACCTGAAAATTAAATTGAAATTCACCAAGCCCATGCAAAGAAATAAGGCCTATAAAAAAAGGCATCTTCATAAAAAAAATCACGTGTAGAGAAACCACATAAAAAAGAATAATACGGTAATAAAATCAGAATTCAGAAAGAGTAATAGTGACCGACGAACCTGCAAAAAATAAGGGCATTTATGTTAGAACAACAGACAAATAATTTAGTAATTATATGAAGCTCCCACACCCGGTAAGTCTCCACTTTCCAAAGGAAACAAACAATGAAGTTAAAGAAGATTACCTACAATTTACAAATCTTCAAATAATTCCATAATGTGTTGCATCCAAACAAAAGGCATCTTCATCCTTTAAAACTCTTTCTGATCCCCAATCTGCACCCAGAAGCACTGGATATGTGTGTGGCATTGGTATCTCTTTTGTTGTTCCGTTCGTGCAGTTCTGTATAATTCATTAGAGGAGATCTCTTTAGCAGGAAAATTAAAGTACCTGTAGAACAAGTCTCCAGTTGTTAAGTGTCTGGTTAAAGAATTTCAGAGAGTAATAAATCAGAATACAAATCAGGAAAAAAAAAACCACAATGAAGGAGGGGTATTCATCATAGATGCTGTTCAAATTTCACTTGAAGTTTAAGGCTGTGAATAAACTGAAATCATTAAAATTAGTACTGAACATGTAGGGATCGCATTTATTGGATCTACAAATGTGAGTTATAACTCAAGAGCCAGGTTAAGAACATATTACCAAATGAAAAAGGAAATGATTAAGGTAGCTCAGTTTAGTAAGTTACCTTAATGCAACACAAATAGAGGTCTAAATTCGGGGTTATCGTGTCAGATTCGTGTCGAGTTGAAAATGTGTCGTGTTGAAACAGATTGGGTTGAAATGTGCTGATTTCATTTGTCGGGTCGGGTCGGGTTACTGTCGGGTCGGATTGAAAACGTGTCATTTTTTTCTCGGATGGGGTCGTGTCGGGTCTAGTTAATATCGGGGGTCGGGTTACTGTTGTGTAATTTTTATACTCGGGTTAGGTCGGGTCGAGTCAGAATATTGTCGAGTTGGATTGGATCGGGTTACTCTCGTGTCACTTTTTTTACTGAAGTTTTGTTCGGGTCTGATCATGTCAGTTATCTTTTATAATGTTTCAGATTGGATTCAAATATATTTCGGGCTGGTTAATTTTAGATTGGGCTATTGTGCTACCTGATTAAATTTGGGTTGGTTTAGGATATGTTTCAATAATATTATTGTCATAACTGCATTATTATCAAGTTTTGTTTCGTTGTAATTTGTAACTTTAGTTATACATTACTGGAAAACAGGCATATAAGCACATTATGTCATTGTTGGGAGATCAATATCGATGCTAGGAATTTCATAGGCACCAGCAATCTAGTAAATGAAACAAAATATTGGTGCCTATGAATAAATACAGCACCTGTTCACTGAATACATGTGCTCGATACTGGTGCCTATAAAAAAAGTCTGAATTTAATATTTTTCATCATAGATTTTGGGTGAATGACATATACCGATGCTAATATCGGTGCCTATGACCGGAATAATAGTTTTTGCAGTTAAAATTGTGGTAGAACCTATACATTGAAGCAGCCCCACACAGTTGCGTAATAATTGTATAGGCACCAATATGTTGACGAATGGCACTGGTAGTCATGCAAGTGCTCGATACATAGAAAACTTTCCAACATTTACAAGCTAGGATAGGAAAATAAGTTTTTGAAAAATGGGTTTACAGTATGAGTTACTCTAGAATATGTACTAGCGATTTCCAACATTTCACCAAAAAATTGATTTATTTAATATGTTTATATTTAGGAAACAATAACAAAATTCATGTATTTTGGAGCAATGGATAATTAGGTAACAGAATTTTTTGCCGTAATTTTCCAAAACTATGTAGAAGTAATCAATGATGACTTCAAGGCCCTTTTGTTCACCCATACATGCCCAAATTTCAAAGTCGCAATCGTAAATTATTTAATTTTATTTTGATGTCGCCAATTTTGTGATTCAAGAACTCCAACTTTCTTAGAGGGACCTAAGTGCAAAAAGTTAAACTTTACTCGTAACTCCAAATTAAAATCTACTCGAAAGTGATACTACCATATACACCCCATTGTATTTTTCAAGTATGTAACCGAATATATATCAACAATTGAGCATAAGGACATACTCGTAACCATTTTCGATTTCGATCTCTTATTTCTAAGTAATCAACTTTAAATTACTCTAAAACATGTATTAGCACTTTCCAAAATTTCACCAGTTTTTTTTATTTACTATTTCTATATTTAGGCAAAAATAACAAAAAATAATGTATTTTGGAGCAACGGGTAATGGGGTAACATAATTTTAGGCTATAGTGTAATTTTTTTAAAAACTGTGTAGAAGTACTCAGTGTGTACTTTCAAGGCACTTATTTTCACCCATACATGCACAAATCGCAAACTCGCAATTGTCCATTATTGAATTGCATTTTAGTATTGCCAATTTCGTGATTTGACAATTCCAACTTTCTTGGAGGGACCTAAGTGCAAAAAAACAAAAAACTTTACTCGTAACTCCAAATTGAAATCCGCTCGAACGTGATGATACCCTATACACCCCCATTGTATTTTTCAAGGCCGTAACGGAATATTTATCAACAATTGGACACAAGTACATATCTGTTCCAACAATTCACCAAAAAAATATTTGTTTTCTATTTCTATATTTATGCAAGAATAACAAAAATTACATATTTTGGAGAGAAGGATAATGTCGTAATATTTTTTTGGCAATAGCGTAATTTTCCATAAATATGTTGGGGGCGCTTTTGTGCCTACTATCTTAGTTGAATAGCAGTGTTGAGTATTCATTGAATTCAATTCACATTTTAAAATATTTTCATCTATTTTTTTTAATGAAAAACTAGTGGAGTCCCACCGCGCGTTGCGCGGTATTATTAATTTAAAACTAGGATTACTTTTATGTACTTTTTGTGCCTTACATTTAAATTGAAAATAAAGAATTTTATTTACAAATTTGAAGTTTAGTCATCTAATGAAAACTATATAAGTAATGAAGTGAAACAATTAGTTTAGTTAGAAATCGTTACATATTAAATACAATAAAATTATTATTTCTATAATATATTATTCAAATGATTTTAAAAATAGTTATTTATGTATTGAGCTCATTTTAAAGGTTATCATAATTATATATATATATATATATCTCACTGAATAAAATTAAATATCAAATATTCTTATTAGTCCCACTAATTAAAAAATACCCTTATCTAACAGTTATTCGGTCTATAACAATAATTTGTGATAATTTATTAAATATTATTTTTACAATACTTTTCAAAATAATTTTTGAAATTAATATTTATTTGACTATTTTTCATTAGATTTATAAATTTTGTGTGCATTTTTAACTTAACCTTGTGCATTCAGATTTGTTATGAGTTGACTTTATGTGCTTGTAATCATATCTATAAACTAGCAATATATAAAAACCCCACTTTATTCTAAAAAGTATGTCTAAATAATTTATTAGTTTGACTCATAATTAAGTTGATTTGGTTCCATATTAAATGTTAATTAACTTTTTATAACTATATCTGTTTTGGGTTGATTACATGTAGGGTTATATAGTTGATTTATCAAGTTGGGTCGGGTTCGAATTGAATCGGGCTAGGGTTGATCTCACATTCATGTTTAGGTCGGGTCTGGGTCCAGATTATCGGGTCATATTCGAGTTTCTGGTTGAATTAAGTCGTGTCAGATTCGATTACAGGTCAATATTTCTCGGGTCAAAATAGAATTTATCGGCCGTGTCAGGTCGGGTTCAGATCAATATTTCTCCGATCAGATCGGATATTAGGTTGATTCGATCGTATCGATCCAAGTTGGATTTTTTATTCAGATTAGAGATTGACAGCTCTAAACAGAAACCATAAACTACTCAATCAATATAAACTCATAAACTTTGCATTAACTAGCTAAACCACTACATAGAGAAATCATCATCATACTAATAATCTAGGAACCAAACAATCACAAATTCTCCAAAGAAAAACCCAATACAGATAAAATACACAAAACAAGGGGAAATCTACCTTCTCGTCGAGCTGAACCACGGTGGAGCTGAGCGGTGGAGACGGTAGCTTTGCGCGAGCTTAACATCAGTGGAGGAGAGCGTCATTCTGATGAGAAGGTTCGTGGTCGACGAGTAGTGCGATTTCACAAAATGAAAATCATGCCACGAATCAAACCTTTCCCAATGCATGAGAAATGAAAATTGCCGGTGAGGGTTTTAGAGGGTGAGGGTGGTGAGTGGTGAGGGTTTCAGCCTGTGAGGGTGGCAATCGAGCGGCGGTGAGGGCTTGAGAGACAAGGCGAGTGAGGCTATTTTTGTTAAATGGATTAGTGCTTTAGTTATATATAAAAGAAGATTTCAAGGGTTAAGATTCATTGTATCAAAAGAAATCAACAGTTCAGATTTATTTAAATTAACTAATTTAAATTTAATTATTTTCTTTTAAAATTAATATAGTTTCTCAAATATTATAATTTATATTCATTCCTTTTTAAATATGATGAATAAATATTTTTATGTGAATGCATACACCATATTATTATTCCATATTTACAATAAAATGCAATTTTTAATGACTAGAATCTAACAGGTCATAAAAAGGTTGTTATTAGCATTTACATATAGAAAGTCAAGTAAAAGTTTATCGTTGAATAGTTAAAATCAACTTAGTTATTAGTGTTCATTTATAGAAAGTCAAGTAAAGGTTAATCGTTGATTAGTTAAAGTCAACTTAGTTATTAGTGGTTATATGGAAAGTCAAGTAAGATAAATCGTTGATTAGTTAAAATCAATCTTTAGTATTTAGTATCAATATATAGAAAGTCAAGTAAAGGTTGACCATTGATAAGTTAAAGTCAACATAGTTATTAGTGTTTATATAGAAAGTCACGTGAGGTAAACCAATGATTGATTAAAGTCAATCCTTAGTAATTAATGTTTATATGTCGAAAGTCAGGTAAGGGTTTACTGTTGATTAGTTAAAGTCAACCTAGTTATTAGTGTTTATATAGAAAGTCAAGTAAGGTAAATCGTTGATTAGTTAATGTCAATTCTTAGATATTAGCGTCTATGCATAGAATGTTAAGTAATTGTTAACCGTTGATTGGTTAAAGTCAACTTATGTATTAGCGTTTATATAGAAAGTCAAATAAGGTAAATCATTGATTAGTCAATCCTTATAAGTTATTAGTGTCTATATATTGAAAATCAAGTAAGGGTTGACGTTTGATTAGTTAAAGTCAACTTAGTTATTAATGTTTATACAAAAAGTCAACTAAGGTAAATCGTTGAATAGTTAAAGTCAATTCTTAGTAATTAATGTCTATGTATCGAAAGCCAAGTAGGGGTTGACCATTGATTAGTTAAAATCAACTTAGTTATTAGAGTTTTTTGAAAACTGGTGTCGCAAACCGGTGACACTTCCTCTTTAGCACCAGTTTGGAAACGGGTGCCCTTTAAACCGATGCTTAAATGTGAATATTTAACATCGGTTCTCAAAAAATTGGAGCTAAGAAAAAATAAACTTGTGCCAAAATTACCAAGTACCAGTTTTGGCACCTGTTTTTATTAAATCGGTGTTTGGTTATTAACGATTTTCAAAAAATTGGTGTCAAAATAAATTAAACTAGTGCCCTTCCATTTGGGCACTGATTTTCAAAAACCGGTGCTAGGGGGGGTCTCTGTGGTAGTATAATAACCTTATCTAGAATGAATCAACCCGAAATATACATAAATCCAATATGAAACATTATAAAAAAACAAATATGATCAAACTCAATAGCAAATCAACTAGTACAAAAAACGACACTAGAGTAACCCAACCCAAAAATAACCCGATTCAATCCAACCCGAGAAAAAAATTACACGACAGTAACCCGACACGACCCAACCCAACTTGAAGAAAAAAAACTGACCTGTTTCAAATTGACACGACACCAACCCGAACCGACCTCCCGACCCGAGAAAAAAAATCTAACACGTTTCAATCTAATACGACAGTAACCCGGCACAACCCGACAACTAAAATTCGACACATTTTCAACCTGACCCCTTTTAACCCGAACCGTTTCCAACCCGACATGAACCCAACACTTTTACCCGAATTGACAACACTAATTTTGGCATATGTGATTTGTATGTAGAATGTAGTGGTGAATGATGCCATTGATTATCGTCAAACAATGTGCGTGACCACTCTCCGTTGGTTGCCACACCCACCGGAAGAAGAGGGCGAAAATGATCCTCTCTGATTTTGATTTACAGTTATCCATCGATGTGTCGATCATTAAATACTATTACCATCGTTTACCTTTCGTTGCTTAATTATTTTTCTCGTCATTTTAGTTATCGAACTAATAAAACAAGTAAAATCAATTCCACTGTTTTAATTTAACATGTTATATTGTTTGACTGGTTTGATGATCACATGCATGCCATTTTCGTGAATGTATCATTTTCAGATGAGTAAAGGGCTTAACTAGGGGCTACGCATGTAATCGGGATCCTAATTCAGTTCTGAGTTCAGAACTTATATCTAGCACCATTCTAGTGAAACACAATCAGTCCTCTAGAACGTTTTGGCCCTCCAGAAATGCATTTCGAAAATGCTACCTGAACACGAGGAGATAGAGCAACCAAAGAAACAGGTAATTGGTCTGTCTATAAACTTATGGACAAACCCCATGACTATTTACATCAAAAATTATAATTTAAAAAAATTTAAATATTGTATATAAGTTTAAAAAAGTAATAATGTGTATTAGAATGTGAAAATATTTTTTTAAAAATGGGAAATATACAAATATAACCTTGTATGATTGAGAAAGTGCAGATATAACCCTGAAATAATTTTTAGTCCAAAAAGAACCTATCAACTTTCTGGTGACATTTCCGGTGTTGACCGCATTTTTTGGCGTTGACACCCCCCAAATGACAAAAATGCCCTCAGACCAAAAGCTAAATTTGGGTGGACATTTATACCCTTACTTGTGCTGGACCACCACTAGACCGTCGCCCGATCAGGTAGAGTTATATCAGCTCATTATGAAATTTAATAGGGTTATATCAGCACATTCTTAAAACTCATAGGGTTATATCAGCACATTCATAAAAATAATGTATGGTTATATCAGCACATATTATTAAAGCAAAAACGATCAACATTAAAAACCTAGGTTGAAAAACACAACAAAATAACAACTACACACACAACACCAAAGGTTACCCAATCATTAATCCGAACTAAATTCAATAAAATAAAATTAAAAAAATGTCATCAAAATCCTTATATTCAATACCATATATGCCTCTTATCTCTATTCATGTGACGAGAAGCAAAAGAAAATCACATAATCAAACTCAATATTACATTAATCTAGTGAATTAAAGGGAATTTTGGATGAGGATGCCATTTTTGAAAGGTTCCCGAACTTCCACTTCAACGTCCGCTTCGTCGACCTCGCCAAATCTCTTTCTTCAAACTAGAATCACACTCTAGAACGTCGGCAATCGATAGAAGAGGTTGAAATGGCAGCTGCATGCGGATGGCGTTGATTTTGTACTAATATGACACTTTATTTTTATAGTATTTGCATATATAATTATATATTTTTTTACGAATGTGCTGATATAACCATATAAGTTTTAAGAATGTGCAAATTTCATAATGTTCTGATATAACCCTAGCTGGTTCGGCAGTGGTTCGACGGTGGTCCGGCGGCTATCCGACGGCGATCCAGTAGACGGTTTGGCAGTGGTTCGGCGGCGGTCCGGCGGTGGTCTGACGACAACATTTAGGGATAATGATGCTAAGGGCAATGATGTTATTTTATTGTTTTTTATTTTTTTCCAAAAGGACAAAAATGTCTTTTAACAAAATTCGACAAGTTTCCGGAAAATGTTATATTTGCACTTTCATTTATTATTTGGGTTATATTTACACTTTCATTTGTTATTTGGGTTATATTTGCACATTCAATTATCACAGAATTACATGTGCACTCGCTCAAAAAAATATATAAAATAAGTATATTTTAAAATATTTAAACTTAATATTTATTAACAAATATAATGTACCAGCTAAAAAATACGGTGACACATAACATATGAACAAAGCATCCTAGTCATGGTAATTATAGTTGACCACTAATAGCATTCATATGTTTCGTTAATTTACATCTCATGCGCGCAATGTTAAAAATGAAAAGTTAATGTTGAAGAGACGAGACGAAATGATGTGGACAAATTGAGTAGAAGGAACAACAAGAAAAGGGCCAAAACGTTTATTGCATTATCTCTCACTTGTCGGCCGAGCCGATTGGTGTACTGAGAGCAAGTCCAACAGCTTCCCTAAAATTTTCTATAAAATAAGGATTCAAAACTCATATTTTCTATATTTTTTATGTTCATCTCCAACAGATTCCCTATTTTGGAGAACCTCACATTTATTAATATAATAATTATCATCTTTTATTAACATAATTTTCAATATATGCATTCAATAGGAGTTACTGCTCTCTTGGTTTTAACTTTCAAACTAACGGAGTTACTGCTTTAAACTCAATAGGAGTTACTAATAGGAGTTACTGCTTTAAAGTTTTGACAGAAAAGAGAGAATATTGTACTCGTATTCAATGCATTCCATTAATATTGCATTAAATCTTGCTTCCCCATAATTTTATTCTCTTTCTACAAATATGAGGAATGAAATATCCTCTCTCATCATAATCCCTATTTTGGGGAAGCATATAGGGAAGCTGTTGGACTTAAAAAATGAAGTAAAATCTCTAAAAACAACAAGAATCCCTATAATAGGGAAGCTGTTGGACTTGCTCTAAGTACGTATTACCTGTTGCGCATATGTATGGATAATATCATGTGAAAATTAAATAATAAAAAAATAAATAATTGATATACGTAAGAATAATCATTTTTTTATTAATTATGTATACAATTGAAAAGCTTAAATTACAAATAATCAAGGCATAAATCGCATTTTTCAAGTAATCACAAAATGATGGAATCATGAGTAACACTCGCCGCCCTTGAAACAAATGAGTCCCGACGTAAATATCGTTCCCTAGGGTAAAATCATCGCATATAACAATTAACACATAAGCTTTACCTGGGATTCACGCAAGGCCAGAAGGACTATCATCGACAGGGAAAAGAAAGAAGTGAGACTCAAGTTTAGAATAAATGTGGAACTTGAGAACGGTGCAATATTTTCTGAGTGAGTTAGAGACTCTATTTACACTACTCTAAGAGACCCTAATAATGGAAACGTGATATTCTGATTTTCTGTAATTGGAGAAGAATATTCTCCAATCACCAACTCACCAAATCCGAGACATTCCATGAATACTCGAATCAAATTTGCTGGAAAAGGAAGAAATATTTGCATAAATATTTTTCGGCGTATTAAACATGGTAAACCGTATATTTATTTAATACAAGATATCTTACAAAATATGGAAATATTTCATTCTTCTCTTAAGAATTACAGACAAGCAATTCCATATATACTATGCGGTTGGGCCTTCTAGAGACTTCCACGCGGTCCATACGTGTTTAGGACAGTCCAGAGAAAAAAAATATTCGGGGCCAATTTTCGCCCATTTTTCCTCTTTCAAGAGTGACATTTCAAACATTCATATCTCATATACCATTTATCCATTTTGAGAGTTTAAATAATCGATTTTATAGTACTCGTAAAGGAGAACCCAAAAATGACATCCACTGGCCCAAAATCTATTTGGGTCCCACTCAAAACGAAACCCAAAAAGTTGACGAATTTCAACATTTTAACCATCATTTTCCAACACTACCTTCTTTGGCTTTGGTCGTTTTCCATGTCTAGGTCTTTGACTAAGCATGATGGCGGATCTACTATGAAGAGTAATAGGGCTGGAGAGTAGTTGGGCTCCATCCCTACCTGAATTGTCGACACGAAAGTATTAGTGGTGGAAACTCGTTGGCGCCGCCTCTGTTCCGCTTTCCCGTCGGTGCTGCATTTGTTCCCCCGCATCTCCGTCCAGAAAGCTCGAAGAAGAAGGCCACTTGGACCTTTATTTTTTTGGCCCAGTAAGTACTAAAACGATGTTGTTTTAGCACTTAACTAAGTGAAACGACGTCGTTTCACTTACTCTGAAAGGAAAAAAAATAAAATTGAACGTTAAAAAGGGGTTTGGACATTTTGGATTAGGCAATTTTTCCCAATCCAAAGTCAGAAAACGGGAAGAGAACAGAGTGGCGCGGTCCCCAACCACTGATAAGCCATTTTCCTACTCACTCGACACTCGCCGATGCTTGATCGGACCGTCGTCCTGCCACAGTCCCGCCGATGCCTGACCACCCACCCATCTTTATTAATCAACTTCTCCTAGCAAAACTTTTTGGTTCCGCCACAGCATGATTGGATCAAACTAATTTAATTAAATCAAACTACAAGGCTAGCTATTACAACAAAATTAATTTCTATGATTTTGAAATACTTTTAAAATGTATCACAATGTATGAACAATTATAATTTGACCCTAATAGTTATTAAAATAATATTTTTCATGACTGAACCATTAATAATCAGTCTAACATGAGAATTTCTCGACGTATTTTGGTTAATAGCTTTACTTTTAATTTTGTTAAATATGTTAAAATTATGTTAAATTTTATATGCATGTAAGGATTATTTTCTCACATTTTACCTAGGAGTTCTAAGATGTTAGAAATGAAACTGTCTTCCATTAAACATAAAAAGAAGTTAGCTTTTAATATTAGACCAACTTTTTTCTCTATAATATAGTTTGGAATGAAAAGAGTAGCGTTTTTTTGGAAAGGTTTGCAAAGCCTTGAATTGATTGGTCGATGTTGTAGAATTCCGACCAATTAATTAAGCTCATCACAACTTATGTTTAGCTGTTGGGGGTGCTCCGGTCGGTTCGGGTGGATGTTCCGGGTCAAAATGCTTAAAGTGCGATTTGAATTTGCATCCAATTATCAATTTAATTGGACTAGTCAGTCGTACAAGAATTAAAGCCAGGTAGTTTTCCAATAACAGAGACTGTTCGAAGGATATGATACGTACCCTGGGATTTTTCTCTTTTCTTTCAGTGCTAGGAATTGAATGCAACTTCCGATTCCCTAATTTTTAAAAAGCTAAATTATTTTTTGGGTAATATGCCGATATAATCCTATAGGTTGAGGAAAGTGCAAATATAACCCTGAGTTATTTTTTAGTGCAAATATGACCCTATCTATTACACATAAGTGCAAATATAACCCTAAAGCCACTATTTTGGCATTGACTGGCCATTTCCGGCCATTGACCGGCCAGAAATGACCAAAATGCCCTTCTAACCTAATACAAAAATTTAAAAGACAAAAATACCCCCCCCACCACCAATCCGCCCGCCGCCACCACCAATCCGCCTGCCACCACCTGAGCCCATCCCAGCCACCAGCCACACCACCACCAATCTGCCTGCCACCACCTAAGCCCATCCCCGCCACCAGCCACACCACCACTAATCCACCTGCCACCACCTGCCACCACCTGAGGCCATTCCCGCCACCAGCCACACTACCACCAATCCGCCTGACACCACCTGAGGTCATCCCCATCACCAGCCACCACCACCTGAGCCCATCCCCACCACCAGCCGCCACCACCTGAGCCCACCCCCGCCACCAGCCACACCACCACCAATCCACCTGCTACCACCTGAGCCCATTCTGCCACCAGCCACCACCACCAGAGCCCATCCCCGCCACAAGCCACCACCACCTGAGCCCATCCCTGCCGCCACCACCACCTGAGCCCATCCCCGCCGCCACCACCTAAGTCCATCCCCAGCGCCACCACCTGAGCCCATCCCAGCCGCCACTACCTGAGCCTTTCCCCGCCGCCACCACCTGAGCCCATCCCCGCACCTCTGACCACCAACCCCAAACTTCGTCGCCGCTCAACGCCACCCACAGCAAACCCTAGCGCCACCACCTACTCCGAACCCTAGTGCCACCTCGCGCCACCACCCGCCCCGAACCCTAGCACCACCTTGCACCACCCCACCATAGTGCCACCAACCCCAAACTCTTCGCCATCGCCGCATCCTCCTCTGCCCTATCCCCGCTTCCACCATCACCAAGCCCCGAATCCACAACACCACCGGTGAACCCCTAGCCGCGAGCTCTCTGCCACCACCATCTGCAGATTGGATTCAGAGAGGGAAGGAGTTTGGAGCGGGGAAGGAAGGAAAGAGAAAAGGAAAGAGAAAAGAAAGGAAGAAAAGAGAAAAGAGAATGGAGCGGAAGAAAGAGAAAAGGAAAGAGAAAAAGGGGTAAGGGGGTAATATTGTCATTTGATAAATGGGGTTTTTTCAGCTTTTTAAAAAAATTATCAGGGGCAAATTGGTCATTTCACTGTATTCCGGCCTCAAACCAGCCAAAAAGGTTATATTTGCATATAACCTGAATAGATAAGGTTATATTTGCACTTTCGAATAGCGCAGGGTTATATCTGCACTTTCTTCAATTATATAGGGTTATATTTGCACTTTTCTCTTATTTTTTTTAGCCACTTACATTTTTTTAATAACTTCTTTTGGTCCCCACTCGAAAACTGCATTTAAACTGTCACTAACATTCTAAAAATGAATCTTTCGGTCCCCCAAGCGGTTTTCGGGCGGTTTTCAAGCTGAACTCTGGCACGTGACCTGCACTTGACACTTTGCTCTGATTTCCCCTGCGTAAAAATGTAATTTTCCATAAAAATCAATTACAAAAAAAATTCTTTCCTCTATTAGTTAAGGGTAAAATTGACCTTTCACCTTTTTTAATTACACCTCCAATTCCTAACTTTCTAAATTACATTATGGACCTCTTTATAATTACAACCCAACCCCCTAAAATTTTAAATTACAACTAGCCCCCCTCCCCTGCGCCCAAGCCGCCGCAATGGTGGAGTGGCCATTCGCCCGGGTCAAGCAAGCCTCCTCCGTCCTCGATTGCGGCAAGGATTTGCTCAGGGGAGAGCCACCGGAGACATATCCGACACCTGGGATAGCATATCCGAGGACCTGACTCGGCTCTGCTACATCGCCGACTCGTGGAATCCAATTACTCATCGGAGTCGATCCGCTGCTGCATCCTCGCCTCATCCTCACTGCCTCTCACCTTCAGTGGCAGATTCCTCCGATAGAACGTCCCTGCAACTCGGCGCACCGTCCCAGTCCCTGAGCCACCAAGTCACTTTCACAGAACCACCGCCGCTGAACTTCATCGGTGTACGAAGAATTTGAGGAGTTCTTCTCGACAGGAAAGGAAACTCATGCCAGAAGGCGGTGGGACCTAGGAGCTCTTCTCACTGAAGATGGTGAATAGCGGTGGAGTGTGGCGGTGGGCAGGGAGTGGTGGTGGATAGGGGAGGGCGGTGGCACAATAAAGGGGATGACGGAAATAAGGAAGTGAAAATGGTAAAAGGTAAATAAGGAAAGAAAAAAGGATTTTTTAAATTGATTTTAATGGAAAATTACCTTTTCCCCCCTGGGCAAATCGGAGAAAAGTGTCATGTGTCGGAGTTCAGCCTGAAAACCGCCCGGAAACCACTTGGGAGACCAAAAGATTGTTTTTCAGAATGTTAGTGACCGATTAAATGCAGTTTTGGAGTGGGGGACCAAAAGAAGGTATTGAAGAATATGTAGGGAACTAAAAAACAATTTAGTCTTTAAAAAACTCTACTTTTCTCTTAGATCTTCTTTACCCATCTATTGAAAAGAAGGAGAAATCATAATTTTTCAATTGATATTCTTTGAGTGTTTATATGATTGAATAGTATAAATTTATCTTGATACATTAGTATTATTCTTTGACTTGATATAGATTGTAGGGCAAAATACAAAACTAACCCCATTATTTTTGCGAGAGTGACAATCTAGCCCTGTAAAATATAAAAGTGTGAATCTAACCCTAAGAATTTGAATGATTGTGTTGATATACTCAAATTGCACCATTACAACACTGACTGAAGGAATTCAAGCGTTGACCTAATTTGAAAAGACAAAAATACTCCTGGGATTAAAACTAAAAATTTCATACCCCTTGCTAAATCAGAACTTTAAATTAAATTTTAGGGTTAGATCAACACTTTAAATTAAAACATATGGTTAGTTAAGCACTTTTAATTAAATAATAGGGATCGATCAACATTTTTAAATAAATCATAAAGTTTAGATCAACACATCCCATCCAATACTTTTCGCCTATCACCATGACGAAACCTAATGGTGTACATAGCATTCAAATCATCGTGCCCATAACACTGAACCGCTATCATAACACATACAAACTAAAAATAATAAGACCTCAAAGCAAAACAAAAATAATTACATCACCATTACAGTCTGCAAGTAGCAACATCACCTTTATCAAAACTCATGCAAAATCAAATACGCCACAACCCCTGTTCTTAGCAATGAACAAACCGAAACCCTAGGTCGTTCAAAGCACAACTTACATTCAGCCACACTAAAATAGCATGCAAAAACAATTCTAAAGCAAACCAAATGGATATTAGCTGTTGGAAAATGATGGTTAAAAGGTTGAAATTTGTCAACTTTTGGGCATCTTTTTTAGTAGGACCCAAATGGATTTTGGGTCGATGAATGTCATTTTTGGGTTCTCCTCCACGAGTACTATAAAATCAACTATTTAAACTCTCAAAATGGATCAAGGGTGAATGAGATACGGATGTTTGAAATGTCACTCTTGAAGGAGAAAAATTAGGCAGAAATTGTCCCAGATTAATTTTTATCTGACTGTCTAAAATGCGTACGGACCACATGGAAGTCCCTGGAAGGCCCAACCGCGTAGTAAATATAGAATTGCTTGTGTGTAATTCTTAAGAGATAAGAACAAAATACTTTTATATTTTATGAAACATCTTGTCTAAAATGAATACGTGAGTTACCATGTTTAATACGCGGAAGAATATTATGCAAATATTTCTTCCATTTTCTATAGATTTAATTCGAGTATTCTTGGAATGATCTCGGATTTGATGAGTTAGTGATTGGAGAATATTCTTCTCTAATTACAGAAAATTAGAATATCATATTTCCATGATTAGGGCCTCTTAGAGCAGTATAAATGTCAGTCAGGAAACTCACACCATTCTCAAGTTCTTCATTTCTTCTAAACGTGAGTTTCACTCCTTTCTTTCTCTCTCAAAGTTTCTGTCAGTTGCTCTGTCGGTGATAGTCCTTCGGGCCTTTCGTGAATCCCAGGTAACTACTATGTGTTAATTGTTACTTGCGATGGTTGTACTCTAGGGAAAGATGTCCATGACGGGACTCATTCATCTCAAGGACAACGAGTTTACTTGTGACTCCATCACTTTGTGATTACTTGAAAACATCATTTATACTTTGATTATTTGTAATTTAAGCCTGCTCAATTGTATGTATGAATGATTAATAAAATATTATTATTCTTGCATATGTTATTTGTTCGTTTAATTTTCATTATTTAATTTTTGCATGGTATTATCAATATATATGCTCAACAGTTTTGAAACGAATGAAATTCATTGAGTTATATTGAATTAAATCCTCGTCGGCCGCATGCTCTACATTGTTTGAAGATTAACAAAAATGCATGCTTATTTATGCACAGTTACCAGATTTGCCGTAACAAAATATGGTTAGTAATTTGGATGCAAAATCGGTGTATGGCGTATGCCAATTAGTTATTGCATGCCATATATATGATTGTGTGATTACAAAGTTGATGCCTTATGGTAATTAGTTATTGCATGCATATATATATATATATATATATATATATATATATATATATATATATATGATTGTGTGATTACACATATGATGCCTTATGCTAATTAATCACTGCATGCAATATATATTTGTGTGATTATGTGTATGATTGTACTGGAAGATACCCCACAGGCACTGGTATTTCACTACATAGTAATCGGTATTTTAAGCATTTTCATATCGGTGCCTAAGTGACCCAGTGCAAAAAATGTAGTTACATAAGCACCGGTAAGTGGTACCGGTGCTAGAATTTATACCAGCACCGGTACTATTTACCGGTGCCTATGTAACTACATTTTTTGCACTGGGTCACACTACAAGAAACTGAACCTTTTACTTTGCTCCTTTTACCTCAAATTTTTTATTAACCCCAAAAAACTAAGGTAAAAAGTCATTTTACCTCGGTTGGTTTTCTTTTCGAAGTAAAAGGTATTATTTACCCCGGTTAAAAAACTGAGGTAAATAATTGATTTTTTACCTCGGTTGTATGGAAACCGAGGTAAATAATTGGTTTTTTACCTCGGTTGTATGGAAACCGAGGTAAATAATTTTCAAAATTGAAATAAAAAGAATAGTCGATGTATATGCAACGTCAGTTGGGGTGGTCAAATCATGTAATATAACCTAATTGTGACATGACCTACCTCGCTAGTAACAACATTTTGACCGACTTTTAGTCGATATCCTAAAACGACGTCGCATACGACAGGACTTAGTCAGTGACTTTGGTCCCATTGACTAAATTCAATCATAAAAAATTTCTCCCCATTCCGAGTCCCCTTTTTGAAATTCAAATCCACATTCTTGGAGGTGGCCAATAGGGTTGTTGATTGTGTTAAATTACCAAGTAAGTTTTCCAATATCACAATTTGTAGTTTCATCTTCAAATTAGGTTCTAGGTTAGTTTATTTCATATGAGAGGATGCGCTTAAGTATTGTTGATTGAAACTATGAATTTCACCATTAGATATGGGTTTAGGTTATATATATATATATATATATATATATATATATGTATGCTAATATAATGAATGTTTTCGTTAACATTTATGATTTGTGTATGCATGTCATGAATTGAATGAATGTAAGTGGATGTATTTTTTGCTAAGATAGGTCCATGAAGAGTGTGTACTTATTATTGTATTGTAGGGATGTCTATGAATAAAACCCACTGTTATGATGAAGATCGAACAAGCGAGGGGTATCAATCTTTTGTAGCCAATTTCATTGAATATGCATTTGCGAATGCCGCGAAGGAGAACTTGTCTTATGTATATTGTCCTTGCAAGAAGTGTCAGAACGCCCCTATTCACGAACAAGCAATTTCTTTAAAGGAAGACTTATTTATATACGGTTTTGATCCAACATACAAAATTTGGTTTTGGCATGGGGAGAATGTGAATGAGCATACAAGAAGTAAAGGAGAGGCCAAGAAGGATGATAGGATGGATGAGTTGGTTGAGGAAAATTTCAAGAATTACAGTGGAAATCCTAAAAGAATTTCAGACCTCCACGGGCATAAAGAGACACTTCTATACGATGGATGCCCCGAAGGACTGACTGTTTTGATGGCTTTGTTACAGTTGATGAATGCCAAAGCTAAGTATTCCTATAGTGATGTCTTGTTGAAAGTGTTGTAAGAAATGCTTCTGGTTGGCAACATACTGCCCAAAATGGTATATGAGTCGAAGAAGGTACTATGTTCGATGGGCATGGATTATGCAAAGATACATGCTTGTCGGAATGATTGTATCTTGTATAGGGGAGCTTACCTAAATGCGGAGGGGTGCTCTAAATGTAATGTCCAAGGTTCAAATTGAAGGAGGTCCATGTTGACAAAAAAATTGGAAATCGGCGAACGAAGATGGTTCATGTCAAGGCTATTTGGTATCTACCTATTATTCCTCATTTGAGAAGATTGTTTGAAAATTTTGAGGATGCTAAGAATGTGAGCTGGCATGCAGATCAAACAGTGGTTGATACTGAAGTGATTAGTCATCTGGTTGATGATGATCAGTGGATGAAGATAAATGCGGCCTTTCCGGTCTTGGGGATGAGCCACGTAACTTTAGGCTTGGTTTGTGCACCGATAGAATAAACAAAAGCCATAGTTCTTGGCTAGTGATGGTAATGATTTACAACTTGCCCCCTTATTTATGCATGAAAAGGAAGTACATAATGATATCTCTAATGATCTCCGGTCCGAGACAACCAGGAAACGATATCGATGTGTACCTAGTCCCATTGGTGGATGACTTGAAAAAGTTGTGGCATCCAGGAATTAGGATGTATGATGGGTTTTGGAAGGAGGAGTTTGATTTCAGAGCGATGTTGTTCGACACTGTTAATGACTTTCCCGCATATGGGAACCTTTTTGGCTATTCCGTAAAAGGACACAAGGCATGCCCAATTTGTTTAGATGACACAGATTATTGTCAGTTGGGGCATGGAAGCAAGACTCTGTACCTTGGTAACCGGAGATGGCTTCCAACAACTCATCGGTGGAGGAATAAATGTGATGAATTCAATGGAAAGGTAGAGTTGTCGCTCCTCCTCCTGTATTAACAAGTGCGTCAATCTTGTACATGTTGTGAGATTTACGTAATGACTTTGGGAAGAGGAAGAGGAAACCAAATGTAGCCGGTAGTTGGAGGAAGCGGTGCATATTTTTTGAACTACCATATTGAAAGAGTCCAACACTATTTGGATGTGATGCATATTGAAAAGAATGTATGTGATAGTTTTGGTTGGTACTTTGATGAATATCCTGGGTAAGACAAAGGATGGCGTGAAGTCGAGGAAGGATAGGGTCAAAATGGGAATTAAGCCTGATTTGGCCCCATAGGTGCGGGAGATGAAGACATACTTGCCAGCATCTTGTTACACACTTTCAAAAGAAGAGAAAGAGCTGATATGTTCTAGTCTGAAAGGAATGGATGTCCCAACGGGATACTTATCCCAGGTAAACAATCTAGTGTCTGATGAGGGATTGATATTGGGGAGTATGAAATCTCATGATTCACTTTGTTTGATTCAAGATTTTCTCCCGGTGGAGATTAGATCCATCTTGCCAACTTACGCCAGGAAGTGCATTACTCGGTTGTGTCGCTTCTTTAAGGAAATTTGTTGTAAAGAGATCAAGCGTGAGAAATTGGAGGAACTGCAGGAGGAAATAGTTATCGTGTTGTGCGAGTTGGAGATGTATTTTCCCCCTTCATTCTTTGACATAATGGTTCACTTGTTGGTTCATGTTGTACGAGAAATATTGATTTGTGTTCCTATTTATCTTTGATAAATGTATCCTTTCTAGAGATATATAGAGATATTCAAGGGTTATTTGAAATATCAGTTTCACCCGAATGCCAGTATGGTCCAGAGGTATGTGACTGAGAAGGCGATAGAATACATCATGGAATTTTTTAATAATGAAGAGTCGATTGGCGTACCAAAATTGCGCCATGGCGATAAACTAGGGGGGAAAGGTTTGCTAAAAGGAACAACTTGAGTATTAACCCATGACGAGCTGATGAGAGTACACTTATATATCTTGTGCATTTCAGATGTGGTCACCCCTACGTGGATATACACACGGCCTCTATCAAAGAGAGGCACCCCGGTTGGTCGGAGAAGCAAGTACTTGTTGAACACAATCACACCTTCATTAATTGGTTACGATAAACTGTAGTTGGGACACACCTTCATTAATTGATACCTTGAATTGGTTATCCTTCATGCCTTTTGCTACTGCGATTTCTTTCACCGGCTATGAGATGAGTAGGTATACCTTCTTAACTCTTGAATGGGAGACACACACCTCAACACAAAATAGTGTTGTTTGCATAGTTGTGGAAACATTACATGTTAGCAGCTCAAAGGATAAGAGTCCAGTGTACGTGAACATGTCGTACTATGGTGTGATTGAAGAAATTTGGGAGCTTATCTATACAAGTTTCAGGGTCCCAATTTTCAAAGGTAAATTGGTTGACAACAATGCAGGTGTTTCAATTGATGAGCTAGGTTTTAGAGTCATCGACTTGAGCAAGACATGTTCTACTGACAATCCATACATCCTTGCATCACAGGCTATATATGTTTTTTATGTAGATAATCCTTGCAATTCTAGTAAATCAGTGGTCATTGAAGGGAAAAGCCAATTGGTCGGGGAGGTCAGTCCATCCTCATTGTTAGAGATTATTCCACATACACCACCCATTGGTAGTGATATTAGTCAGGAAGAGATAATTGGTGTGGAGCTAGCATCGAGGAGAGACCACGAGGAGGGTGTTTGGATTGAGTGGCATCCAAAATCGAAGAAGAAGAAAAATAATACATGGATTTGTTCCCATGGTGTAGGTTTTAACATTGCATTATGCCATTATCTATTGATTATTAATTCGCTAAGGAGATACGAATGATTTATAATTGGTAACCATTTAGCATCCCATTTTAAATTGAATCACATATGTAAAGGTTTTGGGGATGTAATAGCCGACAACTTGTCGTCAGATGAATCGGTATGAAAGAGCACTCTTGTGCGACTTCACATACGAGCCACATGATCATCAAAAGTGGAGTTCGCAACGTCAGTTAAATTGTTGATAAGTTGGTCAATTGAAACCAGTACCTAAATCCAAAAAACCAATTAATTCTTGCAACCTCGAAAACAAGTTTGTAAGACTTCGTTTCAACCGAGTAGTGTTTTAAGGAAAGCATGCAACGCCGCACACTATAAACATTGATTCATGAAGTGAGAATTAATAATTTTTATCTAGAACTCGGAATGTAAAACCTACAAGGAAATCATTCCGAGTTCACAACAGCTCGTAGCAAAAATATAGAAACCACACCAAACATGATACATTAATTATATTGTACCATATGCAAAATGATAACATAATAAAATTCTAGCGTACAATCGCTACCATAATAAATCTCCAACACATTACATCATCCAACTAAACATAAAACCACAACAAACCTTGTTTGCGGACATCTTGGGTACCTAATCACCCTCTGTCTCAGTCTCAGTGCTGCCCTCCTCATCCTCGCTAGACCCTGACCCAGAGCTGGAACCCGTCTCATCATCATCAGTGGCCGGTGCATCATCATTTGGGTTCTTAACCACCAATTCATCTTCATTTTCCACTAGCCCCCTCTTGCAGTCCCAGGGTTAAGAAGGGATCTCATCCCCGCCAACTCCGTGATCATCCTCTGTTGGTTTTGCTCCAAACACATCATATTAGCCTTCCTCTCCTCCATGCCCTTCAGGAGGATGCTCCAGGCAGTGCTTTTCTACCCTGATGCTATGAAAAAAATGTCTAACACATTATAATGAGTTATTATGTTAAACTCTAGTTATGAAAGAAAAATAAATATGACCAATTTTTTTATACCAGAAGTGGATGGGATAGGATGCCCAGTTTCGGTGGCTAATTGAGATCTCTCTTGCCCAGGGGTGACTGTCGGATCAAGATCACCCTTGGAGATGTTGTGAACAACCTACTCACCCATCTCTAAGTGCCAATGCTTTTGGCCAAAATAGCTCTCATCATAGTACCCTAGGGAGATCTTCCAAGGGAACTGGATGGGAACACTTTGTTTCTCCATGAAGAAAGTTATTACATTGCCGTAAGGGGGGGTCCTTCTCTTACTAGATACAACGATCGTGTACATATCCTAGATGGTGGTGTAACCGAGGTCAACAATCTTGTTCTCGTATATGTGCCAGTATAGGACAGTTGTTGATTGTGGGCTTGGAAGGATGGCCAGCTGGTATCAGGCAGTGGCAGATGAGGTAGTACTTCATCTTCTCCTCGAGCTAGAGAACATCAATCTTGATTTCTCTTTGTTTGAAAACCCTGTTCCCACATCCAAACCAAATTACCTTGCAACCATCCTATTGGGATCGACTGACTTATCATCTTCAGCTACCCTATTAGTCCAATTGTCACTACAATAGACTTGGAGTCTTTCAACCGGGTTTTCCAGCTTTACCCACTCTGCACCCAATAGCCTCGTTGACAAACTCACTTTTCAATACCATATTGATGTCGTTAACTCAACTTTTGTACGTCCTGGTGCTGAGAAAAGTGAAATTTGAGTAGAAATGTTTGACCCAGTTCTCATACGTGGGTCAGTCCAAGCAAATAAACCCCTTCATCCCTGACGGTTTGAGGGCCTCAAGGAACACATCAACGTGGAGCCGCTGCACTTTACCCGACTTTATGCATCTAACCTCCTTCAGATGCCCCTTTCAGATAAGATCATTGTACCATTTCTCATTTTCCTCCGTGAAAAAACGTTTATCATCAAAGGTTGGTGGTGGAGAGGCTTTATTTGCCTTCTTTACACAAGACGTGCTTTCCTCGCCGCCCTTTGCCCAGGACCTTTTGGCTTTACTTTTGACTGGAATCTGATGGACAACATTTAAAACAATAATCAGTGATGTGATCAACTATTTTGGACACGAATAATAAATAATGAACGAGCTCGCTTACAACTCGATAACAATTTGACTGACAAAATTTACCACAGCGAGGTCGCACATTCAACCACAATCATCAAGTTATGAATGTGCGACCTTGTAGAGCAGTTTGATTAGACCGAATTGTTAGCGATGTACAGATGAATGGTCAAAAAATGTTAAACGGTACAATAAAATCTAAGTACTCCCTCAATACGAAGAAAATATGCAGAAAATTGACATTTACCCTAATCACATCCACTCCATTTCATCCATACACCAAAAAACATTATTATACACTACAAAATTAGCCCTAAAACCTAATCAATCATATAAAAGTAAAATAAAGCTTGCACATTGGATTAAATCTACACATTTAAACAATATACACTCAAACCATAATCACAAATAACTAAAACAATAGAATATATAAAAAAAATATCTGACCTTGTCTAGGGTTTGATAATAATGTGGAACTCTCCTTCGTTATTGATTGCTAGTGACAAACAAAGAGAAGGAGAAGGGCTTAGGTTTTTTATAAGGAGTCGGTTTGGCAGTTGAATTGGACGGTTTTGAAGAAGGTAGAAGTTTTGAATGTGCGACGTTGAGTTCCTAAAATGCAATGTGTTAGAGCTTAGCCCCTTTAAGTACTCCAACAGTACGGCATCGTTTAAGTATGTAGTGCGACCTTGCAAATATTCTTGACCTTACCGTACGTGGCACGAATAAGAGACGAGCTCGCACTACGGGGTTACGGGGCCAAATATCACAGGTGGCCCAACTGTCAGAACATTTTTGGGCTTGGCCAAATGGCTCTATACAACCACAAGTTGGCTCTAACGTTGGTGACATCAACATTATGATGAGACGCTTGCGACCTCGCATATTGCATCGGGACGATTAACTTTTTGGCCCAAATTCATTTAAACACTATCTCAAATGCCAGGCCCAGAGTTATTTTTCTCAAAATATTGATACGATAAATATCAAAAGAAAAAATAAATGAGATCACCAATTTAATCTTGAAGGGTTGTTCATTAACCCTGAGCTGTTGTTGTCAGGGCCCATGATCGAAACTCGTACCAAAAACACTATCGAAGTAAGACTGTTAATCGTTTAACATGGTACCAAATGTGTTACGTTGTATAAAATCGTCTAACATTGTTCAATGAATATTGGTACCATGTGTTATACGTTGTACTAGATTACCCTTTATAATTGCGATACGCTGTACTGGATTACCCATTGTAATCTCGAAGACTTACGGCTAACACTTCTTTCTCAGAATGTTAATCCTCTAACATGGTTCAATGAACAATGGTACCTAATGTGATACATTGTACTAGATTACCCTTTATAATCGTCTATTATGTTCGTACAATTTTGTTAGTAATACTTTAGGTCCGTTCTCTATGCATAACTAGTTTACCCTTTATATTTGAGTACAAATGATATTTGCGTGTTTCAAATAACATTTTTTTTTCAAGGCTCTTAATAATGTTAATCTTTTTATGTACACCAAGGAAAAACATTACCGCCCAATAGTATTGACTCATCATGAGGAACATGGGAGAACCCATTGTAATTACTATAACTAACATATAGTAGTTTATTAAGACAAGAGCGGTTATGCCACACCCTATACAAATGTAATAAATGAACAATTACTATCCAAAACATTAAATGGTTTAGAAGACTGAGTGTTTGTGGGGACTCCCCGTTCAATAAGTAAAACTAAAATTACAGTCTTGTATAAAATGGACTGTAACAAGCCCTGAACACATCCCAATGTATTAAACAAATAATGTTCCTCCTAATATGAGCGTAATTGGTTTGATGTTCTTACTTACGGTCGGCTGCAATAATTGACCACTGAGATGTATATGATGACGCTGGTGACAGAGTTCACTTTACTTGACAGCTAAATTTTTTTAAAATATCACTTGAATTTGTGAAAAATGTAGCTAAACTCCTCTAATAACACTGAGTGTGAGTGTTGAAGAAAAAATATTAAATTCTATATTATAACTAATTATAGATATGCTAGACATACCCATGTTGTCGACGTCGCTGGTAGCCTCACATTTACCGAGGATAGGTCGAACACAAAGCGATGTTGGTCATAATCATGAAATGAGCCATTTGGTCCACAAACAGGCCCAACATATGAATTCCAAACTGCGAAGATGGCGAGGTCGCTCACACGTTGTATAATCCAAGACTAGAATGAACATAGTGCGAAGTCGGACATTCTTATTGGATGGGCCTGTTGGGCCACATTTGACCCACTAGAAGACCTAAATTAAATTATTATTGGGCGTTGCACAAACCACGCGATGCTGCAAGGATGGTGGGAGAATGCAATTATGCGCCATACTTAGCAAAAAAAAGGCCCAAAACATTTGAAAGAGCATTTATTGCCAAGAATGATGCCCTCCATCCTCAAAGAACCAAATTTCATCTTCCTCAACTCCTTCCTTTTCCAACCTATCAACCACAACAAGAAATCACATCCATCTCCCTATTAGATGCTAAATGGAGGTCACCAAAGTTGGGGATGTGGAGGTCACAAAAGTTGGGGATTCCAGAATCAAAATTGTGGTAATGTTTAATCATTCACACCATACAAACATGATCGTATTGTTCATTTTACATTCCTTGACACTGAATGTTGAATGAGGGTTTGTTTTTGTTTTGTGTCTTATGCATAATCTATTTCTCATATGACCAATACATGAAAGGTTGTGTGTGACTACTTTAAAGATTACATTTTTAAATGTGTATTGTGTGTACCACTTGTTGAAGTTTTCAAATGGTGCTTATTTGATATGGAAATACATGAAATGATTTTTTTTTGCATTTCTTTTAATCATATGGAGATAATCTTCATCGAAGATGATCATAGAGTATCACTTAATGGATGATATGGTGTTGTTGTGGCAAAATCCTTGATTTAATAGCATTTTCCGATAATTATTTAGTGTGCATAATTTATTTTGGGTGTTGTGGATTACATAGTGTTGTGTCCTTTATTGCCTTTTATTTTTAGTTTGTGGTGTGGTAATCCATGATAAGAAGAAATTGACCGAAGGAGGTAGAGAACAAAATGGATCGAAAAGACGTAAGCAAGGTCAGGGTAGGGCTAGTTGCAAGGAATTAATAGACATGGTGGACAAAGGTATAAAATGTCCAATGAAATTTAGCCATATAAAAAATGTGATAGGTGAGGATATAGATTATTGGTCTAGTTACCTAGGATTGATAGCTAGGATAAAGGTTGACATTTCTTGTACGAGTCTTGGCTTCGGGCCGATGCGGCTTACAAGGAAAAGCTATGGAAGGCCCTTGAATTAGCATTTGAAATTGATTGTGAAGACATGGAAAAGTTGAAGACTAGAACCATACGCTGCTTTGGGGAGAGATAGAGAGATTCAAAGCTAGATTGGAGAGGGATTATGTTTTCGGGAAGAAGAAACATTGCAACCCAAGGATTAAGCATTCGTTCATAAGTGACTCTAGGTGGAAGGGTTTTGTTGCAAGAAAACTGGCTGCTGAAGCATCGGTAAGAAATTAACATTTATTATGATTTGAGGTCCATACATAATTTATACGTAGTTATATTTGTAAACAACGTCATTTTTTTTTAATGATTATATGAACTTATGCATGACTTTATTGTGATTAAAATATCAGTTGTGTATGTTGTTTGTGACTGTGAATGCATTATTATTTTATTGGTCCATGTTTTCCCTAAATATAAGGACTAGGAACTTGTTATGCAACGTTACATAGTACCCATCAGACTATTGTCCATCTGTACCAAGTAGTTTACAACATTGTGTGACAATAATGATTAGGTACTATCTTCGATCGATGATCATATCGATGTCGCACATTGTCCATTCGTAAGAGGCGAATTACCTACCGAAGTGTGAATGATGTTGCACAGAGGCAGGGGAATTATGAAACAATTTAACCTTATTATTTGTTTTATTCATTACATTAAGACAAGAGCTTGATTAGATGATTTTTCAGGATCTTAGAGCTAAACATGCTGAGGTTGCACAACATACCATGATTCGAGGTGGCTATGCACTAGTCACAAGAATTATCATGAAGGAAATGTTCGAGGAAAGAGTGTTTGATAAAGTAGAGCATGGGATGGATAAGGATAAGGCAAGGATTTCAACAGAATATCCCACACTGGATGAGGTTCCCCGATTTCAAAAATGGTTAAAAGGATAAAAAAAGTGAGGGAAGAAGGAAGGTAAGTTCCACACCAAAGAAGCAGATGTGGTTGCCCTAAAAATTGTGAGTTTGCTAACATGTTTTTTGAATTAATGTATGTGAAATTTTTAAAGATAATTTCGACCTAATATATGAGTTTAATTATTGGTAATTTTAGGAGGAATTAAAAAAGAAAACAAGAGTCAGGCGATTTCATCGGGGTTGGAAAGAAAGACATACTAGGTATAGTGCTTAACAAGCCACTAGGAAGAACAAGAGTCAGGCGAGGTCACTCGCTACACATAGGGACACCTTTGTTAAACCTCGACGATCAAAGGTTGATATTTTGTCTTGTAGTCAACAAAGAGAGATTGATGGTTTGAAATCCACATTAAGACAACTAGTGGCTTATGTCTCGCAAGAATCGAATGGGAGGAAAATGCCACTTGAATTGGAGAAAATCATTGCAAGTTCTAAACCAACAACCTCTACGACCCCTCACACTTCTTCTCTAACAACCTCAGCACATGATCACCCAGAGTGTCATAGTGTGCCTGCCCCACCTTCTCCGACCTCAACAACACCTCTTGCATTTGACCGACTAAGAACAAAGTTAGTAGAGTCAACACAACGGAGCAGGGAGGTATAAGTGAATATATTACACTTTTCATATTAAAATTATTTTATACTTTGTTTTTAAATAGAAATTAATTTTTTGAAGGATAATTCCTTGTGTATTCTTCTTGCCGAACGTGTTCACGGTGAGATCCATGTTGTGGCAGAAGGTAAAGTGTACACATCCATACGATTGCATTATCATAAGCCGGTCGCGAAGGAGAATGTGGTGGTCAATGTCACAAAGAGCCTTATTGATGGTATAGTTCTTCTAATCCCTGAGGCCTAGGGAACTACAATGGAGGAGGTCGTGGGAATATTTGTTGAATGGCCCTTTTGTTTGGTCTCTATTATGGACAAGTCCCCCCCAAGAAGGTAAAAATAAATTATGTTGTAAGGCTATGAGCACGTACAAAAGTTATTTACATAACTTTTCTAAATTTTTTAACGTAGATCGAGGCAATCAATAGTAGCCCACCCAAATCATCAAGTACATGTAGGGATCCAAAACCTACAAAGGCATGTGTCTCCAGAGTGAAGGAACCTCCATTCAATCCGTCAAAGGCTGGGTCTCTAAAGAATATCTACACGATTGTTAAAACTCACCATCCCTCATCTTCGCACGAAATTACCATGGATAAAGTTGGTATTTTGGGTTACAAGGTAAATCCAGTCATCCAGAAGGAGGATTTTGAGGCATTATTCCATTTCAATAATGTCCCCACCCATAATGCAACTGCATTGCATGTAAGTATAAATGAACCAATGAAACAAACGACCGACATTTTTTTAACTATTGTGTTTCCCCTCAATTTATCAAGACTAACTATGTATGTAGGCTTTTGCATATGCAATCAAATTACAAAATGAAATGGTGGATAGGGGTTCTTTGCCCCTTCAAGATGCAACATGAACATGTGGCGATGGAAGAGCGTTTGGCCTACTTGAGCTCCCGGTTGATAAAAAGGGACAATTTGATATATATAGCACCTTATTACGAGAGGTGAGTCAACTCTACTACCTTCGTAAAAAAACTAATGTTTTGATTCTATTAGAGATTATGGATTATAATGAATTAATGACAACTTCACTTTTCTAGCAAACACTGGATGGCCGTCGTCTTCGTTATTCCCATAAGCACGTTGTACTGGTTCAATCCATTACATCAAACACCCCCAGAGACAATTTAATTCGCAATTGCAAAGGTGATGATGGATCCCTTACACAAGGCATTCCATTGGAAATTCCTAAAGGATAGAATTCAAATCTAAATATCAACATGACATAATTATTGCTATAAGTACATCTCTATGTGTTCCTAATCAAATTGCGTGTATCGATAGCATAAGAAAGAATCAGCCCTATGGCAAAGCGGTTACTATTGCATGCACTTTATGAAGGACTTTGTAGCCAATGTGAATGAGAAACAATTTGACCTAGAAAAGATAACTCAAATCCACACTTTTAGTTTCAATAAATAATGAAATGGACTACACTCAAACTTTTTATTGATTTTGTGATTACTCTGTCTTGTAGTATTTTCCCGAGGAAAAATTACCATACGCAATGAGGCATTTGGAAGAAGTATGCGAAAGTTGGGAGATTTTCATGATGGTAAAAAATTTGAAGGATTTTCTTAACCCGTCCACTTTATGAGGAACTATTTTTAGGTTTAAGTTTTTTGTGCAAGCATAATTCTCAAAAATGCCCATTGATACTTTCCAAGGTTTATTTTGGATGCCTTGATGTAGATCTCTATCTACTTATGGAGTATCAATGGTATAGTTTATTTTGTGAGAATTTTGATATCTTTTTATGTGCATCGAAGGTGTATTATGTATCATTCTTATCTATATGCATGACCCTTTTTGTAGCTACATGTCCTTTAAATGTTGTTTGAGGCCGGAAACACATTTTTAATGAAATTTGTATTGCTATTTGTATTAAATGTAGCAACGTCGCTGGTGTAGAGTATAACATTATGTTCAAACTACTGCAAAGCGACGTCGCCAACTAGTCACCAATGATTAGCGACTGTAAATTGATATGGGTAACGTCGCTTCAAACAACCTCGCAAATACATCGTTCATCATGTAACCAACACATTCATTGCACAACCAAAAGCGAGGACGGTATACTAAAAAGACTTTGTGGCATCAACATGCCACATCATCATCGCACAGGTGTCGACCAATCAAGGTCGATCATGACGACGTTGCACTATCCTGTAGACATCGCACTTTCTAGATGACGTGGCTCAAGTGGTTGAATGGTGGGTTATAATCACATATTTACCCCAGTTTTTTTGTCATAAAACCAAAGTTAAAGAAAATAATTAATGCGGTTTGTAACTGTAGTCAAAGGTAAACGACTGTGCGACGTTGGTAACAAGAATAAGCAACTTTGTATAGAGGAAGAGACGACTTCGCAGATGAAATTTAAGACATCGCTTTTGGCAAAGTCGCAAGCTTCTGGGTCTGTCGGCCACCTCAACCAGTTACTAATGTCGCACGATATTTGGTATCCCTGCCGGCCATTGGAGCATTTACCTCGGTTTTTTTTTAAAAAAACCTAGGTAAAAACTACTTTTTACCTTGGTTTTAAACCGAGGTAAAAAAATACATTTTTACTTCGCCCACATTTACCTCGATTTTTTTTTGGACAAAAAACAGAGGTAAAACCCCTGTAGAACTGAGGTAAAAGGTGTTGTCTCTTGTAGTGTCACTTAGGCACCAATATGAAAATGCTCAAAATACTGATGCCAATGTGGTGAAATACCGGTGCTAGTAAATATGCGATCAATAAAAAAAATTGGCCAGTGAGAATAAACTCACCGGCTGGAATACGAAACCTAGACATTCATAAAGAAAAATAGGATGAACAAAACATAAAATAACTAGAAGTTCATGTAAGAAAACTGGAAATTTCATAACCTAATCTCAGAAATTCATTACATATATCTGAAAATACATAACGACCCACAATTCATGAAACAAAATAGATCTAAACATAGATTAACAAAATCAATTATCATAAAAAATAGAACCTAATTTCCATAAACCCTATATTACATCAACGAACCAGAACCGTGAAGGTGAGGTCGGATCTGAGTTGAACTAACTATTTTGGTGGAGCTCGCGACTCTGACCAGCGACCAAAGCGCAGAGAGATGGCCTCAGAGATGTTGTGCCGCAGGGAGATGGTGTCAGGGATGGTGTGTCGCGGGGAGGGCAAAGAGGGAGGGGGGGGGGGTCATCGGCGGTGACGTCAAAGCGGCAACATCGGCGACATCAAAGCAGAGAGGGGGTGCACCGTCATTGGAAGCGGCGGCGCTAGGCGACAAGGGAGAGGTGGTGGAGGAGGAGGGAGAAGATGGAGAGGAGGTAGAGGCAAGATAATAGGAGGGCAATGAGGTTGGGTAGGTTTAGAGTTTCAAATTTAGTTTATATAGACAAATTTTTAATGGTTGAGATTCAATCAACAAAAGAAATCAATGGTTCAGATGAAACCAATTTGGGCTTCTTTTTAACATTGTAGCACTGGTACTGGTGCCCAAAATGCTCATACTGATGCCTAAAGATATGAAAATCAGCTGCTTATGGCTGCTTAAAATGATTTTTTAAAAAAATATTGAACACTCGAGAGCGAACCTGAGAAACATTTTCCATGTATGGAGCACCGGTACAATGACCGATGCCTAAAAGGCTCATACCAGTGCCTATGTATATAAAAGTAGCTGCTTAGGGCTGCTTTGAATAGGGTACATTTATTATTTTTTGGACCCGAGAGCAAACCTGGAAAGTTTTTTCTAAGTATGGAGCACTGGTATATTGGTGCTTAAGTAACTAATACCAGTGCTAATTCCAAAATTTCAAAATTTTAAACAATCCCTACAAAATTTGGAATGAAAATTCTAAAAATTCATTATCCCACCATAACATAGCACCGGTAAGATTGAAAAACAATGTCGGTGCTAGTATTATTTGATCTCTAAGTTAACTTTTTATTTTTTGCTATTAGGTTCATAGAAGAAATTTGGAGGCGGGGAATCACAAAATTGAAGACACCAAAATGCAATTGAATAAGAGACGATTGCGGTTTTAAAATTCGAGGTACAATGGGTGAACGGAAGCGCCTCTAACATATTTTTGGAAATTATGCTATGACCCAAAGTTTGTTACGACATTATCCTTCTGTCCAAAATATATAAATTTTGTTGTTCTTGCATAAATATAGAAATTGAAAATAAATTTTTTTTTATGAAATTTTGAAAAGCGCTACTACATGCTCTATAGTAACCTAGAGTTGATTACTTATAAGAAAGAAATGGAAATTGGAAAGGATTATGGATATGTTCTTGTGCGTGATTGTTGATAAATATTTCATTACGGAATTGGAAAATACAATGAGGGTGTATAGGGTAGCACATGTTTGAGCAGATTTTAATTTGGAGTTATGAGTAAAATTTTTACTTTCTGCACTTAGGTCCCTTCAAGAAAGTTGGAGTCGTCAAATCATGAAATTGGCGGAACCAAAATGAAATTCAATAATATATTATCGCAACTCTGCAATTTGGGTATGTATGGGTGAACGGAAGGGTCTCGAAAGTCAACATTGATTACTTCTATAAATTCTTGCAAAATTACAATGTGGCCCAAAATTGTGTTACCCCATTACCTATTGCTCCAAAATAAATGATTTTTGTTATTCTTGCCTAAATATAAAATATTAAATAAATGATTTTTTTGGTAAAATATTGAAAAGCGCTAGTACATGTTCTTGAGTAAGTCATACCATAAACCCATTTTTAAGAGTAACTCATGCATAAACCCATTTTTTGAAAATTTTCTATGAGCACCGGTATTATTACGGGTGTAATTCCTCAACATACTGGTGCTAGCTATTTTCCCACCATAATTTTACCCGCCAAAATTACTAATCCTCATAGGTATCGGTAGTAGCATTGGTATATGTCATTCATCCAAAACCGGTGTGGAAATTATTAAATTCAGACATTTTTTCTTCAAAAGCACCTGTTTCTGGCACCGGTTTTCAATGTACCAGTGCTTAATTTATTCACAGGCACTAGTTTTTTGGTGTACCGATGCTGGATTTATTATAGGCACCGGTATTTTAATTTTGTAGCACTGATAGCACTTACATACTAGTGCTTATGTACATATTTTCCAATAGTGTACATGCATGGATTTTAAAACAATTTGCATGCAATAGTAATTGTTTAGAGAATTGAATGCCTCAACTCTGAATGCATGATGTAAGGTTTATATTGAAGTTGCATGATTGCTCGAATTGAGTGCTTCAATTGCTAGCTACTTTGATCGAAATTGTAGCATTGATTTTTTAAAATTTTCTGACCGTGTTAAAATTTTTTTTGAAAGTAATCGATTTTGGTTATGAATCCCAAAACCATGTCGAGCAATGGCGTTGCAAAGAATACCCCTGGGGTGGTGCCTATTGTGATTGTTCCTCATGCTGAGAAACCTGAGAAGTTCAATAATGGTATGAACTTTAAGATGTGGAAACAGAAGATGCTCTTCCACTTGTCCACTATGGGTTTGGAATGATACTTTCGCGAAGATCGTCCAGTTATGGATAAGAAAAACACCGTGGAAGTCCAAAATGTTGACGTGGAATAAAACTCCGAGGAGTATATTTGTCAAAACCTCATTTTGAATAGCCTTCACGATGCCATTTGGAGTGTGTATCAAGTGAAGAAGCCTTTTACGGTGCTGTGGGAAACTCTTGACCAAGAGTACATGGGTAAGGAGGTTGGATCCAAGAAGTGGATCATTGGCAAGTTCCTTGACTATAAGATGGTTGATGCCAAGTCGGTGGTCAGTCAAGCTCAAGAGCTTCAAATGATGATCAATGAGCTGATAGCCGAGAAGATGACAATGTGTGAGACTCTCTAAGTCTACTGCATCACCAAGAAGCTACCTCCAAGTTGGAATGACTTCAAGAGTTATCTGAAACAAAAGCAAGAAGTGATGACCATGAGGGATCTGATCCAAAAGTTTCGTGTTGAGGAGGATAACCGCGTCTCTAAAAAGAGAATGAATGGATCTGTGCCTATGGCAAGGGCCAACCTCATGGAGTTTGGTGGGAGCTCCAAGTCGAAGAAGCCCAAGGAAAACAAGGGATCCAAGCTGGGAGTCAGGGGTGGAGTTTCAAAGAAGTCGAAGTTCACTGGCAAGCACTACAACTGCAACCTCGTTGGTCACAAGTCCTCCAAGTGTAAGAAGCCAAAGAATGCCAAGAATGAGGCCAACATGGTTGAAAATCTTGCACGAGATGTGAATAAAATCATCCGTGTAATGTGATTTCTGAAGTCAACATGGTGGACTCCAATCCAAAGGAATGGTGGATTGATGCTACTAAGCACATATGCTCTATCAAGGAAGTGTTCTCAAACTTCAAGGCAATTGAAGATGGAGAGACCATCTACATGGGAAAATTTGCAACTTCCATGGTGAAAGGACGTGGTATTGTGGTGCTGAAGATGACGTCTAGGAAGGAATTGACTCTGAAGAATGTTCTGTATGTGCAAGACATTCACATGAACCTTGTGTATGGTTCTATGTTGATCAAGCATGGTTTTAGGCTAGTGTTTGAGTCTGATAAGTTAGTCTTGTCAAAACAAGGTATGTTTGTAAGCAAAGGTTCTGAGCTAGATGATATTTTCAAGTTTAACACCATGATTGTACCTCCTAAGAAAGATGAAATGAATGTTTCGCCTTCTGCTTACATGATTGAGTCTTCCAATTTATGACATGGTAGACTAGGATGCGTTAATTATAATTTTATAAGAAGATTAATTAACATGGAGAGCATACCTTACATGAAAATTGATGTAAATCATAAGTGTAAAAATTGTGTTAAAGCTAAGATGACTCGAACGTCTTTCAAACAAGTTAAACGAAACATGAAACCTCTTGAGTTGATACATACCGATATATGTGGTCTCAAGCTTGTGCACACAAGAGGAGGTAACAAGTATTCCATCACCTTCGTGGATGATTGCATGAAATATTGTTATGTGTACTTGCTGAAAAGCAAAGATGAGGCAATTGAGAAATTCGTTCTCTACAAAATGGAAGTTGAAGATCAACTTGATAAGAAGATCAAGGTGATTAGAAGTGATCGTGGAGGTGAATATGTAGAGCCATTTAGGGACTATTGTTCTGAACATGGCATTATTCACGAGGTCACGGCCCCCTACTCGCCTCAATCTAATGGTGTGGCTGAACATAAAAATTGCACTCTTAAGGAGATGATGAATGTGATGTTGATAAGTCCTGGGTTGCCGCAAAGCATATGGGGGAGGATATTTTGACTGGAAACTATCTTTTAAATACAATACCTCGTAAGGATGAGAACGTCCCCATGAGTTGTGGAAAGGCACAAAGTCATCATTTACGTACTTGCGAATGTGGGGGTGCCTTGCTAAGGTGTTAATACCACCCCTTAAGAAGCTAAAGATAGAACCTACAATGATTGACTATATCTTTATAGGATATGCACATGAGAGTAGTGCTTAGCACTTCCTTGTAAACAAATCTCATCATCCTGAGATTCACAAGAACACAATCATGGAATCAAGAAATGCAAATTTCTTTAAGGATGTGCTCCCTACCAAGGAAAGGGTCGAATCGTCGAAGAGGACCATTGAGTTATTAGACGAAAGCGTAGAAATTCATAACGATCTTGAGGATCAAGAGGAAGAAGTGGATAAACCTAGACGAAGAAAATAGATTAGAACCAAAAAATTACTTGGTCCTAATTATCTAGTGTTTATGCTTGAAAGCGAGCCACAAAGCTATAAGGAAGCTGTGAATTTGTCTGAGGGGCCTATGTGAAAAGAAACGATTAAGAGAGAAATCGACTAGATTCTACTTAATCATATTTGGGAGTTAGTGGACTTACCTTCGAGGTGTAAACCATTAGGCTACAAATGGATCTTCAAGAGGAAGATGAGTGTCGATGGCTCGATTGACTGGATCTTCAAGAGGAATATGAGTGTCAATGGCTCGATTGACAAGTATAAAGCGAGACTTGTAATCAAAGGTTATGAATAAAAGGAAGGTTATGACTACTGTGATACTTATTCTCCCCTCACGAGAATAAGCTCCATTAGAATGATACTTGTTATCGTTGCGTTACGTAAGCTTAAGGTTCATCAAATGGATGTGAAGACTTCCTTCTTGAATGGAGATTTAGAGGAAGAAATCAGCATGGAGCAGCCTGGGGGTTTTAATGCTCCCATTCAAGGAGGAAAAGTCTGCAAGTTGGTGACATCATTGTATGTTCTCAAACAAGCACCATATCAATGGCATGAGAAGTTTGACCATGATCTTCTTTCCCATGGTTTCAAAATCAATGAGTGTAATAAGTGTGTCTACATGAAGACACAGAAAATGGATATGTAATCTTATGTTTATATGTAGATGACTTGCTCATTGTGGGTAGTAATGAAAAGATGATCAAATCTACCAAGGATGTGTTGAATTCTCATTTTGACATGAAGGATATGGAACTGGTGGATGTGATCTTGGGGATAAAGACCATTTGAAGCTGTAATGGTATCACCTTAACCTAGTCTCATTATGTAGACAAAATCCCTGAGAAATTCAACAAGAATGGCTCAGAGGTGGCGATGACTCAAAGAGATCCAAATTTTCATCTACGAAAGAAAAAATTGGAGGTTATTAATTAGGTGATGTACTCGAGAGTCATTGGAAGTCTGATGTACTTGATGAGTTGTACTAGACCAAACATTTCCTACAATGTAAGTAGGTTGAGTAGATACACGAGTAACCCCAATATGACTCACTGGAAAGCGATAACTAGAGTATTGAGATATTTACATTTTACTCGTGACTATGGTCTACATTATACGAGTTATCCAGCTGTAGCTGAAGAATACAGTGATGCAAACTGGATACACGATATAAAGGATCTGAAATCCACTAGTGGGTATGTATTTACACTAGGTGTGGGAGAAGTCTCATGGAAGTCCTCTAAACAAATAGTTATTACTCGATCCACTATGGAGTCCGAGTTTGTTGCCTTAGACAAGACGGGTGAGGAGTCTGAATGGCTCCTTCAATTTGTAGAAGACATTCCTATATGGCCGAAGCATGTGCCAGCCTTATGTATACATTTTTATAGTGTATCTGCTATTGGCAATGCTCACAGTATGTTTTATAATGGGAAGTATTATCATGTTCGATGGAGACATAGTTCCATTAGACAATTTCTCTCAACTGGAGTGATCACAATTGACTATGTAAGGTCTCAGGACAGCATAGTCGATCCCTGGACTAAAGGGTTGAATCGGGAGGTAGTTGAAACATCATCAAGAAAAATGAGACTGGAGTTCATTAAATGATGGGTAACGTATATGGACACCCAACCTATGTGATTGGAGATCCCAAAATCTAGGTTCTAAGGGACAACTAAACTGCAAAGACCCATCACGATCACTATGGGGGTCTCGCGCCTCCTGTCTTATTCCCACGATGAAGAAATGGTGATGTGAATGGAGGTTAAGCATTAAATTACTTTTAATTATCCATGGTATTGAGTCTATAGTAGTTGAAAGAGCGCATAGTTTACGGATTTGCTCTTACGCCAAGAATCACCTATTTTAGCGAGAAGTGTGGCCACTTCAAAAGGGAATTGTTGGGACGCAATTCTTTAGAAACCTTACAGAACTAGGTGTGTGTCATGGCCTGATTAATGGACACAACCGAGGAAAGAGCAAGGGCTAAGAAAGATGTCTGTGGGAAGTGCATTATTGTTCACACAAGCGGTAAGGGAAGTTCAAGGACATCGCGTTTACTTCCTAACTAGTGGGCTAAGTGTACTCTCTCAAGGAAAAGTTCAAAGGGTGACACCTACTTATCCTATGCAACATATATGCTGTCAAAATGAATCTATCCTCAAGTCAAACTTTGTGTCTGACGTGATTGTTCTGATTCCTACATTAATATCTATTCATGTGAGGGATTGTTGAAAAATGATGGTTAAAATGTTGAAATTTGTCAACTTTTGAGCATCGTTTTAAGTGGGACCTAAATGGATTTTGGGTCAATGGATGTCATTTTTGGATTCTTCTCCACGAGTACTATAAAATTGACTATTTAAACTCTCAAAATGGATCAAGGGTAAATGAGATATGAATTTTTGAAATGTCGCTCTCGAAAGAGAAAAATTAGGCTGAAATTGGCCCAGGTTAATTTTTCTCTGGACTGTCCAAAATGCATATGGACCGCGTGGAAGTAGCTGGAAGGTCCAACCGCGTAGTATATATGGAATTGCTTGTGTGTAATTCTTAAGAGATAAGAACGAAATACTTCCATATTTGTGAGATATCTTATCTTAAATGAATACACAGTTTACCATGTTTAATACGCTGAAGAATATTGTGCAAATATTTCTTCCATTTTCAGCAGATTTAATTCGAGTATTCTCGGAGTTGATGAGTTGGTGATTAGAGAATATTCTTCTCTAATTAGGGTCTCTTAGAGCAGTATAAATAGAGTCTCTAAGTCAGTCGGGAAACTCGCAGAATTTTCAAGTTCTTCATTTCTTCTAAACTTTAGTCTCACTTATTTCTTTCTCTCTCGAAGTTTCTCTCAGTTGCTCTGTCGGTGATAGTCCTTCTGGCCTTGCCTGAATCCTAGGTAACTATTACGTGTTAATTGTTACTTGCGATGGTTTTACCCTAAGGAACAATGTCCATGACGGGACTCATTCGTTTCAATGGCAGCAAGTTTACTTGTGACTCCATCATTTTGTGATTACTTGAAAACATGATTTATGCTTTGATTATTTGTAATTTAAGATTTTCAATTGTATGCAAGAATGATTAATAAAAGATTATTATTCTTGCATATGATTGTTCGTTCAATTTTCATTTATTTGATTTTTGCATGATGTTATCAATATATATGCTCAACATTAACTTCCCTCAACACCTGAAATTCAAGAATTTTGGCAACCAAATTCTCTAACCTCACACCCACGATTTCGCCCCAAATTAAACAATAACAACAGAACAATATTCATTGCTCTATGCATAAGCATTAATGAGGCATATTGTTGGTGTATTTCAATCAGGTTTCCCATCTTTCAGCTTGTCTTGTATTCTGGTCGAAACGCCACTTCCAACGGCGATCGTCTTCTGTTAGCCGGTGGGATTTTTGCGCCTCCGCTGCAGCAAACCAGCGACAACAACCAGGATCTTTGTCGTGAGAGAATGATCGTGCGCTTTTGGCTGCAACGGGGTGGTTACCTTTGGCGTTAGTAGAGACGAACGGGTTGAGAGGGAAAGGAAGAAAGGAGTAAGGAAAACAGGAATTTTTTTTAGTTAATAAGCACCTGGGAGTAATATTGTCTTTTCAAGTTTTCCAAATTTTAATTTTTTCAGAGGGATATAATGGTCATTTTATAAAATCTCACCAACATTTTCATTGTCATGGTTGGATTGACACTTTCAACCAAATAATAGGGTTGGATTTACACTTTCATCTTTAAAGGATTTAATTGGCATTTAAAACCTTAATATATGATTACTTTAACAGTTTTCTCTAATTATATTATAACCTCAACTCATTATAATATATATATATATAGGGAGGGGTTCTATGCACTCCCTTATATTAACTCAAATCTACACTCAAAAATCCTGACCGTAGGATCACATCAGATCAAACCTCTTTTATTTATTCCGTTGGTTTGATCTGATGTGATCCTACGGTCAGGATTTTGAGTGTAGATTTGAGTTAATATAAGGGAGTGCATAGAACCCCTCCCATATATATATATATATATATATATATATATATATATATATATATATATATATATATTTCTTACATTTAGTGTAAGAAATTAAACTGGGAAACATATGAAAGACGGGAAGATTACATAATATATTTGACTTTTCTAATAATACTTTCTCCGTCCGTCTCATAATTATTGACATATTTACTTTTTCACAATATTCAATGATCATGTTTGACCGCTAATATTACTAGCTACGTATAATATTTTTACATATAAAATTGATATTTAGAAAATAGATATTAAGATTAATCTAACAATATCTCACATAATATTTTTATTATACATATATTAATTTATATTTAAGGTCAAATTTTATCAAATTTAACTTTTAAAAAAGTAAATAAATCAATAATCTTGGGACGGGGAGTATTTAATGTTAAAATAGTTTATAAATTTTTTGCATAAACCTTTGAAAAACATTACCTTAATCTTGAAAAGTGTTACATTAGATCTTCTAATGCAGTATCGCATAAGGCATTACTTGTAAAAATATTGCAATACGTCAAACTTAGTACTTTTGGCACGTAAAGCAACACTTCATAGTGCTACATTAGCCTCAAATCGTTTTTGTGTCAATTTTGGATTCACTACAAATATTTATGAAAAGATGAGTTTAAACATCAAAATAATACTCCTTTATGTATGGATTGTGATATTTTTTTATATTAAAAATATCATATATTCATCAGTAAATGTGAATTAAATTTTATAATGGATTTTTCCGACTGTATCTTTTTCTCCAAAAATTAAATAATAAAAATGTGTTTATTTTTAAAAGAAAATATTACCTCTGTTTTACTAATATTGGAACTATAGGTTTAAGTGATTAAATTTAGATGAGAAAATGAGTGAATGACATTAAATGTCCAAGGTAAAAGGTATAATGAGTAGATAAAATTTAAAAAAATTCTGTAAAAATAAAAATATGTCATTAAAAAATCCTATTAAAATAAGTGTGTCACTTGTAAAGGAACGGGGTGTTTATATACAACGAGCAGCGATAAACGATGATAAATAAAGGGAAGAAGGAGTACTTGTAATTATTGGGAAGCGGGGGCCTCATGTCTGGGAATAGGTACAGCTTTGCTAGTGGAAGCCCTATTAAAGTGAGATGGAATCCCAGCAACATAAATCCGAAGGATTGAGAAGAAACACTTTAAGAAAATAATCACTCAGTTTCTTTGATAGTGGCACACTTTCTAATTTAAGATATTTTTTATATTGACATTTTTTATTTATGAAAATTTTAAAATTATTACATTCACTCGTTTTATTTTTTCTTCTTTCAATTCAATTTCATCCACTCATTTAGCATCTCCTAAAATCTGACACCAAAAGTGATGTGCCACTAATAGAGAAACAAAGAGAGTAACTTACTCTTTCGTTTCCCATCAGTGTCACTATAGGTTTATCTGCTTGAATTTATTTAAAGAAAATGAGTGGATGATATTCAAGGCAAAGTCTTGAAAAATACAATTTTTTCATATGCTTATGTAAAGACGAAGTTAATTGAAATAATAAGCGGTAAAATATTTTAGTTGCAATATAAAAAAATTATTATGCACCGTGTAGTAGTTATAAAACTTATAACCCGATTCGTGCAACCCAAAAATTTTATCTTCATTTCTTCTAATTTACATTTTAAACTTTGGTCTTTCCATGACTTATGGAAAGACCATCTTTCAAGAGACAGACTCGAAATTCAATGTCGAAAGTAAAAAAGTAAAATGAGTGGATGGAATTGAAGGAATCTTACCAAAAGAGGAAAGCGTGTCAATATAAAATAAACAACCCAAAAAGAAAAGTGTGACAATAATAAAGAAACAGAGGGAGTACACCTATGAAAATAGTTATTCCTCTGTTTCTCTATATTTCATACTACTCCCTCTGTCCCAGCTTATATTACTCATCTACTTTATAACAATATTCTCCATCAATGTTTGACCTCATATTTGAATGAATATATGAGACATAATGTTATTGTATGTGATAATGTTGAATTTGTTGTAACAAGTTATTTCTAGAAAATAACTTTTTGTTTACCGTTATTATACATAGCTAAACATATTAACGGTCAAATATATTTTTTGAACGGTGTACAATGATTATGTTGTAATTTAAGGTGGGATGGAGGGAGTACGATAATTTTATGTGTTTGGATTTATAATACTAAGTTAAATGAATAAATGAAATTTATTCTAAGAAAAATAGAATAAATATTGGATAGTAAAATATTTTTACCATAAGAAAAGGCATGTCAATAATTTTTTTTTAAAAGTGTCAAATACAGTAAATCACATGGAATATCACATTTTTACTATATAAATAAATTAAGTAGTACAAATGATGTGAGAGTGTCACTTCATTTTTGTGAGAGTGTCACTTCATTTTTAAGCACTAAATTGTGTGCAAGTAAGAATATCTAAAGGAAAAAGAATTCGTCTCTTAAAAGACGATATTTCCATAAATTGTGGAAAGAATAAATTTTAAAGTGCAAATTATAATAAATGAAAATAAAATTTTTGGGTTGCATGAATCGGGTTATGAACTTTATAACCAATACACATTGCATGATAAAATTTTAATATTGCAATCAATACATTTTAGCTTTTATTATTTTAATCAAACTCCATCTTTTCGTAACCCTATGGAAAGACGGTCTTTTCCAAGAATTTTCCAAGGAAAAAATAAATGAAAAGATTTAAAAGTAAAGAGAAAAGTGCATATATAGCCCTATATAATTGATGAAAGTGCAGATATAACCCTGCAATAATGAAAGTGCAGATATAACCCTACGATAATTGAAAGTGCAAATATAACCATGGTCAGTCAATGCCGAAAATAATGGCTTTAGGGTTATATTTGCACATATGTATAATAGTTAGGGTTATATTTGCACATATGTGCAATAGTTAGGGTTATATTTGCACTAAAAAATAACTCGGGGTTATATTTGCACTTTCTCCAACATAGAGGGTTATATTTGCATATTACCCAAAAAGTAAAAGAAATTGATACTCCCTCTGTTTTCTTAAGTTTGACACACTTACCATATTTGTATATTTTTCTAAGTTTGTCACCTTTCCTTTTATGGCAAAAAGTACATAATTCTCAACTACTCATTAAACTTTTTACTCTCTTCGCTCAATTTTTTCCACACATTTCAACTTACAAAAAAAACCACATAAACCTATGGTGCCAAACATAGTGAAACAGAGGGAGTAATTAGAATGGTCAAATATATTTACTGATAACTAGAATAGAAAATATTTCATTTTTCTGGCTTACCATAAAAAGACATATTGTAAGGGCAAATGATATAATTGGCCCCTAAACTATTCTCGTCGTTCATTTTTTGCCCTGAAATTTATTTTTAAAACTCTCTAACCCTTGAATTAACACAAGTGTTAAGTGGTGTCATAACCGTTTAGTCAAACCATTAGGTGCAACTTGTGTTGACATTTTGAGAGACAAAAATGTATTTTCCTATTCAACCACATAATTATTTGCAATTAAGAAGAATGTATTCCTAAGCAGTGCAAGATTCATGTTGAGATGTCTTCTCGAGGCATCCGGATGTCGTCAACGAGGATTTATCTTGCGCCGTACACACAACTCGAGAAGACATTATTTTGAATTGCAAAGAATTATGGGGTTTAATAGGAAAAGTCATTTTCCCCCTCAAAGTATTAACACAAGTTTAATGGTTTGACTGGACGCGAGTGACATGACTTAACACTTCTATTAGCTCTGGGGTCAAGAGTGGCCAAACAAAAAATAAAAGGCCAAAAGTGAACGATTACAAAAGTTTTATAAAGTATTATACTAGAATGGTTTAGTGTTATAATTGGTTTTTGCAATTTTAATATTTTTTATATAATTTTTAAAAAATGGAATTCTCTTATTATTTATTTTTTAAATTTCGTTTTAATAATTTCTTTGAAAAAATTGAAATTAAATTTATTTTTTTACACCGAATCATGATATTGACAAGAACGAGAAAAATAAATTATTTAACATATTTTGAAAAAAAAAATTATATTTTAAATATTAAAACATATTATTAAATTTCACATTAACTTATTTTGGATGGACAAATTTATTTAAAATAAAATTTAATGGTTAAATTAATGAGTAGGATAGAGAAAATCAAGTGGGGTTCATGAATATTAAAGAGTGGTCTCTCACCATTGTGAACAAAAAAAAAGGTTGTCTCTTAAATGGTCTCTTAAAGTGAGGTGGACGAGAGAGAAATAAAAATAATATATTTAATTGGTAAGAAACCGCTAGCAATCTTTACCACTGCCCATGACCTTATTTTCTTATTTGAGCTGAAATTTATTACCAACTTATTTTAATCTATACGATTATTGTCACATCAACATGCATAAATATTCGTTCAAAAATAATAAAAACCTTATGCTAGAGCATTCATTAATTCAGTATGACATATATAAACGTCCTAAAAGACTAGGGCAGCATATTGAGAGATCCATGGGGAATTGTAGAAGATTCTGCGCCGGTCTTTATGACCTAGGCAGATAGCAGTAGCGGGCGGTGGTACAAGTTTAGTGTTTTTGGTGTTCAGAATTCAGACTAAAGTGGCCGCCAAACAACAACACTGTTGATATATTGTCACGCCTTCACTTTCGAGATTTGTGCTTTATAGATCACAGATTAGGCCATGGGCAGTGGTAGAGACCGCTATCGGTCTCTTACCAATTAAATATATTATTTTTCTTCATCTCTCTCTTCCACCTCAGCTTAAGAGACCACTTAAGAGACAACCCCTTTTTTTCTCCACAATGGTTAAGAGACCACTGTACACTATTCATGGAACCCACTTGATTTTCTCTATCCTACTCATTAATTTGGTCATTACATATTATTTTAAATAAATTTGTCCACCAAAAATAAGTTTAAATATTTAAATTTAAATTCGTTTTTAAATTTAATTTCGTTTTCAAATTTAAATTTAAATTCGTTTTTAATTCGTTTTTAATTCGTTTTAAAATTTAAAGTTAAATTCGTTTTAAAATTTAAATTTAAATTCGTTTTAAAATTTAAATTTAAATTCGTTTTTAAATTTAAATTCCTTCCCATATTATTTTAATATAATGTTTAAATATTTAAATTTAAATTCGTTTTTTAAAAATATGTTAAATAATTTGTTTTTCTCGTTCTTGTCAATACGAGTGTAAAAAATAAAATGAATTTCAATTTTGCAGAAGCAACTATTAAAACGAAATTAAATAAATAAATACTATGAGAATTTATTTTTTCTATAAAATAATATGGAAAACATTAAAAGTGCGCGAAACCAATTATGACAACTACAAAAATTACTTTAAACACTAAATAAAATATTGATCTACTCCAACCCAATATTACAATTAAAAAATCAAAATAATATTAAAATTGAAATTCTTAAAAAATAATAAAAATTGATTTTTTTAAAAAATATGCTTGGGACACGTGTCGCCACCAGAATGGGACACGTGTCCCATTAAAAATTTGGCAGCGTCCATATTATGTAAAAAACTTTGCGGACACGTGGCCCAATCTCTGGGTGACACGTGTCCGCAACAAAATTTAAAAAAAAAAATAAGTTTAGGCTGAGTGGGACACGTGGCCCTATCAGGGCGCGACACGTGTCCCACTTTGGTCAAAAAACAAACGCACGCAAAGGCTGACCAAGAGCCATGTGCTTTGCTCAGAGAAGATGGCCCATTTGGAGGCAAGAGGCCGGGCTCTTAGTAAGAGCTCGGTCAGCGGTCTCTTAACAAGAGACCGCTTAAAAGACCACCACTGTGGTGGTTTTCGGTCTCTTAAGCGGTCTTTTAATTTTAAGAGACCACCACTGCCCATGCCCTTAGGACTGATATGTTCTGTAACAGTGAATAACATTAATTTCTAGTGTAACATTATTATCCCTTCCATTTATTAACATTTTCTCACTTTTATTTAAAATACTTTTTAATGATGACATGCACTCATTTTTTCATTTTGACATTTCACTTTCTCATTTTATATCTTTAATTTAAAGTTAAGTTTTCTATGCTTATTTTTTTCCCATTTAAAGTTATACATAAAATTAAGAGTGTGTCTCTTAAAAGATGGCCTTTCTATAAGTTATGAAAATACCAAGGTTTAAATTGCTATTTAGAAGAAATCAGGATAAAATTATCGGGTTACATTAATCGGGTTATAACCTTATGTTGCATAATAAATTTTTAATATTGCAACTAAAATCTTTTACCTTTTTATAATTTTAATTTAACCCCATTTTTCCATAAGTCTTTCCCAAGATTTTGCCTAAACTTAAAGAGTAATAATGTTAGAAAATTATAGAGATTGGACATTCGACTTCATTGTAATCACTTTCTGCTTCACAATCCAATCGATATTCTTACTGAAGATTTTTCTTTAAAAATTTAAATAGCAATTAAAAACATGCATTCCCTCTGTAAACCTTTATAAAGTGAAAGTATAGCATTATGAATGAAAGAGAAAATAACATTTAAAATAATGTTAGAGTAATAAAATTTTTATTATAAAACTAGTACTTCCTCTGTCCCAGCTATTTTTGCACTCCTTCCTTTTTGGGACGTCCCCACATTTTTCTGCACTCTTCACTTTATTTTCTTTTTGACCATTTTTATTCATTTTTATGGTGAAATTAAATGGAAAAGGAAAATAAATCAAGGTAATGCACAACAAATGGACAAGAAAGCATTAAATGAATTCTTAAAAATACTCCATCTTTCTCTCTCCGCAAAAATAGCTGGGACGGAGGGAGAAATTAGTATTGTATTGAGGTGCAATTAGGGGTCAAATTCATCGGGTGTTGCTATATCCCGCCCTGTATTTTACTATCCTCGCCCTAATACATATAAATACACGTATTTTTAATTTAAAATGAAAAAAAATGAGAGAAGTAGTATAAATTTGCCTCCCTTCTCTCTTTTTCTCTCCTCCCTTCTCTCTTTTTCTCTCCTCCTTCTTCTTCTTTCTCTCCTTCTTCTTCTTCTTTCTCTCCATTTCTCTCCCCCTTCCCTCTCTCCATTTCTGCCGCCCAGCCAGCCCGCCCGCCGCTGCCGCCCGCCGCCGCCGGAAACCCGCCGGAAATCCGCTGGAAAACGTAAGTTTTGGAGGAATTTTTTTACTTTTCGTGCGAATTGTTGCCCGATCTATTCGAATTTTGTTGAACTTGTCGGAATTGTTAGAATTGGGGTTTGTTAGAATTTTGTTAAATGTAGAATGGATGTTGGGTTGGTGGTTAGATGTTAGGTTGGTGGTTAGTATAGGAGATTAAGATGTAGAATAATTTGGAGAAATCTAATATTAGGAATTTAATGAATTTTGGAATTAAAACGAAGAAATTGTGTTTTTTAGAAATTATTTAGTTTAAATTTGGACATAATATTTTAGAAATTGTATTTTTTAGAAATTGTGTTTTTTAAAAATTATTTAGTTATGTGACATAATAGAAATTATTTAGAAATTATTTTTTAGAAATTGTGTTTTTTAGAAATTATTTAGTTATGTGACATAATAGAAATTATTTTTTAGAAATTGTGTTTTTTAGAAATTATTTAGTTATGTGACATAATAGAATATAGTTCTATTTAAATAAACTTTATTAATCCGATGTAAACAATTGTGTAGTAAATTATTATGATATGTTTTAACTATTGTTTCCTTGAATGTTAATAATAGTGTGATGTGGTAAAAAAATAAGATTATTTAGTAATGTAATTTCCAATTTGTAACTTAAAAAAATGTGTAGTTCGTTGTATGGGATTGTACGAGAATTAAATTTGCTGTTTGTGGAGGGGTTTTTTTATGTTATATCCACTTTTTCCTATGCATTATAGAATATGTAGTTTCCATTAGTAAATTGAAATTATGCACTGTTCGAAAATATTAGTTCACACGTTGTTGAAATGTATGTTAATTTATCTTATCATATCAGTTTGATTCAATTGTTGTTATACTAATTACATATCTTGTGTTGTAGATGAGCACTGCTGGTCAACCTGACGGCCATGGTCGTTCCATACGACGAAGAGGTGTTAGTGCCTCGGCGAGACAGGCTAGAGGCCGCGTGGTCGAGGATGAACCGTCGCCTCGCCCGCAGGAGTGTGATGTAGGAGCGGAGCGGCCTTCTCCACCGAGCGTTCGTGCATTCGATCCCATGCCAACATGGGATGGTCCGGAGATTAACATTCTCGCGTCTGGTGGAATCTGTCACGATAGTGACTGGCAGTTGAATTATGACTTGCCGGCAGATGTCCCCCTGATGGGCCAACCTGGGACGAGTGTGCCATTGGATGCTGGGATCGAACGTTATGCTGCTGGAGGAGCCAGGCACACCGTGAGGAATAGAGCTGGTCAATTCTCACAATCTTCTGGTGGATCGTGCAATGCCGGTGAGACTAGCACCGGAAGGGCACCGAGGAATAGGAGGAAGCGACCCGCCGATGAGACGTGGCTAGTGCGGGGACCGATGGCTGGTGGCCCGCAAGATGACCTCGTCATACCAAGCTTCGGAGGACACGTCGCTGTTGACGTTTGGAATGGTATAGAGCGAGGTGTGCTGAGATACCATGCTCGGTCGCCGCTATGCAAGCAGCTAGTCGCCACGCTCCCCGAACTGAGCGATGTTGCACAGGCCCGGATACATGCGACCGGGTTGGCCCACCTGCCTGCGATTATGTTCCAGTTCCTTGACATGGCACTGATATCCGCTTTTGTCAAGAGGTGGCAGCCGGACACGAACACGTTTCACATGCCTTTTGGGGAGATGACCATCCTGATGCATGACGTTGAGATGATTCTTGGCATTCCCATCGTTGGTGGCGCTGTTGCGAGTACCATTTCGGCGGAGACTATTGAGGAAGCGTGCGCTGAACTGTTTCGGAAAGACGTGGAGTCCTTTGTCGCGGAAGACTGGAACGGGGGTAACATAGATGCCCAATCGTTGATGGTGAGGTGTGTAGCGGCGGGGCAGAGCGAGAACTTCCAATTTATGTGCTACATGCTGACCCTGTTTTCATCCACGCTTTTTGTGGATAAAACTGGGAATAAGGTTAGAGCCAACCTTCTACCCCTACTTGATTCGCAGTTGTCGTGGGGCTCGGCGACGTTGGCCAGTTTGTATCTGCAGTTGGGAATTCCGTCCCGGTCCAAGGCGCGCGGCCTATGCGGATGTTGCACGCTGCTTCAAGCATGGATATACGAGTACTTTCCGATGTTTCGGCCGAGACCGAGTACATTGCCAGCTCTTCCGGGCCGCGCCAGTCGGTGGCACACATGGGATAAAATGGGGAGGGGTACGGGGAGGCTCGGTGCCATCAGGCGACAGTTGGATGCCTTACAGCCCGACCAGGTATGAATTCCATGCTTTTACTCTTATTCTGACAGTAGTAGGTAGATCGGATTCCATAGAAACGTAACATGTCTGTGAAACTTTTTGCAGGTGGATTGGTTGCCATATGGAGTGGACGTGGTTAGGGCTGCGAGGGGGAGGACTCACTACCGCGGCGTGATTCGATACCTCAACGCAATGGAGGCGTACATGCCAGATCACGTTGTGCGCCAGTTCGGTCTCGTACAGGGTATACCGCGGGGTCTTGCAATTGCGCCCGAGCCTTGTTCCCGCCCGGCTGATCCAGCCGGCTATTCAGTGACCTACCCAGGGAGGCTGCAGTTGACCCTATGGGAGATGGCACACACTTGGCACGACGGTCAGCTTGCGGCGTTCCCGATAGCCACGAGCCAATCAGAGTGTACCATGGATTACGAGGACTGGTACGCGACTCATTCGCACCCATTGATCGCAAATCCTGAACATGCTGCCACGAGTGGACCGGACAGGACACATCATCAGTTATCGGTAAGTTTTCCCGAACTGTTTGCTTCGAGTAATTATATTACATTTTACTGTTTCGTTATTGTAAAATCTGTTTCCTGTGCAACAGATGCTGAGTGACATGATGAGCGCCCTGGATCCGTTTGACTCGGCAACCGTTGATGGACTCGCCGACCCCAGCATGAGGGAGTTGATGACGACTTTTGTCAGTCACCGCGATGAGTATCGCAGGCTCGGTTATGGACTCATTCCTTAGTCGACTGTTTGCTTATGTATGATCCCACAGTTTTGCCACAGTTTGCTCATTTATGTAATCGGTAACTGTTTGTGCATATCAAATTTATAAGTCATCGATTTTTGCAACAGTAACGCTTTCAAAATAATTGTGATGCTTCGATAATAACTGTAATGGTTGCGTACATGCCGAAATGTTTCGCTGGGTTGCAACAGTTAATTACTCTCAGAGTATGCTCTTCTCCAAGCCCTTATCCTCCTACGAAAGGGTAACTCCCAACCTACGACATCAGCCTTCCTCAATGTGGTCCACATATTAACCACGGGGGGCATGGGACAGTTTTCCTTCACGTGTACCCGGACGAAATGGCTTGCACTGCGAACGTATACAATGTGTAGCTCCCTACTTGTTCCATCCTCGCCCCCACCTGCCCTCAGTGGAAGGACTGTACAGCAATGGTCCGCCGACCCATTCTCTAAAATGTAATATAAAACTACAACCGTGTTGTAGTAGGTGGCGACAGGAAACATGTCTGCAATGACCGTAAACCAATGCTCTGGACCACATGGACCGCTGGTGTGGTGTATACGGGCTCTGGCGAATTCAACGTCATCTTGCGAACCGTATATGGGAACATAGTCAGGCCAATAAGTTGATATCTCGTTAAATACTGCCCGACGCGCTGTAGACCATTCACCTTCACCGTCTACGTGGAACGCATCAGCAACGCATCTGAAGCCACAGTTTCCATCACTCACGACATCGTTCCAGCCTTCGATGTAACGCCGGACAATGTGGGGGACACTTTCGAGGAACGGGAATGTCGCTGCAGGAGAACACATTAAGATAAATATCTTGTGCAGGCGGCGTTCATTAGGAAGAATGGTGCTTGTACTTACCGTGCCGGTGACCGCTCCCTGAAGCACGCCCCGGGGACCTTGAACTACTCCCGTATCGCCTGTTCACGTGCTCGTGGTAGCTCGGTGAACGTCGGGTTGATCTTGATCGGGGGACCTGCTCGCTTGGTCTCCCACGTGCACTAGTACAATTGTCCGGCTCGCCAATGCCGCTCTCCTCCGGACGCAACTGCGCATCTATGTAGGATGAAACTCGTCGGCGGACCGAAGGGTCGCTGCGTGCCAGCTCCTCCAACAGAGTGTTGAACCGCGACTGATCTTGTTCGGCCCTCGCAATGTTTTCCGTGCTCCGCACGTGATCACCCAATGCCAGGCTCTTAAACAACGGATGAATGTCGTCCAAGTACAAGGGGATTCCTTCAGCAACTGCCCCTGCCATGACGCATGCACACGGTATTCCGTGTGTCGAGCGCAGCACACAGCCACAGTAAGCATATACCTGTGCTCCGAGTGCATCAATCCTCCCGGACTCGACCGTCAATTTATCCAGAAGTATTTGGACACATTGTTGATCAAGTTGCTGAAAAGGGCCATACGGTGCAATCTTCCAATGCACGTTCTTGATTTCTCCAGGCCGGTCTTGATCATAGTAATCTGCTGGGCTATCTGCAGGTCGACACGCCTCCATACCGTGTCCAGTGAACCAGTCGACGTTTGTAACCACCCTTTCAATGACGAGTGTGCACTTTCGACCCTGCATGTAGTTGTGTTCCCGAAGTGCAGAAATATGTTCGTCCATGCCTCACAAATTTCTCCTTATAGGGGGTGAGCCACGTCGTCTCAGCGTAACTGATAACAGCCTCGCTCCAAGACCATCCAGCCCTCATATCTACCAAGGCGGTTTCGTACTCTGAAATGGTGGACGCATTGCAAACCCAGAACCATGCACCATTCTTGAACGCTGCCCCGTTCCTCTTATTCCCTGTCAGCACAGTAACACGTGCCTCCACATCCTTGTTAATATGCCAGGTGCAGAGCAAATGATTCGATTCTGGAAACACAGTCCGAAGTGGCCTAATCAGTCCCATCTCCCGATCGGTGACCACAACCTCAGGGAACGGTCCATCCACAAGCAAGTTCTTCAGCGCGTTCAGCACCCACTCATAGGTATCTGCCGTTTCGTCAACGACAATTGCGTAGGCAATCAGGAAGTTTGTGTTGCAAGGGGACATCCCAACCATCTCAATGAATGGCATGCTGTAGCGATTGGTCTTGTACGTTGAGTCGATGGCCACAACCCACGGAAACGTGCGAAATGCCACAACAGCATCGGGATTGGCCATGAATAAATGAGTCAAAGTACCATCACCTGCTGAGTGGTGACTAGTGACATACCCTTTCGCGGTGGCCAGATGCAAACAATTCTCCGCTGTGTTGCGCCCGCCTCGCCTTTCTGTTACATATGCCGATCTCTCATTGTACACCTGCCTAATGTTCTGATGCAGGTCCGGAAACGAATTACTGAGGCTGGCATTGATATGCCTTGGGGCTGTTTCTGAATCTGTCAAATCTCTGATCATTTGCTTCGCGTCCGCATGGAGCTTGCTGCTCTGTCTATGACCCTCGGGGTACACTGAGAAAGAGTGGTTGTGCATCCCTCGTCTAGGATCCTTGCACGACACTACATTCCAACCATCCCCCGTGATTCTCTGTTTCAAGACAATCGCGAATGGGCAGTCACAACTTCTGGTCGAGCTGCTACTCCGTCGGACTACATCAGATTCGCTCGTATCTACAACCTTATCCTTTTGGCCCCGATTGCAAATGCAATATAACCTCAGGGGACCATTCCTATTCTGTTTGTAGGACCCCGTGACAAGTTCAAATCCCACCTGCAGAGCAATCCGTTGCAGGTAGGAATAAGCCTCGGCAACACCTGGGAACACAGCTGAGGTGGCAAATGGAGAGTATCCATTCCGCCCTGCAGCAGCTTCACATGACTGATTGTCATCCTTAAACAGCAATAAACATCAAGTAATTAGTTACACTCAACTGCTATACCAACGACAATGATGTCGTCAGTTAACGTTTACATATGAACGAATAAAGATAAAATTACAGTCAAAACGTTAAAACATATACTTAAAGAAGAGAACATAAAGATAAAATTATAGTACATGAAATGCCATTACAGTTATAAAATTCCCGTACACAAATTAACTCCCTAAACTAAAATTACATTCATCCATTTCAAACTGTCCTCCTAATGGACTTAAGGGTGCACTCCGCCATTTCTCATTAACAGCTAAAACATACATGTAATGGAAAAAAAATGTGACAATTTTATTTGATGAAATAATATTGTGGCTAGAATTAATATTACATTCTTACAGTTCAACAAATTAAAATATCAAAATAACGTAAAAATACGTAACTTAACGGTACAATAATTAACAAAATAACAAAATTAACAAAACAACAAAATTAACGTTACAATAATTAATAGGACATAAATTATTGTAGATAAATTAAAAACAGCATTACGTAACAAAATTAACAACAAAATTAACGTTACAGCTATTAATAGGAGATAAATTCATAGGAGATAAATGTGCAATAATTTCTACGTAACAGTTAATAAATTAAAACACAAAGACGAGCATAAATTTCTACGGCAAAAATTATTAAATTTAACAACTACTTATGGACAGAAAACTAATTAGTAAAATTACCTCCGAAGACATGGAATTTCTAACACCCTTTTTGGAGTAATTTTTGCTCGTCTTGGATAGCAAAAATTTCGAGTGCCCTCAGAATCAGTAGAATTCGAGGTAATTTATAGCAGTACAAATTTGGGAGGCAGCCTGGCACGGCTCGCGCCCAGGCCACGGCGAGCCGAGGCACGTCCGGCTCGCGCCCGTGGCCTGGCGACCGGACCCCGTCAGCCTCGCGCCCAAGGCACGGCGAGCGGAGGGCCGTTCCGCTCGCGCCCAGGGCACGGCGAGCGGTGCCGGTCCGGCTCGCACCCAGGGCACGGCGAGCGGTGCCGGTCCGGCTCGCGCCCAGACCGTGGCGAGCGAACCGGCGGCGGCTCGTGCCCAGGCCGTGGCGAGCGGACCGGCGGCGGCTCGCGGCCAGGCGGTGGCGACCGGACCGGCGGCGGCTCGCGGCCAGGCGGGTGGCGACCGGACCGACGGCGGCTCGCGCCCAGACCGTGGCGAGCGGAGACCGCCACGGCTCGCGCCCAGGCCGTGGCGAGCGGACCGGCGGTGGCTCGCGCCCAGGCCATGGCGAACCGGGTCCGGCGGCGGCGGCGCCCTGTGGTCCGGCGGCGGCGGCGCCCGGTGGTCCGCCGGCGGCGGCGGAATTTCTTTTACATTAATTCAGTTAATATTAACTAACTACAATTATCTAAATTAATTTTAATTCAGTTATTGAAATTAAATTAAAAAAATATACTGTATACGTATTAGGGCGAGGATAGTAAAATACAGGGCGTGGTATAGCAATCCACAATTCATCTCTTCCTAAATTGTATTATTATAAGTTAATTTTAAAATAAAAACAAAATCTTGTATATAATCCTATAATTTAATTTAATAGTCATTTATATTTTCTTTTAAAATCAACAATCATTTATATTCCTATACAATATGACATGAACAACTCAAAAGTTGTGGAATCATGCATCCAACTAAGTGAGTTCTCATTTTCTTCAATCCCGCTGCGCGTATCTTTTGTGTCCAACCAAGTTGGCCTTTCTGGTTCGGTTCCGTTATCAGGGAACCAGAATATTTGCATTAGAGGTAGCAAGCTACTCATGCCTAGGAATTTCCTTACTTCTGGACGAGACACAAATTCTCTAATTCCATGTAATCCGATGCTTTGACCACCTGGCTTGTTTTACGCAAGAAAAAACAAAAACAGTTATAGTTTGTCAACTGTAGCACTTGGAAAATATAATAATAAAATTAGAAAAATAGTTGAGCATATAATAATAAAATTAGAAAAATAGTTGAGCAAAGTGCTTATATTACCCTCAGTTATTTGATAAGTGCAAATATAATCCTCTGTTTTTTAAAAGTGTAAATATAACCCTTGACCAGCATTGACTCAAAAACTCATAACTCTAATGTCGGAAATCGACGTTGAATTAAATACACTTTGGCGAGCAACAGCCCAAAGCTTCGGAGGGCCCACCGGAGGCTGCCTAGAATTAGGATCCAGAGTCTCTAGACAATAACGGTGGCAGTTTGTGGGTGGCGGGTTAGGTTTTTGGGATGGTGGAGTGGCGTGGATTGAGATTTGGGGTGGTGGTAGGGTCGCAGATTGAGGTTTAGGCTGGATTTTGGGTGGTGGTAGGACGGCGGCGCGAGGGGGGAATAGAGAAGAAGGTGAAAATGAAGAAGGTGAAAACAAAGAATTGGGGGTAATTTGGTAAAAGCATAATTTAAATAAGGGTAATTGGTCATTTTATATCAAGTCAATGTCGAAATATGTAGGTCAACGTCGGTTTCCGGTATGAGGGTTATGAGTATTTAAGTCAATGCCGATCAAGGGTTATATTTACATTTTTAAATAACTGGAGGTATATTTGCACTTATCAAATAACTGAGGGTATACAAGCACTTTACTCAAAATAATTTTAAAAAGTAGTAGTACATCTCTTTTTCTCTAACATTATCACACATATTTGTATCTAGTTCTCATAAAATATTACCGAATTTAAAGGTAAAGTCTTGGGAAAAACCGTCTTTCCATAGGATTAAGGAAAGACGAAGTTTATTTATAACATTAAAAGGTAAAAGATTTTAACTGCAATATTAAAATTTTATTATGCAACGTGTAGTAGTTATAAAGTTTATAACTCGATTCATGCAACCCGAAAATTTTATGTTCATTTATTCTTATTTGCACTTTAAATCTTGGTCTTTCCATAACTTGTGGAAAGACCGTCTTTCAAGAGACAGACTCGAATTTAAATACCAAAAAATAAATACTATTTCCATCTTAAAAATAACTTTCTACTTTCCATTTAAACCGTATTTGTAAAATTTTCACATTCCCTCTATTTCATCATGTTTGACACAATTACCATTTTTGTATATTTTTCTAAGATTGTCACATTTCCCTTTATGACAACGGTTAATCATTTTCAACCAATTATTAAACTTTTTACTCTCTTTGTACAATTCTCTTCAGACATTTTAACTTGAAAAAAATAACACCCAAACCTATTTTGCTAAACATAGTGAAACAAAGGGAGTATGTAGCCATTCAATCTACCAAATTTACCCATCAAACCCCTTCATTACCATTATTTGTTGCTGGTACTATTCATAACATCACTAATGTAAAATCTTACAAAAGCATATTTTTTACATTAAAAGATACAACCACATCAACTTGCAAAAATATTAAGTCAAAAATAAGTAGGAAGTTAATTGTGTGACTGTCGGAGTATCTAAAATTAAACCCGGACCTAGATCCGAATAACAAAACCTAGTTAATGATTTCAGAGTAGATCTGCTGATAGATAGCATGTCCATAAGCTTATGGACATGCCACTTATTTCTTATCTTATATACTGCATTTGTTAAATTACATACAAAATTTAAAATTTTTGAAAATATTTTTTATGTCATATATTTTTATATTTTCACCTTCAAATACATATTATTACTTGTTTTAACTTAAAAAATAAAATATTTAAGTTTTATAAAAAATTACAACATTTAAGGTAAAAGCCTCTGTGAACTGTCCATAAGATTAGGGTAAGACCGTCTTTCCTGAGACTTTCTCATGATTCAATATCCAAAATAAAAAATATCGTACCTAATTAGGACTCGATTCCGTCTCTTGAAAAACGGTCTTTCCACAAGTTATAGAAAGATCAATGTTTAACATGCAAATTAGAAGAAATTAAGATAAAATTTTTGGGTTTAATGAATTGGGTTATAAACTTTATGACTACAACACGTTGCATAATAAATTTTTAATATTGCAATTAAAACTTTTTACCTTTTATTATTCCAATTAAACTCCGTCTTTCCATAAACATATGGAAAGACGATCGTTACCAAGAATTTTCCTTATGACTCATACTTGAAACTCATATTCAAAATTAAAATAGATCTGAATCCAAAAAAGATTAGTACTTGAAAGATACATATACCCAAAAAATCTAAACATAAAGAGATTTGAATCGATCTTAACCCAAACTGAATGAGATTGGATATGATTAAAGAATGTATACATATTTTTTTATTCAAAATTATTGATTTATCACATTTAATTGTCAAACATTACTATTAAATATAAATATATATTATTATTTTATTGATATTAACTTTCTTATAAATGATATTTTCTTCAATAATTAGAATTACACAAAAACTAAAAAAATTTAAACAAGCTAAATTTGCTTTAAAATTAACATATCAATATTTAAGTAACATAACTTGGTAAAATCTACTTTAAATGCATATGTATGTATATGTTAGATGAAATAACTTATAATTTATTGTTTTTTATAAGTAAAAGGAGTATTATTAAATATTAAATTTAAACTTTCATTTCTTTCAGGATAATTATAGTTATAACATCTGAAAAATATATAAATTAGTTCACATGTTTATAATTGTATCTTAGAATAAATAGACCAGTATTTTATACAATATTACACAAACTAATTTAAGAAAGTTAAAGTATTGGGTAAGACAGTCTTTCCATATGCATATGGAAAGACGAGTTTTAATTTGAATGATATGAAGTTAGGAGTTTATACTCTACAGTAACTGCAAGTGAAACATTTGAGTTTTGATTAGAAACATTACATATTTATAGTAGGAGAAAGTCTCAGGAAAGACGGCATGTTCATAAGCTTATTGACAGTCCACTGTAAATATTGTAATTTTTAAATAAAATTTAAACATTGTATTTTAAAAGTTAAAACAAGTAATAATGTGTATTTGAATGTGAAAATATAAAAATATAAAATATAAAAAAATATTTTTAAATCTATAAGTTTAGTTTGTAATTTAACAAATGCATTGTATAAGGTAAAAAATATAGTGGACTATCAATAAACTTATGGGCATGCTGCCTGTCAGAAGACCTGGTCTCAGAGTAAAACATTTAATTAACACATATAAATTATATGCTCTACTCTAAATATGTAATGTCTAACCAAAATTTAAATAGGCGTGTGAATTTTTTGAAATAACTTGTAACCCAAATTTAACCTGGATTTTCATTGCTTTAACCCATTATTTTTTCATACCAGACTAAGCTACGATTTTTTTCAATTTAAATTATTACGTGTATATTTGATTCGTTATACAAGTAACAATTATCAAAAAAATTTATACGCCATTATTATACCCGGTTAAATATAGTAGTGGAGTCCCATTGCGCGTTGCGTGATGTTATTAATTAAAATATTTAAATTAAGTTTTATGTAAAGTTTTAAAGTTTAGTCATTTTAAGGAAATTATATGAGTTATGAAGTGAAATAATTAATTTAGTTGGAAAATGTTAAATATTAAATACAATAAAATTTGATTAATTTATAATATTTCATCAAATTATTTAAAAATTAGTTATTTATATGTTGACATTCATGTTAAAAGATTATATAATTATATGCATGTATCTCACTTCAATGAATAAATAAATACCAAATGACCTTATTAGTCTCACTAATTATAAAATGTCCTCATTTAACAGTTAGTCAGTCTAAAATAAGACTTTGTCATATATAAATAAATAAATATGTGTACATATTTCTATAAAAAGTACTCTATCATTTTTTAAAAAAACTGAAAATTTTGTTATTTCAGACTATGTATTTCTTTGGATTTTCTTCTATATATATATATTATAATGAGATATTTATGGTTTTAAATATATCTTTAAAAGTTATATATTTTAACAAGTTATAATTAATTATATATACTCCCTCTGTAACAGGGGAATCTGCACACTTTCCCTAAATAGGTGTCCTAGGCAAATCTGCAATTTTTTTGCTTCTTACCCCATTAAGATTAAAAAAAGGCCTGAATTCCCCAAACTACACCCAACCTATTTTTAGCTTTACAAATAGCCCAAAATTGCTTATCCTAATCGGGCCCAAATCCATTCAACTAAACTCATTTACAGCTTAACTAATCCACCTAAATACCTAAAACCCCATTCAGATATTTAACCCACTCTTCCATATTCCTAACCATTTTCCATTCAAAATAAAGATCATTCCAGACCTTATCACTTCCCCACCGACAGTAATGACCAATGAATGCTTCTTGGTGAATGTAAAAGACTGTGGTCTCTTTATTTCTTCCAAAACTTTCTCACGCCTCAATCAATTCCTCTGCCTTCCTCTCAGACGCTCCTCTCTCTCTTCCTCTAACTCCTGAAACCCAAGTTCATACTTTTGACCATCTCCCCCCCCATTTTTGTTGCAATTTTCACATGTTCTTGTTGGATCCGTTCTGTTTCATCCATCTTCCCCCTATTGTCGCTGAGATTTGATAGGTTTGGAATGTCTTTTCAGACCAATTCCTCCGGTCAATCATGTCGGGGATGTTCGATGTGCTATGTTTTCGATTCATATAGTAAATCAGAGGTTGCCCCTGAGACGGAGGCGGATAAAGCCACCTCCGCCTAGAGGTATGACGCAACACTCACGAAAATGGTGGTGAAGGTTCAGTTTGGTGGAATCTGGTCTCCTTGAGCCTGGGGTTGATGTTAAATCTCTCACTGGTGACTTACATGGTGATAAAGTTGTTGAAATGCAGCACAACAAGCACGGTCTGGTGCCATCTAGCCGGGAAATTGCTGGTGGTGAAGGTTCGGGGCCCATCGCCAATGCAACGCGCTTCCCTTAGGACACTGATGTTCCAGACGACCCAGAGGACACCATGTACAGTAGCAACAGGGTGTTTTATCTGCTATGTCCTTTGTTGAGGGAGGAACGCGCTTCCCCTAGATCCAGTGGCGTTTCTTCAAATAATGGCCCAAAAAAATATATGTCCTCAAGTTCATATTATTAGGGTTTGTTTGATTTTATCCTTGTTGTTGTGAATGGTTTTGTTTTGTCCCTGATTCTAACTTTTGTGTTCTCTGCTTGCATATTCTGACAAATGTACATGCATTGAAGTCCGTTGACGGGTCTCGGCCATGGAAGAAGAAATAACCACGAAAAAAGATAAGTCCATAGTTCTCGAATGTTAGGGTTTGTATGATTATTGCCACATATGTGTTTATGGTGTGGTTGTTTCCATACTATTAACATTTGTGTTCTCTGCCTGATTTACAGACCAGTACTAATGAATCCCTGTCTGTTGATTGTTCCGTGACAGTAAACAAAAAAAGGAATACAAATAAATGGGATAAAAACTAGGCTTCTCTTCCCTTTATTGATTACAAATACTGAAGAAAAAATAAGTCTTCCAATGAGGTGACATCGTTCCTTCCTTGTTGGTACCTTTTTATGTGTTATATGAGAGAGCCACTACTTGTTGCATTGGCTCGATGATATATTTGTGATATTAATGCTTACATTTTCAGCATATTTTGGTGTAACAAGCATGCATATTTTTATGCGAAAACCCCTGATTGCTTCAGGGGTTCGAGGATATATGTGAATCTGTGTTTGAAACATGTTTGAAGTTGTGCCTTTTCTCTGAATGTTACTGATTTGTTGAAGCCTGAGTGTAGTTGAGCATCTTGTACCTCTATTGTCTATTTGAACATGACAATGATGTTCACTCCTTCGTAATGTCGGCAATGAGTGTTTTGTTTGAATGGGAAGTGTAGTAATGCTTTTGTTGCCTCTCTACTGAAACTTGAGTACATTTGAGCATCTTCTCTAACTGTTGCCCCTCTTATATATGCTGGTCTCTGGTTTGTAATTGGGTTTTGAGTTTGAATACAAAGTGCGTAACCTTATAGTGTTGCCTTCAATTTGAAACCTTAGTAACATTGAGCATCTTTCCTGATTGTTGCCTGGATGTAATATGGTCATATGTGGTAATAACCGAATATGGAAAAGAAGAGAATGCATGTAAAAAAGAAGAAGTTAAATTTCATTAACAAAATGAACATTAAACCGGGGTTGGTCTCAGAACATCCCATTCACACCAAAAGTGGGATGTTCTTGGCTTGTAAAATATGCCATTACACCAACCCCTAAAATTTTTATAATTGTGCATATGAGGTCTATAACCTAAGGCATGCATAAGTGGCAGCACAGTTTCATCTATTGCTCCTTTAGTGATTAGATACTTAATGTTGCCCCTTACAACCTTCTCACTTACTTGTAGTGATCTTGGCATAGTTCCTTCCCTTATGTGTTTGTCCTTGTTCATGTGAGGCATCTTGTATTTGTTTGACCCGCATGCTTTCAGTATTTCTATCATTGATAGTTAATGTGTGAGAAACACCTTGTTTAAAGTAACTGCATCTTCCCTTTTGTATCCTGATTGCACTACTGCCATTAACTCCTTTACACTAGATGATGTATGTTCTTGTTGTAAGTTTTGAACGGAGTTGAAAAATCCTAAGTCTAGGATGTTACAGTCGGGTGAGTTTTTTGGTTGACTGACTAAGTGTATGGTAAAACCATCTGATTCAGCTACTGCCCTGAAATCTGGATCATGGTTGAATATGTGTGGCTTTTCATTGTCTTGCTGAATCTGTATGAATTTTCCCAATATGTGTGATGGCCACCTTGCCTTGATTGCTAAGATGACTTCTGTGATTAACTTCTCTCCTGTGACATCTCTTGTGATCTTTGGTACTGGAGCCTTATCCACTGTCCCTGCTGGCATATTCTTGTTGTTTTTTATTGCTACCTAATCTTGAACAAATTGGAATAAGCCTAGTTTACCATCAAATAACAGTTCACCATCTTCCTCCCATATAGGTCTGCTGACCGCACATAGAAACATTAAATTTGGGGATATGTGACTTGTGTTTAGATGTGCAATATGGCTCTGGTTCATCTGGGGCCAGCAGGTACCTGACTGTTTCCTGGCTTAAATAAAATCATTTCTCATCTAAGTGTATGACACGGTCCATTGATCTGAATCTTAGTTCGGGATCTAGCTTTTCTAAAATGAACCACATATGTGATACCTTGTTGTATTATGTGAGAGCTGGTTTGATGTTGTTTGTATGGCTTTTTATCACCTTGAATGCCACTGCCCGTTGAACACTACTCTTCCCTATTCTTAGTGCTTTTGTTGTTCCCCTAATTGTGCGCCTCTTCAATGCAGGCAATGCTTTCAAATCATCAAGGTTAATTTCTTTCTTTTTCTTCGTAGGGTGGCCCATCATCCGATAACGCAAGTCAAGAGGTCTTCCTTGTGACATTTGAGCTCGAGTAAGAGCCTAGATAGTGCTCACTATTCGTATAAAATAGTCGAACATTGCTGCTGCCTCCAACCGTGTCGAATGCAAAAGCTTCCCATCCTTGTGATGCTCCAACAGAAACTCGCCCAAATGCTGCCTCTCCTCGTTTGTAAGATTCTTCTGCATCGAACCTGAAAAAAAAACCCAGTGAGGAATGGGAAGATGTAGAACACTAAGAGCAACCAGCACCCTCGGGTGACTGAGGATGGCTCGATGAAGTGTAAAGCCATACTTAAGGGTTCCCCAACAAACCCAAATTTTTATTGGGTATGGGGTTTGATGCTGTAAATGGAGCTGATATTTGCCAAGGAAAACTTTTTGTTTTATCACCTTTTGAACTTCCAGATTTTGAAGCATTTATGGTGCCTTGGATGTGTATGTATTTATATAGTAGGGTTCAGATTTTGGTTGTAAATTTTTTTGGTTTTGTAATAGTGATTGAACAGTTGCCAAGACTGATTTTTTGGTGCCATCCGAGCTTGCCAAAACAGCGGGAAAGCCACAATTAATAAAAAGGAGGGAAACATTAACCCTCCCAAGTTCCCAGATTTTTCTCCACTTTTTGGTTTAAGCATTAACGTGGGGGAGGGGGGGGGGGGGATCTACAGAATGAAAACTCTGTAGATTCGTGGGGACGGGGGGAGTTGTAAAGAATTAAAATTATTAACATATTATAATATTTGCATGTTAATAAATTATGATTGATTATACATAGTAGAGAATTAAAACCAGTAACATATTATAATATTGGTAGATATATTATTTTTAGACAAATTTTTGGGATTATGGTAGTAAAAAAAAGACTCAAATACTCTCAATTGACAGACAGAAAGTAAACAATATCTATTATATGGTACTTGGATTAACAATCACACTTGGCTGTCTTGGTTTGTTTCCAAAACAAGGCTAAGCTTATTAATGGGTTCATAGGGATGTGAACTGTTCCATTCAGATCCAGGATTTCTCCCTATGCACAACAATTGCTGTTGACCTACATACTCCCTCTACCCGTCTCTATCCTCAACCAAATGCCCATGTACCATCCGCACCCTACCCACTGAACTGAGCGACAAGTGAAATTCCAAGGCTCGAATGCCACTAACCAAGCCGTATAAATTTTATGAACGAAATGGTTATTAATCACTATCGTTCTTGTTCTTGTTTAAATCAGAAGCGGAAACAAAAATCTAGACTATGGTAGATGAGAGACAATTAGCAGATTTGGTTGGCACATCGCCTGTGAGTGTTTTCTGGGTAACTTTCTTGGCATTATTTAGATTGCACCAGACATTATTGAACTCACTATGATCGTAGTGCAACTCTCGCTACAGACTACAGGCAACATGTTCAATGACAGATAGCATCTTTGCCAACTGAGCTAAATGACACCCTCGCCTTCATGTCTGATCCAAACTCAAACTTAAGATCTGGATCATCTACTCGAGGGGGAGTACTGGTTGTGGATGGGAACGAGAGAGCAAGGCGACTTGGACCCAAATGTGTAAACGGGAATAGTGGGCGACTCGCACCCCACCAACAGAAAATGGCATGACATAGGGCGTTGGTGGTTCTGAGAGCGTGCTTGAATATGTGGAAACTGGAAGTGTAAACCCAATATCATTATCAGTCAATGCAGAACGAACAGGATCATGCCTGGGATAGATTTGGCCTTGTCCCAGGTGTGTGCAGTGGAGAATCATCCACTGAATAAGTGAAAAGCTGCGATTCCTTGGAGGGATGCTTTGATCAGCTTTCTGTAATGCGGAGAGATGGTGAAACGAAATGCACAGCAGCTCACACGCATTTAAGTACAATAAAACAGAACTTGAAGCTATTGCCAATTCTTACAATTTAGATTTTCTAGAAGTGGAAGACTTGCAAATTTAGATTGCCAGCATATTACTCAAAAAAACCAATATAAATACGTAATATACTATTGGAAGACTTAATAATCACTTTGGTTATGGTGCAAACTGCAAATCAGCTTCCAAGGGACACTCACTACTTCAAAATAAATTGCATCTACCCTCAAGATGTAAATCAACAGCACCAGATTAGCAGTTGCAGCACATGTCATTTAGTAATTCAGGTGCCTAACCAAACTATGAAGTCCATAACAAAACAAGGAACTGCATCTTTTAAAAGCACAATTTACAAAAACAGCAATCAATCATAACTTCTGCTAGCAACTAACAAAGTCAGACATGTCTCAAAACTAAGAATTGCTACTAACTAAGCAATATCAAGCCGGGAGTTCATCTCATAACAGAACCTAGATCACGATTTCTGCAGCATAGAACCATACAAAGATTTTTTTATTAACAAGAGCAGCAAAGATTTAATTACCTCTTTCAAACTTGTAGGTAGAAAAAGAGGCCTTTTAAGAGAAAAAGAAATTGCAGTACTAACACCACTTTTCTTCACAGAATCACCAGTGTCCTTGCTGGAAGCTTCAGTACTTGCACGTACAATTCTCTACCTACTGCATTTCTTTCTTGGACGTCTCACTGACTGTTTGAGTTGCCACCAGATGTGTTTCCTTTGGATGTAAGCTTTGGATCAATTAAATCTGTTCTTTTGCGGAAACTTAATTCCTCTGAAAGTGAGAAGCTCGTTTTCTCTTTGGGTGTGGCACCCGAGGCCACAGTAGGAGATTTCTTTGGTAGCTTTAACTCATTCATCGTTTCTTGAGGTGTTGCCATGTGAATGTTAAGCTGATTAACTGTTTTCTTTACAAGCTCATCAGCAGCTGGATTTATGAATGGCTTGCTCCAACCTTACTTCCTTCAAGGAGCTCTGGCTGTAGTCTTCATGTACTTGTTTCCCCAAGTTGTAGATTCCTTTGTGCCTCACACTGTTTACCATGAGAAACAACAGGTTGTCCATTCCCTGAAGGAATATCCTCATAATATTTTGAGAAAATAGATTCTCGTGGTCTGACTTCTGAAGCATATTTCATTCATAAACGATGAATAGGTCCAACTGATCCATTGCTATTATCAAGCATATCATTCCTGTACTTCACCTTCCATTGGAAAAAAGAGAAATTCAAAACAGAGAAATACGTAAGAGTCTTATCTATTCATGCTCAAAAGAGCTATGAGCAGAGAGGGGAAGAGTTTGCCTTCACTCATCCCGTGAATCAACCAAGAACAGATCAATCAATAGATAATACACAGGTTATGAAGCACTAAGTCCATACCTAAGCATCTGTTAAGAGTTGACCATACACCAACATAAACAACAGTTCAACACATTCTGAAAAACATGCCAACAGCTGATGCAGCATTAACAGAGGATTAGATGAGCCATACCTGTTAAAAAATTGGCGCTGAGATTGCTTGAAATGGCTTGACGAACTGCTTATATACTTGTTATGAGTTTCCATCTGAGTCGTCTTCATCATTCAACTTTTATAAAAGAACCAAAAACAGAAGTTGCATGTCGATCACACGTTGGTTAACTAATCAGCCATTAGTCTTTAAATACATTGTTCTAATTATTACTGTGCCAGAAACCTTGGTAAATTGCCAGTGGCATTGCCTAGAGGATAACTTGTACTATTCTATAAATATAAATAGTGGTAGTATCTAATTCATGAAGTTGTACAAGTACTATTTTATGCTAGGAAAATTTGCTGGAAGTAGCTGACCAAAAGCTAAAGAAAAATTAGCTAGCTCCTGTATGGTCTGACAGACAATATCCTGCAACTGCGAAATTGCATTGCGTGCAAATAGTGATACTATTATTTTGGAAAAGGAAGCAATGCAACACTATTCCACATTCAAGCATTCGCAACCCTGGGCTCATGAATATCAGCATCTGAGCCTCCTCCTTCAAGGGGGTCATCTTCTTGACCGGTTGTGTCAGCACTGACTTGTCCTTCATCAATTGTCGACGGTTTTCTTGACCATCCAAACCTCCATCTCTCGCCCTCCCTAGAAGCTGCACTTTTTCCCAATTTCAACTCATCCAACTTAGTTTCTTCCGAGGGTGAAAAGAATTGGACATTCATTTTCCCAAATTCTTCATACAATTTCTCAATCTTTGCTTTCCAATAAAGGCCCATCTCTGAATCAATCTTCTGGTACGGCGTCTTCAGCAAATATTCATCAAGTCCACCTGCCTTGTCTATACAACGTAAGGCATGTGTAGTCACTTTCAAGCGAATTTGACGATCCAGGGCATAGCTGAAAAGCCTCTTATCCTGCACATTAGGTTTCCACGATCTCTTTGACCTATCAACATTATCAAACAAAGAGTTCTTTAGAAAAGTTACTTTAGAGCAATGAAATTCAGAGTGACAAAAAAATGATAATGACTTTGCAGAGTGACTAGATTGTTGATGTGTCTTATGCATATTTTAAGTGATAAAACAAAACCAAATTCAGAAACTATGATTTTGATCAGCGTGTGTATAATTACCCTAAATCTTCCATATCGAGGTGTTCAGAGTTATCAGGATCACATCAAGAATGAAAAGGGACAAAAAAAGGAGGTGACTGCCTTTAGAGGACAGGTCGCTTCAATACAATCCCAAACTCATAACCAACGAGTAATAATATTCACAGTGAAAATTTATAGTGAAATTAAATAGTGAATGATGTGGCATCAAAGAAAATACCAAATCACTAATCACCTTTCTTCAAATGTGCTAACCAACCATGGATATATCAGTCTTTCATTAATGTCACATCATTCACTATTCAATTTCACTATGAATTTTTTTGTTAACATCATTACTCATAATCAAAATACCTAAGAAATAACAGAACGTGTTGTTCACCACTAAATAGGCAACATCCCAAAAGTAGACGATGAACTGAGACAGGAAAACATAAGCAATTTATAATTCACTTCTTACTCTTCTTCTCAATTGCAATTGCAGAACAATGATGTCAGCTAGCAAACTACCATAAAGTTTGAGACTGCACAGAAGAATGCAACAGATCAATCTCAAAAATCCTAACGATTATCGAGTATCAGGGTAATAATCAGTTGCCTAACAGGTCAATATAGTAATTTAAGGAACGCTATTAGTTCAGTAACTTAGGTTCTCACTTATACTGCTAACATCCAGCTTCATTCTTTTTACTCTAAGCTAAGAACCCAACTTTCTCCTCCTATGATGACAGCAAGACTACTAGAAAACATGAATGAGGATTATGGCAATTGAGGCTAAAAGACACTTCAACAAAACTTCTTTGGCTCAATGATGTGCATAAATATTGAAAACTTCCAACTGCCCAAGTGAAATCAAACACACAAAATTAGCCTGGTGAATATTTGACTGTGCAACCATGTAATCTGAGAACAGATGGGAAAAAAGGAATTTTGGCTAAGGAATCAACATTAATTACTACTAACATGCACAAAATTGCCTTCTACCTCCTCAGTTCTCGCCCTGGGACAGATATCTTTCTTTCACTTAGCTAAATTTAACTTTACTGAAAGCAATATGAGTCAAGTAATAGGATATATGTCTTCCATTATCACAACATAGGAATCTGTGACAAGAGTCAGTTTATGAAAAAGAAAATCCAAAATTATCAATACATTCCACTGGATGCCCTAGAAAAGCAACAATGGTGCCCGGAAAGGGCTGATGGGATACCCCGGAAAAGCACAATAGCTACAGTGAAAGGGCTGAGGAAATACTTCATTCGATTAAACAAGACATTGAAGAAACGGCTCAACAAGCATAAATATACAAATAGATCATTTCGAGACATATATCTTCTTTTTCACTTGCTAAACTTTACTGAAAGCAAAATGAGTCAACAGATCAATCCATCAATTCTTCATTTCCAATATATTTATCTGTTGCAACTGTGGTCTAAATATCGGTTCTAAAAGGGTTCATATTAGATTCTATCTTTCCATATCCAATAGTATAACATAAGAATGACAAGCTTAAAAATCAACTAGTTAAATCTGTGCACACTGCACATTACTCGTCACTGAACTAGACTTTTAACTGTTCATATCTAATAAATACAAATTGGCTCATAGTTGTTTGATAACTTTCGATTGAGCAATAAAAGATTGTTCTTGGTCAGAGTGAAATAAGAACAATAGCATCATCATGTATGTCAACAAAACAATAAATAAGAAATGGCAGGAGTGGAAGTATATCATACTTGTTGCCGCCATCCTCACTGACTCGGTTGCCATACTGGATGTGGCGGCCGGCGAAGATACCACGGTGGGCTCGACCCATCACCATCTTGCTGTCCAGTACAAATCCCTTTATCTTATTTTTGGCATCAGGAGTCAGGCTATTCTCGGTCCCTAATTTCTTGATTACCTTCTTCACCATCTCCCTCGACTTGAACGACATTTTCGCCCTATGTGAATCACAATTATAACAAAAAGAAATTAGATAGTCTACTGGGAATTCGATTCTTGATTTCAGGGGTAAATCGTCTTGATAATTCTGTCGCGCTAAATCAGTACGAACAAGATATTTTTGTTCCAAATTCTATGCAGCTTAATAAGAGAATAGGTACTCAGGCAATTTTGTGTAGAATGCACGTTTAGAGATGTTATTAAGTAAACATAGAAAGGGAATACCTGCACGGAGCGGCGGAAGGCGGCGGCTGCTGGGTTTTAGTGAGGTTTTGCAGTGTCCAGTCTTTATGGGGAAAGGAAGAATACCATGACTAATGATAAATAATTTGTGGGTGGGTGGGTGGGGGGTTGTGTGTTTTAATTAAGGGCGATAATTAAGGAGGACATTATTTAGTACATGGAGTATAAATACAAGGTACGCATTTACTTATGATTCATTATGTCTTAATCACATTTTGACGCTTGGACTAACTTAAGTATCGGAGTACTGACCCCTTGAATTCCAGGGACAGTGTAATTGCAGGTTAGAACGAGAAGAACCCAGACCCATGAACTGGTTGGTGGTTGAAGACGCATCAAGTGGCGCTGTCCGTGGGACGATTAAGCCGGATCAAGGGTTTTGAGAATTTATGTCCACGGTAGTTCGAAGGAGTGAAAGGTTGAGGTCAATGGTACGAGGGCTGGATCTCCACCAAGGTTAACATCGGAGAATCCAGGAGGAGAAAATAATGCTCGCATCGAGGACAACGAAATGGCTAACATTCAAACGACGGGAACGAAGTTGCCAGGGGAGCCTAATACAGGCGTAGGCCACAGGGGAGGGGGGGCAAACCTCAGCGGCGGTTGGCGCAAATCCCCCGACGCCAGTCCGGAATGATGTATCGAGGCCCTCGAGGACGTTGGAAGTGATGGGAGAGCAAAGACTAGGAAACACCGATTCCTTACTCGAAATGGTGGCTGATTCGGGGGATGGAAGGTTTACAGAGGTCTCAAGAGATTCGTATATGGAAGCTTATGGTCAACATGGGCAAGGAAATCAGAACGTGGGGAGAGCGACCCCGAATCAAGATGTGGTACAAGCAGCTCAGGTCCTGGCAGCGGCCGATTACTGAATCACCCCGCCTCCGAGGGATGATAGGGTCACGATGAGGGCATTACCGCCCTCACCTTTGGGAATAACTATGGAGTGGGCTTCTCAATCCCCGATAGCCTACCGTTATCAGGAATGTACTGGAGAATCGCTACAGGCTAGGCCCCGGCCTTCTATTCCTTGTTACTCCCAAGGTCTCATATGCTCTACCTCCACTAGCCTCATCTGCTCCTATCCTCGACCTGGCCGGTCCAGGAACAACATATGGAATAATGGCCTCTTCAGGCATGCAAGGATACAGGAGTATGGGAATCAGTCAGGGGCTGTACAATCCTTATATTCAACCACCCCCACCGCCAGCATACCCGAATCTTTGATAGCATTGGATGAACCCGGGATACGGAGGAACCCAACCTCTCTATATGCCACAATTAGGTGGTCACGATAAAGGGCTGAACCTGCCTGAGGGGGAAGCACGAACCCCCCTCAGATGCAAGTGAATCATTAAGAGAGGAATTTGATAGGTTGATCGGCCCTCTAGGCCAAGCTGCGGGGTCTCCTTTCAGCTCGGTGATCACCGGGGTTCGATGGCCAATAGAAGTGAAGCACCCGGAAGGACTTCCCACGTACAATGGTGAAATTTACCCTCGAGAGTTCATACAGACGTTCCTGGGCTTGATGAGTTTGAGGGACTTTGATGAGAAATTGACATGCAAGCTGGTAGGTAGCTACTTGCGGGGAAAGGCACATGAGTGGTTTAATAAGTTTCCAAGGGGTTCGCTTCGATCGTATCGGGACTTCAGCGGAGCATTGTTGAGCTAGTACGGACAGAAGAGGAAGTTTACCAAAACTTTGTTAGAACTCTACCAGACGAAGCAAAAGGCAGGGGAAAGCAGGGAAACCTTCTGCCACCGGTATGTAGACGACAGTTTTGGGGTGATAGAAATGACGGAGAATGATGTAATCCAGGGATACCTGCTAGGGATGCATGACCTGGAATTATAAAAGAAGCTCAGTACCATACACCTAAAACTTTGCAAAAACTTCAGGAGGTCGTAGAACAGTATTGGAGGGTAGAGGAGGCAACCAGAAGGAAAAGAGAAATCGTTATAGAGAAAGCATGAAGAAATGTAGGGCATAGAGGAAAAAGGCCGGTTGAACCCATAAGAACACCATTCGAGAGGTATACTCAATTGCCTCCAACGCTCGGAGGAAGAGCCCCATGCACAAATTTTAAGCATACATGGAGGGTTGTTCCGGACACTCCCACCCTTGTAGAGTTCACACAACTCGGTTGCAGCAAGGAGTACAACAAATCGGTACTGTGATCATCACAAGGATTATGGCCATGACACAAACGACGGCATGCAGTTAAGGATGGAGATTGATAGGTGTGAACGAGAACGAATTTTTAGAGGACAGGGACATAGGAACCAGGTTTCCCCCTCGAGGCCCCGGATGAACCTGTTGCAGCCCTATAGAAGAAAAAAAAATCAAAACAATGGGAGTAGAGGAGATAGAAGGCCTCGAGAACAGGTGGTTTGAGACAGGTGGTAGGAAGAAAGGCAGGATAGACCCCAAGAGCAACAGGGGGGAAATCAAAATGGAGAAAAACCCCCATCCGAAGGGTAATTAACGTCATCAATGGCATGGTGGGAGAGAGATATTTGAACGCTATTATAATTGCTGAAGCTTGAAGGGTTCTCGTGGAAGAGCCCAGTCATAAAAGGTTTCGACTGGATGAGACGGTCACTTTCTCGGAAGCGGATGCTGTGAAAAATCAAATGCCCAAAGCGGATCCTATGGTACTTTCAACCATTATTGGAACATCCTTGATCAGAAAGGTGTTCGTTGATGATGGAAGTGGGGTAGAAGTGATGTTTGCTGAGTGTTTTGGCCAGTTAGACATAGGGCGTGAAAACTTTAAAAAATCTGCTTCCCTTTTATCAGGGTTCATGGGAACCCAATATTCTCTATAGGAGAGATAACATTGCCCGTTCGAGTAGCGGATGGTGACAAGGGAGTGACCATCAGGTATAATTTTGTTGTTGTGGATGCACCTTCCCCTTATAATGTGATTTTAGGAAGGTCGTGGATGTGCCAGGCTCGGGCGGTCTGGTCACTCTATCACCTGATGATGAAGTTCCCAACTAAAAAGGGGGTGGCATCTATTCAAGGGGATCAGACTATGGCCCAAAAATGTAACCTCGTGGCGGTACAAAAAGCGAGGAAACAAAGGGATGTAGCAGCAGTACACAGAGAGGTAGGGTTAGCTGATACAATACAGATGCCTATTCAGGATAAAGGGTCAGTAGCTATTGGGAAACTAATTCCTGAGGATATGAAAGGAAAACTGAAAGACTTGTTGGGAGAGTATGGAGACGTGTTCTCGTGGGATACCTCTGACCTTACGGAGGTCCCTTCAAGTCTCGGACTACATAAACTGAACATTAACCCCTCGGTCAAGCCAGTGAAGCAGAAGAGAGGGATCTTCGCTCCCGAAAGAGCTGAGGCAATTAAAGAAGGGGCGGAGAAGTTATTGAGGGCAGACGTAATCAAGGAGGTATTCTATCCTGATTGGATTGCTAACCCAGTAATGGTTCCAAAGCATGATGGAGCATGGAGGATGTGTATAGACTTTATGGACTTAAATAAGTGCTGCCCCAAAGATAGTTACCCGTTGCCACCAATCGACAAGCAGGTGGAAGCCATCACTGGATATCGAATTTTGGCATTCTTTGATGCGCATGAGGGGTATCACCAAATACTTATGGCAGAGGAAAACAAGGAAAAGACATTGTTTATTACAGATGTGGGCACGTAGGGCTATAAGAAGATGCCCTTAGGGTTGAAGAATGCTGGAGCTACTTACCAGAGGCTGGTGGATAGACTGTTCAGGGGACATATAGGGAAGAATATGGAAATATATGTGGATGACATGGTGGTCAAAAGAAAAGGTTATGAAGAATTCTTAAAAGATCTGGAAGAAACATTTGGTAGGCTTCGAGAAGCTAATTTGAAGTTGAACACGTCTAAGTGTGTTATTGGTGTGGGGGCAGGGAATTTTCTCGGATTCATGGTCTCAGAGAGGGGGATCGATGTAAACCCGGAAAAGGTCGAAGCTATGAGGATAATGAAAACCCCACAATCGATACAGTATGTGCAGAAGCTTACACGGTCTCTAGCAGCATTAAGCAGGTTCCTATCGAAGGGGGCAGAGAAGCACTTACCCTTCTTTGATGTGCTTCGAAGGGCAAAGAAGTTTGAGTGGAATGGCAAGTGCGACAAGGCATTCGAGCAGTTGAAAGAACATTTGGGGACATTGCCTACCTTGATGAAACCAGACAAGGATGAGACGTTGTACTTGTATATTTCTGCGTCGCCGCAAGCAATCAGCGTGGCTCTGGTAAAGGAAAAAGAAAAGGTTCAACATCCGATTTACTTTGTTATTCGTGCCTTGCAGGGGCTGGAGATAAGGTATATGGTTATCAAAAGGTTAATTCTATCCCTCGTACATGCAGCCTAAAGGTTGAGACCCTACTTCCAGGGACATAAGATAGTGGTTCTCACGAAACACCCCATTCAACAAATCCTACTAGGGCCAGAGATTTTAGGAAGAATGATGAAGTGGGCAGTAGAATTGGGAGATCATGATATCCAATATCAACCTCGAGTTGCGATTAAGGGGCAGGCGCTGGCAGACTTTATAGTGGAAACTACAGAGCCCCTTGAGGTGTGTTTGGATCCCATTAAGGATGAGGAAACAAGGCAAAGAAAGATATGGAAGCTGTATGTGGATGGTTCATCACATTCAGGAGGAAGTAGAGTCGGGGTCCTACTAACTAGCCCTAATGGTAGAGATTATCCTTATGCATTGAATTTTTCATTTAAAGCAACTAACAATGAAGTTGAGTATGAAGCACTGATCACTGGGTTACGCCTCGCAAAGGAGCCGCAGGTGGAGGAACTGGAGGTTTTCAGTGACTCTCAAATTGTGGTTCAGCAGGTGAATGGAGAGTACGAGGCTAGAGACTGTAACCTGCAGAGATACCTCGAGTTAGCGAAGAACTTGTTAAAAAATTTCAAATCTTATACGTTGACGCAGGTTCCGAGGGAAAGAAATCATAAATCAGACACTCTAAGTAAGCTCGCTTCTTCGAATTCAGGTACCTAATCCCAGCAGCAACTCCTCATGGAAACTCTAAGCAGGCGAAGTTTTGAAGAACATGTAGTGATGGCGATTGAAGTGGAAGACTCCTAGATGACACCGTTTGTGGCGTATCTTCGAGAGGGAGTCCTGCCAAAAAATGAAGTGGATGCTAGGAAGATAAGGTTGGAGGCTCCAATGTATGTTTTGCAGGAAGAAGGGTTTTATAGAAGGGGTCATTTGTAGCCATTACTTTGATGCGTTAACCCTTATGAAGCTGATTATCTCATAAGAGAGGTTCACGAAGGGGTATGGGGCAGCCACCAGGGAACCAGGTCTGTGGCGAGGAGGCTTATTCGAGCGGGGTTTTACAGGACGACAATGTTCGAGGACGAGAACCGGTATATTCAGGCTTGCAATCAATGTTAGAGACATGCACCTATAACACATGTTCCACAGGAAGAAATGAGAAGCATCTATAGTTCATGGCGATCGATTTGGTAGGCCCTTTTCCAGAAGCACCAGGATATTCAGATACCTAATAGTAGCTGTTGATTATTTCACAAAGTGGGTAGAGGCTGAGCCCTTGACAAACATCAGAGGAAAAAAATCATGTCCTTTTGCTGGAAAAATATTGTAGCCATTTTGGAATCCCAAGAATGATCATTACGGAAAATGGAACACAGTTTGCTCAGGATCCCTTCAAGAAGTGGCGCGAAGAATATCAGATTAAGCAACAGATGACATCTGTTTACCACCCCTAAGCCAACAGGCAAGTGGAGGTGACCAACAGAACAATAGTAACTGGAATACGAGCACGCCTCAAGGGGGCGGAAGGTAACTGGATATGGGAATTATCCAATGTGTTGTGGGCATATCGGACAGCCAAGTCTTTCACTACTGGGAAAATACCTTATAGTCTCGTATATGGCTCGGAAGCAGTAATTTTAAAATTTCATTTTTACGGCTTACAATAAGCAAATATATAAATTAGTTAATATGTTGAGTGTTTGTTAATTGTTTTAATAACTTTGTTAAAACTATCTTTTTCTGCAAGATAGTTGATGCGTCTCTTCACCAGATCAGAATCCCAGGGTTGACCTGCTAGTAATGATCCACCGCCTGGAAAACAAATAGACCCCAGAGTGTTTCGGGGGGAGAAACTCCGATGATAAAGTCAGTATCTCGTCGAATCACCGTTCAATAGTGCATCCTCTAAAAATAGTGACATATCTTCCTATTTATACCTCCCCAATCCTAGTTGTGGTTGCCTAATTCTTAAGCTTCCTTATTTCCTTGCTCCGAGACCCAATAAGGCTTCTTGGTGTAAAGTCTTAATGGCTACCCGTGGGCCTTTCAACTCCTTGGCCTGGAAGCCAAACGAGGTCTTGGTCCTAGCTCATTATCAAGAGCCCCGTGAAAAGCCAAGTGATTTCTTGTTGTCGTAGAGTTATGCCTTCGAACGGTCCCATCGAACTTTGACTTTCTTTGATGGGTTTGGCTTCGAAGATGATTACAACGTTTCTTTAGCAGCTGAACACTTGGTTTTCTTTGGATAGCCTTTTTTTCTCCTTATGCCTTTTTTAATTCCAAAAGGTGTGCTTGAATAAGAGGATCGGGAAATTCGAGCACGTGGGGACGTATATTTTCACAGTTTACCATGCTTTGTCAGGACTCTCGCCTTTCTATGTAATTATTACTCGCCGTCGTTTCTCTTCCCTTTTATTCCCCTCTAAATCACCACTTCCCCATATAACTTTTTTCTTTATTGCATGTAAACTCATATTCTAAAAAGACCTCTTCTCAGCCTCAAACTCTTTCCAGTTCTCAGTTCCCATTCTTGTTTTGCGAGTAAGTTCCTTATTCCATGAATTCTTCCCCTTTCAATCCTGATTCACTATTTGCGAAAGTTTCTTCCCCTCAATCCCTCCCCAAATCCCTCTCTCTGACAAATTCTAATAGTCGTATTGGGTCTAGAGAGAGTTCATCAGAGAGGACCATCCCAGAAAATGTTGAATCTCATCCTCTGAATAGAGCCTTTAAGTCCGATAAGATTCTGGCCGACTCAAATGACTTGCTAACGAGTTTTCTGGGAGAGGGTTTTTGTGGAATCTGGTCGTACTGTAGCGAGTGGTAAACTAGATGTGAGAATACCCCTAATAAGGGATGTGAGTGGTAGCCCGATTGATCAGTCGGATCCTAAACTTTAAAGGATGCCTCTTGGGGCTAGTGAGACAAAAAGAGTTATCTTCTATGCCCCATTCGAGGAGAAAGTTCGTTATCCACAAACGTCGTTCTACGGTGGATTCATCGAGTGAAGAAAGTTTTGATTCAAAGTATACTCCTCCTAATGAACTAGAGAAGATCATCGACAAAACCCCTCCCCATACCAGAGAGTTCCCCTAGATGTCAAACGTAAGGTTTTAAAAGAAGATGAGTCTCATTCGACTCTACCTGTAGGGAGATCAATTACTTATAGTCGTCATATTCGGCCCGGTTTGTGCTTTCCATTCCCCTACCTCTTGACTGATATGATGGAGGAGTTTGACGTCAACTTGGGACAACTCCATTTGAATGTAATCGTTATAATAATGGCCATCTTAGTTTAATGCAAGGATGTTTGGGTTGTTCCTCGTTATGAACTGTTTCAAGTTTTATATACCTTGCGCTCTAACTGGGACATTCGAGGAAATTTTACCCTATCTAATAAGATCCCCAATGCATGGTTCACCATCCCCCTCTCAAATAATAAGGGTTGGAAACAAAATGTGTTTACCTTCGACTGCTCCCGGGCTTATCGGACTCCTTGATGGAATTCTAAGGTGAAAACAGAGGTTAGGAAACGAGGAAAGCATCCGGTTCCTGACTATATGCTCAGAGATGTTGCACTCCTCAGGGGTCCTGAAGCTTTGGATGTCAAACTCTATCGTCCTGAGGTCAAGGGAGTGAAGTCCTTCGCCTGACCACAATGGTTATATGAAGAAATTTATGCCCCAAAGGCTCATCGAACCCCAGGTGATATATTTACTGTTTAACCTGAAGGCAGTAAGAAAAGGAAAAGAATTATAGATGTGTCCTCTCATTCACACGATGATTCTGAGGGAGTTAGGGGAATAACTGCCTTGGGTGCCTTAGAAGGTTTTTGGGGCTAGAACCTTTCTTAAGAATTTGTTTCTTCATGATTTTATCCTCGAGATATCTAATCCATTTCTTAATGCAGTGGAAGAAATGGACATCCTCAATGACCTCCGGGAAGATCTCGTTGAAACTGTCAAGTCAACCACCGACCTTTCGGTGAGAGCTGCCGAGACTCTTGTGATCAAAGTGGAGGGTCAATTTAAAGCTTCAGATGAGAGGATCAAGAAGTGGAAACATGATGACTTTTATAATCGGGAGGGGTTACCCTCAGGCGACGATCTCAACTTATCCAAGTTTTTTGGGTTCTTAGGAGAAGTGGGCGGGGATCCCTCTGTAATTTTCTATTTCATTCGTTCAATTACTCCCTGAGATTCTAGTTTCTTATTTGACTGCTGGTTTTTGGGGTACGAGTCCTTGGAGACATTTAGTCTAGCATGCATTCCTTGGGCATTTTTTCTGCATGTGTGCCCTCTCTTCTCAGAGGCCCGCTTGAGGCTATCGCCGAAGCTGTTCGACAAGTGGAGCACTCCAAGATTGAGGAAGAGCGCTCTAAGCTTGATGAGGAGTATTATAAGCTCGAGGAGGAGCTTGTGGCGCTTCAGTCAAATTCCAAAAGCCTGGATGAGAAACTTGAGATAGAGCGGAAGAAGATAAGGTAAAAGCATAAGAAGATGCTGAAGAATATGAGGTAAAAGCAGAAGAAGATGCTGAAGAAGATCCAGCTGGAGGACCAACATGCTTTGCTGGCATGTTTTGCCAATAAGCAAATGGGTTGTACCAAACTCTACAAACACTTTGCGGGGCTTCTAAAGTCTTCGAAGCATATAGGCCGTAATGAACTAGCTGATCACCTGATTCCTCTACTTCCTCTCGAACTTTTACCCCGAGTACCGACAGTAGAGCCGAAAGGATTCTTGGTCTAAACACTGCTACATCTCTTCTTGGAAAACCCCGTCAAGCATTTCTTCTGAGCTACTTGATGGTTGTTAGCAACTGAAGGATGGACACAGATAAGCGAGTCATACATGTCGTTAAATATTGAGATTTGATTATAATCTCTGTCTAAGCCCTGGTTCGTCATGGATTTCTCAATTTTGTAGAGAAATTTAGGAATGTCATCGATAAGACCCAAATTAATAATTCCATGTGATAAACCATACGCTCGAAGACTATCAAAGAAGTCTGAAAGGGTAGAGGAATGCTCGGTCACTTGATCTTGAAGTTGGGAATTCTGAGCTGCCAAATCTCTGTAGAGTTGAACATTATCCTCAATAGTCTTTCTAAGTTGGGATATTCCAGCTTCGAGGCTAGAGTTTCATTTAACCATTTCATTGAACTAGGCCTTGTACTTTATATCTTCTTTCTGATGATGTTTGACATCTATCCCATTACTTAAGGTGCGATACAGCCTAGCATCGGTGAGGCAACAAGCCAGAGTAGGGTACTCCTTCATCATCTCATGAAGAACCTCTTGGTGTAGCATCTTGTTGGGTTTGCAAGCTTCGTAAAACCAACAAGAGCTACAAAGGTACGACCAGAGTGTGGATCCTTCCTCACCTCTCCGGGAAGCTTTTGGATTGTGGGGTCACTGCTATCAACCAAAGAAAGTAACTCCTTATTTGCAATGGATAGGTCTTGGGTAAGGCGGTTGGATTTGTTGCAAGCATTCGATAATTCATCTCGGACCTTGGCTAACTCCTGTTTAGTTATCTCTAGCTCATTTCTCAAGGGTAGACACTACGGTGAAAGATAAAAATAATTAAAATTCCAAATCAAATTTGTTCTTTCTCACTTAGAAAAGTACAAGAAGGTTAAAAGAGTTCATACATCGGGACCTACACTATGAAGATTCTCAGCAGTAGCATCATTAGTCTTTTCTTGTGTGGTCAAAGATGGACCATCTTTACTCTTCGAAGAGCTGGTGGGTTTTGGAACCTTGCTCGATAGAGGCTTCCCATGGTCTTTGGATTTGACATCTTGAAGCTCCTCGGCAGTGAAAAACTTCTTTGACTCCTTAATAAAGTCGAGTAGCTTGAAGTGGATACCCCCTGCATTTGCCTCATTCCATCGAGACTTAATCTGTTCCCTAGCCTTATCATCAACAAAATTTCATAGCTCTTCGGTATATTTGAGAGGAAGTAGAGGAATCAAGTGCTCAGCTAGTTCATTGCATCCTATCTGCTTCGAAAACTTTAGAAGCCCCACAAAGAGTTTGTAGAGTTTGGTACAATCCATCGACTTATTGCCAAAACGTGCCAGCAAAGCATGCTACCCCTCTGGCTGGAACTTCTTTAGCATCTTTTTCTCCTTTTACCTTATCTTCTTATGCTCTATCTCAAGTTTCTCATCCAGGCTTTTGGATTTTGACTGAAGCTCAACACGCTCCTCCTCGAGCTTAGAACGCTCATCTTCAAGCTTAAAGTGCTCTTCCTCAATCTCGGAGATCTCCACCTATCGAATAGCTTCGGTGATTACCTCGAGCTGGCCCTTGAGCTGAGAGGGCACGCAAGCAGAAAAAATGCCCAAGGAACGCATGCTAGAACCAAAGGCTGCAAGGACCTGTACCCCAAAAAATAGCATTCAAATAAGCAACTAGTTACTCAGGGATTAATTGAACGAATGAAACAGAAACTTATATAGGGATCCCCGTCGGCTTCTCCTAAGAACCCAAAAGACTTGGATAAGTTGAGATCGTCACCTGAGGGAGACCCCTCTCGATGGGAAAAATCGTATTTTTTCTTCTTGATCTTCTCATCTGAAGCTTTCGATTGATCCTCCACTTCAATCACAGGAGTCTCGGTAGCCCTCCCCAAAAGGTTGGCAGTTGATTGGCAGTTTTGACGAGATCTTCCTGGAGGTTGTTGATAATGTCCATTTCTTCCACTACATTAAGAAATGGATTTGATATCTCTAGGATAAAATCAAGAAGGAATAAAATTCTTAAGAAAGATTCTAGCCCCGAAAACCTTCTGAGGCACCCAAGGCAGTTATTCCCCTAACTCTCTCGAAATCATCCTGTGAGCGAGATGACACTTCTATAATTCTTTTCCTTTTCTTATGGTCTTTAGGTTAAACAGTAAGTATGCGGACTGGGGCTCGATGAGCCTTTTAGGCGTAATTTTATTTATATAACCATTGTGACCAGGCGAAGGGCTTTGCTCTTTTGACCTCGGGACAATAGAGTTTGACATCTAAAGCCTTATGACCCCTAGGGAGTGCAACATCTTTGAGTATATGGTCGGAGAATCGGATGCCCTCCTCGTTTCCTGACCTTCATTTTCACCTTATAATTCCATCAAGGAGTTCGGTAAGCTTGGGAGTAGTCGATGGTAAATGCCTTTTGTTGCCAGCCCTTATTATTTGAAAGAGGAATGATGAACCATGCATCGAGGGTCTTATTAGGCAGGGTCACAGTTCCTCAAACATCCCGGTTATAGCGCAAGTTATATGAAACTCGAAACAGTTCATAACGAGGAACAACCCTAACATCTTTGCATTGAACTAAGAAGGTTATTATTATAACGATCACATTCAAATGGATTTGGCTTAAGTTAATGTCAAACTCCTCCATTAGATCAGTAAGGAGTAAGGGGAATGGAAAGCACAAACTGGACCGAATGTGACAACTGTAAGTAATTGATCTCCCTATAGGTAGAGTCGAAGGGGACTCATCTTCTTCTAAAGCCCTAAGTTTGACATCTATGGGAACTCTCTAGTAGGGGGATCTCTTCAATGATCGTTTCTAGTTCGTTAGGAGGAGTATACTCAGAATCCAAACTTTTTTCGCTCGATGGATCTGTCGTAGAATGGCTTTTGTGGTTAACAAACTTTCTCCTCGAATGGGGCATAGGAAATAACCCCTTTTGCCTCACTGGCCCCAGGAGGCACCTCTTCAAGATTATGGCCTAACTGATCAATCGGGCTACCACTCACATCCCTGGTTAGGGGTATTCTCACCTCCAGGTTTCCAATCGCTACTGGACGGCCGGATTCCATAAAAACCTCTCTCGGATAACTCGTTACTGAGTCATTTGAGTCATCCAGAATCTCACAAGACTCGAAGGCTTTATTCAGAAGATGAGATTCAACGTCCTCTGAGATGGTCCTCTCTGATGTACTTTCTCTAGACCCAATACGACTGCCAGAATTTGTCAGAGAGAGGGATTTGGGGAGGGATTAAGGAGAAGATACATTTGAAAATAGTTAATCAGGATTGAAATGTGAAGAAGCCATAAAATAAGGGACTTACTCGCAAAAAAGATGAACGGGGGCTGAGAATTGGAAAGATTTTAAGACTGAGAAGAGGCCTTTTCAGAATATGAGGTTACCTGCAAGAAAGGAAAGAGTTAAATGGGGAAAGTGGCAATTTAGAAGGGAATAAAAGGGGAAAAGAAATGGTGGCAAGTAATAATTACATAGAAAAGCGAGAGTCCTGACAAAGCGTGGAAGATTGTGAAAAGATACGTCCCCACACGCTTGGATTTCCCGCTTCTCTTATTCACGCACGCCTTTTGGAATTCACAAAAAACATGAGATGAAAATGATATCCGAAGAAAACCAAGTGTTTAGCTACTAACAAAACATCGTAATCATCTTCGAAGACAAGTCAAGGTTTGATGGGATTGTTCGAAGGCATGCCGCTTTGATAACAAGAAATCACTTGGCTTTTCTAGGGGTTCTTGATGATGAGCTAGGACCGAGACCTTGTTGGGCTTCCAGCCCAATGCTTTGAAAGGTCCACATGCATCCCATTAAGGCTTTACACCAAGAAGTCTTATGGGGACTCGCAGCAAGGAAAGAAGGAAGCTTAAGAATTAGGCAACAAAACTTAGGGTTGAAGAGGTATAAATAGGAAGGTATTTCACTATTTTTAGACGATGCACTATTGATTCGGTGGTTTGGCAAGATACTGACTTTATCATCGGAATTTCTCCCCCCGTAACACTCCAGGGTCTGTTTTTCTTGCAAGCGGTGGATCATTGCTAGCAGGTCAACCGTGGGCTTCGGATCGGGTGAAGAGACGCATCCAGTTATTTACGATTGGGTTGACACTTGACAAGCTTCTGTGTGTGGACACTGAAGTGTTGCTGGGTTGAGAAGACGTGGAAGAAGTTGTAGGCTTCGCTGAGGTACGCTCGCTCGATACTACTATAAATTATGTGCACTCACACCTATGTTCTATTTTTTTCTTCTTTTAATAATATTGCATTGGATTAATATTAGCATTGAGTATCTTGGGAACGCCTCAAATTAGATACTCATCCATCTGAGTTGATATACCCTACTCGTCCATCTGAGTTGATAAACCCTGATACTCAAATTAATATTAGAGCTTTTAGAAAATGTTATGCTCTGCCATATATCAGTTGACATGAACCATATATCTTACACATAGTGTTCTTAGCTTTTGAAGTAATATGTCTCATACTTCAGTGGTTACTCACAGTTAATATGTCTTTTAATATCTGGATTTGTCCAATTAGTTCAGCTCCTTTGGGTTTACTAGAATGAGTTCATCACATGCGTTCAGAGAGGAACCACGGATTCTTATTGTGATGTGTATTCCATGAATCTAATTAATGTAAAGTAATTTTTTGCTGGATTAAAACTATTTTAAATCCTTTTTCAGATTTTAAAAATAATTTGGGAGCAATAACTAGGCATCAATTATTTTACAACAAAGGCCAGGTTGAAGGAGGTTACACCTTACTTGACTTCCTTAAAGAGAAAGATACAGAGCTGGATTAAGACATTTATACTGCTTTGATTAATGGATATGACAGATAAGAGAAAGATTGACATAACTCTTAAGATGTGTGAACAAAACCATGCTAAAAATCATTTCCCAAACTCTTGCACTAATAATTTACTTACATGTATTATGATTTTGATGAAGAAATTGATACTTTGTATGTCGCTGATATCATGGGCTTGCATGATATTACTTCTGTTACCCCGCATCATTTATCGTGGACTTGGATATAACATGCCTAATTTTGTTCTTAAATACCATTATTTGTTTATATGACATCGAATTTGGCCTAAAGGCCTAGTCACGGCTCTGGGATTAAGATATTGTTGATATTAATATCGTTATTATTAGGTGAATAGTTTCAGCCGAAGATATATTGAATTCGAGGGATCCTTAACCAGGGAATAACATACCTACCATGAATGATGCTATAGGTTGAAGGATACTCGCTTTACTTGATAAGTTATATATTATGCGCTGGACTCCTTATATTGATCTCAGCTTCAGAAGTTTTATTTCACTTGATCGAAAAGACCAAGTTCGACGATTATTTCACTTATGTCGACAAATTCTACGTTCAATGATTATTTCACTTGTGTGGACAAAGGCTAAGTGAAATTATTTCACTTATGCCAACAAAGGCTAAGTTCTATTATTTCACTTATGCCGACAAAGCTAAGTTCAACGATTATTTCACTTATGCCGGCAAAGGATAAGTTCGATGGCTATTTCACTTACACTGAAAAAGGCTAAGTTCATTGATTATTTCACTTATGCTGATAAAGGCTAAGTTCAACGATTATTTCACTTATGCCAACAGAGGCTAAGTATGATTATTTCACTTATGCCGACAAAGGCTAAGTTCGATTATTTCACTTATGCCGACAAAGGCTAAGTTCGATTATTTCACTTATGCCGAAAAAGGCTAAGTTCGACGATTATTTCACTTATGACAACAAAGGCTAGGTATGATTGTTTCACTTACGTTGACAAAGCCTAAGTTTGATTATTACACTTATGGCGACAAAGGCTAAGTTCGACGATTATTTCACTTATGGCGACAAAGGCTAAGTTCGACGATTATTTCACTTATGCCAGCAAAGGTTAAGTACAATTATTTCACTTATGCCAACAAAGGCTAAGTTCGATTATTTCACTTATGCCGACAAAGGCTAAGTTCGACGATTATTTCACTTATGCCGACAAAGGCTAAGTTCGATGATTATTTCACTTATGCCGACAAAGGCTAAGTTTGATGATTCACTTATGCCGATAAAGGCTAAGTTCAATTATTTCACTTGAGCCGATAAGGCCAAGTTCAACAATTTTCATCCCACTCTTAAGCGATGTACTTACTCGCTCATTAGCAAAGATATAACTCCACCCATTGGCGATGCTCGCTCATAAGAGAACGTCTGATTCCTCCCATTGGTGATGCTCACTCATAAGCGAAGGTCTAATTCCACCAATTGCGATGCTCGGTCATTAGAGAAGGTCTAATTCTGCCAATTGGTGATGCTCGTTCATAAGCGAAGGGTTGATTCCACCCATTGACGATGCTCGCTCATAAGCGATGGTCTGATTCCGCCTATTGGCGATGCTCGCTCATAAGCGAAGGTCTGATTCTGCCCATTGGTGATGCTCGCTCATAAGCGAAGGTCATATTCCGCCCATTGGCAATGCTCGTTTATAAGCGACATTTTCCTTCTTAAGTGGTGAAACCTGCTCATTTATAAGCGACACTCCCGCTCTTAAGAGATGAACTTACTTGCTAATAAGCGAAACTCCCGCTCTTAAGCAATGAACTTACTCACTCATAAGTGAAGATTCACTTACGTCCAAGAGACAAAGTTTGATGAATGCTCTTGTCCAATGGATGAAGGATCTGCAAATAAATGAAGTGCACATCTTGATGAAAAGCGACACATCGAAAAGATAGACATGCATAAGAATAATTATGTCAAAAATAGCCAAGTTTGACTATTTCGTTTGCATCAACAATATTAGATTTGAGTATTTCACCTACCTCGATAAGACCAAGTTCAACTATAGCACTTGCGTCAAAAAGACCAAGTTCAATGACTACTGGGGTTAACAATTATTTACTTACGTCGAACGGACAAAGTTTGACAATTATTTTTCTTACGACGAAAGAATGAAGTTTGACAATAACTCTCACGGCAAAGGGACAAAGAATTCACTTTCATCGAAAGGATGAACTACACCTGTTGCAAATGATGAAGTACAAAGCCACTTATGATAGCGTGCCAAACACTGCGATCGATTTTTATATATCGCATGCAGAGCATATTGATTGGTTGTTAACAAAAAACAAGCAGCTCCCTCTTACGCTAAGTATGATGAAAGTGAAATAAAAAGCCCTTGTAGGCCAACCTCTAGATCCGGTTATCTTCTGGGCATGCCAACTTGATGCCTCTTTCCGATACCATGAAACCCAAAAACTTGCCAGCCTCCACTCCGATAAAACTTTTCGTAGGGTTCAACTTCAATTTGCCTTTCGTAACTCCACAAATATCTCCCTCAAGTCTTCTAAGAATTGATCATAGTCCCTGATCTTTACCATCATATCATCCACATATACCTCAAGTTCCTGCTTATTTGGCTTTTGAATAGTTTATCCACTAACCTTTGGTAGGTTGCTCCAACATTTTTCAAGCCAAACGGCATCTTTTGGTAACAAAAGTGCCAACCTCCATTATGAACGAAGTCTTCCTCTTGTCTTCCTCCGCCATCAATATCTGATGGTACCCCTTGTGTGCATCAAAAAAGGCTAGAACCTGGTATCCAGCTATTGCTTCCACGATCCCGTTGATCGAAGGGAGGGGGTAACTATCTTTTGGGCAACACTTTTCATATCAGTAAAGTCGACACACATGCACCATACGCCATTAGGCTTCAGAACTATCACTGGATTAGCGAGCCATTATGTGTAAAGCAGTTCTTCGATGACATCTGCCTTGAGGAGTTTATCTATTTCTATCTTGATTGCCTCAACTCTCTTTGGGGCGAACATTCTTCTCTTCTGCTTCATGGGATTTATCGAAGGGTCGATATTCAAACTATGGACTGCCAGTTTTGTAGGTACCCCCATTAGGTCCATCTTGTCCCATGAAAATACATCTGCATACTTATCAAGAAAGGTTCGCAGCCTGCTCCTTATCACTTTCGGCATCATCTTGCCAATAGCAATAACACCCAAATCTTGAATTGGGATATGCTCTGTATCAGCTGGCCCATCCCTCCCGTGGATCAATGCTAGATCCCCTTTCTTCGCCCCTTTCATAGTTGCCAAGTTGCAATTTTTTGCCACCACCTGATCACCTTGAATGCATGCTACCCCTTTATTCGTTGGGAACTTCATCATCATATGGTATGGTAACCATACTGCTCAACCCTGACACATACAGGGCCTCCCGCTGATCACATTGTAAGGGGATTAAGCATTAAACACCGCAAAGTAGCAGTATATTGTTACCTCTTTATCTCTATCTGCCACTCTAACCGGAAGAGTGACTTCTCCAATTGGGGCTATTTTCTTCCCTGTGAATCCCAACAAGGGGCATAGCAATTTTTTTAGATTACTTCGACCAATATCCAGCTAATCAAAACAGCTAGCGAACATGATTTCAACCCCACTTCTATCATCGACAAAGACCCTTTTGACCAACGAAGTCCCAATCACTGCTGAAAATCACCATTGGATCTACATGGGGGTTTGGTTAGGGACTACATCTTCTTCCAAGAACGTTATCATTTTGTTCCGTCAAAATCTCTTATGGGATGGCTCACAATTAGGAACACGCCTTGAACCAGCTTTCATCAAAGTGTTCGAGGATCCTTCACTAGTTTTACCCAGTTAATGACATTTACCACCCTCCGAATAATCGAATTCTCCTCATTCTGGTTGATATTCCCTACAGGCTGGTTCCTATATGGCTCTTATTGATGATCTTTCCTCCCAGCTTGAGGGGTACGGTCAACCCTGGGAGTAGGAGGGAAATTCTTCCTGAAAGGTCACCAACCTCCTCGATCATTCCCCTGCCTCACCAGACCATCTCAAAATGGTGGATGAAGGTTTGGGTCTTGAAGGAGCCCTTCTTTTTCACACCTTTTGATCTCCATCCTAAGATGGCCATAATCATTTGTATGGTGATCAAAATCCCCATGATGTTCGCAAAATCTATTAGTAGCTCTCCTTTCCGCCACGAATTCCTCCGACAAATTGAGTGGCAGAGGTGCTCAAAAGACCCCTCAATGAATACTCCAAATCTCCGCTGGAGAGCATCGCATTGGCGTGTATTTGTCATACATTCATCTCGATGGTTCCATTGGTCTCTTACCTTTATCCCCAGGTTTCACTTGCTTGGCCATCATGCCTTATCTCTTTTTTCTGGTCGCTTCTTTAACTTTCAAGTGTTGTTCTACCACTTCCTGAAGCTGCTACAATTTTTTTGGATTTTTAGCCGTTAACTTCCTATATAGCTCCAAATATTCCATCCCCAACAAATATCCATGTATCACTTCATTTTCTATTCCTTCGACCACCCCTGACCACCCCCAGGCTCTCATCGATATATCTGTGGTAAAATGCCGTTGTGGACTCCCCAGGTTTCTGCTTTGTCTGATACAACTCTGTCAATGTTTTAGTAAACTTTTTTATTTTGGAAATATTGGCTTAGCAACGCTTGACTAAAATCTCAGTGTGACCGTGGGGATGCTCTCGGTAGCTTACGAAGTCACTCCTGAGCCTTTCATAGTAGGTAACTACCCACGAGTTTGCACGCTATATTCCCATCAAATTCTCGAGAATTCATCAAACTTAGAAATGTCTTAATGAACTCCGGGGGGTCTGAATTTCCTCCATAATTTGGAAGCCATTTAGGGGGCTTTGTATTAGCTGGCCATAAACACATAGTTATTGCCACATCAAAAGGGGACCCAGCTGACTGTCTCATCAGCCCTATCAACCTGTCAAGCTCTCTTCCAAGCATATCACCAGTTTCTCCAGCTGAGAGATCTCTATTTGGATTCTAATTCTGTTGAGGGTCTTCGTATGTAATCCTACACACCGAGGATGCCATAACACGCTTGGGGTAGGGTCCAACTTTGGAACATCCGGGATATCCGAGAGACACGAGTGTTTGATTGTAACAATCACCCCCCTGTGGCCAGCCATTGCAGGGCCCATTCGACCTTTGGCTCCTTGCACAAAACCATCCTAGTTAGCTCATTTCGCGTGAAAATGGGCATACTTGGCATCGAATAGTGTACCTGCATCCCCTCAGGGGACGAGGGTTACAACCTTAATTGGGCAGCTTCCTGGTTCCCGAAGTAGGGGACCCCATCATCTGGCTCGCAAGAGGCAGGACTCACCTGTTCCCACGTGATTGAATGTGCTACAGCCCCCAATGATATCATCAGGGAACAACCTGATATCCCACTGCCATTAGTACTTACGAGATCTGCTCCAAACCTAGTTATTGGCTTGCCGTTATCTCTGATATGCTCCTATTATCCCTAATCCTCCGTTTGTAAGCTTCGATATGAGAGTAGGCAGAACACTCAGTGAGGCGACCATCGTTACCTCTTAGTACTTGAGGGGTGATCTCAGGAGTCGTAACACCAATCCCGGGTTTGATAGTTACCTCAAGATCTCTAGGTATCACATCCACAGTGTGTGGTTCTTCAATAGGGACAACCAGGCTAGGATTCACTGATACTTCCACCATATTTGCCCCCACACTTTGCGCCATCAGGGCGGTGGCCATCTTCCCGTATCTAGACTGCATTTTATCTCCGGCACCTGTGCCTATCCTCCTCAACCGTTCACTCCTTCCGGTTGTAGTCGTGGAAGTGGACATTCACAAAAAAATCTAGATCTGACTTCTTTTTGGGTCCCACTGGGCATGCCAACTTGATGCGTCTCTTCACCCAATCAGAAGCCTACGGTTGACCTGCTAGCAATGATCTGCCGCCTGCAACACAAACAGACCCCGGAGTGTTCCAGGGGGAAAAACTCCGATGATAAAGCCAGTATCTAGTGGAACCACCGATCAATAGTGCATCATCTAAAATTAGTGGCATACATTCCTATTTATACCTCCTCAACGCTAATTGCGGTTGTCTAATTCTTAAGCTTCCTTCTTTCCTTACCGCAAGGGCAAATAAGGCTTCTTGGTGTAAAGCCTTAATGGGCTACCTGTGGGCCTTTCTAAGTGTTGGGTTGAAAGCCCAACGAGGTCTTGGTCCTAGCTTATCATTAATAGTAATAATAGAAACTATAACTAGCAGGGTATAAATTAGTTACCCCCTCCGTCCCAGCCCAAATTATAGCTCAATCATTGTACACAGTTCGAGACACATGTTTGACCGTTAATATGTTTAGCTACGTACAATAACGACAAACAAAAAGTTACTTTCTAGAAACTATTTGTTACGACGAATTCAACAATATCACATACGATAATATTAGTTTTCATATATCTATTCAAATATGCAGTCAAACTTTAATAGAGAATCGTGTCATAAAGTAGGTGGGAAATTTGGGCTAGTACAGAGGGAGTAATAAGTTTAGATAGCTTGCTAAACGTTTAATGACTTTATTAAAGCTTTCATTTTCTATAAGTAATAATAATAGAAATTACAATAGCAAATGCATAAATTAGTTCATATGTTTAAAATATTAGTTTATTGTTTTAAGAATTTAGTTTAGACTTTTTTTTAAGAATAATTATAGAGTTTACACATAGAAAATGTACAATCAAATCATATGTTTGTAATGTTTGTAATCGTTTGATGGTTTTATTTTAGACTTTCGTTTTTTTGCAAAACTTGCTGCCATTAAAGATATATTACTTCATGTGTGTAGATAGTTTGTTAATTGTTTTAAGAACTTAGTTCAAACTTTCCTTTTCTTGCAAAACTTACAACCATTACAACCATTAAAGATATATTACTTCAAGTGTCTAGATAGTTTATTAATTGTTTTAACGACTTTGTTCAAACTTTTCATTTCCTGCAAAACTTACAACCAGTAAAGATATTATAGTTTATGTGTTTAGAATGTTTGCTCATAGTTTTAAAGACATAGTTTAAACTGTTATTTTCTACAAGACTTATAGCTATCATGGATATACTAATTAGTTCATGTGTCTAGATAGTTTGTTAATCGTTTTAAGGACTTACAACTATGAAGGATATATTAGTTCGTGTGTTTAGAATGTTTGTTGACATTTTTAAAGATTTAGTTCAAAACTTTTATTTTCCACAAAACTTATAGCTAGCATCGGTATACTAATTAGTTCACATGTTTAGAATGTTTGTTAGTCTCTTTACGGACTTAGTTCAAATTAATTCCAGTCACACAATTTTGTCTATTGCTAAAGTATATTAAATAAATAAATAACTAAAACCTTAAAACAACAATCTAATCACTTAAAATTATGAACTAAAAATGCATGTCCATCACACAATTTCATTATTTACGGAAAATATATATTTAATATTAATGAACTAATGCTTAAAAATGAGATCTAATCCCTTAAAACTATAAATTTCATATGAACCACATAATTTTGTCCATTACAAAAAATATTATTAAATAATACAAACTAAAGCCTTACATTGCATTTTAATCACTTAAACTTATGAACTAAAATTTATGTCAGTCACACAATTTAATTTATTTTTATTGAAAACCATGTTTAATATTAATGAACTAATACCTAAAAACTGTGATCTAATCACTTAAAACTGTGAAGTAAAAATTTTATACTAGTCATACAATTTCATCTATTACCAAAAATAATTATTATTTAATGATAATAAATTTGTACCTTAAAATTGCAGTCTAATAAATTTAAATTATGAACTAAAGTATGAAAGAAGTGAACTATCAAAGTAAATATATGATCCTAAAAAAGATTGTCTAAACAAAAATCTAAATTTCTATAAATAATAATTATATTTTAAATTACTGAACTAAAACATTTAAATATCTTTTATATAAAAATAGTAATAGTAAAAATTTAAAAAAAGGAATTTCTAAATGACAAAGGATGAAATGAAAAGAAGTCAATCTCTTGAAAGACGGTCTTTCCATAATGCATGTAAAGACCAAGGTTTAAACTGTAAATTAAAAGAAATAAAGATAAAATTTTTGACTTGCATTAATCAGGTCATAAACTTTTTAACTACCACATGTTACATAATTAAATTTTAATATTGCAACTAAAATCTTTTATTTTTTATTATTCTAATTAAATATCATCTTTTCATAGTCTTTCCCAATAATTTACCAGCGAAAATTTAACAAAAAGGAAAAATATGTGCAGAGACTAGAGACTACAAATAACAAAAGTTATGAAAAGGGGAATTGAATGTTAGTCTAGCAGTTGAAGTCTAGTGCTACTATCATGAGGTTATGGGTTCAATTCCCACCAGGGCAAGGGGAGGGGGATTTTATTGGGGGCTCATTTGAGTTATTACCCAATTTTTTTTAAAAAAAAAACAAAAAAAAACAAAAGTTAAATGTAAATCAAAATTGATGTGGGGCTGTGGGCAGATAGGTACATGACTGGTATACAACTCAATTCCCCATCAATGCATTCGTTTTAGCGTTCGGATGCCACTCACGTGCATCCTTTATAATACACTGGTCCATCACTCACTCTGTACCAATTCAAGTTTCAAACGTTTGGTATTAACAGTTGACTTAAAAATTTGATCTTTAATATCTATTGAAAATTAAAAAATCTAAAATTTTAATATTTTGAAAATATATATTATAGCGAATCTAACAATATCACACACTAGTATTTATACTTAAATACCAATTTAATTTTAGGGTCAAAGTAAGAAAGTTTCGACTAAATAAATAGTTAAATTGCTTATTGAATTGGGACAGATGGAGTATTAGTATTTAGACCATGACCCGCTTTCACATTATAACCAAAAACTAAATTATTTGCCCGTTAATTTTATATAAACTTATTAAAAATTGTATATACACCCTCTATCTCACCATAAACTTGTGTGAGATGTTCTCACACAAATTTTTGCATTTTAAAATTTGAAATTGAATTTCTGAAATGTTTAAAAATCAGAAAAAAAAAGCTTAAATAATTCTGACTCTTATTTTAAAAAATCAAAATTAATTTTGATTCTTTTTAAAAAATCTAAATTATATTCTTTAAAAATATATAGTTCTTTTTATTTCTGGCTCATAAAATAGTTTTAAAATTTGAAATTAATTTGAAATTTTAAATTTTTAAAAATTGAGTATTATTAAATTTATCATTTCAATTTGTTTTGGTAGGTAAATTTATTTAATTAAATATTGAAGGTAAAATAATGAGTATGATAGAAAAATTCACGTAGGTCCATGGAGTGGTTTCAACCACCGTGGAGAAAAAAATTGAGTAATTTCTTTGTGATTTCAGCATGACGATGTGGAAGAGAGAAATTGAATATTCAATTAACTGAAACCACAATAGCGGTTTCACCATTGCATTTAGTCTAACATTACTATCCCTTCCATTTTAATACTATTAGTATTTTCATCTCTCTAATTTAAAATAATTTTTTAATGATAACACTCATTTTTATTTTGAAATTAATTTTCTCATTTTAAAATTTACAATTTACAGTTAGTTTTTCTCTACTTATTTTACCCATTAAATTTACACACATAAAATTAAAGAGTTACAACGTTAGGAAATTTTAGAAAATGGAAGAGTATTAGACTTCATTGTAACCACTTTCTGCATCTTATTCTGACTGAAGTTTTTTTCCCAAAAAATAAATAACAATTGAAAACACATATTCCATCCAGTTTATAACCCTTTATAAAATTGAAAGTAAAGTACTCTGAAATAAAGAAAAAAACACATTTTAAAATAGAGTTAAGTGCTATCATGACCCTGATTTTAGGATGAAAATGTCAATATAACCATGCAATCTCCGAAGGTGCCAATATAACACTTGACTCCGTTGACTTATTAGTCAATTTTCTAATGGCCTAAATTAGTGAAAAAGACGATTGTGCCATTGAATAAAAAAAGAAAAAGCTGAAACTATCGTTTTCATTTTCTTTCTCCCCTACCCGGATTTTCTTTCCTCTGTTTAACTTGTTTTCTCACCGACAGGGGGTTTTCATCGTCTTCTCTATTTAGTACACCGGTTACCATTCCCGATTTCACTACACACCCACCAATCATTTTGGCCCCGCTCAGATTACACCCAAACTTCCACCAATCTCTGCGGCCATTGGTGGGAAATGCTGGAAACCCCTACGACGACTGCAGGGGAAACTGGAGTGCGGAGGAAATAGCGCCGCCATGCGCGGCGGAAATGGAAGACGTTGGATCAACATGGAAGAATGGAGATGGATGATGAGGGTGGTAAGGGGCTATGGGGTGGTGGCGAGCGGCTAGGGTTTCGAGGAGGAGGGTTGTAGGGTGGTTGTGGTTGTGGCGAGCGGGAAGAAGGAGGCAGGTGGCGAGTGGGGCTCTCAATTTTCCAGCACTTGGCTGAGCGGTGTTGGGGTCTGAGGGTGGAGGGGGTGCCGGAGATGGTGACAGAGGTGGTGGCGGAGGTGGTGGCAGAAATGGTGAGTAGGGTTTGAGTGAGGCAGATCAGGTGGTGGAAATGGTGGTGGAGGTGGTGGGAAAGGGTGGTGGCGGAGGAAGTTTCCAGCGGGAGGGGTAGGAGAGGGGTGGTGTCAGAGGTTTCTAGTGAGAGGGGTGGCAGCGGGATGGGTGGGGGAGTGGTGGTGGCAGAGGTTTCTGACGAGAGGGGTGGCAGCGGGAGGGGTGGTGGCGGAGGTTTCTAGCGAGAGGGGTGGCAGCGGGAAGGGGTGGGGAGGGGTGAAGAAGAAGAAGATAGGTGTATTTTAGTTATCAATGTTTTAGTATCTTAATCAAGAGTATTTCCGTCATTTCATTTCTTGTCATTAGCGGAATTTCATGGGTCAACACCGAAATTAGAGGGTTTGGCTATATCGGCATAGTTTTTTTTTTAAAGTTAGGGCTAAATTGACACATACAATAATAAGTTAGGGTTAAATTGACACTTTCTCATATTGCAGGGTTATATTGACATTTTTAGCCTAAAGTTAGGGTTATAAATGTATTTACCCCTTTAAAAATAATGTTATGTAAATTAATACCATTAGAGGGGTAATTTTTATTATTATAATTTTAAGGCAAAATCTTGGGAAATATCGTCTTTCCATAAGGTTATGGAAAGACGTGGTTTAATTAGAATAATAAAAGGTAAAAGATCTTAGTTGCAATATAAAAAATTTATTATATAACATGTAGTAGTTATAAAGTTTATAACCCGATTCATGCAACCCAAAAATTTTATCTTCTTTTCTTCTAATTTGCACTTTAAACATTGATCTTTCCACGACTTATGGAAAGATCGTTTTTCAACAGATGGACTCTAATATTAATTAGAATTGTATTAAGGTGCAACCAGGTTTCAGTTCTCCCTCTTCCTAAATTGAATTATTTCAAGTTAATTTTAAAATAAAAATAAATTCTCATATATAATCCTATAATTAATTTTAACATTCAACTAATTGGTGTGGGACTCTTAACAATCATTTATAGTACCTCCGTTTCTTTATTAGTGGCACACTTTCCTTTTTGGGTTGTTTCTTTTATATTAATATACTTTCCATTTTTGGCAAGATTCCTTCAATTTCATCCACTCATTTTACTTTTTACTTTCTACATTCAATTTCATCCACTCATTTCCTTCACCTAAATCCAAGCACCTAAACCTATGGTACAACTATTAGTGGAACATATGGAGTATATATTTTAAAAAAAACAACAATCACTGTATTTTCCTATACTCCCTCCGTTTCATTAATAGTAGCACCGTAGATTTATGTGTTTGAATTTGGGTGAAGAAAATGAGTGGATGAAATTGAATATAAAAAGTAAAAAAGTAGAATGAATGAATGAAATTGAAGAAATCTTACATAAAAATATAAAGTGTACCAATATAAAAGGAATAATTTAAAAAAAATGTCACTAATCAAGAAACGGAGGGTTACCTTATGACATGAACTAGTCAAAAGTTGTCGAATCATGCGCCCAACCAGGTGAGTTCTCATTCCAATCACTATATAATAGATATTGTTTACTTTCTGTCTGTCAATCGGGAGTATTTGAATCATTTTGACCACCCTAAGCCCAAAAAAATTGTCTAAAATTAACATATATGTCAATATTATAATATGTTATTGGTTTTAATTCTCTACTATGTATAATCAACCATAACTTATTAACATGCAAATATTATAATATGTTACTGATTTTAAGTCTTTACTATATATAATCAATCATAATTTTTTATTATATAACTTCTAAAGATATATTCAAAGTCATAAATATCTCATTATAATATATATATATATATATATATATTGAAGAAAATCCAAAGAAACACATAATTTAAAATAACAAAATGTTCAGATTTTTTATACAATGATAGAGTACTTTTGATAGAAATATGTATACATATTTATTTATTTTTTATATACGAAAAAGTCCTATTTTTGACAGACTAATTGTTAAATGAGGACATTTTATAATTAGTGAGACTAATAAGAACATTTTATATTTGTTTTTATTCATTGCAATGAGATATATACATATAATTATGACAACCTTTTAAAATGAATGTCAACATATAAATAATTACTTTTTAAATAATTTGAATGAAATATTATAAATTAATCAATTTCTATTGAATTCAATGTTGACAAAGTCTTGGAAAAGACCGTCTTTCCATAAGGTTATGGAAAAATGAGATTTAATTAGAATAATAAAAGGTAAAAGGTCATAGTTGCAGTATTAAAAATTTATTTGCAACGTGTAGTAGTTATAAAGGTTATAACCCCAATTCATGGAACCCAGAAATTTTATCTTCATTTATTCTAATTTACACTTTAAACATTGGTCTTTCCATGACTCGTGGAAATACCGTCTTTCAAGAGACGGACTCTTCAATATTTAACGTTTTCCAACTAAATTAATTATTTCACTTCATAACTCATATAATTTTCCTTAAAGGCAAAGTCTTGAGAAAGACGGTCTTTCCATAGGCTTATGGAAAGACCGAGTTTAATTAGAATAATAAAATGTAAAAAGTCTTAGCTGCAATATTAAAATTCTAGTATGCAACATATAATAGTTATAAAATTTATAACACGGTTCATGCAACTCAAAAATTGCATCTTCATTTCTTCTAATTTACAGTTTAAACCCCGATCTTTTCATAACTTATGGAAAGACCATCTTTCAAGAGACGGACTCTTCCTTAAATGACTTAACTTTAAAATTTTAAATAAAATAATATTTTAATTAATTGCGCACTCCACTAGTTTTCCTTAATCCCAATCCGCGTATCTTCTGTGTCCAACCAAGTTGGCCTTTTTCGCCTTTCTGGTTCGGTTCCGTTGTGAGGGAACCAGAATATTTACATTAGAGGTAGCAAGCTACTCAAACACAGGAATTCCTTAACTTCTGGGCCAGACACCGATGCTCAAATTCCATGTAATCCGATGCTTTGACCACCAGACAAATGCTCAACTTCCAGTGTTTTGGCATGTCAAAAGGCGATACCCTCGCCCTCATGGCTCCGGCTGCACCGACACCACATTCAACACCGAGGAGGTAAATCACGGTAATCCATCACCATGAGAAGTTATGGTATATATGCGAAAGGGGTGTTTTACCGGGCTATTGCATATGTGATCAAAAAAAAAAAATGAGAGCAATTGTTTTACCGATGTTTATTTTTTAATTTTAAATTTAGAAATTTAAAATATTTATTAGAACACAAAAGCTGCACTAAAATATAGAAAAAAAAACTTGAATTGAATTCAATGAATACTCAACACTACTATTCAACTAAGGTAGATAAAATCAACTTGTATCAATCTACACTAATATTAAAAAAATGCTTATAACCAAGGTAGCTACATCGATTACAAAAATTAAATTGCTTTGCATGGAGCAGTGTTCGAGAAAGTCTGAGACTTGCTTCTGTCTTGATCTCCACATCCACCCTACTTACTGAAAAGGCCAGCACTCCAAGTTCATTACAAACTTGCTTGACAAAATTAGAGGGAGTGACACCTTGATATAAAATTAAGAGGAGTTAGTCAAAATTTCCACACAAAAAATATATCCAGACTACCAATAGGAAAGACTTACCGGTGAGGAGCACGCTCATGACGCTCATGAAGTAAATGAAGTTTCTAAAAATGTTTGAACTCATATAGATAACTAAAGAATCCTACAAATTGCAAATGTTTTAAGCAGTGAGATTCCGAAATGTTTTAAAGGAATTATACAGAGAAGTAAGGTTAGAACCAAAGATTGACAACTATTCAAACTCTAGATCAATAATGATAATGCAAATTTGCACAAAAAAACACATCTAAAATGCACATTATCATAAAAAAATGCTCAATTTCATATTCCAAATAAGCAACACTAATCGCTCACGTCATAAGCCAATCTGCAACAAACTCGTACATGGTTTAACTCTATTAATTATGTTGCTCAGCAAGCTATCCAACTCTGTTTTTCAACCACCCGCATTTCCAGCTACAAATACGCGATTCTCGCATTAAAATCATACAAGTTATCCGTACGCAATACTGCAACGTAGTAAAAGTCTAAAAGCGATGGCTATAAAACAGATAACGACAAGTCCTACCTAACATTGATTCCCGAGAAGGGTCAATCCCTTGCCAGTAAAAATTTCAAGGTCCGGTGTGACATTAGTTTTTTCTAAATCAAAAGCACCCTGATTGCCTTAATTCGTAACAACAAACAAAAATGGCAAGGAAAAATAATCACACTAAAAAAATGCACAAACACAAACAGAGAGAGAGGAGAGAGAGAGAGAGTTGAGACCAACCTCCAATATAGTGCTTCAATGAGAGTCCCCAATATGTAAATCTAATAATAACGACAATTGTTAATGGAATGAAAATTTGGAGCTACTGATTGTTCTAAGTGTCTGAAACCAATTGGAAAGGGAAAAAATAGGGAGGAAAGGGAAAAAATAGGGAAGAAAGGGAGTATGTACTGTCTGGTTTGAGGTTTCTCATTTTTAGGTTGGTGTTCGAAAATGACCTCAAAAAAGCAATGGGGTTGGGGCAGTGGACCGGGTTTCTTCTTGGAAGTCTTGGCGGCGACAGAAGGGTGTTTGTGGAAGCGTATGGTTTTGGCTCTGTGTGGTCACAGTGGTCGCTAGGTTTTGGGTCGCCGAGGCTATATGATTGGTCATCAGACACTCGATCGGCGTTGTGTTTATCTTTCCCAACTGGATTGCGCGTTTGGCTTTCCCAACCATGAAGCTCAAATGGATGAAAGTGATGGAAGGGTGGTGCTTCTCGTCGGCTATGACATATTAGACTGGCAGCGTGCGCGAGATTAAAGAAGGGTGCCGGCGGAGGAAATTCAACTGGTGACAAAGTAAAAAAGAGTGGGGTGGTAGAGATGGATGTCTCTAGGGGTGGAGGTCATCGGGGGGGGGGGGGGGGCGGGGGCGGTGAGAAGAGAGTGTACGGTGGTGAAGTGTGGGAGGGATGATAAGATGGGAATAGAATAAGAGTTTCAGATTTTATATATAGCAATAAGTTTTAATGGATGACATTAAATTAACAAAAAAAATTGATGGTTCAGATGAAACCAAGTTGGCATTTTAAAGTTCCTAGCACCGACAAGAATGGGACAATACTGGTGCCTATGTATATGAAAAGCAACTGCTTAGGACTGCTTTAAATTTGTTTTCTTTCTTTCTTTTTGGAACCCTAGAGCAAACTCGGGAGATTTTTTCTAAGTATGTAGTGCCGGTACAAATGTCGGTGCTCAAGTGGCTCATACCGGTGCCTATGTATATGAAAAGCAATTGCTTAAGATTGATTTAAATGGGGTAAATCTATTATATTTTGGACCCGATAGCAAACATGAATTTTTTAAGTATATAGCACCGGTACAAATACCGGCGCCTAAGTAACTGACACCGGTGTTAACTCCAATATTTCAAAATTTTAAACAATCCCTCCAAAATTTTGAATGAAATTTTGAAAATTTCATTTTCTCGCCATAATGTAGCACCGGTATGAATGAAAAAAATGCCGGTGCTAGTATTTTTTTATATTTATGTTAACTTTATGGTTTTTAATATTAGGTCCATAGAAAAAAATTGGAGGTGAAAATCACAAAATTGAAGATACCTATACACAATTAGATAAGAGATGATTGTGAGTTCGAAATTCAGGCTACAATGGGTGAACGGAAGCGCCTCTAACATGTTTATATAAAATTATGCTATGACCCAAAAATTCGTTACGAAATTATCCTTTTCTCAAAAATACAAGATTTTTGCTATGTTTGCATAAATATAGATATAGAAAATAAATGATTTTTTGGTGAATTTTGGAAAGCGCTAGTACATGTTCTAGAGTAACTTAGAGTTGATTACTTAAAAGTAAGAAATGGAAATCGTAAAGGATTGCTGATATGTTCCTATACCTGAATGTGTATAAATATTATGTTACGAACTTGGAAGTACAATGGGGTGTATAGGATATCATCACGTTCTTGCGGATTTGAATTTGGAGTTACGAGTAAAGTTTTTACTTTTGCACATAGGTCCTTCCAAGAAAGTTGGAGTTATCAAATCACGAAATTGGCAACACCAAAATACAATTCAATAATACATGATAATGCCTGGGCCTGTCGGCCCAAGATCTATGAACCAAGGCCCTGGATCACCCAAAATCCCAGGATCGCAAAAAAGCCCAAGCTTACCAAAGAAGGCTCCAACAGCAACGATGAAAGAACATATGAGACATGACCTGGCCCACCAGCCACCAACACACCATATAACTAGGAAAAGAACGTGGAAATGAGGTATGTTTTTTGATACCTGGTTTCCGAACACACTTTCCGACACTATACAAGAATTCTCGGTCTACTTGATCGTCGGAGCAAGTCCGGCCCACGCTGACCTGTCTGACCCTTGGGTTCTTCTTGTAGGTTTTGGAGCTGGTTCAAGGCCGACATTAGGGATGAGGATACAACCAATTTTTGCATTAACATTGGTGTTATCTTTGGGTAGCGCTCAATATTTAGCATCCATACAACTCACAAATCATGGAAGGACCACCGGTCGGGCACCTGCCCAACCAAGTACTCATGGAGGACGTAACGCACCAAGAGGAGGAGATTACACTAACAACGACAGGAGAGCGGCACATGCTCCAGACGGCGGAGGAAATGGTACACAACTCTGGCATCTTGCAGACCATTGTCACCTCCAGAGAGGGATGAGAAGAAATCTGAAAGAGATGGAAGAAAGGGAGAAAGCCAGGGAAGCGGACGATCTAGAGAAAATGAGGCATTTCATGAAGCCCACAAAGTTGTATCATGAACATGAGGAACATGAGGTAAAATCTTGGCACAAGAAAAGTGGCGAGGAGACCATCCATAGCGCTGCTAAAGACAAGGACAGTCGAGCACTATTGGGAAGAAGGATAAAACCCGACAACATGGAGCCATACTAGGCTTTTACCAGGAAAAACTAGCACACCCCATACCACCCTGTGAAAGAAGGGGGTAGCGGAGTAGAAAAGAGCAACGAAAGCCTGAAAGCAAAGAGAAGTCATCCAGAAGAGGAGGAAGGGGGTCGTCATTTTCAAGAAGGATTCAAGTTTACACCCCCAAGCTGAAGATACCTCCCAACCGGGGGGTGTATGTAGGAGAAACAGATTCAGAGGACCACTTACACACATTCTCAACAAACATGGCCACATTCCCAATGCCAGAGGCCATTTGGTACAAAGTGTTTGCAACCACTCTCACGGGCGTAGCCAGAGTCTAGTTTAAGAATCTAGAGGATGAAACCATAGACAGCTCTAAGCACCTGTAGAAGAATTTTTTAGCATGCTTCATACAGAGGAGGAAATACGAAGACCAAGTCCAAGCTTCTAGTGGTCAAGCAGAAGCCGACTGAGATGCTGGCGGAGTATTTGGAGAAAATCAATGATGAAGTGAACCAGGTGGAGGAGAGGAGCAATCAGTTCATGGTGGAAACTTTCATAAATGACCTGAAACATGAGTTGCTTCTAAGGGAATGCACCCTGAATCCCCCCAGACACATAGAAGAGCCGATGAAGAGGGTCGATAACTTCAGCATAGCCGACTTCACAGATAAGTGAAAGGGAGAGGCACTGAGAGAATAAAGTCCCCGAAGAGGTGAAGCAAGAGGAGACAAGTACAAGAAGAATTTCGGGGCTAATGAGCGTGAAAAGTTAATGTTTGACAGGAAATTCACCCCCTTGATCAAGATACCTAGGGAGATATTCACCCTGGTAGCAGGGAAAGGGATCTTGGAACCTGCCAAGATGATGAAGCTACCGCCTGAGAAAAGAGATCGACCATTCTTCTGTGACTACCACGATGATCATGGCCATGACACAGATGACTGCACACACCTGAAGCAAGCCATCGAGAATAGAATCAGGAACGGGGCCCTTGCGCACCTAGCCAAAAGTGCAAGAGCCTATAACAGGGAAACGTATCAGGGCCAAGGGAAGTCAGGAGGCAACCGCGCAGGTGGAGGATACCAGGCGCGGGAAGGATGCAATAGGGAGAGGACCCCTGCGAGGAGAAAAGACCCAAGTAAGAGAAAGCAAGTTGCCAGTATGGAGAAGAAAGAAGAATCAAGGGAGGTAGCAAAAGAAACACGAAGGATGACTTTGAGCTGGCAGTCACGGGAATCTACACCATAATCGAAGGGAACGCTGGTGGTAGGACAGTATCTCAGAGAAAGGTGCGCTGCGAGATCACCCCTTAGATGACCCCAACAGATAGGAGGAGACTAGGGCCAAACAAAACGATCTCTTTGGCTCAAAAGACCCTATCAAGGACAGACCGAAAGACGGGGATGTCCTACTCATTACAGTGAAAGTGATGGAAAGGAGGATCCACAGGGTATATATAGATGGCGGAAGCTCAACGGAGGTGATGTGTTGGCACTGTTTTAAAAAGTTGGACGAGTATACAAAGAGGAAGTTAGAATTAACAGACGCCTCATTGGCAAACTTTGTAGATAGAACCGTATGGCCGTAGTGAATAATCACCCTGCCGGTAATAGTCAGGGAAGGAAGCAGGTTCAGGATGGTGGATATGGAATTTATTGTTGTAAAAGTCAACAGCCAGTACAACCTGATACTGGGCAGGCCGTCCCTAACCCTGATAAAAGGAGTAGTGTCAACTTTGCACCTGTTGTTGAAATTCTCGATGATTGGAGGCATAGCATCAGTAAAGGGGGACCGGCAGAGAGTAAGAGAATGTCAAAGGATTGCTCTGAGCAAGAGAGAGAAAAGAGGTGCCGAAACCACCCTCGGGTCGACAACCAGAAAAGGAGCTCACACATAAGCCTATCAACCAGAAAAGGAGAACACTAGTCAGAGAGAAATGAAGTGGTAAATAAACAAGTGGAGCATCTGGTAGCAGCATGAATACTCAGAGAGGTCCCGTACCCAAGTTGGCTGGCCAATCTGGTCCTGGTCAAGAAAGGGGACGAAAGCTGGAGGATGTGCGTGGACTACATGGACCTAAACAAGGCCTGCCCCAATTACTGCTACCCCCCGATTAAATGATTTCTTGATACTGATAAAGGCTATCAAAAAATTCCCATGACAAAGGTGAATATGGAAAAGACAGCATTCATAACGGAGAAAAGAGCGATCGAGTACCCAATTATGCCTTTTGGCCTGAGAAATGCTGGAGCCACCTTCCAGCGAGTAGTGGACAAAATATTCAAGGAGCAGATAGGAAGAAACCTGAAGGTGTACGTGGATGACATGGTCATCAAAGCACCCAGTTCGAGACTTTTGTAGCTGATGTCTAGAAAACTTGAACACGCCTCAAAGAGAAGAGAATGAAGTTGAACCCAGAAAAATGTGTGTTTGTAGTAGGAGCCAGAAATTTTTTGGGGCACATGGTGTCAAACGAGGGGCTGAGAGAAAATCCAAAGAAAGTCAAAGCAATCCTGGAGATGCAGCCCCTAGGAACAACCAAGGAGGTCCAGAGCCTGAATGGGAAACTGGCAGCCATGAACTGTTTCCTATCCAAGGCCGCAGAAAGGGATCTTCCTTTCTTGAAAACATTTAAGGGAAGTGTTGACAGCAATGGGAAGGTGCAATGGGGAGAGTCGAAAAAGAGAGCATTCATGGAATTGAAGGAACAAATGAAAAAAAACCTAACGCTAACCAGCCTGCAGGAAGGGGAAACCCTGTATCTGTACCTAGCAGCAGGTGATGAAGCCATCAGTGCGGCCCTGGTCAGAGAAGAAAACAAGATACAACGACCTGCATACAATGTGACCATGGCTTTGCAGGGTTATGAGCGCAGGTATGCAAGTCAGGAGAAGTTGGTACTGGCATTGGTAATTACAGCTAGGAGGTTGAGGTAGTACTTCCAGGCCCACCCAATTGTGGTCCTGACAAACCTCCCCTTGAGATCGATCCTATCACGACTGAAAGCGTCAGGTAGGTTAGTCAAGTGGGCGGTGGAGCTAGGCGAACACGACATCGAGTATGCTCCCCGTAAGGCAGTCAAGGGGCAAATAATAGCAAACTTTCTGGTTGAGATGCTGAAGGAGAAGGTGGCGGTTAGAGTAGAGCAAGCCGGTAGAAAAAAGTAACTTGACAAGGCCAGATGTGTGGAGTTTGCATGTGGATGGAGCCTCTGGGGTGGAGGGCGCAGGTGCAGGTCTGGTGATTTCAGACCCCGAGGATGTTGAAGTGACTTACGCCCTCCATTTTAAGTTCCCAGCTTCCAACAATGAAGCAGAATATGAAGCCCTAATAGCAGGGATAGAGATGGAAAAAAAGTTGGGTGCCAAGAGACTGCAGGCCTATGGATACTCCATGCTGGTGGCCAATCAATACAATGTGCAATGTGCGGCTAAGGATCCGACAATGATGAAATATTAAAGATAAGGTCAGAAGTTGGGCAACTGGATTTGAGGAGTGTAGCATTACTCGAGTATCGAGATCATAGAATACAAGGGCGGACGCCCCTGAGTAAACTAGCTTCTTCAGCACACACACACCTAACCAAATCAGTATTGGTGGAGGAGCTGGAAAGGAGGTCAACATATGCCAAAATGGTTGGGGTGATAGGAGATGCAATGCAGGATTGGACCACACTGATCAAGGAATATCTCGAAAGAGAAAATCTCTCGGAGGATGGGAAAGCATCAAGATTAATCAAGAGAAATATGCTTAAGTATGTAGTGAGGAATGCGTGCTACATAAGCATGGACATCTAGATGCGCAGACCCAATTAGAACAACTATAGTCCTGAGAGAAATGCATGAAGGAAGTTGCGGCACTCACCAGGGCCCCTGGACATTGGCCCTACGTGCTGTTCGGGTTGGTTACTATTGGCCAACAATGGTGGCCGACACAGAAAATATGGTCAGAGAATGTCACAGGGGCCAGGAACATGCCAAAATCTAGCAGCTACCATTATAGAAGATGTCGAGTATCAGGTCAACACGGAGGTTCGCCGAGTGGGAAATAGACATTGTGGGACCATTCACCGAGGCAACATGGAGGAAGATGTTTCTGGTAGTGGCTCTAGATTATTTCATCAAATGGGTGGAAGAAGAAGTTGTGGCATCCATAACGGGAAGGAAGATCATAAACTTTTCATAGAGTAGCATAATGTGTAGGTTTGGAGTCCCCTAGACCATAGTCAACGACAACGGCAAACAGTTCGCAAACAAGCATTTCAAATTATGGTGTTTAGATTTGAAGATAAACCAGCAATTCACATCAGTGGGTTACCCCCAGGCCAATGGCCAGACCGAAGTGACTAACTGGACCATCCTTCAGGGACTGAAAAAGAGGTTGGGACTGGTAAAAACTGAATGGGAGGAAGAGTTGGCCAGTGTCATGTGGGCCTACAGGACCACTCCTAGAACACCAACAGGATAATCACCAAACATGTTTTTTGGAACCGAGGTGATCATCCCACCAGAAGCGGTAATGCCTAGCAAAAGAGTATCAGGGCCCTTGGCCGAGGAAGAGAATGACCAAGCGATCAGGGAAAACCAGGAGATGCTGGAAGAGTTGAGGGAGAAAGTCGCACTGAAAGAAGCATCATACAAATCCTAAATGGAGCAACACTACAACAGTCGGGTGAGGCACAAAGTGCTTAAGAAGGAGAACCTGGTCCTGCGCAAGAACAAGGAGAGCAGAGCCCAGGGGCAGAAAAAGCTAGATACCACATGGGAGAGCCCATACAAAGTAGCAGAGGTACTGGGGGAGCATACAAGTTGGAAACTATGGCAGGTAACCCAATTCCTCGCACTTGGCATGTATCCAATCTGAGAAAGTACTACGCCTGAGGAGGCACTATTTTTTTAATAACTATGTAGTGTGTAAATTGACTATGCTGGTAGTATGTTTTATTTTGCATGGGTGAGGTGGAATTCCTGAAGGGATATGTTTTATTTTGCATGGGTGAGGTGGATTCCTGAAGGGATATGTTTTATTTTGCATGGGTGAGGTGGATTCCTGAAGGGATCAAATCTTTTGTGAACCCATAATGATCGTAAGGAAATTCAAGAAATGTCCCCACTAGATGTTTTTGAGGAGGGGCAGATATATATATATACATATATATATATATATATATATATATATATATATATATATATGAACCCCAGGATTGCTAGTAAGAAAATATCCAAGGCAAATACACACCTGGCCTTTTCAGGCAGGGAGATGCGCCTCAATATTTAAGGAAAATGAACACATGGACTTTTCAGGCAGGGAGGTGTGCCTCAATATCTAAGGAAAATGCACACCTGATCTTTCAAAGCAGGGAGATGTGCCTTAATGTTTAAGGCAAATACACACCTGACCTTTTTCAGGTAGGGAAATGTGCCTCAACATTTAAGGCAAATGCACACCTAACCTTTTCAGGCAGGGAGATGCGCCTTAAATATCTGAGGCAAATTCACACCTGACCTTTTTAGGTAAGAAGATGAACCTCAACATCTAAGGCAAACGCATACTTGGCTTATTCAGGAAAAAGAAATGTGCTTCTCCGTTCAAAACAAATGCAATCTCAGAAAAAAATTGCGTCTCAAATATTAAAGAAAAAATGCAATAATCGGACCAGGAGAAAGTGTGACTGCCTAAGAAGGATAAAAGCCAAAGAAAAATAAGGAGAATAACAGCTAAAACGATGAAGATCGACACTCCCAAGTTTTATATGTAAAAGAGGGGGAAACAGGACACCCCAAATCCACAGGTCCTGCAAACACACATCCCCGACGAAGAAACAGGGAGAAAACAACACAATCATAACAAAGCAGTAAAGAAACACAAACTAGTATATACAAAAAGAAAAGAAATGACAAACAGTGAAGAAATACATACCTCCAAAGCGGCGGAAACACTGCGGTTGGCAACGTTGGAGGAAAAGGCAGTGTTCAGACCACGATCGGTAAGCCAGGCATTATAGTGCTCCACAGTAAGGGCTTTTGACAGGAACTCCATGCGAGACTACGGTCCGCGAATAACCCCTAAGCTCATAGTTGCGTGAGAAGCAGAGGCCCCCTGGAGCTGAGAGCGAGTCATAAGAGTTGTAAGAGCATCGGGCTTTGTGGAGGGAGCGGTGGAAGGCAGAACAGGCAGCGAAGAAGGAGGAGTCTCAGGAACTACCTCCGGGGCAGGGTCTTTCTCTTTCTTAAGCAAGGTGCGGTGGAGTTTGCGGACCAGCTTGTCCGCATCCTCAGAAGGTGGGTTAGCTGGCTCAGAACTGGTAGAAATAACAATGGCATGATCAGGGCGGTTCACTTATTATTTGTCATCGTCGGCACACAAGTTGGGACGGTTGGATGGAGTGGCACAGCATGACAAGCGGGAAAGATCACCAATCAGGTTGGCCACTGACATGTCTGGAAAACAAAAGAAGACGACACAAGAAGAATTCTCAGAAGCATGAAAACGCCTAGAAAAAGCACATAGGGCAAACACAATAAGCAAAATTGAACAGGGCAGAGTTAGTCATGTACCTTAGAGATCACTAGGACCACCCAGAAGGGTAACACTAATAAGAAAATAAGGAAGGCCGGTGACACAAAGAACAGAGTCACAAAGGGAAAATTTAGACCTCACCGGTAACTCTCCTAAGACAGAAGGGAGGTTGTCGTCGTACTTCTCAAAGTTAAATTTATAAGCCCTAAATGCTTCCTATCTATAACTAAATAGATAATGGCAAGTCGGGGTCGTCCACAAAGAAGAGGGATCTTTCTATGGGTTTAAACATATAAGGTTGATATTAGGCTAGAAGTATATATATATATAAGAAAGTAAAAATGGGGGGTGGGGGGGAGGGAGGGGTGGATTTTTGGTTGGTTTTGGTCCTAAGTTATGAATTGAAAGACAAGCTAATTAGCAAAGTTAAGTAATTGGGCTATTCATGCAACAAACTAAGAAAAAAGGATAAAAACTACAAAAGCCTTGGGGCAATTGATATCCACTTCCAAACCTAATGTAGATCATTGAACCTTTCACTCATTCCATCACATTCATTACCTATGGGGAATGCTATCACTTCCATTTAAATAGATAGACGTTCTTTTCTTCTTAAGAGTAATTCGCAAAGATGTTCAATGACCATTTGCAAACCTCACTGATAATCACTTTATATGTTCAACGACCATAAAGATATTTCATCAGCGGCATTATACATGGGAGACCATAGATTTGATAACAACCCTTCTACCAAAGACAATGTCATTTAATCAAACAAAGCATTCATGAGGTCAAGCCTAGAATAATCAACATTCGAGATTCATTGTTTAGATAAAACCTAGAACAATCAACATTCAAGATTCAACCTTTCATTGCTTCTATAGGATAAATATGAGAACAATCCACATTAACATACTCATCTAGCAAGAATCACAACACATTATGCACAAGAAGTTCTAATTCCATGTTCTTGGATTCTCGTGTCAAAGAGCAAGAAATTTGGAACTTTCCTAACACCCTAACACTTCAATCATACAAACACTTCATATACTCAAACAACTCATAGCATAAATGAAGTAAAACATAGCATTAAAACACATGAATGTTAAATAATAAATGCTTCAAGATAGAGTGAAATAGGGGTTCTTACTACATAGATATGGAAGCTTCAATCAATATCTCCCAATAACAAACTAACCTAGATAATGAAAATGCATAATTAATCCTACAAAAACTAAGAAAAGAAAGAAGAAAAATTAGGGTTTTTAAACCCAGAAAATCGTAAGAGGGGAAGAAGAAGAGTGAGAGAGAGAGGATAAGGTGAGTATTTATAGTACAAAAAAAGTAAGAAAGGTTCTAGCCACCTGTCCATCGCGACTCGCAACCAATCCATCGTGAGTTGTGACCGAGCCAAGTTTCAGCATCTTGATTTCTTTCTTCTTTTGGTTTCAAGTCCTCCTCTTCACTTCACTTATCTTCAATTCTTCAATTCTTCAAAAGCTCAAATGCAAGTTTTCAAATATTCAAAGGTATTCTTCAAAGTCTTCAAACAAATTGTCTAGTCGCACAAAATCCTCTAGAAAAGTGATAAAAGCGCAAAAGTCGCTCTTAACTCTCCTTAGAGAATTTCAAGGAAAATTACCACATTTAGAGCACAAAAGTGTATAAAAGTGAATCCTAAAATTCCTAATATAAAAATATAAAATGGGCACATTAGCAAAAGAAAATTGGCTCAGGGAAGCCATCTCTCCACGACCAGGGCAAGTACCCCTGCCTATTGTGGGGCCATCAAGGAAAGTTACAATATGGGTTTCCCTCCCCAGTACCAATTCTTTATCTACATAGATAAACTTGGTTTTCCACTCGACCCGAGTAGGAAGGTGGATTATCAGTTCTAGCCCACCCTGTTGGAAGTTCAAGTGCATCCAAGTGGGGGGATTGGCAGCGGGATGACAAAAAGTTCTAAACAGGGAAAAGGTAGGAGTGATACCCATCCCCAAGCATAGGACTTCAAACCCTAGGAGAATATGAACAGATTTAGGAGGGATATTGGTGAGGCTCACTTCGAAATATCCCAACACGGACTGAAAGAAGGTGAACAAAGGGAAGTGGGTGATGGTTTCTACATAAACGGCTATCATAGGGTCTGTGACATCTAGGACTGTATCCTTTTTCTCTGGGAGAACAATATAACTATTAAAATCCCCAAATTCAACGTCGTTGCCGGCGAACATGATCTCACACAAGCGGAAAATATAAGCGATTACCTCAGGTGCCACATTACAGAATGCACGCTTCTTGGGTTTGCTAATAATTCTATCCATAACTAAGGAATAGAAGAAAGAAATTGTGTATAAAAAGGGAAGAAGAGGATACCTAATGAACGGAGGAACAAAGAGAAATTTTAGCGCTGAAGACCCAAGGGCACGTTGGAAGCAAGAAGGCATCTCAAAATGATTACGCTTCGCCTCCAAGAAGAGCAAAGTTTATGGCGCTAAGCACACAAAACATGCAATTGGTAGACTCGTGGTGGCATATATGACATTGGAGGCGACAGTTTGAGATATGACCCCACTTTCCTCAAAGATGCAACCTTTAAAAAAAGGGGATTCAATTTTTCCCTCACAAAATGCAAAACGATGCACAACCCGACTAAGTAGAAACTAACCGAGCTATTAGCACCTCATCCTGCGACTTAGCCCAAAGCCCTGCATAGCACGTAGCAAAACCTCGGGCTGGGGGTACTTGATAATGTCTGGGCATGTTGGCCCAAAATCTATGAACAGGATCGTGGAAAATCCCAAGCTTCCTAAAGAAGGCTCCAATAGCAACGGTCAAAGGACTTATGGGATGGGACATGTCCCATCAGCCACCAACACACTATACAACTAGGAAAATAACGTGGAAAAGAGGTATGTCATCTGATACCTAGCTTCCAAACACGCTTTCCAACACCATAAAGGAATTCCCAGTCTAATTTGATCATCGGAGCAGATCCGGCCCATGCCTACCTGTCTGACCCTTGGGTTCTTCTTGTAGGTTTAGGAGCTGGTTCAAGGTCGGCATCAGGGATGAGGATATGACCAAATTTTGCATTAACATTGAACGAAATGGCCTCTAAAGTCAACATTGATTACTTGTACATAATCGTGGAAAATTACACTATGACCCAAAATTGTGTTACCCTATTATCCGTTGCTCCAAAATATATTATTTTTGTTATTCTTGCCTAAATATAGAACTATTAAATAAATAAAAGTTTTGGTGAAATGTTGGAAAGCGCTAGTACATGATCTAGAGTAACTCAGAGTTTGTTACTTAGAAGTAAGAAAAGAAAATTGTAAAGGATTATAGATATGTTTTTGTGCCCAATTTTTGATAAATATTCTTGAATGACTTGGAAAATACAATGGAGGTGTATATGGTAGCATCACGATTGAGCGGATTTGAATTTTGACTTACGAGTAAAGTTTTTACTTTTCACTTAGCTCCTTCCAAGAAAGTTGGAGTTGTCAAATCACAAAATTGGCAATACCAAAATGCAATTTATCAAGAGACGATCGTAACTTGCCAATTTGGGCCTGAACGGGTGGACGGAAGGACCTCGAATCAAAACAATGATTACTTGAACACATTTTTTGTAATTTACATTGTGGCCCATATATATTACAAACGCACCCTTCTACACATTAATTAATGAACCATCTCTCCTAAAAATCTTCTTTTTTACAGCTAAAAAAGGGTATATGAGCATTAAATGCAATTGTAGCACCAATATATTATCCCGGATACCGATGCTAACTATTTTCCCACAAAATTTACCCGCCAAAATTACTTTTCTAGATCATAGGCACCGGTAATAGCCCTGGTATATGTCATTTATCCCAATATCTGTGTTAAAAAAATACCTAATCGGACACTTTTTCTTCTTAGGCACTGGTACGTGGTACCGGTAGTATGCGAACCGATGCTGAATTTATTCATAGGTACCGATATTTTGGTTTATTGTCACCTTACCGGTGCATATGTTATCTATAACACCGGTATTGCCCTGCCAGCAATGGATACCGATGCCAATGTACCTATTTTCTAGTAGTGTTTCATGTGTAGTCATTCAAACCCCCAAATTTATCCCATCAAACCCCCAAATTTAGCATTATTTATTACTATTTCACACTATTCATGATACTACTCATGTAAAAGTTTACAAAATTGGTTTTTGACATTGAAAGGTTCTGCCAATTCAACCAGCAAAAACATTGAGCCAAAAACAATACTCCCTCTGGTATAATATTAGCACTTTATTTTAAAAAAAAAAATAAAGTGTGTGATGAAAATTGAATTAGGAAAATAAAAAGTAAATTGAATAGATTAAAATAATCTAGGATTTTCCATTAGAGGAAGGAGTCAAAATGTTACTTTTAAAAAATCCCAAAATGAAAAGCAAGTCATTATAAGAGAACCAGAGAGAGTAGGAAGTTAGTTGTGGAACAAAGTGAGTATTAAAATTGAACTCAAACCAAGATCCGAATAACGTAACATTAATAATTCAAAATCTAAAATCATCAACTGAATTGAATCTAAACAAAAAAATTTGGACCTAATGAGGACTCAGATTCAAAACTCGTACCCGAAATCGAAACCAAGCTGGACACAAAAAGGAATAGTAGCACTTGGAAAATTTGTCCTGGGACAGGAAAGAAAATAAGTCGAGTTCTTGTCTATATTTTATTTATTTACTTATTAAATATATACAATTAAAATGGCTTAATAAATTAGGTCATCAATTCTTTGGAGGCCCTATTTCGTTGATCATTTTATTCATGCTTATAAACGGGCTTGATCTGAAATTTTAAATTATAGCTCATAGTTTGTTAATGTGATAATTTGCTATCCAGCTGTTCATGATCCCCTCCGGCCCAGTATGCTCTCGAACCTACAAGACAGGCAGACTAAGGTCAGGCAGGCAGGCACAGGGTCGTGCCTGCTCCGATGCTCCGGTCAACCATGTATGTCATGTGGGAGAAAATCTTAGATGAATAGTATTATGATTGTAAAGTTACCTTTCTCTGCATGTGCCATCCCTTGTTATATGCGTTTTGGGGGCTGATGGGACTTCTTCCGTACGTCCTGTCACATCAGCCCCCTTGTTATTTCTGTTAGGGCCTTCTACGGACTCGGCTAGGCCTTAGGCCTTTACATTATAAAGTCCCCCCAACCCAAGACTCATCTGGCAAAGCGAAGGTTGAGGCGTTCGGCTAAATTCCATTTCTCTCAGCCCCTATAAACATGGGATCCTTCAACCTGGCAAGTCACAGGCAGCCAACCTGCTCTATGCTACCTGGCCGCTTCATCTCTTGGAGAGAAAACTTGCAATTTTCTAATTTTGAACCGTTGAGGTCGTGCAGGGTAGTTTTATTTAAGGCACGTTTCGACGGTTACGCTTCCTGCTTGGATTTTCTCCACGCGTCCTCTCTTCAGCTGTCCTCGCCTGCAAGTCCTTGAATTTTGTACCTTCCCAAGACAGTTATTACCACGCCTCCACTATTTCGTCTTCCAAAGAATTTATTGGGTCTGTCGATCCTCTTTTTTCTTTTCAAATTCCCCCATTTCCTTAATTTCCTCTTCTTTTATCGTTTCCTTCTACTTGTCCTGCTTTCAACTCCCCGGCCAGATTATCACTCTTTCTCAGGTACCTTCTGTGTTCTTTTTATCCGTATTTCTCTTTCTCTCGCTATGCTTTGTTAAAATGGTTTCAACCATTGGTTCCCCCAAGGAACATTCATACCGCGACACCACTAACCTCGAATATCGCTCAGCATATTGTGTGATTGAGGCTGCCTTTAACTTCAAGGAGATCACCTTCCATGGCATCTGCGATTATGTCTCGCTGCCGGAATTCGGCCAAACTATGTTGGACATGCCTGAGGGCATGATCGCGGTTTATATGGAAACCCTAGATCACTGTTGTTTTAGGTTCCCCATTTTCTCCTTTTTCAGGCCATTCTGGCCTTCTATGAATTGAGTTTGATTGATCTCCCTCCTAATTATGTCCTCCTTCTTTTATGCTTTGAAGTTTTGTGTCATCTTCTCCACCTTGAACCCAATATCACTCTATTTTGTATCTTCTGCTAGCTAGTCAAAACGCCCACCAATTGGACTTTCTTGAAATTCCAGCATGATGGACACAAGTTCTTAACCGACCTCCCCACTCATGTTGAGTGGAAGTGGCGGTTTGTCTTTGTAGACGAGTCTTTGGTCTTGGGCTTGGACAATGCTCCAGAGGGCCTTCTGATCGGTTCGGAGAAAGGGTGAGAGTCTTGTCCTAGCATCACCGAGATGGATGCTATACAACCCTTCATCTTCCATCTCGAGGCAATGCAAGTGAAGTGTGGCTGCCTCTTGCGGGACTCTGCTCTGCGAGCTGTTAGTATGCCCTACCTGCCAGACGGCATAGCCCCTGGCGAGGGCCCCTCTAACCTGAGTAGTATAGGTTTACAGCTTCTTTGTATTCCTTTTATTCTATATTTGCTTTGTCTTTGGTGTTCTGACTTTCTGTTTCTTTCCTGCAGAGATGTCTATTGTCAACTTCCTGGGGGACCTGTCAAGGCTCCCTCGCCAGGCTGCCAGTTCTCACCTCCCGCCCGTTAGCTGGGATAATGCTGGCACGTTATGTACCAAAAAGTGGCGACCATTAATGTGTCTAACACTGAGGTCTCTGACGGGGAACCCCTCCATAAGAAAGCTCACTGCTGCTCTAGGAGAAAAACCGAGATGGGAGGCACCACTGCTGACATTAGGGTGATTTCTGAGGAGGTCCCCAAGACCCCAGCTTCCCAGCCTGTTGCTCATCTTAAGAATATCACTTTCGGAGCCCTACATGTTCAGGCAGTCCCCTTCTTGCCTCCGTTCACCCGCGGCTCTTCCTCCCGGGATAACTCCGTGCTTGCTCCCCTGCGCACTGCCACGGGTCGGGCCAAGTTTTTTTCTCATGCCCTCCATGTTCCTCACTTTAACGCTTGGCTCCAAGAGAGGTATTTGAACGTGGCTGAGTCGACTCTCTCAAGAACCGCTCTGCCTTGGCTGTTCTTGAGGTATCCCCTTTATTATTTTTTCTTTTGGTTGGTTTTCTGATGTTGTTGGACTTATAAATTTCCTTGGCTTTTTCAAGTTTTCTTTGCTACCCGAGCTGCTACCCGAGCGGTTCAGGAAGATCTTGATAGCCTACAAGCTGAGAACATCGAGCTTAAGCATGGGCTTGCTTCCCTGAAGGCCAAGGCCCAGCATGTCGTTAAGGTGGAGCAGGACCTCGAGTTGGAGAGAGTGGTCACTGGCTCCCTAAAGACTTCCCTGGATCGTGCTGGGGCCAAGGTCGCTGAGCTGAATGCTTTCCATGACTGGGTGCTCACCCGCGGTTTCTTAAGCCTTTACTCATGCGTTATGTGGAGTACCAGGGCCTCTGAGATGCTAAGTGATGCTCTAATGAAGGCCATCTAGTTTTATTCTCAGAATGAGGATGCAGATGAGGAGAAGCTATGGGCTAGACTTGGTGATACTTTTGTTCCTTTTTATAAACATGGTTTCACTGAGTACTTTACCAAGCTGAACCCTGGCATAAAGCTGGTTGATTAGGATAGTTGGGACCCAGACAATGCATATGTTGAGCTGGACGTGCATTCTACCAGTGGACCACATCAGGCTATCATCGCTAGGAAGGCCATTGGGGACGAAGCTCAAGCTGGTGGTGGTGCCAATGGCGAGACGGTCCTGAAGGGCAAAACTTAAACTGTTTGGTGGGGGGGACTGATGATGATATTGCTAAGCCTTGAGACCTTTGTAATTTGATTTTTCCCCTTTCTTATAATGGTACTGTATTTCCCTACTGAGGGGCAAAACAATGTTGTTTTCTTTATTTTCTTTTATTTTGAGGTGTGCATTCCCTTGGATGAACTCGTGGGTATGGGGTGTCTTTTACCCCTTTTTAGTCACAAATTTGATGTTTTCTTTCATATTTGCTTCTATTTTGTCCTTGCTTTGGTTATTTATGCTTGTTTTGCATGACTGATTTCTTTTTCCTTTGCGTCTGGCTCATTATTTTTCTTAGTGGCTATAGTTTGCAATGGCTTTCTCTCTTCTTTCCCTTTTTTCTTTGTTTGGACCTAGCCCAAACTCTCACTAGTTATTGATGTCGGGATTGTGATCTTACCTTTCATTCGATGGCTATGGTTGTGGCCAGAATTCATTTCTTTTGCCCGTTTAACTTTGGCCATCAATTTCCCTGGCTGTTGGGGCCATGATTGCAACTTTAGCCTGGTTCGGGCTTGTGGCTTAACGGCTATAGTTGTGGCCGAAGTTCATTTCTTTTTCCTGTCTCACCTTGGCCTGCAATATTCCGTGTTGTTAGAGCCAGGGTTGCAACTTTAGCCTGGGTCGGTCTCATTGCTCGACGGCTATGCCTTTGGGCGAAGTTAATTTCTTTTGCCTATTTGAATTTGACCTGCAACTTTCCTGGCAGTTGGAGCTAGGATTGCAACTTTAGCCTAGTTCGGGCTCGTTACTCGATGTCTATGGTTGTGGCCGGAGTTCATTTCTTTTGCCTGTTTAGACCTGGCCTGCAATTTTTCGGGCTGTTGGAGCCAAGGTTGCAACTTTTTCATGGTTTAGGCTTGTGCTCGATGACTATGGTTGTGGTCGGAGTTCATTTCTTTTTCCCTTTTTGGACCAGGCCTGCAATTTTCCTTGCTGTTAGAGCCAGGATTGCAGCTTTTGCCTGGTTCAGGCTCATTTTACACATTTTTGAGGTAATTTTCTCCCCTGCATTCAAGTCCACAAAAAAAATGGACCAGGGCGCAGATCGGGATTTCCTTAAGATCATGTCCCTTATGGGCTTACAAAAGACTTGATCCTCTTAGGATTTCTACCTTGCCTATCTTCAAAATCATACTGCCTAGCTGCAGATGTCGAATACATAATCATATGTTATAGCTACTTAGGCATAGTACATTCTCTGATGGACAATGTTCCAAGCGCGGAGGATTGGCCTTCCATCCAGTGTTTCTAGCTTGTAAGCTCCCTTGCCTAACACTTCAACCACCTTGTACGAGCCTTCCCATTCTGCATCTAGCTTCTTCTACCCTTGGACTTAGGTTGCTTCATTTCTCCTTAACGCAAGGTCTCCCACTTTCAAGGATCTGAGCCTGACCTTGCTGTCATAGTGCTACTCCATCCAGGACTTGTACACAGCATCCTTCAGCGATACTTTCTCCCTGACTTCACCCAGCTCTTCGATATTTTCTCTGATAGCCGGGTTGTTCTCTTCTTGGTTCATTCGTTCAACGACCTTCTTACTGGGCGCAACGATTTCTGGCGGGATGATCGCCTTTGTCCCAAAGCACAGCTTGTCATAGGGACTCCCCGTGGCTATTATCGAAGTGGATCGGTATGCCCACAGCACACTCACCAGCTCTTCTTCCCATTCTCCCTTTGTTTTCCCCGGCCTTATTTTTAAAACCTGAACTATCATCCTGCTTGTCACTTTTGTGTGCCTGTTTTTCTGTGGATGAGCTACCGACATGAACTGCTGCCTTATATGCAGGCCAGTACACCAAGTCTGAAAGGCTCGTTAGCGAACTGTTTTCCATTGTCACTTACGATTACTTGCGGGATACCAAACCTGCACACTATGCTCTTCCAGGAAAATCTTGTAATCTCCTTCCCTATCGCACTTGCTACAGCTCACCGCTTCTATCCACTATGGTCCTACAATGTCGATCCTCCATTTGGAAAAAGGCCAGGGCAATCTTATGTTAGGCATTCGTTCTGCAGGGAGTTTTTACACCCTGGCATGCTCCTTACATTTGTGGCATTCCTTGACCATTTTCATTGCATCTGCTCTCATAGTCAGCCAGTATTAACCTGCTCGTATGGCTCGCAGTACAATTGTCCCCGGCTCCTGATGGCTTCCAAAGGTTCCCTCATGTATTTCCCAGATTACTGTGTCTGCCAGCTCATACTCTGCACATCTGAGCCACAGCTCTGTGTATCCTCTCTTGTATAACAACCCGCTCTTTACTGCATACTGTAGTGCTTTTCTTCTAACTGTTCTCGGCTCCTTGTTGTCCGCTGGTAGCATCCCATGTTCCAGGTAACCTCGGAGGGGCGTTGTCCAGTTGGGAACCACATCTTGTATTGCTGCCACAAGTTGGTGTTTGTTGACCTACTTGCTAACTCCTTGACCAACACGGACTTGGTTAAGTGTGCGTGTGCCGGAGACGCTAATTTGCTAAGTGCATCTGCCCTTGTGTTTTGAGATCTTGAGACTCTGGTGATATTAAATTCCTCGAACTCATACGCCAGACTCCTAACCTTGTCTCTGTACTTCATCATCGTTGGTTTCCTGGCAACGTGCTGCCCATTGTACTGATTGACCACCAGCATGGAATCTCTGTGAGCCTGCAACTTCTTTGCTTCTAACTTCCTGGCTATCTCTATAAACTTAAAATGCAAGGAATAAGTTGCCTCCACGCCTTTTGGATCTGATATTGCTAAGCCTGCCCCGGCCTCTGCTACTCCGGATGCTCCGTCCACATACAGTTTCCACACACCTGGCCCTGCTAGGCTGCTTGAATTCACAACCCAAGTCGAGCTCTGTGCCTCTTCGGGTGCTTTCATTTTTTCTTCCTTAGACATTTCTGCCAAGAAGCCTATCATTACCTGCCTCTTCATTGCTCTTCTTGGGGTGTATTCAATGGCATATTCTCCCAGCTCCACTACCCACTTCATCAATCTTCTTGGGGCGTATTCAATGGCTGATTGTTCAGTACTATTATGGGGTGTGCCTGGAAGTACTGCTTCAGCCTCCTCGCAGCGTGGACCACCACCAACGTTAGTTTCTCCTGGCTCGTATATCCTCGTTCCGGCCCCGGAAAGGCCCTGCTCAAGAAATACACTGGTCGTTCTATTTTAGTTTGCTCCCTTACTAGTGCACCACTGATTGCCTCCTTGCTAGCTGCCACGTACAAGTACAGGGTCTCCCTCTTCTTTGGGCTGGTCAAGGTCAGAAGATATTTTAGGTAGGCTTTAAGCCCTCGAATGCTCTCTCGTTGAGCTCCCCCATTGTATTGCCCCTTTCTTGTCTACACATCCCTTCAAAGTTTTGAAGAAGGGAAGTGCCCTCTTTGCTGCTTGGGACACGAAGCAGTTCCTTGCTGCCAGCTTTCCATTCAGGCTCTGGACCTCCTTTACCGTGACCGACGAATTCATTTCTAGGATTGCTTTAACCTTCTTTGGGTTTAATCTTATCCTTTCATTTGACACCATGTTCCCCAAAAATGTTCCTGCTCTTACACCAAACAGACATTTGGCTGGGTCCAATGTTTCCCTGTCTCCCTGAATTGTACCAATGTTTCCTTGACATCCTCCAAAAAGGTCTCATACTGGCTGCTTTTTATAACCATGTCATCCACATAAACTTCCGGGTTCCTTCCAATCTGTTTCTGAAAATGTTGTCCACTACCCTTCAATAAGTGGCCCCAGCGTTCCCAAGCAAAATGGTATCATTCGATAGCCAAATGCTCCCTTCTCAATAACGAAGGCAGTTGTTTCTATATTGTTCTCCAGAATAGGTATTTGGTGGTACCCCTTATATGCATCAAGGAAACCTTTAATTAGATAATTTGTAAGGGCGTCTACCTTTGGTCTATGACCGACAATGGGTAGCAATCTTTGGAGCAGGCCTTGTTCAGGTCCGTGTAGTCCACACATATTCTCCAGTCGCCATCCGCCTTTTTAACCAACACAGGGTTGGCCAGTCAGGTCGGTTAGGGGATTTCTTGTAGGTGCTGCAACCAGTTGGCTCACCTCCCTGTTTACTGCCTCGTTTCTCTCTCTACAAAGCATCCTCCGCTTCTGCTTGACCAGGGATCCACCTTCAAGTCATGGCAGCCTAAATTCTTGGGAACTCCAATCATGTCCTGTCGTTTCCAAGCAAAGGCTTTCTTGTTTTCCCCTAGCCCCTTTACCGACTTATTTTTCACCTCAAGAGGGAGTGGTGTTCCTACATGCACCGACTGATCCCCGTTCATCTTTACTGCTTCCACTTATGTGCCTAGCTTTGATAGGTCGCCTCTACCTATGAATATCCTGGCAGGCCGAGCCTTGCTAGCCTATTTTTCCTAGCTTCAACTATCAACCTCTCGCTTGCGCTTACTGAGAGCAACCCTATGGCATTCCTTAGTTTTCTATTGGTCTCCTTTGACAGTTCATATTCCTCCCCTTGTTGGGAGTTTCAGAAGCAGGTGTAGGGTTGACACAATCCCTTTCAGCAGTGCTAGGGATGACCTACCTAATATCAAATTATACAGGTTGATCGCCTTTACAACTATGAATTCCATGTGAACAGTTTTGCTCTTATCTTTTTCCATCACAGGGAAGAGTATGGTCTCTTCAGGCCATGTTATTCTATCTGTAAAATCCACTGATGGAATCTCTGTTAGCTTCAATTTCCTCTCTGTGTTCTCATCCGACTTCTCGAAACAGCTCCAGCACATGATTTCTGCTGAAATTCTATTATCCACATATGCTTGGTGGATCCTCTTATTCATCACCCTCACTGTTATTACCACCGTGTCTCCTCCCACCGGCATGTCCGGTATGGGGTCATTGGCGTAAAATGTTATTGCTACATTTGGCCCCAATTTCCTATCTGCCGGTGTTGGCTAAGGCGTCTTCCTGCATCGTGCCTCCCAGTGAGACGATGTTCTTCCTCCAAAAATTCCTCCTATAATAGCATATATATCTGTCATTGTGGATAGCCTACTGTCCTCCATCGGGGAATCCTCTCTTTGCCTTTTTCCCCACTCCTCCCCAGCTTCAGCTCTGGAAACCTCCTTTCCTTTGTCCTGCATGCGCTCCTTATCAGGGCTTCTTGCTCTATAATGTCCCTCTCGCTGCCTGTGGAACCCTCCATGCTTGTTCTTTCCCTGACACGTGGCCTTGTTATGAGCCCTCGCACTTATTGCTAAGTGTGCGAGCTCACTGCTTTGGACGCAACCTTCACTATTGTGATTCAAATGGTTGCAATTGTTTGTGTCGTGACCATGATCATCATGGTAATCACAAAATTGGGATTTGTTCCTTTTCTTGGGGTCTTTCTTCATCCTTGGTGTCACGTCCAGTATACCTTTCTCTGCATACAGGAAAAGATTTCTTTGGGCATCTTGATGAGCGGTGTAAAGACCCTCTCTGACTTGTTAAAACTGGTGGGCATTTGTTAGGAACCTGTCTTGGTGCGCTCAACCCTCTTTTCCTTTCTATCTCTGTCTTCCTCAGTCCTCCATTGACATTGGCCACCATGTGTCTCTTTTCTTCTCCTGTTAGCCAGGTCAGTTCTGTTGAAGTTTGCCACCCTTTTCATCAGCTCATCTGTTGTTCCTGGTGGGTCCATGGTGCATTCCCTCAGTAACCACTCATGCCTTAAACCGTTTATGAATGTGTTGATGAGGAACTGGTTACTCCTGTCCTCCACCTGGTTTGCTTCATCATTGAACCACTCCTAGTATGCCAACATTGTTTCTGCTGGCTTCTGCCTGATTGTCAGCAACTCAGAACATGTCTTTTGAAATTTCTTCCTCTTCATGAAACGTGCCAAAAACTTCTGCTCCAACTGATTGAAACTGTCAATCCTCTCATCCTCCAAGTTCTTGAACCACACCCTAGCTGCTGCCGTTAGGGTGGTTGCAAGCACCTTGCACCAGATGGCATGCGGTATTGCAAAAGTAGCCATATTGGTGCAAAATGTATGCAGTTGGTTTTCCGGATCTGCCTCACCATTGTACTACCCCAAGTTTACCAGTATCTTTAACTTTGGGTCCACCGTGGACATTTGGATTCTCCTGGTGAAAGGCAAGCCTCTGTTCTCTTTCCTTATTTCTAGCTCCAGTCCCATGGCTGGGGCTTTGCCTCTATCGTGCTCTTTCACCCTTGGTAGTGGCACATAGCCTTCCCGCCGCTCGCGGTCTGCTGCAATCTCCTCTTCTCTTACTTGTGCCTTCCTTTCGGAGGTGGCTCTGCTCTAGGCTATCTCTGAGCCTTTTCCCCCTCCGGTTGGGTGCCTCGCTGTTTCTTTCTTGTTCTAGGAACAGCTCTGGTAGTTACAAACACGTGCCTCTCCATCTTGCCTCTCCGTTCTGGTGGTCCTTCATCTCATTCAGCCTCCCCATCACCTCGTTCTAAGATGCCATGAATATTTAAAGTACCTCCGAGTTGTTTGCAAGCTCCGTGGAGGTGCAGAGCTGATGTTTCTCTCCCATCGGCATTAGCATCGGGGTAGAGTCTTCCTCCAGGTGGGTTACGCCCTCCATAATCACATGGTTTAATAGGTTTCCCACCGGTTGTGCCTCCACGTCATTCAAGTTGTGTGGATGCTAAAGAGATTATGAGATCCCTACAGACGGTGCCAATGTTAATACCAGGATTTTCTATCCAAATGTTCATGATCCCCTCCGACCCAGTATGCTCTTGGACCTACAAGACAGGGAGACTAAGGTCAGGCAGGTAGACGCAGGGCCGTGGTTGCTCCGACGCTCCGGTCAGCTATGCATGTCATTTGGGAGAAAATCTTAGATGAATAGTATTATGATTGTAAAGTTACCTTCTCCGCATGTGTCATCCTTGTTACATGCCTTTTGGGGGCTGATAGGACCTTTTCCCACGTCCTGTCACATCAGCGCCCTTGTTATTTCCATTGGGGCCATCTACGGGCTCCCTTTCCTGATTGAGCCGAGACGATCTCTGGTTGAGCCTCATGCCTATACATTATCATGGTTTATACTCCATTTATCTCACATAATCAAGAGTACTTGAGTACTATATTGTTTCTAAACGTAAATTAAAATAGAATTAACGTAAACAAGAGAAAGTACACCTCAACACACATAGTGACATAAAGATGTTGACAATGTTTTCTTAGAGCAAGTCCAACAGTTTCCCTATAATAGGGATTTTCATTGATAATAGGGATTCAAATGGTTTTTCAGCTCCAACAGTTTCCCTATCTCATTCCCTATAATAGGGATTTTGATGAGAGAGAATGTTTGCTTCTCTACATTTGTAGAAAGAGAAAATATTATAGAGAATGGAATTTAATGCAATTCCAATTGAATGCATTCAAATCTTAACACAGTATTCATTTTTATATTAAATTTAAGTCTCATATTTTCTTCATTTTTCTGTTCCTACTATAAAGTACATTCGATTTTCAACAAAATACTTTTAGAGAAAACTACTACAATCTCGAGTTCATGTGGGATGCTTCTTTATATACTTTTAAAGGGTTTTGTCAATAATGATTTGATGTCAATAATGATTTGTTTAGAGGGTTGAAATTATTTTCTTTGGTTTATAGTTTACAATTTTTGAATTTTTTTGAATATTGTTACTCCCTCCATTTCACTAATAGTTGCACCATAGGTTTAGGTGTTTGGATTCAGGTGGAAAAATGAGTGGATGAAATTGAAGGTAGAAAGTAAAAAGTAGAATGAGTGGATGAAATTGAAGGAATCTTGCCAAAAATGGAAAGTGTGCCAATATAAAAGAAACAACCCAAAAAGGAAAGTGTGTCAATATTAAAGAAACAGAGGGAGTACCTTTTATTTTAAACTGGATAAAAATACAAAAAGAATACTAATTTATAATTAAATTATACATTTTAATTTGTTATATTGAATTTTTAAAACTAAATGTTAATTTTTATAACATAAACATGGCCCACAACACCATATCATTGATACTGTAATCGATCAAAATGAGTCATCATTACAAAAAGTAGGCTAAACACAAATATATATTTTTTTTAAATTATTTTTTACTTCTTTGGAAGAAAATAAAAGACAATCTGGATGATGAATGTAAAGTCTTGTGCCGGGTTTAGTGGATAGTGAATAGGTTGAGCGTAAATTTTATATAATTCATATATGAGTATGATAAATATATGGCAAACTTTGTTGAATTTTTTGAATGTTATTCGTCTTTTATTTCAAATGGGGTTAAAATAAGAAAAAGGAAAGAAAGAATATTAGTTTCTAATTATTATCTAACTTCTATTTTTCAATTTGTTATATTGATTGTTTTAAAAAACTAATTATTGATTTTTGTAATATATTTTAGAGTGATTAAAAAACAAACTCTTAGTTTTAAATTAAAAGACAACTATAGTGTATTAAATTCTAGATCATGCAAAATGGAGAATTTTTTGGAGTTGAGTCTAAAAAATATGGAAATATTGATTTTTATTTCCTATCATAGAAGAAATTTTAGGGAAGCTGTTGGACTTGCTCTTACACGTCAGTAAATAACTCAAGAAAAATTTGAGCCAAACAAATGCTAAATCTCCAAACATATGCGTACAATGTACCAAGAGAAAGTCTCAGCAAAGATGACATTTTCATAAGTTTATAGACAGTCTGCATGCCTTTTGCCTTAAATGCTGTCCATAGGAGCTTCTACAAAAAAAACACCACCTAAACCTATGGTGTCAAACATAGTAAAATGGAGGGAGCCATTTTTTACAAAATTAAATATTGTATTTTATAAGTTAAAAAAAAGTAATAATACTATGTATTTCAAGGTGAAAATAAAAAAAATTATATAAACAATTTTTAATTTTTTTTAAATTTTGTATGTAATTTAAAAAAGTAATGGATAAGGTAAAAAATAAGTGACATATCTATAATGTTAAGGACAACCCAGCTGTCAACCATCAGGAAACCCCTTCCAGTATCAATTTACCATATACTCCTGCTTTTGAAATAGTACGCGGTACATACTCCCTCCGCTTCTTTAATAGTGACACACTTTCTAAATTGAGGTGTTTCTTTTATATTGGCACTTTCTATTTATGACAAGTTTAAGGTTATTACATCCACCAATTTTACTTTTTTTTTATCGAAACTCACAGAAGTGAGGGGGTGTATATTGGCTCCCCAGGCCTTTCAAAGTTCAATGCGTGTAATACATTAGTGGCAACTAATTACATATTTGAGATTTACCCAAAACTTTCATTTACACCCTATCTCAATGAAGGAAATGGCCCTATAACCCGTTCGAGGACTAACTATGGCCTTACACTTTCTAGCCTCCACACCCAGTGTCGACTTAGAAGAGGTGACCTTCCATAGTGTCCCCTTACAATTATCTTCCCCAGAAGATAATTACTGAACATTGGATGTGTGCAGCATTCCATCACTCAGCATCTCAGCATTCCTCTTCACCATCTGAAAAGGAAAGATAAACCCAGCAATACATCGTTCTAATTGATATAATCAGAAACAGAATAAATCCGCTTAGATCATTACATGCTTATGAGTAAATTCTTCTGATAGAAGGTAAACCCTATTTACCTGCAATGATTATAGCTTTAAGCTCTCTTGGTAATTGAGTAAAGGATTGGTACGTATTTACCTGATTTGAACTAGCCATTTTTGCTAGAAAATCTGCTGCTCCATTTGCTTCTCTGTAAATATGCTTCATAGTAACTGAAATCTGTTTCATTAGTTCCCATATTAATCTGATTTCATCGGTTATGTTCCAGTGAGGTTGCAGTTGTTTGTTTACAATTTTAATGAGCATTAGATTGTCACTTTCAATTTGTAAGTAACTAATGCCCATGGAAATTGCCAACTGTAAACCCGCTCTAACTGCCCCTGCTTCCACATGAAGAGGAGTGGGGCTAGTTAAAAACTGGGCTTCAGCTATTAATATGTCACCCAGTGAGTTTCTTATAATTAATCACATTCCAGCCTGATTTTTATGTTTCCATGAACCATCTGTGTTTAATTTATGGAGTAGATGGGGTGGAGCTGTCCAGGCAATAGGGACAACTCTGCCATCTTCTTTTTGTTTGTGTATTAACAACCTAGGCAGTGTGTTAGATATATCCCATTTGAAATTCAGTTTATAGGCTAACAAAATATCATTGAAGAGGTGTAAAGTTTTCCTAAACATCATTATGATGTTAGGTTTAACACTTTCATGATAGTGTTTGTTCCTAAAGCACCATATTGTCCAAACAACTATGCAGGGTATAATTTGAATCAGTTTTTTATGATTAGGTAGGTTACTGCTATTCCAGTAGTTGAAATACCTATCCCATAGATATGGAGAATGCTTTGTTGGAACATTAAAGACAGTATCAATCTATGTCCATATTTTTTTAATTTCTGTGCAAGAATTAAAACTATGGTGAATACTCTCTTCATCACCTAAACAAAAACAACAAATGGATGGAAGATTGAAAGAAAAATCTTCTAAAACATCAGGTAGTGGGATTAATCTATTGAGCAGTTTCCAGTTTAGGAAACTTATTTTTCTTGGCATAAGTGTGGACCAAACATTTTTTTAAAGAGGATACTCCTGTTCTTTTCTTCCTTAGCAATTCATAAGCACTTTTAAGTGTAAACTTACCATTGCTAGTAGGTTTCCAAATCATAGTATCCTCATACTCAGGAGAAAGTCCTTGAGGTATGTTCAGTTCAGAGATTATGTGCTCAGGTAGCAGTAAACGCAATTGGTTAATATATTCTTGTTTGTTAATTATGAAATCACTAGCTGTTAAGTCAGGAAAAGGAATAGGTTGGTTATTATTCCATAACCTATGAAGAGGGCCAAGATCTGTCCATCCTGAGTTCCAGAAAGAAACTTCCCCTTTCCCTATTTGTAATTTTGAGTTTAGTATGGCTATTTCTTGAACATCTTTGATTCTTTTCCAGGTTTTTGAAGTTTTATGGTGATCGGGGATTGACCACATGAATTTAGACCAAAGGGATTTTTCAACTTGTAGCTTCCACCATAATTTAATAGAGAAACTTTGAACCAAAGTTCCAATATTTTTAAATCCAAGGCCATTTTCTTCAATAGGATAACATAGCTTTGGGTAAGCTCTCCAAATTCTTTTCCTTTGTGAGGTTTCAGAGTTGGATGACCATAGGAATTTTCCTAGGATTTTGTTAAGAACATCAATGATGTGTTTAGTCGGTTTAAGAATTGAAATCTAATGTAAGGGGATAGAGGTTAAGATGTGCTTGATCAAGATTACCTTTCCTGCTTGAGATAACAATTTATTTTCCCAGTTATTTATTCTGGACTGTATTGAAGATATAATACTTGAGAAATAAACATTTTTGTTCCTACCAATATAGACTTGGCATCCAAGATATTTGAAGGGAAAGTTACCTTACAACATTCCTGTTGAGGTTTTAATATCACCAATAACTCTAGATGGGCAGTGTTTGGCAATATAAAATGAAGATTTTTCAAAATTGATCTTTTGGCCTGAAGCCATTTCATAGGATTGTAGGAAACAATTTAATGTTTTAAGTCCAGATTTAGAATAGTTTAGGAATATGACAGTATCATCAGCAAAGGATAGGTGAGAGATCTTCTGTATTGAATTTGGAAGCTTATAAAACTTCAGGTTTGAATATTGAAACAGGAAGTTTAAGTTCCTTGAAAAAGCTTCTGTCATTATAATGAATAGGAGTGGAGATAGAGGGTCTCCTTGTTTTAAACCCCTAGTTGCTTGAAAAGAGCCATATGATGACCCGTTTATTAAGATGGAGAAAAAAGCTGATTTTAAGTTTACCATTATTAGTTCAATTAGTCTAAAGGAGAAACCTATCTGACATAATAACTTGGATAAGAAAGTCCAAGAGACTCTGTCAAAATCTTTCATCATATCAAGTTTTATTATCATGTTAAAACCTTTGGCTTTGGTATTAATGAAAGATGTATGTTCCTGCATTAGGAGTATATTTTCTGATATATCTCTTCCTGTGATGAAAGCTGTCTGTTCAGGGCTAACAATGATGTCCATAATAGGTTTAATCCTTTCAGTAATGATTTTGGTTAAGATTTTATTAATAAAATTACAAAGGCTAATTGGTCTGTAATCTTTAAATGAGGAGCAAACTTCTTTTTTTGGTATAAGAATGATTAAAGTGGCTGCAATTGATTTAGGGATGTTAGTTGATGAGAAGAGATCTTGTATGGTATGTAGCACATCAGTGTTAATGATGTGCCAACATTTTTGATAGAAAAAGCCTGAAAAACCATCTAGCCCTGAAGCTGAATGACCATCCATTCTTTTAATTATGGTAGATAGTTCCTCCATTGTTATTGGTTTAGTGAGTTCACAGTTCATTTCTTCAGTGATTAGTTTAGGAATATTCCCCAATAACCATGCAGTGTTAATTCCAGAAGGATCTTTGTACTCTTCCTGTAAAAGGTTAGAGAAATATTTAACACCCTCTGCTGCTATTTCCTCTTGAGTGATTAAGGTTATACCATTTTCGGTTTTAATTGAAAATATGGTTTGCTTCTTATGCTTAGATTTGACTTTTTTATGGTAGAATTTTGTGTTTTGATCTCCTTCTTTAAGCCATTTTATTCTTGATTTTTGCCTCCAGATAGTTTCTTGATTAGTCAATGCCAGTGTTAGCTTTGCTTTTGATTTATTGAATTGTTCCAAATTCAATTGTGTTTCATTTTGTAGTAAGGTAGATTCTGCTTGTAGAAAATTTTCTTCACATATTTTAACTGTGTCAAAGATGTTCCCAAAAGTGTGTTTATTTCAGTATTTAAGAGCAGTTTTTAAAATTTTTAGCTTGAATAAGAAATTGTCAATTCCAAATTTATTAGAGGGAATATTCCAAGAATCCTCTACTAACTTCATAAAGGTTGGGTGATTAATCCAACATTCTTGGAACCTAAAAGGGGAACCTATGGTGAAAAGTAAGGGAGAATGATCTGAGTTTCCTCTTGCTAGAGTCTTAATGCCAGATTCCTTAAACAAATCCCACCATAGATCATTAGATAATCCTCTGTCTAATCTTTTCCAAACTCTACCTTTGGATCTTATGCCTGTCCAAGTGAAGGTAGATCCAGAAGTTGGAATTGTGGACATGTTAGCTGCTTTTGGGAAATTATTAAAATTCTGGATATTTTTTGTGTTAGGTTGAGAATGTCCCAGATATTCTTCCATAGAACTTATGACATTAAAGTCACCTATTAAGCATAATGGTGAATTGTTATGGTTTAGAATTTGTTTCCATAGTTTGTTTCTTTCATTTATAGTACGTTTGGCATAAATGAAACCTATGAAACAATCTTGGGAGATTAATTGATTATTAAATTTGGTTAAAATAATTTGTTCCTCTACTGAGATGATCTGCATTTTAATTGATTCATCCCAAAGAATCCAAATTTGACATTTTGGATCTGAAAAATGATGTTCAAATTGAGTCTGGAAGGCCACCTTCTTGATGGAGTTGGCTTCCAACATTGGTTCAATTATGGTTAGGATATTAATGTGATGTCTTTTCTTAATGTCTTTTAACCTATTTATGGTGGCAGAATTGCCCACTCCCCTAGCATTCCAGACACATATGTTTAATCCTATCATTGAGAAGATTTGTTATGTGTCGAAGCTGAACGGGTAATGACCATTTTAGGGGTTTGCGTGTAGGTTTTCTTGTTATGTTTTCTGTTCTTGTTTATGTCAATATTATCTAAGTCCTCTTCTAAGTTTATTAATAAATTAAAATTATTTTGTGATTCATATAGAGCTGTTTTGGAGTTTTCAAAATCATCTATAGATAAAGAGGCTGTAAGTGATTTTGACCTGTTTTTGGGCTTGGAGTGTGAGGAAAGCAGTGGAAAATTGCCTCCATTTATTTCTATGAAGATTTCTTCATTACATTCTGTTTCTTCTGTGGTATTATTTGATTCGAAACTTAAGCTATTTTTATGAAGGTTTTTGTGTGTCTGATTAGAGATAGTTTCTGATATGGGGCTTGAAACTAATATTTTGCTTGGGTGTTAAAAAATATTAATATTGTTGTTCATATGATCATTAATAGTTGGTGTTACTGTTTGTTTCATATGTTGAACATCAAGGCCATTTCCTGACTGCAAAAGTTGATCCTCAGTAGGATCATTAGGTAATGTTAAAATAACCACTGGGGTATTAGCATCTGTGTTTGCTTCAAAAGTAACATGCTCAGTACTCATATTTAAAGGTGATGAGTTCCCAGTGTTCACATTATCTAATTGATGAGGGTTTAAAGAAGAGACCTGGGAACCTTGACCAAGGTTCAATACTTCAGAACTTTTCTCCTGTATCCCTTTCTGAACCTCTGAAAGAATGGGGTTATTATTCTGTTTATCTACTCCCTTGTTGAGTGTGTCTTTATTAACCTGCATTTGATTGTTAGCTTTGTTCTTGTTGACAGGTATATATATTTTTCCCTGAGAAGATAGACCTGAAGAGGAAGCTTTATTGCCCTTGCCAGTAGGTTTTTTCTGTTCACCTATTGTTCTATTATCTATATTGGTGGAAGGCCTCCAGGCCTGAAGAGTAGACTGGGTTTGGTCATTTCTACAAGAGGTAGTAGTGTGTCCTAACTTAAGGCACTTAGCACAATATGCAGGCATATTCTCATATTCCAAGTATTGCCAGAAACCTACCCCTCTAAACTCAATCCAAATCCTTTCCAGTTTTATTTTTGTAATGTCTATTTCAACACAAATCCTGGCTACATGTGGCCTGGACCGATTCAAAGTAGCTTTATCTACTTTAACTGGCTTACCAATAATATTACCCAGAGATAATAGAACCCATTCATCAAAAAATTGTTGAGGAAGGCCATACAAAGAAATCCATACTGGGCTTATAGGAGAATCGGCATTTGGTGAAAAATTTGGTTCCCATTTGGTAATTCTGAGTGAATAGGATCCGAAATTCCATACCTTGTGAAGCCAGCAGCGATAATAGTCCTCCTGCAAAGAAAAAAAAAGTTAGTACCTGACGGTTATCCAAAAGTGATATATCTGTGTGACCTTTGAAATCAGCGGTTTGGAAGTCACGTCTGAGGCGATCTAATTGTGGTCTACTTCGAGCAAATTTCCCTATGAGGGTTAGCCTAAGAGGAGTCTTGAGCCTTTCGTATTCGTCGTTAAAACTCAATCCAGGTTCTCCTAGATGTTCTATTGGTTTTTTTTGGATTGAATGGACCTCTGGGTTGGGAAGGTTGGGAAAGATCGGGATCAGAGATAGGGCGTAGGGTTTGTAATAGTTCTTTGCCTAGAGCTTGCTTATAGGAGAAAGCCGGTTGGGGTTCCGGCGGTGGTGGTGGTGGCTCCGCCATTGGCGTCGCCATTGAATCGGACTGGATGTAGGGTTTCAGATCGAGAAGGGAGATGAAATCGCCTCAAAGCAAAGTTGAGAGAAAAAGGAGATGAATATAACCACCCATTTTACTTTTTCTTCTTTCAATTCAATTTCATCCACTCATTTTGCATCTCCTAAATTCTAACACCAAAAATGATGTGGCACTATTTGAGAAACAGAGGGAGTATTATACTTCTTCATACCAGATTAAGCTAAGATTTTTTTTCAATTTAAATAATTAAATTGTGACATATATTTGGGTCAATACATGAGTTAAATAGTAACAGTAATAATATTATTTTTTATATGTAGCTATATATAGCAGTCACACTTATCACGCACCTAGATATATTAACAGTCAGTCACATTTGGCTGTCTTGGTTTGTTTTCAAAACTAGGTTGGTCTGCCCTAAGCGCCCCAAATCTTATTAGGGAGCGTTTGGTTGGGATCAATAATGAAAAGAAAAGAGAATCTAAAATCTTGATTCTCTTAGTTGTTTGGTTTGGTCTTTTTATCATTTACTTTTTCCATTTCTAATTTTACAATTCTCCCACTTGGGGGTAACGTGATTATCTGATCTTACCTTGGGATTGTAATTCCCTTTCCCTCGTCTTCCCTTTCCCTTTGTTTTATTAGCTCCAAAATAAGATTATGCTTTATATTTTAATCAAAATAAAATTACAAAATTATGATTATGATTTCAATTAAAATATTATAATTTTATTTTTCGTATTATATATAGGTCGAATTTGAATGAAACTATAATTTTCATATGAACTCTTTTTAAAGTAAAAATAAATAATTATTTTTTATCTTTATACTATGAATAATAGTTATTATTTTATAATAAATATTTTTTTATATAAATACTATTATTTTATAATTATATAGTATAAGTAATAATATATTAAGTAATAATGTTAAACTTTAACTTAATTAAATTTAATACAAAATTTTAATTTCAAACGTATACTTTAATAATATTATTTTTCGAGTTGTATATGGGTGGAATATTAATAAAATTATAATTTTTATAAAAAATAATATTATATTATAGAGGTCAGCCAAACAAATTCAATATCTTACCGCTATTCTACCTAGATGAAAAGTCAAGATGTGAAATTTTAACTTGGTCTTGATGTTTTTGATGGAGCTGGTAATATTTAGGTGTAATATGGTTCTCGATGTAGAATAAATAATGTTTGATTTATAAAATTAAATTATTTTGTTAGAAAATATTATTGTGTTGATGAATATAATACCTCATGTAACATTTTAGATTTGCATCGATTTTATGTTTTTTAAATAATATCCTCTAGATGGCCATTATTAAAAGATTTACGATTTTCTTAACATCATTATTAGCACATGTTTATATTAAATGAACTACAAATTTCCAAAATCGCATGCGATGTGATATAAAAAAATGTGTAAAGATGATAATATGTAAATAAAACATTGACCAAAAATTATAAATAGATTTACATATTTTTTTAATCACATAATCATATTAATAAATTAAAGATGACGAACTACATATTTTATGTTAAATATTTTTATATGAATTCAATATGACAATAATTCATGAAATACTTTTATATTTTTTAGCAGATTTGATACTCCCTCTGTCCCAACTTATATTACAACTTAATCATTGCATACCGTTTGAGAAACATGTTTGACTATTAATATGTTTAGCTACTTATAATAACGGAAAATAAAAAGTTATTTTCTAGAAATTAGTTGTTACGAAAAATTCAACAATATCACATGTGATAATATATATATATATATATATGAGACATAATATTATCGTATATATTCAAATATGCGGTCAAAATTTAATAGAGAATAATGTCATATAACAAGTGGATAATTTAAACTGGGACAGAAGGAGTAATATGAAATAATTTATACTTATATATTAAGAGAGTAATGGAGAATAGTGTCATAAACTAAGTGGATAATTTATCCTGAAAATACCGTCTTTTAAGAAATGAACTCTATTATTTTATAAATAATGCTAAAATTTAAAAAAAAATCTTCATTGTGAACCAAACAATAATAAAGGGAATGAAAAAAAAATTAATTTCCTTCCTACACTTGAACCAAACCGATTTTAAAAATAGGATTATTCCCCTTATGGGTTCAGTGCGTACCATCCCCCCTATTTCTCCCACCACCACATATGTGCACTACAATTATTGCAATTGACTCAATCAAATGACCATATACCCACTGAACACCAAAACATGAAAGCAACAAGTAAATTTCCAAGGCTCGTTTAAGAAGAATGCCATTAACCAGACAAAAAATCCACTTACTATATAAATTTTATGAATGAATTGAAAAGAATGTTTATTAAACACTATCGTTCTTGTTCTTGTTCTTGTTCATATCAGAAGCAAAAACAAAAATCTAGACTATGATAGGCGAAGACAATCAACAGATATAGTTAATTCATTCCCTGATGTCTGAGAGCGCCCCGGGCATTTTCTGGGCAACTTTCTTGCCATTATTTAAATTGCACCAGACATTATTGAACCCAATATAATATGATGATCGTAGTGCAATTCTCACCAGAGACTACAGGCAGCATGCTCAATAGCAGATAGAATCTTTGCCAACTGAGCTAAACGACACCCTTGACTTCATGTCTGATCCAAACTCAAACTTAAGATCTTGATCATCTACTCGTGGGGGAGTACTGCTTGTGGATGGGAATGAGAAAGCGAGGCGAGGAGTTGACTTGTTGGAGCCAAAAGTGTAGATGGGAATAGTAGGCAACTCTTTCGGCTGAGATGGCACCTCACCAGCCGAAAATGGCATGACAGAGGGCGTTGGTGGCTCTGAGATCTCGCTTGAAGATGTGGAAACTGGAAATGTAAACCCAATACCATTGTCAGTCGACGCGGAACGAACAGGATCACGCCTGCCGACAGAAATATGGGAAAGATTTGGCCTTGTCCCAGGTGTGTGCAGTGGTGGCTTCTTCAACAGCATAAACCTAGAATCATCCACTGAAGTAGTGAAAAGCTCAGAACCTTGATTCCTTGGAGGGATGCTTTGATCAGCTTTCTGCAATGCAGGGAGATATGGTGAGAGGATACATAGCAGTTCAAAAGACACTATCCTTAAGTAATTAAGTACAACTAAGCAGAACTTGAAGCAATTGCCATCTCTTATTATTTAGACTGTTAGAAGTAGAAGACTTGCAGATTGAGGTTGCTAGTATATTACTCAAAGAACCAATATAAATACCTAAATAGCTATTGAGCAGAGATTCCACCAGTAAAAGGATAACAAAGCAAAAAAGTATATACTGCCCAGTTTGACAGCAGAACTTCTTAATCACTTTGGCTAATGTGCATACTGCATATCAGCTTCGAAAGTACACTCACTTCTTCGAAGAAAATTGCATCCACTGATTTAACTACTCTCAAAATATAAGTCAACATCACCATATTAGCAGTTGCAGCAGGTGTCATTTAGTGATTCAGGTGCCTGACCAAACTATGAATTCCATAAAAAAAAAAGGAACTACATCTTTTAAAACCACAATTTACAAAAACAGCAATAAATCATAACTTCTAGCAACTAACAAATGTCTCAAAACTGCTACTACCTAAGCAATATCAAGCCAGGAAGTTATCTCATAATAGAGCCTAGATGATGATTTCTGCAGCATAGAACCATACAAAAAAATTTCTATTAACGTGAAGAACAAAGAAATAATTACCTCTTTCAAACTTGTAGGTTGAAACAAAGGACTCCCAAGAGAAAAAGAAGTTGCAGTACTAACACCACTTTTCAACAAAGAATCACCATTGTCTTTGCTGGAACCTTTAGTACTTGCATGTACGATTTCTCTAGCTACTGCACTTCCCTCTTGAATGTCTCCCTGACTGTTTGAGTTGCCACCAGATGTGTTTCCGTTGGATGTAAGCTTTGGCTCAATTAAACCAGTCCTTTTGCTGGAACTTAATTCCTCTGAAAATAAGGAGCTTGTATTCTCTTTGGGTGTGGCACCTGAGGCCACGGCAGGAGATTTCCTTGCTAGCGTTAACTCATTCATCTTTTCTTGAGGTGTTGCCATGTGAATGTTAAGCTGATTAACTTTTCTCTTTACCAACTCATTGACAGCTGGATTTATGAATGGCTTGTTTCGAATCTTGCTTCCTTCAAGAAGCTCTGGCTGTAGTCTTGAAGTACTTGTCTCCCCAAGTTGCAGATTCCTTTGTGTCTCAAACTGCTTACCATGAGAAACAACAGGTTGTCCATTCCCTGAAGGAATATTCTTAGAATATTTTGAAAAAATAGATTCCCGCGGTCTGACTTCTGAAGCATATTTCATTCGTAAACGACGAATAGGTCCAACTGATCCATAGCTGTTATCAAGCACATCATTCTTGTACTTCACCTTTCATTGATAAATATAGAAATTTAAAACAGAAAAATACATTAGTGTCATGTATTCATGCTCAAAAGAGCTATGAGCAAAAAAGGGGAAGAGTTTGCCTTCAATTATCCCGTGAATCAACCAAGAACAGATCAATCAATAGGTTATACACAGGATATGAAGCACTAAGTCCATACCTAAGCATCTGTTGAAAGTTGACCATACATCAACATAAAGAAGAGTATAACACAGTCATGAAAAACACACCAACAGCTGATGCAGCAATTAGCAGAGGATTAGATGAGACATACCTGTTCAAAAATTGTCTGTGATTGCTTGAAGTGGTTTGACAAACTACTTGTATACTTGTTATGAGTTTGCATCTGAGTTGTCTTTAAAAACAAAAAGCCGAATGGTAGGTTAAATCACATGTTACAACCGTATAAGTGCAAGGGAAGGTAGTTCTAAATGTCAAAATCAATCACAAATACCTTGCCGGTGGTGGATTTGGTATATACACTCCTTGAATATGGAGTTCTGGGAAAATCATGGAGCTGTCGTCCGTCTCTATGATTTGGAGTTGTATAAACGTGTTGTTGAGCCATGGCACCAGGCCAACAGGTCGTCGATAACCTAGGTGCAGATGAAGGGATATACGGTGTTGGAGCGAATTCGTGAGCGAGTTGTTGAGCAGTTTCACCTTTAGAAGAAACACCACTAGAACCAGGGCCATGCTCGGATAATCGACCCATATAGGCCCTGGCAATTTCAATAGGTGATGCGCCAATTTCATCCAGTACCTTCATAATTTTTTCCGGAACATTCAGAAAATATCATAACTCTCGAGTTCAAGTACTTTCACTTGGAGAGGTAACAATAAAAATGCAGATATGATTCAATTTGATCAATCACTCCCAATGGTCAATACTTTCCAACTAAAGATAAAAATACAACCAGTTCGCGGACAGTAGACGGGATAATGGAACATCATACTCACAATCTTGGGAACCGGCATTGGGCTTCTGATTGCGACGTTTTGCAGATCTTGCTTTCCTTTATCTGACGCCTTAGAGACCGGGGTGCACATATCCTCTACAGATTTTCCCGCACTTGATTGGACATCAGTCTTTTTATTAACCTCGACAGCTGATTCATCGGTCCTAGATTTCAGCATCTCCACCAACCTATCGACCTCATCCCTACATGACATGATAAGTACTCAGAAGGTTGAAATAAAAAGCCAAAGGCAAAAAACATGTTCCTGATATAATGTACCTAGTGAAACTTCCCCCCTTTATCAGCTGCTCAATTCCTGATAACGGAACATTGTCCCCCATATCATCTGGTTCGCCTGATCTTCTTTCATTAATAGGAGTGCATCTCTCATTGCTTTCAGCATTTGGCGTTATCTCCAGTTCCTCTTTATCATCTGCCAAATACGGCGAACTCGGTGATACATGGAACTTGCAGGTAATTAATCACGAGTAATCAAAAACAGAAAATCCACAACTACACTAATAACGGAAATGCAACGAAGTGGTTAGTCATTCGAGTGAAGCTACAACTCGTTAAGGTTATTCTAAAAAACCACTAACAATAAATTTAAGATCAAATTTAAGGAAAATAGAGCATTAATTTGTATGATACAATCAAACATTCGCGCATTCCTGGTAGTGGCTTACCTAAATTTTCAGCAGGAGGAGGAAGGGCGGTGTCGGTGGCGGAGAAGAAAGACGGCAACAACTTGGTGGCGCCGCTGGCGACGAGGCGGTAGGCGGGGTCCACAAGCTTCGACAGCCACGAGCCGCGGCCTTGCTGGCTGGACGTAGGGCGATCATACGGCGTCGCCTGAGACTTCCTCGCCATCGGTTTCCTCAGCTTCCCTCCGGCGCCTCTCCCGCCGTCCGCCGGTCCGTACGACGACGTCGTAGGCTTCGCCTCCATGTTAGCCTCGGAGATCAGCGAGATTACTCCGCAAATTGATATGAGGAAACCCTAACCCTTACGACGGAGAACGGCGGCAAGAGAGTCCGAATTCCGAACGTAGCTTAAGACTCCGCCTTGCACTGAAACACTCGATACGACGCCGTACGTTGAACCGGATGCGGAGGAGCTTCTGCCGTTTCGGTCCAACCTACCCGCCAAGTCGGACTGTCAAAAGAAGAGTTGACTAAAATGGAACAGTAGCTTTCTCAAGGTTATAGTAACGGTATTATTATTAGTGTTATGTTATACTCCTCAATTTGGTTTAAACTACGAATTCATCCTCCAGCTTGCTAATAGTCACATACCCCTAGTCAAATTTAAATTATAGTACTATGATAGTGAAGTGTAATCTTTTTTTTATAGAGAAAATATTCAGAGTGGTACTCGCTTCTAAGTGTAATTCACAGTTTGGTTTTCAATTTTTATACATATTCTAAAGAGGTATCCATTTTTTCATTAATTTTCAAAAAAGGTACTTTTTAATTAAAAGTAGGTACCATTTTGGTACAATTTTGATTCAAATTGGTACCATTTTTTGTTGAAAGGTACATGCTTGGGACATTAATGAAAAAATGGGTACCTTTTTAGATCATTTTTTAAAATTAGGTATCAAACTGTGAATTTCGATCAAAAGCGGGTACCATTTTAAACAATCTCTCTTTCATATATGTTAAAAATAGCGATCTCTCTGCTACAGTGTTGTTTCGCTAGCAAAAAAGCATTGTTTTCTCCCTTTTCACTATCCAGCTTCGTCAACCAAAATGCCGCATTAGACCTTTGGTTCACTGCTTCTCTTTTCCCACTGTAATGTCCCCTCTCACTTACAAGTGGCGCCCTGCATGTTCATCATATCTTTCCTAAGTCATGCGTGTACTCCACCTCTTTCTTCCTTTTCTCTCTAGAGAATTCTGCAGCTCTCTATCTCTCCATCTTTTTTTGTCATTGACTAAACCCTACAATGGAGATCTTAACTTTGTGAGATATCTTGATTCTAGAACATTGGTTCTTCCAATTCATCTTCATACATTTCAGGTTTGTTTTATTTTGCATCGAAATGTTAAACTTCTTCTTAATGTGCATTAACTGTTTGTTTAAATGTTTGTATGATGGTGGCTTTAAATATTTGAGTTGTTTGGTATTGGCAGAAGTTGGGGGTGACCAAAAGAATAGAGAAGAGGGTTCTCTTGTAGTTGGTGCAGAAGCAAAGGAGGAATTTTTACTTGCCCTAGGAAAAGTGTAGAAAATAAGGGTAATAATGTGTGTTTGTATTCATGATCTCAGGATTATATAGTGGTACAGAATACCTATACAAGCTAGGAAAAGGTAATAGAATATATTTGCAATTACAAGTAATATTCTAATTCCTTAATACCCATCCTCAAGTTGGAATATGGGGATCAGAAATGTCCAACTTGACAAGCAGGGAATGAAACTGATTACGTCTGAGAGCCTTAGTGAACAAGTCTGCAGGTTGGTCTGAAGTGCAGATATGTTGAGTAACAATAGTGCTAGAGTGAACAAGATCCTAGACAAAATGACAATCAACTTCAATGTTCTTTGTGCGTTCATGGAACACTGGATTTGGCGCAATATGAAGAGCAGATTGACTGTCACAAAACAATCGCATAGGAGAAGTGTGCATAACCCCTAAGTCTTTCAACAAAGACTTAAGCCATAACAACTTACAACAGGTAACAACCATAGCACAATACCCCGCTTCAGCGGAAGACCAAGAAACTGCAGGTTGTTTCTTGGTCTTCCAAGAAACCGGAGAATTACCAATAAACACAAAATATCCAAAAAGAGAACGCTGGGTAATTGGGCATGCAACCCAATCTTAATCACAGTAAGGAGTCAACTGTAACGCACTACTGGAAGAGAGAAATAAACCTTGACCATGATGACTCTTCAAGTAGTGCAACACACAAATTTGAGCTTGCCAGTAAGGAACACAAGGGGACTTCATGAATTGTGCAAGTGTATGAACCGAATAACTACGCTCAGGACGTGTGATAGTCAGGTATATCAGGAGCCCAACCAAACACCTGTACTGCTCGGGATCATGGTAAGCTGGATCCTCAACAAGCGCCCGATCATGTTGTTACTCCATCAGAAAGTCAGCCTATTTAGAAGCAGATAAACCTGTATTAGATAAAATGTCGAAGGTATATTTCCTTTGCGAAAGAAACATCCCCTCTGGTCTTCTAGCAATCTCTATACCAACGAAATACTTAAGTAAACTAAGATCTTTCATATGGAAACAAGAACTTGAGTATTTCTTAAACTCAGAGATGAGCGCAAAAGAGCTACCAGCCATGACCAAATCATCTGCATGAACCAGAACATGCAAAGAAATCAATCCGCGAGAAAAGACAAACAAAGAGTAATCTACCTTACTCTGAACAAAACCAAATGCTCATAAAGCCTAAGCCAATTTGGAAAATCAATTTCTATGAGCCTAGCGAAGACCATAAAGAGATTTTTGAAGGTGACATACCTGACCATGGGGCACGCTATAGCCTAGTAGGGGTTGCATAAATACCTCTTCATGCAAATCGCCATGCAAGAAAGAACTATGGACATCTATCTGATGTAATTCCCAACCATAAATGACCGCAATAGATAAGAATGGGTGAACATAACTCATCTTCACAACCGGAGCAAATATCTTAGTATAATCAATCCCTTCAACTTGGCAATTCCCGAGAACCACTAGGCACCCCTTATGATGTTCAATAGTACCATCTCACTTAAACTTCGTCCGGTAAACCCATCTGTAACCAATCACCTTCTTATCTAGAGGCAAAGGGGCCAAAGTCCAAGTCTGATTGCACTCAAGCGCGGTAAGCTCTTCAGCATAGCATCTCGCTAATGAGCATGCTGTGATGCCTCGAAATAAGTGGTGGGATCTGCACTAGATGTTATTGCATCCAAAAATCTAAAATGCATGCTAGAAAAATTATCACAATTTACATAATTAGTTAGAGGATAGAGAACACCTGAGGATAGTAACGATGCATGAGTGAACGTAGCAGTAGGGGGGTCTTCAGTAGTAAGAGCACAGGTATAATCATCACAATCATAATCTTTCAAAAAATGAGGAGGTCGCCGAGCACGGATACTCTGTTTGATAGGTGGCAACTCGGTGGCGGAACTATTCGGAGCTGGAGATGCAATGGAAGGAGGTTGGGCAGACTGCACGTGAGGCGCATGCCACTCTGTCACTGGAGGTGTATGAGGTGGCAGCATCCTTGACAATGCAACGCCTGCCAGGGCCGAAAGTAGAGTTTAGTGGTCTTGGTCGGGATCCGGCGATAGAACCTCATCCATCGGGGATGAACCAGTGAGCGCAGGTGAGTCGATGCCAGTGGCGGCCGGCATAAATGAGCCGACGACAGTCGGCGGTGGAGTACCCGTGGTTACCGACATCAAAGAACCGTTGGTGGCCGGCGATGGGCGATCAGTGGTGGTCAGAGGTAATGGGCCGTGCGACTCTGGTAGCGGCAATGAGGAGGCCGGCGGTGAAGTGGTGATGCCATCAGGGTCTTCTGATGTGGCCAATATCAGAGTTGTGAAATACGGGAACTGGTCTTCAAAAAAATCTGCATTCCGACTGGTAAAGATTACACTGGATTCCTGGTCAAAAGGCGATAGCCTTTCTTTCTGGCAGGGTAACCAAGCAACAAACAATGTTGACTTCTTTTTGGTGCAAACTTGTCATGATGGGAACATGAGCAGCAAAACACAAGCATCCAAAAACTCTGAAGGATGAGTAATTTGGAGCTTGCCCATAGAGAAACTCAAAGGGAGTATGACCATTGAGATGCTTCGTCGGTGTCCGGTTAATCAGATAAGCAACAGTAAGAACACATTCTCCCCAAAAAACAGCTGGAAGTCTGGTTAGAAACCGTAAGGCACGCACCACATTGAGTAAATGCCGATGATTTCTTTCAACTCGACCATTCTATTGTGGTGTATCAACCATAGATGTCTCAATAATGATCCCAGATGCGGCAAAATGAGATTTCAAAGGCAAAAATTCAGTTTTGTTATCAGCCCGAACACGCAGTATGGTTCAGCCCCATTGGTTCTTCACCAAGGCACAAAATTCCAAAAATCTAGAAGCTACTTCTGACTTAGCCACTAATAAATAAACCCAAACATGTCGGGAATAATTATCAACTATAGTTAAAAAATAAAATGCACCACTAGAAGATGGTGTTTTATAAGGACCCCAAATATCACAATGTATGAATTGAAATAGTGCAATAGCATTTGTAGAACTCAATGGAAAACTATGTCTAGTTTTTCTCTATAACATATAGAGCAAGGAACACAAGTCTAATTAGTGCTATAATCAATAGAAGAAACATAAGACAACACCGTAGAGGAAGGATGCCCAAGATGCCAATGTCATAAATCAGAAAAAGACACAGAAGCAACTGTCGAAAGTGAGTGCGGGCTAGGATGATCACGAGTATCCAACAGATGAAGCCAACCCCCCCCCTTTTCTGTTCACCCACGCCAATCACTTTCCTCGTACTGATTTTCTGTAAAATGCAATAGTTTTCAATAAAAAAGCTAGACATTTTAAGGCAAATAACAATCTAGAGCATGATAATAAGTTGCACCGCAGAGTAGGTATATATAGCACATGAGTAAGAGTGACAGCAACAAAGCAAATAGAACCATATTGGGTAGTATATGACATAGAGCCATTGGGCAGACAACATTCACATTGTCAGTAGCAGCAGTAATATCAATAAAAGAACCCTTCTCACCGGTCATATGATATGAGACTCCCGAATTAAGTATCCAGGGCAAAGTAAACTTACCTGACCCATTGTCAGTAAGAGAATTGAACTGATTAAATATATGCATGGTCGTGCTCCAGTGGTCATCAGACAGAGCGGGGTACAAAATCAGATCGGGTAGGAAAGCGCCAAAGGAAGGCGGCGACAATGCAGCGCCGGTGAACGTCGATGAGAGTGGAAGAGCTGTGGCGGATTCTTCATTCATAGTGGTGGAAGTTGGCTGAGAGGCTAGCGTCATCCTCTTGGCGGTGCTGGCTTTCTCCTTCAACTCCTTGAACCATTCTGGTACACCAATGATCAAGAAACAGGAATCTTTGTTGTGACCCTTGCGATGACAATGTGTACCAACAAGATTCTTGCGGTCAGATGCAGAAAGAGCAACTGGTGAAGAACTTGTAGGTGGTGGGCATCGTGCAGCATATGACATGGAGTTAGAAGAAGGCTCGCGAGCTCGGATAACAACTCGATGATTCTCCTCCTGGGAAACAAGGGCATACACTTTGATGGCAGGTGGCATCGGATCAATGCTCATGATATGTGATCGCAATGCGTGAAAGCCTTCATCGAGACCAGAGATGAATTGATAGATCAAATCCTTTTTTTCTCTCTCTCTCTCTCTCTCTCAGAAGAATCTCGAGGAGGCACAGTGCCTTGCTCTCTTCAAAGTCACAAACTAGAGGAGGGCGCATACAATGGCAGTATGCAAACAACTTCTTCAGTTTTCCAAAGTAAATTTCGATGGGCTGGTCATTCTGCCTGCAACTCTGAATAGCCTCTTGCATTTGCCAAACCTTCATACCATCACCAAGAATAAATCGTGTCTTCAGGTCACCCCACAATTCCTTAACTATGGAAAACAAGCTTGTAGAAGATCTCAACACCGGATCCAGGGTTTGCAAGATCCAGTAGATAAAAGTAGCATTAACCCCAAGCCAATTAGCTGCATCAGGATGACCATCTTGGGGTTTGGTAATAGATCCATCAATGAACCCAATCTTATTCTTAGCAAGGAATGTGCGCTACATCGCGTCAGACCATTCAATGTAATTTCCTTGACCTTTCAACATGTTCAGTATAATTTGTAGACCTGGACCATCACCAGAGCCAATAGAGTAAGGATCAGTCGACAGACGACCAATATGTACAATAGTCCGAGGGCCAGTTTGCAACTGCAACTGATTCAGTGAAGTCGCAATCACATCATAACCACTCATATTCTGAAGCTTTGGAACCTCAGGTGCATCATCAATATGAGCATGTTCTTCAGAAGCAGACATCATGCAAAATCAGGTACAGATCAGCAGCAGGTGCAACAATCGGCGGCGGATCTGATCGACATCGGCACGTGACGGGAACGCAGCTACGCGTGAGCTTCGAGATCAGCGTACGTGGCTTAACGCATGGACTGATCGGATCAGGAGAGGCGGCGCACGGATTACCACAACTATACGGTGGCGGTGGCGGTGGCGGTGGCGATCGGCGAACGGAGAACGGAGCAAATAGCGGCAACTGTGCTCTGGCGCGTGGATTGACACGCGGCTTGACGGCAATGGCGGTGGCTCGGAAAGACTGCGGAATATTTTCTTAGGGTTTCAGGATTTTAGGCTCTGATATCATGTAGAAAATAAGGGTAATAATGTGTGTTTTTATTCATGATCTCATGATACATTATATAGTGGTACATAATACCTATAAAAGATAGGAAAAAGTAATAGTATACAATTACAATTACAAGTAATATTGTAATTCCTTAATAAAAATGGTTCGCATTAAATGGATTTTGCGCCCATAAATGCCCCGTTGGATGTTTATTGATAGTGGTCGTGTTGTTAGCAATTTTGTTGCTCCGGTAAACATTTTTTCGTTTATCTTTTTGCATAACTTTGGGAATTTTGATGACCATGGAATGACCTAAAATCCTCTCGCAGGCTCCGAGGAAGGAACCAATGGCAGTTTATGAGGATGGAAACCAGACAAGGAGTTTCCAATACGTTTTTATTTGGTAGGAATTTTTGGAATTTAACTCTACTTATCTTTTCTACTACGTTTCATGCAATTAGTCTGGTCCTGTTTTTCACATCACGATTTTCCTCTGTTTGGTTTGGACTTAAGCTTAACTATTTTTTATTAAATTTAAGAAAAAACAATACTTTTATAACCCTACGTATTTGACATAGAGTCCGTCTCTTGAAAGACGGTCTTTCCATAAGTTATGGAAAGACCAAGGTTTAAAGTGTAAATTAGAAGAAATGGAGATAAAATTTTTGGGTTGCATGAACCGGGTTATAAATTTTATAACTACTACATGTTGCATACTAAAAGTTTAATATTGCAACTAAGACCTTTTACCTTTTATTATTCTAGTTAAACCCCGTCTTTCCATAAGCCTATGGAAAGACCGTCTTTCCCAAGACTTTGCCTTTGACATATGTGTCAATATAACCTTTCAATATTAGAAAGTGTCAATATAACCTTATCTGGTCAGTGAAAGTACCAATATAACCCTAACCCTCTCCGGCAACTTTTAGCCGGAATTTTATAAAATTACATGTTTGTCCTTCTGAAAAAAAATTTAAAATACTAAAAAAATGAAATGACGTTATTACCCTTAGACTCATCAATACGTCGGACCGCTGCCGGAAACTTATAGGGTTATATCACCACATTCCTAAAACTTATAGGGTTAAATCAGCATATTCCTAAAACTTTTAGGATTATATCAGCATATTCCTAAAACTTTTAGGATTATATCAGTACATTCGTAAAACTTATAGGGTTGTATCAGTACATTCGTAAAAAGTGTAGGATTATATCAGCACACACTATCGAATATATACGTTTTAATGATATTTTGTGTATTTTGTTGTGTTTAGTCTGGATTGATTATTGGGTAATCTTTGGTGTTGTGTGTGGTTGTTATTTTACCGTATTTTTTAACCTAGGGTTTTTAATGTTGATAAGTTTTGAAATGAGTCTATGATATGTGATAATGGTGCTTAATATGAATGATGGTATCACGATGTCGAATTTTATGGTGTATAAGATATTGTTATGGTGTGATAATGGTGTATATGATGATATGGTCGTCCGTTAAGGCCACTCGATTACCACACACTTAACGTTTATAATATGTACTGATATAACCCTATAAGTTTTAGGAATGTGCTGATATAATCCTACAAGTTTTAGGATTGTGCTGATATAGCCCTATCAATTTTCATAATGAGCTGATATAACCCTATATGTTCCGGTGGCGGTCCAGTTGTGGTCCGGCGGCGGTCCGGTGATGGTCCGGCAAACTATGAGGGTAAAATTCTCCACCTAATTTCAGATTTTATCCTAGGGTATTTTGGTCAATTTACATAGAGTCAATGCCGAAAAATCAAAGTCAACGTCAAAAATGGGGTCTGAGGGTTATATTGGCACTTTTATTAACTAGTTAGGGTTATTTTTGCACTAAAAATTATCTCAAGGTTATATTGGCATTTATTCAAATAAATATGGTGATATTGGCACTTATCCCTAAATTTTAATTTCATCATTCTTGACATTTTCTTGAACTTAAGCAGAATATATGCATGCTTCTGTTTTTTTTCGGATCTTTAGTGATATGGCTCCAAGGTAAATCCTAAAACGGTGTATAAGGGACAACTTGACTGATGCAGCATCAGCGGAGCGTAGGTTTAGAATGGATCTTAGGTTTAGAATTTGGTTTTAGGGTAGGAAAATTATAGGTTTATGGCTGTAGATTAAAGGAAAAAATATGTGAGAACTAAAGAAAATAAAGATAAATTTAGGAATCACTCCTAAACCCTCGGCATCACACCTTGGGATCTTTTAGGTGTCGCACCTAAAAGTTGAATTGCGTCACACAACTCATCAGCACGATGTAAATCACAAGAACATTTATTAATCTAAATCTTATGTCTATTCCTCCCTAAGGATACATTATTTATACCTAGAAAAGTAAATCCTAATAAGAAACTGAATTCCTTCTAGTTTTCCTAAACCAGAATGAAAACTGATTCCTAATGCTAAAAGGAAATAGTAAAGTCTGATGCTGAAAAATAATGAAATAAATTAGAAAAACCTTCTATACACCTAGAGAAGTTCCCGGGTAGCTTCATTCTCATCTAAGGCATGCCATGTTAATGCATGAGCATGAGAATTTCCTTTCCCCCTTCTTTTATAAACCTTAGTAATTTTACTCCAACAATCCCCATCATTTCTCCCCAGATGAAAGAACTCGACTCCGGTGAGTTAATAGCATGGAACCTGATGTGTCCATTTTATGTGCATATTTTGGGACTTTTTGGGATCACTTTTGCTCTCTTTTGTCAACTAGAGCTTGTGTTTTACCTTCAAATTCTCTTAGGAGGGGTAAGATAGAATTTTACGCTTTTTTACCTTTTCTAAGTGGATTTTGTGTGACAAGGAAATGACATCAAGACTTGAAGATTGAAGGCTATTGAAAATCATCTTTTGAAGACTTTGAAGATTTTCTTTGAAGATTTGAAGATTTGAAGACTTGAAGGGAAGAAACTTGTTGTGGTGAAGTGAAGGAGAAGCCAAGAAGAAGAAAGAAATCACTTGAGGATTCTGGGAACACTTCGCACCGTGCGATGAACGGGTGGCTAGAATTCCACCTTATTTTTCTTGTACTATAAATAACACTTTATCTCTTCTCTTTCCTCACTTCTCTTCCAGCCGTTTTCCCCTCTTCCAAACCCTAGTTTTCCACCATTTTCATCCTTGTTTTAGTTTGATTAATTTTTGGATTATTGTTGTTAATTAGTATAAATTGTAGTAGCTAAACCTAGTTCTTGGGAGCAATTGATTGAAGCTTCCAAACTTATGTGTTGAGATTCTCTATTGTCTCATTTATGAACATTTATTGGAGAGCATTTATTATGTTATTAATGTTGTGTTTTGCATCATTTATATTATGGGTTGTTTGAGAATATGAAATGTTTATATGATTGAAATGTTAGGGTGTTAGGAAAGTTGCAAATTTCTTGACTCTTTTGGCATGGAAATCTAAGAACGTGAACTTAGAACTTCTAGTGTATAATGTGTTGCAATTCTTGTTAGATAAGTATGTTAATGTGGATTGTTCTCATATTTATTCTATAGATACAAAGAAAGGTTGAACCTTGAATGTGGTTGGTTCTTGGGTTATCCTAGTAAATGTTTTGTTTGGTTAAATGACTATGTCTTTGGTAGAAGACTTGTTGTTATCAAACCTATGATCCTTCGTGTGAAATGGCGTTGATGTAATACCTCTATGGTCTTTTTTGCCTAGGGTGATCATCAACGAGGTTTGCAAATGGTCGTTGTTTGTCTTTGCAAATTACTACTAAGAAGGAATGAAAGTTGATCTTCGAATAAGAAGTGGTAACATTCCTTATAGACAATAAATGTAATTGAATGAGTGAATGAATCTAGGATCCATAAGAGGTTTGGAAGTGAGGATCAATTGCCCCCAAGGCTCCGTTAATTGTAGATTTAATCATCTTTTTAGTTGTTGTTGCATGATTAGCATTGTTCTTTTGCTTTTCTAGTTGTTGTCTTTCAATTAATAATTTATGACCAACCCCCCCCCCCCCCCCCCCCCCCCGCCATTTACATGCTTTTCCACTATATATGTTTAAATACTTGGAAAAATCTCTCTTCTTCGTGGACGACCCCGACTTGTCAGTATCTACTTAATTGTAGATAGAAAGTATTAGGGCTTTAAAATATAACTTTGAGAGGTACATCGACGACCTCCCAGAACCTCTCATAAAAGTCCAGGTCTAACTTCTGAAATTCAGCATATGTGATCCATGTGCAATCTTCTTGTGGATGTCCCTTCCAATGAACAAGATATTTCTGATAACCACCAGTTCTAGTTGACACAATTTGGTGATCAAGAATATCATAAATCTGGTCACGCATGGGTTTGAAAGATGGAAGAAAAATTGTAGGATATTTCTCTATAATTTTATCATTTTGATCAGGATAAAGAGTCAAGTCTTCAACATTAAAGACATTGCTAATCCCCATATCTTCTGGTAGCTCAAGGACATAAGAATTTGAGCTAATTTTCTTGAGAATCTTGTAAGGCCTCGCACGCTTAGAATGAATTTTCTTGTAAGATCCTTTAGGAAACCTTTCTAGACGAATACTGACCAACACTTCATCTCCTTCTTGAAACTCTACAAATTTCTCCTTAAATATGCATGAGTTTTGTACTTCTCATTGCTTATAGTAATCTCACGATGAACCTCATCAAGAATATCTAGAATATGTTTAGAAAATGCTTCAACTTCGATACTAGGACAAGCTTGTGAAGGTAGCGTAACTAAATCCATATGATTTCGTAGATTTGCTCTAAGCACGATATGAAAATGACTAAAACCCGTAGACCTGTTGACTAAACTATTGTATGCAAATTCAGAAATAGGCAAGATTGTATCCCAATTAGATGTTGATTGGGTGTATTTTATACACACATTTTATATACGTTTATGAGCTTCTTTTTTCCATTTGATGTGCGTGTAGGTGTGTTTTTGTGCAGGACATCATCAGATTGTGTGATGAAGATGAGGAGCAATACACTATACTCTTTTCCCCTTAACCGTGATTTTTTCTCACATGGTTTTCCCGGTAAGGTTTTAATGAGGTAGTGTGCTCCAATGGAAAATGTTCTTATTTTACATTCTGATGAGCGATATGAGACATTATTCCAGGATGGAAGCTCAGAAGCAAGTGGATCGTGCTACGAAGAATTTGGGCTCAATTGGGTTCATGTGAAGAAGTTTAAATTAAAGAATAGGGGGCCCAATATGAAGACCAAATTAGTTAGCTCAATATTATTTTCCTTTTCTTAGTTGGTTTTGTAATTAGGGTTAGGCTAAGATGACTATAAAAACCCAGCCATAGCATTGTTTTGGGGAAAATGCAAATATAACTTTATATGCTGAAGAAAGTGCAGATATAACCCTCAACTGTTTTTTAGTGCAAAAATAACCCTGACTATTGAATAAAAGTGCAAATATAATCCTCCGACCATGATTCCAACGTTGACTAACAAGTTCCGACCATTGACCCACTTAAAAGACTAAAATACGTTTATGCCCCAAGCCTTTAATGAGAAAGATAATTATGCCCTTATTAACGTGGGCCCCACAAAAACTATATAAAACTTTCTTCGTTTCCAAAAATCTTTGTCACCGTTCCTCTGAATATCATCACCGTCAGCAATGATAAACCAAGGTGGTCGCACCGTGTTCTACCTCCCACCACTCCTGTCAACCTCCCCCACACCACCACCACCGTCCCTCTGAACCTAGCTCCCTCTGAATATCATCCCGTTCCTTTGAACCTAGCCACACCTCCTGCCTCTCCCCCGCCACCACTAGCCACCCCTCCCATCATGGATTGTGATGGTTACCGACGATGGGGGAACGATGCAAATGCAGGAGGGACGACGTCGGAGAGGGGAAAGAGTCTGCGAATCAGAGACAACAAACCCAACAGAGGAGGTGAAATCTGACAAAGAGACGGAGATGACTGTCAAATTTGGGATCAAAACGGTGTTCTTCTCCACCACCTAGGCCACATTGCCGATGGGGGTTCCGAGAGATGAGCGTACAATTAAATCGAGGGTAGCGTTCTGCGCCAGTGAAGAGAGGGAGCAGAGCGTACAATGGAGGAAAGAGTTTAATTCGGAGTTCCGACATATGGCGCTATGGAAGTCCCAGAAGCAGTGGGACGATAGAAGGGATTTCCGCTGGAGTGCCATTGATAACTTGGTCGGTTTCTACAGAGCAATTTTGCAACGAAAGCTGATGTGAACGTTCACTTTTGCAGAGATCTTTGGTTGGGAACGGATGGAACGACGAAAAGAAAGAGAAAGAGATCGACGGGAGGAAGGTAAAGCAATTAGGGTTACAAATTTTTGGGGTCAAAATAGTTAATTTCACTTTTTTCTTTTCCTTTTTTTGAAGGGTAAAATTGACATATCATTTAATTTCGACCTCAAATTGTAGGAAAAGGTTATATTTGCATATAACCTAAATATCTATGGTTATATTTATAATTTCAATTATCGCAGAGTTATTTTTACACTTTTATCAATTATGTAATGTTATATATAGATTTGCTCCATTGTTTTTGGACAGCTTTTGTTTTCAGCCACATCAGCATAGGATAATTGCTTTTCGATATGCGTGCAGTTACTTTGAATTTCGCATGCAGATTTGATCTCTATATTTTTCTCCTTTAGTTAATTAATTAGTTGATTTCGTTTTTCCAGTTTTGTTTATATTTTATTTGTTATGTTTTATTGCTTGTTTAATTATTATTAATATGTTTAGTAGATAAATCTCTTTTCTATCTTAGGGTAATGAAACATTAATTATAATTTATATATGAGGATTAATTATTCGTGATAATTGATTTGTATGAATTTTTAATTGTTCTCTGTATATTTTATTTCTTAATTTCTTGAGATCTGATCAACCTTGAGTTATTTGGAATAGTGCCAATTAAATTCCGCTATTTATTTCCATGTAGATTTAATTAGTGGCGAACTAATAGCACCATATTATTATGAATTATTTGAATTGAGCTTCTTTGGTTCTTAAGGCTGTTAAGATATTAAATCTAGTTTATAGTTGATTCTTGCTAGGTTATATCTTAATTAGAGAAGTAGTCAGTTTATAACTGAGTCTTGTTAGCTATCGATAAACTAAGAGCAAATTGGACTGTGTCTTGTAGCTGATTCTCGGCAGTCTATAACTGGTTGGTTCATACAAATTGATTTATTATTGCGCCTATGATAATAAATTATTAGTTAATGTGGATTTGCATGTTGGCGAAATTCAATCTCATATTGATATTTGTGTTTATTTTGCATTCATAGTTTAGTTGTATTGTTTTCTTAGTTAATAGATTATATTCCCATCAGATTAATGCGTGGTAGATAACCAACAATTGAATATTTAAAATAAGAACTTGTTACACTGTTCTCTGTGGGATCGACCCTGCTTACTCTATACTTGAATTTAAATCTGAAAAGTTTGCAGGTTTATTTGGTAGAAAAATGACCTATCAAATTGACGTCGTTGTCGGGGAGCAGTTGTTAATTGTTTTTCTTATTTCTATTTTTTTTCTTGGCGTATGTCCAGGTCATTTAAATCCAAATTGTTGTACGATTCAGAAATTGAGAAGACCATAAGGAGGTTGCGGAAACAAACCAAGGAAACACGCCAAGAAAATTTTTCCAGTTCGGCCGAACGGGAAACCACTCTGATTCAGATTTTGGAGAAGATTTTGAAACAAAATTACAAAGATGGCAGAAGGTGGTCTGGTTCATGAAATGACAATGAAGGAGCTGTCCAACCAGGATATTGATGATCCCCCATCACCGATAGTGCTACCGGATGTTGGTGCAAACTTTGAGATGAAATTGGCACTATTGTATGTCTTGCCAAAATTCTTTGGGAAGAAGGGTGAGGATCCCTAAAGTTTTCTTAGTGAGTTCATCAGTCTTTGCAAGATTCAGAGGAAACCTGCAGGTGTTACCGACGAACATTTTAGACTTGATGATTTTCCATTCACCTTGTCTGCGGAAGTAATTGCATGGCTCAATGGTTTGGAGCCCAACTCAATAAACTCATGGGCAACCTTAAAGAAAGAATTTCTGCAACATATTTTTCCTGCTAGTAAGGCGACTGCAGCAAAGAGACAAATCACTGGGATTGTGCAGAAATTTGACGAGTCGCTCAATGCTTATTGAACCAGGTTTAAAAGGTTGGTGGATGGATGACCTAATCAAGGATTGTCGGAGAAAGAATTGATGAATGTGTTATTCAAGGCATGCTAGAAAAGTACCGGTGGCACCTCAATTCTGCGAGTGGTGGCTCATTTTTGAACACTACGCCTTCAGTGGGTCGTAGGTTGATTAAAGATTTTGTGGAAGCCACCAAATATTTTTCTGGACAAGGTACTCGTAGTACTAAGGCGTCTGCAGCTAGGATTGGGGATCCTGATCATGAACTCGAGGAAATATTAGATCGAATAGAGAAGATGATCCGGTCTTAAGCAATGGAGAAAATTGCAAGAGTTGATACGAACATGCCTTGTGGTATATGTGGTAATATGGGGCACCCCAATGAATTGTGTGCCATGGTTTCTGGAGACTCTATAGCCCAAGAAAGTATAACCAACGATACTTCAGGATATCAGCATCATCGCTATGATCCTTATTCAAACACCTACGACCCAGGTAGGAGGGATCACCCCAATTTCAGATTGAGTGGTTAAGTGCAGGGATCCCCTGAACAATAGCAGGTGTTTAAACCACCACAACAACATGCACCATATCAAGAAGAAACTATGATAATGTGCAAATCCATATGCGCCTAAATACCCATGCGGCTAACCTTAAGTCCATAGCTTTGGCCTTTGGGTAAAGCCTTTTGGGCTGGCCCAAGGTGACAGTACTTGCTCCACAAGTAAAAAAAATAGTTTTCATACTTTCCTACCTATATAAAGGCCATAGGTAACCCTACCCAACTCAACTATTCATTTCTAATTACACTTTGGTAGCATGTTTGCTGACTTGGCCGTCAGAGCCTCTTCCCCCCAAAAACCTCCGAGGGCTTTGTCTTTGCAGATTCCGATCACCCACGGTGGTGCGGCGGTGGCGGTAAATTAGGGCACATAAAGTGGCACACCTGGTGGGACTGTTAGTCAGATTTACGATCAAATACTTGTTATTTATGTCCACATCTAATGCTAGCGCCTTCCGTAGGAGTGAATGGTTAAAAGGCAAAGCTTAAGCGTCGGGGAAGAAGTACAATCCATGTATCAGAAAGAGAGAGAGCATGGATCCAATATGCCTCTGGATCTCACTCCCTCTAGCGCCAGTAGTAGGCCTCCAGAAGCTGGCTAGGTTCAGGTCCCAGAAGGAAGAGGATCGTAAGCTCCTCGCGAAGAATCTAACGCACCCCACAGACCATGGAGGTCAGTGTCGAACCCTGGGTAGGTGGAACTGAAGCTCCTACTTCGCAGAGCCAGGGGCATCAATAAAGGGCAAATGAACCACATTTTACGAAGGCTAAGATGGATTTGCAAACAGAAATGGTTGCTCGAGCATCAAGGGGTACAAGTAAGGTGAGCTCACCGTTGTAACAAGATCTAGCATTGTGGACTCAGGCTCTCAGATCTGCTGGCTATCAGGTGGAGCCTCCAATGCTCTACCATAGGGTGATTCAGTAGCAGATAGGGCCCCATCCTTCGATTCCTCTGGTGTTACAGCTAAGATTCCACTCGTACACCCCCCGGGGAGTGTCCTATCAAGCTGACATTGGTGCGCTTACATATCCTCAGCCAACACTCCCGAGCATGCCGCAAATGATAGTATACTCTATGCCAATCTTGATGCCTATCTCGGTGCCCTCGATGCTGAGATAGGCTGTTCCACATTCGATGGTAGGGCCAATGGGATTTTTCTCGGGTTTTGAAAGCCAAATATATTCAGGTGTCTGTCTGGAGGTCCCTCCTACGACCCTTACCGGCTAGGGTTATATTATGGCTTAGTAGGAGGATGGTCACACTTAGGGCACATGTCTTCAAATCAGCTCATCTCTATGCCCCCAAGCTTTGATGCCCAGGTCTGGCCAACCCATATGGAGATTCGCAAATGGGAGGGGGACCGAACGACTCTTTGACAAGAGAACTCGACAGGTTAATCGAGCCTTCGGGACAAGTTGCAACACCACCCTTTCAGTCCCATAATAGTGATTGCCCGATGTTCTAACAAAATGAAACCACCCAAAGGGCTCCCCACATACAGTGGAGATTTGGACCCTTGTGAGTTCATACAGACGTTCCTTAGTTTGATGAACTCGAAAGACTTCAATGAACACCTAACATGCAAGTTGGTCGGAAGTTGCCTTCGAGGGAAAGCCCAAGAATGGTTCAACAAGCTAGGCAGATGGACGTTACACTCGTACATAGATTTTGGAAAGGTCCTTCTAAGTCATTTTTTCAAAATAAAAGGTTCATAAAAACCTTAATAGAGCTTTACCAAAGCAAGCAGAGGCTGGGCGAATCGACGAAGGCGTTCTACCATCGATATGTGGATGAGAGTCTTAGTGTAATCAATTGGACTGAGGAAGGGGTAATTCTTGGGTATATGAAGGGGTTGTCAAACCTCAACCTTTACAAAAAGCTGGTCTCGAAGAAACCGGAGACACTACAGCAATTATAGGAAATCGTGGAGCAGTATTTGAAAATCAAAGAGGCCACGAAGAGAAAATGGGAGGGGGATAGATGGCTCGAAAAGGAACCTAAACACTCTGAGCCTAGGTGAAAAAAGCACGACCACCCAAAAAAGGGTTCGAAAGCTTTATTCCCTTAACCAAGTCCCTGATGGAGATACACTCCATCTATAGAGGGATGTTTCGAAACCCCCCTCCTAGAAAAGAATACTATAGGAAGAAAGCCCCTCCCAAATTTTGTGATCACCACAAAGAATGGGGCCATGACACAAATGAGTGTACCCAATTGAGATGGGAAGTGGAAAGATGTGCAAGGGAAGGTTTACTCCCTGACTGTGTTGAAGGTCCAAAAGGAGACTCCTCTTCGAAGGGCCAAGTAAAATGTCGATGGAAAGGCAAAAAGAGAGCCAACCGAAATGGTAGAGAATAACAGGTGAATAATGGAGACCAATCCAGAAACCAAGCAGTGGTCCGAGCCGAAGCCAAGGCTTGGCCGTACAGGAATAGGAGGAATGGGGCAAATTGGGTGATCAACTTCATCAACGGAGTTGTAAGCAATCAGGCTTCAAACACAATTATCAAAGCCCAGTCCCGATATGTGCCTCCCGGAGAACCCTGTCAAAATGTTTCCGACTTGAAGAATCAATTACCTTCTCGGAGGATGACTCGGTGCCCAGCCGAACCCCTCACACGGATCTGTTGGTAATCCATGCAACCACAGGAGATTTTTATGTCAAAAGGGTGTTCGTGGATGACGGTAGCGGGGTCAAAGTAATGTTCGTCAACTGTTTCGACCAACTAGGGCTCCGACGGGAAAGACTAAGGAGAAAAACCTCTCCCTTGTCTGGCTTCACCGGGAAAATGGTGCTACCCCTAGGGGTGGTTACCCTCTCGGTTAAAGTAGCTGAGGGGGACAAGGAAATCATAATCAATTATAGCTTCGTAGTAGTTGACGTTGTGTCCCCATACAATGTGATCCTTGGAAGGCACGAGCGGTGTGGTCCCCCTATCATTTGACCATAAAGTTCCCCATGAAAAGGGGATAACAGTTATTAGAGGGGATTAACTGGCGACCAAGAGCTATTTGGCTCTAGCCCTCAAAGAGGCTAGAAAGGAGAACAAGGTTGCTTCAATTGAGGGAGAGATTAAGCCTATGGATATAAAGCCAATGGTTGTTTGAGATAAGGGAATAGTGCCCGTAGGAAGAATCATTCCACCCACAACAAAGCAACAGCTGAAGAACCTCATAGATAAGTTTGTTGATGTGTTTTCGTGGGACACCTTCGACCTCACATGGCTACCTAAGAAATTGATGGTCCAAAGGCTGAATGTGAACCCCTCCCAAAAGTGAATTAAACAGAAGAGTAGATCTTTCACCTCCGAAAAGGCCGAGGCCATAAAGGAAGAAGTCCAAAAATTACTGAAAGCTAAAGTTATCGAAGAGGTATTCTCTCCGAGTGGATAGCAAATCCTATGATGGTCCCCAAGCGCGATGGTACTTGAAGGATGTTTATCCATTTCACGGATCTCAACAAGTGTTGCCTCAAGGACAGCTATCCCCTTCTTTCCATTGGCTTATTAGTCGAAGCTATAACAGGATATGATACCCTGTGTTTTTTTATGCCCATAAGGGCTATCACCAAATACTCATGGAAGAAGAGGACAAGCAAAAAATGTCTTTAATAACTAACGGGGGAACATTCTGCTACAAGAAAATGCCATTCGGGTTGAAGAACGCAGGGGCCACCTATTAAAGGTTGGTCAATAAGCTCATTGAAAAGAAAATTGGCAAAAACATCGAGATATATGTTGATGACATGGTGGTTAAAAGTAGGAGCTTCGACCAATTTTTTCTAGACCTCGAAGAGACCTTTGGAAAGCTCCAAGAAGCTAATTTGAAGCTAAATCCCATTAAGTGCATCATCGGAGTCGGAGCAGGTAAATTTCTAGGATTTATGGTTTCGAAGAGGGGAATCGCTGTCAATCCTAAGAAAGTCAAAGCATTGGTCAACATGAAGCCCCACAAAATAGTCTAAGACGTCCAGAGGCCCACAGGATCATTGGCGGCACTCAGTTGATTCCTCTCAAAGGGGGCTAAAAAACACCTGCCATTCTTTGAATGGACGAATGACTGTGACAAAGCCTTCCCGGAGCTGAAAGAGCACTTACAAAGTTTGTCCACCCTCATGAAACCATAAAAAGGGGATGATCTGTATTTGTACATCTCTACACCCCCTGGCGATAAGCGTCGTTCTGGTAAAAGAGAAGGAAAAATCCCAATTCCCAATATACATCGTAAGCAGGGCACTGCATGGCCAGGAGACCCGCTACACTACCCTCGAGAAACTGATCTTAGCCCTTGTTCACGCTGCAAGATGCCTCCGGCCATACTTCCAAAGCCACAGGATAATCCTGCTCACCACCCATACAATTACAGAGGTGCTTCTAAAGCCGGAGGCCTCAGAAAGAATGATGAAATGGTGGGAGGTTGTCGCTGTACCTCTCAAAGTTAATACTTTTAAGCCCTAAATGCTTCCTATCTACAGTTAAGTAGATAATGGCAAGTCGGGGTCGTCCACGAGAAGATGGATCTTTTCAAGTGTTTTAAACATATATAGGAGAAAACATACTAAGCATTTACATACATAAAAACATGTAAACAAGGGAGGGTTGGTTGGTTTGATCCTAAGTTATCAAAATATAGTACAACAACTAGCAAAGCAAGAGAACGATGCTAATCATGCAATACAACTAAAGATAAGATGAAATAACAATTTACGGAACCTTGGGCGCAATTGACTTCCACTTCCAAACCTCTTATCCATCATTGAACATGCAACATATTTACTACTTTCACTACTTGTTGTGAAGGCTAAACTTCTATCTTTCTTAGATAGTAGTTTGCAAGAGTGAATTCGACATCTTTTCTCAAACCTCACCAATGACTCTCGTAGTCGAAACACGACTCAAGGTATCCCCCATTGATGGCATTTAGCATGAAGAATCAACAAGCTCGGTAACACCTATAAACACTACACCGTGTCTAAGCATTTAACCGATTTATGCATTTACACAAGATTGGTCAAGAACGATCAACATTCATAGACTTCTCTCATTTGCTACAAGCGACAAACATGACAAAGAGTTCAACATTATCATATTCACCTAGCAATTATCAATCCATCAACACAATCAAAAGCTCTAAATCATACTCATGGATTCCTATCAAGAAAGGGGGAAAATCAACCCATTTCCCCCAAACCCTAACAAGCATATCATACAAGTACTTCATATACTCAAGCTTTCAATAACATTAATGACATTAAAAAACACATTCAATGCTCCATAAATGCATAATAGTAAGAGTATCAAATAGGCTACAAATTTTTCTTAAGGCATGAGCTTGGAAGCTTTAGTCAATTGCTCCCAAGAACTAGATTTAGCTAATACAAATCCTACTAACATCCATAAACAAATGCATAGAGAAATGAAGAGAGAAAAGATGGAAAAGATGAAGAACCTAGGGTTGGGAGAGGAGGAATTTGGCCAAAAATCCCTTTTATAGTGCAAGAAGGAGGAAAAGAAAAGCAAAAGGTAAAAGTGTGGCAGGTTGCCGCCCGGGCGGGAATGACTATTTTTACCCTTGTGTCGCCTTGCCTTCAAATCCCCGATTCTTTTTTGTCTTCAATCTTCAAATCTAGTCTTCAAATCTTTAAAATCTTCAAAAGGTGATCTTCAATGGTCTCTTGTCTTCAAGTCTCGATGTTCTTCCTTTGTCACACAAAATACACTTAGAAAAAGGAAAAAGAGCCGAAAGTCGCTCTTACCTCTTCTAAGATAATTTTAAGGTAAAATACAAATTCTTGATAACAAAAGAGCACAAAAGTGATCCCAAAAAGTACTAAAATATGCACATAAAATGGACACATCAAATGGGCAATCGAGCTGGGTGAACACAACATCCAGTTCCGCCCAAGAACAACAATCAAGGGCCAAGAATTAGCAAACTTCATTGTCGAAACCACCAAACTGATAGAATTTGAAAAGGGCAATGAACCAAATGAGACATGACAGTTGTACGTTGATAGGTCTTCCCACTCCGGAGGTAGTGGGGCCAGAGTTTTGCTCACAAGCCCCGATCAGAAAGATTACCTCTATGCCTTACACTTTGACTTCAAGGCCACAAATAATGAAGCAGAATACGAAGCACTAATCACAGGCCTTCGAATTGCCAAAGATTTGGGAGTTCATAAACTTGACATCTTTAGTAACTCTGAAATCGTGGTCTTTTAAGTCAAGGTGGAATATGAGGCTAGGGAAAAAAGTTTGCAACGCTACCTGGAAGTGGTAAAACCTCTCCTCGAACATTTCCATTATTATACCCTCAACCAAGTCCCTCGAGAAAAGAATCACAAGGTTGAGGCCCTAAGAAAATTGGCCTCGTCAGATCTTGACTTGCAATCCAGGGGCATCTAATGGTGGAGACGCTGAATAAGCTGGTCGAGGAGCAAAAGTCTTTGATGATGCCTATCATAAGCTATCTTCAAGATGGGAATCCCCCGGAGAACCCCATCGAAGTAAGAAAGGTTGGGCTGAAAGCACCTAGATACGTGATTCATGAATATGTCCTGTACCGCCTAGGCCATCTTCAACCACTCCTCCGATGCGTAGCCCCCCACAAAGCTGATTAATTGATCTGTGAAACCCACAAAGGGGCTTACGGAAGCCATCAGGAGGCTCGATCGGTAGCAAAGAAACTTCTCCTGGTCGGATATTATTGGCCAAAGATGTTTGAAGAGGTAAACAAACACATCCAGGCTTGCCACCAGTGCCAAAGGCATGCACCAATCACCCACGTCCCCCAGGAAGAAATGATGAATATTAACAGCTCCTGACCATTTGTCAAATGGGGGATAGACTTGGTTGGACCTTTTTCGGAAGCCCTTGGCCACTTTCGATACCTGATCGTGGCCATAGGCTACTTTACAAAGTGGGTTGAGGCCGAAGCCCTGACTGGTATAAAGGGAAAGGTGGTGATTGGGTTTTGCTGGAAGAATATCATATGAAGATTCGGGATCCCTCGAATGATCATAAGCGACAATGGCACTCAGTTCATAAATAACCCATTTAGAACCTGATCCAGGGAGTGCAAAATCCGCCAACGGGTCACCAGTGTTTACCACCTCCAAGCTAATGGGCAGGTAGATGTCACCAATCAAACCATTGTTAACGGCATTCAATTGAGGCTCGAAGGGGCATAAGGCAATTGGATTAGTGAGTTACCCAACATACTTTGATTGTTCCAAACAATAAAATCTTCTGCTACGGAAGAAACCCCACATGGCTTGATTTACGATTCCAAGGCAATCATTCCAGCGGAGATAAGAGCATGGGCAATGGTGGCATCTTAAATTTAAAAGACCGCTTTGGAGACCGAAAACCACCACAGTGGTGGTCTCTAGAGTGGTCTCTTGTTAAGAGACCACTTAAGAGTCTCTTAACAATAGACCACTTAAGGGCATGGGTAGTGGTGGTCTCTTAAAATTAAAAGACCGCTCAAGAGACCAAAAACCACCACAGTGGTGGTCTCTAGAGTGGTCTCTTAACAAGAGGCCACTCAAGAGTCTCTTGCTAAGAAACCGTGCAAGAGACCAGACGTGGCCCAAGCAACTGACACACGCACATGGGCTTTGTGCGCGCCTATTTTTTTTGACCGCCTGGGACACGTGTTGCCCCCTGAGTGGGCCACGTGTCCCACTCAGCTGCAACTTTTTTTCAATTTATTTTCCTGTTGCGGACACGTGTCACCCAAGGATTGGGCCACGTGTCTGCAACGAATATTTTTTGGTGGAGCTGAAATTTAAATCTGGGGGACACGTGGTCCAATCTAAAGTTGACATGTGTCCCCCCAACGGCTATTAACGGCTAGTTTTTTTAATGGGACACGTGTCCCATTCTGGTGGCGACACGTGTCCCAGCCATATTTTTTTAAAAAAATTTGGCAATTTTTTAATTTTTTTATAATTTCTATTTTAATTTTTATATTCCATCTTCCTACACTTTTTGCCTCTAAATATAGAGGATTTCAACTCATTTCATCACACTACTTCCAATTCCAATTCTTCTACCTCACTAATTCATCTTCTACATCGCAATCCATTTCTTGTGATGGATCCACAAAGAACGTCGTAAGGCAAAGATAAGGTAATTCCAAATTCTTTCAATATGGACAATTTTTCGCAAAATCCGAATTATCGTCCATTTCCAAATTTGGAATTTAGTGAAAATTCTCTGAACATCCCTCCCCACTTCTATATGAATTCTCAACATTCATACATGAATTTTCAAAATCAATGCTACTCTTCCCCAAATGCATACATGAACCCTCCTTACCCGAACCACTCCCAAAATGCGAACATTCAATCGCAAAATTCGTACCATAATTTATATGGTCAAAGCTTTCATTCTCCGCATCTTGATGCTATAAACGAACCGGGAGCATTTTCAAGCCGAGGAGGTCGCGGTTCACCGGGTCAAAATTTTGGTGGTGAAGATGGGTGACAATATGGAAGTCACGATGTTACGGACGGTAAGCCCGTAATTAATTTACATTGCCTTCATTTTCTTGTTTATAATTAATTTACATTGCCTTCATTTCCCTTTCTTATATTTTAAAATAAGTATATTTGAACATGCAAAATATATGTTGCAAGTATATACATTTAGTATATGCATTTTAACATGCAATCTAGTGTATGCAACCTAGTATATGCAATCAAGTATATTATTTGAAGAATCCAGTGTATCATTTAATATGTTCATGTATTTTAAAATTTCATAAACATAATTTCAAAATTAGTATATGTTTGACATTTTTTTTGGTTTGGAAAAATGATTTATTCGTTTAGAAAATGATGTAGGTGAAGAAAATGATGAAGTTGAAATAGTGTCTAGGAGTAAGGTTACAAAGAAGAAAGGTAGCCGGGACAAATGGAGTGTAGAGGATGATAAAACTCTATGTGGCACATGGTTCGAGCATTCCACCGACTGTGTGGTGGGTACAGGTCAAAATGCTGGTGTGTTTTGGTCTAAAATTATGCGCGATGTGAATCATTATGCAAATTACAACCGGTCAATGAAGTCGTGCAAGTGTCGGTGGTCAAAAATGGCTCACGATATTGGTAAATATGTGGGATGTGAAAGTAAAGCCGCGCGTCACTTCAGTCGGGGAGGGAGTGGCTCTAGCCAAGAAGATATAAAGTCATGGACCATGAGCTTGTTTGCAGATGAAAATGATGGGCAACAATTTTTATTCTTCCATTGTTATGACGATTGCAGAAAGAACCCTAAATTTATAGCACAATATGGCCCAAAGGACACTGATGGAGAAGAATATTCACCACGGTGCCATCAACACCCCGTAGTGGCGATGATGCTCAAGCTATGCAATATCCATCCAGACCTATTGGTGTGAAAGCCGCTAAATGCAAGGCAAGGGGAAAAGGAAAGGCTAGGGGAAGAACAACATATGATGAACAATCAAAAGAATCTGCTAAAATGCACTGTGCGGCCGCAATTGAAGCAGCTACAAAAAAAGGCTGAAATGTTTGAGGAGAATGAAAGAGCTAAAATGGAGTACAACATATCACAGCGAGAGTTCGTTGAAAAACAATCAGAGCGGGATCAGTTGATATCTGACACTAAACTCCTTGATACTTTGATTCAAAAGGGAGAGTTGTCGGCAGCAGAGGAAGCACTGCGAGATAAATTAATTGGGGTAGTCTACGGTGGAAATTGATTGTAATAGGTTGTTGGTAATAATTGGTCAGACTAGACCATACATTTGTCATTGGTTTTTCATTTTAATTGGTTTTCATCATTTCATTTTAATCGTTTTCATCACGACAAAAATAATGGAGTTGGCATAGGCACGTCCCATCCGATCACATGGGTTCAATTCATCATTTCAAAGATGAAAAACCGACAAAAATAATGGAGTTGGCATGGACACGTCCCATCCGATCACATGGGTTCAATTCATCATTTCAAAGATGAAAAACAGACAAAAATAATGTAGTTGGCATGGACACGTCCCATCCGATCACATGGGTTCAATTCATCATTTCAAAGATGGAAAACCGACAAAAATAATAGAGTTGGCATGGACACGTCCCATCCGATCACATGGGTTCAGTTCATCATTTCAAAGATGAAAAAGAAACAAAAATAATGGAGTTGGCATGGACACATCCCATCCGATCACATGGGTTCAATTCATCATTTCAAAGATGAAAAACCGACAAAAATGATGGAGTTGGCATGGACACATCCTATCCGATCACATGGGTTCAATTCATCATTTCAAAGATGAAAAACCGACAAAAATAAAGGAGTTGGCATGGACACGTCCCATCCGATCACATGGGTTCAATTCATCATTTCAAAGGGGTTCCCACATTTGATGGTTCTCTATATAAATGGGTCATTTGTTTACCTTTCATTCCAACCCCAAATTCCAATCAACGCAATTTCTTTCTTCAACACAACCATGTCTTCCTCTAATTCCCCTAACAACGATAATGAGTTTCACTTTGGAGAATCATCAAACCCATCAACCTATGATATTCCCGGTTTCCTACCCGATACCGATCCTGAGATAATTAACTTTTTCTTGAATTTTCCGAAAATGGCTAAACAATGGTACGCAGCCATTGAGGACGAGAGTGCTCAAACTTCTCCAACCTTACCAATGAAAACCAGAAATCATATCAAAAGAGATCGTGTTCGAGCACAGGAAGTACTCCAGAGGCAATATTTTGCTCAACCTCATGAAAGAATGTACGACGATCAACACTTTCGTCAAAGGTTTCGTATGCGGCGAAATGTATTCGAACGTATACTGGAAGATGTCACCAACCATGACCCTTATTTCAGACAAAGGCCTGATGCAACTGGTAATCAAGGATTTTCGCCACTTCACAAGTGCACGGTGGCAATGCGCCATTTGGCATATGGTTGTGGATACGACCAACTGGATAAATGCTTACAGATGGGCAAAACGATGGTTAGAGAAACAGTGTCTCATTTTGTGAATGTAATTATTGCCGTATACCGTCCAACATACCTCAGACCAACAAATCAGGAGGATATTGCTCGCCTCATGCATGTAGCTCGTGGACGTGGATTTCCAGGTATGCTTGGTAGTATTGATTGTATGCATTGGGAATGGAAATACTGTCCTATGGGTTGGAAGGGACAATTTCAGGGTAGGAGTGGACGCGTCTCAATTATTTTGGAAGCAGTCGCCTCTTACGATACATGGATTTGGCATGCATATTTTGGTATGGCTGAGTCAAACAATGATATAAGCGTCCTAGGCAAGTCACCTTTGTTTGATGACGTATGTGAAGGGAGAGCTCCACGTTTTTCTTACGAAGTCAATGGTCGCAGCTACAATCAAGGGTTCTATCTTACAGATGAAATCTATCCTAAGTGGGCGACCTTCATGCCAGCATATACGGCTCCAAATGACCACAAGAAACAACTCTTCACAAAGCGCCAAGAAAGTTACCGGAAAGACATCGAACGTGCTTTCGGTATTTTACAAGCTAGGTTTTCCGTGATCCGCAACCCAGCCCGATACTGGAATGTCGAAACATTAGGCAATATTATGGTAGCTTGTATCATACTGCACAACATGATAGTCGAAGATGAAAGAGATACATATGGGTTGCAAGTTCAACCAAGTGATTATGACCAAATCGACGACTCGCCTTGGCATTATAATGCCAAGCGGCATGCTGATCTACCGACTTTTAGGCAAAATTGGAGGGAAGTGCGCAACAGAGCTAAATATGACCAATTGAAAAATGACCTTACGAAACATCTTTACCAATATTTGGGTGGTCAAAATTAAGATGTCGATACGGTTTCGTCATCCATTTTTTTTGGTCAAACTGGATCAATATTTATTTATTTTTCTATTTTTAATAATTGGTCACATTAGATTAATATTTCGATTTTTAAATTGTAATAATTGGTTGGAGTAGAACAATATTTTATTTAGTATTTTCTGTAATTTTTGTAGTTGTTATAATTGGGTTTCGCACTTTTTATGTTTTTCATATTATTTTATAAAAAAAATGAATTCTCATAGTATTTATTTATTTAATTTCATTTTAATAGTTTCTTCAAAAAATTTGAAATTAATTTTATTTTTTTACACTGAAGCATGGTATTGACAAGAACGAGAAAAACAAATTATTTAACAAATTATTTACACTCAAGAGTCTCTTGCTAAGAGACCACGCAAGAGACTGCAGATGGCCCAAGCTACTGACACACGCACATGGGCTTTGTGCACGTTTATTTTTTTTTACCGTCTGGGACACGTGTCGCGCCCCTGAGTGGGCCACGTGTCCCACTCATCCGCAATCTCTTTTTTTAAAATTTTTTGTTGCGAACACGTGTCACCCAGGGATTGGGCCACATGTCCGCAACAGTTTTTTTCTTGTGTGGATGTTGGAAATTTTTTTAATGGAACACGTGTCCCATTCTGGTGGCGACACGTGTCCCAATCGTGTTTTTTGAAATTTTTTCCAATTTTTTTATTTTTATTTTTTAAGAATTCCAATTTTAATATAATTTTGATTTTCAAATTGTAATAATTGATTGGACTAGATCAATATTTTATTTAGTATTTTATGTAATTTTTATAGTTGTTATAATTGATTTTTGTAATTTAAATGGTTTTTATCTAAGGCCATGGGCAGTGGTAGAGACCGCTAGCGGTCTCTTACCAATTAAATATATTTTTTTTCTCTCTCTTCCACCTCAACTTAAGAGACCACTTAAGAGACAACCCCTTTTTTTCTCCACAATGGTTAAGAGACCACTATATACTATTCATGGAACCCACTTGATTTTCTCTATCATACTCATTAAATTTGACCATTAAATATTATTTTACATAAATTTGTCCACCAAAAATAAGTTGAATGCAAAATTTAATAGAATGTTTAAATATTTAAATAGAAATTCGTTTTTTTAAATATGTTAAATAATTTTTTTTCTCGTTCTTGTCAATACCATTCTTCAGTGTAAAAAAATAAAATTAATTTCAATTTTTTTGATGGAACTATTAAAACGAAATTAAATAAATAAATACTATGAGAATTCAATTTTTTTTATAAAATAATATGAAAAACATAAAAAGTGCAAAAACCAATTATAACAACTATAAAAATTACAGAAAATACTAAATAAAATATTGATCTAGTCCGACCAATTATTACAATTTGAAAATCAAAATTATATTAAAATTGGAATTCTTAAAAAATAAAAAAAATTGGAATTTTTTTTTTAAAAATACGCTTGGGACACGTGTCACCACCAGAATGGGACACGTGTCCCATTAAAAAAATCCCAGCGTCCACATTATATAAAAACCGTTGCGGACACGTGGCCCAATCCCTGGGTGACACGTGTCCGCAACAAAAATTTTTTAAAAATAGTTGCGGCTGAGTGGGACACGTGGCCCACTCAGGGGGCGACACATGGCCCACTCGGTCAAAAAAATCAAACGCACAAAATGGCCTTGTGCGTTGTCAGTGGGCTCGGCCTCTTAACCGGGCTCTTACCAAGAGCCTTTTGAGTGGTCTCTTGTTAAGAGACCACTCAAGAGACCACCACTGTGGTGATTTTCGGTCTCTTTAGCGGTCTTTTAATTTTAAGAGGCCACCACTGCCCATGCCTTAAGAGTCTCTTGCTAAGAGACCGTTTAAGGGCTTGGGCAGTGGTGATCTCTTAAAATTAAAAGACCACTCTAGAGACCGAAAACCACCACAGTGGTGGTCTTTAGAGTGGTCTCTTAACAAGAGACCACTTAAAAGTCTCTTGCTAAGAGACCAGCCAAGAGACCGGTAATGGGCCAAATAAACTGACACACCCACATGTGCTGGGGCTGCTGAAAAGCGGCCCTTTTTCGGTGCGCATGGGACACGTGTCACCCCAGGAGTGAGCCACGCGTCACCCCAGGAGTGGGCCACGTGTCACACTAAGCCAAAGTTATTTTTTAAAAAAATTTATGTTGCGGACACGTGTCACATAGGGATTGGGCCACGTGTCCGAAGCGGCTATTTTCTTGTGTGGCCGCTGAATTTTTTTAAATGGGACACATGTCCCATTCCGGTGGCGACACGTATCCCAACCAAATTTTTTGCAAAATGTTTCCAATTTTTTTATTTTTTAAGAATTTCAATTTTAATATAATTTTGATTTTCAAATTGTAATAATCGGTCGGATTAGATTAATATTTTATTAAGTATTTTCTGTAATTTTTATAGTTGTTATAATTGGTTTTTACAATTTTAATGGTTTTATATAATTTTAAAAACATGGAATTCTCTTATTATTTATTTTTTAATTTAATTTTAATAATTATATTAAATTTTGCATTAACTTATTTTTTGTGGACAAATTTATTTAAAATAATATTTAATGGTCAAATTAATGAGTAGGATAGAGAAAATCAAGTGGGTTCCATGAATAGTATATAGTGGTCTCTTAACCATTGTGGAGAAAAAAAAAGGTTGTCTCCTAAGTGGTCTCTTAGGCTGAGGTGGAAGAGAAAGAGAGAGAAAAAAATAATATATTTAATTGGTAAGAGACCGCTAGCGGTCTCTACCACTGTCTCTTACTAAGAGACCGCTTAAGAGTCTCTTTCTAAGGGCATGGGCAAAATTAAAAGACCGCTCAAGAGATCAAAAATCACCACAGTGGTGGTCTCTTGAGTGGTCTCTTGTTAAGAGACCACTGACCAGGCTCTTGGTAAGAGCCCAGGTAAGAGATCGAGTGGCCTGACACAAGCACATGGCTCCGTCCCAGCCTTTGTGCGCATTCGTTTTTTTAAATGAGTGGGACACGTGTCGCCCCCTGAGTGGGCCACGTGTCCCACTCAGCCGCATTTATTTTTTTTGAATTTTTGTTGCGGACACGTGTCACCCATGGATTGAGCCACGTGTCCGCAACGGTAATTTTTTGGTGAAGGCTGAAATTTTTTTTAATGGGACACGTGTCCCATTCTGATGGCGACACGTGTCCCAATCGTATTTTTTCTAATTTTTTTTCCAATTTTTTAAGAATTCGAAATTTAATATATTTTTTATTTTCAAATTGTAATAATTGGTCGGACTAGACCAATATTTTATTTAGTATTGTCTGTAATTTTTATAGTTGTTATAATTGATTTTTGCAATTTTAATGGTTTTTATATAATTTTAAAAACATGGAATTATCTTATTATTTATTTTTTAATTTCATTTTAATAATTATATTAAATTTTACATTCAACTTATTTTTTGTGGACAAATTTATTTAAAATAATATTTAATGGTCAAATTAATTATTGTTATATTTGGTTTTGCACACTTTTTATGGTTTCCATATTATTTTATAGAAAAAATGAATTCTCATAGTATTTATTTATTTAATTTTGTTTTAATAGTTTCTTCAAAAAAATTGAAATTCATTTTATTTTTTTACACTAAAGCATGGTATTGACAAGAACGAGAAAAACAAATTATTTAACATATTTTTAAAAAATGAATTTTTATTTAAATATTTAGACATTATATTAAATTTTGCATTCAACTTATTTTTTGTGGACAAATTTATTTAAAATAATATGTAATGGTCAAATTAATGAGTAGGATAGAGAAAATCAAGTGGGTTCCATGAATAGTATATAGTGGTCTCTTAACCATTGTGGAGAAAAAAATGGGTTATCTCTTAAGTGGTCTCTTAAGCTGAGGTGGAAGAGAGAGAGGGAGAAAAATAATATATTTAATTGGTAAGAGACCGGTAGTGGTCTCTACCACTGCCCATGGCCTAAGAGACCGCTTACGAGTCTCTTGCTAAGAGACCGCTTAAATGTCTCTTGCTAAGAGACCACTTACGAGTCTCTTGCTAAGAGACCGCTTAAATGTCTCTTGCTAAGAGACCACTTAAGAGTCTCTTGCTAAGAGACCACTTAAGAGTCTCTTGCTAAGAGACCACTTAAGAGTCTCTTGCTAAGAGACCACTTAAGAGTCTCTTGCTAAGAGACCACTTAAGAGTCTCTTGCTAAGAGACCAAACAAGAGACCGGAAGTTGGCCCCTCTTCTTACGAACGCACATGCTGCTAGGGCCGCTGAAAAGCGGCCCATTTTTTTGGTCCGTATGGGTCACGAGTCCCACTAACTTGCTTCTTTTTTAAGGCCATGGGCAGTGGTAGAGACCACTACCAGTCTCTTACCAATTAAATATATTATTTTTCTCCATCTCTCTCTTCCACCTCAGATTAAGAGATCACTTAAGAGACAACCCCTTTTTTTCTCCACAATGGTTAAGAGACCACTACTATATACTATTCATGGAACCCACTTGATTTTCTCTATCCTACTCATTAATTTGACCATTACATATTATTTTAAATAAATTTGTCCACCAAAAATAAGTTGAATGCAAAATTTAATATAATGTTTAAATATTTAAATATAAATTCATTTTTAAAAAAATGTTAAATAATTTGTTTTTCTCGTTCTTGTCAATACCATGCTTTAGTGTAAAAAATAAAAGGAATTTCAATTTTTTTGAAGAAACTATTAAAACGAAATTAAATAAATAAATACTATGAGAATTCATTTTTTCTATAAAATAATATGGAAAACATAAAAAGTGCGCGAAACCAATTATAACAACTATAAAAATTACTTTAAATACTAAATAAAATATTGATCTACTCCAACCCAATATTACAATTTAAAAATCAAAATATTGGTCTAATCCGACCAATTATTAAAAATAGGAAAAAAATAAATATTGATCTAGTCTGACCAAAAAAATGTGGATGACGAAACTATATCGTCATCTTAATCTTGACCACCCAAATGCTGGTAAAGATGTTCCGTAAGGTCATTTTTCAACTGGTCATGTTTAGCTCTATTGCGCACATCCCTCCAATTTTGCCTGAAAGTCGGAAGATCAGCATGTCGCTCGGCATTATAATGCCAAGGAGAGTCATCGATTTGGTCATAATCACTTGGTTGAACTTGCAACCCATGTGCGTCTCTTTCATCTTCGACTATCATGTTGTGCAGTATGATACAAGCTATCATAATATTGCCCAACGTTTCGACATTCCAGTATCGGGCTGGGTTGTGGATCACGGAAAACCTAGCTTGTAAAATACCAAAAGCACGTTCGACGTCTTTCCGGTAACTTTCTTGACGCTTTATGAAGAGTTGTTTCTTGGGGTCATTTGGAGCCGTATATGCTGGCATGAAGGTCGCCAACTTAGGATAGATTCCATCTGTCAGATAGAACCCTTGGTCGTAGCTGCGACCATTGACTTCGTAAGGAAAACGTGGAGCTCTCCCCTCATATACGTCATCAAACAATGGTGACTTGTCTAGGATGTTGATATCATTATTTGACTCTGCCATACCAAAAAATGCATTCCATATCCATGTATCGTAGGAGGCGACTGCTTCCAAAATAATTGAGGCGCATCCACTCCTACCCTGAAATTGCCCCTTCCAACCCACATGACAATTTTTCCATTCCCAATGCATACAATCAATACTACCAAGCATACCTGGAAATCCACGTCTACGAGCTACGTGCATCAGGCGAGCAATATCCTCCTGATTTGTTGGTCTGAGGTATGTTGGATGGTATACGGCAATAATTGCATTCACAAAATGAGACACCGTTTCTCTAACCGTCGTTTTTCCAATCTGTAAGCATTCATCCAGTTGGTCGTATCCACAACCATATGCCAAATGACGCATTGCCACCGTGCACTTGTGAAGTGGCGAAAATCCTTGATTACCAGTTGCATCAGGCCTTTGTATGAAATAATGATCGTGGTTGGTGACATCTTCCAGTATACGTTCGAATACATTTCGCCGCATACGAAACCTTTGACGAAAGTGTTGGTCGTCGTACATTGTTTTAGGAGGTTGAGCAAAATATTGCCTCTGGAGTACTTCCTGTGCTCGAACACGATCTCTTCTGATATGATTTCTGGTTTTCTTTGGTAAGGTTGGAGAAGTTTGAGCACTCTCGTCCTCAATGGCTGCGTACCATTGTTTAGCCATTTCTGGCAAATTCAAGAACAAGTTCATTGTCTCAGGATCGGTATCAGGTAGGAAACCGGGAATATCATAGGTTGATGGGTTTAATGATTCTCCAGAGTGAAGCTCATCATCGTTGTTAGGGGAATTAGAAGAAGACATGGTTGTGATGAAGAAAGGAATTGGTAGAAGAATTGAAATTCGGGGTTGGAATGAAAGGTAAACAAATGACCCATTTATATAGATGACAACTCCACTATTTTGGTCTTGTGGCTTTGAAATGATGAATTGAACCCATGTGAATGGATGGGATGTGTCCATGACAACTCCACTATTTTGGTCTTGTGGTTTTGAAATGATGAATTGAACCCATGTGAATGGATGTGATGTGTCCATGACAACTCCACTATTTTGGTCTTATGGCTTTGAAATGATGAATGGAACCCATGTGAATGGATGGGATGTGTCCATGACAACTCCACTATTTCGGTCGTGTGGCTTTGAACCCATGAATTGAACCGATTAAAATGAAATGATAAACTAATTACAATGAAAAACCAATGACAAATGTATGGTCTAGTCTGACCAATTATTACCAACAACCTATTACAATTAATTTCCACCGTAGACTACCCCAATTAATTTATCTCGCAGTGCTTCCTCTGCTGCGGACAACTCTCCCTTTTGAATCGAACTATCAAGGAGTTTAGTGTTAGCTATCAGTTTATCCCGCTCTGATTGTTTTTCAACGAACTCCTGCTATGCTATGTTGTACTCCATTTTAGCTCTTTCACTCTCCGCAAGTATTTCAACCTTTTTTGTAGCTGCTTCAATTGCGGCCGCACACTGCATTCTAGCGGATTCTTTTGATTGTTCATCATTTGTTGTTCTTGCCCTGGCCTTTCCTTTCCCCCTTGCCTTGCATTTAGCGGCTTTAACATCAATAGGTCTGGATGGATATTGCATAGCTTGAGGATCATCGCCACTACGGGGTGTTGATGGCACCCGTGGTGAATATTCTTCTCCATCAGTATCCTTTGGGCCATATTGTGCTATGAATTTAGGGTTCCTTCTGCAATCGTTATAACAATGGAAGAATAAAAATTGTTGCCCATCATTTTCATCTGCAAACAAGTTCAGGGTCCATGACTTTATATCTCCTTGGCTAGAGCCACTCCTGCCCCGACTGAAGTGACGCGCGGCTTTACTTTCACACCCCACATATTTGCCAATATCGTGAGCCATGTTTTACCACCGACACTTGCACGACTTCATTGACCGGTTGGAATTTGCATACTGATTCACATCGCGCATAATTTTAGACCAAAACACACCAGCATTTTGACCTGTACCCACCACACAGTCGGTGGAATGCTCGAACCATGCGCCACATAGGATTTTATCATCCTCTACACTCCATTTGTCCCGGCTACCTTTCTTCTTCGTAACCTTACTCCCAGACACTATTGCAACTTCATCATTTTCTTCACCTACATCATTTCCTAAATGAATAAATCATTTTTTCAAGGCAAAACAAATCTCAAACATATACTAACTTTCAAATTATGTTTATGAAATTTTAAAATACACGAACATATTAGATGATGTACTTGATTGTTCAAATGATATACTAGATTGCATATTAAAATGCAAATACTAGCTACATATATTTTTCATGTTCAAATATACTTATTTTAAAATATAACAAAGGGAAATGAAGGCAATATAAATGAATTATAAATTAGAATCTTCATAATTGAAATAAAACACATTAAAATAGGGCTTACCGTCCGTAACATCGTGACTTCCATATTGTCGCCCATCTTCACCACCATAATTTTGACCCGGTGAACCGCGACCTCCTCGGGGTGAAAATGCTCCCGATTCGTTTATAGCATCAAGATGTGGAGAATGAAAGCTTTGACCATATAAATTATGGTACGAATTTTGCGACTGGGTGTTCGCATTTTGGGAGTGGTTCGGGTAAGGAGGGTTCATGTATGCATTTCGGGAAGAGTGGCATTGATTTTGAAAATTCATGTATGAATGTTGAGAATTAAAATAAAAGTGGGGAGGGATGTTCGGAGAATTTTCACTAAATTCTGAATTTGGAAATGGACAATTATTCGGATTTTGCGAAAAATTCTCCATATTGAAAGAATTTGGAATTACCCGATCTTTGCCTTTCGACGTTCTTCGTGGATCCATCACAATAAATAAATTACAATATAGAAGATGAATTTGTGAGGTAAGAGAATTTGAATTGGAAGTAGTGTGGTGAAATGAGTTGAAATGCTCTATATTTATAGGCAAAAAGAGTGGGAGAATGGAATATAAAAATTAAAATAGAAATTATTAAAAAATTTTAAAAATTAAAAAAAAATTGTCGGGGACACGTGTCGCCACCAGAATGGGACACATGTCCCATTCAGAAAAATAGCCATTTTCCAGCCGTTGGGGGGACACGTGTCGACCCCTTATTGGACCACGTGTCCCCCAGGTTTCAATTTCAGCTTCCTCCAAAAAATACCGTTGCGGACACGTGGCCCAATCCATGGGTGACACGTGTCCGCAACAAAAATTCAAAAAAAATAAGTGCGGACGAGTGGGACACGTGACCCACTCAGGGGGCGACACATGTCCCACTCGGGCAAAAAAAAGAAACTCAAAGCAAGCCCATGTGCTTGTGTCAGGCCGTATGGTCTCTTAACCGGGCTCTTACCAAGAGCCTGGTGAGTGGTCTCTTGTTAAGAGACCACTCAAGAGACTACCACTGTGGTGGTTTTCGGTCTCTTGAGCGATCTTTTAATTTTAAGAGACCACTACTGCCCATGGCCTAAAAATTTTTTTACTGCGGACACGTGTCACCCATAGATTGGGCCATGTGTCCAAAACGGCTATTTTCTAAATGAAGGTTGAAATTTAAATTAGGGGGACACGTGGACCAATCAGAATGTGACACGTGTCCCCCTGCAACGGACGTAAACGACTAGTTTTTTGAATGGGACATGTGTCCCATTCCTGTGGCGACACGTGTCCCAACCATATTTTTTAAAAATTTTGGCAAAATTTTTTATTTTTTATTTTTTTAGAATTTCAATTTTTATTTTTATATTCCATCTTCCTCCATTTTTGGCCTATAAATGTAGATGATTTTAACTCATTTCATCACACTATTTCCAATTCCAATACTTTTACCTCACTAATTCATCTTCTACATTGTAATCCATTTATTGTGATTGATCCACGAAGAACGTCGAAAGACAAAGATAAGGTAATTCCAAATTCTTTCAATTTGAAAATTTGTTCGCAAAATCCGAATTACCGTCCATTTCCAAATTTCGAATTTAGTAAAAATTCTCCAAACATCCCTCCCCACACTATATGAATTCTCAATATTCATACACGTCCCAACACTTAACATTTATAAAAAAAAAGGAATTCTCATAGTATTTATATATTTAATTTCGTTTTGATAGTTTCTTTAAAAAATTTGAAATTAATTTTATTTTTTACACCGAAGCATGGTATTGACAAGAACGAGAAAAATACATTATTTAACATATTTTTAAAAAACAAAATTATATTTTAAAAATAAAACATTATATTAAATTTTGCATTCAACTTATTTTGGGTGGAAAAAATTATTTAAAATAATATTTAATGGTCAAATTAATGAGTATGATAGAGAAAGTCAAGTGGGTTCCATGAATAGTACATATTGGTCTCTTACCATTGTGGAAAAAAAATTATCTCTTAAATGATCTCTTAAGCTGAAGTGAAAAAGAAAAAAATAAAAATAAATTTAATTGCTAAGAGACCGTCAACGGTCTTTACCACTTTCCATAGCCTAAGACTGCCTACCCTTAGAAAGTTTATGCTAAGATGACTATAAAAACCCAGCCGTAGCGTTGTTTCTGGACAGCTTTTGTTTTCGAGCTGCAGCAGCCTAGGATAATTGCTTTTCGATTTGCGTGCAGTTACTTTGACGATCATCCGCTCGCCCTCAGCGGCCCATACCAGCCGACACCCCGGCCATCGTATGAGAGGTAAATCACGGTAGCCCAGCACCAGGACCAATGGGCTTGATATGGACTCGGTGCGCACAAGGGAGCCTTTCAAAGCAAGAGCTCCCCACACTGCCGCTGCCAAGTATCGAACCTGGGATCATTGGCTTACCCACCTGAAATTTATTTTTACCACTTTTTCTAGTTCTTCCTAGGGCGTTCCAACATACCTAGTTTAACCAAGTGTAAAATAACGTAAACGTAAAAGACACACAACTTGGTTACGCAGTTCGGTGTAAACCACCTACATCTGCGGGGCCTGGCCCAGTTCAGAATGAATCCACTAATTAGAAAGATACAGTACAGAGTACCGTTTACAAAATACTTATCTTTACTAACTATAATGTGTGGACTCTGCTAGCTCCCCTAGCTACCGATCCACCTTGATCAGACTCTCTCTGACCTCGAACTCCGTCGACGTAGGATCTCCTCCTCCCGAGGAATTAAGGTATCCGATTCTGAACTTAGTGCAATAGGACGGGTGTGTTGGAACACTGTGTATCAACTCTATGCAAGTTTTGAAAAGTCTCAAAAATCTGTGTGCAGATGTTTGCTCTATAAATCCGTGAGTATGCAGCCGTGTTTGCCCCCAATTTATATCCACGAATCAGATCTGAATATCCATGATTATCTCTACAATATTCCTATTCCAAATCTGATTCTTGAAGCATATCCAAATCCCATAAATAAAGGGATTTACCTTAACTCATTCCATCACATATATTCGAATAAATCTTCTCCATATAAGTAGGGATTTTTCCATAAACTAATTATGCTTCACACGCCCAATATATAGCCAAATATACGATTACCATAAATTCTAAAACACTCTAATATTTCAGCTTTGAATTCTGTTAAAACCTTGGCGTAACTTCTGCTGCAGCACCATGTTCCAACATGGTCTGTTCAAAATTAATTCACACAATTGCCAATAAAATTCATCCCTTGACTTTACAATCCCCCCCCCCCCTTTGGCATTTTTGTGGACCCATGATATTTTGGACTTGTAAATCCATAGAAAACATCTAGCACATATTCAATATCATAAAACGAGCAGAATACTAATCATAATACCAGAACTCACATAAGCCAATGAAAGCCGAAATCCAGAATTCCAGAAATCCAAAATCATACAATTGAAACATTGAAACCAAAATCCAAATATCCGAAATCATTCCAAAATCACTCCCCCTGGGACCACACAGAGGCCAAAGGTACCGCAGTTCCATCAAACAAAATCATCAGAAGAAAAAAAATTAGTCTGTAGCACTCCCCCTGTATTAAGCATACAAATTCAATTTTCAAGTCTAGACTTCTCTGCCTCCAAACATGCTCTTTCTGCTTCCAAAGCCACCATCTGTATCGCTAAAGCTCCAAGTCTGGCATTTACAATCATCAGTCGAGTCTTCTTATCTGCTGCTGATGTCGAGGTGGATCCAGAAGCTTTCCACGGCAGATCATGAACCTGTCTCAGGCCAAAAATCTTTTTGTTGGGCCGTAAGAACTCAGTATCAATTACCACATCTGACGCCTTTCCTTTCACTTTGGCACTCTTGGCTAGGGCAGAAATCAAGACAGGATAGATTACAGCATCATTAACTTTTGGTGCAGTAGCCTGTCTGATTAAGTGCTGCTGAATGAGAAGACCAAGGTTAACTTCTTTCTGTGTTCCAACACAGTATAGCAGCTTTGCTATCTCCCTAGTCAATGCGGTGGTATTTCTTGACGGCAACCAGCAGTGTACAACTATTTGATATAGACCAAAAAATCTAGACGTCAAGCAGGATGCTTGTGAGTACCCCACTGCTGGCCACTCCACCTTATATCCCCTAGATATAACAGCCAAAATCTCATTATCAGTCAATTCCAAGTCATCAGGAAACACTCCCCCTATCTTAGGTGTTTTCAGACCTAGCAACATATTAATTCTAGCAGCAGATAAATCTATGATTTTCCCCCTAACATACACTCTGCCAAACCATGGGGAAGTAATCTCTAGATTGCCAGGCATAAGATTAGAATATACCTCTAGAACAACCTGTTTGTTGTATTGAAGTTGAATTGTAGCTGCCTTTGTCATCCCTGTCACCTTTAAAAAAATCCGTGAAACCGCTCTCCTGATAAGCTTTTAGATCCAACGGCCTTTCAGCTATGAATTTCTTCTAGGAGAAAAAATCTCCCATATCTGCACCCTTCTCATCAAAGTACACAGCAGAGAAGGCCTGGGTGACAGATGGAGGAGGCAGAACCTTCCTTGGGTTGCTGTTGTGCCTTTTCTTGCTTCTTTTTGCTTTAGCTGAATTCATGGTTGGGCCAGCCTTCCTCTTTACTTTAGCCTTCTGAAAAAATTCATCCAGTACCTCATCACTGGAGTAAGCCAAGTCAGGGACATCCTGTGTTGGAACACACCCTGTTCCTTCAGCTTTCTTTTCAGGTTCTTCTTCTGACTGAGTTTCTGCATCTCTCTCAGAATCATTACTCTGAACAGGCAAGTCTTCATCAGATACTTCAACATCCTGATTCCCTTCATCATCCTCATCGTACTCTCCTCCCATATTTGCATCAGAATCCATGTCCATGTACACAGGTTCGCCTGTCTGTGTTGGAACACTCCCTTCATTATCAGACAGAACTATTAAAATAGGTTCCCTTAATTCTTCCATTCTCCTTGCAGAATTCATGTCAAAGAATCCCACCTGAAGCTTATCTCCATACTTTACTGTCTCCATTCCAACAGCTTCTTCATCAGTAATGTCCCTTAACCAGACATAGCTATGGCTAGACATGCGACAGAATATATGAAATTTATCCTTTCCTTTTCCATTCAGTCTACCATACATCCCTCTCAGATAACTCACTTTCTTATATTCGATATCCCAAACATCCGAAAAATGGCCTGAAACAATCTCTTTAACTTTGAATGCAAGACTTCCAAATCCTTATTTATACTCCTGATTTTGCTTAGATCCACAGAATATCTATTTGCTTCTAACCATTCGAATATATCATCCATGGTTCTGAATTCCATACCATTAAACTTTAGAGGCCTAGGATCAGGACCAGTTACCTTCCTATGTCGTCCTTTCCTCTTGGCTCTGAGAGGTTCTTCAATGCCATCAGGTTTAGCTTTGGGTTCCCCTCTCACTTTGCTGTTGCTCGATGCCTCTTCCTCTGGTACTCTGGCTTCCTCGGATTCAACCTCCATTGCCACCTCATCCTCTGCATCTTCTGTGCTTCTTCTAGTCTGAATTTGTTCACCATATTCTACCACCATCAACTCCAAATTCGAACGAGCTGAAGCTTCCTCCCTGATCTCTGGTACTGTCGATTCCACCATAGGAGAGTTTGATTTTGACATTCTTTCGTACAATGCCGAGATGATGAGGAGTGTTGAGTATAAGATTTTTCGGAAAGAGTTTTGGGAAGAAAAATATTTGGCCGAGAGAGAGACGGAAGGATGTATTTGAATCCCTCTCTAACTCTTCATCTTATTTACCTCTTTTCCCGCGAAGTTCCTTTTTAGATTTCCCACACATGGTAATGATGGTCCTTTCTCTTCTTGTCACATCACTTTGTCTTCCTTAATTAGCTTCCAACACACCATACTAACCAACTCCTATTTTAGTACACCTTTGCTCCTTCCATATTTTTGCTCTTTTCTTGATATTTGAAAAAAAGAAAAATAAACCAAAAGAAATATTTACAAGGAAAATACTTTTGGTAAAAATTACCTCAAATTTGACAAACACCTAAGTGTTGTCGAAGGCTCTCAAAAGTGGTGGCATCCAACGGTTTTGTAAATATGTCTGCAAGTTGCTCGTGTGTTGGAACATAGCCTACTTCCACTTCTTTTCTTTCAACCAGATCTCTAATAAAATTATGCCTTATGTCAATATGTTTGGTTCTTGAGTGTTGGACTGGATTCTTTGAAATATCAATAGCACTTGTGTTGTCACACAGAATCCTTAGGGGGCCTTGATGAATTCCATAATCTTTCATCATTTGATTCATCCATAATAGTTGTGCACAACAACTTCCTGTTGTAAGATACTCTGCTTCTGCAGTAGATAGAGAGATCGAGTTCTGTTTCTTGCTATACCAAGACACCAAATTTGTTCCAATAAAGAAACATCCACCTGTGGTACTTTTTCGATCATCAGCATTACCAGCCCAATCAGAATCACTGTACCCTTTCAACTCTGAATCTTGATTCTTTGAATACCAAACACCATACTCTGAAGTCCCACTTACATATCAAATACACTTTTGACTGCAGTAAGATGAGATTCCTTAGGATCAGCCTGAAATCTTGTACATATTCTAACACTGAAACATATATCAGGTCTGCTTGCAGTGGGGTATAATAGAATTCCAATCATGCCTCTATATAACTTCTGATCGACTGAAACTCCCTTTTCATCTTTTACCAGTTTATCAGACACTCCCATAGGAGTTCGAACTGCTCGAGCACTACTGAGTCCAAATTTTTAAATCAAATTCAAGGCATACTTACTTTGATTTATGAATAGACAATTCCGTCCTTGTTTAACTTGCAATCCCAGAAAGTAAGTCAATTCTCCAACCATGCTCATTTCAAATTCAGATTGCATCGTGGTGACAAAATCTTGTACCATAGATGGTGAAGTAGAGCCAAAAACTATGTCATCAACATAGATTTGAGCAATCAGAAACTTTGAGGACTTGTCAAGCACAAATAAAGTGCAATCTACTCCCCCTCGATGATAACCTTTTTGAAGTAGAAAGGTAGTAAGTCGTTCATACCTTGCCCTGGGTGCCTGCTTTAATCCATATAGAGCCTTCTTGAGATGGTATACATGATGTGGATAATGAGGATCTTCAAAGCCTTTAGGTTGTTCCACATAGACTTCTTCATTCACCACTCCATTTAGAAATACACTCTTGACATCCATTTGATACAAAGTAAAGTTCAAAGAGCAGGCAATAGCTAGTAGAATACGGATAGATTCTAACCTGGCAACTGGTGCAAAGGTTTCATCAAAGTCAACACCTTCCACTTGTGTATATCCTTGAGCAACAAGTCTGGCTTTGTTTCGGGTGACTAAGCCGTCTGCATCAGACTTGTTCTTGAAGATCCATTTTGTACCAATGACATTAACGTCTTTGGGATGAGGAGTAAGATACCACACATCATTCCTGGTAAACTGACCGAGTTCTTCTTGCATTGCAGCAATCCAATACTCATCAAGTAAGACTTCTTTATAGTTCTTGGGTTCAATTAGAGAAACAAAACAGTGTAGGCCAGCCAGTCGTCGATAATCAACTCGAGGCACTGATCTAGTACTTCTCATGGTAGAACCAGGTTGGTCATGTGTTGGAACATGATCGTCAGTAGGAGGGGACTGTGTTGGAACATGGTCGTGTGTTGGAACATAGTCAGCTTCAGTAGAGTTAGGATTCTGGTGCGCATTTGGTTAAGTAGGATCAACAGATGGCTTTTCTTTGTCTGAAGTTTGAGGCTGTGTTGGAACATGAGTGTTGGCAGATTCTTCCTCTACACCTTCTGGAATTTGTTCCTTTTCTGCATCATCCACAATAACATTGATGAATTCCATGAGAGTGTTGGTTCGGTGATTAAATACTCGATAGGCACGGCTGTTGATGGAATACCCGAGAAAAATTCCTGGATCACTCCGATTATCAAATTTTGCCAACTGTTCTCTATCTCTGAGGATATAGCAAGTACTTCCGAACACATGAAAATATGAAACATTATGTTTCCTGCCCTTCCAGATCTCATAGGATGTCTTGTCAGTGAACGGTCGAAGATACACTCTATTGATGTATAACAAGCTGTATTGATCGCTTCTGTCCACCATTTCTTATGAACCTCCTTTTCGGCCAACATAACTCAAGCCATCTCCTGTAGAGTTCTGTTCTTCCTTTCGACAATGCCATTCTGTTGAGGAGTGATAGGAGCCGAGAACTCATGTTGGATTCCTAGCTCATCGCAGAAGGAACTGAATTGTTCATTTTCAAACTCCCTACCATGATCACTTCGAATTCGGATTATCTACCCTACTGGACTTCCCTTTTCAGTTTGTAACTTTACTACAAGGCTTCTAAATACTTCTATCGTATCAGATTTCTCTTTCAAAAAAGCTACCTATGTAAATCTGGAGAAGTCATCAACACATAAAAAAATATATTTCTTCCCTCCTATACTCGGTGTATTAACCGGACCCATCAAATCCATATGCAATAATTCCAGATTTCTAGATGTAGTAATAAACTGTACTGAAGAGTGAGGAGAATGAATTTGTTTACCTTGTTGACATGGTCCGCACACAATTCCATCCTTTTTGGTCAAGGTAGGCATTCCTTGCACAGCTTTTATATTTGCAATTTTCACCAGTGTTTTATAGTTGATGTGGCCGAGCTTCCTGTGCCAAAGAATTCCTTCATCCTGCTTTGAAAGCATGCATCAAACTTCTTGTTCCAGCAAATAGCAGTTGTCTGATGATCTTATTACAGAAAGAACCTTGTTTTCTCCATGCTTCACTACACACTTGTCCTTCTGAAATTCCACTATCATATTGTCGTCACACAGCTGACTTATACTTAGCAAGTTTGCTTTTAGATCTTCAACAAATAACACACTTGTGAACACTGGAAAGCCTTCAATCTTTAATTCGCCCTTGCCAATTACTCTGCTCTTCTTTCCATCACCAAAGGTTACATATCCGCCATCATATGGAGTAATGTTCGAGAGGTATTTTGGAGTACCAGTCATGTGGCGAGAACAACCACTATCAAAGTACCATGAGTCACTTGAATAAGCTGATAGAGAAGTGTGAGAAACCAAACACGTACTGGATTTTTTAACAACCCATATCTTCCTGACCAATTTTCTGGTATGAGTATCGCCTGTGTTGGAACACAACAGAAGTTGTCTTCCTGTCATTTGATCTCTGATCAGTCTTCTACACTGATGTTCAGCATGTCCTTGGTACATACAGTATCTGCATATGAGTGGCTTTCTTTGATACGGCTTCCCATACTTTTGTAATACTTCTCGAATCCTTGCTTTGAGAGTTACTAATTTTTCAAACAATTCAGTCTCGGGTTCTTTCCTGTATCCAATCCCGTGTCTATCACCAAAGTCCTTTCCCATATCCAGAATATCATCAAGCTTTGCCTTTCCAGAATTCAATTTAGAGATAGTTGCTTCAGACATCTCGGCTCTCTTGACCGCTGCAATCAGTTTCTTATTTAGTTCTTCATTTTTTTTCCAAGTTCTGCAACCGTGGATCATAATTCCTTTTCACTTTCAATTAGCTTTCTTTTTTCTTCATTCAGCTCTTTGTTCTTGTCAGCTACCTGAACCCACATGGCATACATTTGTTCGTATGTGCTATAGATCTCTTCATCACTTACAGACAGATCATCTTCATCACTGTGAGCATTGTCCAGATTCATGTTGGAACATACAGATTTCCCTTTGTTCAGTGTGTTGGAACACTGATCTTCTGATGTATCATGGACCTTTGCTCCAAAAGCTACATAATTACTCGTAAGTTCCTCTTCATCTCTTTCATCCTCTTCATCATCACTCCAAGAGGTGACATATGGTCTTCCTTGTTTCTTGCGGGTGTTAGCACATTCAGCCTGAATATGTCCATATCCTTCACATTCTCTGCATTGAATTCGTCCAGCCTGTTTTGGTTCATTGTTCCGATTTCTCCCGACCTGCATATTTCCTTGTTCAAATCTCATTCCACGATTATTGTTCGAATCTTGTTGTTTTTGTCTGCTTCCGCCAAACCTCTCCTGAGATTTCTTGTTAACTACCTTCTTTAGCATTCTTGAGAAATTCTTTGTAATAAGTGCCAGTTTTTCAAACTCATCATCGTTGTCAGACTCGTGACTTCCCTTAGCTGGAGAAACTTTGAATGCTAAATCCTTGGAGACTCTTTTTGTAGGTTGCTGGAAAGTCATCTCATAAGTTTGTAACGAGCCCATTAGTTCATCTAGGCTCATGGTGGCTACATCTCTTGCTTCCTCTATTGCTGCTACTTTCATTGCAAACCTCTTGGGAAGAGATCGCAACGTCATTTTCACCAGCTTAGTTTCTTTGTACACTTTTCCAAGTTGGTAAGCCATGTTGGAGATATCCCTGAGCTTTCCATTAAATGTGGCAATGGTGTCCTCCTCCTCCATTTTGAGTTCTTCAAACTTAGTAGCCAGCATCTGTAGTTTGGATTCCCGCACTCGACTGGTTCCTTCTTGAACAGTCTGTAAAATATCCCATGCTTTCTTTGCTTGGTGGCATGTAGATATAAACTTGAACTGGTTTTCATCAACAGCAGTGAAGATCGCATTAAGTGCCTTTGAATTCGCCAGAGATTCTTTAAGGTCATCTGGAGTCCATTTAGCCTTATCTTTGGGTTTTTGACTTGACTCCCCTTCAACAGCCTTAGAGCTTGTATCAGCATCTTCAGTAGGATGATTCTATTCATTCTCAACATAAAACCATGCCAGTTCATCCAGTGAATTAATGAAGACCCTCATGCGTGCCTTCCAATAGTTGTAGTTATTGCCTTCTAGCAGTGGTGGTTGAGAGACTGAAGCTCCTTCTCTTGTCGTCATGGTAAAACTGGATCTCACTTTCCTTGAAACAACCAAGGGAACGATAAGTGACTCAGCTCTGATACCAATTGAAATTTAGTTTTACCACTTTTTCTAGTTCTTACTAGTGTGTTCCAACATACCTAGTTTAACCAAGTGTAAAATAACGTAAACGTAAAAGACACACAACTTGGTTACGCAGTTCGGTGTAAACCACCTACATCTGCGGGGCCTGGCCTAGTTCAGAATGAATCCACTAATTAGAAAGATACAGTACAGAGTACAGTTTACAAAATACTTATCTTTACTAACTATAATGTGTGGACTTTGCTAGCTCCCCTAGCTACCGATCCACCTTGATCAGACTCTCTCTGACCTCGAACTCCGTCGACGTAGGATCTCCTCCTCCCAAGGAATTAAGGTATCCGATTCTGAACTTAGTGCAACAGGACGGGTGTGTTGGAACACTGTGTATCAGCTCTATGCAAGTTTTGAAAAGTCTCAAAAATCTGTGTGCAGATTTTTGCTCTATAAATCCGTGAGTATGCAGCCGTGTTTGTCCCCAATTTATATCCACGAATCAGATCTGAATATCCATGATTATCTCCACAATATTCCTATTCCAAATCTGATTCTTGAAACATATCCAAATCCCATAAATAAAGGGATTTACCTTAACTCATTCTATCTCATATATTCGAATAAATCTTCTCCATATAAGTAGGGATTTTCCCATAAACTAATATGCTTCACACGCCCAATATATAGCCAAATATACGATTACCATAAATTCTAAAACACTCCAATATTTCGGCTTTGAATTCCGTTAAAACCTTGGCGTAACTTCTGTTGCAGCACCATGTTCCAACATGGTCTGTTCAAAATTAATTCACACAAAATTGCCAATAAAATTCATCCCTTGACTTTACACCACCTATCTCCCAACCAATGGGGTACACCCGTGGGTGTGGGCGTGTGCAGTTACTTTGAAATTCGCTCGAAGCTTGCATATAGATTTGATCTCTATCTTTTTCTCCTCTAGTTAATTAGTTAGTTGGTTTCGTTTTTCCAGTTTTGTTTATATTTTATTTGTTATGTTTTATTGCTTGTTTAATTATTATCAATTAGAGTGGTTAAATATCTTTTCCGGATTGGGGTAATGAACATTAACTATAATTTATAGGTGAGATCTAATTGTTCATCATAATTGATTTGTATGAATTCCTAATTGTTTTCTGTGTACATTTTATTCCTGAATTCTCGAGATCTGATCAACCTTGAGTTATTTAGAATAGTGCCAGTAAAATTCTGCTATATATCTTTATCTAGTGGGCAGATTTAATTAGTGGCGAAATCAACAGCATATAGTGGGAACAATGAGTGGATAATTTGTAACAGCTGATCTGATTATGAATTATCTGAATTGAGTTTCTATGGTTCTTGAGGCTGTTAAGATATTAAATCTAGTTTATAGCTGATTCTTGCTAGGTTATATCTTAATTAGAGAAGTAGCCAGTTTGTAGTTTATTCTTGTTGGCTATCGATAAAGTAAGAAGAAATTAGACTATGTCTTATAGCTGATTCTTAGCAATCTATAACTGGTTGGTTCATGCAAATTGATTTATTATTGTGCCTGTGATGATATAAATAATTAGTTAATGTGGATTTACATGTTGCCGAAATTCATTCTCATAGTGATATTTGTGTTTATTTGCATTCATAGTTTAGTTTTATTGTTTTCTTAGTTAATAGATTATATTCTCATCAGATTAATGCGTGGTAGATAACCAACAATTGAATCTTTAAAATAAGAATTTGTTACACTGTTCTCTGTGGGATCGACCCTACTTACTCAATAACTTGAATTTAAATCTAAAAAGTTTGCAGGTTTATTTGGTAGAAAAATGACCTATCAGATGTATTGTCCCCAACCAGGCATCTAATAAGATTTCCAAGACAACGATTAGTAACTTCCGTTTGGCCATATGTCCGTGGATGGAAAGTTGAAGAAAATTGCAACTTAGTGTGCGACGTTTTCCATAAAGTCCGCCAAAAGTTGCTCATAAACTTCACATCTTTGTCTGAAACTATTGTTTTTGGAAGACCGTGAAGTCGAACCACTTCTTTAAAGAAGATTCATGCAATATGTATTGCATCATAGGTTTTAGAACAAGGAAAGAAGTGTGTCATTTTTTAAAATCTACCACCACAAAAATTGAATCAGAACTTCGCAGGGTTTTGGGTGGTCCTAGTACGAAGTGGATACTTAAATCCTGCCCGGGTTCATACGGTATGGGTAATGGCGTGTAGAGTCCAACAATACTCTTGCTTCCTTTGCTTAGTTGAAAAGTTCGACACCTAGCAACAATTATGCCTACATCCTTCTTTATACTTGGCCAATAAAAGCAATCCCCAACTAAAGCAGCAATCTTATCTCTCCCAAAGTGTCAAGCTACTCCTCCCCCATGCAATTCTCTAATGATATGTTCTGGTATAGAGGTATTAGGAATACATAAACTTGTACCTCTAAAGAGAAAACCATCGTGTATAAAACAGTACTCCCTCTGATCCTCTAATATTGGCTCCTACTTCTGGGCACTTTTTTTTACAAACAGTGAAATGAATGGTGAGGATTGCATTGAAAATACAAAAAGTATATTGAGTGGATGAAACAATCTAGGATTTGCCATATATGGAAAGGAGCCAATATTAAAAAACCTTCCCTAAAAGAAAAGGAAGCCAATGTTAAAGAATTAGAGGGAGTAGGATATTTCATCCCTTGTCCATTTAATAAACCGTCATAAATCACCTTAAAGTCCTTGCAAGCGGAGTATTCCTTCTTAAGTGAATCAAACCCGATTACCTGAATAGCCATTGAGGTAAGTATATGATGTACTTGACCGAGAGCATCTGCGACCTTATTTTCAACCGCAGCTTTGTGCTTAATCCCAAAGTTGTACTGCTGTAGGAAAGAAACTCATTTCCCATGTCTATGACTCAGCTTCTTTTGTGAGTTGATGTACTTTAAGGCTTCATGATCTGAGTAGAGCACAAATTTTTGGATTGCACGAATCGGATTATAAACTTTATAACTAGGACATGTTAAATAATAAATTTTTAATATTGTAATTAAAACCGTTTACCTTTTATTATTCTAATTAAACCTCATTTTCCCATAAACCTATGGAAAGATGGTCTTTCCCAAGAGTTTGCCTTAATTATATTACAAAACTAGTCCAATTACATATTTACCTTAAAAATTATATTTTAATTTAATCATATAAAAAATAACCAATACACAATTATTTTTATTATGCTAATATTGTTAATGAAATTAAATTTATTCTTGTAATTAAACTTGAATCAATAACATTTTCACAATTAAATATCATATCACCAAAAATTAGATATAATAACCAAAAGTTAATATATGAAACATAATTATTAAAAATTAGGGCGAACGGCTTTAGGGGCCCCTGAACTTTCTCCATCCCACCCTTTTAGCCCTTATCTTTTATTTAAATACTTTTGGTCCCTCAACTAACAAAAATACTGAATCGTAGCCCTTCCGTCCGGTCTCAGTCAAACCCATCAAATTTAAGGGTATAATAGTATTATCATTTTCCTTTTTCCTCTTTTCATTTTTTTCTTTCTCCATTTTACATTTATCATTTCATTTTTCAGTTTTATTTTTCTCCGACTGCTCTTCCACCGGCCATTTTTCAGTTTACATTTTTCCTTCCACCCCCTTCGACAAAATAACCACCCAACCCACCCGCTGCTCTTCCACCGGCTACCCTCATCACCGCCGCTCACCATCGCCTGAACAAGGTGCCAACTGCCAACGTTGTTCCCTGCTCACATGTTGAAAACCTACTTTACTCTCTTTTCCCTTCTCACATGTCACCATACCCATTCTCTTTATCATTCTTCCCGTCGCCATCATCATCATCCCCACTCCAAATCCAAGTCCCACCATGTTTCTATATCCAATAAATTGTTAAATAATCTACCAATCCCCTAATCCTCACAGTCAAACATTCAACTTTTCGCATTTCAAATTCAGAGACAGTGAGATAAATTATTAATCATTATGATACTACAGCATTATTAGCCCAACTTGGGAAATTCCAGTGATTTGTGATAATACAGAATCAAGGGATCTTGGAATTTACGCCCAAGATCCGCAAAAGGGGCTGCTCTACTTCATCGCCGTCGTCTTCCAATGTCCATAACTACCGTTTCAAGCAGGCCATTTCGGTGGGGAAGAAGGCCCTTGGAGTTATTGGGTTCAGAGGTGCCAGATCTAGCACGCCGGTGCCCACATCAGCAGTTGGCGGTGATGTCATCAGAGGCTGGAGGTTAGGTGGTGGGGCGACGGAGTTGAGAGTAGAGCGGAGCGGATTCGAGAAAGGGAAAAGAAAATAGGAGGAAGAAAAGAAAAAGAAAAAGGAAAAGGAAAAGGAAAAAAGAAAATGAAAAAAGGAAAACATAAATGGAAAAAAGAAAAAGGGAAAATGAAAATTGAAAAATGACCATTTTGCCCTTAAATCAAACGGTTTTGACTAAACTTGACACTTTGATCGGACGGAAGAGCTACGATTCAGCACTTTTGTTAGTTGAGGGACCAAAAATAGTCAAAAAACAAATAAGGAGCTAAAAGAGTAAGATGGAGGAAGTTCATGGGCCTCTGAAGTCGTTGGCCCTAAAAATTATTATCAATATACTGCTCCAATATATAAAGGCGGAGTCTTGGGAAAGACCGCATTTCCATATGCTTATGGTAGTGCGAGGTTTAATTAGAATAATAAAAGGTAAAAGATCTTAGTTGCAATATTAAAAATTTATTATACAATATGTAGTAGTTATAAAGTTTATAACCCGATTTATGAAGCCCAAAAATTTTATTTTCATTCCTTCTAATTTGAACTTTAAACCTTGGTCTTTCCAGGGCTTATGGAAAGACCGTCTTTCAAGAGACAGACTCATATATAAATGGCAAATTACAAAATAAGAATAAGAATAAAAATAAGCAAAAATATTGAAATAGAATTCAATAAAAGTCATTGATCAAATTTACTACTTATATATTAAAAATATATTGGAATATCATTCGTGAATATTATTATGAATTAACAAATGTAAATTTATATTATATATACATAATTAGTTATAAATAATGATATTTGTAGAAAAATATAAGGATATAGGCAAAGTCTTGGGAAAACCTATTTTTCCATAGGCTTATGGAAAAACGGGGTTTAATAAGAATAATAAAAAGGTAAAACATTTTAGTTGCAATATTAAAAATTTATTATACAACGTGCAGTAATTATAAAATTTATGATCAGATTAATACAGCCCAAAACTTTATCTTCATTTCTTCTAATTTACAGTTTAAACCTTAGTCTTTTCCTGAAAAGACCTTCTTTTAAGAGATTATTATGAATTAACAAATGTAACTTTATATTATATATACATAATTAGTTATAAATAATGATATTTGTAGAAAAATATAAGGATATAGGCAAAGTCTTGGAAAAACCTGCTTTTCCATAGGCTTTTGGAAAAACATGGTTTAATAAGAATAATAAAACGGCAAACCGTTTTAGTTGCAATATTAAAAATTTATTATACAACGTGCAGTAATTATAAAATTTATGACCTGATTAATACAACCCCAAACTTTATCTTCATTTCTTCTAATTTACAATTTAAACCTTAGTCTTTTCCTGAAAAGACCGTCTTTTAAGAGACGGACTTTAACATATAACATAAATGAAATTTGGTTTTACCGAATTTTCCTAATTCTTATTAGTATGTTCCAACATGACCTATCTAACCAAGTATGCAATAAATTAAAGCATTAACGACACAAGACTAGGTTACGCAGTTCGGTGAAATCCACCTACATCTGTGGGGCCAGGCCCAGTTCAGAATGAATCCACTAATTAGAAAGATACAGTACAGAGTACATCATACAAAATACTTATCTTTACTAACTATAACGTGTGAATTCTGCAAGCTCCCCTTGCTACCGATCTGCCCTGATTAGACTCCCTTTGACCTCGAAATTCGTCGACGCTGGATCTCCTCCTCCTGAGGAATTAAGGCATATGATTCTGAACTTTGAACAGCATGTCAAGTATGTTGGAACATAGAATTTAGCTCTTTGCAATTCTCTCGAAAGATTGAAAATCTGTGCGCAAATTTTTCTCTGTTAAATCCGTAATCAATGCAGCCATGATTGTCCCTTTTATAGCCATGAGCATATCGGAATACTCCCTAATTATTTCCACAATATTATTATTCCAAATCTACTTCTTGAAGCATATCCAAATCCCATAAATAAAAGGATTTTCCTTAACACAGTATATCCCATATATTCGATAATATCAACTCCATATATGTAGGGATTTTCCATAAATCAACTATGCTTCTGTACGCCTAATATATAGCAGAATATTCAGATTTCCATAACTCACCAATAACATAATATTCTGTCTTCTTGGCGTAAATATGATGTTTTCGCATGGTCCAACATGGAAAGTTTTTTGTTTCCAAACATGTTCACAAAAACTGCCAATTAAATATTCAATGCATATTTCTTGACTTTACAATCTCCCCCTTTGGCATTTTGTAGACCCAAAACTTTTTGGCAATCAATCACACAACAAAAAACTTGTCATCATACACATAGATCTTCCCAACTCCACCTATGTTGGAACATAGCACAATACTGAATAATAAAAATTGAATACCAGAATTTCATCAAAACATGAATACCGAAATCCGAATACCAAAAATCCATCAAAACGTGAATACCGAAAACCGAATACCAGTAATTCAGGAATTCCATCAAAAATAAACTTCAGATTATAGAGCTATTATAAAAAATTCTCCCCCTGAGACCACACATATGCCAAAGGCAGACAAAAACATCAAAAAAACAATAAGCAGCAAGTAGGCTCTCCCTGACTTTGACATCTATGTTGGAACATATAGAAGAAATCCAGTTCAGGAACATGCCTCCAACCGCGCTTTCTCTTCCTCCAGTTTTGCCTTTTCTACCTCTAGTGCTGCCATTTGAATGGAGATTGCCCCCAGTCTGGCATTCATGACTACCAGTTTAGTCTTCTTTTTAGCCGATGAAAAAGTAGACTCAGAAGACTCCACGGTAGATTATGCACATGCCACAACCCGAATGCCTTCTTGTTCGACCTCAAGAATTCCGTGTCAATCACCACATCTTTCGCCTTTCCTTTTACCTTGGCACTTTTAGCCAGTGCTAAGATCAAACCGGGATAGACAATAGTATGTTTGGCTTTGGGAGTTGTGGCTTGCCTGACCAGGTTTTGCTGAATAAACAGTCCAAGATTTACCGGCATCTGTGTTCCAACACAGTATAGTAACTTGGCCATTTCTCTTTTCATTGCATTCGTATTTGAAGATGGCATCCAGCAGTGAACTGCAATCTGATACAGCCCGAAAAACCTTGAGGACAAGGTTGAAGCTTGTGGATACCCTATTGTAGGCCACTTTGCCTTGTATCAACCAGAGATAGTTTCCAGAACTTGATCATCTTTGACTTCCAAATCCTCGGGAAACACTCCGCCAATCTCTGGTGTTTGAATCCCCAATACCTTATTGATTCTGGCAGCAGACAAATCCATCATCTTTTCCCTTACATAAACCCTTCCAAACCAAGGGGAATCAGCTTCCAAATTTTCAGCCATTAAGTTGGAGTACACCTCAATGACAACTTGCCTGTTATACTGAAGCTGGACAGTGGCCGCTCTTTTCATTCCCATTAACTCCAAAAAGTCTGAAAAGCCACTCTCCCTGTATGCCTCTAGATCTACAGGTCTCTCAGAGATAAATTTTCTTTCCGCAAATACTTCCCCCATTTTCACACCTTAAATCAAAGTAGGAGAAGGAAAGTGCATCACTTACTGGGAGTGGAAGAAGTACTTAAGGCTTGGTGTGTTCCTGTATCTTCTTGGCCCCTTTTGTGGTTTCCTCAGCTTTTCCATTCTCTGAGTTGCCCTCAAGTCACAAAATCCTACAGGCAATCTGTCAGTAGATCAAATCACTTCTAGTCCTGTAGCATCCTTATCACTATTTTCTCTTATAATAACACAGCTCGAACTAGGAATCGAAGAATAAACATGAAATTTGTCCTTTCCCCTATACTCATCATATCTCCCCCTCAAGAACTTCACCTTGTAATTTTCTACATTCTGCGGCTCTCCAATATTACCGGTCACAAATTCCTTGACCTTGACACTCAGAAATTCACCCTTTACACTTGTAATTTTTGTCAAGTCTACTGGCACTCTATTAGCTTCTAACCATTCAAATATATCATCCATCGTCTTGAATTTCATCCCATGGATTTTAATAGTTGGAGGATCGGGTTTAATTACCTTTTGAAACGGACCCTTGCCTTTGGTATTGGGAAGTCCATCCTGATCTCCATCACCCAAACCAGAGTTACGACCATCTTCATTCGGATCAACACCTATCTCGGCCTCAACATTCTTTTCACATTGACTGTTATCTTTGGGAAAAACCTCCTCGGTATTATCCTCCATTAGTTCATTGGTTGCATCTTCCCGATGTTGCAGAGATTCTTGATTTTCTTCTTCAAAAGTGGGAGAAATGGGGTTTGACATTCTCTAGGACGAAGTTGCTGCGGGAGAAGAATCTTGGGGAGAGTTTGTGGTTGAAGACATTTTTGGCACGAAGCTGTTGCGGGAGAAGGATTGTGTGGAAAGTTTGCAGCAAGACTTCGAAGAATGCCAAGATGAATGGGAGAGTGGCCGAAAAGGGAGGGATTTGAAAGGATTTGGACAATTTTGAATCCAACACAAACTCTTCAACTCTCATTCTCTTTTGCCGCGAAACCCTTTTTGGTTTTCCAAGATGCGTAATGATGCATCTTTTCCCTCTCGTCAACTCAAGATATCACATCAAAAACAACTTCCAACATATCATAACATTCAACTATTCTTCTTCTATTTTTTCACACATTTTCTTCTTTTGATAATTTTTATTTTTTCTAATTTTTTTTCGACAGAAAATAATAAACAAAATAAAATATTTACATTGAACTAAAGGCAAGGATTACCTCAAATTTGAAAAACACCTAAGTGTTTTTTGAGACTTTCAAAAGTGGCAGTGTCCAATGACTTTGTAAAGATATTAGCGAATTGCTCGTGTGTTGGAACATAGACTACCTCCACTTCCTTCCTTTCAACAAGATCTCTAATAAAGTGATGTCTTATGTCAATATGTTTGGTTCTCGAGTGTTGGACTGGTTTTTTGGAGATATCAATAGCACTTGTGTTGTCACATAAAATCTTCAAGGGTCCTTGATGGATTCCATAGTCTTTCAACATTTGTTTCATCCATAATAATTGTGCACAACAGCTTCATGCTGCAAGATACTCAGCTTCTGCAGTAGACAAAGAGATCGAATTCTGTTTCTTACTATACCAAGACACTAAGTTCGCACCAATAAAGAAACATCCACCTGTAGTGCTTTTTCGATCATCAGTATTACCAGCCCAATCAGAATCACTGTACCCAATCAACTTAGAATCTTGATTCTTAGAATACCAGACACCATACTCAGAAGTCCCACTTACATATCGAATAACTCGTTTAACTGTGGTGAGATGAGACTCCTTTGGATCAGCCTAAAATCCTGTACATATCCCAACACTGAAACATATATCTGGTCTACTAGCTATTAAATACAATAAACTTCAATCATGCCTCTGTATAATTTTTTATCAACTGCGACTCCTTTCTCATCCTTTACCAGTTTGTCAGACACACCCATAGGAGTTCGAACTACTTGAGCATTGCCCAGACCGAACCTCTTAACTAAATTTAGAGCATACTTACTCTGATTTATGAACAAACCATTCCTTCCTTGCTTGACTTGCAATCCCAGAAAGTATGTGAGCTCTCTAACCATGCTCATTTCAAATCCGGCTTGTATAATGGTGACAAAATCATGTACCATAGAAGATGAAGTAGAGCCGAATACTATATCATCAACATAAATTTGAGCAATTAGAAATTTTGATGCCTTTTCCAGCACAAATAAGGTGCGATCTTCTCCCCCTCGACAATAACCTTTCTGAAGAAGAAAGTAAGTAAGTCGTTCATACCACGCCCCTGGGTGCTTGCTTTAGACCGTATAGCGCCTTCTTGAGATGATACACGTGATGTGGATAATGAGGATCCTCAAAGCCTTTAGGTTGTTCCACATAGACCTCTTCATTCACCACTCCATTTAGAAACGCACTCTTGACATCCATTTGATACAACATAAAGTTCATAGAGTAGGCAATAGCAAGTAATATTCGAATTGACTCTAACCTGGCAACTGGTGTGAATGTCTCATCAAAGTTGACCCCTTCCACTTGTGTATATCCTTGAGCTACTAGTCTGGCCTTATTTTGAGTAACTTGGCCATCAACCTCAGACTTATTCTTGAAAATCCACTTCGTGCCAATGACATTAATGCCTTTGGGGCAAGGAGTAAGATACCAGACGTCATTACGTGCAAACTGAACTAGTTCTTCTTGCATAGCAGCAATCCAGTACTCATCCAGCAAGGCTTCTTTGTAGTTCTTGGGTTCAATGAGAGAGACAAAGCAATGCAATCCAGCTAGCCTTCTGTAATCCTCTCGAGGAACCTGTCGAGTACTCCTTATGATTGATTCAAGTTGATCCCGTGTTGGAACATAGGGTTCGGTAGTGGGGGATGATGTTTCAACATGCTCAGCTTCGACAGGTTCAGCACCAATCTGCTCAGACGTTCCAGCATGTTAACGGGGTTCAGCTTCAACTAATGGATCTGCCTTGTCAAGTTGATGAGGCTGCGTTGGAACATGAGTGTTACCAGGTTCTTCTTCTACAACATCTAACTTTTGTCCTTCTTCTGAATCATCCACAATAACATTTATAGACTCCATAAGAGTGTTGGTTCGATGATTATAAAGTCTATAAGGACGGATACCAAAGAAAAAATCCAGTATCACTGCGATTGTCGAATTTTGCCAGCATCTCTTTATCTCTGAGGATATATCACTTGCTTCCAAACACATGAAAGTATGAGACATTCAGTTTCCTACCCTTCCAAATCTCGTAAGAATTTTTACCAGTGAATGGACGCAGATATACTCAATTAATCGTATAGCAAGCCGTGTTAATAGCTTCTGCCCACCATTTTTTGTGAATTTCTTTCTCGGCTAACATCACTCAAGTCATCTCCCGCAAGGTTCTATTTTTCTGTTCTACAACACCATTCTTCTGAGGAGTTATTGGTGCCGAAAACTCATGTTGAATACCAAGCTCATCAAAGAAATAACTAGATAGAGAATTTTCAAATTCTCTACCATGATCACTACGAATTTGAACAATATTTCCAACTGGACTTCCTTTTTCAGTCTATAACTTTATCTCCAGACTTCTGAATACTTCCACCGTATCAGATTTTTCTTTTAGAAAAGCTACTCATGTAAAAATTGGAGAAATCATCAACACATACAAAGATATATTTCTTTCCACCCATACTTGGTGTATTGACTGGACCTATCAAATCCATATGCAATAATTCCAGATTTCTTGAGGTGGTTATATATTGAACTGATGAGTGAGGAGATCGAATTTGTTTACCTTGTTGACATGGTCCACACACAATCCCGTCCTTACTTGTTAAGGTAGGCATACCTCGTACAGCTTTTGCATTTGCAATTTTCACCAAGGTTTTATACTTGATGTGACCGAGCTTCCTGTGCCACAAAATCCTTCATCTTGCTTCGAGATCATACATCGTACTTCTTGTTCCAGCAGATAGCAATTATTTGATGATCGTATGCCTGAAAGAACCTTGACTTCTCCATGTTTCACTAGGCATTTATCTTTCAAAAATTCCACAATCATATTATCATCACACAATTGACTTATGCTCAATAGATTAGCCTTCGGGTCTTCCATGAACAGTACACTAGTGAATACTGGAAATTCTTCAATCTGTAGTTCACCTTTTCCAACCACTCGACTCTTGTTTCCATCACTAAACGTAACATAACCACCATCGAAAGGTGTGATATTTGTAAGAAATTCTTTAGTTCCAGTCATATGGTGGGAGCATCCACTATCAAAGTACCACGAATCTCTGGAATATGATATAAGTGACGTATGTGCAACAAGACATGTACCAGTGCTTTTGACAACCTATACTTTCCTGACCGTTCTGGTTTTCTGGACTTTGCCTATGTTGGAACATACATCGAGTTGACGTCCTGCCATTTGATCTCTGAACAATTTCTGACATCTATCCTCGGAGTGACCTTGGTATGAACATCAGCTGCAGATGAGAGGTTTCCTTTGATAGGGCTTGCCAAAATTTCTCCTTACCTCTCGAAGCTTTGTCTTGAGATTCACTGGATTCTGGAGTAACTCGTGTGCCTGTATTATACCCAATTCCGTGTCGATCTCCAAAATTCTTTCCCATGTCCAGAATATCATCAAGCTTAGCTTTTCCAGAATTCAGTTTAGAAATTACTGCTTCAGAAGTCTCAGCTCTCTTGGTTGCTAAGATCAGTTTTTCATTTAATTCATCAATTTCCTTTCTGAGTTCAGCAACTTTTACATTCAGTTCTCTTTCTGTTTCCATCAACTGCACTTTTTCTTCCTTCAAATCTTTGTTTGTATCAACCACTTGAAGCCACATAGCATTCATCTTTTCATAAGTGTTGTAGATTTCTTCATCACTAACAGTAAGTCCATCATCTTCATCACTGGATGGATCGATGTTGGAACATTTAGCTTAAACTTTATCTAGTGTGTTGGAACATCCATTCTCCGATGCATAATAAATTTTTTCTCCAAATGCCACATAGTTTCTTATGATTTTTCAATATGTTTTTTAAGATCACCCTCTCCTCCCTTTTCCCAATCACCCTATAATAGACATTGTTTACTTTTTATCTGTCAACCAGGGCTATTGAAGTAGTTTGTTGACATTCTTACTTTGCAAAAATGACACTGTTTTTCCATCTTCTAATTCACTGTCTTTCTCCTCTTCTTCTCCATCGCAAAATTTTCTCTCTTCCTTCTTTACCATAGTTGTTTTCTTCAAGCAGACCTTTTGGTGCTTGAGGATGTTGCTGATGGCGACAAAGTTTCCATGGCTGGAAAAGCGGTGGATGGTAGATTCGTGGATTTGCAGTTGTTGTATTGTGATAGCTACGTTGTTTCCGACCCGCCAGAGGAGATTTTCAAACCATTATTGGTATGTTTCAAGTTAGAGTTCGAGGAATTCTTCCAGTTCCAGGTTGTTACTATATTCTTCCAAAGATTTTCAAGCTGTTTCTGTACTTCAATGATCTCACCACCGTCTTCCCACTCTTCACTCCTTCCAATCCCGCAGCCACTCCACCATACCACCACCACTACCACCTCCGACGCCGCCACCACCCGCCGACACCAGTAGCATCAAGGGCTCATTCGCGAAACTGCTCTCCGAAATTATAACAAGCTCCACCATTAGCCTCTCTCTTTACACTTTTTCCGATTCAAGCTCCACTTCTCTATCATACGTCAATGGGTCCATAGCAGTAGTAGCCGATCACTGCAAAGTCCCCATTTGGAGGTAACTCATAATTTTGATTTGATTTTGACTTTTCATTGACTGAACTCTGAAGGTTGAATTGGTATGGGGGTTTTTTGTTGCTGTCAGAGGCTTACATGAGAAAAATATTCTTCAATGTGAAACGAAATCGCATGAGGAGCCCTCCTGAGAAGGTATTTTAGTTAAAAGTATCCATATTTCTTGACATTGAGCTTATGTGTAGTTTAAACTTCGGAGTTCTTTATGCTTTTTTACACGGATAATGATGGCATGATATCTTTCAAAGGGTGAGCATTGCCACCTTAATGAGATAGGAATTTGTTTTTGTTTTCACTGATGCAAATCTGGCTAAAAATGGTTATTTATATGATAATCACAGGTATATATTTTTTGTTACTCTTCTGAACATTCTGGAATCGAGATTTTCAGTGGCGTTTAAGATGTTTGATCTTGATTGTAACAAGGTTGGATTTTCACTGCAATCTTTTTCTTTGACTGAATTCCTCTATAATTATGGCACTCATTTTATATGATAGGGAAATAGATAGGGAGGAATTCAAGAAAATAATGGCTCTGATGTGAGCTCATAACAGGCAAGTGGCTATCCATTGTGATGGAATTTGAGCAGGGCATAGTCTTGGTGGTTCAGTAGAAAATGGTGGCCAAGTGGAGTACTTCTTTGTTAAGATGGTCAGATGTGTCTTCATCATGATAAATTTGCCCAATTTCTAAGGGATATTCACGATGAAGCATGGATTTCTCCACTTTTTCTCGCACTTGTTTGATTGCTTGTGAATGGTTATTTGCTTATTGTTTTTCATCAAGTAAGATAAGGTTTCACGGATCAACATATCAAATGTTGATTATTATTAAATCATCAACTACAACCTTGCTCAGGCAATAAAATGTTATGTTTGATACAATATTACTGGAAATTGCCTCTTGATACTAAATATACATGTTAACATGTTAGATGAATAGGTCATATGCTATCCATTTTTACTTGCCATTAGAGACTGTCATAGTTGTTAGTAGAAGAACAAGACGTGGATTGTTTCTTATCCGAGCCAATATAAGATATTTACGATCAAATATGAGTTTCTTTTCTCATAAAATTTTCATCAGATCTACTATATCACCGAAGTGCTTCTTATAATTTCTTTTCTCCCAATATTAGCCCTGTTTATTAAGAAATACTACTTTTGATTGTATGCTTGATGGATAGTACCTATGTATCTGGACCAGGTTGGTTGAGATTTAATTTCCATTTGTTTCTGAATCTGATGTGGAATCTTATTGTATTTTGTCGATGCATAGGTTGGAGTTTGCCCATTATATGACTATAAAGGCAGATATCAGCCAAGGACTCTACCTTATCAATGGTTTCCTCAGCTGACCTGAAGCACTTAAGCAAGTTGCATGGCAATGTTGATGATTTGGATAAGATGCCACACATGAACACCAGCTGGATCACACTCAAGGAATTCAAGAGCTTTTCTGAGCTTCGAAAGAAGTTGCAACCCTTTTCCCAGGAACTTTTCAGTTATGGTGAAATGAATGGTCTTTTAACAAAGGCAGATTTCAAGCGGGCACCATCTCAAGTATGGGTTTCCCTTTCTCGTGCTATAATCTACTCATGAATTCAGATTTGAATTATGATTCTCTGTGACAGGTATGCGATATCTTGCTCTCCGACAACATGATAGAGATAATATTCCACGTGTTTGATGCAAACGATGATGGAAGCTTGAGCTGGGATGAATTCGTGAGAGTGTTGCAGAAAAGGGAAAATGAATTCTTCATCCAATTACACTAGGAGATTATGACCTTAGTATGTAGCTTTTATTTAAGATTGTAGTGCTTGCAGAGTTGAGTAGTATTTTGAATTAAATTGATCACAAATACCCGTGTTTAGTAATTGCAATCTAAACTCGTTAACAAACTGTGTTGATGGAGCCGAGGCTTTTGCAAGGGGACAGGTGTGCGGAACTTTTAGTATGTTCCTAAAATTTGATTGACCCATCACCTTAACATAGAATGCTTCCCAACATGCAAAATTATCTTCTTTCCAGGTATTGTTTATGGATTTTTTTTTGAAAATTTCTGATTTCAAACTCCTTCAATTTTACTAAAATGGTCCGTTTGTAGTGGAAGTATGTGATTTTGTGTTCTCTCTACTGTAGTTTGTTGCCTTTGTGATTTAGAATCATTAGCTTAGACTTCTTGGGCGTTGTTAGATTGGTTTGATGGAAGAAATTTATAATAAATTAAAGTGATTTGCTTCAAGATGTTGAGGCAAATGACTTGCAACTAAAACATACATGCTCAATTTGATGTAGTTTTCAACTTAGATTCTTTGGATATGGTTATGAAGGTTTGGTATAGTTATATAAATAGTTCTATGCATCTATTATTTTATTGACTCGATATGCATGATAGCTCCCTGTGATGTTCATGAGGTGTTTATCAGTTTGATTAATCGTGATGTGTGCCTGATTTTTTTCTTGTTTATGGCATTAGAATTATCTTCTCTGTTTCAAATCTTGTAAGTTTTCACTATTGTATGGGATCATGTTTGTTTTTATAATACTATTTTGGCCTAGCACTGGTTCAGGTTTGTTCATCCCATGGGTAACAGAAAGTGTCTTGTTATCATCACGGAAAATATAATACAACAGAATCTGGTACTTGATTAGTTCATAGTTTTATATTACTCCTGGTTATGGTCAGAATCTGGTACTGTTGGCATTGTATCGGAGAATCCATGGAGTACAAAAATAGAACCCACATTCAGCTTTCAAATTGCTCAAGGGAGTAAGTGGGTGTTTTTTCTTCAGGTTGTTGCACGTCACCCTTGTGCCCCCCTCATGTCCGTGTGATGGGTGTTGATGATTCCTAGTCAACCATCGCTCAAGGGGGAGGACTTCATCTTGTTGGGCAGAAGTTAGCAAAACTATCCGACTTTCATTAGTTCATTTTGCCATTTGAGTTCCACGGGACAACCATTTCTGGATGCAAAGTGCAGTACGAGAATCTAGGGATCCCTCCCATCCTTAAACTTCCCTTACATATTGCACCACATTCCCGATGAGAGTGTAAACACAATAAACCAGATCTTAAGGCCATAACATTCTAGATGTATGGCATGGAGAGCTGGCTCATGGATGTATGGCATGGAGAGCTGGCTCATGAATGTATGGCATGGAGAGCTGGCTCATGAATGTATGGCATGGAGAGCTGGCTCATGAATGTATGGCATGGAGAGCTGGCTCATGAAGCTCTATCTGATTGGCGTATATTTTGGCAAATGCACGGGGTGTTCTAATTCCAGTATTTTATCTCATGGAATCAAACGATCCATCGATGAATGAAGAAACTATAAACCATATCAAGTGTAAGGGCTTCTTCACATTACTCTAGTATGCGTGCTTTAAAGTATTTAATTATCATTTTATTTTTAGCTTGTTAATCATTTCTTTCTATATGAATTTTGTTGGACCCACATAGGAAGTGAAATCTCAGTCGTGGTTACTACAAAGAGCTTGCATTTTTTTATTATGAATGCTGCTATATGACTTCTTTGGGCATGCTCCTTAAAACATGTTGCACTTGTATGCTTATAGACTTCTCTTGTATCACTAAGACACGAAGTGCTATGGACGAGTGACATGGTCTTTTGCTCTAAGTTTTTGAAAGTGGACTTTATGTCATTAAATTTGATCTGCTGATGTGTCTGCAACAGTCTATTGCCACTGACCATATTATTGAATTTATTGAAGGCTATAAACAAATGAAATATTTTTTCTCTTGAAGATTTTCCACTTGATCACGGAGTTGTTACATTCAGTTACCCTTATGAACTAACCTTCAAACACATGTTCAAAGAATGTAACCAAGTGGTAGAAAAGCTGGCTAAAGTATGGCTCTCTAGAGCTTACCTTCAAACTTGCCTATTTCATCAATTCAGCGGAAGAGACTGAGAGTTCTTAATCATAGTCAAATAATATCACTTGATCTTGCTATAATAAATTGTGAGTGCTTTGAGAACCTTGTCAAATTTGAAGGGAACCGTTGATTTGCTCCATATGAGTATAATGGTTTCATCCCGTACCTGGTAATCTACCTGAAAAGTTTGTCTTGATCCTATTTAGAGCAATGCTATTCTACAAAGTGATGTACTGATTAGAGGGTTGAGTAAGACCACTTTAATAGCGATTATCATGGGTGATATTGAAATCAGAATCAACATAGTGGGCTTGTTATTTAAGGATGTGTGGAAATAGGAAAGAAATGGTGATGGTTTTGAGAAAATAAGTGATTGTCATTTAGGAAGGATGGATCAGAAACTTTGTCAGGAGTTTAAAATATGTGGAGAGGGTTCGAGTGTGAGGGGTCGAGTGGAGAGGGTTCGAATAGAGGATTTGAATGGAAAGGGTTTGAGTGGTGCTGGTTTGAGTGGTGAGGGTTCGAGTAGAGGTTAAAGTGAAGAGGTTTGAGTCGAGGTGTGATGCCTTGAGGGGGATGGTTGATGGTTCCAAGGCCTCGAGGGTTAATGAATGGAGTAGAGATGCCTCGAATCAACACCCCTCAAGGCGGATTGTTGATGTTCAAAGGGTGGATGTTTCGAGTGGTAGGGAGGCCTCGAGGTGAATGGTTGATGTTTGAGAGGTGGATGGTTCGAGTGGTGGCATAGTGGATGTTCAAGAACCGATGGTTCGAGGGGTGATGGTTCCAGGAATGGATGGTTGGTGTTCAAGGGATAGGTGGTTCAAATAGTGGTGTCGTGGATGGTTTGAGGGGTATATGCCTCGAGTGGGTCATGGTTCGAGAGCTAATGTGGATAGTTTGACGCTCTCAGTGTTATACTCTCTTGAGGACTGGTGTACCATCGAGGGGTGGTTTACTCTAGAGGGGTGGATGTGTGACCTCTCGAGGGGTGGTGTACCCTCAAGGGCTGGTACACCTCTCTCGAGACGTTGATGGCGTACCCTCGAGGGGTGAAGGTGTACTCTCTCCAGTGGTGGATGGTTTACCCTCTCGAGAGGTAGATGGTTCGAGTAGTACTGGGTTCAAGTGGAGAGGGTTCGAGTGGTACTGGGTTCGAGTGAAGAGGGTTCGGGTTTTGAGTGGAGAAAGTTTGGGTGGTGAGGGTTTGAATGGAGAAAGTTCGAGTCGAGATTCGAGTCGAGAGGTTCTAGTGGTACTGAGTTCGAGTAGAGAGGGTTTGAGTGGAGAGGGTTTTAGTGGTACTGGGTTCAAGTGGTACTGGGTTCGAGTGGAGTGGGTTTAAGTGGTACTGGGTTCGAGTAGAGAGGGTTCGAGTGGTACTGGGTTTGTGTAAAGAGGGTTCGAGTGGTACTGGGTTTGAGTGGTACTAGGTTTGAGTGGTACTGGGTTCGAACGGAGAGGTTTGAGTGGTACTGGGTTCGAGTGGTACTGGGTTCGAGCGGAGAGGTTCGAGTGGTACTAGGTTCGAATGGAGAGGTTTGAGTCGAGGCGGATGGTTGATGTTCGAGGGGTGGATGGTTTGAGTAGTGGCGAGGAAGATGGTTGATGGATCGAGGAGTGATGCCTCGAGGAGGATGGTTGATGGTTCCAGGACCTTGAGGGTTAATGAAGCGATGAAGAGGTCCGAGTGGTACTGGGTTCGAGTGGAAATGTGTTCGAGTAAAAAGGTTCGAGTGGTACTGGGTTTGAGTGGAGAGGGTTCAAGTGGTGAGAGGTCGAGTGGTGAGAGTCGAGTGGAGAGGGTTCGAATAGAAGATTCGAATGGAAAGGGTTCGAGTGGTATTGGTTCAAGTAGAGGTTAAAGTGAAGAGGTTTGAGTCAAGGGGTGATGCCTCGAGGGGATGGTTGATGGTTCCAAGCCTCGAGGGTTAATGAATCGAGTGGATATTCCTCGAATCAACACCCCTCAAGGTGAGTTGTTGATGTTCGAGTGGTAGGGAGGCCTCGAGGTGAATGGTTGATGTTCGAGAGGTGGATGGTTCGAGTGGTCGCGTGGTGGATGTTCAAGAACTGATGGTTCAAGGGGTGATGGTTTCAGGAATGGATGGTTGGTGTTCGAGGGATAGGTGGTTTGAATGGTGGTGTCATGGATGTTTGAGGGGTATATGCCTCTAGTGGGTCATGGTTCAAGAGCTAATGTGGATGGTTAGACGCTCTTAGTGTTATACTCTCTCAAGGAGTGGTGTACCCTCGAGGGCTGGTACACCTTTTTTGAGACGTTGATGGCGTACCCTCGAGGGGTGGAAGGTGTACTTTCTCCAGTGGTGGATGGTTTACTCTCTCGAGAGGTAGATGGTGTACCCTCGAAGGGTGGTTAACAAACTTCTTGAGGGGTGGAGAATACTCTCTCCAGTGGTGGATGGTATACCCCTCTCGAGGGGTGGATACTACTCTCTCCAGTGGTGGATGGCACCCTCACCGCTTGAACCTCTCCACTCAAACTTCTCCCCTTGGAACTTTCCACTCGAAACCTCGAACCTCCTTTACACGAACCCAGTACCACTCGAACATAGTATCACTCGAACCTCTCTACTCGATTCCTCATCAATCGAACCTCACCACTGGAACCTCTTCGCTCAAACCTCTCCACTCGAACCTCTCCACTCGAACCTCTCCACTCGAACCTCTCCACTCGAACCTATCCACTCGAACCCATCCACTCGAACCCATCCACTCGAACCTAGTATCACTTGAACCCTCTCCACTCGAACCCAGTATCACTCGAACCTCTTTCGGACCCACTCCTCTCGAACCCTCTATTCGAAACCTCTCAACTCAAACCCAGTACCACTTGAACTCCTGTTACTCGAACCGCTCGATTCGAACCATCTCCACTCAAACCCTCTCCATTCGAACCTTCTCCACTCGAACCCTCTCCACTCAAACCCAGTACCACTCGAACCTCTTTACTCGAACCCATTACCACTCGAACTCAGTACCACTTAAAATCAGTACCACTCGGACCTCTCCATCGATTCATTAACCCTCGAGGTCCTAGAACCATCAACCATCCTCCTCGAGGCATCACCTCTCGATCCATCAACCATCCGCCTCGCCATCACTCAAACCATCCACCCCTCGAACATCAACCATTCGCCTCGACTCAAACCTTTCCACTCGAACCTAGTACCACTCGAACCCTCTCTACTCAAACCCAGTACCACTCGAACCTCTCCACTCGAATCTCGACTCAAACTCTCTCCACTCGAACCTCACCACCCGAACCCTCTTCACTCGAACCAAGTACCACTCGAACCCTCTCTACTCAAACCCAGTACCACTCGAACCTCTCCACTCGAACTCAGTACCACTCGAACCCTCTCCACTCGAAACTCTCCACTCTAACCCTCTACTCGAACCCAGTACCACTCGAACCTCTCCACTCGAATCTCGACTCGAACCCTCTCTACTCGAACCCTTACCACCCAAACTCTCTCCACTCGAACCCTCACCACCCGAACCCTCTTCACTCAAACCCAGTACCACTCGAACTCTCTCCACTCGAACCCAGTACTACTTGAATCCTCTTCACTCGAACCCAGTACCACTCGAACCCAGTACTACTTGAACCCTCTTCACTCAAACCCAGTACCACTCGAATCTCTCCACTCTAACCCAGTACTACTCGAACCTCTCCACTCGAACCCAATACCACTCAAACCTCTCCATTCGAACGCAGTACCATTCGAACCTCTCCACTCGAACCCAGTACAACTCGAACCTCTCCACTCGAACCCAGTACCACCTGAACCCTATCAAATTCATAATGTTCTGATATAACCCTACCTGTTACGGCAGCGACGACGATGGTTCGATAGTTGTGGGTAAGGTTATAATTGTCCACCCAAATTCAGTTTTTGGTCTGATGGCATTGTTGTCATTTTAAGGTGAGTCAACAGTTGGAAAAACACCGTCAACATCGGAAAGTCTACCAGAGGATTATATTGGCACTTTCATTAATTAGGTAATTTTTTTTCTAACTTTCAAACGATTGAAGGTTATATCGACACTTTCGCAAGTATATAAGATTATATTGGTATATAGACAACAATTTTCCAAAATAAACATGTAGACAATGATTGTGACAAAAACTTCTCTGCATTTATGCCACCCAATTCATTGTTTAGTTCACATATACACAGTTCCTTGTTTTTCCACAAGTTCAACGTTTCTTTTTTATATTTTACTTACTTCATGTAGTTGCAATAATTTATTTCTTGAAAGGTTATACTCCCTCCGTTTTTTTTTCATTGGCACACTTACTAAAAGTGGTGTTTTTTTTAATTGACACTTGCTATTTTGGGTAAGTTTAAGGTTTTTACATCCACTCATTTTACTTTCTCTTCTTTCAATTTAATTTCATCCACTCATTTAGCATCTCCTCAATTCTAACACCAAAAGAGAGGTGCCAATGAAAAAAAACCGGAGGGAGTAAAAATAATACATTTTTTATCTTATTGATTATTTAATAAATTTCAATAAAATTTATTATTTATTTTACAATTTAGATAGTTATTCTTAGATAAATATACTTATAATTTATTTTTTTATTTCAATTCAAATATGACATATAAATATTATATATTAATTAAATTAAATATTTTTAATCAAGAACACCCCTAGTGGACTCCCGCTAGTTTTAAAAAAAAACTTTTTCCTTCTCCCATGCTAAGATACAACGTTGGAGTTGCTCTAAGCAAGAGAGTAAATTACAGGTCAAGCTGAAATGACCCTTGTCCATTAAGGGCGTAGATAGGCTAGCTAGATCCCTTTAGAAGTAGAGTATATCAGTAGACTGACACTCATAATGGATGACAGAAACGAATAAGTTCTCTGTGTTCCAATTTCCAATCCTCAGATCAATTGTTCATAAAATTCGATCTTCCTGGCCAACCGAAACAATTACTCCATGTGTTTCTTTATTAGTGGCACTATAGGTAGGTGCTTGAATTTAACTGAAGAAGATAAGTGGATGAAATTAAATGTAGAAAGTAAAAAATAAAATAAAGGGATGAAACTAATAAATCTTACCAAAGATAGAAAGTGTGCCAATACAAAAGAAACCGCTCAAAAAGAAAATTATGCCAATAATAGAAAAACAAAGGAAGCACCCTTTTTAACGTCACGAAAAAATAATTAGTAAAATGATTCTGAATTTTTGATACGAGCCTCATCAGACATGAATATGAAACGATTCATATGTTTAAGACCAAGTATTGTTTTTGAGCATATAACAGAAGTGTGTAGAAAAACAGTGGAACACCCCCCCAGAAAACATGAATGGTTGAGTTGAATTTGGAGATCATTTTCACATCATTAACACTGTATGCTTTTGATCGTCATCATCTTTTCGAAATTACAGAAACTACGACTTTGAAAAACAGAAGTAACGAATCGACAAGTCTTGACTCTTCAGGCAAGATCTAATGTGAAAAGAAGATTAATAAAGGAAAAATTCCTTGAAACACCACCCATTCATTTACTTGTCCCTACACCACAGCCTCTGTAATTAACTTCTGCCCGAATCCATCAAATCTAGCTTTGTCAATAATTACTTTGTACATGTGTCAACTACCAAAACTGGTTCTGCTTCCATCCCTATCAACTCAATCCTGCTGGTTTTGTGATGCACTGATAAATTATATTCCCCTTAGCTAGCTAGTCATGCTTCGCTCACTTGCAACGGATTGCGAATCGTAATGTACAAGGTTCGAATCCTAGCAGCGATAGTATGGTTGGATTTCATGCTATGATTGAGTTACTTTGGATTTCATGCTATGATTGAATTACTTTCAGTGCTCACTGACAACTAAGGTTGTTTGTACAGGGCTACCATGACTTACCTCCTCCCGCTATCCATGTTGGACATATCATGAATGGAGGTAATTAAGTCAAGGATCGAATGGTAATGTGCAAGGTTTGAATCTCAACAACGGCTGTATGGTTGGAATTCATGCAAAGTTCTCATGCACACTAGAGAGCGACAACTGACAGTGGACTACCGTAACTTATCTCCTTACACGACATGTGGTGTTGGGGCTTTACAGGCGAGCTATAGTACCGCAACTCCAGCAAGTAGAACAAAACATCTTTAAAGCACTATTCGTTACTTGGAACAGAGGAATAAAGTATTGTACCATTTGCCCAGCTTATTTGATCACTAATTTTGAATCAGAAATCATGTCAGGACGTCCAATCATGAACTATCCTTTAAAACAAGCCTTGCTATTTTGAGCTTGTTAAACTAATTAAACTACATCATGAAACCAATGGAAGAAGGTCAGGCATTAGAGAGCCAAAAGGAGCCAACTAAAGACACCTACAAACTTGCCTATATCCTCCATTTCTTCCTCGGTGCAGGCAATCTGCTGCCATGGAACACCTTCATAACCGCCATTGATTACTTTACCTATCTCTATCCCAACAGAAACGTCGAGAAGGCTTTCGCTGTGGCGTATATGAGCTCCTCTGTGCTGGTTTTGGTTCTGATGCTTAAATGGGGGGGAAATGGTAGCCTTAGGTTGAGGATGAACGTTGGATTCTGCATGTTTGTCTTGTGTCTTATGGTGACTCCGACCTTGGACTGGACTGTACACAACAACGTTGATGGAGTCGAGTCGGGTTCGAGTTTGAGGCTGCTGTCTTACTGTTTGATGGTTGCATCGGTGGTGATCTGCGGCTTAGCTGATGGATTGATCGGAGGGACATTGGTTGGATCCGCAGGAAAGCTGCCAAAACAGTACATGCAAGCCATTTTTGCTGGAACTGCCACTTCGGGTAATTTATTGTACTGCTTACCGTTTTTGTTTGATTGCCATACTTTTCCATCAATTTTTTGTGACATGTTAGATGACCAACAATTTTAGAGTTCGTTTTCTACAAAACCCCGCCATGGTAAAATCAACGGCAAAACACAAATATTACCGTAATATAATAGAAGCTTTTCTTAAAAATTTTGGGTCAAAACATAATTACTTGTAATACGGGGTTAGTTTTAAAATGCACAGTAAAACTCATGGATCTGTATGCAATTTCACATAAAAGGACTAGAACCCCTGGAAATTGTCTCATCAACCATTGTTGTCCACTCGCCGTCGGCCGTCATTTTCATCGTTGCCATTGCCATTGTCGTAAAAAAAATGAGATGATAATCAATAGAATTAGGTGGATAATTAGTGGGGTTCGTGGTTGTTGGAGTCATGTCCAAATTGCAGATTTCGTTACTGGTTCTCCGGCTCTGATTTGCGGTCCGAAAATGGTGATTCATTGTTAAATTTAATCGATTGGTAGAGGTGTTCATGAAACTAATGAACCAATCTGGACCGGGAAAATGGACTGAACAAGACCACAATGTAAGGAAGAATATCATGTATATAAAATTCGGGTCCAGTACTCGGTCTAAGATTTTTTAAGATTTTGAGAGGTCTAAAACTAGATTTTACCGATCCAGACTGGGTGGACATGCATTTTACTTTTATGTATATTTTAAATTATTAATGAATAAATTAAATATACTATTTTTATGTATATTTTAAATTATTAATGAATAAATTAAATATACTATTTTTATGTATATTTTAACCTTATGTTTCGGTCGAAAGTGCATAAATGACCTTATAAAATCTGAAAGTACAAAAACAACCCTGGATTTCGTTGACCAAAATGTCAATGGTCAAATTGGCCGAAAATGTCGAAATGACCATTTTACCTTTTGATTAAAAAAATAAAATTGTAAAAGACAGTTTTACCCTCCTTTCTTCTTCCTTTTACCATTTTTCTCTTCTTTCTTTCTCTTTCCAATCGAAACCCCATATTAGTTTTCTCTCCCGTTTTCCTCCACCTAGCCATGTCCTGTTCCCTCTCTTTCTCTCCCATTTTCCTCCGCCCAGCCATCTCCCGTTTTCCTCTTCTTCTCTCCCATTTTCCTCTGCTCAGCATCTCCTCCCAGCCATTTCCTCCCCTTTACCTCGGCGCCAAGGCTTTAGATTACCCGGGTGTCCAGCGATGGGTAAGAGATTAATTCTTGAATCTTGGATTCAATTTGAAGGTTAGGGTTAGGGGCGATGGTGGCGTGACGAGGGCGATAGTGGCGGAGGCTGTTTGGGGGGGGGGGTTGTGGGGGTGCGATGAGGGCTCTGATTACTCGGTTGTCCTCAAGAACGAGCTTTGGGTCCTCTTCGGTCAGATTGACAAACTCGAGTAGTCCCCCATAGGCTAAAGATTGTCGCGTGCGGTGATGGCAAGGGTTTGTCGATGTCGGGCTTTTATCAATGTGGATTTGTCTCAAAATTTGGGTATGGGCGGTGGTGAGGCGGCTAGGTGGGGTAGGATGGCGAGGCATGGTGGTGATGGGGTAGGATGGTGAGGCACAGCGGTGACTGAGTAGGATGGTGAGGCATGACGGCAGATGGTGAGGCAGCAGATGGTGAGGTGCAGGTTGTTTGAGGTGGAGGATGTTGAAAAACAGTGGTGAGGTGGTGGGCACATCAGATATGAGAAAACGAAGATTTTGACAAAACAAAAATTGAGATTCCGGTCGCCGCCGGCACATGCGGTGGTGATGGCGGTTGATGGTCAATGACATGGCAACAGTCAACGATGGTGATCGGTGGTCAACGGAGACGGTGGCAGTGGTGACGGTGCTGGAGACGAAGATGAAGATGAAGAAGCCAGCTAAAGAAGAAGAAGAATTGAAGGGTGAATTGGTCTTTAGATTTTCGGTTTAAAACTTAGGGGTATTTTTGTCTTTTCATGTTTGGTCAATGGCTGTATTTTTTAATCACCGCCGGAATTGAATAAAATGGGCATAATTGCACTATTTTCCCAAAACATTGATTTAATTTTGCACTTTCAAATTTTACAAGGTTATATTTGCATTTTTTAAATTTTAATAGGGTTATTTTTGCACTTTTCCCTTAGATTTATTTGTGACAGAAAATAATATATTATTTTGACGTCAATTTTCCTAATAACCTCTACTTCACTAATATTTTAAGAAAAAAAGATTCAGTTTTTTCCGAAACCAGAATTTGAAAGTAAAAGAATAAAATTTACTATAGTTCAGTTGAATCGGTCCAGAATGATCCAAAATTGGAATTAGTTTGGTCTGGTCCGACCCCAATCCAAAGTATTTACTAACCGGTCCGATGTTTGATCCAATTTTTTTATAATTCCGATTCTGATCTGGTCCAATCTTGGACCGGCGAACACCCCTACCGATAAGCAGTGATTGAGGCACATCGGCACCAATCACTACAGCAGGGTTCGTCATATGTTGTTGGGGAAATGGTTGTAGGAGATGGTGATTCACAGGCGGCGGGAGTGATGTGTTGGGCTTAGACGATGTTTGTAGCGGGTGATGGTAATTCACAGCCGATAAAGGTCATTCAACGTCGTATTTAATCTAAAGGCATTGAATGAGGCATGAATTAGTAGCAGGATTCGTCGGAGTCGTTGGGATGAAGGTTGCAACACGGCGTCGGCAGGTTGGGGAAGGGTAATGGATCTGGGCTATGGAGAAGGGTTAAAATTGAGTCAAATTTGGGCTAGAGATATGGGTATTCTATCAGGTTATTTTGTATTTGGGTTTGGAACTCACATCAAGTGAAAATATATTGAAGTATTTAATTAAAATAGTTAAATATCAAATAAAAACTTAAAAAACACTAAATTACTATACTCTCTTCGTCCCACCTTATTCTGCACAATCTTTTATTGGTCAAACATGCCAAGCTTTGACCATATATTTGAATAGGTATATGAATAATAATTTTATCGTATGAGATATGGTTAGATGTGTCGTAACATATAGTTTCTAAATATGAAATTTTTGTGTCATTATTCTCCATAGCTACATATATTTACAGTCAAACATGTTTATTGGAGACCGGGAAAAGATTCTGTGTATAATAAGTTGGAACGGAGGGAGTAGTAAAACATTAAAATGCACGTTAACTAAAAAATGTTAAACATTTGGGAAACGTGTAAAAATGATCCTATTAAATTGTGGAAGTGCATAAATGACCCTGTAAAATATGAAAGTTCTAAACTAACCCTAAGTTTTTAGGCAATGGTGCAGATATACCCAAATTGCATTATTCCGGTGTTGAATAAGGTAATTCAGACATTGACCTAATTTGAAAAGATAAAAATACCCCTGACCTTAAAACTAAAAATCTAATGACCATTATACCCCCAAACTTCTTCAACTTCAACTTCAAAAACCCTAAACCCGTCTCCGCCGCCGCCGCCTATCCACCACCGCCGCCCATCCCCCACAACCTATCCATTGCCGCCCTCGCCGATCATGCACAACCACCGCCTATCCCACATCGCCTAGAATGACCCTACCTGCCACCGCCTATCCTCCACCATCACCTACTCTCCACCGCCGCCTATATCCGCCACCACCTACCTGCCACCGCCGCCTATCCCCCGTCGTCCAGAACCCTAGCTCATATCCGCCACTGCCTAAACCCTAGCCCATCCGCCCAACCTTATCCGCCATCGCCTATCCACTAATCCTATCCACCACCGCCTATTCCCCGACCCTATCTGCCACCACCTTCGTCTAGCTCCGCCAATAGCCCTAGCTGCTCAGCTCCCACCACCCAGCCTCCCACTGCCATCCTCATCTCTTTCCTCTGCCGCTCCGCCTAATTCCCCATCAACAATCAGCCTCCTACCAGGTCATTTTTTCCAATCCAAGTCGCCAAGAGTCCCGGCATTTGAGTGAACGCAAGGGTGGTTCGAACGACGGGTTGAGCAGTGGTAGTGGTGGGGTGGGGCTGAGAGAAAGAGAGGGGGACGAAGGGTTGGGTTATGTTTGATTGGAATTTTGAGCAATGGTGAGGGTGGAAGTGTCTTTTCTGATTTTAATTTTTCAATTTTTTAAACTCTGGGGTATAATAGTCATTTCACCTATTTTCAGCCAATTCGACCATTGACATTTCGGTCAGAAAAAATCCAGGGCTATTTTTACTTTTTTCAAATTTTACAAGGTCATTTATGCACTTTTGACCAAAATAAAGGGTTAAAAACGCAGTTTGCTCTAAATATGTTGAAATACTCACTCCGTCCTAGAATAATTGACACATACACTTTTGGCTGGTATTTTATGCAAGCTGATGTGATAGAGAATAATTGTGAATAAGTAGTGATATTTTTGGAAAACGGTGGGTCCAATTAAAAAGTTGTTAAAGATAAAAAGAATATAGTAGGACTTTTACAACATATTCTCTCCGTCCCAGCTCATTTTGCTCAATTTGACTTTTGGCTGTCAAACTTATCCAACTTCGACCATTAAATTCTATCATTGTATGTGTAAAATTATTATCATGTTATATGTTGTTGGATTCATCGTACCATATATTTTTAAGTTGTTATTTTTTCAGAATTTTTTTACACATATAAATAAAGATATTAATATTTAAAAATTGAAAAAGTTGAGTGCCTAAAGTCAAATTAAGCAAAATGAGTTGGGAATGAAAGTTTGTCATTTTATGTGGAACAAACGAAAATAGAAAATGATCCAATTATTCCTGGATGGAGGGAGTATTAAAAATCACGTAAAATTAAAATAGTTAGATAACAAATGAAATACTAAAATAAAAATTAAACAAAGATATTTCATGCGTTCCACGAATAGTGGTACTATCGGTATATGTGCTTGAGTTAGGTAGAGAAAATGAGTGGATGAAATTAAATGCCGAAAGTAAAAAGTAAAATGAGTGAATGAAATGGAAGAAATCTTGCCAAAAATGAAAAATGTGACATTTAAAAAAAATCTCATTAAATTAAGTGTGCTACTAATAGAGAAATTGAGGGAGCAGTTAAATACTTAAACTTAAACATCAAATAAGAACAGTAGCTAACACCTCAAATTTTAATAATGCAAACATCATATAAAAACACATTCGAATGTTAAAACATCAAAGTCCTATCACATGTGCACCAAAATATGACACCATAAGAAGAAATAAATAACTTAAGAAATTGAAAAAACTTAAGTTTCATTAAACTAAAGTTATTTGACTAAAAAAAATGAAATTGAATGACTCAATTCATTAAAATAAACTCTGATAAACTTTGAAGTTGCTGGTCAAAAACAGGCGTTCTGGTGTCCTTGCTGAGGATCATCACGAAAGCCTCTCTTCCACAAACAACCAAAGGCCTCAAACAAAGTGCTCATCTCTACTTCATAGTAAGCACAATACTTTTAGCAATCTGCATGCTCTGCAGCAACCTTCTCCACAAGCTACCAATAATGCAACACCTCCAAAAACTCCACCACAAGGACTCATCTCCATCTCCACCACCGACATTCCGGGAAGTGGCGCGGAAGATCCAATGGCCGGCGTTTGGAGTTTCCGTGATATACATGGTCACTCTCTCCATCTTCCCCGGCTTCTTAGCGGAGAACATCGAGTCGAGCTTCTTCCGAGACTGGTTCCCGGTGATCCTGATCGCGACGTACAACGCGGCGGATTTGGCCGGAAAGAGCTTGACGGCATGGTTCGGGATGGATGGGATGGTGGGGAAGGTGACATGGTGGTGTGTGGCTAGGATTTTGTTCTACCCTTTATTCAGCGCGTGTTTGCACGGGCCTGGCTGGCTTCGGACCGAGGCGCCGGTGACGGTTCTGACGGTGTTGCTGGGGCTGAGCAACGGTTATCTGACGAGTTGCATTATGATCTTGGCTCCGAAGTCGGTGGCGGCTTCGGAGGCGGAGGTGGCTGCGGTTGTGATGGTGGTGTTTCTCGGGATTGGGCTTGTTGCTGGCTCGGTTATTGGCTGGCTTTGGCTGATCTGACGGATTCTTGAAATGTATGATCTTAGACATTAGGTTTATGTTGTTAATTTTCTATGTATGCTGATTCTGTATGATGAAGAATTTAATCAATTCCGTGAAGTTCTCTTTCTATTCAATATCTACATTTTCCTAAAAGTATATTGTCCTCGAGTAATTGGAACGGATTTTTACTAGAAAAAATGTGTTTAGCCGCACTTATATACAAGGTGTCTAAGCCGTGGCGGAACCATGATGATATGTAAGGGGAGCTAAAAAGAGGCAAATTGTTTTTTTACAATGCTAAATACAACAACATTTTAACAAACAACGCTAATATAATAATATGAATACTTAATAATTAGATTTTTATAACAAAGAACTATCACTGCATAAAAAATTACATTTCAATACTTGGGTTGTTAGAACTAGAACCACTAACCATATGAGACAATTGTATCCTACGATGTTGCATACGCTGATAATGTTGCAAAATTGGTTCATTATCGATCCCAAAAAAAATCGCCTTCTCAATATGCACTGTCATAACATCATTCATTCATTCATCTCCCATTTTGTTGCGTAAATCAGTCTTGATTCTCTTCATGGCTGAAAAAATCCGTTCAACAGAAGCAGTTGCAACTGGTGGAACTAAGATTAACTCAATAAGACGATATACCAGTGGAAAAGTTGTATGCCTAGTTGTTTGAACCATCTTTTGAGCAAGACTTCCAAAGTTCTCAATAGCCAAAAACTCATGATCAAGTTGTACATTATGAATGAAAGTACTAAGTTGTTGATGAAGGCGGGAACGATCTTCTACAGAGAAGTCACTTGGATATAGTTTAGCAAGACGAACTAACTTACCAATATCAAACTTAAAAAATGAATCTCTTGGATCAAGGCAAGCCATACAAGTGAGTAACTCTGTATTTGCTTCCGTAAACCGATTGTTCATTTCATGAATCATTCTATCAACAACCTAGTATTCAAATAATAAAAGGTTAGCATGTAGCAGTGAAAAAATTATAAATCAAATCAAATAAGGTATGTAAATTATAAAAGTAATACCTAAAGAATAATATCAACACGAAAGAAATTACCATGGGTCTGCATTTGCGTAGGTCGTTTCCTACGACCACGAATTCTCCTTTCATCTTCCATATTAACTACCGAGATGTCATGGTTAACACAAAATGCGTCGACTTCATTTAACAACTCATCCCAACTATTCTCTTTGTATTGTTACAACTCAAACTTCATTGTATTCATCAAACTCACAGTTAACACAATATTTTGATTCTTTTGTTGCAAAGCAAGGGACAAGGCATCTACAACTCCCAACAAATGCTTCGTCAAAAGCATCACAAAAATAAATTCATAACTCTCCATTTGCTTAAGCAAACCGCTCGCTGAAGATTTACTCAGATTTGCATCACCATCATCGTGGACGTTTTCAATCAATTGCAAAACAGATTCCCACATAGTAATGAAACGACTAATAGTAGTGTAATGTGACCCCCAACGAGTATCCCCCGACCTTCTCAAACTAGTCTCTTGATTTTTGCCTCTTCCACTCACACTATCTCCATTCTCCAATTGCTCTACAATTCTAGCATAATCTAAATCAAGAAGCAGGTCTTTTCTTCTACATGAAGCTCCAGCTAAATTCACAATCATACCAAAATAAATAAAAAACTGACACACAGCTCGATTATCATCAACAACAGGAACAACCAATTGAAGCTAGAGAGAAAAACAATGGACATCCTTGCAGATGAGTTTTCTTTCAATATCAAAGCTTTCAGTTCATTATACTCTCCTCGCATATTTGAGGCTCCATCATATCCCTGACCTCTCAACTTTGACATTGATAATTTATGTTTTTCAAACAATTCATCAGTAGCACTCTTCAAACTAATAGCCGAGGAGGTATTATGCACATGCATAACACTAAGAAAACGTTCAAGAACGCATCCTTGTTTGTTGGAACATCTTAAAACAACCCCCAATTGCTCTTTTATTGATGCATCTCTAGCCTCATCAACCAATAGAGAAAAATAACCATCTCCAATTTTATTAACAATAAAATTTGTTACCTCACTAGCACAAACACTTAACAATTCCTTCTGTACTTTGGGAGATGTGAGCTTGCAATTTCCAGGGCCATTTTCATTCATTGTCTTAGCAACAACATTATTTCTCTTGCAATGCCAGTCAATCATTTCGAGATAATTGCCCTTATTAAGAGAATCTATCTCTTCATCATGGCCACGAAAAGTCATACCTTGATTTAGTAAGAATCGTAATACATCCAAAGCAGCTGTCAAACGCGTGCGATATGCAATCTCCGATTCACGGCCATGTGCCTGATAAGAATGAAGGATACTCTGTCTTTGACGCTTAAATGCATACAAATTGTTGAGCTACATCATTATGAGCACTACCCGCTACACTATCATGTTTCTTAAAGACATCAAGAGCTTTCTTCCAATTGTTGGCCCCACTCACAGTAAATGCATCATCTCCATCTTGACATCCCTTATGTGAATTCCTAAAGAGATAGCAACAAAAGCAAAATGTTGCATCCTTTGATGCGCTATACTCCAACCAATCAAAATTTTCACTAAGAAGGTTGAAAACATCTATAGTCATTTCCCTGCTTTGTCTTTGGAAAAGAATGACCCTTAAGTTGGCAAGAACATCTTAACACATATTCTCTCATCACTTGATCTCTAATAGAAACATCAAAATCTTTAATAGGTTTACGTTTCTCGGGATCATTGATAACATCATCCGAATTGAACTTAACACGAGAATGCTTTACACTACTACCCTTTTCATTAACCCTTTCTTCATTTGGTTCACTCGGTCTCTTAAAAATAGACGATCCACTACTTCAAATTAAGAATTTATCCATATCCTATTTTACATAAAATAAGAAAAATATGTCAAATTAGATATGTATATGCTATTCAGTATTCACAATTTGTCAATAATATGTCAAATTAAATATGTCAAATTATCCATATCCATATTTAGCACAATTTCACAATTTCAATACAACCACTAAATATGTATATGCTATTCAGTATTCACAATTTCACACAAATAAGCAATTCAATTCAACACAAGTTACACAAAAAAATATTGGCTCCTTGTAAGTTGTATCCTCTCCTTGCATACCTGATACTTGCCCTTGGTTTAGCTTGGACGCGGTCGCTGGTTGTGGTTGAGGAAGGGGACGACGGCGCAAGAAATTGGCGCGGCGGTGAATGGATGGCAGTCGCCAAGTTTGCGCGTTTAGGTGGAAGTGGGAGGAAGACAACAGGATTTCTGCAATTTTCATCCAATTCGTAGGTTTTAAAATTTTTATTTGGGCCAATTGGGTTTCAGGCCAAATGGCCTCATTTTTTGGGCTTTACATTAACAAAACGACGTAGTTTCACTTAAGCCAAAACGACGTCGTTTTGTTTAGTTATAAAAAAAAATAAAAAAACCCAGCAGTCATCTTCTCCACTGGATGCCGGCCGCTGCTGGGCTCAGGGGGGGGGGGCGGAATCCGGTGGCTCTCGGTGACTCTAGGCCTAAATTTTGGGCCGATGGATCCTAGGTGTGGCTCTAGCACCCCCCTAGTTTCGCCCCTATGTCTAAGGCTGTTTATAGAAACAATGAACATGGACCCACATGATCGGCCAAGTGGTTAAGTGCCTGGTTAAATGCTCCATTGATCATGAGTTCAAATATTGGTAGTTGCATTGTTGTAATTTCTTCTTGTAAGAGGGTTCCTTGTGAGCACCAGAAAGTAATGACCAACCGTAATTTACCTCCTCATCAACCTGGAACCAGAAAGTGATGATCAGGTGGTTGACCCTTGAACACCGTAATTTACCTCCTCATTAACCCGTGGTGCCGGAATGACGGAATCCTGCGGGTGAGGAATTTCTCTTTCTGCTCCATTGGAAACATTACATAACAAAATATGATATTACATAATTTTTTAACGTAAATGCAGTTCGCTTTAAATCATTTGCTATGAGAGAGTAAAGAGTTTTCGATACATCTAAAAGACTAAAGCTAAAGTTTTATAAATATATGATTTTTGAAACTTTTCAATTAAACATTTTCTTGGTAGGGTTGTAATCAACAACGACCATAAACTACTCAATCTGATCACAAACATCAAAGTGACAAATAAAATTTTCCACATTGAGTTGAAAGTAGAAAATTGAAAAACAGTCACATCCAAAATTGAAGGGAATAGTAATACGAGTAAGTTAAACTAAATTCAACAGTTTAAAAACATAGGCGGCTACAAACGTCCGGTGTATTTACATTCATCAAATCCTATCTACAAAATTGCCATCTTCATCTTCATCTTCTTCAATGGCGGCAGTCTTCATCGTCTTCCTCAGAGTCCCACAGAAAGCGAGCATATGAAGCCATAACGTAACTGCAATTGATCAGCATATCAAAGTCTTAGTCAATTTCTCATTGAGACAATAAATAAAAATTTTCATTTCAGCCAGTATTAATTAATATTTTACCAGTCCTGTGGTGCAGCTTTAACGGCTTCATCAAAGTAAGTTTGAGCGCGAGTGGCGTCTTTTCGCGTTCGCCATATCAAGTCGGCGTACAGAGACAGAACGTCTCCGTCGCCGGGGTTCGCCAGTACTGCTCTGCCGCTATAATCCTCCGCTCTCTCGTAGTCTCCTCGGACCTTCACATTATTCCAACTCAAATCAATACAAATATAAGATCTATCTTGATTAACACATGCACACAAATGATTTTACAGGCTAGCTACCTTCGTGATCTTATGTAGTATTAAGATATGGAGTATTTTACAAATAATATACAGCTAATACTAGACTTTAACACACTCATGATTCACGTGTATGTTAGTGATTCGTGATCTTATGTATTGACATGTTCTCATTGATAAACTAAAATCCTCTGGAGTTCATGGCTGCATTTGCCGGAACTGTTTTTATATGTAAAACTGACTTATTCTAAAAACATGGGAAGAACCGCTTATATATTTCCTCCCTCCGAATATACCTTCTACCTTCTAGTTTTAACAGAAACACATAGTATAAAGTAGCTTATAAACCCTCTCAAACAGGTACTATAATGCTTATATTATATGTACCTCTTTCAAGTATCTTGCATAGTTTCCCAAGAGGAGTGAATTGGTGGGGTTGGCTTCTATCATTTGCTGGTAGTAAACATCTACGCTTTCATGTCCACGATTCGAACCGGAATAGTCAGAACCGCCATCCTCCTCCTCGTCGCCTCCGAATCCCCTGCCGCCACCACATATCCTTCCTCCGCCGTTTCCCCATCCGCCGCCCACCGCCACCTGAGCCTCCTCTGCCGCCACCTGTGGCGCATCGCTTCCTTCGTGAATATATTTCAGCCCTTTAGCAGAAGAAGAGAGCGTTAGCACCGGTTTCTTTTCCCATGCATCGTCATCCTCCTCGCCGTCCAATCCATGCATCGCCATCTCCATGCTGTGCTTCAAGTTCTCACTGGGCGCAGTGGGTCGTTTGTTAAGGTTTCTGAGATCGATTTCGGAAAGTGTTCTTGATATCTTGATCTTAGAGATAGAGCCAATGAATGAGGGAAACAGTGATGAAGATGACAAGCATCTGGAGATTATTGACTTAGGCGTCTGTGAAATGGAAAGGTCTGCTGGTTCTGGTGATGATGATGATGAGGAGGACCATTGAAGCCCTGAGTTCATTAATGGTGTTGAAGAGCTTCTTAACAGCATGATTAATTATGCATATGTTGTTAGGGGGATGGGTTGAGGAGAATGAAGAAGGAATTAAAGTGTACTGTTGTTGAGATGGAATGCATGTAGATTCATTGCTAGGGGGCTTTATATATAAGGAAGAGGAAGGTGAGTTTGAAACTTTGTCACCGGGGTGGCAACCCTGTTAGAATAGAGACATTAAATTGATATTGGGCTCATGGTCCATGTTGTACTCTATTTATTTACCTAATACAGACAGTCCTAATCATTGAGACTTTCTCTATCATGGTATCAGCCTAGATTTTTCCTTCGTTTTCTTCTCTGCGCCTTGGCCGCCGCCTCCCTTCTCCATTTTTTTCTCCTCCAAATCTTCCCCGCATCATGGCGGATGACAGGGTCTCCTACAACACACTTCTTCATCTCATGTCAATCAAGCTCTCCCCAACCAATTATGTTATTTGGAAACGCCAGGCCCAACATGTTTTGAAGCCGCAAGGTTTATTTGGCTATCTTGATGGCACGAAGCCATGTCCATCTGTTCCTTCTCCTTCGGTTGCTGTCACTTATGCCACTGCTTCACCCAGTGCTTCGAACGCTTTTGAAAATGCGACAGCGGAATATGACCAGGCTGTTGCTAGTCATATCGCTTGGATGGAAGAAGATCAATGAGTTTGCAGCCTCTTATTTGCATCTCTCAAGGAAGAAGTTCTAAGCAAAATTCCCAATTGCGAAACATCAAAGGAGATGTGGGATGCTATTGCTGCCAATTATCAAAACCGTAGTAAGTCCTCTGCTTTAAGGCTTTGTCATCAGGCGCATACTTTGCATAAACATGGTACGGTTCATGATCTTAGTGTTCAAGTCAAAGGTATTTTTGATCAATTGAATTTTATGGGTGAACCTGCATCAAATCAAGATCAAATAAAGTGGTTTTTTACTGCTCTTGGCCCAGAATTTCAAGTATTTTCTGCTCCTATAATTAATATGTCGCCGATTCCGTTGTTTGTTGATGTGGTTGCTCAAGCCAAGAACCACGAGTCATTTTTACAGAATTTGCAGGGACAATATGGTTCAAATCAGGCCCTCCCTGGTACTGCCGCTTTTCTGGCGGCTGAAACACCCTTTGGTGGTGGAGCGTGGAGTCACGCGCCGGCGGCTCCCGTGCGTGGTGGAGGTGTGTGGGCCTCACGCGCCGGTAAAAGCGGCCATTCCAGCGGCCGTGGAAGTTCTAGCGCCAGGTCTGGTGGTTCTGGTGGCTCGGCTGGTGCTGGTTCTGCCAGATCAGGGGTTGTCATAAATTGGGACATTCGGCTCAAACTTGCTTCCGTCTCTTTCCTAATCTCCGGCGTTCTGAAACTGCAAATCTGACCAAGCAATTGCAGTGTTCTCTCCAGCTGGAACCCTCTCCCATCACCTCGGATTGGTACATTGATTTGGGGGCTACAAGTCATCTCACGTCGAATGCTTCGGCGCTTGAGAGTGTGATTCCATATCATGGTACCTCTAGTGTTTCTGTCGGCAATGGCCACTCTATTTATATTGATTCTATTGGTGATTGTCAAGTTACGCCTTCTTTACGTTTACATGATGTTTTGCTTGTTCCTGAAATCACTAAGAATTTATTGTCGATCAGTAAACTTACTAAGGACCTTGATGCTTATGTGATTTTTGATGATCGGCATTTTGTCATTCAGCACAAGATGACCAGGGTGGTAATGGGAAGAGGCCACAGTGAGGATGGTCTGTATGTGCTGGATAAAAGGGAGTCCGCACTTGTTTCTTTTATTTCCCAGCATAAGAACCGAGCATCATTTGAGTTGTGGCATGCTCGTTTGGGTCATGTGGCACCCAGTATTATTTCTGGTTTGATTAAAACTGGACATTTGTTTTCATCTTCTTTATTACCTAAGCCTGGCCTGTGTGCCCCTTGTGTTATGGCTAAAGGCTAGCGACAATCTTTTGTTGATAATCCCAAGATGGCTAAACATGTTTTAGATTTGATTCATTGCGATTTATGGGGTCCTGCTACTGTTTTATCTGAAAATGGTTTTCTTTATTATGCGATATTTGTTGATGATTTTTCTCGATTTTCTTGGCTATACCTATTTCGTCAGAAATCCGAGTTTGTTGACATTTATCTGCAGTTCGAGGCATTGGTTGAGAACCAGTTCTCCTCTACCATTAAAAATTTTCAAAGTGATGGCGGAACCGGGTTTATTAATAACCGACTGAGGTCTCATTTTGTCTCTAAGGGAATTCATCATCAGGTCTCTTGCCCATATACTCCGGAGCAAAATGGGCGATCCGAGAGGAAACATCGTCATATTTCTGAAATGGGGTTGACAATGCTATTTCATTCTCATTTGCCGCTTTCTCATTGGGAAAATGCCTTCACCACGGCCGTACATATCATTAATCGTCTTCCTACTCCGGTTCTTGATGGTGCATCTCCCTACGGTTTGCTTTTTGGGCGTTCTCCCGATTATTCCAATTTTCGACCGTTTGGATGTCGGGTCTATCCATTTGTTCGACCCTATGCTGATCATAAGCTTTCACCGCGGAGTATTCCTTGTATTTTCATTAGGTACAACTCTAAATATAAAGGTTTTCGTTGCCTAGATCCTTCTGCTAATCGGGTTTACATCACTAGACATGCTCGCTTCGATGAAACTTGCTTTCCTATGGCTAATGAGGGTGTCAGTCAGTCATTCTCTTCCTTGGATGTTCTTACTTTCGTTGATCCCGATCAGTCTTCTGGTGTTCAGTCTCCATCTCCAGTTGTGTCATTGGTCATTCCGCCATGCACCCTATGTACTACTGATGTTTCGGCTCCTTTGCCTAATGCAGTCAATGCTTATTCGGGGTCATCACCGCCTCCTCCTCAGGCTGCAACCCCAACTTCGCTGCCCTCGACTCCGCCATCTACGGCTTCCTCTTCTTCCTCAGATTCTGGGTCTTCTCCGCCACCACGTGTTCATCATATGACTACTCGGAATCAGGATGGTACTCGTAAAGAGAGGTCTTTTGGGGATTTTGTTGTTACTGGTCTTCTGGCTAAGGTTATGGATCAGGTGGAGCCTCGGGATTATCGTGCTGCTATTAAGGATCCCAAGTGGGCTTATGCTATGGATGAGGAAATGACCGCACTTCGGACTCAAAATACTTGGAAATTGGTTTCTCGGCCTGACTCTGCTAATATTGTGGGGTCCAAGTGGGTTTTTCGTGTTAAGTATCGTCCTGATGGGAGTGTTGATTGGTACAAAGCACGCCTTGTTGCTCAAGGATTTTCTCAGGTACCAGGTTTTGACTTTGATCACACTTTCAGTTTTGTGATCAAAGTTGCAACTGTTCGTACGGTGCTTGTGATTGCTACTATGAGGCGATGGCCACTTTATCAGTTGGATGTCAAGAATGCCTTTCTTAATGGTGTTCTTGATACGCCTGTCTACATGGCTCAGCCTGCTGGCTATAAAGACCCTGTTCATCCGAATTATGTCTGCCGGCTTCGGAAAGCAATTTATGGCCTCAAACAGGGAGCTTGGTTTGATCGCTTCAGTTCTTATCTTCGTGAGCTTGGATTTCATTGCAGCTCCTCAGATACGTCACTATTTATTTTCTCTCGTGGCACTACTCTACTCTATCTCTTGGTCTATGTGGATGACATCATCCTCACTGGTAACAATGTGAGTGCTATCCGTCAATTCATTATTCGCACTGATCAGGAATTCTCGATCAAGGATTTGGGCCATCTACACTATTTCTTGGGTCTTGAAGTTTCTTCTACTTCTCAGGGACTTTTTCTTGGCCAGGCTAAGTATGCTCGGGATATTCTTCGCCGGGTAGGGATGACTGCTCCCGTCCCAATGACTACTCTTTTTGTTCCGCTTTCCCAGCTTCATAGCAGCTCGAGTCCTCAGTTTGGGAATCCTACACTATACCGCTCATTGGTTGGTGCCTTGCAGTACCTCACTATCACTAGACTGGATTTGGCTTTTGCGGTCAACTCTGTTAGTCAATTTCTACAGGATCCTCGGGATGATCATTTTGCTGCTGTTACCAGGATTCTTCGATATGTTGCTGGGACTCAACATCATGGTCTAGTTTTTCGCTCTCATGGCCCTTCTGATGTTAGTGCTTACTCTGATGCTGATTGGGCTCGATGCGTAGAGACTCGACGAAAGACATATGGATATGCAGTTTTTTTGGGCGGTAACTTGGTGTCTTGGAGTGCCAAGAAGCAACCCACTATCTCTCGTTCGAGCTCTGAGTCTGAGTATCGTGCTCTCGTAAACACTGCAGCTGAAGTTGTTTGGTTGTCTCGTCTTCTCCGGGATCTGAAATTTCCGCTGGCTTGTTCGCCTCTATTGTTATGTGACAATAATAATGCAATCTTTTTGGCTCAAAATCATGTGGCGCACAAGTGGGCAAAACACATTAATATAGATTATCACTTTGTTCGTAAGTTGGTTTCTATGAGCAAGCTTCGTGTTCGTCATGTTCCTACCTCGTTGCAGCTAGCTGACATTTTCACCAAAGGGCTTCCTAAGCCTTTGTTTGAGTTTTTTAGGTCCAAGCTTTGCGTTTCGGTTAATCCGACGTTTCTCATGGCCCCATGTTGTACTCTATTTATTTACCTAATACAGACAGTCCTAATCATTGAGACTTTCTCTATCGAACCCGTGAGTTAAACGAGTTTTCTATTTTTAAAGTCGTATGAGTATGGATTATACGGGTAATGAGTCAAATGGGTAACAGATCAAATGAGTAATAAAGAATATGGGTTGAACAGGTTGTGTTTACGGGTTGATCACGGGTTGATAAATGGTCAAACCCGCGGGTTAGACACATGGATTTACCCATTTTTATTTTTCCCATGACCCATTTTTGTTTTCCGATCAGCAGTTCTAGATCTAAAAGCATCACTGTAAATACACTAAGATCCAAAAGCATCACTGTAAATACACTAAGATCCAAAAGCATCATTGTTTCCCATGACCCGTTTTGTTGCTGCCCTGTAAACTGGACTTTCTGCTAATTTTCAATGGGTATCTTAACAATTATCCATCAGAATGTTGTGTTTTCAAGAGCTGTAGGGCTGTATTATAATCCCAAACATTCTTTCTCTCTCTAGGGTTTAAGAGAGTCTCGTCCCTGTGCCTTACGCAACAAGGTTTCTCGCATCTGATTCCATCTCCAAGCATGGAACGGTAGGATTTTCGGCTCAAAATCCATTTCAAAGAACAGATTGGGGTAATTCGCATAATAAATTCACGAGATCTCAGAGGAAACGCAACAGCAATTTAGGATTTTGGCAAGCTTTCCTTACGATAGCCTTCTGGCAACCAAAACAGCAGCGATCGGCAACCTTTTAGCGATTGCAAACCTGGAGGCGCTAGAACAGTTGTGTGTGAATGTTGAAATCAGTTTCTTACTAATATAATGACTTACATATAAAACCAACATTACCTATGACCAAGGTCAACCGTTCATTGACTTGGATTCCATTTTGTAATGGTGAAAATTATTCACCATGGGCCCCACATGCTTATTGGAGACAAGTCATCACAACCATGAAGTTTTGGAGATGGTGCGATGATTCTCCCCTTTTGTAGGGTTGTGGGAAGAATATGGACACGTGTCCATCTTGTATTTGTTGTTTTTATAATGCACAAACTATTAACTATTTGGGATCAACGTCTACTTTGTTTTTCTGATAGCATGCGTGATTTTTTTTTAAATTCTATTTTAATTTTTTTTCTATTGTTAATAAAATAAAAAACTCTATAAATAGAGTACAAAATTGCTATTCTTCAATGCACAAACCCAATTTCTCTCATTCCTCTACTCATAAATTTTCTTCTCATCTCGATATTACTAATCCATTTTTCAATAATATTTCTTGCTCATTTATATCATATGGATGAAAATCATAATGATGATTTTTTCAACTCTGAAGAAATCTCTAATTTTGAAAATAATTCGTATTCACGTTTAGATGAATTTCCAAACTCTCAATTTTCTCAATATTCTAGTCAAATTCCCATTTCTGCTAATGCATTTACATCTCCAAGTGTTTTACAAAACTTTGGTATAAATGCCCGTACTAGTAAAAATGTTGATAAATCAAAGATTCCTTGGAGTGTAAAAGAGGATATAGCACTAATGTCTTCTTTCATCTTTGTTAGTGAAGATAAGCAGCAAGGTAACAATAAAAAATGTGCTTCACTATGGGGACGAATACAAACTATGTTTGAACAAAGCAGAAGAGAAAATCCAGAAGAGATAAATTCAAGAAATGTGGATCAAATGAAAGGTCGTTATAAACGGCTTAATGAAAATGCTCAGAAATGGATTGCTGCATATCAAGAAGCCCATCGTTTGAAAAGGAGTGGAATGAGCGCTAAAGATATAGAGACCGAAGCTATGACCATTTATGAGCAAGGTGGTAGTAAATTTACCGACTTGCATGTTTTTAATGTTGTGTGCAAACATCCAAAGTGGGAAATAAAATTAGAGCACAACTTGACACGATCGCATCCTGAAGATGAAGGGAGCAATGAAGAAAGTCGTGGGAGTTCAAAGAGATAAAAAAACTAGTGATGATGTGGAGTATTCAACACCCTCAAGAACTCTAGTTAGTAACGAGTCTACAATTTCTCGTCCTACTGGTAGGGAGGCGGCCAAGAGAAAAGGTAAAGCTACAACCTCACAATCTTCTTTAATTCCTGATGAATTTACTGAAGAACTTCGCCAGTTAAGAATCACTAGAAATAAAGAAGCAGAATACATGAAGGAAATGGGAAGAGCTAGGATTGATGTAGAGCGCGAAAAAATGAATGTGCACTTGTTGAATACATTGATGGCCAAAGAGAAGTTAACCCCAAAACAAGAAGAAACACAACGTATTTTAATGTCACTTGTATTCAAAAAGTGATTGTAATTTATTTTCATGTCATTTTAATTTACAGTAATATTTGTAATGTGTGATTTCAATTCTTTGAATACTGAAAACCACGCATGCCAAAAGTAGCACCAAAGAGTTGAAAACTTTTCACAAAGTTGTCATTTTCAATCATAAACTTCATATGTGTTCCTTTTTTCCATTCCTACAAATGCAGGACTCCCACATACAAAATACAACATCCGCTCTCATCACAATGTCATCAAATGAAACTCCATCCGATTACTTTTCCTATAATCTTCATTCTCCATTTTTCCTGAATTGGATGAATGGGAAGAAAGAGTTGCTGAACAAAACAAACAAGTTGATCGAATGATTGAGGATACAATTGTAAGTAACTTTCATCTATTTTTACAACCACCTGATAATAATCGTAGGTCTCAAAGAAGAAATTGTGAGAGAGATCGCGAGATCGGAGAGAAATGTATGGTAAAGGATTACTTTGCTGACAATCCAGTGTATTCACATGATATTTTTCGACGGAGATTTTGCATGCGAAAACATGTATTTCTTCGTATTGTGGATGCTGTTACTGCTACTAACAAATATTTTCAGCAAAGACCAGATGCCACAGGCCGCCTATTAATTTCGGCTTTACAAAAATGTACAGCAGTCATGCGAGTCCTAGCTTATGAGACTTCAGCTAATTCAGTTGATGAATATCTGCGAATTAGTGAAGCTATAACAAGAAAGTCTCTCATGCATTTTGTAGATGGTGTAATCTCCAACTTTGGTGAAGAGTACCTCAGACCACCGACCAAACAAGATTTGGCTAGATTACTCCATGCAGGAAGAGAACATGGATTCCCAGGCATGATTGGCAGTATTGACTGCATGCATTGGAGCTGGAAAAATTGCCCTAGTGCGTGGGCTGGCCAATATGCGGGAAGGAGTGGAACGCCGACAGTTATTTTGGAAGTTGTTGCATCATATGACTTATGGATATGGAATGCCTTTTTTGGAACTCCAGGTTCGTGCAATGATATTAATGTACTACATCGGTCTCCTGTTTTTAACAATATATTGGAAGGTCGAACTCCAAAAATGAGCTATGAGGTAAATGGTCATATTCACTGATGGCATATATCCTACATGGGCTGCATTTGTTAAATCAATTACTACTCCGGTAATTGAAAAACACTAGTTGTTTGCTAAATATCAAGAGGCTGCTAGAAAAGATGTTGAGAGGGAATTTGGTGTTTTGCAAGCTCGTTTTGCATTTCTTCGACGTCCATGTCTTGTTTGGGATCAAAATCTAATGGGTAGGATTATGATGGCTTGTATCATAATGCACAATATGATAGTTGAGGATGAAAGAGACACTTATCTGCATTATTATGATCCAACTGAGTTCCTTGAAGATCGGCCTGCAAATTATCAAAATAATGGAAGAAATAGAGTTGTCGAAGAAGATGAAAATAACTTGCAATTTTCTACTGTATCGACACGTCTACGTTCATACATGGTTACTAGATCAGAACTCCGTAACAGAGAAATTCACATGGCTCTTAAAAATGACTTGATCGAGCATATTTGGCAAAATTTTGGCCAAAGTGAGTAGATTTAAAGTTCAATTGTTTGTAATATGTTGGAGTGTTTATGCGTAGTTTTAAAAAGTATGTATTTCAGTTACTATATTGTAATGTGTGTAAGTTTACTATATTGCAATGTGTGTAAGTTTACTATATTGCAATCGCGTGTGTGATTAATTATTATTGCAATTTTCTTTAAATTAATTATTTTATATTAATCACGCTACATTTTAAAATTTTAAACTCACCAAATTGGATTAATTCAAAAATGTTATTAAATTAATATATAATAATTAATTTAAACTAACAACATTTATTTATTAATAAGTATAATAATTACGTAAATAGTTTAATATATAAGATATATAATTTAAATAATAGTAAAATAAGTTATAAGATATATAATTTAAATAATAGTAAAATAAGTTATAAGGTGTGTTGGTTGGGTTGTTGATAAAGTGTGAAAAGAATGAAAATTGGTTGTATAATGGATTGATGATGTTGGATGTGAGAGAAATAATTTAAAACTATAGAGGTTGGGTTGGATAAGTTTGTTGATAATGACAGTCTAAGGTGTTGAGACACCTCCACTTAGTACCAATTGGTTTTAAGATTGAAGCCCAAGATACCTTGAAATTTAACATGGTATATATCTCACATTTGTTTCTTACGAATATAATGACTTACATATAACGTCTTGAATCACCTCCACTTAGTACGAATTGGTTTTAAGATAGAAACCCAAGATACCTTGAAATTTAACATGGTATCAGATTTCAGGTTGGGTTTATTGGGCCGATGTGTGGATCCCCTTTAATTTGGCCCGATGTGGGACGTGGAGTGTTTCCACGTTAGCATGTGAGGGGGTGTGTTGAAAGATATATCTCACATCAGTTTCTTACGAATATAATGACTTACATATAAGGTCTTGAGTCACCTCCACTTAGTACCAATTTGTTTTAAGATGGAAGCCCAAATTACCTTGAAATTTAACAGCGAACCTATCTCTCACTGAGGAGGAGAGTCCGCACGGATCAATATCACTAAAATCATATTTGTCATAATTTAGATTGGCTTTGGTCATAAGGGTTTTAGCGCCTCGCAAGATCCCTTTTGAAGACATCGCCATCCTGTTCCAACGTGTTTGGAGGATGAAGAAAACTATGACCGGGAACCTTTTGAGCGACAATGTAGTCTTGTTTCAATTTGTAAAACTCGTGGACAAGACTTGGGTTTTGGAGAAAGAACCTTGGTTGTTTGGAAAGTTTCTTCTTGTGCTAAGAGAACCTTACGCAGGGATGCTAGCATCGCAGATCCAGTTCAATACGTGCTCTTTTTGGATTCACGTTCATCGAGTGCCCACACTCGCTATGAATGAGAAATCAATGGAGTTTATTGGAAACACTATTGGAAGGTTCGTAATGGTAAAAAAAGATGTAAATGGTTCACTGAGTGGCCCTTTCATGAGAATTAAGTGTGAGATCGACATCAGAAAACCTCTGAAAAGGGTACAGATGGTAGGAGAGGCGGGGGATCAGATGCAACTGCTTTTACAATACAAAAACTCCCAACGTTTTGTACGTATTCTGGATGACTAAATCATAGCGTAAGGGAGGGTGAGTTTTGGGCGCATGCGCCAATGGCGGATCGGGTTGCTGTGATTACTTGCCACTGTTGGGAGTAAATTCAAATCCATCTCCATTCCACAGTTCTTGGAGAAGAAAGCAGGTTACTCAAAGAAATTTGGATGGGAATGATGACAAAAACCCTTTAGACCGTGGAGGAGAAATTGAGGTGGGGTATGATGTAGTGAATGGGGAGATGAAAGTTATTCCTTGATGCTATGGTACTGGTGCAAACGAACAAAACTGGGTGAGGAAGCAAATTCACCAGTAAGCTACGACGAGGTCGGTTAATATTGTGGTGGAAGCAAATGCAATTGCTCAAACTATTTCGTCATTCGTTAATTCGATGGCAATCTCGGGACATCATGGAGGCAGTAGTAGAATGGAGGAAAACTGAGACAAGTACTTAAAAAACCTCCACCACCAAAGTTCTTTGAAACCACATAGTGGATCCCTAACTTGGAGGGTATCCCGGATACTTTCGTTGGGAAGCTTATCATCTCATACCCGAAGATAAATGACTGTGACCTAACCGTGCCAGAAAGGGCTGGTTCGAATTTTGTGAACAATGAAAGAGTCAGGCTTTGAACGACTTCACCGTGGAGAACACTACTCCATTTGAAGCCACTGCTATGAATGTTGGGGAAAGTGAAGTTGTAACAAATGCTAAAAATAGTATGGCACCACTGGGAGGAGTCGACGACGATGAGGCAGAAGTAGAGTCACCTATCAAGCAAGTTGCTAGTATCGTGGCCGATCCACTTAGTCCCACAATGATGCAGGTTTCGATTAAGTTCTCTTCCCCAACAGGGCGTATCATGAAATAGATTGAGAAAAGTTGAAAGAAGAAAAAGACGCACAAGAAAAGAGCCCTAAGGAAAAGTATTGCCTCTAGAAACATGAGGAAGAACAACAAACATGGGAAAGCAAAAAGAAAGTTGGAACTGGGTGGACCATCCCACAAGAATTTGAGGAATGCAAGCAAGAAATAGAAAAATCAAAACATCCTTGAGGAGGCATCTCTGACCTAGCAAGATTGAGTATTACACGTGCAACGGCTGGCAGTGACGTCATGTCCTGCCCGGGCCAATGTATATCCTGGGCTGGAACTGCCTTGGGCTTGGAAGAGCTCGGGCAGTTCAGGAATTGCGTACCATGGTACGCTTGAAATCTCCAGTTCTTTTTTTTAGTGAAACTAAATGCTCAGTAGGTGTTATTGATAATTTAAAGTCTCAGTTGAATTATTTTAGTGTGCCTGTTGAGTCGCAAGGCCATTTAGGCGCTTTGGAAATGTTATGTAGAAAGCGTGTAGTAGTAGATTTAAAGTTTAAGTCGAGTCATTTTATAGACGTCTTTCTTACAATTTCGGGGAGTCAAGTTCATGTTACTGGCTATTATGGTGAACCAGCGATACAGAAAAGAAGAGATAGTTGGTAGGAGTTTCATAATCTTCACTCGGAACCCTCTATTCCGTGGTTATGTCTTGGAGACTTCAATGAAGTCTTGTCGCAGGATGAGTTTCAGTGAAGTCGACCAAGAGCTGAGTGGCAGATTGACGCTCTTTGGGAGGCACTTAATTTTTGTGGATTATTTAATCTTGGCTATACAGGGCCAAAATTTACTTGGAACTGACTGGTAGCTCAGCCAGACACTAAGCGAGCCAGGTTGGATAGAGCGACGTGCAATCAGAGCTTTTATGACAGGATTCTGTGGTCATTTGTACATGTATTACCTGTGGTTTACTCTGACTATATATGTTTGCATGCTAGGCTACAATCCCGGGATCCCATGGCGCACCATCAGAGAAGGAGAAAAAGGCTTCACTTTGAGGCACCTAGGATAAAATCCAGTGATTGTGAGAAATTGGTGGAAGAGTTGTGGAATGGAACACATGCCTCACTACCCCAAAAAAATGGATAACTGTTCCCCCTGGTTGATGAAATGGGGAAAAATGGCATTCCTGGACATACCAAAGAGGATTGAGGAGATAAAGAAGGACATCCGAGTGCTTGAGAGTGGCACCATTACGCAAGAGACAAAGCGAGATATATTCTCGTTGCGACATGAGTATGATTTGTGACAGGATGTGGAAAGTATAAGGTGGAGACAATGGGCGAACCAACACTGATATAAGAAGGGAGATAAAAATACTAGTTTCTTCCACAAATTTACCTAAAAAAGAAGATCAATGAATCACATTGATGGGCTAATAGATGAAAATCAGGAGTTGAAGACTGATGATGCCAGTATTGTGCGAATCATTGTGGATTACTTCGGAGGTCTTTTTCTCTTTATCGGAACCATCGATGGAAGTCATCTAGCAAGTAGTACGGTGCCTGCAATCGAGAGTCACTGGTGAAATGGCTGAATCCTTTCTTAGGCCATATACAGAGGCTGATGTTGCGATGGCAGTGAAGCAGATGCACCCATTTAAATTGCCAAGACCTGACGGTATGAGACCTGCCTTTTTCCAAAAGTTTTGGCATATTGTTCGATCTGATGTTATATCCTTTCTGCTCAATTTCTTGAATAACGGAGTTTTTGAGCCGATGGTGAATTATACCCATGTTGTTCTTATCCCAAAAACCTCAAAGCTGGAGTTAATCACACACTTTAGGCCCATCAGTTTGTGCAATGTGGTTTACCGACTTGCGTCAAAAGTGGTGGCTAACAGACTTAAACTGATGATCCCTAAAATATTCTTTGAGTCACTGTCAGCTTTCATTCTGACCCTATTATTCCTCGCACCACTTCTTGAAGGGATCTTGAGCAAACTGTGTTCCATTGTCCGTAATGATCGTCCTTGGGATTCCAAAATGACACACAATGTTCTTCCAGCAAAAGGAGATGAGTTTTTTCCCTCTTATGTTCGTTAGGGGTTCAGCCTCTACCCACTTCGTTAAATAATCAATAGCCACTATTAAGTATCTAAATTTTCCTGGCGCTTCTGGAGAAGGGCCTACCAGATCGATCCCCCACTTGCCAAATGACCATGAACTATAGATGCTTCTCATCTCCTCCTGTGGAACATGTGTTATAGGGGAATGTCTCTGACACTGGTGGCAAGCCTGAATATTTTGATTCGCATCCTCGAACATTGTTGGCCAGTAAAATCCCACTCGAATAAGCCTCCTCGCCAAGGACATGGCTCCCTGGTGGCTTCCGCATATCCTTTTGTGGACTTCCCTTATGAGACAATCAGCCTCATAGGTGTTAACGCATTGAAGCAATGGTTGTAAATAACCCAATATGTACATAATATCTTCCCGCAACACATACATTGAAGCTTTCAACCTTATCTTTCTAGCATCATTTTCTGGCAGGACACCCTCTCGAAAATATGCCATGAACGGTGTCATCCATGAGTCTTCCACTTCTACCGCCATAACCACAGGTTCTTCAAAATTTTGTTTGCTCAGAGTTTCTATGAGTAGTTGCTTCTGGGATTGAGTTCCCAAATCCGAAGAAGTGAGCTTAGTTAGAGTGTCTGCTTTATGATTGCTTTCCCTCGGGACCTGCATTAGAGTGTGAGATTTGAAAGTTTTTAATAGGCTCTTCACTACCTCGAGGTATCTCTGCAAGTTACGCTCTCTGGCTTCATATTCCCCGTTCTCATGCTGAACAAGAATTTGAGAGTCACTGAAAACCTCCAGTTCCTTCACCTGTAGCTCCTTTGCGAGGCGCAATCCAGTGATAAGTGCTTCATACTCAGCCTCATTATTAGTTACTTTGAATGTGAAGTTTAATGCATAAGGGTAAACTCTGCCACTGGGGCCAGTTAATAGAACCTCAGCTCCACTTCCTCCTGAATGTGATGAACCATTCACATACAACTTCCATACCCTTTTTTGGCTCGCTTCCACATCTCGAATATGATCCAAACATACCTCGAGGGGCTCTATAGTTTCCTCTATGAAATTTGCTAGCGTTTGTCCCCTAATCGCAACTCGAGGTTGATATTGGATATCATGCTCTCCCAATTCCACTACCCACATCATCATTCTTCATGAAATCTCCGGCCTTAGCAGGATCTGTCAAATGGGGTAGTTCGTGAGCACCACCATTTTGTGTCCCAGGAAGTAGGGTCTCAACCTTCAGGCTGCATGTACGAGGGCTAGAATCAACCTTTCGAGAACAGTATACCTCGTCCCTACCCCTACAAGGCACGACTAACAAAGTAAATCGGATGCTGAACCTTTTCTTTTTCTTTTACCAGGGTTGCGCTGATTGCCAACGGCGACGCAGAAATATACAAGTATAGGGTCTCATCCTTGTCTGGTTTCATCAAGGTGGGTAATGTTCCCAAGTGTTCCTTCAACTGCTTGAATGCCTCGTCGCACTTGCCACTCCACACAAACTTCTTTCCCCTTTGAAGGACATCGAAGAAGGGTAAGTGCTTCGCCACCCCCTTTGATAGGAACCTGCTCAATGCTGCTAGAGCCCCTGTAAGCTTCTGTACATCCTTTATTGATTGTGGATTTTTCATTATCCTCAAAGCTTCGACCTTTTCTGGGTTTACATCAATCCCCCACTCTGAGACTAGGAATCTGAGAAACTTCCCCGCCCTCACACCAACAATACACTTAGACAGGTTCAACTTTAAATTAGCCCCTCGAAGCCTACTGAATGTTTCCTCCAGGTCTCTTAAGAATTCTTCATAACTTTCGCTTTTGACAACCATGTTATCCACATATATTTCCATGTTATTCCCTATATGTCCCCTGAACAATCTATCAACCAGCCTCTGGTAAGTAACGCCAATGTTTTTTAACCCAAAGGGCATCTTCTTATAGCAGTACGTGCCTACATCGGTAATAAACGATGTTTTTTCCTTGTCTTCCTCTGCCATGAGGATTTGGTGATACCCCTTATGTGTGTCGAAGAATGCCAAAATATGATTTCCAGTGATGGCTTCCACCAGCTTGGTGATTGGTGGCAACAGGTAACTATCTTTGGGGCAACATTTATTTAAATCAGTAAAATCTATACAAATTCTCCATGCTCCGTCATGCTTTGGAACCATGACTAGGTTAGCAATCCAATCGGGATAGAACACCTCCTCGAATACGTCTGTTCTCAACAACTTCTTAACCTTTTCTTTAATTGCTTCAGCTCTTTCGGGAGAAAACACGCTTCTCTCTTGCTTCACTGGTTTAATCGAGGGGTCAATATTCAACCTATGCAGTGCGAGACTCAAAGGTACTCCCGTAAGGTCAGAGGTATCCCACGAGAACACATCTCCATATTCTCCCAACAAGTCTCCCAGTTTTCCCTTGACATCTTCAAGAATTAGCTTCCCAACAGCTACTGACCCTATATCCCGAACAAACATCTGTATTGTATCAGCTAATCCCACATCCGCATGTACCGTCACTACATCCCTTTGCCTTCTCGCTTCCCATACTGCCGTAAGGTTACATTTCTGAGCCACAGTTTGATCTTCTCGAATGGATGCCACCCCCTTCGCAGTTGGGAACTTCATAATTAGGTGATAGGGTGACTAGACCGCCCAAGCCTGGTATATTCATGGCCTTCCTAAAATCACATTATAAGGGGAAAGAGCATCCACGAAAGAAAAATTACACCAGATGGTCACCCATTTGTCGCCATTTTCTATACGAATGGGCAATGCTATCTCTCCTATGGGGAATATCGGGTTTTCCGTGAATCCGAATAAAGGGGAGGCAAACTTTTTCAAGTTTTCGTGTCGTATGTCCAACAGGTCAAAACACTAAGCAAACATCACTTCTACCTTGCTTCTGAACTAATACCCTTCTCATGAAGAACCTTCCAATAATGACTGAAATTACCATAGGATCCGCATGGGGCATTTGGTCTAGTACGACATCCACTTCCGAGAAAGTGACTGTCTCGTACGATCAAAACCTCTTGTGACTAAGCTCTTTTGTAGGAACCCTTCGAGCCTCAGCTCTTATCACAGTGTTCAAAGATCTCTCTCCCACCATGCCATTGATGACATTAATTACCAACCATACATGTGGGTTTTCTCTTTTTTGGTTATCTTGATTTTCCCCCTATTGCTCCTAGGGTGGTCTATCCTGCCTTCCTTCCTGCCCCTTGTCTCGAACCGTCTATTCTCGTGGCCTTCTATCTCCTCTAACCCCATTTTTTATTGTTTCTTCTATAAGGCTGCCATTGGTACATTCGGGCCTCGAGAGAGCAACCTGGTTCCTGTGTCCTTGCCCTCAAAACCGTTCTCCCTCTCACACCCACTGATCTCCATCCTTAACTGCATGCAAACGTTTGTGTCATGGACGTAATCCCTGTGCTGATCATAATACCAATTTTTTGCCCCCGGGCTGCCATCGAGTTGTGCAAACTCTGCAAGGGTGGGGGTGCTCGGAACAACCCTCTATGTATACTTAAGATTTGTGCAGGGGTTCTCCCTCCGAGCATGGGTGGTAATGGAGTATACATCTCTAATGGTGTTATTATGGGTTCGACATGCCTTTTTCCTCTATACTCTACAGTTCTTCCCATTTTCTCTGTAAGGCTATCTCTTTTCCTTCTAATTGCCTTTTCTAACCTCGAGTAGTGCTCTACAACCTCCTGAAGTTTTTGCAAAGTCTTGAGGGGGTATTAGTACTCAGCTTCTTGTACAATTCTAAGTCCTGTATCCCCAGCAGGTACCCCTAGATTACCTCATTCTCCGTTGTTTCTATCACTCCCAAACTCTTGTCCACATACCGATGCTAGAAGGCTTCCGTGCTTTCCCATGTCTTTTGCTTCATCTGGTAGAGTTCTAACAGAGTTTTGTTAAACTTCTTCTTCTGTGCATATTGGCTCAACAATGTTCTGCTGAAATATCGATACGATCGAAGCGATCCCCTTGGCAACTTATTGAGCCACTCATGTGCTTTTCCCCTCAAGTAGCTAACTACCAGCTTGCATGCCAGTTTCTCATCAAAATCCCTCAAACTCATCAAGCCTAGGAACGTCTGGATGAACTCTTGAGGGTCAGTCTGACCACTGTATGTGGTAAGTCCTTCCGGGGGCTCCACTTCTATTGGCCAACGAACCCCAGTGATCACTGAGCTGAAAGAAGACCCTGCAGCCTAGCCCAAGGGTCCGATCAATCTATCTAATTCCTTTCTTAATGATTTGCTTGCATCCGAGGGGGGGGGGGGTTCCTGTTGCCCCACTGGCAGGTTCAGCACCCTGTCGTGACCGCCCAACTATGGCATATAAGGAGGTTGAGTCACTCCGTATCCAGGGTTCATCCAAGGTTGTCCGAGGTTTGGGTATGTTGGTGGTGGTGGTTGTTGGATATAAGGATTGTAAAGCCCCTGACGGATTCACATACTTCCGTATCCTTGCATGGCAGAAGAGGCCATTACTCCATATGTTGCTCCTGGACCGGCCAAGTCGAGGGCAGGAGCAGATGGGGCTAACGGAGGTAACGAATATATGGGAACCTGGGAATAACCAGTAATAGAAGGCTGAGGCCTAGTCTGTAATGGTTCTCTAGCATATACGTTATAAGGGTAGGCTGTTGTGGGTTTAGAGACCCACCCCATAGTTATTCCCATAGGTGAGGGCGGTAATGCCCCCAACGTGATCCTATCATCCCTCGGAGGAGGGGTAATTTGATAGCCAGCTCGTTCTACATCTTGATTTGGGGTTGCCCTCCCCGCATTATGATTTCCTTGCATGTGTTGACTGTAGGCTTCCATATATGAATCTCCTGAAACCTCTGTAAACCTTCGGTCCCTCGGATTGGCTACCCTTTCGAGCAGGGAATCGATGTTTCCCTGTTCTTGCTCTCCTATAATTTCCAGCGTCCTTGAGGGTCCCGCCACATCGTTCTGGATTCGTGCCTGGGTATTTGCTTCAAATGCCAATGAGGTTTGCCCCATATCGTGGCCAACTCCTGTAATAGGCTCCGCACGCAACTCTGTTCCCGACGTTTGAAAGTTTGCCATTTTGATGTCCTCGATGCGGACATTGTCTTCTACTCCTGGATACTCCGTTGTTAAACCTTGGCGGAGATCCAGCCCTCGTACCTTTTGACCTCAACCTTTTACTCTTTCGAACAACCGTGGACATAAACTCTCAAAACCCTAGTCGTCCCCACAAACGGTTGCACTTGATGCGTCTCTGACAACCGACCAGTTCGTGGGCTTGAGTTCTTCTCGCTTAGACCTGCAATAAAGTTGTCCTCACAGATGGTGCCACTTGATGCATCTCTGACAACCGACCGGTTCAGGGGCTTGAGTTCTTCTCGAATGGACCTGCAATAAAGTTGTCCCTGGGGGTTCTAGGGGTCTACACTCTGATGCCTAAGTTAATCCTAGCGTTTGATATGATTAAGACAAAATGAATGATAAGTCAATGTGTACCTTGTATTTATACTCTGTGTCATAAATGATGTTCTCCTTAATTATTGCTCTTAATTACCCACGAATGCGGTAATTATGTTAGGGTATGAAATATTCTCCTAACTGAGCTGCCAAATCTTCGGCCCAATGACCTTCTTGGGCTTAACCTTTATCAGCTTATTTATTAGCACCGTGCATAGGCACCGGTATGTTAAACATTTTCATACCGTTGCCTAAGTGATCCGATGCAATAATGTAGTTTCATAGGCACCAACAAATAGTACCGGTGCTGGAATAGATAGTACCAGTACGACTTACTGGTGCCTATCAAACTACTTTTTTTTACACCGAATCACTTAGTCACTCATATGAAAATTCTCAAAATACCGATACTTATAGAATGGAAATATCGGTACCCATGTGGGAGTCTAAATTAGCGGGAACAACATCGCAGCCAACTATTTGCGATGAGCTTATGAAACCAGTTGACCCCTCAGGGTTGAGGATTGAATCTCGATCAGGTGGTGTAATTGACCACAAAAAACGACGTCTTGGATCTTGCCTGCATTCCAAAAACCTCACTCTACGGCCCATATTATCCCGCCCACTTACGGCCCCCTATAGGCCAAAATTCAACTTGGTGCCACCGTATGTCAATGAAAAGCACATATATCTAACGTAAATACTCCTTCCGTCCAGTTTAAATTACACATTTATTATTTGATATTATTCTCTATTAAATTTTGATCGTATATTTGAGTAGATGTACAAGCAATAATACTATCGTATGTGATATTATTGGATTCGTCATAACGAGCAGTTTTTCAAAAGTAACTTTTTGTTTGCCGTTATTATACATGGTTAAACAAATTAATGACTATACAAGTTTCTTGATGCGTGTGAAAAAAATTCTGTGCAATTTGAGTTGGGACAGGAAGAGTAGTAAAATTTTAACTAACAATAAATCGAATTAAATTAAAGTTTAAAAATAGAAATGAAATGAAATAAAATTTTAAATTAAATTGCATTGATTTGACCGCGTTAAAATAAATTTAAATAAAATTAAGTCGAACTGCAACATTAAACTGTAATGAACTAAATTAAATTGCAGTTAAATTTAAAGAACCATGCCTAAGTCGAAATCAACAAGGGCGAAGCAAGAAAGATGAAAAAGCAATCCAAATCTCAACTTGAACTTTAGTGTTTTTTTAATGGAAAGTAGTATTTTATTTCAAGGTTCTGAAAATTATCCATAATCGCTTGACAAAATATTTGGGGTGAGGTCCATTCATTAGTGTAGAGTCCTTTGGAGTTGGACTTCTTGATGGCATATTGTGAATACTGGGATCTGGTGTTTTAACACCACTGCTTACTGGGATCTGGTGTTTTAACACCACTGCGATCAGGTTTTCTGGACAGCAGGTTTTCTGGACAGCAGGTTTTAGCCGCGAATTATGGAGCTAATTATGGAGGATAATTATGCGATCAGATCAGAATATTGTGAAGATAAGTATGTGATTTCGTGGCTATCTAATTCTGGTAAACGAATATTCTTGTAATAGTTAGGAATTGATTAAATAGTTTATTTATGGTACAAGTCCTATTAATAAAGGATTGTCCATTTACAAACCAGATTAGGATTAGATCTTTCCTTAGTCTAGAAGTCTATTCTTGGTAGAGTTAGACAAGGAAAGAGTTTGATACAAGGCAGGATTGTGAAGGATATAAAAAGAAGAAGATACAACGCAATCATTAAGCGTCCAAGAATTGATCTCTACGTGAGAAGTTTGGAGCGATCTGCCGGTGGTGTTTGGAGGAGTGTTAATTCATCCGACCAAGTTCGTAAAAAGTTGAGCGAAGCAATCAAGGTTTTATCTCTACGTGAGATACGTTATTGAAGCTGTTCGTCTCGGTTTTGGAGGTTCGTCAAAACAACCGACCAAGTTCTTAAAGATCAGAAACAAGGAAGCCTTAATTCCTCGGGAGGAGGAGATCCAGAGAGACGTGTTGATCGTGGGGGTTCAGCGGCGTAGGATCGGCAGTGAGGGGATCTCACAACATTCACTCTATAGGTTAGCAATGGATTAGTATTTAAGTTAAGCTTCTTGTACTAAAGACTGCTTTCTAGTGGATGGTTTCTGATCTGGGCAAGGCCCCGCAGACGTAGGTGTATTTGCACCGAACTGCGTAACCAAGTTGTGTGTGCACTGCGTATTTCATTTTGAGTTTTAACATCAAACTGAACTTGGTGTTTCAACACCAAACTGTTAAACAACTTGGCATAAAGGTTTAGAATTTAGGTGAAACGGAATTTCAATTGGTATCAGAGCAAGGCACTTGCTGACCCCTAAACAGGGAGAGTGAGATCAGGTTTCACCATGGCACCAAAGGAGGGGGCTTCGGTCACGCGACCACCGTTGCTGGAACAAGGAAATTACGCCTATTGGAAGGCACGCATGAAGGTGTTCATTGGAGCATTAGATGATCAAGCTTGGAACAATGTCATAAATCAGTACACTCCACCTACAGTAGCCGAATCTGCGGGATCAAGCTCATTGACGGCTAAACCATTCTCTGAATATTCTACCGAGGAGCACAAAGCACACGTGTCCAACTCAAAGGCGTTAAATGCCATTTTTACGGCAGTGGATGAAGATCAGTTTAAGATGATTTTAAATTGTGAGACTGCTAAAGAGGCGTGGGATGTGTTACAAACTTATCATGAGGGGACAAGCTCTGTCAGAGAATCAAAGTTGCAGTATTACACGGCACAATTCGAAGATCTAAAGATGCGCGAAGATGAGACAATTTCTGAGTTCAATGGACGAGTTCGAGATATTGCCAACAAAGCCTTTCAGTTTGGCAAAAAGTACAAAGATCACAAGCTTGTAATCTTTGTACTGAGAGCACTGCCACCACGTTTCAACATGAAGGTCACAGCGATTAATGAAAACGGAAGGATAGGAACAATGACGCTTGATAAACTTATGGGTTCACTGGAATCTTATGAGATGGAGATGCTGCAAACAAAAGCAAGTAAGAAAGAGATGGCTTTCTCAAGCATAACCGCTGGAAATTCAGAAGAGTATACATACAATGAAGAGTCCGATGAAATTGCGAACATAACCAGGAACTTCTCCAGATTTATGAAGAATGTGGGCAGGAAGCCACAAGAGAAGCCAAGTGGAAGCAAAGATCCAAACGCAAACTTCACTCCAAGATCTGGCCAAGCAATTGGTGTTGAAACACCAAAGTTCAAATCAACAAATCCAAACCTGAACAGGAAAATCCAGTGTAAAGAATGTGAAGGCTTCGGGCACATACAAGCTGAGTGTGCCAATACACTTAAAAGGCAAGGAAAATCGTATGACACAACCTGGAGTGATGATGACGGAGGAGATGATGTTAAGGATGGAGAAGAGTATACAAATCATGTTGCTTTCGGTGTGTCAATGGTGGAGTTAGAAGACTCTATTACGGACGGTCTCGGTGTGCTGAATGAAGATGATAGTAGTAGCTCAGATGAAGAGACTAGAAGCATTAGTGATGATGACATTCGCAAGGAAAATATGGAGATGTACAAGATGTGGTTAAAAGTGGCGGATGAAAACAAAGAGCTCAAGTTTGAGAACAAGAGACTGAGTGAGAAAGTGAAAGTGAATGAACTAGAAAAGGAAGAGGCAATTGGAGAACTGAAAAAGTTTAAGAAGGAATTTAATGAAGTGGTGCAACGAGCAGAGGCAGCAGAACAAGCTATTAGACGTCTCAATACAGGGAAAGCTAAGCTCGAAGACTGTCTACGAATGGGACAGACGACCAAATATGGAATTGGTTATGAAAGGACAGTGAATGTGTTGACAAACGAGGCAGATCAAGGTGTATCAGCTCCAAGCATAATCGAGAAGAATTGTCCCATCAAGAGGATCAGACGATGCGGATACTGTGGAGCTCAAGGGCATGTTAGGAACAGATGTTTTAAGCTGCTTAGGACACTGTCTGTCAACACAGCAGATCTGTGTTTCAACACCATGCCAGGATATAAGTCACGTCATCGGTTCAACACTGGAGGATACAGAACCGGATTTCTGAACACACGTGTCAATCAAAATCCTAATCACATCCATCGATCAGTAAACCAGGTATGGGTTCGAAAATCTCAAGATGTTTGTTTTTCAAGTTTTGTTTGTTTTGGGGCACATACAGGAAACTCCTGGTATTTCGATAGTGCGTGCTCGAGGCATATGACTGGAATACCTGAATTTCTTCGAAAATTCAAACCTGGATTTGGTGGATATGTTAGATTTGGTGATGGGAAATGCAGTAAAATAATCGGCAAAGGTGAGTTAGCCATCAAAGGGCTTCCGGTGTTCCAAGATGTATTACTGGTGGAAGGTCTGAAAGCAAACTTGTTGAGCATTAGCCATATATGTGACAATGAAATGACAGTGTTTTTCGACAAGGAGAAATGTGTCGTAAACCATGGAACTGAAGTATTCACTGGGTCTAGATCAATGGATAACTGTTATTTGCTCGATTAAGATGTCACCTGCTTTAGCTCGGAAAAAGAAGTCAGTGCTCTGTTGCACAGAAAAGCGGGACACATAAATGCAGTTAGAGAAGAAGAAACTTTGGGTGAAAGTGATATTCTCGATCAAGTGAATCCTACTGGTGTTGAAACACCGGCACAGTCAACCGGTGTTGAAACTCCGGAAACAGTAGCACATGGATCTGAACAAAGTTCAACCAGACACATGCAGTTACGGGATCAGCCACGGGTAAATTACAGAGAATTGGCAGGATTATCATGTTTTATATCTCTTACTGAGCCCAAGGGATTTGAAGACCCACATTTTCCTGACCATGTATATCGGTTGAATAAAGCTTTGTATGGCCTTAAGCAGGCACCCCGTGCATGGTATGAGCGACTGACAACCTTTCTGAGTCAGAAGGGATATCGTCGAGGGGGAGTGGACCGTACACTGTTTGTGCTGCATAAGGGAACAAATATTATAATCGCGCAGATTTACGTTGATGATATTATCTTTGGATCCACCTCTTCAGCATTGGTGAAGGAGTTTGTTGACTTAATGATTGGCAGCCTGTTATATTTAACTCGAAGTAGACCAGACATCTGGTTGAGTGTTGGTATTTGTGCTCACTACCAGGCTAATCCAAAGGAATCATATATGGCAGCTGTGAAGAGAATTATTCGATATATAAGTGGAACAGTGGAGTATGGAGTATGGTTTTCTAGGAATAAGGATTCGCAGTTGGTAGGTTTCAGTGACTCTGACTGGGCAGGGAATGATGATGATTGTAAGAGTACCACTGGTGGATGCTTCTTTGCTGGATCAAATCTGCTATTATGGATGAAGCAGATGAGGCGAGACTTTTGAAGGACTCAGACAGCACTTGGGAGTGTGTCGATTGTGAGGTACCCAGATCTATCTATTCTGTTGTATTATTTACTGTTTTCTTTTAAATACAGTCGAAAAAAAAAAGAAAAACAGAAAGTACCAAAAATTTGGTGAGGTGGTATTTAAACACCACAGGATAAAGTGATGGTGTTTAATCACTATGGGATAAAGTTACTGGACAGTTGACTTAATGTGGAAGTAGATCAGAAGGGCTCAACATAGGCCAGTCATTAGGAGAATGGGGGGATGAGGCTGTGTTGCATCCCTGGGTCAAAGTGGTTAAGGCCACTGTTTTTGCCAAAGCAAAAGGCATGGAGTTGGAGAGCTTTGATGGTCCATTGTTCGTGCTTCAAGAATATCTACGACAATTGCCCATTCCGGTCGTGGAAATCAGTGACAGTGATGAGGAGACAGTGTATGCAGGGGGAGCTGTTGAAATTGAAATAGTGTCTATGTTGAAGGAACCTGAGAGTGCATCTGTGATATTGGAGAATGTGTCTGAGATAGGAGAAGTCGAGAATGATGTTATGGACCAGTAAGCAGGTGCTGCCAATGAGAGCTATGATGTGAATAGTACTGGTATTGCTACACCAGGAACCGTTGAAGTTGAGACTGTGTCAGAGTTGATTGAGCCAGTAGCTGAAAATGGAGAAGATGCAGATAGAGCTGTTGAAAAATAAGAGTGTGATAATGTGGTTGTTTCTGGTATTCAAACACCAGATGTGATATCAAATGGTGATGACCAGGTACCTGTGAATCAAGCACAGGATGTGGATTTTGCTGATAGGGAATCAAATTCTGAGGGGTATGACCTTGAAAACTTGGCAGAGTTGACTGAGATAGCCAGTGGTGAAGGAAACTTAGAGGGTACTGGTGTTGGTGCTGAAATACCACTGAAGACCAGATAGACACGTGGATCAAAGAGAAAGTGCAGGAAGGTGGGTGTTGAAACACCACCAGAGTCTGTGGGAACTCCTGTTACTCAAAGTTCAAAGAAGGCCAGGGACAGTGTGGCCTCGTTTTTCAAGAGTGTGCAAAACTCGAAGCGATGCAGGGATAAGAATATGAAAGCAGGTGAGCACAGCGATGAACCGATTGGGAAGAAGATGAAGAGGCTCCGTGCTGCCAGACAGCAAAGACAAGCTGAGACAATTGAGTCTAGTGCACAACCTGTACCTGAAGCGAGTGAAGCCATTAGCCCTGAATTCTTTGATGATGCAAGTCAAGAACAGTGGGAGTTTGTCTGTGACAGGAAGATATTGGCGGAAAGGCCAGCTGGTGCTGTAAAATATAAGGAATGTGGATTCACGGATTATTTGCACCATCTCGAGGTGTTTAAGGCGGCTACCTGTTTCTGTGACGATAACAAGCAACTTGTGCTGGAGTTCTATTCGAATCTGAAAGCTGAATGTGAAGATGTAGAATCACCCTGGTTTCATAAGGTTTATGTGCGTGGAGAGATTGTTGAGCTTTCGCCAGAGGTGTTGAACAAGTGTCTGAAGCATAGCTCGTCAAGGGATGACAAACCGGTGTTCCAACACCAGATGCCAGAAGATTATGATAAGGTGGCTGTAGAGCTTACTGGTGGAGTGGATAGCACATGGCTTGTGACTGGTCGACAACAGATAACTGCGTCTAACCTCACGTCCAGACCAGGAAGGAAGCTCTGTTACATCCATGTGTGATCACTACGGTGCTGCAAAAAGGGGGAGCAGCTATAAGGGACTCTGATGAGTGGATCCCTACACAAGCCTTAAAACCGACACTTAGGACTTTGAGTGGTCGAATTATCAAGGACCTACCTTGGATTCATCCGGAAGAGATTTGCTCGGATGCTGGTATGGCAAGGTTAAGAGGTATTGAGGCTCGAGTTGAAGTATGCCAGGAACTGATTGAACGACATCAGACTATTTTGGCAAAGCTTCGGGGGGAGTTGGCTGTTTTGGACGATGAGCATGGAGTCCTGTTGGCTGAAGCAACTTAGGATGGTTCAGAGACACATGATGGTGATGATGATGCTTTAGATGATGCTCATGACGATGATGCTGATGATGATGATGGTGATAGTTGTTGCTGAGGAGTAGACAGTATTTATTTTGGCACATTAATGAATCCAGGGGGAGAAAACTGGATGGATTTATTGTTTTACTTGCTGAATTTTATTAGTAAACCTGTATGACCTGTGTTATTGCTGAATTCTCGGTTGTTTTAGCGGAGTTGAATTCAGGGGGAGTTGGTAGGTCAAAATCCAGTGCTGATGAATTCACAAATATGCCAAGGGGGAGATTGTAGAGTCCTTGGGAGTTGGACTTCTTGATGGCATATTGTGAATACTGGGATCTGGTGTTTTAACACCACTGCTTACTGGGATCTGGTGTTTTAACACCACTGCGATCAGGTTTTCTGGACAGCAGGTTTTAGCCGCGAATTATGGAGCTAATTATGGAGGATAATTATGCGATCAGATCAGAATATTGTGAAGATAAGTATGTGATTTCGTGGCTTTCTAATTCTGGTAAACGAATATTCCTGTAATAGTTAGGAATTGATTAAATAGTTTATTTATGGTACAAGTCCTATTAATAAAGGATTGTCCATTTACAAACCAGATTAGGATTAGATCTTTCCTTAGTCTAGAAGTCTATTCTTGGTAGAGTTAGACAAGGAAAGAGTTTGATACAAGGCAGGATTGTGAAGGATATAAAAAGAAGAAGATACAACGCAATCATTAAGCGTCCAAGAATTGATCTCTACGTGAGAAGTTTGGAGCGATCTGCCGGTGGTGTTTGGAGGAGTGTTAATTCATCCGACCAAGTTCGTAAAAAGTTGAGCGAAGCAATCAAGGTTTTATCTCTACGTGAGATACGTTATTGAAGCTGTTCGTCTCGGTTTTGGAGGTTCGTCAAAACAACCGACCAAGTTCTTAAAGATCAGAAACAAGGAAGCCTTAATTCCTCGGGAGGAGGAGATCCAGAGAGACGTGTTGATCGTGGGGGTTCAGCGGCGTAGGATCGGCAGTGAGGGGATCTCACAACATTCACTCTATAGGTTAGCAATGGATTAGTATTTAAGTTAAGCTTCTTGTACTAAAGACTGCTTTCTAGTGGATGGTTTCTGATCTGGGCAAGGCCCCGCAGACGTAGGTGTATTTGCACCGAACTGCGTAACCAAGTTGTGTGTGCACTGCGTATTTCGTTTTGAGTTTTAACATCAAACTGAACTTGGTGTTTCAACACCAAACTGTTAAACAACTTGGCATAAAGGTTTAGAATTTAGGTGAAACGGAATTTCAATTGGTATCAGAGCAAGGCACTTGCTGACCCCTAAACAGGGAGAGTGAGATCAGGTTTCACCATGGCACCAAAGGAGGGGGCTTCGGTCACGCGACCACCGTTGCTGGAACAAGGAAATTACGCCTATTGGAAGGCACGCATGAAGGTGTTCATTGGAGCATTAGATGATCAAGCTTGGAACAATGTCATAAATCAGTACACTCCACCTACAGTAGCCGAATCTGCGGGATCAAGCTCATTGACGGCTAAACCATTCTCTGAATATTCTACCGAGGAGCACAAAGCACACGTGTCCAACTCAAAGGCGTTAAATGCCATTTTTACGGCAGTGGATGAAGATCAGTTTAAGATGATTTTAAATTGTGAGACTGCTAAAGAGGCGTGGGATGTGTTACAAACTTATCATGAGGGGACAAGCTCTGTCAGAGAATCAAAGTTGCAGTATTACACGGCACAATTCGAAGATCTAAAGATGCGCGAAGATGAGACAATTTCTGAGTTCAATGGATGAGTTCGAGATATTGCCAACAAAGCCTTTCAGTTTGGCAAAAAGTACAAAGATCACAAGCTTGTAATCTTTGTACTGAGAGCACTGCCACCACGTTTCAACATGAAGGTCACAGCGATTAATGAAAACGGAAGGATAGGAACAATGACGCTTGATGAACTTATGGGTTCACTGGAATCTTATGAGATGGAGATGCTGCAAACAAAAGCAAGTAAGAAAGAGATGGTTTTCTCAAGCATAACCGCTGGAAATTCAGAAGAGTATACATACAATGAAGAGTCCGATGAAATTGCGAACATAACCAGGAACTTCTCCAGATTTATGAAGAATGTGGGCAGGAAGCCACAAGAGAAGCCAAGTGGAAGCAAAGATCCAAACGCAAACTTCACTCCAAGATTTGGCCAAGCAATTGGTGTTGAAACACCAAAGTTCAAATCAACAAATCCAAACCTGAACAGGAAAATCCAGTGTAAAGAATGTGAAGGCTTCGGGCACATACAAGCTGAGTGTGCCAATACACTTAAAAGGCAAGGAAAATCGTATGACACAACCTGGAGTGATGATGACGGAGGAGATGATGTTAAGGATGGAGAAGAGTATACAAATCATGTTGCTTTCGGTGTGTCAATGGTGGAGTTAGAAGACTCTATTACGGACGGTCTCGGTGTGCTGAATGAAGATGATAGTAGTAGCTCAGATGAAGAGACTAGAAGCATTAGTGATGATGACATTCGCAAGGAAAATATGGAGATGTACAAGATGTGGTTAAAAGTGGCGGATGAAAACAAAGAGCTCAAGTTTGAGAACAAGAGACTGAGTGAGAAAGTGAAAGTGAATGAACTAGAAAAGGAAGAGGCAATTGGAGAACTGAAAAAGTTTAAGAAGGAATTTAATGAAGTGGTGCAACGAGCAGAGGCAGCAGAACAAGCTATTAGACGTCTCAATACAGGGAAAGCTAAGCTCGAAGACTGTCTACGAATGGGACAGACGACCAAATATGGAATTGGTTATGAAAGGACAGTGAATGTGTTGACAAACGAGGCAGATCAAGGTGTATCAGCTCCAAGCATAATCGAGAAGAATTGTCCCATCAAGAGGATCAGACGATGCGGATACTGTGGAGCTCAAGGGCATGTTAGGAACAGATGTTTTAAGCTGCTTAGGACACTGTCTGTCAACACAGCAGATCTGTGTTTCAACACCATGCCAGGATATAAGTCACGTCATCGGTTCAACACTGGAGGATACAGAACCGGATTTCTGAACACACGTGTCAATCAAAATCCTAATCACATCCATCGATCAGTAAACCAGGTATGGGTTCGAAAATCTCAAGATGTTTGTTTTTCAAGTTTTGTTTGTTTTGGGGCACATACAGGAAACTCCTGGTATTTCGATAGTGCGTGCTCGAGGCATATGACTGGAATACCTGAATTTCTTCGAAAATTCAAACCTGGATTTGGTGGATATGTTAGATTTGGTGATGGGAAATGCAGTAAAATAATCGGCAAAGGTGAGTTAGCCATCAAAGGGCTTCCGGTGTTCCAAGATGTATTACTGGTGGAAGGTCTGAAAGCAAACTTGTTGAGCATTAGCCATATATGTGACAATGAAATGACAGTGTTTTTCGACAAGGAGAAATGTGTCGTAAACCATGGAACTGAAGTATTCACTGGGTCTAGATCAATGGATAACTGTTATTTGCTCGATCAAGATGTCACCTGCTTTAGCTCGGAAAAAGAAGTCAGTGCTCTGTTGCACAGAAAAGCGGGACACATAAATGCAGTTAGAGAAGAAGAAACTTTGGGTGAAAGTGATATTCTCGATCAAGTGAATCCTACTGGTGTTGAAACACCGGCACAGTCAACCGGTGTTGAAACTCCGGAAACAGTAGCACATGGATCTGAACAAAGTTCAACCAGACACATGCAGTTACGGGATCAGCCACGGGTAAATTATAGAGAATTGGCAGGATTATCATGTTTTATATCTCTTACTGAGCCCAAGGGATTTGAAGACCCACATTTTCCTGACCATGTATATCGGTTGAATAAAGCTTTGTATGGCCTTAAGCAGGCACCCCGTGCATGGTATGAGCGACTGACAACCTTTCTGAGTCAGAAGGGATATCGTCGAGGGGGAGTGGACCGTACACTGTTTGTGCTGCATAAGGGAACAAATATTATAATCGCACAGATTTACGTTGATGATATTATCTTTGGATCCACCTCTTCAGCATTGGTGAAGGAGTTTGTTGACTTAATGATTGGCAGCCTGTTATATTTAACTCGAAGTAGACCAGACATCTGGTTGAGTGTTGGTATTTGTGCTCACTACCAGGCTAATCCAAAGGAATCATATATGGCAGCTGTGAAGAGAATTATTCGATATATAAGTGGAACAGTGGAGTATGGAGTATGGTTTTCTAGGAATAAGGATTCGCAGTTGGTAGGTTTCAGTGACTCTGACTGGGCAGGGAATGATGATGATTGTAAGAGTACCACTGGTGGATGCTTCTTTGCTGGATCAAATCTGCTATTATGGATGAAGCAGATGAGGCGAGACTTTTGAAGGACTCAGACAGCACTTGGGAGTGTGTCGATTGTGAGGTACCCAGATCTATCTATTCTGTTGTATTATTTACTATTTTCTTTTAAATACAGTCGAAAAAAAATAGAAAAACAGAAAGTACCAAAAATTTGGTGAGGTGGTATTTAAACACCACAGGATAAAGTGATGGTGTTTAATCACTATGGGATAAAGTTACTGGACAGTTGACTTAATGTGGAAGTAGATCAGAAGGGCTCAACATAGGCCAGTCATTAGGAGAATGGGGGGATGAGGCTGTGTTGCATCCCTGGGTCAAAGTGGTTAAGGCCACTGTTTTTGCCAAAGCAAAAGGCATGGAGTTGGAGAGCTTTGATGGTCCATTGTTCGTGCTTCAAGAATATCTACGACAATTGCCCATTCCGGTCGTGGAAATCAGTGACAGTGATGAGGAGACAGTGTATGCAGGGGGAGCTGTTGAAATTGAAACAGTGTCTATGTTGAAGGAACCTGAGAGTGCATCTGTGATATTGGAGAATGTGTCTGAGATAGGAGAAGTCGAGAATGATGTTATGGACCAGTAAGCAGGTGCTGCCAATGAGAGCTATGATGTGAATAGTACTGGTATTGCTACACCAGGAACCGTTGAAGTTGAGACTGTGTCAGAGTTGATTGAGCCAGTAGCTGAAAATGGAGAAGATGCAGATAGAGCTGTTGAAAAATAAGAGTGTGATAATGTGGTTGTTTCTGGTATTCAAACACCAGATGTGATATCAAATGGTGATGACCAGGTACCTGTGAATCAAGCACAGGATGTGGATTTTGCTGATAGGGAATCAAATTCTGAGGGGTATGACCTTGAAAACTTGGCAGAGTTGACTGAGATAGCCAGTGGTGAAGGAAACTTAGAGGGTACTGGTGTTGGTGCTGAAATACCACTGAAGACCAGATAGACACGTGGATCAAAGAGAAAGTGCAGGAAGGTGGGTGTTGAAACACCACCAGAGTCTGTGGGAACTCCTGTTACTCAAAGTTCAAAGAAGGCCAGGGACAGTGTGGCCTCGTTTTTCAAGAGTGTGCAAAACTCGAAGCGATGCAGGGATAAGAATATGAAAGCAGGTGAGCACAGCGATGAACCGATTGGGAAGAAGATGAAGAGGCTCCGTGCTGCCAGACAACAAAGACAAGCTGAGACAATTGAGTCTAGTGCACAACCTGTACCTGAAGCGAGTGAAGCCATTAGCCCTGAATTCTTTGATGATGCAAGTCAAGAACAATGGGAGTTTGTCTGTGACAGGAAGATATTGGCGGAAAGGCCAGCTGGTGCTGTAAAATATAAGGAATGTGGATTCACGGATTATTTGCACCATCTCGAGGTGTTTAAGGCGGCTACCTGTTTCTGTGACGATAACAAGCAACTTGTGCTGGAGTTCTATTCGAATCTGAAAGCTGAATGTGAAGATGTAGAATCACCCTAGTTTCATAAGGTTTATGTGCGTGGAGAGATTGTTGAGCTTTCGCCAGAGGTGTTGAACAAGTGTCTGAAGCATAGCTCGTCAAGGGATGACAAACCGGTGTTCCAACACCAGATGCCAGAAGATTATGATAAGGTGGCTGTAGAGCTTACTAGTGGAGTGGATAGCACATGGCTTGTGACTGGTCGACAACAGATAACTGCGTCTAACCTCACGTCCAGACCAGGAAGGAAGCTCTGTTACATCCATGTGTGATCACTACGGTGCTGCAAAAAGGGGGAGCAGCTATAAGGGACTCTGATGAGTGGATCCCTACACAAGCCTTAAAACCGACACTTAGGACTTTGAGTGGTCGAATTATCAAGGACCTACCTTGGATTCATCCGGAAGAGATTTGCTCGGATGCTGGTATGGCAAGGTTAAGAGGTATTGAGGCTCGAGTTGAAGTATGCCAGGAACTGATTGAACGACATCAGACTATTTTGGCAAAGCTTCAGGGGGAGTTGGCTGTTTTGGACGATGAGCATGGAGTCCTGTTGGCTGAAGCAACTTAGGATGGTTCAGAGACACATGATGGTGATGATGATGCTTTAGATGATGCTCATGACGATGATGCTGATGATGATGATGGTGATAGTTGTTGCTGAGGAGTAGACAGTATTTATTTTGGCACATTAATGAATCCAGGGGGAGAAAACTGGATGGATTTATTGTTTTACTTGCTGAATTTTATTAGTAAACCTGTATGACCTGTGTTATTGCTGAATTCTCGGTTGTTTTAGCGGAGTTGAATTCAGGGAGAGTTGGTAGGTCAAAATCCAGTGCTGATGAATTCACAAATATGCCAAGGGGGAGATTGTAGAGTCCTTGGGAGTTGGACTTCTTGATGGCATATTGTGAATACTGGGATCTGGTGTTTTAACACCACTGCTTACTGGGATCTGGTGTTTTAACACCACTGCGATCAGATTTTCTGGACAGCAGGTTTTAGCCGCGAATTATGGAGCTAATTATGGAGGATAATTATGCGATCAGATCAGAATATTGTGAAGATAAGTATGTGATTTCGTGGCTATCTAATTCTGGTAAACGAATATTCCTGTAATAGTTAGGAATTGATTAAATAGTTTATTTATGGTACAAGTCCTATTAATAAAGGATTGTCCATTTACAAACCAGATTAGGATTAGATCTTTCCTTAGTCTAGAAGTCTATTCTTGGTAGAGTTAGACAAGGAAAGAGTTTGATACAAGGCAGGATTGTGAAGGATATAAAAAGAAGAAGATACAACGCAATCATTAAGCGTCCAAGAATTGATCTCTACGTGAGAAGTTTGGAGCGATCTGCCGGTGGTGTTTGGAGGAGTGTTAATTCATCCGACCAAGTTCGTAAAAAGTTGAGCGAAGCAATCAAGGTTTTATCTCTACGTGAGATACGTTATTGAAGTTGTTCGTCTCGGTTTTGGAGGTTCGTCAAAACAACCGACCAAGTTCTTAAAGATCAGAAACAAGGAAGCCTTAATTCCTCGGGAGGAGGAGATCCAGAGAGATGTGTTGATCGTGGGGGTTCAGCGGCGTAGGATCGGCAGTGAGGGGATCTCACAACATTCACTCTATAGGTTAGCAATGGATTAGTATTTAAGTTAAGCTTCTTGTACTAAAGACTGCTTTCTAGTGGATGGTTTCTGATCTGGGCAAGGCCCCGCAGACGTAGGTGTATTTGCACCGAACTGCGTAACCAAGTTGTGTGTGCACTGCGTATTTCGTTTTGAGTTTTAACATCAAACTGAACTTGGTGTTTCAACACCAAACTGTTAAACAACTTGGCATAAAGGTTTAGAATTTAGGTGAAACGGAATTTCAATTAGTAAGGAGAACACTAGTTTTAGGGAAAACGATTAGGTGAGTTTCATGGTTCTGTTGCCTCGAAATTCAGAAATCCATAACGATCCTTTGCATAAGTCGTTTCCAAGACCATTTCAGACATCCTCTGTGACCTATTCGTGTTGACAAGATCTCTTCATCCCAATGTTATGGTTTATGTCGTAAAGCAAATTTATACTTACGGTCAACTTGATTAGCAACATAAAGGGTCATACACATAGGACGGTTTATTGGGTTAAAATAATTTGAACGATTAATACTCCCTCCGTCCCAAAATTATTGGCCTATTTACTTTTTCAAAGTCAAACTTGATAAACTTTGACCTTAATTATAAATTAATATATGTATAATAAAAATATCATGTGAAATATTGTTAGATTCATCTTAACATCTATTTTCTAAATATCAATTTTATATGCAAAAATATTATACGTAGCTAGAGATATTAGCAGTCAAACATGATTATTGAAGACCGTGAAAAAGTAAATAGACCAATAATTATAGGACAGAGAGAGTATATAAGATGTATGAATCTTGGGGACTTAATGATAAATAAGGTGTTTGAGTTTTGGCTATGATTGGGCCAAACCCAATACCAACCTTATTTATAGTATTGGTTGTTGAGATTAGAAGGGTAAAAAAAAATACAATAGAACTCTTCAGACCTAGTCGTCGATCTAGTAACCGATTAATTCTTGGAAGATCCCAAGAAGACAGTCTGTGCGGATACCTATAGAGGCTGGACATATGTGCGGCTTGTGGTCAATTATGAATAAAGGGCTTATATTTTTTTATTGATGAAATCATATGATATATGAAACTTTGATATATTTTTTTAGCGTTCATTATTGAATACTATTCAACTTTTTTTTAATGAAAGAAAAACAAAAAAAATATGGGCAATACGTTAATAGGATTAGTTACTGCTAAAATTTTATTTTATTTTATTTATTTATTAAATTTTTTTGTAAAATATGGGTTTGACCTTTTGTTCATCCGTGTTTAGTTTATTGATATTTTGATTATCATGATTGAAATTATATGTTAAATTATTGGCTAATAATTTCGAATAATTATAGTTTACTATGTTTGATCATGCAATGTTAAATTTTTGTTTGAAAGTGTTTAAATTTTGGAGTAAAATATAATTTTGTCAAGAATAAATTAACTTATTCGATCCATAGTTACCCGGATGGAGACTCATAAAATTTTTGTACGAGCATGTCATTGCTTTGTGATTCCTTAAGAAGGAATGAAACTATATGGTTCAGGCCATAGGTTGAAACTTCCAGCGTCCTCGCCACTAAAATTGGCGATGAATTCTGACGGCGGCGCAATGGAGAATATTCCAAATATTTATAAAAGGGTCCCCAGCATGACGTCATCATTAGTAGGACTTGTGTCATCAAAGGGTTTAGTATTTATGAAATAGCTCTCGTACTTTCTCTATAATTTGTTTGAGTTCGTCTCTTGAAAGACGGTCTTTCCATAAGTTATGGAAAGACCAAGGTTTAAAGTATAAATTAGAATAAATTAAGATAAAATTTTCGGGTTGCATGAATCAGGTTATAAATTTTATAACTACTACATGTTGCATACTAAAATTTTAATATTGCAACTAAGAACTTTTACCTTTTAATATTCTAATCAAACCCCGTCTTTCCATAAGCCTATGGAAAGACCGTCTCTCCCAAGACTTTGCCAATTTGTTTTGCTTAGAAAACTTAAATTTCAAAAATTATAGACTAACTCATAAATTTTTGATTAATTTTATCAGAAATTTAATTAGTTATAAAAATAGTTTTATAATTAATTTAATTCTGCATTTAAAATGAGAATTAAAGACAAGAGTTATCTTGTGGTGGTTACTTTAGGCAATTAATATAATTACTTGAAATTTGGACATTATTGGGAATAATGTCATTTAACATAATTAATATGATTTAATGTAAATTAAATATGATTAATATGTTATAATTTATTAATATAATTAAATGTGATTATATATATATATATATATATATATATATATATATATGATTTAATCACGTTAAAATACGGTTGATGTCAAATGTTAATAAGATTTAATATGATTAATCAAATTTTATACATTATGGTGATAATGTGGTTTGATACTATCAAGGTAAGTTAATACGATTAAATGTGATTAATGTAATTTAATTGATTAATATGATTTAATAAAATTAAATGTAATTAATACGATTTAATACGATTGATACCATTTAATAAGATTAATTGTGATTAATGTTTTTGATTTATTAACCTGTTTTAATTTATTAATATGATTTAATTAAATTGAATATGATTTAATTTAATTAAATGTGATAAGGCATGTGTAGAAAAGATTTAAAACCAGTCTTACAAAGGATTACGTCATAATATATGAATTATTATTATTTGAATCAAGGATTTAAATGACGACTTCCACGTAGACCAAGAACTTTTGTATAAGGGGGCTGGAAATTAAAGTGGGATCTTTGTGATCCCTCCACATGCCTTTTCTTTAAACTTTATGTGAAAATTTTAGAAGTCATAGATCTATTCAATAAATAATTTAAGAAATACTTTTAGTAAATGACCAAAAAAATTATGCCTAAGGAGACTGACAATTTTAAGTGGGACCGTTTGTGACCCATCCACAAGCCTTTCTTGGGAATTTTTGAGAAAAATCTAGAAGTATTATATCAATGACTTAGAAATTCTTAGTAATGACCGAAAAAAATTTTGTCTAAGGAGGTTGGCGATTTTAACTGGGACCGTTTGTGACCCAACCACAAGCCTTTCCGGGGGAATTTTTGAGGAAATTATAGAAGTGTTAAATCAATTATATTTGTTACTATGACATTATAAAATTTAATTGTCAAAATAGGCTAAAATTCTTAATTCGTATTTAAACCTTTACCGATTGATATAAAATTAAATTAATGAGATTAATTGCAATTAATCATTAAATGGTTATGAATGTTATGAGTCTTTAGTATCAGAAAGAACTTGTATTGAACATTCATTTATAAATATGTTTTATAGGTCAATTAAGTTTTAAATATAGTTATTATGATTAATTGTATTTAACTGTTGAAGAGTTACGAATATTACAAGTTTTTGATATTATAAATGACTCACATTCAACATTACCGTATAAATGTGATTTACATGTCGAATTAAGTTTGATCACAATAAATATGATTAATTGTGTTTAACCGTTGAGTGGTTACGAACGTTATAAGTCTTTAACATCATAAATGACTCGATTCAACATTCGTTTATAAATGTGATTTATATCTCAAACAATTATAAATTTAATTACAAATTAACATTCAAATTGTGACATAAATAATTTAAGTTTGAAATAGTTTTGAATCTTAAATAATTCTTAATATGATTGTGAATCAAAAGTATAAGTTCATATAGATGAATTAATGTTTAAGTTATAATGTATTTATAATTTAAAGAATATTTTTCCAAATATTAGTTCAAGTAATATTTAGTTGTTTATCAAATTTATAATTGATAACTATTAAATGTAATTTAATATTTTCACAATCGACATATTTGTCTTAATTAAATGGTTTAGAATTAGACAATTGTGAACATTAAAGTTTTAAAATTGATTTAAACTTTAAATACACTCATATTCAAATAGTTTGAAGTTGGATATTGTAATGTTATTTGTTGAAGTTTTAAATTGGATTTAAAACTACAAAAGAACATTAGTATGTAAATGTGTTTCAAGTTGTAAATTGGATTAAAGTCATAGTTTGAATTATGCCAAAAAGTTGACAATTATGATTGAAAGTTTATGGTTTATAGATGATAAATTTTGGATTATGATAAATATTTATGAGTAGATCAATTTTTTTTAATAATTCATCTCTAATTTGATTAGAGATTCATAACTACACAAATCATACTTAGTGATTAATTATGATTGTGTAATTATTTCAATGGTTAAATTAAAATCCCTTATATGTCTTCCCATTATTTAGTAGAAACAGAACTTTCGTGCGAATTTCTTTTGTTGGGAATCCCCAAGGTGTATTCTGCCGAGAGGAAACTTTTTGCTTGTCATATGAGGTATGATCTTTGAATAATGGGTCTTTTAACAAAACATAGAATTTGATGAGTGAACTCAAAAATCTTTGATTTGAGGCAAAATTTATGTTATATAGTTGCCTTCCATTATTACAGCATTACAACCGTCCTCGTGCGAATTGATTTGCTGGGTTTCCTCAAGGTCGTTCAATCTATGATGTGTTTGACGCTATGAGATGTGATCTCTGGATAGTGGGTTCAACTTAATCGGGAATATGATTTGTTGGGTATCCTCAAGGTCATATGTTTCGAGGCAAAGAGTTAGGTGATATGTATAGTGTGCACACTAAGAGTTCGTAACCTAATAATCTAGGAGTTACAAAGTGTTGTAACTAATAAAACGTATCTACCTTGCAAAATTATTTTGATATGTTGGGAATCCTCAAGGTCAAGATAACTAGCAGGGATCCTAGCTCAATTGGAATTATAAGATAATTCCTGAATCAGTTTTTAAGGGTTATTAATTTGAATAAAATGGTGGGAGCAAAACCAAAATTTAATTATTTCCATATCCACGTGTTTGATTTTGTTAAATTGCATAAATTGAACTTTCTATTTTTTGTGTACTGTAGAATATGAGTAAGTAGAATCTACCATTCAGTAATTAGTGGGCCCTAAATTTTTTTAAAAAAAATTTGAGAATGGTTCTCATCCTGAGATTATGACTAAACTTTCTCAATCTAATTAAGGTGAATAATTTAGAGTCTTTAGAAGAAACAAGGAGTATATGATGGCATAACCGTTATATATCTTAAACTCGTAGTTCTAAATTGTTATGGATGATATGTGCTCACTAAGTATGATACATTTGAATGTTGATTGATGTATTATTTTCCGTGAATTTTAACTGTGGTCTTAGTTAGACAATTATTCATTATTGAAAGTTAAGAGTTTTCTTATACTCCCTCCGTCCCAGGTTAAACTGCACACTTTCCATATCCAGGTGTCCCAGCCTAAATTGCACAACATCCTTAATTTCCATTTTCAGCCTATTTGACCAAACTGAAATCCCTGAAATACCCTTGGGACCATAACTTATTTACAGCCTTAATGGCTGATTAATTAGTGATGGAATCTTAAACTTTACACATGTCCATGTTTTATTGGATCAAAATTCTGATGCAATTTGAAATTGCAAATAGGCCTGACACATATCCCATGCGTGCCTTTTCTCTCGAGGAACCATTATCGCTCTCCAACGCTCTGCTTCCCCTTCTATTTCACTACTCTTTAGCGCTCTATTTCCCATTGCTCTCATTCGCTCTAGAATCCTCTCTTCTCTCTCTATCAAACTCTCAAAACCCTAGCCCATGTTGTCTTCCTCTGCTCTAGATTTGTTCTATTTCTGGACTTGTTCTGTGTTTATAGTTCTTGAAAATTTAGTTTTCTTTCTGGTGAGATCCAAAAAAATGTTTCGTTTAGGGTTTGGCTCTTATGTGTGGAGATTTTTCTGATTTTGTGTTGGATCTGTGGTTCTTGTGCGTATATCGTTGTTGTACTTCTTTGATTCTCACATATTATTATGGTTTAGTTTTTAATTTTGTGGATCTCATAAATTAAAACAGGGGTAATCTTTATTCTTTGTTTCTGGGTAAGGCTATATTGTGTAATCGGAAGTTGTATGTGAGGTTATAGTCTGCATTCTTGTCTTGCATGTTCGAATCTGTTACAGATATGAAAATTATCGCCTATTACATTCTGTATAAGTTGGTTTTTGTGTGTGCTTATACAGATCTAGAAATTTCAAGTTCGTATTGGTATGAATTTTGTGATTTCTCTGATGTTATTGTTTTTCGGGCTTTGATGTTCTAACTTTTTGCACTTTTTGTGATATCTCTAATGTATTAGTTATACTTTTTGCCTTTTTTTCATTTTACCTAAAACTGTATTGGATTTTTTTGGCTTCGATTCCATAGCACCCGTTTGTAGAGTGATATTGTTCTAATCTGATATTTTTCGTTCTCTGTGGAGTGAGTTTGTCTCTTTGGAGTGAGTTTGTCTCTTTGCATTGAGTTTGCCTCTGTTTTGTTGAAGCCCTATCCTTGTATCACATTCATTATGTTCACACATGCACATATGGATGGGGTTTGGACGGGCATGAACTATTATCCCCCAACCAACCCTTGAATGTGGCTAACACAGAATCCAGTCCTTCTCTAAGCCCCAGTGTTTTAAACTCACATCCCTCCCTGGATCCTGTTCAAGGAAACTGTAATGTGCCTTGGACAGATTCCGATACATATTCGAACGACTGGACAATAGCCACGCTTTTCAGTCCAGTTAACATTTCACACTTGAACTGGACTGACTCACAACCCTTATCTGATATTGAGTCTGATTTTGTAGACATCAATTATCAGTCACAGCCCCAAACAAATCCTGAACCCAGTTCTGTCATGCTAAATATGTAGTCACAGCCACATATGAATACTAAATCAGAATCAGGGCATTCTGACCCTAAGTTAAATGCCCGATCATGTACAGATTCTTATTCAAAATTTGACCCACATCCCTCAGTTTACTTCAAAGGAAATGAGTTCCCCAAGTATGGAGAACCCAGCTTCTTTGAAATTGGTGCTTGCTTATACCCTGGTAATTGGCCAAAATATGTACCACCCAAAGATACTGAGTCTAAAATCGTAGAAAGTAATGATCAGTCACTGCCCCAAATAGATCCGGAACACAATTTCATCATGATAAATATGAAGTCACAGACACGTTTGAATCCTAGTCCAGAAACTGGGCACCCAAACCCTGATGCTTGCGCCAAATATGTACTACCCGAAGACACAACGCTATAGATTAGGCGAAACCTTGCAACGTCTGCTGTTCGATGTGAAATTTATTCCATGGTTGAAAAGGCCAAGAAATATTCAGCAGAACCAGGGCCTGAGTCATCAGATACGAAAAAGACCCACCGATCTCAAGTAGCATTCAAAAAATTATAGTCCCATTTATCTATTGTGATTTACATCAATATTAAGAACTGATTCCTTTATTTGTTCAATGCAGGGTTATGAAGATTGAGAACTTGAGTATCATGGTGGATTAAGAACATCTCACTGATATTAGGCTGTTTCAATCCAACACCGCTTAAATTTTTGTGGTTTTGTGACTGATGAAGAATTGATTCCTTCAATTGTTCTGTGCAGGGTTGTAAAGATTGAGAACCTGACTATCATGGTGGAATTTAAACATCTTACTGATATCAGGTTGTCTCAATCCTAAACCGTTTGGTAGTTAAAACATAAATGTGCAGCCATGACTATACGTGTTCTATGTGCACTATACTTGGCGTGGCATATTTCTGATCTAGGGGAAAATGGAGCAATAAAGCATGTGAATCTGTGTGATATACGATTTTTTCATGGCTGACATGTTAAATATGTGATGTGTATGTGATGTCTTGACCTATGTTGATGATGAAGTTGTGATGCATGATTGTAAAATGCAGTTATGCAGATTTGCCTCTGAACTTATCTGAACTTGGCAGGGCATTAATTGATTAAAAACAGCTCTGAAATTATTTGTGTACCTGATTCTACGTAGTAGCTCCCACTTAAGGCCAGCAACCATGTTTTGTGATTGATTAAGAACAGATTCCTTCACTTGTTTTGTGCAGGGTTGTGAAGATTGAGAACCTTAGTATCATGGTGGAAGCAAACATTTCACTGATATCAGGTTGTCTCAATCCCGAACCATTTTCTAGTTAAAATATAATTGTGCATCCATGACTATATGTGTTCTATTTGCACGATACTTGGCATGGCATATTTATGATCTTGGGCAAAATAGAGCAATAAAGCATATGATTATATGTGATTTGTCTCTGAACTGATCTAAACTTGGCGGGCATTAATTGATTAAAAACAGTTCTGAAATTATTTGTGTAACTGATCCTATGTAGTAGCGCCTACTTATGATGAAAACTGAAAACACTAAGCTACAACCATGTTTGTAAAATACATGGAAGTGTGTCCCTCCATTGTTCTTGTTTATAGTGTACGCTTGACAAACCATTTCAATTTCTAACATTTATGACTACTAGGAATTTTGCCTCCTTGCATTGCTTATTTTCACTGACCCCAAGTTTTACAAGGTTGCCCTATAAACATACTTGCACAAAAGATCTTGTATGATTACCCTAAAACTAATTCTAGAAGCACAACCCTACAAAAATATTTGTTCCTAGCCTTTCAGTTTGCCATTTCTAAGCATAAGAGGAGGTCCTGAACCTTCTCTATCCTTCCTTTAGCCACCAAGAACTCCAAACAGCTCCTCACCAACTCTGAATTAACAATCAGATTTTGTGGCAGCATACCCAATCTCCTCAACCTATCTTTACCCATGTGTGGCATTTTAAACTCATTCCCACCCCTGCATTTCATGATTTCTACCATAATGTTTTGTAAAATTAGAAAAATCTTGTCAACAACTTTGGGATCTTCTTTTTCAAAAGCATCATAAACAGCATCTAGCAATCCATCTAAGGTAGTACTAGGGGTCTGGTATTGAAAACTTTGTATGGAGGCAAAAAACCCTAGGTCCAGTATGTTATGTGAAGACCCCAACCGTAATGGTTGAACATTGTATACAAAACTAACAATTTATTGATGTTACTGTATAATAGAGGAAATAAAATAATTTATTAAAGGCAATTAGAAATACAAAACTCCATGACGATTTTGAAAAATAAAAGGTAATAAATAAATCCAATCATCACTGTAGAGTAACAAAATTCTTCCGGCGTACGATCTTCAATGAGAACACTATACATATATTTACTAATTATAGTTAAAAGTTGAAATAAAAGATATATATATATAGGTGTATAGGTGTATATGTATAATAATAATAATAAATAAGTAAGTAATAAATAAATATAAATAAGTAAATGAATGAATGAATAGAGAAAACAAGGGAAGAAAGAATAAGTAGAGAAGATTAAGAAAAAAAATGAAAAGAGGAAAAGTAAGGAATGAAGAGAAAAAGTCGGCGGACGTGAGGATGAAATATTCAAGGTAATTATTTGGGCAAGTGGCGGGAATATACCGTAGGAAGTAAGAAGGAATTATCCAAAGAAATTTTGATTGTAGAGAATGAACGGCGGACGAGAACAAATAGTTCAAAGTAATTTTTTTGGTAAGTGGATATAGGCTAAAAGATAAAATTGGTAGGAGAGTAGGTGTCAGAACCTAGGTTTTCACCAAGTATAAATACTTGATCCTCAAACACTTACCTCCTCACGCAGTAAACAAGAGAAAACTCTTGCCAAATACAGTGCTGAATAGTAGTCCAGTAAGAAATAAGAGTCGCCCAAGCCAAGGTTTTAATCAAGGTGAGTGTTTTCATTGCCTTAGCATGAATTGAAGTAAATATATATATATATATATATATATATATATATATATATACTGTTTTATATGTGTACAGGCTGCCACCAGTGAACAGTGCCATCGAACCCCTGCTTTACCCCTGCTAAACAGTACTCCTCGAATCCCTGTCTTCGAACCTCTGTCCTCAAATCCCTGTCCTCAAATACCTGTCCTAGAACTCCTGTCCTCTGCCTCTGCCCTCGAACCCCTGTCCTCTGCCTTTACCGCTCGAACCCCTACTAAACAGTACCTCTCATATCCCTGTCCTCGAATCCCTATCTTCAAACCTTTGCCCTCGAACCCCTGTTCTCTGCCTCTGCCCTCGAACCTCTGCCTTTACCCCTCGAACCCCTACTAAATAGTACCTCTCGAAACCACTGAAAACCTTCACCTCTCGAACCCACTGAAAATATCACCCCTCTAATTAGTACTATTCGAACCCCTCTATACTCAAACCTAACTGCTCGAAACCCCCCCCCCCCCCCCGTTCTTGAACCCAACTGCACGAACCCCCCCCCTACTCGAACCTAACTACTCGAACCCCCCTGTACTCAAACCCAACTACTCGAACCCCCCTGTACTCGGACCCAACTACTCGAACCTCTGTACTCGAAGTACACACTCGAACATATACTTAAAAGGAAATACCTGTTAAACTTAAATTAATAATATATACTGACTATTAAACTGAGTGCACATATTGCTGTGTTCAATTATCGTGAAACTGAATTATGAACTGCTTCGATATTTTTCTGTGAATGAACGGCTTGTACTTTATCTTGCCATGTCAAATGTGAATTACCTACTACCTGATTACCTGTCTGTGAATTTTGGGGGGCCCTACGCAATTGTAGTTTGGTCAAAGTCGACGGGGAACGGTACTGACCAGACCGTCTGATTAGACCAGCAACATGTGGAGTTTGGTATGCTAGCATAACCACCTGACTGATACGAGCTCGTAACTGAACACCGACGTGAATGGAGAAAGTGAATTCTGAACTGATCGCCTTCGAGCACCACTGATTAGGTTATGTCGTGTATGTTAGCCAGAGTTGCCATATAGGCACTTGGCAGCAACTCGGCATTAACCACCCGTATCCTTTTACTATGTGCTAGGACATATGTGACTATTTGTTATTTGATATTCTGTGATAACTAAAATTCAGCTGGGTAAATACTAGCAATGGAACATCACTAAGCAAGGAGCTTACCTTAGTTAAACAACCATTTTTCAGGTGAAGAGGAATTGTAAGAGGAAAGCCTTGACGTCTTTATTTATTTTGAGAAAGATCTTGGATAAACTTTAATATGAATTTTGAATCTGTAATAGTTAGGTGAATCTTTTATTTAACATTAATACTTTCATTGTAATAGTAAGTTACGATTTGAATGGTCCAAATTGCTTTCGTATATAATCTATCTGCCTATTACTGCTATCATTTTTGGTAGCACTACCAAACCCGACCCGACACTGTGTGGTGGGTTTGGGGCGTTACATGTTAAGGTCGGGGGATTTGGATGGTTGGCATACTAACTTAATGTTGAAACCATCTGAGGCGGCACCTGCTATAAATTATGGGTCATTTGCATAAATATGGCTTGGTGCATTATCCTGCTGTATGAAAATTTCTTTGTTTGCCCAACTTGGCCATTTTCTCTTAATTGCTGGAGTGAGTTCAGAAATAAGTTTGTGCCTAATGACCTCTCTTGTGATGGACTGAATGGGTGTTAAAAAATTGTTACCCTAGGACGATTAATAGTTGAGTACTTGGCTGCTATGTACTCTATGTAAGGAAACACCCCTATCTTTCCATCAAACATAACAGTACCATCTACCTGAAAAATAGGTCTACACATAACACATAAAAACATAAGCATGGGAATATAATGCTTACTATGTGCAATCCTATATGGTTCTGGTTCGTTAGGTGCTAGAATGAATCTGGATGATGCATCTATTAGATAGAACCATTTCTCATCGAAGTGGATGGCATTGTGCATGTCCTTGAACATCATGTTGCATTCCAGTTTGCTTAGACACCACTCCAGCCTTGATTCTTTGCATGCCACTATTAAACTTGGATGCACAGCATTTGTGTGACTCCTCACCTCCTTGATTGCTATTGCTCTTTGAACTGTGCTTTTACCAACATTAAGGCCAATTGCTGTTCTTCTGTAGGTACGCCTATCCCTTAGAGCCAGCACCATTAAAGCCTCCAAGTCGATGGGCTTTTTATTAGGCCCGCACCGCCCATGTCTCCTTGAATGGGCGTTCATGGGTTCCCTGTTGCATATTTGCAACCTGACCCGTGCCCAAATGGTGCTCATTGTGCGAATGGAGACACCCCACCTCTCTGCTGCTTCAAGATAACGTTGGTGTTTGATCTGCCCATTGACTATGTTTTGAAGCAAGAAGTGGGCGACTTCCTGCCTCTGTTCATCCATCAAGCACCTACCAACCATCATAGCCCAGCTCGGTGATGAAAACGAATAGGAGAAGAAGGTTTGAAAATTGGCCACAAATTTTTTCTGAGAGCTACTTTTTTGGGATTTTTAGTGTTTGATGTTGTTGAGTAATAAATGCCCGGTTTTATAGTTTTACACATAGGTTTTGAATATGTTTGTATAGTAGCCAAAAAAGTGTAAATTTGGCTCCCATTCTATTTTTTTGGCTCAAAAAAATAAGTTTTGGAGCCAAACATTAGTTTTGGAGGGAATATTTAGGAATCATATTTCAATAAAGTGCGGTATTACCCATTTACCGAGACACTATTCATTTTGTACTTTTTTTCCAGTTTTTCCAGCTTTTCAGCCATCATTTTCAGGTCAAATCAGTACTTTTTTACTGTTTAAATTTGTCTCCACTCTTTCTTTTTCTGCAAATTAACTTGGGATGGAGGGAGTAAGATAAAGATTGAAAGACGATAGTTTAATGGATATGATCCATGATTAATTTTGGAAATCAATTGTTATATTAAGTATTTTATTTCTTGAATTAAGAAGGTGAGATGTTGTGCACCTAAAATGGTGTAAGCATAATTATTGTTCTAATTTGTGATTAAATTATTGGTATGTATGATAACATGTATATTATTGAAATACACTTAATATTTATAAAAGATTAGATATATAATTGTGAAAGAACTCATGTACTTAACAACATTTGTAAAAGTATGTGTTTTGAAATTATTTCTTTCACTATTGGAATAATAAATCATTAGAGTTTTTAGCTTGACTAAAATAAACCTTATCATGTTTGACATGTTAGGAGAATAAATTAGTTATTCTTTTATATAATGAAAATCAGCTTTGAATTGATTTTTACGTACGAATGATCTATATTATCCAAATAAGATAACAAACCTCTTGACGTCATATAACAGGTCTGGTTGATGATATATGGAACTTTTTATTTCGAATTGATTGTGACATGTAAATATTGTTATCACATTCATTGAAATAATTAGTTTTTAGTGAAAAGTTAAAATTATTGTTGACTGATATATTTAATTTATTTAGTCTTACAACAGTTAATGTTAGAGAGCATTTTGCACAACTCAATTTTAATCATTCGGATAATTATATAACACTTGTTGAAGTGTATGAGTTTTAGAATTTCAATGGTTCCAATATAAGAAATGAAATTCAAGATTTTCTAAGAAGGGTAATTTACTATTACGATTGAATCGTATAATTATCATTTTACGCACTATAGGATAGTGATGTATAAAAAAATCTAAAATATTCGATATATATGGTTTATGCAGTCTTTAAATTATGTCATAGTATTGTCTCCAATTTTCATAGAGTTGATTATATAAGATATACGCTCTCTGTGAGAAGTTGTCTCATAGTAAAGTATTTTTTTGAAAATAAAGTGTATATTCTAGAAAAATAAGTGGGAGAATTTTTGAGAAATTTTAGCCACAAATAACAAAATCAACTATAGAATAAATATGTCATATGATGATGTGATTGCAATAGTTGCAAATAGTTAAGGTTTACAAAATTGTATCATACAAGATGGGTTTTATATGATATAACTTTGAATTTCGTATCAAAACTATCATAGATTGTGCAAAATAACAAATTTTATTTGAATTTTAAAATTTTTATTTGAAGATTAGTGAGTTGATTTTGTCAAGATAAATTAGTCATAAATCCTGCACAATTAAAAATTAATTAGTTGGAGCGATAATATTTTCTTACTGCGTTATATGTGATAAATGCATGTAGAAAAATGAATTCAAGAAAATTCAAGAAGAAAATTCTAAAATCTTAGAATTCACAACATTGAATTTTTGCATTCAATGTCTATTAAATAGACGATGTTGTTTGTGTGTATTCAAGAGGGAGATACATTTTAAAACACTTAATGAATAATTTAGATACGTTGAGGCGTATTAGAAACTGTTCTCGATAAAAATTGAGCTAATAATAATACTACAGAATTTTGAAGATTTAGATCTCATGAAAACTTACTCTTGATTATTTTATGTTACATGTCTAGCATAATAGAGTGTTCAAATTTATATTGGACTCATTGATGCAAACTATTATCAATTGATTTTGATCAATGATAAGATACTAAGTGTAGAAAGTAATATCCACAAGATTCCCTTTGATGATGAAGTTGTTCAATAGATGACTAAAACAATTAGAGAGAATTGGTTTAGTCAAAGTGGGAGTTTAGTATGTGGATAGGATAGAATCCAACTTGAGTTTATGCAAAACTTGTGATGATATGGAGCTATTTATTATTTTATTCTGTATTTAATTAAAATAGATAAATAATAAAGTCTCTTGAATAATATTTGTATGAAATAAATCATGCTACGATGATGGGATTCTTTACATACTTGCATATTATTCTTAAACTATCCCTAGTCATGGTATTAATAAGATGGGACATTGTTAATACAGATAGACTAGCACATGTTTTGTTCCTTCCTATTGTAGGGAGTAGTTGATCTCATCAACTATTGTGTAGAGACACAAGAAAAAAATAAGTGTGGATGCTTGTTGAGAACAAGTTTATTGAATTGACCCGTCTTGAGATTTTCCATAAGGTGAACTATTTAAGTGCTAATGGAATTAATCTCTATACATAAAGTGAAAAATGATCCTCGGACTTGAGATCATAAGAGTGTCTAGAGTGTGGAATATTATACTTATTTATCTTATTGTCCTTTAACCTTAGTTGGTTATTGTGCATTTGAGATGGGTGTAGTACGAAGCATGGATGGATAGTTTATGGTCAATAAAGAATTCACTACTTGTAATAGTAAGAAGAACATATTCCCCTATGGCCACTTGTTGGAATATGACTTTAAAATGTTTGCGCAAACTAGATGTGATTTTAGAAAGTGTTCTAAATTCAACTTCACATAAGTCATATTTTGAGAACAAGAAAATAAATGATTAGTTCATTGAGAGTTAACACTTATCCTTACTCTTGAACTAGTTGGGATATAGTATGGTGAAAGGATATTAATTGCACGACATTCTTTTATTTGGAAAGGTGAAAATGATCACATATATTTCCTATCACTTGGGTGGTCATGATGCCTGACTAGAGGATAATCTTGATTTGTAAACATGGATTGGAAATCTCACTGTTTAATTGTCTTTAGGCCAAGTGGGAGTTTGTTGGTTTATGTCCTATAGCCAATTCATATTTACTTCCGACGTGATTAGGAACCTAAAGGATCACACACATAGGACTGCTTATTGGGTTAAAATAACTTGAAGGATTAATATATAAGATATATGAATCCCGAGGATTTAATGATAAATAAGGTGTTAGGGTTTTGGCTATGATTGGGCCAAGCCCAATACCAACCTTATTTATAGTCTTGGTTGTTGAGATTAAAAGGGTAAGAAAAACACAATAGAACTCTTCAGACCTAGTCGTCGATTTGAAATATGTTAATCCTTGGAGGATCCCGAGAAGGCAGTCTGTGTGAATACCTATAGAGATCGAACACGTGTGCGGCTTGTGGTCAATTCACCCCAGATCGTGATTATCAAGTTGATTCTCTATTGAGGTAATACAAACATAATGTTCATTGATCATGTATGTATTGTTCTATGATTACAATGTGTTCTTGGCATGGAATCAGTTTAAGTTATATACCTTCCGCTTCTGCATAATTATTAATTTACTAACACAAGCATGAAATCAATTTAAGTTTTATATATATATATATATATATATATATATATATATATATATATATATATTCTATTTTTATATAATTATTGATTTACTAACGGATGCACCATGACTTGTAGTTAGTCTTCTATTGGTGCAAAGTTTTCAACTTTCAAATCTACCACCAAACATTGCGCTTCTTGTAAATCAGTGTCTCGAGATAAGTCAGGCATGTAATGATAGTCCCCCATAATTGTCATAGTTGTAGTTGTCATCTACGTTGCATCAGCGAGTGAGCGACTCATATGATCCGAAAATATCATGGGAATCGGGCTGCAGCCTGCAGAAGGACCATGGAAACATATTTATGGCTCTATTAAGCTTCCCGCGATGCACTCTTGCACTCTCGTCCCTTCCAAAACCGTATACTATGTACCAAGTCCAAAAGAGTTGGTTAACGACTGAGTGTTTGTTTACAACTTCATATATGATATCAACCTGAATCCTCCCCACACACACAACTCCCACCCCCAAACACCCAATATAAAATAATTATCTTCAATAAATAGAAGAGGTAGAAAATAATAGTGTAATGTTTTGAGTGTATTCACACCCTGAGGTACATTATATATTGTCACGAGAATTTTAAGTAAATAAGGAAAAAGAATACTAATCTAAATACAAGTAATATTCACAAAATATTCTATTTCCTCAATGTTCCTCCTCAAATTGAAGCATGTGGAGCATTTTTTCTCATACTAAAAAAGAGTCCCTTTTCTCCTTATGGAAACACTCTCTCTTTGAACAGTACCTGAGTCACCATTTCTCTTCTCTCGCCGGAAACGGCTTCTTTTTTTACGCCGATAATGGCTATTTTTGCCGATAACGATCATCTGCAAGACGGCTCCTGCTCCGTCGGCCGCTATGGCGGATAGCAACACCTCGCAGGGTATACCAAAAACTTTCCTAGCTGCCCTTCAGACCAAATCCCCACCTCTAATGACATCTCTACCTAATAATCCCGAGCTAACCCCCAAATCCGAACACTTAGGGGATCCGGCATGACTCTATTCTGATGATCAAATCTCCACACTCTCTGCTCATTATACTAACGCGCTGGTCGGTAAATTCACAAGGGGAAGGCTTTCGATGGAGCAATTAGAGCTAGCTTTCAAGACGGTTGGTTTCGCCGGCAATTATCAACTGGGCTCCTTGGATTACAATCACGTGCTGATCAGGTTTAATCAGGTCAATGACTACTAGAGATGTTGGATCAAGGGCATTTGGAGCTTCAATGGAATCTAGCTGAAAATGCTCAAATGGTCACCTGATTTCTCCACCTGTAGGGAATCTCCAATCGTGCCAATTTGGTGCATTATCAGGGAAGTTCCTCTATACTATTACAATATTGCGTCTATTGAGGCCATTGGCAATAGTATAGGAAGTTTCATTAAGAATAATCTAGCCACTGAAATGCTTACTAGGCCTTCTGCTATTAAGCTGTGTGTTGAAATTGACTTACAGAAACCTTTGAGTAATTTCATCAGACTTGGGTCAGTCACTAATAACAGAAAATACCAAATTGAATATGAAGATGTTCCTCTATACTGTGATCATTGTGCTAAGTTAGGTCATTCCCTTAATCAGTGTAGAGTCATCCCACAAAACACCAATGGTAAGCTATTGGATAATCAGGTTTCCATCCCACAAAACCAAACTCAACCACAGTGGCAGGCTACTGGAAATAAATTTAACAAGGCTCCTGTTATGTCTTTGGATAATCAGTCTGTCACCCCCCTCCTAGTAAAGGTCATCTAGCACATCAGAGAGCTACAACAAACCTCTCTCTGAACCCTCCCTCCTACTTACCTCAGGTTTTGAACGGAGAGCTTGAAACAATTACTCATCAAACACCAAAAATTACTCCAGCTCAGTCCCTTAATAACTCACCCCCAGATAACTCTCAGTCTTCCCTCACAAAAATTTTAAATGCCACTGCTCTTTCTAATCCTCCTCCTTTAGCCTATGCAAAGGATGATATTCACATTGGCTCCCACAGGCTAACCCTGCACCAGTCCTCTGCCACTAACCCCCCACTTTCTCTACAGAGAAAGATGGAAAATATATTCTCTGTATTGGAGGATATGGACACCCTCCCTCAACCACAAGAACTCATTGATCTGGAAGTGCAGGACATGGTGGAGGCCAGCTTTCTCTCCAACAGCCACCACTCCCACTCAGCACTACTGCCTGACAACCTAAAAGGTAACACTGAACAACAAGGTAAGTCAAAGCATAAAAAGAACAATTACCTTAGCCAGCTGAATAAGATGATGTTAAGATCAGCTACTAAAAGTCATAAATCATGTAAACAATGACACACACCTTAACTTCTAATTTTTTTGTTTGGAACCTTAGAGGTATGGAATCTTCAATGCTAAGATTAAACTATCTAGTTAGGCAGAAGAAAATACAACTGCTTTGTATCATTGAACCTATGCATGATAATAGCCAGTGTCAATCATATATGGAAAAGCTCAAATTTAAACATAATCTTCCTCTCCACAATGGCAAAATCTGGCTAACGTGGAATGACCCTATATCAGTCTCCCTAATTTCACATCATAATCAATTCCTGTATGTCAAAATAGCTCACCTAATTTCGGCCATTAATATGGAAGTGGTTTTTGTTTATGCCCTCATAACTAGGGATGGTAGGAAATCTTTATGGAATGATCTCAGTGTCATACCTAAGAATGAAACTATTTTCATAGGAGACTTTAATACAATCTCATCACTTTCAGAATATAAGGGCCCTAGCTCCCCTTCCCTAGGTAGTATTAGAGATTTTAACAATTGGATTAATTCTTCTGGAATTCAGGAAATTAACACAGTAGGGAATTTATTCACTTGGAAAAAATCTATGCTTAGGAATCCCACCTCTAAGAGATTAGATAGAGGACTATGTACTATTCAGTGGAACACAAAATTTCCAGCATCTTCTATCCAAATTCTGAATAGACAATCCTCAGATCACTCTCCTCTCCTCCTACAGGTGTCATCTCTAGTTAGTTCTCACCCTAAAACTTTTAGGTTTATAAATACCTGGTTTAATAGACCAGAATTTATAGACCTAATCAAGGAAAATTGGTCAATCCCTAGCCCTCAGTCAGGAATGTTAGGTTTTTATCTAAAACTGATTAGACTGAAAAAAATGATAAAGATCTGGAATAGGGACTGCTTTGGTAACATAGATGTTAATGTTGCTACTGCAGAGGAAGCCCTTAGATTACAGGAACTTAATTATGACTCCACTCCCTCAGATTTAGAATTAATCAAACTAAATGAGAAGAGGGCATTATTACTTAGAGCTCTAAAGGAAAAAGAAAAATTCTGGAAACAGAAAGCTAGATCAAAATGGTTCAAACTTGGTGATAATAACACTCAGTTTTTTCATAAGACAGTACAGGAAAGGAACTGTAGACTACACATTTCAAAAATTAAAAATAGACAGGGGCAATGGCTTAACTCCCAATTAGAAATCCAAAAAGAAGCCTCAGCCTATTTCTCTAAATTCTTATCTGAACCTAACCAGATGGCTAACAACACTTATTACCCTCATTTCTTTAGCCAAATACCTACTGTCCTTACTGAACAAGATAATCTAATTCTATCCAGACTAGTTTCAGAGGAGGAACTCAAATTAGTGATAATGAGTTTGAACAAAAATAGTAGCACAGGTCCTGATGGTTTCTCTAGTAAATTTTATACTAAATGCTGGGATTTCATTAAGGAAGATCTAATATATGCTGTCAATGATTTTATCTTGGGATCAGATATGCCAAGGGGTATTTCTAGTACCTGGATAACCTTGATTCCAAAGAAAGCCACACCCTCATCCTTTGATGATTTCAGACCTATTAGCCTCTCAAATGTGGTAAATAAAATCTGTTCTAAGGTTCTGATGGAAAGATTGAAACCTTATATGGAGATTCTAATTTTACCTAATCAAACTGCCTTTATGAAAAACAAAGACATTTAAGATAACATACTTTACCTTCAGGAAATGTTAAGATTTTTAGACAGAAAGAATAGAGTGCCCAACTGTATTCTCAAGCTAGACCTCAGGAAAGCTTTTGATCTGGGATTTTTAAAAAAAAACATACTTGGTAGATTTGGTTTTACTGGGAATTTTTTGAATGCAGTCATGAATAATCTCTCCCAGGCACACTTCTCTGTTCTTATAAATGGTAATCCAGTGGGCTTTTTTAAAGCTACCAGAGGCATCAAACAAGGTGATCCTCTTTCCCCCTTTCTTTTAAATATTTTTTCGGAAGCTTTCTCTAGGAGTCTCTCCTTTATTTTTTGAATAAGAGCCTCACATGTTGCCAATTACCCTCTGCAATCACACCAGCCTCCCACCTAATGTATGCTGATGATACCATTATTTTCATGCAAGCCTCAAAACCTAACCTTATTAAGATCAAAGCTTACCTAGAAATCTTTGAATCTACCTCTGGCCAGAAATTTAACTTTGAAAAATCTGATTTTTACATTAGTAAAAGAGCTACAGCTGCTAGGATAAATCAGGTTAAGATGATCTTAAAAATGAAAAAAGGATCTTTTCCTTTCAAATACCTAGGATGCCCAATCTTTAAAGGCAGAACACTTAACATATACTTCCAACCTTTACTGGAAATCTTAGATAAAAAGCTGATGAACTGGAAAAATAAATGGTTGAGTTCAAGAGGTAAACTGACCCTAATTCAATCCTGTCTATACTCCTTACCTCAACACTTATGGACTATCCTTAAGCCTCCTATTTATATAGGCAAGACACTAGAGAGAAGGATGTCAACATTTTTCTGGGGTGAGACTGAAGGGAAAAAGAATAAAGTTTGGAAAAAATGGTCTGATCTAGCCATTCCTAGGTCTCAGAATGGTTTAGGTTTTAGATCAGTTCAGGCTATAATTGATTCTTGTTCACTTAAACTATGGTCGAAAAGTCAATTGGGTACTACTATGTGGGCTAAAGTGATTTGGTCCTTACCCCAAACACACAGAATATCCATGACTTGGAAGAGAATATGCTTAGTTAATTCTTTTGCTATAAATAACACTCTAATTATTCATGGGAAAGGAAGCTGCAATCTTTGGACTGCTAACTGGTGTCCTAATGGGCCGCTTTTGGAATCTTATCCCTATCTCTATCATTTCTCCACTCTTATCTTGCTCAGTTGCTCAATTTATAAGCAACAAAGTCTCTATCCTACCACATATTTCTCCTTTTTTAGAACATGATACTCTCTCTCTTTTGCAGTTAGCAAAAAGCACTAAAGACAGAGAGGATAGACTAATCTGGAAACCAGAGGTGATAGGAGCTTTTACTTTCAGATCTGCATATAAGACTCTTACTTGCTCCTCAGGTACCTTTCCTACTACTCACCTTATATGGAATCCCAGAATGCAGAAAAAGATTTCTATTTTTACATGGAAACTGCTGCACTCGTTCCTGCCTTTTGATGATGTTCTGATAAAATGTGGTTTTAGCCTTGCTTCAAAATGCCCTGCTTGTAATCACTCTGATTCTCTCCAACACTTTTTCATCTCTTGTCCCCTTGCTCAATAAATATGGAATGAGATGGTTGCTTTATTAGATTTTAACCTCCATAGCTTGGACTCAATAACTGAAAGGTTCTTTTTATTCTGGAATTGCCATGATCTTCCCAGAATGCACCAGCTGATTTGTAAAATCCTTCCCTCTCTGATTTGCTGGTGCCTTTGGAAAGCCAGAAATGGGTTATATTTTGATAACAAACATCTCTCTCCAATTCATATATGCAAGGAAATCCGTGATCTCATCTTCCTTTCCCCCTCTGCCAAACCTTGCCCCTCTAGTTCCTACCTTCCTATGAGCCCTAGTTTCTCTCAACTGATCCCCTCTCCTATACCACCACCTAAACCTACAATCTCTATTGTCTTCTGGGAAAGGCCGAAACCAAACAGCATAAAGATCAATGTTGATGCATCCTGGTCCTCTACTAACTCCACCGTTGGCCTGATTTCCAGAAACTGCGATGGAATTCCATGCCTTATAAAATCTACTACCATATTAGCAGTTTCATCACTTCAAGCAGAAATTAAAGCTATTCTATTTGCCTGTCAAGCCTATCCAGCTTTGGACAGTTCTTTCACCATTGAATCAGACTCTTTGCTGGCTGTGAACATGATCAACAATCCTTATACTGCAAACTGTCCTTTTTCACTTTAGCTTCTAAGGTACATTCCCTGCTACAGAATGCCAACCTTAAACATGTTTTCAGGGAATGTAATTCTGTGGCGGATGCGATTGCTAAGGACCACCCAGCCCACATTAGTGAACTCTCTCTGAACCTTTCCAATATACCTACACACATTAGAGAACTCATCACACTGGATAGGGAGCACACACCTTACATAAGAACACATAGTCATGGCTCTAAGTAGGATTGATACTGCTGATGTTTTGTCATTTGGTTTTCTACAGGTACTCGTGCTGATCTCTATTTCAAAACCTCTACTGGTACTGATCTCTCCACCTCCAGAAATCCATCTCTACTTCACAGCCTCTCAGGCTGCTGTCGACCTTAGAATGGAATGCTCAAATTTAGAGCTCCCTTGCAACTCTTGGAGCAAAGCTTTTGTTTTGTTTTAGGCTCTTAATCTTGATGTGTTAGAATGAAGTTGCCTGGCCAAAGGAAAAAATTAACACATGGGGTGGAGATTCTTTCTTTTGGAATCGCAACTACCATTCCTAACCTTTTTTTCTAATTCACTAGATCCAAAAAATCTCACTTTCATTACTAGATGCTAGGTATTCTTTTGGAGGCAACTATGTTGCCTCAATGAACTTCGTGTACAAACCATTACTCTGTGTGTATTTGTCTTTACAAAGGCTTGGGGAACCTTATATATTATCCCTCACCCTAGGGTGTTTTCATTTTAAAAAAACAAATTGAAGCATGTAGATCAGGAATGCTCAACTTCCCAAGTAGTAATTGAAACTAATTACGTCCAAGAGCTTTCGTGAACAAGTCCACGGGCTGATCAGAAGTGCGGATATGATGAGTAACAATAGTACCAGACTTAGGGTCGACTTTGACCATGGTCAACTAGCCTTTTTGAACAGGTTTTGGGGCCCCAAAATTTTATGATTAACTACATATATATATATATATATATATCTTGATATTAATTATATATATAATTATTATTTATTTTTAGAAAATTAAACCTGATCCTTCTGGAAGTTGTTTTCCTTTCTCATTTTAACTTCTTAGTTTAACATATTTGCACGTTTCTTTTCGAAAAAAGTATCTTCCTACTTGTAAGAACTCAACTTGTAGTATTTTTTATATTTTTATTTAATTGTAATAAAGTAGTATTATTAATTGGCAAAGTCTTGGGAAAGACCATCTTTCCATAAGCTTATGAAAAGATGGGGTCTAATTAGAATAATGAAAGGTAAAATATCTTAGTTGCAATATTAGAAATTTAATATGCAACATGTAGTAATTATAAAGTTTACAACCCAATTGATACAACCCATAAAATTTATCTTCATTTCTTCTAATATGCAGTTTAAACCTTGATCTTTCCATGACTTATGGAAAGACCATCTTTCAAGAGACGAACTCATATTAATTTATCTTTGTCTTTATGTTTAATTTTTAAAAATCGTAATATCCAAATATTATAATTTTTATTTGATAATTTTATGTTAATGTATTTAGGGGCTTTATATTTTACTTTGCACAGGGCCTCCAAATTGTCAGGGATGACCCTGACCAGAATGTACCAAATCTCTGATAAAATTACAGTCAACCTCTATATGCTTCGTATGTTCATGAAAGATAGGATTAGCAGCAATATGAAGAGCAGATTAACTATCACAAAACAGCCGCATTAGGGCAGAATGAACAACACCTAAATCTTTAAGCAAAGACTTAAGTCACAATAACTCACAATAGGTAACTGTCATGGCACGATACTCCGCTTCAGCAGAAGAATAAGAAACCATAGGTTGTTTCTTGGTCTTCCAAGAAACCGGAGAATCACAGGTCATCACAAAATATCCAGAAAGTGAACGTCGTGTGATGGGGCACGCAGCCCAATCAGAATTACAGTAAGCAGTCAATTATAAAGATCAGGATAACTCTTCGAGTAGTGTAGAACCCGTAGTGTAGCTTGCCAATGAGGAACACAAGAAGACTTCATGAACTGAGCAAGTGTATGCACCGAATAACTAAGGTCCGGACGTGTAATGGTAAGATAAATGAGACAATCGAGTAGATGCAGATACTGCTCTGAATTGTCGTACAAGGGCTCTGTCACACGTGCAAGATTGTGCTGTTCAACCAATTCTGAACAAAGCCACGGGAGAAAGAAAAAAGAGAATAATCAGCCTTACTCTGAACAAAGCCAAATTAGCAAACCAGTTGTGAGGAGCTTGTCATAACCTGTAAAGAGATTTCTAAAGTCGGCAGACCATGCCAGGGGGGGCGTAGTATAGCTAGGGGAAGGATGCATAAAAACCTCTTCGTGAAGATCACCATGTTGAAAAGCACTATGAACATCCATTTGATGAAGTTCTCAACCACGAATGGCTGCAATAGATAAGAATAGGCAAACCGAACACATCTTTGCAACAGGAGCAAATGTCTCAGTAGAGTCTATGCCTTCAATTAACAATTACCTAGAACCACCAGATGAGCTTTGTGTCGTTCAATAGTACCATCATTCTTAAACTTGGTACGATAAACCCATTTTCATTCAGCTGCAGTATTCTCCGGGGGAAGAGAAGCCATAGTTCAAGTTTCATTGTGCTTAAGAGCATTAATCTCATCAGCCATAGCATCACGCCAATGAGCATGCTTTTATGCCTCCGAGTAAGTGGTAGGATCTGCACTAGAAGTTACCGCACCCAAAAATCTAGAATGTATACCAGAAAAATTATCGCAATTTACAAAATCAATTAAAGGATAGAGAAAACCTGAGGATAGTGATGGCGCAAGAGTGACTGTAGCAGTGGGAGGAGGGGGTGTAACATCAGAGCAGAAAAAAATCACTCAAGTAAGCAGGAGGGAGACAATCACGGTCACTACGCCGGGAATATGGTGGCTCGGCCGCAGGAGGCGGCGGTGGAGCATGAGCGGCGACAGGTTTGGTGATGCAATGTTAGTCGGATGGCGACAATGGTCGATGGCACCATGGTCGATGGAAGAACCGCTAGTGTGGTATCTTGCATTGATCTGGGTATCAATTCGGGCGAGGTCGTGGTGTCGGACGGCATAACCTGGGTTGGTGGCACTGGTGGAACGGTGGAACTTGGCAGTGACTGAGTTGAGGCCATGGCGGGGGTGATGACCGGCGGCTAGTTAGTTGGGCCGCAGGTTGTCATCGATGGAACCGTTATTAGATAACCAACAAACTAAGTATCAGTTTGTGATTGTGCGGCCTGAGCAAGTACAAATGGCTCAGCAAATGGAAACTTGTCTTCATAAAAATCAGCATCACGACTGCTCAAGAAAGTACATGATTCCAAATCATAAAGGCAATAACTTTTCTTTCCTGCATGATACCCAAGAAAAATGCATCGTTGACTTCTTGGAGCAAACTTGTCACGGTAGTTAGGAATGTAAGAGGCATAGCACAAGCACCCAAAGACTAGAAAAAGCTTGTAGTTTGGAGCACGTCCATAAAGTAACTCAAATGGTGTGCGTCTGTTTCGTTACTTCGTTGGTGTCCGGTTAATAAAAAAATGAAGCAGTAAGAACGCGCTCTCCCCAAAAATCAATAGGTAGATTAGTTTAAAAGCGTAAGCACGAGCAACATTTAACAAATGGCAATGCTTGCGCTCCACACGGCCATTCTGTTGTGGTGTATCAACCATAGAAGTATCAAAGATAATGCCGGATTCAGCAAACTAAGATCGCAAGGGTAGAAATTATATACCATTGTGAACACGAACACGACGAATGGTGTGCCCAAAGTGGTTCTTGATCAAAGCACAAAACTCTACAAATCTAGAGGCTACATCTGACTTAGCCACTAATTAATAAACCCAAACAGTTCGGGAATAATCATCAACTATAGTTAAAAAATAAAATGCACCACCAGAGGAAGGTGAGCTATAAGCCCCCCAAACATCAAAATGTGTCAATTAACAAAGTACTGTCATTTGAAGAGATCAAAGGAAAACTATGTCGAGTCTGCTTTGCTCTATGATACACAGAGCAAGGTATAGAAGTAGTATTTGTGCTAAAATCAAGCGTAGTAACAGAAGACAACACCGTAGAGAATGGATGACTAAAATGTTGATGCAATAAACAATTGAAGAAACTGAAGCAAAATGTGGGAATAGACTGCAGGATATGAGGACTAACACGAGTATCCAGCTGACGAAAGCAATAAACCTCCCCTTGTTGTTCACCCACGCCAATCACAGTCCTCATACTGATTTTCTGTAAAATGAAATAATTTTTAGTAAACAAATCTAGACATTTTAAGGCAGATAATAATCTAGATTATGATAATAAATGGCATTGCAAATTAGGTATGTAGAGCACATGAGTAAGGGTGACATCACCAAAGCAAATAGAACTATATTGTGTAGCAGATGACACAGATCCAACAGAGAGTATAACATTCACATAATCGACAACAGTAGTAATTTCAGTAAGAGAACTCTTGTCGCCAGTCATGTGATATAAGGCTCCTAAATAAAAAATCCAGGGTTAAGTAGACTTACCTGACCAATGGTCAGACAAAGAATTAAACTGATTAAATAAATGAAGGGTCGCACTCCATTGGTCAACAGACAGAGCAGGACCAAAATCAGATTGAGTAAGGGTGCCACAGGAGGTAGCCACCGTAAACCCTTGCAGCGAGGTAACAACACCGGCTAAAAGAGCCATAACAATTTATTTATTTTGTTTAATAACTATAAATAAATAAAAATTACTGTAGAGAGAGGCAACCAAAACGGAAACCATTGCAGAATAGCAACCAAAATGGCGCATGGCTGAATGAGGCGCGTGATGACACGCTCGTTAGGAGTAGGTTTGGGTTATATATCTCCCAAAACACATCCATTTAGGATGATTAATTATCAAAATAATTGTTGAGCAAATAATGAAATTAAAAGTTTCATTTGGAGCGTAAGAAACGGATGCATTTCGATGAATTAAAGGGTAACATGGATTATCCACACACTAATAACTAAGGGAAAGTCTCAGGAAAGGCGGCCTTTCCATAAGCTTATGGACAGTTCTCAGGGGCATTTGAATTAAATGTTGTAATTTTTTATAAAATTTAAATATTTCATTCTATAAGTTAAAACAAGTAATAATATGTATTTGAATGTGAAAATATAAAAATATATGATATAAAAAATTATTTTCAAAAATTTTAAATTTTGTATGTAATTTAAGAAATGCAGTATATAAGGTAAGAAACAAGTGGCCTGTCCATAAGCTTATGGACAGGCCACCTGTCAGGAGACCTACTCAATAACTAATAAGTGGCTATTGTGTGGGTGGCTTCCCCATTTTTATCCTCCTTTTTCTACATTTATAACTTTCTTCTCATGGTGACTTTTTATTATTTTATTATTTCAGTTTTTTTTAGTTGTTCAATTTCATAATTATTGGGGCAGTTGTCAAAGCTGGATCTTTTTACTGGAATATTTAGTCGCGTCTGTTTTTATCAATTCTAGTTTTTTTTTTCGACGGCTCCTTTTGCTTGGTTGAACTTAGCTGGCTTCTGATTTGTTCTTTGTGTCAGTGTAGGAGAAATCCGGGTCAAGGTAATTACAACAACTTACCTTTGACTTTGATCATGTCCAGATTTGTAGACCGAGCATTGTGAAAATTCTTTGATCGATCACCTTGTGTCGTTTAGGGACTTTCGTACTTTCTCCTGTTTTTCTAATACTTACAGAAGACTTTTTTGGTAACAAAAACAATCGAGGTTCATCTCCTACTTTCTATAAAGGACTTTAACATGATGGAGATGAACTGGATCTTTCAATACATGAGCTTTTCATTTTTGTTTTGGTTGCTTTAGAGGTTGAGTAGGACTGTGTTTTGGAAACTTTGTGAGATGGTGACTGATATTCGAATACTGTGTCGATAGCCAGCTTATTCAAGGCAAACTAGTCTGAATTTTCGCCATTATTTGACCATTTATCTTACTATGTAACACATTCTATTTGTTTAGAAAGACTACAAATTTATAATTTGATATTTAGCGCGTTTATGATACCACTTTTGTGGAACAATTTTATGTAAGCCAAATTTAGGCAACACATGTGATTAATGAATAGGGAAGGATACCCTCAAAACCTCCCGTCTATGACAGTTTGAATTTAAAAAAATAAAAAATAATAATAAGTGGCTATTGATCGCTGGCCGCCGGATTTTGTTTTGTGCAGGCTGAAAAGGACTGGTTGTTGGAATTGGAAGAGGACGAAGAGCTCATGATTCAACGGTTAGAATTAATAGGAGAGCTTTGTTCAAAACCATTCAACGGTTAGAATTAATAGGGAGGCTATTCAGATTCATTGTTTTAATTATTATACGCCTATTATGTGCAGTACACCAAGTTAATATTTTCTTTTATTATCATTACCGGGTAATACTCGTGTCAATGCACGGATTTATGAACAGAAATTTATAATATGATATAATTTATAATTTTAATAACTAATAAATTTTATTATCATTAGAATCCGTCTCCTAAAAGATAGTCTTTTCATAAGTTATGAAAAGATTAGGGTTAAAACTACAATTCAGAAAAAACTAAAATAAAATTTATGGGTTGCCTTAATAGGATCATAAACTTATAACTTAATATTGCTACTAAAATCATTTACTAATTACTCGGAATACCTTTTTATATTTCTAATTCAAATTTATCTTTCCATATGTTTATGGAAAGATGGTTTTTTCCAAAACTTTACCTTATTTATATGAGAGTACACATTGCAGTATATAAAATAAATGTATTAATATATATTTAATTTCAAAAATAAATTGACTCGATGCTGATTGATATACAATAATTAATTATTTATTATATTTAAATAAAAATAATTAATATGTTTACATAGGAAAGTATTAACGATTGTATAGAAATACTTTATGCTATAAAAAATATAATGATAAGAATATGAAATAGTAGATAATGAATAAATAATTTTTTAATTAAAGTTATAAAATTATGTATTGGGAGGTCATCGTCGTACCTCTCAAAGTTAAATTTATTAGCTCTAAATGCTTACTAACTGCAACTAAGTAGATAATGACAAATCGGGGTCGTTCACGAAGAAGAGGGATTTTTCTAAGGGTTTAAGCATATAAAGTTGATATTTGTCTAAAAGTAGATGTGTATGTGTGTATATATATATATATATATATATATATATATATAAACAAGTATATTGGTGGGGGTGGGGGGAACCTAAGTTATGAAATTAAAAGACAGGCTAATTAGCAAAGTCAAGTAACTATGCTAATCATGCAAACAAACTAAGAAAAATGGAAAAAAAAACTACAAAAGATAAAGCTTTGGGGGCAATTGATATCCACTTCCAAACCTAATGTAGATCATTGAACCTTTCACTCATTCCATCACATTCATTACCTATGGCGAATGCTGTCACTTCCATTTAAATAGATAGACATTCTTTTCTTCTTAAGAAATTCACAAAGACGTTCAACGACCATTTGCAAACCTCATTGATAATCACTTTAGACGTTCAACGACCATAAAGATATTTCATCAATGACATTATACACGAGAGACCATAGATTTAATAACAACAAACCTTCTACCAAAGACATGGACATTTAACCAAACAAATCATCCATGAGGTCAAGCCTAGAATAATCAACATTAGAGATTCATTGTTTAGATAAAACCTAGAACAATCAACATTCAAGATTCAACCTTTCATTGCTTCTATAGGATAAATATGAGAACAATCCACATTAACATACTCATCTAACACGAATCACTACACATCATGCACAAGAAGTTCTAATTCCATGTTCTTAGATTCTCATGTCAAAGAGCTAAGAAATTTGCAACTTTCCTAACACCCTAACACTTCAATCATACAAACACTTCATATACTCAAACAACTCATAGCATAAATGATGTAAAATATAGCATTAAAATACATGAATGCTAAATAATAAATTATTCAAGATACAGTGAAATAGGGGTTCTTACTACATAAATATGGAAGTTTCAATCAATTGCTCTCAAGAACAAACTAACCTAGATAATGAAAATGCATAATTAATCCTAAAAACACTAAGAAAAGAAAGAAGAAAAACTAGGGTTTGAAACCCAGAAAATTGCAGGAAGAAGAAGTGGTCTTTGGAGAGAGGATAAAGTGAGTATTTATAGTACAAAAAAAGTACGAAAGGTTCTGGCACCCGTCCGTCGCGACTCGCAACCAATTCATCGTGAGTCGCGACTGAGCGCATATTGATTTCTTTTTTCTTTTTGTCTCAAATCCTCCTCTTCTCTTTACTTGTCTTCAATTCTTCAAGTCTTCAAAAGTTCAAATGCAAATATTCAAATCTTCAATTATTCAAAGGTAATCTTCAAAGTCTTCAAACAAATTATCTTGTCACACAAAATCCTCTAGAAAAGTAATAAAAGCGTAAAAGTGGCTTTTAACCCTCCTTAGAGAATTTCAAGGCAAAATGCCACATCCAGAGCACAAAAGTGTACAAAAGTGAATGCTAAAAGTCCCAAAATAACCATATAAAATGGGCACATCATGTATCCTCAAAAAAAACAAAAGTCATCTTAGTTATAAATATAGGTATAAGATAACATGTAACGTGGAAATAAAACTAAATATAATTTTAAAAATGTGTTAATCAATTTTAAAAGTTTAGTGTATAATTTCAGCAATACAGTGTATAATTAAAAACAAATTAAGAAGACTTTTATCTTTGGAAAATTCTTGGGAAAAATCATTTTTCCATAGGTTTATGGAAAGATGAGGTTTAATTATAATAATAAAAAGGTAAAAGACTTTAGTTGCAATATCAAAAATTTATTATGCAACGTGTAGTAGTTATAAAGTTTATGACCCGATTAATGCAGTCCAAAATTTTTATATTCATTTATTCTAATTTTCACTTTAAACCTTGATTTTTCCATGGCTTGTGGAAAGACCGTCTTTTAAGAGACGGGCTCTTTACCTTTTTTATAATTTATCTTGTTAATATAGAAAATATAAAAGGAATGAGAGTCCCTATCTGATACTGAAACCATTAAACTGTAATCAAAGCTGTCAATTATATATAAAAAATTATAAATTTTGAAATCGGCCAATAAATCATTCTATTTTTTTTAAATGGCAGATATGGACGAATAAATCTCGAAGAGACATCAATCGGATGGAGTTAAAAAGGTGTTAGATATACATGAAGTATATTCATCAAGGAAGAGTTATGTATTAATTGAGACAATTTTAAGCTATCTAGAAAGGGATGTTGCATTAAATTGAGTTATATATACATTGTATAGAGCCTTCTAAATGAGAAAATATTTTTTATTCTTTAAAATTTTAAACTGATGTGGCAAGTATTGGAAATGTCACTTGTTAAAATGGTTGCTCTTTTAGTTGTATTTATGGATATACTGAGAAAGTCTCACTTCATTATTATATTACCGAAATATTACTTTTGTATCATATAGGATAAAATCATTTAAAATACAAATTTTCTAATATATATAATAGTTTTCATGGTGTATAAATTTTTTATCATAAGAGGTTATCTATTTTTTTAAAGAAAAATAAATTAATAAATCTAGTTTCAAATTTATATAAAAATATATATAGAGTACTAATTTTTGTCTGGTTGTATTAAACTTAATTAAAAATAAGTGAAGTGAAAAATAATACTAATAGTATGACTGGCTAGCGCTATAAAGTGCGAGATATCGCTAGATTAAGGGATGCAATTAGGGATGATCATGAGTCGGGTCTGGGTCGAGTCCAATAAGACCACCCTGACCCAACCTAGACTCGTAGGGTCTGAAAATCTTAGAACATGTGCAATGGAAGAGATCAGTCTTGTGGTTTCTTCCAATTAAATATTCAATTTATCTCTTCCAGCTCACGAAAAGCAACCACAAAGAAACCACTCAATTTTTACCCCCACAGTAGTAGAAACCACTAAGACACCACTCCATGAACCATACTTGATTTTCTCTATCATACTTATTAATTTTACCTTCAATATTTAATTTAAATAAATTTGTCCACCCAAAATAAATTATCGTTTTAGTTAGTAATAGAATTTTACTTTTGTAATTTATTTTCATCTTTTAAATTAAAACTTTAATTTTGTTCTAAAATTATTTTACAAATTAAAATTAAATAATAGAGAAATAGATTTTTAAAAATATGACATTTCAATGACGAATTATTGCAACTAGAAAAAATAAAATATAAACTTAAAATATAAAAATAGGCATTTTCTTTTTTAAAATTTAATTTAAAATTTAATATTCAATTTTATTCAATTTTAAAAATTAAGGCATGAAATTTTTTATAAAAAAATATGTGGTTAGTTTGGGACACATGGCCAATCAGATGATGCCGGTGCACATGGGCCATGGACGTGGGAAGCTAGACGGTTGGGACAGTCTCTTTTTTCAGAGATGAGGGGTTGGTCTCTTTGTTTAGAGACCACAAAGAGACCCACAATGTGGGCCTTTGTGGTCTCTTTGGGGTCTTTTTGTGGTCTCTTTTAAATAAGAAACCACAAAAAAAATTATTGCACATGCCTTAGACTCATATCCAAACCTGGTGGGTCTAAACGGATCTTGGGTTCAAAATGAGTCCAAAATGAGTCCTAAATGGATCAAACTTTCTAGTTTTCTTCTTCACTAAATAAAAAATATATTATTTTAAATACAAATAATTCAAGTTCAATATGGACATGAATTAATCTTCAAGAAAAAATATATACAATACACATTATTTATTTAATTAAAAATAAAAATACAAATACAAAGAAATCATGAAAGTAATTCAGAAATTATGATAAATAATTTATATAGTTAGGGTAATATGGGTCTATGGGCTGGGTCTGGGTCGGGTCTGGGTCTTAATATTTTAGACTTGGACCCAGAGCCATTTTTTAAAATCTAGACCCATACCCAGAGCCGATGGGTCTAAATTTTTTGAACCCATACCCGACCCAACGGGTCTAGACCCTATGAGTCTGGGTCGGGTCCTAGACCCGTGATCATCCCTAAATGTAATACGGGCACAAGAAACTGGCTGAAGAAATGTATAGTTCCGGGAGTTATAAAAAATGAAGAAGAAGAGTGATATGAATCCCCTTGCGAAGAATCTGGATTGTGGAATTAAGATCTTTGACAAACAAGGGAACTTGCAAACCCTAGTGTGCCGCACGAAATTCAGGTGTCTAGCCCTCGGGGTACGCCTAATCTCGAATTGTTCTCTAACTAGCCCTCGACATCAGATCACAAGGTTATTGGTATTCAACTAGCCCTCGGGGTTAAGCAACAATGGAATAGCTTACAAGCAAAGAGTATGAACTCAAAAGGTTGTATATTTGATTGATAAGAATGGTGAATAAAGCTAAAGAATACAACCCCTATTTATAGGGATGAATTCATCCAAACCCTAACCCCAATCAGGATGGGATTTGGTCATTTCTGTCAGAAACTAAATAGAATTATGGCAGTTTTAAGAAGGTAAAACCATATCTAACTAAAATACCTAAAATAAGCTGACTATGGTCGAATTCATCCATATCGCACCTTGGATGAATATTGCCTTATCTAATCTTACCAAAACTAACTTTAATTAGAATAAAATTGAGTATACGAAACCCTAATGGACTGTATTTTGAAATTAGCTCTTCAAAGCCCACATGGCGAACTATCCGTCCAATAAACCCAAAATGAAATAATTTTACACTATTTTACAGTGATCACACTACATTAAAAATCCAGTGGGAAAAAATATAGTGTTCTTCATGATGTCTTCAGTTCTTCGACAGTCTTGACCAATAAATCCAAGATGTCGATGATGACTCCTTCTTCAATTCTTCATCATAAAGGCAATCAATCAAAGCATTTAAAGTAGCATCATTAAGCTTAATCCTTGACCTAGTCATAGGTCCCGCCATGTCACTTATAGGATCCCAAACAAAACATTTAAATGTTTGATCAAGACGTGGAATGTCTTCATTTATGGTGGTAGGCGTCTTGGCATCTCCATCATTCCTTCCGTGGTCTAAATGTTTTACCCTCGAAACTAAATCGCCTTCAAAGGTAAATGGAGATAAATCAGCAAAATTAAAGGTCACACTAACACTATAATAATCTGGTAACTCAATCTTGTGCGCATAGTCATTTACACGCTCCACCACTTTAAAAGGACCATCTCCATGCAAACTCAACTTAGATTTCCTAGCATTTGGAAACATTTCTTTCCGCAGATGTACCCAAACATAATCTCCCACTTTGAACATCATCAACTTGCGGCCCTGATTAGCTTTATCAGCATTCTGTGCATTTTTCCGTTCAATTTTAATGCGCACATTCTCATGAATTTTCTTTACAAAATTAGCTTTCTTTTCTCCATCAAGATTTTTAACCTGTTTAAAATTCAAAGTAAGTCAAGAGGGGTAGTAGGTATAAAACCATAAACAATTTCAAATGGAGATAAAGTAGTAAGATGAATAGTGTGATTATAAGCAAACTCTACTATCGGAACTAGGGCATGCTAGAGAGCCCCTGGGGTTTGGTTGGTCACTTCTGTTTGTTCATCAGTTTGAGGATGACTCGCAGTAGAAAATAGCAACTTTGTCCCTAACTTGCGCCACAAGGTATTCCAAAAGTAGGATAAAAATTTAACATCGCGAACAGAGACAATGCACGCAGGAATCCCATGTAGCCAAACTACTTCTCTTAAAAATATATCTGCAACATGTTTTGCATCATCTGTCTTCCTACAACGAATAAGTGTGACATTTTTGAAAATCTATCCACAACCACAAAGATAGAATCATTACCTGACTAAGAACGTGGTAAGCCGAGGACAAAATCCATGGAAATATCAACCCAAGGATGTGTAGGAACAGGTAATGGAGTATAAACACCATGAGGCTTAGTTTTTTACTTAGCCTTTGAGCAATCAAGACAATTCCTACAAACCATGTCAATAGCAAGTGTCATTTTTGGCCAATAGAAGTGTTCTCACAAAAAATTATAAGTTTTAAATGCACCAAAATGTCCCATTAAACCACTTGAATAAGCTTCTCTAACAAGTAATTCACGCATAGAACATTGAGGAATACATAACCTATTATTCATAAACAAGAAACCATCATGCCAAAAAAATCCTCATAAGCCTCATTTTCGCATGCAACATAAATAGATGAAAAGTCGGGATCAGTCGCATATAAATCTCGTACGAATGAAAACCATAACATAATGCATTCCAATTGTGTAAGTAAAACATGTCTACGACTCAAAACATCAACAACAACATTTTCTTTACCCTTTTTGTAACACAACACATAAGGAAAAAAATCAATGAAACTAGACCATTTAGCATGACGCTTATTCAACTTCATCTGACTCTTTAAATATTTCAAGGACTCATGATCACTACGGAGGAAAAATTTATGCAATAAATAATGTTGCCAAGTTTCTAATGCACACACAATTGCATAAAATTCTTATCATACACAGGATATTTTAGAGCACTGCCCTTTAGCTTTTCACTAAAGTAAGCTATAGGTCAATTCTCTTGCATCAAAACAGCACCAATACCAACACCAGAAGCATCACAATGAATTTCAAAAGTACCACTAAAATTAGGTAAAGCACGAACAGGAGCATTACATAACCGTACTTATCAATTCATTAAACACATTTTCTTGACTCTTAGACCAGACAAATTTTACATCATTTTTAACTAGTTCATTTAGAGGTGCAGTAATAAATGAGAAATCACGCACAAACTATCTATAAAAACTAGCTAAACCATGAAAATAACGTATCTGGTTGGCATTAGTAGGTATCGACCAGGATTTAATGGCCTCAATTTTGGATTCTTGGACTTTTATGCCCTCCTTAGAGACCACAAAACAGAGAAACACTACTTCCGAAGTGTAAAATGTGCACACAAGACTCGTGGAGTGCAACAAGAACCATTTTAACATGCTTAATATCTTCATCAATTGATTTAGAATAAATAAAGATATCATCAAAATATACCACAACAAATTGACCAATAAACTTTCTTAAGACATGATTCATCAACCACATAAAAGTATTAGGTGTATTAGTTAAACCAAAAGACATAACAATCCATTCATACATCTCAAACTTAGTCTTAAATGTAGTTTCCATTCATCCCCTTCATTAATTTGAATACGATGATAACCCTGAGTCAAATAAATCTTAATATAAATCATAGATCCATGCAAATATTTAAGCATGTCATCTAACCTGGGGATAGGATGGCGATACTTAATGGTAATATTGTTAATAGCACGACAATCAATGCACATACGCCAAGTTTTATCTTTCTTAGGAACTAAAATAACAGGCACAACACAAGAAGATATGGATTCTCGTACATAACCTTTTTGAAGCAACTCATCGATTTATCGCTATAGTTCCTTTGTCTCATCAGTGTTTGCTTTATATGCCAGGCGGTTTGGAATAACCAAACCCAGAACCAAGTCAATCTAGTGTTCAATACCTTGCAAAGGTGGTAAACCTGCAGGTAAGGTTTCCGGAAAGACATTCTCAAATCCCTGTAACATTTGAGCAAACCTTGGAGAAACATGCATAGGAATATCATCACTGGCAAAATAGCTCTCTTTAAAATGCATGATAAGCACATAATAATGACTAGCAAAATCACGATTCACATCCCTAATCGATGCATAAAAAGATCTACTAAAATCAATAGGAAATCCAAGCCTCATCATGTAAATCGATGGCAAAGGACTAAGATGTGAAGATAGGATTTTACGTGACTTATTAGAATCGTTCTTAGACTTATATGGCTTACCTGGAATGGCCTCCCTTGATTTTTGGTCAAAATTATCAAGGTTTTTGCCTCCATTTTTTACCTTGTGGCCGAGCTCCCTCAAACCCTGGCTAGGGTTTTGGTCGACCACCTGTACATTAGTCACAAACTTCTCTTCGTCGACTTTCATGCGTCCCTGTGCCTCTAAGACTTCCACCGGAGATAATAGAGTCAAAGTATACCTTGTTCTATCCTTAATCACAGTAATTTTGTTAGTGTAACCATTATGCATAGATTTACGATCAAACTACCATGGTCTCCCTAACAAAATATGACTAGCTTCCATTGGTATAACATTACATAAGATAGAATCATGGTATTTTTCAATCTTAAAGTTAATCATGCATTGTTTGGGGAATGGAAACAAGTAGGAGTATTAACAGAAACTGAACTTGACAAAGAAGTAGTGGTTTTACCTGGAATTTTCTAAGTCTGTTGGGTTAGTGGTGCCACCCTCCTTTCAGTAGGATTATAAGTCAAATTTGAATAGGTCTGAACCGATCCTCGTCATCTCATGGGCATGCCCCTATTGCGTCTATAACTATTCTGGAGTCAAACCCTGGTCGTTGACTGGAAAATCAGGGTTGTGGCCTCATTGGTCGCAGGGTACTCTCAACCAACCGCTTTCACCAATAAATCGTTCATAGATATGTGATGTTGAAGTTTGACTGTCGTTTGAAGGTTTTCATGCAAGATTTCAATGAATCAATTTTTGATAAATGTGTCATCTTGTTTCATTCCAACCCTTCTCATGGTCAACTCAAAATCTTGCCAGTATTCATCAACTGTGCAATTTCCTTGCTTCATGTTGGATAGATAAGAATGTTTTTCCATCAAGTAAGTAGGCGGAACATGATATTGGCGAAGCTCGGATCTTAATCTCTCCCAAGTGGAGATAGGATTCTTTCCGACAAGATATTGCGACTCTATTTTATTTTTCCACCATTCAGCCGCATAGTGAGTGAAGGAAACTGCCCCACCTTGACTTTTTCTTTCTCCCAATATTTTTCTAGACCAAACAGGTTCTCAATATGTCGCTCCCAATCAAGATATTTCACCGGATTGTGTTGACCATCAAACTGAGGGATTCATACTTCAATCATTTGATGTCTCGAGCATCATCTGAACCCGAACCAGATCCCGAGTTGCTCTTCACTCTCCTTCGAAAATGATTCTTACTGTGGTGATGCCTTCTGGAAGATCCTCGGTGTGATTGCTTTTTTCCAAACTATCATCAGAATAGTCTTCTGAATTGCCAGAACCATTGAATTGGTGGACATATTTCTAGGTTTCTTCCCTCTTGGCCAATGATGTAGGTGTAAGCGGCGCCATGCTGTCAACTTTTCTCACCAATCTTTGCACCTCACTCAGGAGTGCATTTATTGTGACAGCAAACCAATCTAGATCATTGGCTTCATTAGTTTAATTCGATGTCGCTCCCAACTATCTGGAGCCTCTTCTCATGGATGATCACCACACCTACTATCAAAAATGTGCGTCAATGGAAAATTGTTAGGATTGATAACAAAATGAGGGATGAATGGATTTTCGTCATCCATCTTTGCTACATTGTTAAGAAAAATAAACGGTTAGTATAAAAATCCCCCCCCCCCTCTTCACTTTGTTTAGTAATATTTCTCACCAAGTGTATAACACTCACAACTCACAAGGAGAAGGCAAAGGCAAAGGCAAAGGCAATTGATCAATTCACCGCAATTCAAAGCAAAATATGGAGATAAGAACTGCAGAACTTATTTTGAAATTCAAAATATCTAAACTCAAAATTGGGCTCTATTATATATAATTCCAAATTCTAGAAATACTAAGAAACAAAACACAATTTGAATGGCATGAATCGAAGCTGTAATGAAGAAGTAATGATTAAAATAAGAAGGCTTTATACAGACGACAAATAGGCTCCAAAAATTCAAGCAACTGGATTGCGGAGAATTAAGATCCTTGACAAAATAAGGAAACTCACAAACCCTAGTGTGCTGCACGAAATTCAGGTGTCTAGCCCTCGGAATACTCCTAATATCGACTTGCTCTCTAACTAGCCCTCAGTATCAGTTCACAAGGTTATTGGTACTCAACTAGCCCTCGAGGTTAAGCAACAATGAATAGCTCGCAAGCAAAGAGTATGAACTCAAAAGGTTGTATATTTGATCGATAAGAATGGTGAATAAAGCTCGAGAATACATATGGAAGCACTGATAAAGTCAATGACAATGATCCCAAGCTTGTTGCAATTCAAGTTAATTTTTGAATAATTGGTCGGAAAGGGTGTCACTGTAGCTACTTCTTAAGAAACTAATGAGACCTCTGGATGATTTGTAGTATATCTATTTAGACGCGGGACTTGTGGATGGTTCGGCAACTGTAACGGTGGCCGGTGGTCTATGATGAAGACAAAAATTTCTCTAGCGCCTTAGGCAGGATGAACCCAGTAATAATAAACACAACTTATGCAGAATCTCTCACATTAGGCAAGGCACCTGATCTTGGCGCAAGATTTTAACATCCCCGATGGAGCAGTGATTGGTGATGCTCTAGGCGTGATCAACATGATGCGAGCAATAGCAGACCCACTCTTAATGCTTAATAGTCATAATTTGGTGAACGTGTCAAATAGCCTGCAAACTTTGGAAAATGCTAATTAGTATATCGGTAGGTAAAGTCGATCCCACGAGGAGCAAGAAATATTGTAAAATTGAAATATGAATTTTTTAAGAAATATTGTAAAATTATATCAAATTACGTTATTTATATTGTGATTAAAGCTCCACTAATATGTTTTTACCCTATATTTTTTTTTCTAATATACTACTAACTACTATTAATGAATTTAATGTGCCCCTAGTAAATATATTTTCTAAGTCCACCACTGAACTCATGCAGGCGAGGGATGAGAAAGTCTCGCCAATTTGTGCGCAAATTATTAATGCAATTCAGGAGAAGATTAAACGACATTCGATGAGAGAGAGCCTTCTACGCCCCTATAAATCTAAATTTTGTAGCTCACTCACTTGCAATCTCCGCCGAATTCTCTTATTATGAATGGTTGGACGTCTTTACCAAACTTCTTGTCAAACGAAATTGACGATTTAAAGATATAGTGTGTGTTATTTATAGTTGAGTGCGTCTCTTGAAAGACGGTCTTTCCATAAGTCATGGAAAGACCAGGGTTTAAAGTATAAATTTCATAACTTTTACATGTTGCATACTAAATTTTTAATGTTGCAACTAAAACCTTTTACCTTTTATTATTCAAATTAAACCCCGTCTTTCCATAAGTTTATGAAAAGACCGTCTTTCTCAAGACTTTGCCTTTATAGTTTGTGTTGTATTTGTAACGACAAAATGTAATAATCGATAATGTTTTAACTGTCTAGTTAAATAATTGTTTTATTGAAAATTATAAAAATGTTACAAACGTTACAAATGTTTAACATATTTTAAGGGGTGGGTCTCCTGACAGGCGGCATGTCCATAAGCTTATGGACATGCCACTTATTTCTTACCTTATACACTGCATTTGTTAAATTACATACAAAATTTAAAATTTTTGAAAATATTTTTTTATATCATATATTTTTATATTTTCACCTTCAAGTATATATTATTACTTGTTTTAACTTATAAAATACAATATTAAAATTTTATAAAAAATTACAACATTTAAGATAGATGCCCCTGAGAACTGTCCATAAGCTTATGGAAATACCGCCTTTACTGAGACTTTCCCTATTTGAAGATGCTGATTGGAGAATTTACGATGAGATTCTTTTTATTTCATTATCTATTTACATCTATACTCAAATAAATCAGGAAGTAAAATGAGCAATTATTTGAAAATTTGTCATCGTGTCTAGTCGTACTTGTCACACCGAGTTGCATTATCTACCGTGCATGCTGCTTCAGATATTGTCTTGCTTAATTTCTCTGTTTCAAATAATGTGTCCTCTGTTTCCTACCGCACTGTTGAGACGGCGACTTAAAGATGCTCGAAAATTTTGGTCAATCGATACATCACTTCTTGTATTTTGCTATATTATGACTTATATTTTTACTATTAAAATAATATATATTTTTATTTTTAATTTAAAGTAGACAAAGTCTTGGGAAAGACGAAGATTATGGAAAGATGAGATATAATTAGAATAATAAAAGGTAAAAGGTGTTAGTTGCAATATTAAAATTTTAGTATGCAACATGTAGTAGTTATAAAATTTATAACCCGGTTCGTGCAATCCGAAAATTTTATCTTCATTTCTTCTAATTTACACTTTAAACCTTGATCTTTCCATAACTTATGGGAAGACCGTCTTTCAAGAGACGGACTCTTTAAAGTATTAAATAATTTAAATTTAAATCTAATTAAAAACCTTGCCTGCCGGTGGCAATCGTCAGAGGTGGTGGTCGCTGGAGGTGGTGTTCACCAGTGTTTTCTCCAACATTTTGTCCATCTCTCTGCATCCTCTCCATAAGGTCGGCATCTTCTCTAGCATTTTTTGCATTTCGCGGCATCTTTTGTGACGCATTCATATTTGGTCGATTTATACCCTGGCCACTATCGTCCCTGACAAGCGCCACCCTGCCCTGGCCATCGCCGTCCCCGGTGACACTCTCTTTTCCCGACTCTCATTTCCTTCTCCAGCCTCGATCTCTTTTCCTTCTCCGCCCCCTCTCTCCTTTCCTTCTCCGCCCCCTCTCTCCTTTCCTTCTCCGGCCACTTCTCTCCTTTCCTTCTCCGGCCCGGCTCTCCTTTCCCGGTTCTTGTTTGCCATTTTTCTTCCCCCACCCAGTTCCCCGCCTTCCTTTCCCGGTTCTCCTCCTTTCCTTCTACGGTTTTCTTTTTCTTCATGTTCTCCTTTGCCTTCTCCTTTGCCTTCTCCTTTGCCATTCCCCGTTCTCCTTTGCCAATTTCCATCTACCCATGGAGGGTTTCCATTGCCGGAGAAACGAGCGGGCGGGGTTGGGGGCTGGGCTTGAGTGGGTGTGGCCGAAAAAATGAGTGGGTCGGGCTGGGGTTTAGACTGCGGCAGCGGGAAGGTGGTGATGGTTTTATTTTTGGCAAATAGCGGCGGTGCCACCGCCGGCCGACGAGGGGCAGGGAAGACGAAGATAGTGGTGGGGAAGATTTAAATATTTAATTAATTTTATTTTCTATAATTTAAATTAAATATTATACATATATAATACGTATTAGAGCTTATTGTAGTATATAGGGCGTGATATAGTAACACTCTAATTTTATCTACAATACATTTATTTGAAGTTCATTCAATAAAGAGATAAGATGACAAAAAATATATAAAGCGATATGCATAGTGTTTTTTTCATAAAAACACAATTATTACTCCCTCCGCTCTACTAATAATTACTCACTTTCTTTTTTTTTGATGATTTTTTATAGTGGCTCATTCCCCTTTTAGTAAATCCTAAATTGTTTTTATCCACAAATTTTACTTTTTATACTTCCAATACAATCTCTACCATTTATTTATCTTTTTGAAAAAATTTATGCCCAAAAGTTTGGACCATAATAAAAGGACCAGAGGGAGTATTATTATTGTAAGTATTTAATACTGTGACGTCAAGATTTGCGTTCTCATTACAGTAAATATAGGGAGAACAAAAAAATTTTGTACTCTCTCCCTTTCGCTATTTTTGGCACCATAGATTCAAGTGTTTTTTTTTTAAGTTGAAATGTGTGAAAAAAATTGAGAGAATATGATAAAAAGTTTAATGAGTGACTGAAAATAATGTGCTTTTTGCCATAAAGGGAAATGTGACAAACTTAGAAAAACATATAAATATTGTAAGTGTGTCAAATTTAAGAAAACAGATGGAGTATGCGGAAATTGTGTATGTGAGGATGAGGGGTCAATAACGTTATGACATGTGGCAAATAAGTGAGGTCAGAATTAAGTTACATATAGTTTTCCCCTTTTTATTCGCATATTTGCCACGTGTCAGAATTTTACCAACACCTCATTCCCACATACTCAATTCGCCCACAAACTCAATTCGCCCATATACAAAATATTCTTACAGGAATTATATGATGTACTCTCTCTGTTGCAGTTGAAATTGCACTCCAATCATTAACGCGTTATTCAATAAACATGTCTGATCGTTAATATGTTTATATATGTATAATAACGACAAATAAATAGTTGATATTTAGAAACTAATCGTTATGACGAATTGAACATCACATATGATAATATTGTTGTTCATATATTTATTCAAATATGTAGTCAAAGTTTGATAAAAATAGTGTCAAAAAAGCAAGTGTGAAATTTCAAATGGGACAGATGGAGTACCTGGGTATACTCTAACTCGAAGTCAATGACTATTCCAATAATGAAAGGGATATATACGAATATAACTCTACCTATTTGAGTCAGTGCCAATATAATCATTAGATAATTTTTAGTGCAAAAATAACCCTAACTAATTTACATAAGTGCCAATATATCCCTAAGACACTATTTCCGACGTTGACTGGCGTTGTGCGTACATAAAATAACAAAAATGTTCTTTTAGCTAAAACCTATAAATCTTAGGACAATTTTTCCCTCAACACCACCACCTCCACCGCCAAGCCACCACACCACCCTCAGTCACCACCACTACACCCGCCAGCCAGCCCCACCGCTTCTTTCAGCCACCCCATCACCCCCACCCCCATCAACCCCACCCTAGGTCACCACCACCACACCCACCAGCCAGCCCCCGTCACCCCCTCCCTCACCCTCGCCACCACTACCACCCCACCACCACGATGTCGTTGCAAATGAACAAGGAGTGTTGGCGATTGAACGGAAAATGAACAAGGAGCGGCGATTGAACGACGAACGAACAATGAGTGGCGATTGAACGGCAAACGAACCCATATCACACCAAACACTCCAACTCTTCACAGCTCTTTTGTGGCATGCAGTTTCTGTAGGATACAGAGCAACGAAGAAGAAATCCGATGTTGATGTGTCAAGGGAGCATTGTCGATGTGCAATGTCGTTGCCGGAGACCACAATTTCAAAGTCCTGATTGGTTAATGCCGGCCGAGGATGTTCAATTCCGCAAATCAGCAATGGGAAACCGTTGTTCTCGGGGCATCTCCAAAGATTGCGCTTTCTCGGACAAGAACGATGGGGGAATCACACCGGCTACGAAAAGCTCTAACAACAACCGGCGCAGGCGGCCACACTGGCGGCATCACTGAAGCCGTCGAAGAGCGCCCAGATGGGGCCGGTGCTAGGGCGACCGATGCTGGACTAGTTCTTCATGTCCTAATTCATATCTAAATCGGAAGAAGAAGAAAATAAAATTTGTGGGAGAGAGAAGAAGAGAAGAGGAATAATAGGATTCGGGTTATTAGGGGTATAATAGTAAAATTTTCATTTTTTGATTTTTTTTCTTAGAGGGGTAAAATAGTATTTTGATTAAATTTTGGCCTAAATCTGGCAAGATGTGTATATTTGCATTTTCACTTACTATAGTGATAGGTTTAATTAGAAAAATGCTTGTATAACCTTATCTATTTTACTTAAGTTGACGTATAGCATTTTAATAATTGACACTGTCAATTATTAAAATGCTATATTGACACTTATGTAAAATAGATAAGGTTATATAAGAACTTTTCTACTTAAACCTATCATTATCAATTATTAAAAGGATATACTGACACTCATGTAAAATTAGATAATTTTATCCAAGCACTTTTCTAAGTAAACCTATGAAATAATTTGGGGAGTGGACTACATTCACATTAATCATTCTCCTAGTTGGCAGGACGCACATGAGATGTGAGAACATGGTAAAATTCTCAAGTTGCACAATAATTCGCACTCCAACGGGGAGACTGTTTAAACTGCCTAAAAGTGAGTTGCGAACCTTGACCAAGTATAGAAAATTGTGGACAAAAATATTTTTGGACCACTTGATCCTGATGATTTAAAAGATTAAGTTGTGCATGTGACTGAGAGTGATTTCCTTGGTCAGGAATATGTTTGCCTCAACAACCATTTTCACTACTTTATGATCCACAACAGTAATCAGGAAATATATATATATATATATATATATATATATATATATATATATATATATATATATGAGAGAGATCAATAGAAAATTATCAGGTTTTAAATGAAAGAAAAAAATGTAAGCATTAAAATGATTATAACTTTAGGCTGAAAGTGTCAATATAACCCTACAAAATGAGAGTGTTAAAAGAACCCTAACTTTATGATGTTTGAACCAATCAACACTGTGCGTCGTTGACATCAATTGTTGACGAGAAATTTAGCCGGAATATAATGAAATGAACTTTTTACCCCTCAAAAAAACTTTTTAAATGGAAAAGACTAAATTGCCCTTTTCTTCACCCCTCCCCTTTCCTTCACCCCATTCCTTTTCTTCTTGGAGCCAATCTCCAATTCCTCTACTTCTGAGCAATCAATCTCTGTGGTTCTCAAATTCAACGTCGGTGCCATGGTTTTGTCGATGGAGTTGGCGGCTCAATTGTCATCGGCTGACCCAAATGTGAGGAATCTGAACAGTGGCAGCAGTGCAAGTTTCATTTGATCTGTGGAAACGGGTTTTGCCGACTCGCATGTTGGTTTTTTTTTGGCTTAAATCGTTGATTGGTTAAAATTGTTGATCGGTGGAAATGGTTAAAATTGCGGGGTTATATTGCCACTTTCAGCTAAAAGTTAGGGTTATAAATGTATTGGCACTTTCAGACAAATTAAAATTACTGGATTATATTGACACTTTCAACCAAATTAAAATTTTCATAATGCGCTCAACTTTATATTATTAGACTACTTAAAAAATTTTCTTTATTTTCAAAAAATCTATAACACTCCGTCAACTCATCATTACCTCAACTAATCTTTCACTTCATCCATCAAAATACAATTTTCTTAAATCCAAATATAAAAAATAAGTGAGTCAATGTTAGTGAGTCAATAATAATCAAAACATGAATAAAATAGTGGGACATATAAAAATAAAAAATGTAAATGAAATTGAGAAAAGAAGAAAGTGATCATTTGTGGAAATGTAATTTTCGGCCATATTAATAACTTTCATGAAGAAATAAGATTACTATAAATTTATTATTGGATTGAAAGTAGAAAATAATACTCCCTCAAATTCACTAACATTGATTCATTTTTCATAATTATAGTAGCTTGTATTGTTTGGCCGGTATTTTTTATTTATAAAAATACAAATTAGTTTAACATTTAAGTTGAAAAACTACTTAGATTTTAATTTGTAATTATTAAATGCATTATATAAACCATTTAAAGATTACAGATTAGTTAAATTTAATGCTGTTTAGGATGCAAATTATGTCGATATTTTATTTAAGGGAAAGTCTCATGAAAGACGGTCTTTCCATAAGTTTATGGACAGTCCTTAGGGGCATTTGACTTAAATGTTGTAATTTTTTTATAAAATCTAATTATTGCATTTTATAAGTTAAAACAAATAATAATATGTATTTGAAGATGAAAATATAAAAATATATGATATAAAAAATATTTTCAAAAATTTTAAATTTTGTATGTAATTTAAGAAATGCAGTGTATAAGGTAAGAAATAAGTGGCTTGTCCATAAGCTTATGGACAGGCCGCCCGTCAGGAGACCCACTCTTTATTTAATATCAAAGATGTAATAAATTATAGAAAAAGTACTTTTATAACCCTACCTAGTTGACATAAGTGCCAATATAACCTTTCAATATTCAAAATTGCCAATATAACCCTATATAGTTTGTGAAAGTTCCAATATAACCCTATAAGTTTTAAGGATGTGCTGATATAACCCTACAAACATTAGAAATGTGCTGATATAACCCTACAAACATTAGGAATGTGCTGATATAACCCAATAAGATTGCATAATGTGATGATATAACCCTACCTAATTTCAGAGAACTATGTCGGTCCGCCAAACTATGAGGGTAAAATTGTCCACCCAATTTCAGAGTTAGCCCAAATGGTATTTTGGTCAATTTACATAGAATCAACGCTGAAAAATTGAGGTCAATACCGGAAATGGGGTCTGAGGGTTATATTGGCACTTTCATTAACTAGTTAGGGTTATATTTGCACTAAAAATTATCATAGGGTTATATTGACACCTACTCAAGTAGATAGAATTATATTGGCACTTATCCTTAAATTATAATTACTTAAGTTCATTTTAATGCACGTATCATAAGGATCATTACTAATAGATTGAGCCCCACAATGCCACACATCTTTGAAACTTTACCTCTATCCCTGTGGCATATGACCCGGTGAAGATGTGAAATTGGGAGGCAATGATAGAGTAGAAGATGGATAATCTCACATGTGGATTTTAATTTGGGAATTTCTCAGGGATTAAATGTCACATGTGGATTTTAATTTGGGAATTTCTCAGGGATTAAATGGTTTAGCTGTGGGAGATTCATCCCACTTTGTATGTTATGATGGTTTTTAAGTTTAGCAAAATTAATTATAGTTGGTAGATAGAAATTGTGCGGTCTAAATCTAACATAATTATGTAAGAAACTTGAAATTAATGCATTTGAATCACTGCTTTTTTATGTTAAAAAAAAAAATCTATCCACGTAAAAATTAGCCATTAACACCCATTATCCTGGAGTACTAAGATTGTCCTAGGTCCGATCTCTCATTTCTTCGAAGAAATAAATTATTTTGTTTGATTAGTGTTTTCTTAATTATTGCCGTTTGCCATATGATAGAATATACCCATGATGCAATGCAAGAGGAAATAGTTAAAATGCCGCCGGCTGCTTGCACGATTAGGATATAATTAAAATGCAAGACATTATGAAGAAATAAAGCACCACACCTTAAATTCACAGTGACTTTTGTACTCACTTCTGGCCCACTGATTATGGCCTCTTTCAAATTGCACTTAAATTTTTTAAAAAGAGAAAATGAGTGGTGGAAGTTTAATTAGAAGTGTAAAAAATAAAATGGATAGATAAAAATAATCTAAGATTTACTAAAAGGAATGAGACAAAATAAAAAAATCATCCCTATATGAAAAGAGTGCCATAATTAGTGGACCAGAGGGAGTGTGAAATATATCAAGTGGATTAGTAGCTAGTAAATGAAGACAGTTATTGATGGATTAAGGTCAAAGCTTATAATTCAATGAAATAACAGCACTCGACTACCAATGGATTAAAAATAACAGGCATCTTATATAAAAAAAATTAAGTGCAAATTCCATTCACAAAATATATCCATAACTTTCGTTTAATTTCAAATATACTTATGCGTGTGGTGACCGTCGGTCCAAATCCAATACTGATTTGGTCCAACGCAGCCTGTGATCTACAAAGGAAAACAAATCACGGGGAATCTAGAGGGAGATTCTTCGACGATCTAGTCAGCAATTTGTAGAGAGTAAAAGTAAGCAATAGAGTGTTACCAAAAATAGAAGATATACCTTCATGTTTATATTATTCTTAAGCCCTAATATCCTTAGTTATGACCTAGCTTCCTTTGTCTTTTATTGTACGGCCTAATAACAAGCCCATTTATGAGTGACTTGGGTTTTGGGCCTCTTTCTATGTGATGGAAGTTTTAGCCCAAATAAGTTCTAATTCTACCATGTAATCAAAAGCCCCCAGAAAGACTAGTGATCTTTCGGTCCTTGAAGGCTCCTCTTATCGAAGATCTACCGTAGCCAACGAAGGCTATTCTTGGCCATCGAATGTTAACCGTAACATTCTTGGTTATCGAAGGTTCACCGTAGTATCTTTGGTCATCGAAGGTTAACTGTGGCCATTGAAGATTAGCCGTAGTATTTTTGCTCATCGAAGGTTACCTGCGGTCATCAAAGATTATGACTATTAGCATCGTATGACGTGATTGACTATGAGGTGAGGTGTCTTCGAAGGTACTTCATTTATCTTATGCTATGGGGGAGCACTTAGGCTTTTCGCAAACATTCTGACCTTTGGGATTCTCAAGAAGGGCGCGTGAATGAGGCACAAGAGGGATAACGCCAAGTGCAAGGCAGCTATTTAATAAACTCCTTTTTCTTTTTTTGCCTTTTCAGACCGCTTGCCTTTTTAGGTAATGATTGCTCTCTCTCTCCCCCGCCTATATATACTTCCATAAGGTTCCCTTTTTCCCTTTCACTTTCATTTTTCTCTTAGCGGGTTTCCCTCGAGAATTTCTCATCTACATTCTTCTTTAGCCCCCAAGCTTTAATCCTTCTTCATCTCATCTTCAACAAGTTTCCATGGACCCCCAATCTACCCCTATTTTTTCATCATCTTCTTCCCCCCGTAGATCCTAAGAGAAATAGTGGGAGGATGAATTCATCGTAGGATAGATCTTTGGGTAATGCTAGTTCCCCTTTTTCTGACAAAATCCCTCCCCGATCGATCAAAATTTTGATCAATTTCGAAAGTACAGAGTCGATAAACCCTATTTGCAGCCCTAGCGAGGTTCTTAGTCTTAACGAGGGGGTTGATTCCACTAGGGTGATACCCCTAGATCAGGTGAGCCATCTGTTGAGAGTTTAACTAGGCTATCGAAGGGTAGTTCTAAACACATGGTACTTCTAGGGCTGAGACGGTTTTGAATGAAATTCTATACGAACCTTCGAAGAGGAAGTTCGTAGTTGAGAAGTGTCTGGGTGTCTAACCATCGTCAAAGGATGATGGTTCGGTAAAATACGCTTATCCCGTTGAGCTGAAAAAACTTATCGATGAGGTCCCCCGTACCAACGTATCCCACTTAATGCCTAACTAAAAGCTCTCAAAGCCGATGAGCATGTTTTCTTACCCATAGGGAGAGTTGTGACCTATAGTAGGCATATTAGATCATACCTCTATTTTCCTTTTCCTTCCTTGCTATCGAGCCTAATGGAGGAATTCAATGTCAGTTTGTCCCAGCTCCACCCTAACGTGATAGTAATGATAATGGCTTTCCTGGTTTGGTGTAGGGAAGTGATTGTAGATCCTCGTTATGAGCTATTTCGAGCCATATATCTTTTAATTGGTAATCGAGATATGAAGGGTACCTTCACCCTAAGTAACAGGCTTTCCGGTTACAGGTTTATCATCCCCCCTTCCAATAACTCTAGGTAGAAGAATAAAATTTTATGTTTTAACCTTACGGGAGTTTATCAAACCCCTCGATGGAATCCCGATGTTGTAGCTGAGACATTGGGAGGAAAATATGTGGTTCCTGAGAGACTTCACGAGGAAGTGAAGCGTCTTCAAGGACCTGATTCTTTAGATACAAATACCTATTGCCCTGCAACCTCCAAGGGCGTAAAACCTTTCGTTTGGCCGGAGTGGGTCTATGAGAACATTTATGCCTTGGTCGACCGCCAAACCTTCGAGGAAATTGTTTCAGAGGGACCTATCAGTGCAAATAAGAGGAAGATGGGGAGTGATATACCGCCATGTCCAAGGCCTCTTCAATCTATGGAACATTTACGAGGGGTAATTGTTGAAGAGATAACCTCTTCTGACACCTCAGAAGGTCTATGGGATACTACTTTAAGAAATTTGTTTCTCTCCTTGAAGTTTGTGACTTATCTTTTTTCTGTGCAGTGAGCAGCGCGCAAGACTTCATCGACGCTCTTAAGTGAGGGGAGACCTTTCAGGCAAGGAAGCCTACCCCTGTCCATGCCCAAACGAGATCCCATGAGAGGCCTCCTGTTCAGAAGAAACCCAAAAAGAAGCCAAGGTTCAAGGAAGCTAAACCTTCTCATGATACTGGTGCTGAAAACCTCTCCTATAAGGTTGAGAATGATGACCTATCCCTGGACTATCTTAGGGATTTAAGAAACGAACCCTCGGTACGTTACCTTTTTCCTGTTCCCTCTCTTTATTAGACTCTTTCTTATGTTTTCGTTTTCTTGTTCTGGTTCAGGTGGTGGTGGCTAGTTGATCTACCTTGCAGTCAACCGACGTCTTTGCTAGCCAGGTCCTTCCCCTTCTGCAAGGGCCCCTCGAAGCAGTCGCTGAGGCTATTCAAGAGGATGAACGTGTCAAGAGACATAAGGAGATAGACGATCTGAATGAGGATTTGAAGAAGTCAAATCATAAAGAGAAATACCCAACAAAGAAGTGTTTGCCTGAAGCCCAGCATGCTTTGTTAACGACATTCATTGGGAAGCGTGGGGTTGAACTAACGTCTACAATTGGGTAGTCGATTGTCTTACCCCCGAGTCGGCTAAGGCCCTTGAGGCTCGTACTGACCCAGATGCCAAGGAGAAGATGAAAGCCGGGTGGGGTAAGATGTCCAGCCAAGGTGGTTTTAAGTTTTGACTGCTTGGCGCCATCAAGAAAGGGAAGAAATTCCTGACAGCCTCGAACCTTTGCAACCTCACCATTCCCGAGCCTAGCATGAAGCCAAGTGATCATGCATCAAAGGGAAACAAGGAAGGTGCAGAGGCTGGTCAAGGCAAGGCTGGGACTGACGAGACTAACCATAGCATAGGGAATGAGATTGGAGATGCATGAACTTTGATCCCCTTGTTTTTTGGGTTATGTTTTGTAAAAAAAACTTATCATTCGAAGCTTAATGAATCTTTTGGGATAATTTTGTACTTGATTGGATGTTTTTAATGACGTGCGTTAGTCTAAATGTTTGACTAGCATTCCTTATGCTTTGTAGAAGGTCGTTATTCGAGACAAGCTGGAAAAGTCTGCTCAAGAGCTTGCTACTGTTAAGGCAGTGTTCTCAGAGGCTATTGTTAAATTGGCCCGACTGATTGAGAATTTATCCAAAGCTAATAAAGAGTTATCATCCTGGTAAGATGGCAGCCATCCTTCGATGGTAGAGCTTCTTATGAAAGTGAGAAATGACTCTACGTACAGTCTAGCGGTTGTCGCCCTCGCCATTGTTAACGAAGAGTGTAGTGCTAACGAACTCAATCATCGGGATACTTTGCGAGAAATGATGAACGAGTATCCTAGTTTGCACAAGTGTCCCAGTGATGCTAGGTCATATCGTACTTTGAGTTAGTGGGGTAATGGCATGCGTTATGAAGAAGAGGTTAAGAAGCTTGAATCGCAACTTAGCGAGATGGCCAAACGAGATAATTATCTCACCGAAGAAGTTTCTAGGTTGCAAGGGGTTATCAATGATAACCAACAGTTTTGCAGTGATATTGTAAGTCAGAATTCCCATTTTTAAGCCAAGTATCGGCCCACGCTGCTACTATCCAACATTATTCTAATAGCCTTCGAGCACATCGATAATCTTACGGGATCCTTTACATGGGCCCTATTGGTGATATTTTTAAGTTCTTGTATGATACCAATGCTGCGAAAGGGTATGTATAGGGATCCAGATTATTATGCGGCATTCGATGTCATTTGCAAATGGAAAGAGCGTCTTTGATCAGAGAATAATGACCACTCCAAGAAAGCTGGTCCTTTGAATAGAGATCCTTCACCCGGGGTCCCTCTAAAGGGTAAACGTTTAAAGAGGGTTTCTAAAAAGATAGAACAGCCGAAGAAGAGTGCTCAGGCTAAACATAAGACCCAGTATTAGAGTAGCTCCTATCTTGAGACTAAGGATCCACCTGTTGGCTCTTCTAGTTAAGTTCTATCGGTTGAGCCTGTGGAGGAAACTCCTATAAGGGTTCCTGATATTGATAGCCAGGCGCCGCCACTTTTTGAGGGTGATGCAGAAAGAGAATCATCGCCCTCTGGGAGTCTAATGCCTCGTCGAAGGCAACACGCTAACCCTATTCCCAAAGCTTCAGAGAGCGAAGTTGATTGCTTATTCATAATTGCCACTGGGGTAAAGCCAGAGAACATTCGATGGCCCGACCAATCGTAGGCGTCTATTTATTAATAAAAACTTTGTGTAACATTGAGTTGGTTATTAACTAGGTGAATGAATCATGCTAAATAGTAGATCATAATAGATAAATAAGGTATTTGCTTGCGAAGGTGTATGTACCTTTAATAAATCTTGCTCAATAGTCTGGTATATTCGTTGTTATTTGTTTTTTCAACGAACTATTCATTTGCTTTTAAAAGCGTAATAATTTGTAATACTTAAAAGCAAAGTTTCAATCGTTTATAAGTGAGTATTTTTTGTCATTAAGAAGCGAGCTTATTTCTTGTCACTTAGAAGCGAGCTTTCGGCCGCTTAAAAGCGCAGATACTCTTTAGAGCTTAAAAGCGAACTTTCGATCGCTTAAAAGCGGGAATAATTTTTAAACGCTTAAGAGCGAGCTTTCGATCATTTCAAAGTGAGATTATTTTTAAACGCATAAAAGCAAACTTTAGACCGCTTAAAGGTGAGATTATTTTTAAACGCTTAAAAGCGAGAATATTTTTATATGCTTAAAAGTAAACTTTCGATCGCTTAAAAGCGAGAATATTTTTAAACGCTTAAAAGTGATCTTTCAATTGCTTAAAAGAGAGAATATTTTTAAATGCTTAAAAGCGAACTTTTGATTGCTTAAAAGCGAGAATATTTTAAACAATTTAAATCAAATTTATTGCATCATAGTTTGGGGAAATGTCAAGACTTTCATTAAATCAACCAGTTGCTACGCGGAGCATACAAATCTAGGAATAATTACATAGTGAAATAAGACAATCTTCTATCTTATAAGATCTAAGGCTATCTCCTCCTACAGCTGATGATACTGTCGAAGGTTAACTATGTTCCATCTCTTAGGAATGCGGTCGCGGTTCATCGAGGTGTAACTCCCCCCTGGATGAGCTTCAAGCACTCGAAATGGTCCTTCCCAGTTGGGGCCAAGCTTCCCCTCTGGCTCTTGTCAGCTCTTCTCATTTCTTCTCATGATGAGGCCTCCCGCGATGAATTGTGCTCCATTCACCCTTCGATCTTGGTATCGTTTGACTTTCTCCTTACCTTTGGCTTCTCAGATAGATTCCAAAGCTCGCGTTTCTTCCAACAGATCCAGATCTAGGCAACGGTTATCCCCATTGCTAGCATCGCTGATTATCATCCTTCTCAGACTTGGCATGCCAATCTCCGCAAGAATCACAGCCTCTAAGCCATACACCAACCCATATGGCATGTCTTCCGTGGTAGAAGATTCCACCATTCGACAAGCCCACAACACACTGGGAAATTCATTGACCCAATTTGCCTTTGCTCCCTCCAACCTCTTCCGAATTTCATTAACGAAGTTTGGTTGGTAACTTCAACCTGCCCATTTTCATGGGGGTGATAAAATGATGTGACTTTTAGCTGGATCTTGAACTATGCACACCAGCTCTTGAAGGGGTCATTCGCGAACTGGGTTCCATTGTCTGTATTGAATGCTTTTGGTATACCAAAGCGACAGACAATGTTCTTCCAACAAAATGAGATGATGGATTTCCCCTGGATATTTACTAATGACTCAGCTTCGACCCATTTGGTAAAGTCATCGACCACCACTATCAGATACTTAAACCTTCATGGTGCTTCTGGGAAAGTCCCAACTAGATCTATTCCCCATTTATTGAATGGGCAAGAACTGTATATGCTGATCATTTCTGTCTGGGGAACGTGGGTTATAGGCATATGTTTTTGGCATTGGTTGCAAGCCTGGATATACCGGTTGGCATCTTCGAACATGCTCGACCAATAATACCCCGCGGGAATCATTCTTCTCGCTACCAAGAATGCTCCCTGGTGACTTCCACAGATTCCCCTGTGGACTTCCTGCATAAAAAATTGTGCGTCTGTGGGGGTGACACATCGAAGCAAGGGCTGCAGATATCCCCTTCAATACAAGGTCCCATCTTGTATTACAAACTTGGGTGCCTTGAGTCAAACTTTTCGTGCTTCGATAGAGTCTTCTGGGATCAATCCATCTTTGAGGTATCAAACAATTGGGGTCATCCATGTTTTATCTTCAAACACTGCCATGACAATGATTTCCTCGAAGCTTCGATTATACAAGGTTTTGAACTTCACTTGTTTATGTGCCAATTCTCCCAAATCTGAGGAGGCCAATTTGCTTAAAACATCTGCTTTGTGATTCTTCTCCCTTGGTACCTGAGAAAGAATGTATAATCGAGAGCACTTTAATAAGGGTTTCACCACCTCTAAGTAGCATTGCAGACTAAACTCTAGAGCCTCGTATTCCCCATGAACTTGATTGACCACGATCTATGAGTCACTGAATATTTCCACATCCTCTACTTTAATCTCCTTAGCCAGTCGAAGACTAGTGATCAAAGCCTCATACTCTGCTTCATTGTTTGTGGCTCAGAATTTGAAATGCAAGGCGTAGGGGTAATCATTTCCATCGGGGCAGGTGAGCAGTACTCCAACCCACTTCCCCCAGAATGAGACGATCCGTCCACAAATAATTTATATACCCCCTTTTCCTCAGTCTTACAGACATCTTCGATGGTATAGGTAGTTTCGACGATGAAATCCGCCAAGGTCTTCCCTTTGATCGCAACCCTAGATCGATAATATATATCATATTCTCCCAGTTCTACGACCCATTTCATCATTCTCCCCCAAAGACTCGGGCTTTAAGAGTATTTGCCTGATTGGATAATTGGTAAGCACGACTATGGTATGACCCTGGATATACGATCTTAACATTCGAGTTGTATAAACCAATGCCAAGATTAACCGTTCGATAGTTGTATACCTTGTTTTTGGGCTTGCAAGGCTCTGCTAGTGAAGTATATAGGGTGTTGTTGTAGGTCTTTTGCATTTACCAGCATGACACTTATAGCCAGGGAAAACGCTGAGATATAAAGGTACAAGACTTCCCCTTTCTCTGGATTCATCAACGTGGTCGGGGGTTTTGAGGTGTTCTTTCAAAGCTGTGAAGGCTTTTTTTTTGCAATTCTCCATCCATTCAATTTTTTTAGCATTGTGAAGTACATCAAAAAAGGGTAAATGCTTCTCCGCACCCTTCGATAAAAATTGGTTTAGCATGACCTGGCATCCTGTCAATCTTTGGACTTCTTTCACGTTTCGTGGGATTTTCATATTCATCAAGGCTTCCACTTTTTTTGGGTTGACATCAATGTGGCTCTCCGATACCATGAAGCCCAGAAATTTTCCAGTATCAACCCTAATCACACACTTCGATGGATTTAGATTCAAGTTTTCTCCTCGTAACCCCTCAAATAGTTCTCCCAGATCCTGCTAAAACTCATCGTAGGTTATGTTTTTTACTACCATATCATCGACATAAATTTCTAGATTCCGCCCAATTTTCTTTTTAAAGAGAGTATCCACCAACCGTTGGTAAGTGGCCCACTTATTTTTCAACCCAAACGATATTTTCTTATAACAAAAAGTGCCCACATTCGTCACGAACGAGGTCTTCTCCTTGTCCTACTCTACCATTAATATTTGGTGATAACTCTAGTGCGCATAAAAAAAAGGCCAGGATTTGATAACCTATTTTTGCCTCCACTAGCTTATCCACCAAAGGCAGTGGATAGCTATCCTTTGGGCAACATTTGTTTAGATCCGTGAAGTCAATGCACATGCACCACGTCCCATCTAGTTTTGGAACCAGTACTGGGTTGGCTAACCACTGAGGGTATAGTATCTCTTCGATCGCCCCTGCTGTAAGAAGTTTCACCACCTCCAACTTTATTGCATGCGCCCTTTCAGGGGCAAACATTCTCCGTTTCTATTTGACGGGTTTTATCGAAGGGTTAATGTTCAATCTGTGGACTGCCAATTTTGCAGGCACCCCCATTAAATATGAGGTATCCTAAGAGAATACATCGTAGTATTGATCCAAAAAAGCTTCCAATTCCTGTTTCACCATTTCTGGCATCATACGTCCTACTACTACCATCCCCACATCTCGAATGGAGAGTGATTGGGTGTCTGCAGGTCCAGCCATCCCATGTACGGAGGATACACTTCATGATTTTCATGTGCCTTTCACAACCTCACAGTTCCATATTCGAGCTACTGTCTGATCCCCGCGAATGGATGCCACCCCGTTCTCTATTGGAAACTTCATTATTAAATGGTATGGCGACCACACTGCCTGAGCCTGACACATCCAAGGTCTCCCTATCACATTGTAAGAAGAGAATGCATTGATGACTACAAAACTGCAATGCACTGTGACTCCCTTATCTCTATCGGCTACCCTCACATGCAAGGTTATCTCTCCTGTCGGATAGACTGTCATTCCAGTGAAACCTTATAAAGGCGAGGTTAACTTTTTTTCAAGTTCGTTCTCCTAATCCCCAGCTCATCGAAGCAACTCACAAACATGATCTCGACTCCACTTCCATCGTCCACAAACACTCTTTTCACCAGCGTGGTACCAACTATCACCGAAATAACCATAGTCAGCGTGGCGGTTTGGCTTGGAACTGCATCTGCCTCAGAGAACGTGATCTTTTCATCCGATCAAAGCCTCTTTCTCACAGGTTCTCAAGTCGGGATGCTTTGCTACGGTGCTTTCATAACTGCGTTCGAGGATCTTTCCCCAACAACTCCACTAATTACATTGACTACCCTGTGTACAGCAGGATTTCCTTCATTTCTATTTTGGTTTCTACAGGAGGGTTTCGTTGTGGCTCCTCGCGACATTCATGCCGCTGCCTTGGGGGCCATGATCCCCCTGTTTCCAGCACCATAGCTCTTCTTAGGGGGGCCATCTATTTCCTCAGTCATTCCAGTGCTTCGAGTTGTCATCTCGACACAGCTGGCAGAAAGATTCTTTTAAGAGGCCTTCTCTTTCACACCGATCAATTTCCATCCGAATGTGGGTGCATTCATTTGTGCCATGGCCATAGTCTTTGTGGTGGTCGCAAAACTTGTTGATGGTTTCCTAGCCGCGAAGGCTCGATTAGTATCATTCATGAGGGGTGGTGGTTGAAAACTCCTCTGTGGATACTCCATATGTCTGTTAGAAATGGCGCATGGGTGTGTACTTTTCAAATGCTGGTCTCTCTATAGGTCTTTTTCCTCGAGGGTCACTAGGCTTAGACTGCTTGACCATTAATCATTCTTTCTCCTTTTGAATGGCTTCCTCAATCTTAGAATGTTATTCTATAACTTCCTAGAGCTATTGAAGTGTCCAGGGTATTCACAATCAGTTTTATGTACAACTCCATGTCCTTCATTCCCAACAGATATCCCTGAATGATCTCATTTTCTGTGCCTTCGATCACCCCATGTTGTCATTGACATACTTATAATAGAAGGCGGCTATGGTTTTCCCCTGCTTCTATTTCATCTGGTATAGCTCCGTCAATGTTTTGGTGAATTTCTTTTTCTGGAAATACTGACACAGTAGTGCCCCACTAAAATCTCAATATGACTGTAATGAACCCCTTGGTAACTTGTTGAACCACTCCGGGCTTTCCCCCGAAGGTAGCTACCTAATAGCTTGCATGGCAACCTTTCATCGAAGTCTCAAGAATTCATTAATCTAAGAAAATTTTGAATAAACTCTCGTGGATCGGAATCCCTTGAGTAAGTAGGAAGTCCTTTCGGTGGCTTCATGCTCTGAGGCCAGCGAGTCATCGTCATCACCAGACCAAACGGAGATCCTGTTGTCAATCATGTTGGTCCTATCAACCTGTCCAACTCACTGCCCAGGGCAGTTTCAGCTCCACCATACTGGTGCCGCGTGTTTTGGTTGAATCCTCGAAGATCCCCTGGGTGAACGAAGGGCATGGCTCCCTGGCCACGATAATCCATCACGTCAGCCTGGGCTCTACTGGTAAGGTTTGGGACACCTACCTATGACATGACTCCTCGACTCTGCTTGAAGCCTTGGAGAGGGTATATCGGCATCGAGGTAGACATAGGGTAGCTCATATACATATGATCAAGGAAAGAGGGTTGCGGTCTTGGCTGTGCAGCCTTCCTCACATACCTTATATATGGGACTCCGTACATCTGCTTGCCAAAGATAGTACTCTAATTTGTGTTTCAAAGGCTACCAACGAAGTGTTGGTTATCAAAGGTATCACAGTCGTCGACGGATGAGGGATCATCGAAGGGGGTACGACTTGATAACTAGCTGCCACCAACATTTGTCTGATCTTATCGAAGCTCTGTGGCGGTCCCCTAGCTTCTTCCACCATAAGATTCTTCTGGATCCTTGGTTAATAAGCCTCTACATGTGAGTCACCAGAACACTCCATGAGATGGCCATCCATACCTCGCGAACCAAACAATGGCATCGCAATGCCGATTCCAACAGTTGGTTCAATGGTAACCTTCACTTCTTCTGGAGCTTCGGGTAGGGTCCCGGCCTGTGACCCTTTGATCACAAGGTCGGTAGGCCAGGTCCTATCCAAGCTTTAATTGGTGTTGCCGAAGCATCTTGCTTTGCAGTAGGAGGGGTTATTTTCTCCCCCCCCCCTCGATCTATACAAAGATTTAACCTCAACATGCACCAGTCCCTTTGCTCTTTAACCTTTCACTGCACCGGGTTGAAGTCGTCGACATAGACATACTCTACGAGATCCAGATCTAGCCAAACCTCAGGTCTCACTGGGCATGCCAACTTGATGTGTATGTTGACCATCGGCTCAAACCCAATCTTATCAAGTCCAACGCAACCTATGATCTACAAAGGAAAACAGACCCCGGGGAATCCGGGGGGGGGGGATTCTCCTACGATCTAGTCAGCAATTTGTAGAGAGTAAAAGTAGGCAATAGAGTACTACTAAAAATAGAAGACATGTCTTCCTATCTATATTATTTCTAGACTAAATTATTTTTTTGGTCCCCTACAAAGTATCTTTTACTATCTTTTGGTCCCCATGTGCAAAACTGCCCTTAAACGGTACCCAACAAATTCAAAATGATATGTTTTGGTCCCCAAAGGTGAAGACGAGTGGCGGAGAAGATGAGCGGCGGAGAAGACAAGCAGGCGGAGAAGACGGCGGTGAAGATGGCGGAGAAGACGAGCAGGTAGAGAAGACGGCGGAGAAGACGAGCAGGTAGAGAAGACGGCGGAGAAGACGAGCAGGTAGAGAAGACGGCGGTGAAGACGAGCGGCGGAGAAGACGAGCGGCGGAGAAGACGAGCGGCAGAGAAGACGGCGGCGAAGATGAGCGGCGGAGAAGACGGTGGAGAAGACGAGCGGCAGAGAAGACGGTGGAAAAAAAGAAGCAGGCAGAGAAGCGACGCAGAGGTGAAGACGAGTAGCGGAGAAGACGGCGGCGAAGGCGGCGGAGAAGACGAGCAAGCGGAGAAGATGAGCGGCGGAGAAGACGAGCAGGCGGAGAAGATGAGCGGCGGTGGCAGGCGGAAGACAAGCGAAGCAGACGGCGGTTTTTCTTTTTCTTTTTCTTTTATTTTTTAAACCTAGGGGTATAATAGTTATTTTACATATTTTGACCAATTTTACCGTTGACTCTACTTGAAAATCACCTTTGGGGACCAAAACATATCATTTTGAATTTGTTTGGTACCGTTTAAGGGCAGTTTTGCACGTAGGGACCAAAAGATAGTAAAAGATAATTTGTAGGGGACCAAAAAAATAATTTAGTCTTATTTCTAACCCCTAATATCATTGGTCTATGACCTAGCTTCCTTTGTCTTTTAGTGAACAGCCCAATAACAAACCCACTTATGAGTGACTTGAATTTTGGGCCTCTTTCTAGGTTGTGGGAGTATTAGCCCAAATAGGTGTTAATTCTACCATGTCATCATATACATTTCAAGCATAGAAGTACAACCAATTTTTAAAATGATAATTTATAAATTAATCTACAAATTTATTAGTTTTGATAAGGAAAACAAATTTAGTGGAACAGATGAAGATGAAGCATTCCCTCCGTCTTATTAAGTTTGATACATTTTTCATTTTTGTTGCTTGTTAATAATGTTACAGTTCCTTTTATGGTGAAAAGTGAATCGTTTTCAACCACTCATTAAGTTTCTCTTCATTTAATTCTCTATGCACATTTTAACCTGTATAAAAAAAACAACTCTTAAAGATATGGTACTCCCTCTGTCCCAGTTGTATTTGTACATGACCAAAATTATTTTTGACTGTTAATATCTTTACTTGTGCACATTTTAAAAATAGTAATAAAATTGATATTATGAAAATAGATGTTACGATGACTTGAACAAGATTCCACATGATTGTATATTATCTTATATATTACTCGATTTTTACCTTTCAAATTAACTAATTTTGACTAAATGAATAGCGACCGTGCAAACACGGCTGAGACAGGGGGAGCATTAAACATTACAAACTGATGGAGTACTTCTCTCTATTCACATAATTGTAGGCAAGAAAAACTTGAAACGTCACTCATATGAGCCCGTTGACGAAAGCAAAGTCTAAATTAGCGTTATAATCCAGGGACTCTTTTGCAAATTATCTAAACTTCTACTGACCATTGAGCTAACAGATTACAGTTTGCCTCCTCCTTCTTCGTTGCTTGGTGAAAAGTAGTAAAAGGAGTTTAGAGCTGCTATGATTAGGTGGTTGAGAGTTAGGATTCATTCTGTTTTTGGCTATCAAACTGTATTCTCTTCTTATCCATATTCTCATTCTTTCTCATCCAAATATGAGCTTGTACTTTGTTCTTGAATTCTTACAGAAAATCCAATAAACTTGTGTGATTCTTTGTTCTTTACATTCAGATCCTCTCGGATCGTTACAATGAGTTGTATAGAAGAAGGCCCACTGGCCCAGTCAAGCATTTGTTGCATGCGCAAAGCAAATTTTATAGATACAACTACTAAACTATTAGCCACATATCTCTTTTTTAAAATACTAGTGGAGTACCACTGTGTATTGCACGAAATTATTAATTAAAGTATTATGATTAAGTTTGATTTACATTTTGTATCCTACATTTAAATTGAAAATAAATAATTTATTTAAAATTTCAAAGTTTATTCATTTAAGGACAACTATATGAGTTATAAAAGTAAAATAATTAATTTAGTTAGAAACCGTTAAATATTGAATACAATAAAATTAATTATTTTTATAATATTTCATTCCAATTATTTAAAAATTAATTATCTATATGTTGAAAGTCATTTTAAAAGGTTAGCATAATTATATGTATCTCATTGCAATAAATAAAAGTAAATATCAAATGACCTTATTAGTCTCACTAATTATTAAATGTTCTTATTTAACAGTTAATTAGTCTAAAACAAAACTTTGTCATGTATAAATATATAAAATTCGTGAGGGTTCAAGCCCCTCTATCCCCAAATAGACTATTTGACTCCCCCAACTATTTACCTTATATAGGGCATTAAGCACCTATCTTACTAAGAAAGGGGCAAGCCAAAACCTACTACTAAAAAGTGGCTGGCTTTTCATCAGCCATTGCGCCCTTCTCTTTTTCATTTTCAGCAGGATTCTTCAAATATTCTAAAAATTAAGTAGGGGCTAGAACTATAAGTGGCTAGTAAAGTCATGAAATTAAGAAAAAACACGAAGATTCAGACAAAAATGAGTTTGGATGGAACTGAACAAGATTTGGCGAACGAATACAAAAGTCAAAGGGTTTATTATTAAAAAAAAGAAAGGAGGTTTTTCAATAGCCATCGCAGGTATCATTGCTTTTCTTCCATTCCGTCGTCGTCGGAAAAAAGGGATATCGAATATTCGATTCACCAATGAGAGTACATATTTCTTTCAAAAGTATTGTATCATTGTATAAAAAAATCTGAACATTTTGTTATTTCAAATTATGTATTTCTTTGGATTTTCTTCAGTGATATATATATATATAGAACAATGAGATGCTTATGGTTTTAAATTTATCTTTAGAGCTATATATTTGAATAAGTTATGATTGATTATATATAGTAAGGAATTAAAATCAGTACCATATTATAATATTAGTATGTTATTTTTAGAAAACTTGGGTTCAAGTCAGTGTAAATGACTTCAATATCCTCGGTTAACAACGCCACCACACCAAACCACAGAAAGCAAACAATTTATATTATATGGTGTTTGGGATAAAGAATTAAAATTAGTAACATATTATAATATCAGTAAGTTGTTTTTAGACAACTAGGGTTTATGTTAGTTTAAATGATTTCAACATCCCCGGTTGACAACGCCACCACACCAAACCACATAAAGCAAAAAAAATTCTATTATATGGTACTAAGTAATATATTACTAGTATGTTATTTTTAGACAACTTGAGTTTAGGTTAGTCTAAATAACTTCCATGGTGCTTGGGATAAAGAAATAAAATTAGTAACACATTATAATATTAGTATGTTATTTTTGACAGGTTGAGTTTAGGTTATTTTAAATGACTTCAATATCTCCGGTTGACAACACCACCACACCAAACTACGAAAAGCAAACAATTTCTATTATATGGTGTTTGGGAAAAAGAAAAATCAAAATACTTAAACCAGTTGTTATTTGTCACTGAAACATAAATGTATGGAATACCATTTAGATCTATATAAATAATTTTTTTAAAATTGCCTAATTGTTAGATGGGTAGTTTAATATCAAATAATAAAACTTGATTTCATAACTTAATATTTGATTTCATTAATTGCAACGAGATTTTCACAATTATAAAAGAAAATTTACATATACATTGAACTATAAATAATCACAATCTAACCTTAAATTATAAAAATGAGATTTCTCATATATTTTAAAAAGTGTTATTATAAAAAATATACTGTGAAATAATTTGTTAATTTTATCCACTTTCGAATTGTATTTATTTGTTTAAGAAAATAACAGTAGGTCGGACAAATATTAGACCGAATGATAATTGGGATCAGAGTTGCTCCATGGGAATTGCAAAGGTATATACCTGGCAAATTCCGAGACTGAAGGAGAACAACACCATATCCTTCAATCACGTCTACATGGAATAGAATACAACCGCACATCAGCCAGCCAAGAGCCAAAGATGGTGCATCCATCACCAAGAACTGAAAGAAAATAAGTAACATATATAGCACCTAGTCATTCTTTCAACCTTACAAATAAATATCAGTCCTAACAAAGTTGATCAAACAAAAGTAAGAATATATGTCCCATTGTTATTTAGATTCTAAAGAGTAAAACAAACACACCTTTTGGTCACAAACTAAGCTACAAACGAACAAGAGTGAATCCAGAACACAATCAAACACAAACAAAATTTGTAGGCATCTTCAAAACCTTCATCGAGTATCAAAAGTGTATTTGTTTACGTATTCATTCAAGTGTTGATGTGCTTTAGAATACAATACTGGAAGAGCCTCTAAATTACCCGCTCGGCTTATAAGACTGATAGAATTTAAGATATTCACAATAGAGGAGAAGATTGAAGTAGTCAAAAGTTGCAGGAATAAAAACTCATCATGTACAAGAGATTTGTCAAACAACACAATGGTCGACCTCTCATCAAGAAAGTGAGAAACTATCAATAAGTTCTGGAACTCATAACAGCAACCAAAGTTACATCTACATGTGAGAAATTGCTTAAACATTTAGAATTCAGTTCAGTATATCTAAGTTATGACCTTATGATGCATGGTGATATATGCTTGCAAAAATAGAAGCTTATCGTTGGGAGGTTCCATCATCAAATTATGGAAACACAGCTGCCTATGACTTAAATTTCAACAAGGACAAATCTAAAAAAAAACCTATACATAGTCATAAGATGCATCTTAATGTTAGAAGGTTGCTCACCTAACTGCCTCAGATAAACATGAAAATCGAAATATTCCTTCAAGTATAATGTACTTTCAAAGAGAACAAATTCACCATAACAAACTATGTTAAAGAAGAATTGTGAAACATTGGAAGCAAAATTTCAGTGGAAAACTTAGGTTGCTAGATTAACCACTCAAAATCAACAAAAAGGTTGATGCCTCATTAAGAAACTTTCCATAAGATCTGCATCTCGTCACAACAACCAAAGCTACATTTTTATGCAAAAATTTGCTGAAACATTTCACCACCAAGAAGCAAAAAGATGAAACAAATATTCCAAAGATAAGAGAGATAAGAAATTATGCAGAGGAGGAACAGAAACCAACAAAACACTCAGACCAATAAGAAGAAATTCCCTCGGTTCCACATTACAATTTCACAACCAAACACTTGGGAATGAAAACACAATTGAGAGAAGAAAAAAAATGCCAGTAGCATTTTCCAGTAAAACTTCAACTGACTTAAGGAACACTTTAAAGTACCCTGCTCTATCCTGCACTGCAACATTTTTTTTTTTTGCTTCTGATGATTACTCAGCACAAGTCTTACTTATCTTTGCATTTTTATCTGATTAATCACCAGCTTCCATTGAAAGGCTTCTCATTTCCGCAAACTTAAAGCCCTCTCATCCTGGATGAGCTTATAAAAGGGAAAACTCAAAAAACCAAAATTAAACAGGCAAAAACAATTATCGTGGATTCTTGATTCTAAAATGCACAATTTCAATTCAGCACCGAGTAGCTTGTATCACCAAAGTAACAGCTACATTAAACACTCTAGATCATACTGGCACACCATATTATTATTTCTCAAGCTCAAAGCATGCTAAAGAACTTCCCTTAATCAACAGCACCTAAGAAACAATAAACCCCTCTTCTTTTTAAATACTTACTACAATGTGCAAAAAGATATAAAATGTGAAAGCAACCTATCAACTGTCCTATAATTAGAAAATTGATCACATAACCAAACAAAGCAGCCCTAATTTGAAAACGGTCATACTACCTCCATTCAAACATAAGGTTCACACTTTGACTACACAGTTGTCTCAAAAAACGTCTCACGGTTATATGTTTTAATAAGAATTATAAAAAGTTGATATTATAAAAACATGCAATATCCCACGGGATAACAATCTTTCTTACTTAGTACTGTATCAATGAAATGTTCAAGGTCAAAAATAAAATAAAAAAACATTCAGTGCAAGTATATGAATTGATCAAAACATAAAGAACCATTTAACAAAGAAGTTGCTAATGAGAGACTAATCTTCATCCAAAATGTCATCATTTTTCAGAAAAAAAGCCAAAAAGCCATATACCTTAATCCAAAACCTTCTTTTGGGAACGTCTGTACATTGATAATAATTATCTGCAGGAATTACGAGGTTCCTCCTCATCTTTTTGGCGCCTCAAGGGAAAGAACCCACAAGAGCAAATCCTTCTGCAAACAAAAAAAGACCAGATCAAATGTCACCACCAAACACAGAAAAAGGCCTAAAATTTAAGAATTACAGCTAGCTGACCTTCAAATTGGTCAAGAATTTGGGGGGTGTGGCTAGAGTGAGTTAAAGGGTATGTGATTAAAACAAAAAAGGTTGAAAATCAAAGTAAGATTAAAGGAAAGGTTCTGAATTGTCCCGGAATACTGGTAAGACGAGTTATGTTGATGAGTCATTTCCCACAATTCAGCCATCAATTACGGCCATAGGCATGTATAGACTGGATCAAAACGTCATTGTTTCTCACTGCCACCAGTCTACGAAATTGCAACCACATGGCAGTGGGAAGGGTAGAGATGGTATCAGCGAGGCACTGAAATCTCCAGCCTCTGAAAAACGGCGAGATGAAAGAAATAAAAAGAAGTGTTGAAATTAAAATTCTACCCCCGACGACCATTGTGTCAACCATGGGATTGGGAGGATATCTTTTAAAGATTAACAGGAGATGATTTACCAGAAAAGGTGCACAGGAAACAATCGCATGTTTTGAGGACCTCTCTTCCAACTCGCGTGTGTCGACAAGGCCATTTACGGTCTCAAACAGGCTTCGAGAACTTGATTCATTAAGGTTAAACACTATCTTGTCAATCAAGGATTTCGCATTTGTCAGTATGACACCTCACTATTTGTTCATATTTCTTCCACCGTCATTATCTATATCCTTGTCAATGTGGAGGACTTGATTATTACAGGTACGAATGTAGCTCAAATCGAGCAATTCAACAATCAGTTAAATCAAGCCTTTGCCCCTTAAAGATCTTGGCTACCTGCATTATTTTCCTAGGCTTGCAAATCAGCGGAAATTTTGAAGGCCTAACGCTCTCTCAACACAGCTACATTCAGGATGTTTCTAACGTATCAATATGATGTCAGCTGCTCCAATTTCCACCCCGACTGATCCTCAATATCGGCTCACTTGTTAGGGTGATCTAATCATGACCCAAAGCTCTTTCGTCCGGTAGCCAATTCCCCCTAGTACGCCACCATCACCCGCCCAGACATTGCGTTTGTCGTTAACCATGTTTTCCAATTTATGCACTCCTTGACCACTCTTCATTGGCAGGCGGTAAAACGCAGGTACTTGAATGAGCCGCTACACCACTGTCTATGTTTGACACCAATAAAGGCTACATATCTTCTTGCTTATTCAAATGCCGACGGAGTTTCTGACAAAGATGACAAAAGATCACAATATAGTTATGCAATCTTCCATGGCTCCATAAGCGACGCGGTACGGGTGTGTTCAAATTGCCCGACTGACTCGACCAAATCGGGTTGGGTTGGGTTGGGTTAATATCCCATTTAGGTCAAGTGGGTTGGGTCAAAATGGGTCGAATCAGATTTTGACCCAAATCGACCCATTTTACTCGACCCATTTGCAATTTTGCCCTCACTTTCTTGAAAATTTCATTAAAAAATTAGTTTAATACAACATATCTACCATTTATTTACTTCATAAACAAGTTTTACATTCTTGGAAAAAATATATTTACAAAGCTAAACATAATTTTGCAAAACTACGATTAATTATAAATAATATATGAAATATATATTCATAATTATATAAATAAAAATTATTAAAATTATATTTTTTATTTGAAATATCAAAAGTATTTTAACTAATTACAATGAAAATTTTTTTAATTATCTTTATTAAGTGAATAATATATAATTTAATACAATATAATATTTTTATTTTAGTTATATGAAAATAAATTGTAATTTAATTTATTATTTAAATATTTAAAATTTATTTATTTTATTTGAATAAATTATAAAAAAATTAAATATTTTTTATATGACTTTGGTTGATTTTGATTGATTTTGATTGATTTGAGTCGACCCATGACCCAATTTAACCCGACCCAGTTTAACCCAAAACCATGGGAATTTTTACCCGACCTAATCAATTTGACCCAAAATTTTGGATTAATTTGGACTGGAAAGCTGTTTGGAATTAAGGAGTTTGAGCCACAACAACTCAGCTGCAGCGTAAGATAACGATACTCGACTTCCTCACTAGCACGTACCACAACGCATATCATTCTCTAGCTACACTGCAGATGAGTTGTGGCTCACGCTCCTCTCACCCTTCTTTGCTATTGTGTGACTGTGTCAGTGTGGGTGCAATTTTCATGAGCAATAATCCAGTTATTAGTACCGTGTCGAAACATATTGCTCCGAGCTTTCATTTCATCTTGGAACAAGTTGAATCTGGTGCACTCAAGGTTTGTTATGTATCTTCTGTGGATCTATAGCAGATATTTTTACGAAAATACTTCCCAATAATTGGGCCGCTTTACTAAACTGCAAGTTCATCCCTCCTGCGCTTGTTGAGGGCTAACAAATTGATGTTTATGTTACACAATTATTAGAATTCAATTACTCCCTCCGTCCCAGGAAAATCTGTACACTTTCCTTTTTGGGCTGTCCCAGGCAAATCTGCACACTTTTAAAAATTTTCTCATTTGGCAAAGAATTTTATCAGAATTCCCATATTACCCTTACTAGTTTTATCATTTTACATAAAGGTCACTGTTTTAACAACCAAATCAGCCCAATTTAACTTTAACAAACCCAAATCCACTAATCCTAATCCCACTAATTCAATATTTAAAACAACCAATTGCCAACTGCCCATTTCAAATTCTTTCACTTCTCTTTTACTCCACCCAACCGACAAAAGTGGCCAATTAATGAATCTTGGGCAGTGAATTCACATGATTTACTCTCTGAATTTTCAACGCTCTTCATTCATTCTTCATCTCCTCATCTTCTCACATTCTCTCCCTTTACTCCTCAAAGCCCTAGTTCTGATCTGCTCAAATCCGTCCAAAATTTTGGATCGATCTTGTCTTTTTTTGGTCTTATCATCTTCCCCCATCCCCGTTCTTCATTTAGAATGTCGATTTCCACCATTTCTTCCAGTCAATCATGCTGGAGATGATCATTGTATTATGTGTCCGACACCTTTAGTTCGTCTGAGGTGGTTCCCGAGATGGAGGCGGATGATGTGACCTCCATTTGAAGGCCCGACACCATCCTCCGGGAAGCGACAGTGGCAAAGCCTTCTATCAGTTGTCAAAGGTAAGATCTGGCGGTGCTAGACCAACAACCTTAAAAAGTGAGTTCCCGTCGATGCTGGAGACGGAGGGCAATGACTCCAACGACACCCACCATGGGAGCAATGAGATGTTGTATTTGCTATGTCCTTGGATGAGGGAATCTAAGAATGAGAAACGTCGGTGCCGGAAGTGATGAACTTCCTTCTCTCAATTATGAATGCTCGAGAACTTTTTCAGACATCCTTTTCTCATTGACTGTGTTCCTTGTAGTGTATGGAATTTTCTGTCCACTACCATGAATGCCTGTAAAGAGATAAGTGGCTTTACACTTTCTGTATATTGTTTCAGCTGTGTCTTGATTTATACTCTATTTGTGGCTAACTTATTTATTTACTTCTTGAATACTTTAGTTATGGATGTATGGAAAGGGTTGGTTGGGAAAAATGATTCATACTATGTGGGGCGGGGGGGACCCTAGAGCCTCTTATTGTGATGCAAGTTCCAAAAAACTGTTCATGACTGCAAATTAGGTGATTTTGCTCCATCCCTGGCTTGATTTTTTTGATCTGAAGGTCTTTTGGTGCCACTTATATTGTGAATGTTTGGCCTTGTGTTGATGTTATGCCTGTGTCATTTAGTTTCATCTTCCCTTCTTGTATGGCTTGTTTATGCTCGGTATTTGTGCTTCCCTGTCTTATGGTGAACCTGTGCTCCCCCGTCAGTTGCTTGTGTGCTCAGTATTTGTGTGCTCAGTATGCATCTTCCCTGATTAGTATGCATCTTCCATGATTAGTGGCTGAACTTGATTAGTGGATTTTGTGTACTCATTATTTGTGTTGCACTATTTTGTGGGTTTTTCTATAAGTGTACCTGATCAGTATGCATCTTCCCTCTTTTATGGGTGAACCTGATCAGTATGCATCTTCCCTTTTTTATGGGTGAACCTGATCAGTATGCATCTTCCCTCTGTAGTATGCATCTTCCCTGATTAGTGGCTGAAACTGATCAGTGGATTTTGTGTGCTCATTATTTGTGCTTCACTGTTTTTGTTACGTTTTTCTGTTTAACAAGTGGCTGAACCAGATCAGTGGATTTTGTGTGTTCATTGTTTATGGCTGAACTGTTTTTGTGGGTTTTTCTGTTTGAAAAGTATGCATCTCCCCCTAGATCATTGATGCATTAGTGTTGTGTCATGCATTTTCGTAAAAATGAAAACATGATAATAGAGGCATAAACATACAGCTTTAAAAAAAAGGTAAATGACATTAACAATAATGTGCATTTATCCGGGGTTGGTCTCGGAACATCTTATTCACACCAAAAGTGGGATGTTCGTGGCTTACAAAATTTGCCAATTAACCAACCCCCAAAATGGTTTACACTTGTGTACTCACGGTCTATAATCTAGGGCATGCATCAATGGTATGATGGTTTCATCCAGTGTCCTCTTGTTGATTAGATGTCCAATGTTGCTCCTCACCACCTCTTCATCTACCTGCAGTAACCTTGGTAGAGTCCAATTCCTTATGTGCATGTCCTTGTTCATGTGTGGCATATTGTACTTGTTTGATCCACGTTCTTTATGTATCTCTATCATTGATTGCTGATGAGTGAAAAACACTTTGTTCAAAGTGAACGCATCTTCCCTTTCATATGCTGATTGCACTGCTTCAATTAGTTGCCCCGCATTTTCTGATGCTCGTTCTTGCTGTAAGCTCTGAATTGAGTTTAAGAAAAACCCAAGTCAAGTATGTTGCAATCAGGTGAATTTGCTAGTTGACTAACTAGTTTCATATAGAAGCCGTCCATTTCTGCTATTGCCCTAAAATCTGGATCATGATTGGAAATATGTGTCTTTGCATTATCTTGTTGAATGTGGATGAACTTGCCTAGTAAATGTGTTGGCCACCTTGCTTTGATTGCTGGAATTACTTCTTGTATCATCTTGGCTCTTGTCACATCTTTTGTGATCCTTGGTATTGGCACATTTTCCACTGTCCCTGCTAGCCTTTTTTTGTTGTTATTGATTGCAACTTGATCTTGCACAAATGGAAATATGCCTAGTTTCCCATAAAAAAGTAGTTCACTATCTTCCCCCCAAATTGGCCTACTTACTGCACACATGAACATCAATTTCGGTATATGGGACTTGTGTTTACATGTTCAGTAAGGCTCTTGTTCATCTAGGGCTAGTAGGTACCTAACAATGGGTTGACTCAAATAGAACCATTTTTCATCTATGTGAATAACATGGTCCATGGACCTGAATCTAAGATCTGGATCTAACTTTTCTAAAACAAACCACATACGAGATACCTTATTATGTTCGGTGAGGGCAGGTTTGATGTTATTTGTATGACTTCTTATTACCTTGGCTATGACGGCACTTTGAACGCTGCTCTTCCCTATGCGTAATGCTTTGGTTTTACCCCTTATGGTTCTTCTTTCTATTGCAGGCAACAGTCTCAAAGCATAAATATCAATGCTTTTCTTATTTTTTGGAGGATGCCCCATCATCCGATAACGCATGTCCAGTGAGACTCCGGCTGCCATTTGAGCTCTAGTTAGTGCCCAGATTGTGCTGACAGTATGAATGTTGCAATCGAACATAGCTGCTGCCTCTTCCCTTTTTTAGTGCTGGATCTTTCCATTTTTGTGGTGCTCTAACAAAAACTCTGCTATGTGCCGCCTCTCTACATTAGTTAGATTCTTGACCTGCATTGTCCCGCAGAAAAGAAAAACCTGGTGATGATGGGAAGATGCACAAATGAGTGCAACCAGCACTTACGGGGCTCGGGACGGCTCGATGACTTGTGATATTATACTTGAGGGTTCCCCTAAAAACTCAAACTTTTATGGGTTTGGGGTTTTGGCATGAAATTGAATGTTTACAAAACTTTTTTTCTTCATTTTTAGTTCATCAATGGTAGTAGGGATGAATGTATTTATAGGAAATGTGTTCTGAATTTTTTAGAATTTTAGCACTGTATGAACAGTACTCATCTGTGCATTTTTGGCTCCTTCCCAGCTCTTTAATTTGGTGGGAAGGCACCCAATTAAAGAAAGGAGGGGGGGATTTACCTCCTGATTTACATTAGAGCAGTACTTTATTTTTTATTAAGCCTCATCAAGTGGGCTGACTGACAAGGTGGGGCCTAGGGAAAATTTTGCGAAAAGAATGCTCTCTGTGCATGTACCCTTTGGACAGAGGGAGTAGAATAGTTCAATATTCATTTTCTACCTTTATGATAGTGTTAAAGATAGTGCTACGTTCATTTTCTAGCTTTACGAAAGTAGTAAAATTAGGACCTAACTTTTTGGGCAAATCTAAATATAGGTTAGGTAATTCCTAAATACATGTAAACTTAATGAAGGATAACTATATTATGCATGTTACCTGCATTTAGGAGTTTTGGACCTACATTTAGGAAATATTTTCAACTATTTAATTTTAGTTCTAAACAAATTCTAATTCTTAAAATATTCCAATATAATCTCAATTAAGTTTTTCAACTACCCAAAAGAGATCACCTCCACTTTGGTTGAAATCAGACGGATTCAGAGTACATGGTTGTGACATGGAAGCTCTTCAACTCCTCATCTGGTGTACTATATAAAAGGAATACTTGAAAATGACACGCTTGTGTCAACTGTCATCAGGGGCATAGTGGTCATTTCCCAACAAGGCCGAACGTTTGCCCTTCTATGTGCTCTCAAGTGGTCGCCCAAAATGACGTCGTTTTGGGCACCACTTTTGTCCTCTTGTGAATCCCATTTGTCAAAAGTTGCAGCGCCTCCATGAGGGCCAGCATGTGCTGCCAGGTGGCCGATGAAAATGACTAGCCCTCGAAGGGGTGGAGTCTTCAGCCCTCGAAGGGGTGGATCTTCAGCCCTCGAAGGGGTGGAGCTTCAGCCCTCGAAGTGGTGAGTCTTCCGCCCTCGAAGGGGTGGAGCTTCAACCCTTGAAGGGGTGAGACTTTAGCCTTCTAAGGGGTGGATCTTCAGCCCTCGAAGGGATGACTTCAGCCCTCAAAGGGGGTGGATCTTCAGTCCTCGAAGGGGTGAGACATCAGCCCTCGAAGGGGTGAGACTTCAGCCCTCGAAGGGGTGGATTGTCAACCCTCGAATGGGTTGAACTTCAGCCCTCGAAGGGGTGGATCTTCAGCCCTCGAAGGGGTGGATCTTCAGCCCTCAAAGGGATGAGACTTCAGCCCTCGAAGGGGTGAGACTTCATCCCTCTAAGGGGTGGGACTTCAGCCCTCGAAGAGGTGAGACTTCATCCCTCGAAGGGGTGAGACTTCAGCCCTTGATGGGGTGAGACTTCAGCCCTCGAAGGGGTAAGACTTCAGCCCTCGAAGGGGTAAGACTTCAGTCCTCGATGGGGTGAATATTCAACCCTCGAAAGGGTGAATATTTAGCCCTCAAAGGAGTGGATCTTCAGCCCTTGAAGGGGTGGATTCTTCAGCCCTCGAAGGGGTGAGACTTGAGCCCTCGAAGGGGTGAGACTCCAGCCCTCGAAGGGGTGAGACTTCAGCCCTCGAGGGGGTGAGACTTCAGCCCTCGATGGGGTGGATCTTCAGCCCTCGAATGGGTGGATCTTCAGCCCTCTAATGGGTGGGTCTTCATTCCTCGAAGGGGTGGGTCTTCAGCCCTCGAAGGGGTGAGTCTTCAGCCCCCGAAGGGGTGGATCTTCATCCCTCAAAGGGGTGGATCTTCTGCCCTCGAAGGGGTGGATCTTCTGCCCTCGAAGGGGTGGAGTCTTTTGCCCTCGAAGGGGTGGAATCTTTAGTCCTCGAAGGGGTGGAGTCTTCAGCCCTCGAAGGGGTGAGATTCAGCCCTCGAAGGGGTGAGATTCAGCCCTCGAAGGGGTGAGATTCAGCCCTCGAAGGGGTGAGATTCAGCCCTCGAAGGGGTGTATCTTCAGCCCTCAAAGGGGTGGATCTTCAGCCTCGAAGGGATGGATCTTCAGCCCTTGAAGGGGTGAAGTCTTCAGCTCTCAAAGGGGTGGATCTTCAGCCCTTGTAGGAGTGGATCTTCAACCCTCGAAGGGGTGGATTCTTCAGTCCTCGAAGGGGTGGATTCTTCAGTCCTCAAAGGGGTGGATTCTTCAGCCCTCGAAGGGATCTAGCTCTCAGCCCTTGAAGGGGTGGATTCTTCAGTCCTCAAAGGGGTGTATTCTTCAGCCCTCGAAGGGATCCAGCTCTCAGCCCTCGAATGGGTGAAGTCTTCAGCCCTTGAAGGGGTGGAGTCTTCAGTCCTCGAAGGGGTCCAGCTTTGAGCCCTCGAAGGGATGGAGTCTTCATTCCTCGAAGGAATGGAGGTACCCATTCGAGATGTGAACTTCCACCTGGAGAACCTTCACATCTCGAATCAATACCTCCCGAACCCCTCCTCTTTAACCTTCTCTACCTGAACCTTCACCTCTCACCATCTCCACGCTTCAATTACATGTATAATTGGTACATTTATAGCTTCAATTACATGTATAATTGGTACATTTATAGATTCAATTACATGTATAATTGGTACATTTATAGCTTCAATTACAACTCTTTTAACATTCCTACACAATTTCTTTAATTTGTTATCAAGCTCACCGCGCAACGCGCGGTGCAGCCATACTAGTCATTCCAAACGGAATGGAACTTCCTGGTTTTCAATAAATAATAAATCAATCCATCTCTGTAGAACCTCGGAAAATAAATTATGTCAATCATTTTCGGTGTTTCTGCAAGATAAGGCAGAGACGTCGGCCACCCAACATATAGACAATACCCATCCAAACAGGGCCGTCCCGAAGCGGACCATGCTATTGCACCAGGCCCTATATTTTAAGGGGTCCACAAATATTATATTTACCTATTATGTATTAGGTTTTTTCATAAATTATTTTGTTCTTTGAAATGCATAAATGAGTTAAAGACCCAAAAAGTGAGTTGAGCCTATTTTAATCCATTTTGGGCCATTTTCATATTTTAACATTACATTCAATCAATTTTTATTTAAAAATTCAGAAAATCATAACTCTTTTGGGCCTTTTCTTAGGGCTATTCTTAAGCGAACATATGGACAATGTTTCACCATAAAATATTACCCTTCTCCTCCTTACTTTTTTGAAGAAACCCTAGCATGTATCAATCACTTGTTTTTACCTTTTTTGGGACAAGATAGGTTAAATGCATTAGCACTATTGAGCATAGAAAAAAATATTTTGAAAACCATTGACGTTGATGATATAGTTGATGGTTTTGCCTTTAAAAGTGCAAGAAATGAGTCATTTAAAATAAAGTGCAGGTACAACAATTTTGTGAATGAGTCTCCAGGCTTTGTCCCCATTTTTGTGAGTATTTTTTACACATTGATTACTTCTTCTTTTTTAACAGCCATAATTTTTCATTTGATGTATCAAAGAAAAAATTATTCTTTATGTGCAAAGAATGAGCAAAATAAGTGAGAACCGGTGCACAATTTGTCTACCTGGATCATACAACATATGATCAATGTTTTCGTACTATTACGTTAGAATATAATTCAAACAATGAAATATTTTTTAGGATATTGGTTTATGCCCCCCATATTTTGTATCATTTTCAACATTTTAATAAAAACAAAACAGGCATTGGGTGAACATCCTAGCATTGCACTTAAATAGGTTCCAATCTCCAATAAATATATTATTATTATTATATTTATAAAAGAGCCCAAAAAAAATTTCTCGCATGTGGCCATCAAATACATTGGACCGTACATCGTCCAAAAAAATATATTGGACTGTACATATGTTCAATATTCTTGAAATGAATGGTTTTTTTATTGAGCTATATTGATGCGAAAATTGTATGCCGATATTGATCGAATTGTCTACTCGAATTATTAAAGCATGATATATGATTGCTTATATGATTGTAGTGAAAATTTCCATGCGATCAAGAATTTGCATAATATTGCATGTCGTAGTAAATTTTGGAAAAAAAATGTATGCCATTTAATTGTTGCCTTATGTTAATATGAAAATTGCATGCCTCTGTATATGCTAATGTATAAGGCCTAATTTTGAAGTTGCAAACGAAATTCGTTTGAAATTGAACTGCTTGTGTAGCTCGGTCTTGTGCATGCCTAGATGAATTATGCATGATTGCTACTGCAAGTACTCAAAATTATGCACTAAAATGCATTAGAGTTGAAAATTGCATTGGAGTTGCGAGAAAAAGGAAGACATATGCATGCCTTATTATGAAATTGCTTGCTACATATACTCACATCGAACTCATGGTGTATGTGTTTTTTCATGGTCAACTTGCAACAATTTGCATGCCAATTCTGCATGTTTATATGGTATGTTCTTAATTGATTCGAAATTGCAATGCATGCGTATTTGCAAAGAATTTGCATGCGGTATGCTTTATAATTTCATATTTGAAATTGCATGCAAAATTCATTGGATTTTGGTTATTTATAGCAAAATCATATCGAGCAATTTGTTTTGTACATTGATTTGAAATATTTTGTAAAATATTTCTATGCTATATGAGATGTGTACAAATATTTAACGATGAATAATTTTTTGTATGTGCACATTGGTGAATCCGAGTATACACGGTGGTATCTCTTATGGAAGAGAAATTTGGCATGGAGTTAAAGCAAGATTTATTCCTTGGTGACATAAAAGAGTTAAAGGAGTTGACTTTTGGTCAGGTCGCAAACTGAGATATACAAATGTGCTGCTCTTGATTAATGACTTTTATATGCTCGGCCTAGAATCTCAGGCGATAAGATGTTAAACTTTATTTGCACAAATATGAAGTCTCTCAGTGAGAGTGTAATATGTCCGTGCATGAATGAAGTATGTGACATTGGGTTACTTGATCCATGATGAACTTCTTTTGATTTAGGGGTTTGGTTTAACTGCATATACGAAAATTTTTAGATTTATGTTGTGTCTAAAATTGTGTTATGCTTTTATATGCTATGATTATATTAATTGTTTGGGAAAATGACCTGTTGATGCAATGAAATGTTTGACAAGGCTTGTCCCAATAATTGGCTATCTTGATTGATCGCTTACGAGCATATGGCTCACGAGTGACAATTGTTAGATTGCACGGATAGAGCATATGAGCTCAAAGTTTGACACATTCTGGTTATTTTGTATGACCTGGAAAATGTGAACGTGAAGACATTAGTTACGACTATGTCGAGGGTATTGGTTCTTGTGAACCATGGTATAAACCCTAAAGCATGAGTTATCATGAGAGGGAAAATCTCAAGAATTTGGTTGAAAAAACTAAGAATCCCGAGAATGGGAATCCCGAGACTTTTGGCCAAATTTCCTGATTTATGGTTGAAAAATCTAAGAATTCTGAGATAGGGAATCCCAAGGCATTTGGTCAATTCTCTAGATTTTTTGTTGGAAAGCCTTAGAATTCTGAGATAAGGAATCCTAAGACATTTGGTTTAGAAACCCCAAGACACAAGGTTTTTGATAAACTTAACACGTGTGGGGATGTTTAATAAAATCAACCCAATGTGGGGGGTAGACGAAAACCTGAAAATTCAACAACCATATGAACTTTGATAGGTTTGAGGGACGAGTCATTGAGTTCAGAGGGATATGTGTAGAAATGAGATCAAGGCTTTGGCCGGTGGTGATGCACCGATTCGATGAGGGAGGGACGGTGGTAGAGGTGGCATAGTGGTGGTGGGCTGGAAGATGGTGGTGGAATGGTGGCGGCGAAGCAGTGGAGGGACAGTCTGGTGGTGGTGTTCAGTGGCTCGGGGTGGTGGGTGGGGGGACATTTTTGTCTTTGAAATTTTTGCTTTAGGCTGAAAGGGCCTTTTGATCATTTTTTATCGGTTAATGGGCAGAAATGGCCAGTGAATGTTGAAATATAGGCTTTAGGGTTATATTTGCACTTTCGTTAAGTAGTTATGGTTATATTTGCACTAAAAATTATCTCAAAGTTATATCTGCGCTTTCTCAATTATATAGGTTATATTTGTATAGTTCCCTAATATGTATTTGAATGTGAATATATAAAAATATATAATTTAAAAAATATATAATTTAGTATATAATTTAACAAATACAGTGTATAATTAGATTATGGACATGTCACCTGCGAGAAGACTCACTATTAATAAATAGTCCTGACCTTTGTTAAAAAAAATAAAAAAAATCCCGACAAAATGTAGTCCGGCCACATCAAAATGATGTTGTTCTCATGTTTTTAAGGGGTATATGCTTTCATCTCCAATCAAATCGCAATATTTGGTGAAGAGACCAGCATGAAGTCAATTTCATATTATAAAACTTTTGAATATTTAACAAAAGTCATTTTCATGAGATTCCAACGTGTATTCTCATTGTTTATTTTAGGGTCGATGCATTAATTTCTATTAAAATTTAAAAAAAAAAACGCGTTAAGATGATTACAGGAGAGAACAAAGTTTAATGAAATGATGGAAATGGTTCATTTTTTTAAATTGAAGAATATGTGATAAGTTTTAAAAAATATACTACCTCTATTTCATTGGATGTGGCACACTAATCTTATGTGCTTAGATTTGAGTGAATGAAATGTGGGGATGAAAATGAATTTAGAAAGAAAAAAAAGTAGAATGAGTTGATGAAAATTAAGGAATCTTACCAAAAATGCAAAGCATGCCAAATTCACAAAAACAACCAAAAAAGGAAAGTGTACCACATCCAACGAAACAAATGGGTATATATATTAGAGAAAAGTGCAAATATAACCCTATGTAATTGAAGAAAGTGCAAATATAACCCTGTGCTATTCAAAAGTGCAAATATAACCCTGTATATTTAGGTTATGTGCAAATATAACCTTTTTAGCCGGTTTGAGGCCGGAATACAATGAAATGACCGATTTGCCCCAGACATTTTTTAATAAAAAAACTGAAAAAAACTCCATTTCTCAAATGAAAATATTACCCCAATGATAATAAGGGCAAAATTGTCCTTCCAGGTCAAGGGTTCTGCCATAAGGGTATTTTAGTCATTACAAGTTGGTCAACGGCCAGATTCTGATAGTCAACGTCGGGATCATGGCCGAAGGGTTATATTTGCACTTTCATTCAACAGTCAGGGTTATATTTGCACTAAAAAATAACTGAGGGTTATATTTGCACTTTCCTCAACATATAGGGTTATATCTGCATATTACCCTATATATTAAAATAAAACGTGTGTCAATTTTTTTAAAATAAAATAGTGGGAGTGTATTTATACTAGAGTGAGTTTTCTGATAGACAGTCTGTCCATAAGCTTATGGAAAGTCCACGTATTTTTTATCGTATACACTATATTTGTTAAAGAGTGAAATGCGTTTTTAACCCTATGTTTTGGTCGAAAGTGCATAAATGACCTTGTCAAATATGAAAGTACAAAAATAACCCTGGATTTTGTTGACCATAATGTCAATGGTTAAATTGGCCAGAAATATATGAAAAAACTATTATACCCCTGCTAATTTTAAAAAAAACAATTAAAGAAGAGACAAATATATCCTCCCCTCTCCCATCTTCAAGCCGCCTCCACACCCTACCCTAACAGACTTCAAAACGGAGCCTCCATACTCTCCCATCTTTTGAAATTGAATTCGAATCGGAGGCGCAACGGTAGCCAATGGGTAGCCATCACCGAATCTGTGGAAATGGTGGTGGAACCTCCTATGTTTATGTTTTTAGGCTTATCTTCCTCCTTAACTAGCGGCGACGAAGGAGAGGTGAATCAGATATCTTCTCCTCCCTGGTGCAGTGGGCTTCTCCGCTCCGGGAACGGGCTCCAGAGTAGCAGAAGCACTAGTGGCCTCTTTCTCGAGATGTTGCTTCAGGTTCAGGGCTCCGACGTCAACCGAGTCTCTGCCGGCAGCCCATCTCTTCTTTCTTGGTGGATTAAGTGAAAAACAAGAACTCGACGATGGAGTACTAGCGGGGCTTGCGTTAAGCGGTGGTGGCGCACTTGCAGGGCTTGGGTTAGGGTTACGAAGGTGGTGAGGTTGCGTAAGTGATCGGCGACGGTGACGATTGTCAGCTATGGTGCTCAGGTTTGTCTAGCGAAATATGCGTAGGTTTGTCTCTTAATTGTCTTTTGAGAATCCTGAGAATCCTGCACCAGAATTAATCGTTTGTAATCATTTTGTAATCGTTTGAGAATCCTGAATTAACAGTAATGTTTGTATCTGTATAAAATATGATGGAAGTGGGAAGGTCTTACTGTGCGGTAATAGCAGTTATCTGTTGTCTGTTAAGGAAAAATGGGCGGCGTTAGTGGTCCAGCGGTGGCGCTGATGATCCGGTGGCGGCGCTAGTGGTGGCAGGTGTGAAGAAGAAGAAGAACCCTAGGGGTATCTTTGTCTTTACATTTTTTGTTTTGAGTAGGTCTCTTGACAGGCGGCATGTCCATAAGCTTATAGACAAATCACTTATTCCTGACCTTACACACTGCATTTGTTAGATTATATACAAAATTTAAAATTTTTAAAATGTTTTTTATATCATATATTTTTATATTTTCACCTTCAAATATATATTTTTACTTGTTTTAACTTATAAAATAAAATATTTAAATTTTATAAAAAATTACAACATTTAAGGTAAAAGCCCTTGTGGGCTGTCCATGAGCTTATGGAAAGGTCGCATTTCCTGATACTTTTTTGTCCATGAGCTTAAGAATAGGGGTATTTTTGTCTTTTATTAAATTGCCAACTTTTGAATTTGTTCGGTCAATGTCAGAATAGTGTAAATTGGGTAAATTGCACAATTTGATCAAAAGATAGGGTTAGTTATGCACTTTTAGATTATACAAGGTTATATCTACATTTTCTCAGTTTAATAGGGTCATTTTTGCACTTTTCCCTATGTTAAATTACATAGTAGATTTTTTTAAAAAAATTAAAAAATTTATATTATATATTTTCACATCAAATACACATTTCCACTTATTTTAACTATTAAAATACAATATTTAAATTTTATTCAAAAAAATTACAATGTTTAAGGTAAAAAAGTACATTGGACTATCCATAAGCTTATGGACAGTCCATATATTTTTCACCGTACTAAATTTAGGAATTTAAAAATATTTTTTATATTATATATTTTCACATTTTCACATTCAATACACATTATTAATTGTTTTAACTTCTAAAATAAAATATTTAAATTTTATTTTAAAAAATTATAATATTTAAGGTAAAAACTACAGTGGACCATCCACAGGCTCATGGACAGACCGTCTTTCCTAAGAATTTCTGTTTTTACTAATCTATTACTTTGACTTTTTGAATTTAAATGCATGTCATTTTAACTATAGGCAAAGTCTTGGGAAAGACGGTCTTCCCATGGGATTATGGAAAGATGGGGTTTAATTAGAATAATAAAAGGTAAAGGTCTAAGTTGCAATATTAAAAATTTATTATGCAACATGTAGTATTATTAAAGTTTATAACACGATTCATAAAAACCAAAAATTTTATCTTCATTTCTCTAATTTACACTTTAAACCTTGGTTTTTCCATAACTTATGGAAAGACCGTCTTTCAAGAGACGGACTCTTAACTATAAAGTTACTTTGATATAAAAATTAAAACAATGTCTGCAAGATTTTGTTAGCTTGTGACACGTTTTTTTTTTTAAATTATTTTAATTATACATTTAAAAATATTAATAGCCAAATTCCTTTGCTTTTAGCTTTTAAGGTTATAGTGAAAATTATCTGGTTACTATATAAAAAAATACTTGGAAACGGCACACTTGTGTCAACCGTCGTCAGGAGCATAGTGGTCATTTCCAGGGTAAGCCGAATGTGTGCCCCAGACTGTGCTTTGAAGTTGCCACCCAAAACAACGTCGTTTTGGGCACCACTTTTGTCATTTTGTGCATCCCATTTGTCAAAAGTTGTGGCGCCTCCATGTGCGGCCACATGTGCTGCCAGATGGCCAACCAAAATGACCTCGTTTTGGGCACCCATTCGAGGGGTACCTACTCAAGAGGTACCCATTTGTGATGTGAGCTTCCATGTGGAGGGGTTCGATAGGATGGGTTCGAGAGGTACCCATTCGAGGTATGAACTTTCAGGTGGAGGGGTTCGATTGGATGGGTTCGAGCGGTACCCATTCGAGATGTGAATTTTTAGTTGGATGGGTTTGACTGGATGGGTTCGAGTGATGGCCTTCGAGGGGTTGTACTTCTGTCCTCGAAGGGATGGAGTCTTCTGTCCTCGAAGGGAGGGGTTCCATTGGACATGTTCGAGAGGTACCCATTCGAGAGGTGATTCTTGAGGTGGAGAGGTTCCATTCGATCCATTCGAGAGGTACCTATTTGAGACGTACCAATTCGAGAGGAACTCATTCGAGAAGTTAAGTTTCAGATGGAGGGGTTCGATTGGATGGGTACGAGAGGTACCCATTCGAGATGTGAACTTCCAGGTGGAGGGTTCGAGACAATCACGATTCAAGTCATGGATACTTAGCGTGCGTGTGCCAATGGCTCGACAGGTCAAAGACTCAAGAGGTAGATGGGGGATCCTCGAAGGGGTGATTCTTGGCTCGAAGGGATGGAATCTTCTATCCTCGAAGGGGTCAGCTCTCAGCCCTTGAAGGGATAGAGGTTTCTGTCCTCGAAGGAGTCAAGATCTCAGCCCTCGAAGGGATGGAGTCTTCTGTCCTCGAAGAGGTCAAGTTCTAGGCCATCGAATGAATGGAGGCTTCTATCCTCGAAGGAGTCGAGCTATCTGCCTTCGAAGGGATGGAGTCTTCTGGCCTCAAGGGGTTGAGTACTCAGCCCTCGAAGGGATGGAGTCTTCTGTCCTCGAAGGGGTTGAGTTCTCAGCTCTCGAGGGGATGGAGTCTTTCATCCTCAAAGGGGTCAAGGTCTCGACCCTCGAAGGGATGGAGTCATCTCTCCTCGAAGGGAGGGGTTCCATTCGATCCTCGAAGGGATGGAGCCTTCTGGCCCTCGAAGGGATGGAGCCTTCTGTCCTCGAAGAGAGGGTTCCATTGGGCATGTTCGAGAGGTACCCATTCGAGAGGTGACGTTTGAGGTGGAGGGGTTCCATTCGAGGGGTACCTATTCGAGACGTACCAATTTGAGAGGAACCCATTCGAGAAGTTAAGTTTCAGATAGAGGGGTTCGATTGGATGGGTTAGAGAGGTACCCATTCGAGATGTGAACTTCCAGGTGGAGGGGTTCGAGAAATTGAGGATTCGAGTGATGGATAGTTAGCGTGTGTGTGCCAATGGCTCGACAGGTCGAAGTCTCGAGGGGTAGATGGGGGATCCTCGAAGGGGTGGTTCTTGGGCTCGAAGGGATGAAATCTCATGTCTTTGAAGGGGTCAAGTTCTACGCCATCGAAGGGATGGAGGCTTCTGTTCTCGAAGGAGTCGAGATCTCAGCCCTCAAAGGGATGGAGTCTTCTGTCCACGAAGGGGTCGAGCTCTCGGCCCTCGAGGGGATGGAGTCTTCTATCCTCGAATGGAGGGGTTCCATTGGACATGTTCGAGAGGTACTCATTCGAGAGGTGATGTTTGAGGTGGAGGGGTTCCATTCGATCCATTCTAGAGGTACCCATTCGAGATGTACCGATTCGAGAGGAACCCATTCGAGAAGTTAAGTTTTAGATGGATGGGTTCGATTGGATGGGTTCGATTGGATGGGTTCGAGAGGTACCTATTCGAGATGTGAATTTCCAGGTGGAGGGGTTCGAGACATTTAGGATTCGAGTGATGGATACATAGCTACGTGTACCATTGGTTCGACAGGTCAAAGTCTCGAGGGGTAGATGGGGGATCCTCGAAGGGGTGGTTCTCGGCCTCTAAGGGATGAAATCTTCTGTCCTCAAAGAGGTCAATTTCTATACCCTCGAAGGGATGGAGGCTTCTGTCCTCGAAGGAGTCGAGATCTCAGCCCTCGAAGGGATGGAGTCTTTTGTCCTCGAAGGGGTCGAGTTCTAGGCCCTCGAAGGGATGAAGACTTCTGGCCTCGAAGGGGTCGAGTTCTAGGCCCTCGAAGGGATGGAGTCTTCTTCCCTCTAAGGGGTTGAGTTCTCGACCCTCGGGGGGATGGAGTCTTTCATCCTCGAAGGGGTCGAGGTATCGGCCCTCGAAGGGATGGAGTCTTCTGTCCTCGGAGGGAGGGGTTCCACTGTACATGTTCGAGAGGTACCCATTCCAGAGGTGATGTTTGATGTGGATGGGTTCCATTCGATCCATTCGAGAGGTACCTATTCAAGCCACACCGATTCGAGAGAAACCCATTCGAGAAGTTAAGTTTCAGATTGAGGGGTTCGATTGGATGGGTTTGAGAGGTACCCATTCGAGATTTGAACTTCCAGGTGGAGGGGTTCGAGACATTCAGGATTCGAGTGATGGATACTTAGCGTGCGTGTGCCAATGGCTTGATAGGTCGAAGTCTCGAGGGGTAGATGGGGGATCCTCGAAGGGGTGGTTCTTGGCCTCGAAGGGATGGAGTCTGCTGTCCTCGAAGGGGTCGAGTTCTAGGCCCTCGAAGGTATGTAGTCTTCTGTCCTCGAAGGTGTTGAGTTCTAGGCCCTCGAATGGATGGATGCTTCTGTCCTCGAAGGAGTCGAGGTCTCTGTCCTCGAAGGGATGGAGTTTTTGGTCCTCAAAGGGGTCGAGTTCTAGGCCCTCAAAGGGATGAAGGATAAAGTCCTTAAAGGGGTCGAGTTCTCGGCACTCGAGGGGATGAAGTCTTTCATCCTCGAAGGGGTCGAGGTCTTGGCCATCAAAGGGATGGAGTCTTCTCTCCTTGAAGGGGTCAAGGTCTCGACCTTCGAAGGGATGGAGTATTCTGGCCTCGAAGGGATGAAGGCTTCTTTCCTCGAGGGGGTCGAGTTCTAGGTCCTCAAAGGGATGAAGTCTTCTAGCCTCGAGGGGTTGTGCTTCTGTCCTTGAAAGGATAGAGTCTTCTGGCCTCAAAGGGATGGAGTCTTCTGTCCTCGATGGGAGGGGTTCCATTGAACATGTTTGAGAGGTAACCATTCGAGAGGTGATGCTTGAGGTGGAGGGGTTCCATTCGATCCATTCTAGAGATACCTATTCGAGATGTACCCATTTGAGAGGAACCCATTCGAGAAGTTAAGTTTCAGATGGATGGGTTTGATTCGATGGGTTCGAGAGGTATCCATTTGAGATTTTAACTTCCAGGTGGAGCGGTTTGAGACATTGAGAATTCGAGTGACGGATATTTAGCGTGCGTATGCCTATGGCTCGACAGGTTGAAAACTCAAGGGGTAGATTGGAGATCCTCGAAGGGGTGGTTCTCGGCCTCGAAGGGATGGAATCTTCTGTCCTCAAAGGGGTCGAGTTCTAGGCCCTCGAAGGTATGGAGTCTTCTGTCCTCGAAGGAGTCAAGATCTCGGCCCTCGAGGGGATGGAGTCTTTGTCCTCGAATGGGTCGAGTTCTAGGCTTTCGAATGGTTGGAGGCTTCTGGCCTCGAAGGAGTCAATCTCTCGGCCCTCGAAGGGATGGAGTCTTCTATCCTCGAAGGGATGGAGTCTTCTTTCCTCGAAGGGATGTAGTCTTATTCCTCGAAGGGGTCGATGTCTCGGCCCTCGAAGGGATGTAGTATTCTCTCCTCGAAGGGGTCGACGTCTTGGCCCTCGAAGGGATGGAGTCTTCTTTCCTCAAAGGGAGGGGTTCTATTGCACATGTTCGAGAGGTACCCATTCGAGAGGTATTTTTGGGTTGGAGGGGTCCATTTGATCCATTCGAGAGGTACCTATTCGAGCCGCACCGATTCGAGAGGAACTAATTTGAGAAGTTAAGTTTCAGATGGATGGGTTTGAGAGGTACCCATTCGAGATGTAAACTTCCAGGTGGAGGGGTTTGAGACATTTAGGATTCGAGTGATGGCTACTTAGCGTGCGTGTGCCAATGGCTCGACAGGTCGAACTCTCGAGGGGTAGATGGGGGGATCCTCGAAGTGGTAGTTCTCAACCTCGAAGGGATGAAATCTTCAGTCCTTGAAGGGGTCGAGTTCTACGCCCTCGAAGGGATTGAGGCTTCAGTCCTCGAAGGAGTCGAGATCTCAGCCCTCGAAGGGATGGAGTCTTCTGTCCTCGGAGGGAAGGGTTCCATTGGACATGTTCGAGAGGTACCCATTCGAGAGGTAATGTTTGAGGAGGAGGGGTTCCATTCGATCCCTTCTAGAGGTACCTATTCGAGACGTACCGATTAGAGAGGAGCCCATTCGAGAAGTTAAGTTTCAGATGGAGGGGTTCGATTGGATAGGTTTGAGAGGTACCCATTCGAGATGTGAACTTCCAGGTGGAGGCGTTCAAGACATTCAGGATTCGAGTGAGGGATACTTAGTGTGCGTGTGCCAATGGCTCGACAGGTCGAAGCCTCGAGGGGTAGATGGGGGATCCTCGAAGGGGTAGTTCTTGGCCTCGAAGGGATGACATTTTCTGTCCTTGAACGGGTCGAGTTCTATGGCTTTGAAGGGATGGAGGCTTCTGTCCTCGAAGGAGTCAAGATCTCAGCGCTCGAAGGGATGGAGTCTTCTGTCCTCGAAGGGGCTGAGGTCTCGGCCCTCGATGGGATGGAGTCTTCTGTCCTCGGAGGGAGGGGTTCCATTGGACATGTTCGAGTGGTACCCATTCGAGAGGTGATGTTTGAGGTAGAGGGGTTCCATTCAATCAATTCTATAGGAACATATTCAAGACGTACCAATTCAAGAGGAACCCATTTGAGAAGTTAATTTTTAGATAGAGGGGTTCGATTGGATGGGTTCGAGAGGTACTCATTCGAGATGTGAACTTTCAGGTGGAGGGGTTTGAGACATTCAGGATTCAAGTGATAGATACTTAGCGTTCATGTGTCATGGCTCTACAGGTCGAATTCTTGAGGGGTAGATGGGGGATCCTCGAAGGGGTGGTTCTCGGCCTTGACGGGATGAAATCTCCTGTCCTTGAAGGGGTCGAGTTCTATGCTCTCAAAGGGATGGAGGCTTCTGTCCTCGAAGGAGTCGAGATCTCAGCCCTCGAAAGGGATGGAGTCTTCTGTCCTCGAAGGGGTTGAGGTCTCAACCCTCAAAGGGATGGAGTCTTTTGTCCTTAAAGGGAGGGGCTCCATTGGACATGTTCAAGAGGTAGCCATTCAGGAGGTGATGTTTGAGGTGGAGGGGTTCCATTCGATCCATTCTAGAGGTACCTATTCGAGACGTACCGATTTGAGAGGAACCCATTCGAGAAGTTAAGTTTCAGATGGAGGGGTTCGATTGTATGGGTTCGAGAGGTACCCATTCGAGATGTGAACTTCCAGGTGGAGGGGTTCGAGACATTTAGAATTCAAGTGGTGGATACTCAGCGTGTATGTGCCAATGGCTCGATGGGTCGAAGTCTTGAGGGGTAGATGGGGGATCCTCGAAGGGGTGGTTCTCGACCTCGCAGGTATGAAATCGTCTGTCCTTGAAGGGGTCGAGTTCTACGCCCTCGAAGGGATGGAGGCTTCTGTCCTCGAAGGAGTCAAGATCTCAACCCTCAAAGGGATGAAGTCTTCTGTCCTCGAAGGGGTCGAGGTCTCGGCCCTCGATGGGATGGTGTCTTCTATCCTCAGAGGTAGGGGTTCCATTGGACATGTTCGAGAGGTTCCCATTCAAGAGGTGATGTTTGAGGTGGAGTGGTTCCATTTGATCCATTCTAGAGGTACCTATTCGAGACGTACTGACAACATGACTTATCTAGAATCAATTATAATCTAATCAAAAATATAATTTACTCTAACAACCCCTCTCAAGCGAAGCGTCGGATGTTCAGCGACGCAAAGCTTGGTCCGGAAGAACTCAAAGGGGGGACGAGAAAGTCCTTTGGTGAAGATGTCCTCAATTTAAAGACCAGTGGAGACATGTGCAACACGCAGCTTGCCAGAGGCCACCAACTCATGAACAAAATGTTATTCGATATCAATATGTCCGACCCGCTTATGAGCAACCTGATTTTGAGCCAAGAAAATGGCACTACTATTGTCACATAACAGCAATGGAGAGCTCAAAAGTGGAAGATGAAGGTCGCGAAGCAAATGAGTCAATCGGATCATCTCTGAGGCAGTGTTGGCAAGAGCTCGATGCTCGGACTCAGTGCTAGATCGAGAGACGGTAGGTTGTTTTTTGGCACTCCAAGAAACAATATTTCCACCAAGAAAGATTGCATATCCATACATAGATCGATGAGTCTTAAGATAACGAGCCCAATCAGCATCCGAATATCCCAAGACCTCAGGAGTACTGGCCGAGCAAAAAGTGAGGCCAAAATGGAGAGTGCCTCTGACGTAGTGAAGAATCTGAGTGACTGTGGCATAATGGTCAGTACGAGGATCCTGAAGAAACTGACTGACTGTGTTGACCACAAATGCAAGTTCAGGACGAGTAATCATCAGATTCTGGAGGGCACCAACAAGAGATCGATATAACGTCGGATTCTGAAATGAAGGACTGGTGGAGCTGGGTAACTGCGAACCAGGAACAAAAGGGGTAGAGACCGGGACCGCATCGGACATACCTACACGGGTGAGAATATCCCGAGCATACTAAGCTTGACCGAGAAGCTGACCCGAGGACGTGGGTGATACTTCTAAGCCAAGAAAGTAATGAAGAGCACCCAAATCCTTAATAGAAAACTTCCGATCCGATCAATAAACTTTCAAAGAAGCTCAGAGGTATTGCCTGTGAGAATAATATCATCAACATAGACCAGGAGATAGAGCAAGGACGAGGCTCGAGAGAGAGAACAAACAGGGAAGTGTCGGCAGAACTACACTGAAACTCGAGTTGAGATAAATAGGTGCTGAACCGCTGGAACTATGCTCGAGGTGCTTTCTTTAGGCCATAAATGGCCTTTCGCAAGCGTCAGACATAAGCAGGATGAAGAGAGTCCTTGTAACCAACTGGTTGCACCAAATAGACTGGAGTATCAAGAATACCGTTCAAGAAGGCGTTCTTGACATCCAACTGATGAAGAGGCCAGGACCGCATAGTGGCAATGGCAAGAACGGTTCGGAGAGTGGAAGCCTTGACAGGTATGATCAAAATTAAACCCCGGAATTTGAGAGAACCCTTGCGCAACAAGGCGAGCTTTGTGATGATCAACCATACCATTAGGACGATACTTCAATCGATAATTGGAGCCAACAACGTTGACACCAGAAGGACGTGGAATGAGGTCCCAAGTATGCTGTCCTCGTAAGGCAGCAATCTCCTCATTCATCGCAGTAACCCAAGACGGGTCCTTCAACGCCAAATGGTAATCCGTGGGCTCGGACTAAGTGAGAAGGGTAGCAAGTAGGCCATGAGCCACAAGACCAGAATAGTCTCAACGCGGAACAGCCCCAGTGGAAGATAGAGTGGCCATGGGATGAATACGAAGTTGGATGAGAAGGAACTGGAGAGGGCACCAAGGACTGAATATCAGAGGTGGCCGAAGATGATACAGCAGAGGAAGGAGAGCTGGCCACCGGTGACTGGGATGGGGTGGACAGGTAAACAGTCGGTGGAGCAGAGTCCGTCGAGCAAAGAGAGTCATGCATAGAAAAAGATTGTTCAGAGGACGAGAGGGGCAGACCAGAGCTGTCGTAAGCGTCCAGAAAAATAGAAACATCCAAAGTCTAGAGAGCAGAGCCAGTTGCTGAGGTCGAAGACGAGGCAAAAGGAAAATAGCCTTCATCGAAGCGTGCATGACGAGTGACATAAATCTTGCCAGTAGCAGGATCAAGGCAATGAAAGCCCTTATAATGACAGCTGTAACCGATGAAAACACAAGGAATGCTTCGTGGAGATAACTTGTGAGGGGTCATAGGACAAACATAAGGAAATACTCGACAACCAAAGGGATGGAAGTTCGAGTAGGTCGGATCACGATGATAAAGAAGTCCATACGGAGAAGTCCCTTGTAACACCGGAGTTGGAAGCCAATTTATGGTGTAAATAGCAGAAGCAAAAGCATCATCCCATCTCAACAGGGGCAGATGGGAATGAAAGAGCATAGTAAGTCTCATTTCGGCAACACATTTGTGCTTACGCTCAGCCCGACCATTTTGTTGCGGGGTGTAAGAACACGACACTTGATGATGAATGCCTTTGGAGGCAAAATAGGAGCGTAAGCGCGTATTTAAGAACTAAGTGCCTCTATCACTCTGAAAAACCTTAATTTTGGACGTAAATTGATTCTCAACTAAGGCCTCAAACTGCAAGTAAGTGTTGAAAAACTTGGATTTTCGATGCAAGGGAAAAAACCATGTAAAGCGAGAATAATCATCCATAAACAAGGCATAATAAGAAAAACCATTTTAAGAAAAAATTGGGGAAGGCCCCCACAAATCACAATGAATCAAATCCAGGATGTGCGCAGCATGCTTATTATTCTCAACAAAAGCTAACCGCTGCCCCTTTGCCATAATACATGGAGCGCAAGTATGCGGTTTGGGTAATAAAGAAGAAACAGACAAGATACTAGACTTCTGTAAACCCGAGATGATAGAGGCTGGAACATGCCCCAGCCGAGCAAGCCAAAGCTCAAAAGATGCTCGTCCAGTATTATGCTGCAAGAAGGAAACGAGTGTTGCGCCACCCTTGTCCAAAACGTATAAGTCGTCTTCACTGTGGCCTTTGCCCACGACTTCCTTGGAAGCTTTGTTCTGAATCACAAAGTTTCAATCATCAAAAGTAACAAAGACATTTAAATCCCTGGTCAGTTTACTAATGGACAGTAAATTCATAGTGATGGCACGTACAACCAGAACATCAGACAGTGTCAAAGAATCAGAAATCCGAGAAGCACCAATATGAGAAATTGGAACGGCCATTACCAACAAAAACATAGGAATTACCAGAGTAAGGTGTGACACTGTCAAGTCCAGACGTAGAAGATGTCATATAACTGGTGGCACCAAAATCAATGTACCAGTCGGATGCGCGAGAGTGTGGCTCTATCTGTAGTGAAGCTTGAAAATTATCAGCCAAGTGCGAGGGATCAGAACGATGAGTCTGTGCTAACATCTTGTAACAGGTAGCCGTATAATGGCCCGGACGACCACACCAGGTACAATGGGGACGGCCGCATCCAGAATTGGCCCCAGCCGGGAACTGACCAGGACCAGTGCCAAAATGACCACTAGAACAACCACCTCGAGGACACGAGAACCCCATGCGCCGCCACCCCTGGTTGGCGCGTGATCCCAAGAATGCCCGACAGAAGACTGTTCACCTGTAGAGAATGCCACCGGACCAGAAGTAGGTATCGAATTGCCTTGAAGGTTTTTCAAAAATGCCTCATGATTCTTGGCGCGAGCCAAAACATCAGCATAAAGTGGGGTAGGGGAAGAATTAATCAGAGGAGCAGAAAAATCCTTGAACTCAAACCCGAGAGCAGTTAAAAACCAGATGATATGATCATCATTAGAAATAGGAGAACCCATAAGGGATAACTGCTCAAAAATAAGTTCATGAACAGTACCACTCTTACGTATACCATGGGCATCAGCTCGAAGACGAAGAATGGTGGAAGTGTTGTTAGTCTAAAAAGTGGTGCAAAAACTGCCCCAAATATTTTTTGGCAGTCACACACAAGGCCGGAAGTTTGGAGAGGGCCTTAGGAGAAAAAGAGGAGAACAGTAGGCTACAAACCCTCTGATCTTCATCCATCTAGAGATCATAAGCATCCTTTTCCATATTGTAAGCCGCCTGAGCAGCCGTACGATCAGGGGGAGGAGCACGAAGGGCGGTGGCAAAGGAGGAAGCCGTTGAATTAACCGTCGGCAGAGTAGGAAGAGAAGGGTGTGGAATCGATCCATCGAGATATCCGAAAAGCCTCTGAGGGCGAAGAACGTATTCAATCTGGCATTTCCAGAGAAGAAAATTGGTCTTATTGAGTTTAATTTGTAGCATCTGGAGAAGAGTATTAAACGATAAATTTTCACTGGCCATGATGAGAACGGAAAAAGGAGTTCGTCCGCTAGAGAAAGAAGGAGCAGCAAGGGCCGGAAAAAAGAAGGTTTTAGAAGGTAAATCAGAACACTGCTCTGATACCATAACAAGATGTATTTTGCGTAAGTAATATTGTATTGCTGACAGGAATATATAGAGTACAGTAAGGTGATTGAATATGAGTAGAACTCTAGTTTAGTCAACATGACTTATCTAGAATCAATTATAATCTAATCAGAAATATGATTTACTCTAACAGGTACCGATTCGAGAGGAACCCATTCGAGAAGTTAAGTTTCATATGGAGGGGTTCGATTGGATGGGTTCGAGAGGTACCCATTCGAGATGTAAACTTCCAGGTGGAGGGGTTCGAGATATTCAGGATTCAAGTGATGGATGCTTAGCATGCGTGTGCCAATGGCTCGACGGGTTGAAGTCTCAAGGGGTAGATGGGGGATCATCGAAGGGGTGGTTCTCGGCCTCGAAGGGATGAAATCTTCTGCACTCGAAGGGGTCGAGTTCTAAGCCCTCACAGGGATGGAGGCTTCTGTCCTCGAAGGAGTCGAGATCTCAGCCCTCGAAGGGATGGAGTCTTCTGTCCTCGAATGGGTCGAGGTCTCGGCCCTCAAAGGGATGGAGTCTTTCATCCTCGAAGGGGTTGAGTTCTCGCCCCTTGAAGAGATGGAGTCTTCTGTCCTCGAAGGGGCTGATGTCTCGGTCATCAAAGGGATGGAGTCTTCTCTCCTCGAAAGGGTCGAGGTCTTGGCCCTCGAAGGGATGGAGTCTTCTGTCCTCGGAGGGAGGGGTTCCATTGGACATGCTCAAGAGGTACCCAATAGAGAGGTGATGTTTGAGGTGGAGGGGTTCCATTCGATCCATTCGAGAGGTACCTATTTGAGCCGCACCGATTCGAGAGGAACCGATTCGAGAAGTTAAGTTTCAAATGGATGGGTTCGTGATGTGAACCTCTAGGTGGAGGGGTTCGAGACATTCAGGATTCGAGTGATGGATACTTAACGTGCGTGTTCCAATGCTTGACAGGTCAAAGTCTCGAGGGGTAGATGGGGGATCCTCGAAGGGGTGGTTCTCGGCCTCGAAGGGATGCAATCTTCTGTCCTCGAAGGGGTCGAGTTCTAAGGCCTCAAAGGGATGGAGGCTTCTGTCCTCGAAGGAGACGGGATTTTAGCACTCGAAGGGATGGAGTCTTCTGTCCTCGGATAGAGGGGTTCCATTGGACATGTTCGAGAGGTACCCATTCGAGAGGTGATGTTTGAGGTGAAGGGGTTCCATTCGATCTATTCTAGAGGTACCTATTCGAGATGTACCGATTCGGGAGGAACCCATTCGAGAAGTTAAGTTTCAGATGAAGGGGTTCGATTGGATGGTTTCGAGAGGTACCCATTCGAGATGTGAACTTCCCGGTGGAGGGGTTCGAAACATTCAGGATTTGAGTGATGGATACTTAGCGTGTTGTGCCAATGGCTCGAAAGGTCAAAGTATCGAGGGGTAGATGGGGGATCCTCGAAGGGGTGGTTCTCGGCCTCGAAGGGATGAAATCTTCTGTCCTCGAAGGGGTTGAGTTCTACGCCTTCAAAGGGATAGAGGATTTTGTCCTCGAAGGAGTCAAGATCTCAGCCCTCGAAGGGATGGAGTATTTTGTCCTCGAACAGTCGAGGTCTCGGCCCTCGAAGGGATGGAGTCTTCTGTCCTCAGAGGGAGGGGTTCCATTGGATGTGTATGAGAGGTACCCATTCGAGAGGTGACGTTTGAGGTGTAGGGGTTCCATTCGATCCATTCTAGAGGTACCTATTCGAGACGTACCGATTCGAGAGGAACCCATTCGAGAAGTTAAGTTTCAGATGGAGGGGTTCAATTGGATGGGTTCGAGAGGTACCCATTCGAGATGTGAACTTCCAGGTGGAGGGGTTCGAGACATTCAGGATTCAATTAATGGATACTTAGCGTGCATGTGCCAATGGCTCGATAGGTCGAAGTCACGAGGGGTAGATGGGGGATCCTCGAAGGGGTGGTTCTCGGCCTCAAAGGGGTGAAATCTTCTGTCCTCGAAGGGGTCGAGTTCTACGCCCTTGAAGGGATGGAGGCTTCTTTCCTCGAAGGAGTCAAGATTGTTAGAGTAAATCATATCTCTGATTAGATTATAATTGATTCTTGATAAGTCATGTTGACTAAGCTAGAGTTCTACTCATATTCTATCACCCTATTTTACTCTATATATTCCTGTCAGCAATACAATATCACTTACGCAAAATACATCTTGTCATGGTATCAGAGCAGTGTTCTGATTTACCTTCTATAACCTAAAAAAATTTCTAACCACTGCTGCTCCTTCTTCCGATCTATTCATGGCCAGTGAAAATTTATCGTTTAATACTCTTCCCCAGATGCTACAAATTAAACTCAATAAGACCAATTTTCTTCTCTGGAAATGCCAAATTAAATACGTTCTTTGCCTTCTGAGGCTTTTCGGATATCTCGATGGATCGATTCCACGCCCTCCCCTTCCCACTCTGCCGATGGTTAATTCAATGGCTTCCTCCTTTTCCACCACCCTTCGTGCTCCTCCCCTTGATCGTACGGCTGCTCAGGTGGCTTACAATATGGCCAAGGATGCTTATGATCTCTGGATGGATGAAGATCAGAGGGTTTGTAGCCTACTATTCTCCTCTCTTTTTCCTGAGGCCCTCTCCAAACTTCCGGCCACGTGTGTGACTGTCAAGGATATCTGGGACAGTGTTTGCACCACTTTTTAGACCAGTAGCACTTCCACCATTCTTTGTCTTCGAGCTGATGCCCATGGTATACGTAAGAGTAGTACTGTTCATGAACTTCACTTACAATTTAAAGACATTTTTGAGCAGTTATCCCTTATGGGTTCTCCTGTTTCTAATGATGATCAAATCATATGGTTTTTAACTGCTCTCGGGTCTGAGTTCAAGGATTTTTCTGCTCCTCTGATTAATTTTTCCCCTACCCCGCTTAATGCTGATGTTTTGTCTCGCGCCAAGAATCATGAGGCATTTTTTAAAAATCTTTAAGGTAATTCGATACCTGCTTCTGTTCCGGTGGCATTCTCTGCAGGTGAACAGTTTTCTGTCGGGAGTTCTTGGGATCACGTGCCAGCCAAGGGTGGCGGCGCACGGGGTTCTTGTGCCCCTCGAGGTGGTCATTCTGGTGGTCGCAGAGGCGGTCGTTTTGACGCTGGTCCTGGTCAGTTCACGACTGGGGCCAATTCTGGACGTGGTCATCCCCATTGTACCTGGTGTGGTCGTCCAGGCCATTATACGGCTACCTGTTACAAGATGTTAGCACAGACTCATCATTCTGATCCCTCGCACCTGGCTGACAATTTTCAAGCTTCACTACAGATAGAGTCACACTCTCGCGCATCCGACTGGTACATTGATTTTGGTGCCACCAATCATATGGCATCTTCTGTGTCTGGACTTGACAGTGTCGCACCTTACTCTAGTAATTCCTATGTTTATGTTGGTAATGGTGCCTCTGTTCCAATTTCTCATATTGGTGATTCTCCTATTTCTAATTCTTTGACACTGTCTGATGTTCTGGTTGTACTTGCCATCACTAAGAATTTACTCTCCATTAGTAAAATGACCAGGGATTTAAATGTCTTTGTTACTTTTGATGATCGAAACTTTGTGATTCAGAACAAATTTTCCAAGGAAGTCGTGGGCAAGGGCCACAGTGAAGTCTGCCTGTACGTTTTGGACAAGGGTGGCACAACACTCATTTCCTTCTTGCAGCAGAATACTGGACGGGCATCTTTTGAGCTTTGGCATGCTCGGCCGGCCATGTTCCAGCCTCTATCATCTCTGGTTTACAGAAGTCTGGTCTCTTGTCTGTTTCTTCTTTATTACCCAAACCGCATACTTGCGCTTCATGTGTTATGGCAAAGGGGCAGCAGTTAGCTTTTGTTGAGAATAATAAGCGTGTTGCGCACATCTTGGATTTGATTCATTGTGATTTATGGGGGCCTTCCCCAATTTTGTCTTCAAATAGTTTTTCTTATTATGCCTTGTTTGTGGATGATTATTCTCGCTTTACATAGTTTTTCCCTTGCGTAAAAAATTGAGTTTTTTTACACTTACTTGCAGTTCGAGGCCTTAGTTGAGAATTAATTTACGTCCAAAATTAAGGTTTTTCAGAGTGACGGTGGCACTGAGTTCTTAAATACACGCTTACGCTCCCATTTTGCCTCCAAAGGCATTCATCATCAAGTTTCATGTCCTTACACCCCGCAGCAAAATGGTCGAGCCGAGCGTAAGCACAGACATGTTGTCGAAATGGGACTTACTATGTTCTTTCATTCCCATCTTCCCCTATCGATATGGGATGATGCCTTTGCTACTACGGTTTACACCATGAATTGGCTTCCAACTCTAGTGTTACAAGGGACTTCTCCATATAGACTTCTTTATCATCGTGATCCGACCTACTCGAACTTCCATCCCTTTGGTTTTCAAGTATTTCCATATGTTTGTCCTATGGGCCCTCACAAGTTATCTCCACGAAACATTCCTTGTGTTTTCATCGGTTACAACTGTCATTATAAGGGTTTTCGTTGCCTTGATCCTGCCACTGGTAAGATTTTTGTCACTCGTCATGCACGCTTTGATGAAGGATGTTTTCCTTTTACCTCGTCTTCGACCTCGGAAACTGGTTCTGCTCTATCAACTTTGGACAATTCTATTTTTCTGGACGTTGATGGCAGCTCTGGTTGCCCCTCTCGACCTCTGACCAATCGTCTCCTATGCCTGGCTCTTTTTGCTCGATGGACTCTGTTCCGCCAACTGTTAACCTGTCTACCCCATCCCAGTCACCGATGGCTAGCTCTGCTCCCTCTGCTGCATTATCTTCGGCCACCTCTGATATTCAGTCCCTGGCACCCTCTCCGGTTCCTTCTTCTTCGGCTTCGTCTTTGTGGCGTTGTATTCATCCCATGGCCACTCAATCTTCCGCTGGGTCTGTTCCGCATCGAGACTATTCTGATCTTGTGGCTCATGGCTTACTTGCTGCCCTTCTACCTCTGTCAGATCCCATAGATTACCGTTCGGCATTGAAGGAACCATCTTGGGTTGTTGCAATGAATGAGGAGATTGCTGCCTTACGGGAACAGCATACTTGGGACCTCATTCCACGTCATTTTGGTGTCAACGTTGTTGGCTCCAAATGGGTTTATCGACAAAAGTATTGTCCTTATGGTACGGTTGATCGTCACAAAGCTTGCCTTGTTGCGCAAGTTCTCTCAGATTCCGGGGTTTGATTTTGATCATACCTTTAGTCCGATTGTCAAGACTTCCACTGTCTGAACCGTTCTTGCCATTACCACTATGCGATCATAGCCTCTTCATCAATTGGATGTTAAAAATGCCTTCTTGAATGGTATTCTTGATACTCCGGTCTATATGGCGCAACCGGTTGGTTACAAGTACTCTCTTCATCCTGATTATGTCTGTCGCTTGCGAAAGGCCATTTATGGCCTTAAGCAAGCACCTCAAGCATGGTTCCAGCAGTTCAGTACCTATTTATCTCAACTCGGGTTTCAGTGTAATTCTGCCGACACTTCCCTGTTTGTTCTCTCTCGAGGCTCGTCCTTGCTCTATCTCCTGGTCTATGTTGATGATATTATTCTCATAGGAAATGACTCTGAGCTTCTTCAAAAGTTTATTGATCGGACCTATCGGGAGTTTCTATTAAGGATTTGGGTGCTCTTCATTACTTTCTTGGCTTAGAAGTATCACCCACGCCCTCGGGTCTGCTTCTCGGTCAAGCTAAGTATGCTCGAGATATTCTCACTCGTGCAGGTATGACCGATGCGGTCTTGGTCTCTACTCCTTTCATTCCTAGTTCGCAGTTACACAGCTCCACCAGTCCACCATTTCAGAATCCGACGTTGTATCGATCTCTTGTTGGTGCCCTCCAGTATCTGACGATTACTCATCCTGATCTGGCATTTGCGGTCAACACAGTCAGTCAGTTTCTTCAGGATCCTCGTACTGACCATTATATCGCAGTCACTCGGATTGTTCGCTACGTCAGAGGCACTCTCCATTTTGGCATCACTTTTCGCTCGGCCAGTACTCCTGAGGTCTTGGGATATTCGGATGCTGATTGGGATCGTTGTCTTGAGACTCACCGATCTACGTATGGATATGTGATGTGCCCATTTTATATGGTTATATTAGTACTTTTAGGATTCACTTTTGTATACTTTTGTGCTCTAAATGTGAAATTTTACCTTGAAATTCTCTAAGGAGGTTTAAAAGTGACTTTTACGCTTTTATAACTTTTCTAGAGAATTTTGTGTGACAAGGCAATTTGTTTGAAGACTTTGAAAAATTTGAAGACTTTGAAGAATACCTTTGAAGATTTGAATATTTGAAGACTTGTATTTGAGCTTTTGAAGAATTGAAGAAGTGAAGAGAATGATATGAAACAAAAAGAGGAAAGACATCAAGCTGCTGGAAATGAGTCCGTCGCGACCTCGCCACGAGCCCGTCGCGACTCGCGATGGACGAAAGGCCAGAAATTCCTCTTGCTTTTAGTACTATAAATACTCACCTTATCCTCTCCTCTTCAAGAAGCGTTTGCCTCCTTCTTCCTCCTGCATTTTCTGGGCTAAAAACCCTAGTTTTTCCTTCTTTCTTTTCTTAGTTTTTGTAGGTTAATTATTTCTTTTAGTTTTCTAGCTTAGTTTTATCTTGGGAGCAAAGGATTGAAGCTTCCATTTCTATGTAGTAAGAACTATATATATATAGATAGTGCTTTTGCTATTGTGTATTTATTGAGCTTTGAATGTGAATTGTTAATGGCATTGGTATTGTTTGAAGCTTGAGTATATGAATTGCTTGTATGATTACTTGTTAGGGGTGGGAGAAAGTAGCTAATTCTTCCCTCTTTTAATGTGGAATCCAAGAGCATGAGTTAGAGCTTCTTAAATTATGTTGGTGTGTTGATAATTGCTAGATGAATTGATGATGCCGAACTCGCCGTCATGTTTGTTTTAGGTAGAAAATGAGAGAGGTCTATGAATGTCGATCGTTCTTGACTAATCTTGTGTAAATGCATGAATTGGTTAAATGCTTAGACACGGTGTAGTGTTTATAAGTGTTACCAAGCTTGTTGATCCTTCGTGCTAAATGCCATCGATGGGATACTCTTAGTGATAAGGAAGTCATTGGTGAGGTTTGACAAGAGATGTCGAATTCACTCTTGCAAACTACTATCTAAGAAGGATGGAAGATTTATCTTCACAACAAGTAGTTGAAGTAGTGAATAGATTGTTTTGCTCATTCTTGAAGCCTTTGTTATTTAGCATTCATGTGTTCTTAATACTATGTTTCACTTCATTTATGTCATGGGTTGTTTGAGAATAGGAAGTTTTTGTATGACTTAATTGTTAGGGAGTTAGGAAAGTGACGAATTCCTTAGCTCCTTTGCATGAAAATCTAAGAACATGAACTTAGAAATTCTTGTGCATAATGTGTTGTGACTCTTGCTAGATAAGTATGTTAATGTGGTTTGTTCTCATATTTATCCTATAGATGCAATGAAAGGTTGAACCTTTAATGTGGTTTGTTCTAGGTTTAGCCTAATGAATACTATGTTTGGTTAAATGGCTATGTCTTTGGTAGAAGGCTTGTCGTTGTCAAATCTATGGTCCTTCGTTTATAATGCCGTTGATGAAATACCCCTATAGTCATTTTTTGTCTAGGGTGATCATCAACGAGGTTTGCAAATGGTCATTGTTTGTCTTTGCAAACTACTCTTAAGAAGGAATGAATGTTGATCTTCCATTGGCATTCCCCATAGGTAACAAATGTGATAGGATAAGTGAATGGTTCAATGATCTACATTTGGTTTAGAAGGGAATATCAATTGCCCCCAAGGCTTTATCTTTTGTAGTTTTAAAACTCTTTTTCTTAGTTTTGTGTGATGATTAGCATAGTTACTTAACCTTGCTAGTTATCTTGTCTTTTAATTTTCATAGCTTAGGAAAACCAACCAACCAAACCCCCCCCCCATTTACATGCTTTTATATGTATGTGTATAGCCTAATATCAACCATTTATGCTCAAACGCTTAAGAAAATCCCCCTTCTTTGTGGACGACCCCAACTTGTCGCTATCTGCTTAGTTGTAGATAGTAAGCAAAAAGGGATTATAAATATTAACTTTGAGAGGCACAGCGACGACCTCCCAATATGCAGTCTTTCTTGGTGTAAATCTTGTTTCTTAGAGTGCCAAGAAGCAACCTACCGTCTCTCGATCCAGCACTGAGTCCGAGTATTGAGCTCTTGCCAACACTGCCTCGGAGATGGTTTGGTTGACTCATTTGCATCGCGACCTTCGTCTTTCACTTTCGAGCTCTCCGTTGCTGTTATGTGACAACAGTAGTGCCATTTTCTTGGCTCAAAATTTGGTTGCTCATAAGCGGGCCAAGCATATTGATATCGACTATCATTTTGTTCGTGAGTTGGTGGCATATAGCAAGCTGCGTGTTCCACATGTCTCCACTGGTCTTCAAATTGCTGAAATCTTCACCAAATGACTTTCTCGTCCCCTCTTTGAGTTCTTCCGGTCCAAGCTTTACGTCACTGAACATCCGACACTTCGCTTGAGGGGGGTGTTAGAGTAAATTATATCTCTGATTAGATTATAATTGATTCTAGATAAGTCATGTTGACTAAGCTAGAGTTCTACTCATATTATATCACCTTATTGTACTCTATATATTCTTGTCAGCAATACAATATCACTTACACAAAATACATCTTGTATAAGATCTCAGCCTTTGAAAGGATGGAGTCTTCTATCCTCGAAGGGGTCGAGGTCTCGGCCCTCGAAGAGATAGATTCTTCTCTCTTTGAAGGGGTCGAGGTCTCGGCCATCGAAGGGACAGAGTCTTCTGTCCTTGGAGGGAGGTGTTCCATTGGACATGTTTGAGAGGTACCCATTCGAGAGGTGATGTTTGAGGTGGAGGGGTTCCATTTGATCCATTCGAGAGGTACCTATTCAAACCGCACCAATTCGAGAGGAACCCATTCGAGAAGTTAAGTTTCAGATGGATGGGTTCGATTCGATGGGTTCGAGAGGTACCCATTCGAGATGTAAACATCCAGGTGGAGGGTTCGAGACATTCAGGATTCGAGTGATGGATACTTAGCGTGCGTGTGCCAATGGCTCGATAGGTAGAAGACTCGAGGGGTAGATGGGGATCCTTGAAGGGGTGGTTCTCGGCCTCGAAGGGATGAAATCTTCTGTCCTCGAAGGGGTCGAGTTCTATGCCCTCGAAGGGATAGAGGCTTCTGTCCTCGAAGGGATAGAGGCTTCTGTCCTCGAAGGAGTCAAGATCTCAGCCCTCGAAGAGATGGAGTCTTCTGTCCTCGAAGGGGTCGAGGTCTCTGCCCTCGAAGGGATGGAGTCTTTCATCCTCAAATACAGGGGTTTCATTGGACATGTTTGAGAGGTACCCATTCAAGAGGTGATGTTTGAGGTGGGGGGATTCCATTCGATCCATTCTAGAGGTACATATTCGAGATGTATCAATTCGAGAGGAACCCATTCGAGAAGTTAATTTTCAGATAGAGGGGTTCGATTGGATGGGTTCGAGAGGTACCCATTCGAGATGTGAACTTCCAGGTGGAGGAGTTCGAGACATTTAGGATTCGAGTGATGAATACTTAGCGTGCATGTGCCAATGGCTCGACAGGTCGAAGTCTCGAGGGGTAGATGGGGGATCCTCGAAAGGGTGGTTCTCAGCCTCGAAGGGATGAAATCTTCTATCCTCAAAGGGGTCGAGTTCTACTCCCTCAAAGGGATGGAGGCTTCTATCCTCGGAGGAGTCGAGATCTGAGCCCTCGAAAGGATGGAGTCTTCTGTCCTCGAAGAGGTCGAGGTCCCAGTCCTCGAAGGGATGGAGTCTTCTGTCCTCGGAGGGAGGGGTTCCATTGGACATGTTTGAGAGGTACCCATTCGAGAGGTGATGTTTAAGGTGGAGGGGTTCCATTCGATCCATTCTAGAGGTACCTATTTGAGATGTACTGATTCGAGAGGAACCCATTCGAGAAGTTAAGTTTCAGATGGAGGGGTTCAATTGGATGGGTTCGAGAGGTACCCATTCGAGATGTAAACTTCCAGGTGGAGGGGTTCAAGACATTCAAGATTCGGGTGATGGATATTTAGCGTGCATGTGCCAATGGCTTGACGGGTCGAAGTCTCGAGGGGTAGATAGGGGATTCTCGAAGAGGTGGTTCTCGGTCTCGAAGGGATATAATCTTCTGTCCTCAATGGGGTTGAGTTCTACGCCCTTGAAGGGATGGAGGTTTCTGTCCTCGAAGGAGTTGAGATCTCAGCCCTCGAAGGGATGGAGTCTTCTGCCCTCAAAGGGGTCGAGGTCTCTGCCCTCGAAGAGATGGAGCCTTCTCTCCTCGAAGGGGTCGAGGACTCGGCCCTCGAAGGGATAGAGCCTTCTGTCCTCGGAGAGAGGGATTCCATTGGACATGTTTGAGAGGTACCCATTCGAGAGGTGATGTTTGAGGTGGAGGGGTTCCATTTTATCCATTCGAGAGGTATCTATTCGAGCCGCACCTATTCGAGGGGAACCCATTCGAGAAGTTAAGTTTCAGATAGATGGGTTCGAGAGGTACCCATTCGAGATGTGAACTTCCTAGCGGAGGGGTTTGAAACATTCAGGATTCGAGGGATGGATACTTAGCGTGTGTGTGCCAATGGCTCGACAGGTCAAAGTCTCGATGGGTAGATGGGGGATTCTCGAATGGGTGGTTCTCGGCCTCGAAGGGATGAAATCTTCTGTCCTCAAAGGGGTCGAGTTCTACGCCCTCGAAAGAATGGAGACTTCTGTCCTCGAAAGAGTCAAGATCTCAGCCCCCGAAGGAATGGAGTCTTCTATCCTCAAAGGGGTCGAGTTCTAGGTCCTCGAAGGGATGGAGGCGCTTGTCCTCGAAGGGGTTGAGTTCTAGGCCCTCGAAGGGAAGGAGTCTTCTATCCTCGAAGGGGTCGAGTTCTCGGCCCTCGAGGGGATGGAGTCTTTCATCCTCAAAGGGGTTGAGGTCTCGGCCCTCGAAGGGATGGAGTCTTCTCTCCTCGAAGGGGTTGTGGTCTTGGCCTTCGAAGGGATTGAGGATTCTGTCCTCGAAGGGGTCGAGTTCTAGGTCCTCGAAGAGATGAAGTCTTCTAGCCTCAAGGGGTTGTGCTTCTGTCCTCAAAGGGATGGAGTCTTCTGTCCTCAAAGGGATGGAGTCTTCTGTCCTCGAAGGGAGAGGTTCCATTGGACATGTTTGAGAGGTAACCATTCGAGAGATAATGTTTGAGGTGGAGGGGTTCCATTCGATCCATTCAAGAGATACCTATTCGAGACGTACTCATTCGAGAGGAACGCATTCGAGAAGTTAAGTTTCAGATGGATGGGTTCGATTCGATGGGTTCGAGAGGTATCCATTCGAGATGTTAACTTCCAGGTGAAGCGGTTTGAGACATTGAGGATTCGAGTGATGGATATTTTAGCGTGCGTATGCCTATGGCTCGACAGGTCAAATACTCGAGGGGTAGATTGGAGATCCTCGAAGGGGCGGTTCTTGGCCTTGAAGGGATGGAGTCTTCTGTCCTCGAAGGGAGAGGTTCCATTGGACATGTTTGAGAGGTAACCATTCGGGGAGATAATGTTTGAGGTGGAGGGGTTCCATTCGATCCATTCGAGAGATACCTATTCGAGACGTACCCATTCGAGAGGAACCCATTCGAGAAGTTAAGTTTCAGATGAAGGGGTTCGATTTGATAGGTTCGAGAGGTATCCATTCGAGATGTGAACTTCCAGATGGAGCGGTTCGAGACATTGAGGATTCGAGCGATGGATATTTAGCGTGTGTGTGCTAATGGCTCGATAGGTCGAAGTCTCAAGGGGTAGATCGGAGATCCTCGAAAGGGTGGTTTTTGGCCTCGAAGGGATGGAATCTTCTCCTCGAAGGGGTCGAGTTCTAGGCCCTCAAAGGGATGGAGGCTTCTGTCCTCGAAGGAGTCGAGCTCTCAGGCCTCGAAAGGATGTAGTCTTTCATCCTCGAAGGGGTCGAGGTGTCGACCTTCAAATGGATGAAGTCTTCTCTCCTCGAAGGGGTCGAGGTCTCGGCCCTCGAAGGGATGGATTCTTCTGTCCTCGAAGGGAGGGGTTCAATTGACACGCTCGAGAGGTACCCATTCGAGAGGTGATGTTTGAGGTGGAGAGGTTCATTCGATCCATTCGAGAGGTACTTATTCAAGACGTACCGATTCGAGAGGAACCCATTCGAGAAGTTAAGTTTCAGATGGAGGGGTTCGATTGGATGGGTTCGAGAGGTACCCATTCGAGATGTGAACTTCCAGGTAGAGGGGTTCGAGACATTGAGGATTCGAGTGATGGATACTTAGCGTGCGTGTGCCAATGGCTCGACGGGTGGAAGACTCGAGGGGTATATGGGATATCCTCGAGGGGTGGTTCTCGGCCACGAAGGGTTGGAATCTTCTGTCCTCTAAGAGGTCGAGTTTTAGGCCCTCGGCGGGATGAAGGCTTTTGTCCTTGAAGAGGTTGAGCTCTCGAGAGGTACCCATTCGAAATGTGAGCTTCCAGGTGGAGGGGTTCGAGAGGTAGCCACTCGAGAGGTACCCATTCGAGATGTAAACTTCCAGGTGGAGGGGTTCGAGAGGTACCCATTCAAGATGTGAACTTCCAGGTCGATGGGTGCGACTGGATGGGTTCGAGAGGTGGCCGTTCGAGATGTGAACGTTCTGGTTAAGGGGTTCCACTGGATGGGTTTATTGGAGGCCATTCGAGATGGAGAAGTTCGATTGGATGGGTTCGACCGGTATCAATTCGAGAGGTACGCATTCGAGAAGTGAACTTTCAGGCGGAGGGGTTCCATTGGATAGGTTTGAAAGGTACCTATTCGAGAGGTACCCATTCGAGATGTGAACTTCTAGCTGGAGAACCTTCACATCTCAAAGCAGTACCTCTCGAACCCCTCCACTTTAATCCTCTCCACCTGAACCTTCACCTCTCACCATCTCCACGCTTCAATCACATGTATAATTGGTACATTTATAGCTTCAATTACAACTCTTTTAACATTCCTATATAATTTCTATAATTTGTTATCAAGCTCACCGCGCAACGTGTGGTGTAGCCACACTAGTAAAGAGAAAAAAGAGTAAAATATTGCATCGCTCTACATTAGCCTTTACTGATAGGGATGATTAGGGGTGGGGTGGATGCTAATAATGGAATGACCATAATCATACATATCTCTGTTTGGTCGTCACCCATAACAAGTATTCCCTTCATTCCACTAATAGTAGCATCAGAGATTTAATTGGTTTAATTTAGGTGAAAAAAATGAGTTAATTAAATTGAATGTAGAAAGTAAAAAAGTAGAATATGTGAATGAAATTGAAGAAATTTTGCCAAAAATGAAAAAGTATGGCATTAAAAAAATCTCATTAACATAAGTGTATCACTAATAGTAAAACGGAGGAAGTACAATAGTAAAATAACCCATGTCTAGTAAAATCACCCATACCTACCGGGTTTTACATAAAATGCACCGCAATTCCATTATCCGCTTGGATTTTTCTACCCATTTCAAACTTAATGTACTTAACACATATAAATTAAAAAAAGGTAAAATATGGCCAGTGTAGATAAATAACAATTAAACAACAATTTATTAGTGTATATTGAATTACAGGTATATAACGAGTTTAGTGAAATGGGACAGGGATGGAGCAGACGCTAACACATCCAGCCTACTACCCATAGTGGGTACATTCACCTCCATGCCTCCTTCCCAATAAAAATTACCACCATATCCTCCCTATTAGAACATATGTGGGGCAGATTTCCACCAAATTCCGCCTCCACTGTCATCCTATTTACAGATCAGTTGAAATGACCAAATTTTCAAAGAGATATTTACTAAATATAAAATGAGAAAAGTGAATTTCTTTATAAATTTAAAAATATAATATTTCCTTTGTCTGAAACTGTGCACTTACTTACTAGTATTTATTAGTTAACATTATCATATATTGATCATATATTTAATACATATGTGAAAAAACAATATTATCGTAGGTAATATTATTAATTTTGTCGTAACGTGTGTTTTAATTTTTTTATATAGATTTCATTATTTTATATAATTAGAAGTATACAAAGTTATGTTTTAGACCAACTAACCGTTAGATGTGATCATTTTATAAATGATGTAATTAATGGGATGATTTGAAGTTTATTTTTATTTATTGTAACAAGATTCCTATAACTTTGTAAAACTTTTAAAATGTATCGTAATGTATAAATAATCTTATAAACTGGCCCTAAAAGGTATTGAAATGAGATTTTTCATAATTGGTCAACCATCTGTCAGTTTAATAGAAGAATTTCCCTTAGAAATATTAATAGTAAAATATATTAGTTGACAACGTTTTTAAAATATATTAGTTGACAACGTTTTTACAAAAACAATCTTATAATTTAATCAGAAATAGAATAGTATCTAATATGTAAATGAGCAAATCTCTTGAAAGACATTTTTTCAATAAGGTTTAAAATGTAAATTAGAAAAAAATCAAGATAAAATTTTTGAGTTGCATTAATCTGGTCATAAACTTATAAGTTATAACTACTCCATGTTGCATAATTCATTTTTAATATTGCAACTAAAATATTTTACTTTTATATAATTCTAATTTAATCTCATCTTTCCATATGACTAAGGAAACACAGTTTTTTTCCAAAGCTTTGAGTTTGTGAATTTTGTTTTGGGATGAATGCCAATATAACCCTACCTACTTGAGTAAGTGTCATAACCGTGAGATAATTTTTAGTGTAAAAATAATCCTAACTAGTGCAAGTGCCAATATAACCCTTAGACCCCATTTCTGGCATTGACTTTGTTTTTTCGGCATTGACTCTATGTAAATTGACCAAAATACCCTTTGGGCAAAATGTGAAATTAGGTGGACATTTTACCCTCATGGTTTGTCGGACCACCACCGGACCAACGCCAGACTGTCATCGAACCACCACCGGACCGCTGTCGGACCACCACCAGACCGCCACCGGAACAAGTAGGGTTATGTCAGCACATTATGAAAATTGATAGGGTTATATCAGCACATTACTAAAACTTGTAGGGTTATATCAGCACATTCCTAAAATTTATAGGGTTATATCCATACATTATGAAAACTGGTAGGGTTAAATCAGCACATTCCTAAAACTTATAGGGTTATATCAGCACATTCGTAAAAAGTATAGGGTTATATTAGTACACAATATAATATATAGGGGCTTTAATGATATTTTGTTGTGTTTAGTCCGGATTGATTATTGGATGACTTTTGGTGTTGTGTGTGGTAGTTAATTTACTGTGTTCTTCGATCTAGGGTTTTTAATATTCATAAGTTTCGAAATGAGGCTATGATATGTGATACTAGTGTGTTAATATGAATGATGGTGTCATAATGTCGAATTTTATGGTGTATAAGACATTGTTATGATGTGATAATGATGTATATGATGATGTGGTCGCCCGTTAAGGCCAGTTGAGTACCACACACTTAACTTTTATACTCCCTCCGTTCCAAGCGAATGTGCACACTTTTTGCTCAACTTTCTCAGGTCATATTTGACCAACGATAACTTTAGCTACGTATACTAACGATGTGCAAAAACTTGATATTTAGAAAATACATCATGCAGGGAATCCAACAATATCTCACATGATGATATTGGTGTCTATAAACTAGTTAAAATTTGCGGTCAAATATGTCTTGAGAAAGTTGACCAAAAAGTGTGCAGATTCGGCTGAGACGAAGAGAGTAATATATGTTGATATAACCCTATAAGTTTTAGGAATGTGCTGATATAACCCTATCTGTTTTTATAATGTGCTGATATAACCCTACCTGTTCCGACGGTCCGGCTATATTGAAGTATTAATGACTCTAAGGGCAATAATGTCATTTCCTTTTTTTAGTATTTTAATTTCTTTTCAGAGGGCAAAAATGTATTTTTATAAAATTCAGGCTAAAAATGGAAAGGATTATATTGACACTTACACTAACTATCTAGGGTTATATTGACACTTTCAAATATTGAATTAGCATTTATGTGAACTAGGCGGGGTTATAGAAGTCTCATTTTCTTTTGTTTGTAAATGGGTACTATGTAGAGTATTTGCTCAATGAAGGAAGAAGAAAAATATATCCGTACAATTAATGGGATATAAATTAGTGGTAAGAGCTCCAACAAAAGCAGCATTGAATTATTAGCTGGAGGTTCGGAAAGCCACCGCTGTAAATTCAAAGCACATCCAACTGAGAAGAGGATCGATATCACTCGTGCGATCTCCAGCGGCCTCTCCGACGTGTCCGATCGACCGGCCGTTCTTGCTTTGAAAGGTTTCCGGCAGAACAGGTATCGCATTCGCTCAACTCTTAGTAAGCATTATCACACTGTTAATACTCAATCTTGGTGATCAAGTAATTAGGTCTCATTTTTCTGAATCCAGCGCGCGTCTTTTGATAGTTTGAGCTTGTATTAGCCATGTCTCGCTAGAAGAATTTTAATTTTAATTTTTTTGAATTTGATGCTTGTGGTATAATTATTCATTATTTTCTTTATATGCAGCTTCAATCGTGCTGAACTTATGAATTTTCTCGGTGATCATGCTCTTTTGTTATGAAATTAGGTAGTGAGTTATTTTGGTTTTTGCAGATTGTAGCAGCAGTTAGGGTAATTTAGCGGGAAATGAGCATCGTGGCAGAATGAGTAGTGTTGTGACAAAAAAGTTAGGCAAATACCAGGTAGGTAGGACTATCGGTGAAGGAACTTTCGCGAAGGTTAAATTTGCACAGAACACTGAGACTGGTGAGAATGTAGCCATCAAGGTCCTGGCCAAGAGCTCTATTCTCAAGCACAAGATGGTTGATCAGGTACACGACCTAGTTTTTCTTACCCATGTGGTATTTTTGTGCGGATTTCTCTCATTGTGGCGATTGAACTGGCCTTGTGATTTTCAACTGATTACTAGATTAAAAGAGAGATATCCATTATGAAGATCGTCAGGCATCCATATGTTGTTAGGCTACATGAAGTAAGATTTAATGTACCTGTGCTGTCCATGATCATGGATTACCTTTGTCAAGAAAGAGTTACCAATTTGTTGTGATATATTTTGTGTTGCTAATTTTTCTTTCTTGATGTAGGTTTTAGCTAGCAGCACTAAGATATTTATAGTGCTCGAGTTTGTTACTGGCGGAGAACTATTTGATAAAATTGTAAGCCTTTCAAAATAATACTCTATAATGTTTGCAAAAACCAAAAAGCATCTTGAACGATCAACCTTTCTGTCATAAGATGTGAAGTTTTGTTTTGGTGGTGGAATTTTGCATGTATCAATTGTCTGAGTGATTTATAAGATTGATCAAGGGTGTGTTTGGCAGGCTTATTAGTCACTTTACTTATAAGCGAAGAAGTTTTTGATGTTTGGTGATCTAAAAAAATTACTCAATTTAAAAGTAGAAGACATTTTTGGGGGGAAAGCTGATCTCCCCTCCTTCAAAAACAAGCCAACTTATCTTTATAAATGCAGCCTAAATCCACAATCTGCTATGATTTATAACTAGTAATATGTGGAGTATTCTGGAAAAAAATTTCCCTATGAAACTTTTGTTGGAATGTTCAGGTGTGCCAATTACATTTTAATACCTGCTCCATGAACAGGTTCATGGAGGAAGGCTTCCTGAGAACGAATCACGATGTCATTTCCAACAACTTATAGATGCTGTTGCTTACTGCCACAGTAAGGGTGTCTACCACAGAGATTTGAAGGTTTGCATCCTTTTTCTGTGTCATCTACTCTGAAGTCCAATTGCCTTCTGGGTTTGTTGATCCTAATGATGTGTTCCTTGCTATTCTAGCCTGAAAATTTGCTCCTTGATTCCCAAGGAAAATTAAAGGTGTCTGATTTTGGATTGAGTGCATTACCTCAACAAGTATGTACTATCTCCTCTATGAATATGTTAGGTTGAGATTGTTTTTTTGCATTGCATGAATATCAGCAATTTTAAAAATTCGTCGACAGGGAGTTGATCTTCTCCATACCACTTGTGGGACTCCAAACTATTTGGCACCTGAGGTAATTTATTCATCAGCTACTTTTATTTTTTAAAACAAATTTTGTGTCACCTACTAGTTGTGATATGTTATGGACTCCTTTATTGTTCTTGCCTTCTCTTTGGAAAAATGTGGCAAAGCATACTCTTAATTTTCTCTTAACTTCCATTAAGAAAATTATAAATGTGTTAGGCGATAATTTTAGGAATTCCCCATTCAATGAAGGAATTACACTCTTTAGGATCTTATGAAGTTCTTTTAAGTGAACAAAAAGGTATTCATCAATTTTCAAGCAGGGCATTTTGTGAATTGCTTGTATTTTTATAGATTTGTTTGATTACCTTTTGACTTTATTTTTCAATTATTGGTCTCCATTATATGTCTAGAATTTATGTTGTAACCTTCAAGGTATTGCATAATTTTCTTTAGGTGTTAAGCAAGCGTGGCTATAATGGTGCTGCAGCTGATCTTTGGTCTTCTGGAGTTATTCTTTTTGTGTTGATGGCAGGTTATCTCCCTTTCGTTGAGACGAATCTTCCAACCTTGTATCAAAAGGTCTGCTTCTACTGAAACAACTGGCATATCTACTTATGCATGATCAACTTGACACGAATCTTTTGTACTCCTTCTTTCCCAAGAGAATTTGCACAAAATCTTTTTCACGGTCTCCAAGGAACATGTTTGACTATAAATATATGCAACTGCGTATGATAACAGCACATAAAAAATTAATATTTAGAATATACATGTTACGATGAATCTAACAATATCTCATACAATAATATTATTATTTATATATTTATTCAAATGTGTGGTCAAAGTTCAAATACTTCGACTGCCAAATAGTAAGTGTACATATTCTGTTGGGACGGAGGGAGTAGTAGAATTCAGTTGGCTTTGTGCATTGTCGACTTGTTTTCCCACTTATTTTGATGTATCATGCATATGTCCCCATTCATGCTCTATTACTCAATGTTCTTATGTTCAGGGCTGGTCCAATGTATTTGAAGCCCCGTGCGAGAAAAAAATTTTGGGCCCTTTTATAAATAAAATAATAATAATAATAAAAAGAAATATATTTATTGGAGATTGGAACCTAGTCAAGTGCAATACTAGGAGATTCACCCCACATTTGTTTTATTTTTATTAAAATGTTGAAAATGATACAAAATATGGGGGGCATAAACCAATACCCTAAAAATATTACATTGTTTGAATTGTATTCTAACGTAATAGTTCGAAAACATCGATCATATGTTGTATGATCCAGGTAGACAAATTGTGCACCGATTCTCACTTATTTCGCTCATTCTTTGCACATAAAGAATGTTTTTTGCTTTGATACATCAAATGAAAAGTGTGGCCGTTAAAAAAATGAAGTAATCAATGTGTACAAAATACTCACAAAAATGGGGACAAAGCCTGGAGACTCCTTCACAAAATTGTTGTACCTGCACTTTATTTCATATGACTCCTTTCTTGCACTTTTAAAGGCAAAATCATCAACTATATCATCAACGTCAATGGTTTTCAAAATATGCTCAATATTGCTAATGCATTTAACCTATCTTGGCCCAAAAAAGGTAAAAACAAGTGATTGATACAGGCTAGGGTTTCTTCGAAAAAGTAAAGAAAGGAAGGGTAATATTTTATGGTGGAACATTGTCCGCATGTTCACTTAAAAGTAGCCCAAAGAAAATGCCCAAAAGAGTAATATTTTTCTGAAATTTTAAATAAAAATTGATTGAATGTCATGTTAAAATATGAAAATGGCCCATAATGGATTAAAATAGGCCCAACTCGCTTTTTTGGGTCTTTAACTCATTTATGCATTTAAAAGAACAAAAAAAATTATTAAAAAAAACCCTAATACACAATAGGCAAATATAATATTTGTGGGGCCCTTAAAATATTGGGCCTGGTGCAGTCGCACGGTCCACACCCCCTTCGGGCCGGCCCTGCTTATGTTGAAGAGTTCTAGTTGATCCCACCTCATGGAAAATTTTAAAAATATTTCTTCTGGGTACCTACCTCACATTATTCATATCTTTAAGACTTGACCTCATGTCTAGCTTATCATTTTCAGTTGTTGTTAGTTTACATTTAAGGAAACTAGGGTTTTCGCATGTGTATCTAGGATTTAGGAAGGCTTTACTGAACTAAGTTTTAGCACCTTCATTTCCTTAGTGATATAGAGTTGTATGTCTCTCTCTATTAAAAAGATCACAGTCTGTCTTACTCTCTATTTTACATGGACAAGAGTCTACCGTGCTCTGGGTTCCCCAACTGCAGTTTAGCCTTTCTAGGGTGTCCTGAAATAGGTGTAATAATTTACTGTCTTTTTTCAATGGATTTGCAGATTAATGCCGCAGAATTTTCCTGTCCATGTTGGTTTTCTCCTGGTGCTACAGCATTGCTGCATAAATTACTTGATCCCAATCCTGGCACTGTAAGTATTATCTCCGTTTGAACATTACTTGTTTGCATGCTGTTGCAAAATTGGCATTACTTGGTGACTTCTAGTTTGAATAATTCAATAAAATTGAATTTCCATACATAATCATAACAGGATCATGTACCTGTTTCAGCTTTTATATAGGCAGCAGTCGTTTACAATTTGAAAACTAAGTCATGCATGGTACATGGGACTCAACTATAGTTAAGCTATCCATATTTTGTAAATAGCTATTAGTTAGGACCTCAATTTTCCTAAATGAAAAATCTAATCAAATGTACATTGATTAAGTACATACTTGTGAAGAGTCTTTCTCTGCTACTGTAAATAATTATTACATTTTGAAAAACTCAAAAAGTGGACCACAATGATTGGTTTCTTATCTTGGATAACTTTTTTGTTGATTTTGCTGAAACTAGGGCAGTATATGAATTGCTTAGATGTTTACCAGAGAAGTTGCATTTAAATAGAACAACACGCTTCTAAATTTCATTCTAGGGCAATAAATGATGTCAACAGAGACGTTTCTGCAAATATTTTTTTATCATTTAGGCTATTGATGCTGAGCACCTAATTGCTGTGTCTAGCTAGCTCAGGTTTGCATCCCTTTTATGACTATGTCTGGGCGCGGAGTCCTTTGCCTGCTTTAGGCTCTTATGGCTAGCATCTAAATCTGCTTCAATGAGTTTTGGAATGTTTATTTGATGAATTGTAAACTGGGATTTGAGAGCTACCCTGCTTGAAAGCTCTATTTGACATTTCATATCATGTGTCTTTTGTCAATGCAGAGAATTACGATAGAAGGGATTAGACGAGATTCATGGTTTCAAAGAAACTATGTCCCTGTAAGACCCAAAGAGGATGAAGCGGTGAATTTGGATGATGTTCAGGCTGTGTTTGATGATATCGAGGTTGGGCTTTTGGTTGATCATATATATGAATTTACCAACTATTGTTTCATGTGGACAAACTTCTGCTCTGGTACCTATATGTATGAGGAAAGTGTGATGAGATAGTTTTGTTTGAATTATTATGGAAGATATATTTTGCCAAATGGGGAGTCTGCTTCGTCATTAGGTCAATAGCTTGTAATCTACTCTTCTTTGTTTCTGCAGGATCACTTTGTGACTGAGCAATCTGGAAACAAGGAGAATGGACCTCTCGTGATGAATGCTTTTGAGATGATTACTCTTTCTCAAGGGTTAAATCTAGCAGCCTTATTTGACAGGCAGCTGGTAAAGTGTCCTGTTCTTAAGCTCATCATACTATCATCACCAAGACATTGTCACCTGCTTTTCAAATCATAATGAGCTGTTTTACATGAAGAATCCTGTTTATGCTGAACGTAAGGATTGCAAGAAAGAGAGTAAAGAAAGGCCCATGTTATCTTATGGTTGTTTTCGGATTTTAATTTCTCTTCTTTAGATTGTATGTATATTTTTATAAGAAAAATAAACCCCCTCCCCTATCTATCTTTTCAATTCTGAAGCATGCTTCTGCCACTTCCTGTTCTCTTATTTGATCCCATCACTGTGTTCATTCCCTTCCTTTGACTGCTTCATTTTTCTCCTCCAAAGTTCTGTTACATTTGTTTAAGCACAAACTCCGCATGCTATAGTGCCTATTACATTCCAAGCTTGTTCTATTGTTAGTAATCTTAAGCCACTGGATTGACCTGGCATTATTACAGGATCATGTTAAGAGGCAAACTCGTTTTCTTTCCCGGCAACCTGCTAATGTTATTAATGCAACAATTGCAGCAGCCGCAGAATCAGTGGGTCTAAAGGTCCATGCACGAAATTACACGGTATAACTCTCCAACTTCCTTTTCCAATAAAACATGCCCATCAAAGCTGTTTCCATAGAAAGATATAAAATAGCATTCTCCTTTTCTTCTGAAATTCATTCTTTTCAGCATGTAGTGGAACATCTGAAGTACTAATCAAAACTTGACGCATAAATCAGCATTCTTACTAGTTATTTATTCAAATTTCCATTTCGCTTCGCTTATTATTTCAATAAGTTGGACCCCAAAAAGTTTCACACGTGAAGCATAACAAGTTTATCAAACATGCAATTGATTTCTAATTCAGTTCTACTTATGGTGCGATACAGACCAGACTTGAAGGGGTTTCTGAAAAATGGGCTGGTCAGTTTGCTGTTGTCGTGGAGGTAGGCCCAAATTACACATTCCAATTCCTAGCTTTCCCCTTTGGGACAAATGTCTTGATATTCGGCTATCAGGAGAACTTTATGGTGGTTATGTCCACCTTAAAGTCATCATGTAGGAACACTTATGTGCCCCAACCTGTAGATCCAATGTTTGATTGGTTTTGAAGGTTTTTGAAGTCGCACCCTCTCTTTTCATGGTGGACGTACGGAAGGCTGCAGGGGACACTCTTGAATATCACAAGGTTAGCTTGTTCGGCCTTTAAATTTTGCTCGTTATACCATTAGTTTTTACTCATTTCTGGTTTATATGCTGTAGTTTTACAAGAACTTCTACGCGAAGCTTGATCGGATAATTTGGAAGGGAAAGGAGGATACGAACTTTGGCGTCAAACAGTGACTTGCGGATCTGGTAATGCAGGTGTGAAGAAAATAAAAGAGCAAAGCAACGAGGGTATGCTGGATGCAATCATCACTGAATACAATGTAGATACTATCAGCCAACCTTAAATTTGGAGCTGAATTACCTTCTCCAACCTTATATTTGTATGCATAGGATACTGTATTTGCCTCAAAACGTGTGGGATTCTGATATATTTGAGGAATATACTATGTAGTAGCCACAATGTGCATATTTTGCGGTGGTCTTCAGTTTATGTACTGAAAACAACAATAAACGAGAGTATTGAAAATCGTCCAAGAAAATTGTTTGCATAGTTTAAGGTTTTGGTTGATGTGCCTATTTATCATTCATAGAGAACTGATTCGGATGTATAATGCTCCCTACGTTTTCATTTTATTTCCACACTTTTTGTAAATGTTTGTTTCATTGACCTATTCTAATTATTGTCAAATGAAAAATTACTCCTATTCACTTATTTTACTTTTTCTTTCATTTAATTTTAATTTTCTCCTCTTCTTTAACCAAGTTTTGAACAAATTTAGATGAGTCAATCAAATGAAAACAGAGCATGTGCAACGGGGACTTGAAAACACTCCGTTTGCACAAAAAGGCTCTAAATTCCCCGCAAAGGAGGTTTTTTGCCTCTACCTTTTACTTCATTTGAATGATGTGTAAAAACAAAGTATTCACTTAGCTACTATGTGAACTCGTGAAATACATAATTGAAATACATAATTCATCTGTCTCATTTTATATTGTTTAATTTGACTTTTGAAAGTCAACTATATTAATTTTAAAATATTAATATCTTTATTTATATGTAAAAAAATTCTTAAAAAATAATAACTTAAAAATATATGTTACGATGAATCCAAAAACATATAACATGATAATAGTTTTACATATACAAGAGTAAAATTTAATGGTCGAACTTGACTTGCAAAAGTTAAATTAAGCAATATGAAGTAAGACGGAGCGAGTGTTAGGACTCATTTTAAAAGTTTATAATTATATGTACCTCATTGTAAATATTAAATTCTTTTATTAATCATATTAATTACAAATATTTTTGTTTAACTATTTGTCGGTCTAAAAAGTACTTGATAAAATTTAATGTATTTTATCTTTAGATTAATTCATAATTATTGAGAAAAAAAACATAAATATACGTATAATGTTTATTCTACTATTGATAAAAAGTTTAAGACTAAATTAATTTTTTAGTCCCCTACAAAGTATCTTATACCATGTTTTGGTCCCCGTTTGCAAATCAACCCTTAGACAGTACCCAACAATTTTCAAACAATTTGCTCGGCCCCCAATCCCAGTTTCAAGCCAGTTTTATGGTTTACCGACACACGTGACATTGTTTTCTGGTAAGGGCAGGGGTAGTTTAGTAATTTTACAAAATAAAATTGTTTTCCATTTCCACCACATTCCCACCACATTCCCACCACCAGCCACCACATCCGCCACATTCCACCACCTTCGCCACCACATCCGCTACCACATTCCCACCACCAACCACCACATCTGCCACCAACCACCACATTTCCACCACCTTCGCCACCGCCAGCCACCACATTCCCACCGCCAGCCACCACATTCCCACCACCAACCACCACATCCGCACCCACCCCACCCCATCTTTCCTCATACCCCAGCGCCACCAAGCGCTGGAAAATCCAAGACTTCAAATCACCACCCCCGATTCACCACCACCCCCAATTTAAATCACCAAAACCCCCAAATTACAGATGTGGATTCCTGTGCTGGCGGAAATGAAGGCCATCAGCAATAGAAACAGAGGGACATTAGCATCGGGAAGGGTGAAGATGATGGGAGAGATGCGAAGACGACGAGTTAACACCGACGGGAGAAGGGTGAAGACGACGGGATCCAATTACTACCTCTGGGACTCATGCGCCACGACGTCCAACTCCGACTCTGGCAAGATCCCTCTGTCCAGACTCCGGGGAATGGCTGGGGCTGATATGCCGGAGCCACCATTCTAGCTTTGTAAAGCTCAAGGGAGCGGTGGTAGTGGAAAGGGATGACAACGGCGAAGAAAGGGACACGGTGGTGGTGGAGAGAAAATGGAAACATAGAGAATGGACTAAATTATTAAATAGAAAATATTTTTATATTGTAAAATTACTAAATTACCCCTGCCCTTACCGGAAAAAATGTCACGTGTCCGACACGTGCGCCAGTAAACCAGAAAACTGGCCTGAAACTGGGATTGGGGATCGAACAAATTGTTGAAAATTGTTGGGTACTGTCTAAGGGTTGATTTGCAAATGAGGACCAAAGTATGGAATAAGATACCTTGTAGGGGACTAAAAAAATAATTTAGTCTATCTGGATTAACGTTTTACTATGGATTTGTATATTAATTTATATAATTCATCTTTGTTTATTTGTTGTAGTTTTTTTTTTATGAAAGTTTTGTATATAGATCAAATCAAACCAAAAGATTTTTTAGGCTATCACTCCTAGCCTTTTACAAGCAAAAACCCCTATCAAAACTTGCTATTTAAAATCAAACAAACAACCAGCTCTATATTCTATCTAGGCTTATATTCAAAATTTTCTTTCCATCTCTTGTTGCTCCTCCATTTGCATTCAGCTTCAACTTGGGCAGCCAAAGTCTCCATGTTCAAATCTTCTTGGCAAAAGATCCTCTTGTTCCTTTCATTCCATATTCTATACAAGGCACTAGTAAGCTTCATCAACATCAAGTTTTCCCTTCTTCTTACCATCATCAACAAACATCTTTTTACTTGCCTCATGTTGCTCATATCCCTCAACTTCAAAATTTTCATCAACCCCCTAGAGTATGTACAACCCGAAAACAAATGGGTTGCTGTCTCATCTACCTCATCACATAAACTACAACTTTGTTGTGTCTTCAAAATCCCAAATTTTTGCAATCTATCAACCGTGGGCAGCCCTCCTTTCAATAGGATCCATAGGAAAATTCTATGCTTAGGTAAAATGTTTTTGTCCCAAATTATCTTTGCATTAAAGTCCCTTTTGCTTCCTCCCTTCATTTCATCATACACCATCCTTGTCTTCAACTTGCCTTCCTTGTCCAAACAACTCCCAAGGGTTTGGAAGTGTTTATCTTTCAATTTGCACAACATCTTCCAATGCCAACTAGAACTTACCCCTCCTTTGCTTCCTTGTAGACATTCACCCTTTATGTAATATGCTTGAATCCACCTTACCCAAAGAATATCTTTCTTTGAGTTTAAATCCCACAATTGCTTACATAGTGTTGCCTTGTTCCAAATGGAAGGATCTCTAATCCCCAATCCTCTAAAATTTTTGCTTCTACAAATTGTGTCCCAAGAGATAGGAGTATAACCCCTTTTCCCTTCCCCACAAAAAACATCTACAAATTTTCACAATCTCCTCATGAACACCCTCAGGTATACTTAGTATACTAGCCCAAAATTCAGCTATACTTAGTAAAACCGAATTGATCAATTGTACCTTCCCTGCATAAGAAAGAACACTTGAATTCCAACTATGCAATTTTCTTCTAATTTTATCCACCAATTGCTCACAATCTTGCTTCCTCCACTTCACATTAGACAAAGGCAGCTCCAAATATTGCATAGGAAAATCCCCTCTTGTTACATTTAACACTCCAGCCAACAAGTCTTTCTCCTCTTCATCCATTCTAGAAAAATAAATTCTAGATTTTTGCTCACTTATTGCAAAACCCGAGACCTCCACAACCTCTTCAAGAAACCTTTTACACCCTCCATGGATTTTTGGTTTGCTCCACAAAAGATAAGCAAATCATCAGTAAACAACAAAGTATGCACACCAACCTTTTTGCATCTTTGGTGGAATTCTATGTGCTGCTCCTTGTACTCCTTTACCATCATTCTTGTAAGGTACTCCATGCTCAAAACAAACAACAAGGGGGATAGAGGATCCCCTTGTTTAACTCCTCTTCTACCCATGAATCCTTCAGAATACCTCCCATTCAAAACCAAGCAAAATGATGACTTCATTGTACTTCTCTTAATCCAATCTATCATCAACCCGGGGAACTTTAAAACCTCAAGCCATTTAAAAAGAAATTTCCAGCTTATACAATCAAAGGCTTTGCTAATATCCACTTTAACAACACAACTTCTCTTCATGCCATCAACATTGTACTTATGCAACAATTCTTGTGTTAAAAGGATGTTGTGTGATATGTGCCTACCTTTCACAAAAGCACTTTGATTCTCACTAATCAAACAAGGCAGCACCTCACAAAGTCTTGCACAAATTACTTTGGTTATCACTTTATAAAGTACGGAGCAACAAGCAATAGGCCTATAATCACATGCAAATTGAGGTTGACTCACCTTTGGGATCAAGGATATCACGGCTTGATTCAAAGAGTTTGGAATTTCTTCCCCCTTGAAAAAACTTTGTACGGCCTCCACCATACTTCCTCCAATTATCTCCCAATTGCTCCTAAAAAATTGGCTTGTATAACCATCTCTCCCCGGGCTTTTGTTAGGATGAATCCCCCAAAGTGCTTTCTTCACCTCCTTTTCACCAATTGGTTGGATTAAGGATGCTTGTTGTTGTATGCTTAGAACTCCACCAAAAACAGCCAAGTTTTCCTCCAAGTCTTTAGTTTCCCAATAGACTCCCAAATGGCTTTCATAGTGTCTCTTCAAATGTTCTTCAATCTGGTCTACATTGGATAGTAATCTACTCCCCTCCTTTATGTTCAAAATTTGGTTCTTGTATTGCCTTGTTCTCATAGAAGCATAAAACAACTTTGTAGGCCTATCCCCCTCATGAAGCCATTGCACTTTAGCTCTTTGTTGCAAGAACTTGTATTCAGCCTCCTCCAATTCTTCAAGCACTTTCCTTACATCAAATTCCACCCTTTGCCTCCTTTCATCCCTTGGTTCTTCATTCAACCTCTCTTGTGCCAAAAGTCATTCCTTCTTAGCCTTCTCCACCCTTTCTCCAATCTTAGAGAACTCCCTTCTATTAAGCCTATTCAAAGGCTTTTCCATGTCTTCAAGAAGCTTTCCAAAATCCTTCATTGTGCTCACCTTCCTCCAAACAGCTTGGATTGTCCCCTTGAAATGTGGTGAGGCCTCCCACATATTGAAATATTTGAAGCTCCTCCTCTTCTTCTTGTCTTCCTTATGCCAACTCAAAATGATAGGATGGTGATCCAAGAGTGTGTCCAGTTTTACCTCACAAAAGGCTTGGCCAAGCCTCCTTACCCACTCTTGGTTTACAATGCCCCTATCAATTTTGCTTTGTATCAACTCCCCCACTTCCCTTCTATTGCTCCAAGTAAACATTTGGCCAATAGTTTTAATTTCAACCAACAAACTAGCCTCCATCACGCCTTGGAAATCCAAGACTTCCTTTTCTTCAACATCGTTTCCACCTTCTCTATCCCCAAAATCCAAGGGAGAGTTAAAATCTCCTATGATCAGCCATGGTTTATCATCTCTATTCCCTTGCCCCTTTAGGAACTCCCACATTGGTTTTCTCTTTTCAATGGTGTTATGGCCATACACCATCGTCAAGAAGAATTTCAAGTTATTGCTCCTAGTCAACCCATCAAAATCCATCCATTGATCCCCAACATTCAACACATTCATATCATAAAAATCAGCCCTCCAACCTAGCCAAATTCTCCCCCCCCCCCCCTACAACATTCCCATTTGTTATCAACTCCCAACCAAGCCCTATTCTCCCCCACACTTTTTTTTGGTTTTCTTCTTTTATTTAGTTTCCAACAGCCCCAAACAACCTATATGATTAAGCATACAAAAGTTTTTCAGCCTCCTATGCTTATCACATTTATTCATACCCCTTACATTCCAACAAGCAAATCTACTATTCATAAGGAGGGTCGGATAAGAGAGTATACCCATTACCTTCACTCCTTGAACTCCTCGGATCTTCTTCTTTCAACCTTGCTGCCTTTATTCCTTTCTCTACCATTTTGAACTCAATCTCCTCCCCTAGTAGCCCTTTAACTTCCCTTTGCTGCTCTTTAGCTTCCCTTTGCTGCCCCTTAACATCTTTCACTCCATCTTGCTTCTCATCTTCTTTCACAATCCTCCCAATTGGCACATAAATCCTCCTATTTGTTTGACTTTTTTCAGGTCCATTTTTCTTCCTACACACCTCCTCATTATGCCCAATCATCCCACATTTTCCACATTTAGTTGGCTTCCATTCAAAACAGATTTGTTGGCTAACAATCACTTGTTTTCATTAAGGTAAATCAACTTGTCCGGAAGGGTATCTATCATCACCTCAACTTGCACCCTTGCAAAATCCAGCCTCTCCTTCTTTTGTGTTGCTCTATCAAGATTCAAAGGCTTCCCAAGTGGACTTACTATCTTACTTATGAGTGTTGGTTGCCAATACTTCAATGGCAATCCGGGGAGCTGAATCCAAACTGGGACAACATTAGGTTCTTCAATCACACCTTCTTCATTCCGATCTTTCAATAAAACGGGTTTCCCATCAAAGAACACCACTCCTTTCTCCAAAACAACCCCTTTATGCTCCTTACTTTGAAATTTAACCATAAAAACTCCTGAATTTAGAAGCCATACCTTGTTGATTCTTCTTCCCCAAATCCGAAAAAAGAATCCCTTCATGACTTTGAATGGTGGGTTGCTGCCCAAAACCTTGCACATAATAGTAGTCTCCCATTACTTTGAGTTTTCTTCCACCTCCTCCATGGTGATTTCACCCATAAACAGCCAATCTATCTCCACGGGTTGGTAATATTGGATCTCCGTCGAGCTAGATTTGAGTATAGAACTCCAAGATCTGACCTCCTTCTTGCTCTCCTCCTCCACTTCTTCACTCCAAACAATTTTTCTCCCTTCTTTAGAGCTGCTGAAATTTGAAATTGAACACTCATTTTTTGCTTCTTCAAAAACTTCTTTTTCTTCCACTCCTTGGCTTTTAGCTTCTTTAGGGCCTGAAAGTGACTTGTCAAGAACACTCTTCAGCCCTATTTTATTTTTTCCCTTGCCCTCATCCTTCAACAAAGCCAAGCTGATCACCTCCTCCTTCAAAAACGTTTTTCTCTCCTTTGATTGTTGTGTTTTCCCTTTATTCTTAGTGTTAGATCTCCTCATGGTGTGAGGATGGAAAATTCAAAAGAGAATTACCATATCTGAAATAAGAAAAAGGGAAGAACACCCATACTATGTGAAAATCACCCCTAGTACTTTAGAGAATAATAAGGATTAGCACACTAAGATCAAAGTCATTTATCAGTCATGTTATTATTTGTTGTAGTTAACAAGTACTATAAAATTAACTTTTATTTTTTAATATAAATTATTTTCACAACTTTAAATTATTAAATACAAAAAAATATACTCCCTTTGTTTCTCTATTATTAGCACACTTTCTTTTATGGATTGTTTCTTTCATATTGACACACTTTCCATTTTTTGAAAGATTCCTTCAATTGAATCCACTCTATCTACTTTTTACTTTCTACATTCAACTTCGTCCAATCATTTTCTTCACATATATCCAAGTACATAAACTCATGGTGATGTGGATTGTGACTTAATGATTGTGGCATTTGTGGTTGTTGGAGTCCGTCTCCTGTCAGTCCGTCTCATAGTGAAATCAAGGACTAAAGGAAAAATAAGGGAAGGGCAAACCAAATTTGGGGCAAAATATGGAATACTTTGGACTCGGGGTATTAAACAAAATGAGCAAAAAAGCGGGGACTAAATTGCAAATATCATAAAATTACCCAAAAACACGTCTTCCTCATCAACTCTGTTTGCTCCGCTGGCGCCGCCTCGTCTGCTCCGTCATCGCCTCGGCGTCTGCTCCTCGTCGCCTCGCCTTCTTTGTCGTAACATCGTCTTCTCCACCGTCGCCTTAGAGAAGATTGAATCCAAGAGCCTGAGCTCCATCGGATTCGAGGTTGGTGCCTGAGGACGAGGTTGAGAATCGGATATGAGGTTTGAGATTGAATCAGCGAAGGTTGAATTGGCGACGTTGAGCTCCATTTCCGATGAAGGTTGAATCGTCAAAGGTTGAATCGACGAAGAATTGCAGCAACCCGGTGAAATTGAATCGACGTTGAATTTGAAGCCCCAAGGACACCGGAGAAGGACGGTTCGTCTAGTCGGTGCTAAGGTCAAATTCTTTGGCTTCAGGACGGATTCGCTAACGACCGGCGGTTGTTGATCGGATTCAGGCTGTATTCGTCGAATTCGCGTTCGTCGGCGTTCGGTGGATTGTGCTGCCGGATTGCGTTTCCAGATTCTTGCATTTTCGGATTGCGTTGCCAGATTTTTGTTGTTAGATTTCAGTCTCTTCCTGGCTAGGGGAAGAAGGGAGGTGAAATTCGGCCGGTTCATTTTCCCGGCGAAATCCATGGAAGAATTAGGTCATCAATTTGGATACAGAATTCGCCGTACATATTTGGATGGAGAATTCTATATGTAATGTGTGTGTTGAAACCATTTTCATGATCGTCGGAGCAGTTGCAAAGGCCATTCTACGGGTTGAGGAATAAATTCTTGAGGTTTACTTCTTAAAATTTTACCATTGTTATCAATATGTGATGTTTGTGCTTGCAAGAGTGATGCCAATCTGAATATAAAGAATGGCCATGTATTTTATCACCTTAAAGTGTAATAGAAGATCTTTTACCTGTTTTTCATGGATAGAATATTTAGTGATTAGGATAAAGTAGTAAAGATGGAAACTAGGAATTGAACATGCGCATTGAAGTCAGAATTTGGAATGTTATTTCAGCAATCTATCCTCATCGTTGCTGCTAGTCCGGATTCCTCAATGAACAATAGCAACAGGACGGAACGTTGTTCGCACAAGTTCGGTAACAGCCAGAGCTGAACTGAGTTTCGTGGAGGCCGATGAAGTGAAAAAACTTGTAGCTGCCGAGGGGTATGTAATTCTAGATGTGAGGGACAAAACTCAGTACAAAAGAGCACATATAAAGAACTGCCATCACGTTCATTTGTCAACTATAAACTAAAATACACATCTAACAAAAATAGTTAAACACCAAATAGATAAGTTAAAAATTCAAAAAATAATAAAATAACATCCAGTACAAAACTAAAATACACATAATGATCAGATCATCATAAATTAGCTTGTCGGAACTTAATTATTATTTACTGTCATACTGAGATGTTACAAAGCTATGATGTGATGATTTTTTTTTGTGTGATGTTACACTGTAATGTTATCATGGTTCAATTTTTTTTTGTGTGATGTTACACTGTAATGTTGCGATGGTTCAATTTTTTTGTGTGATGTTTTACAAAATTATCGATGAAGATATTGATTTAAACAAGATAATCATATTTTCCACTACACTTATACATTCCACTGTTATTGCATTTCAAACAACTTGTTAAACATCATTCATTACAAAAGGATTCAAATGCACTAAAACATCGCTAACATAAAAACTAAAAAAATTCAAATAAACCTAAAACAGCAAACAATCCAGTGTCTCATCTCTAGCAAATAAACCAATATTTTTAAAACATCATTCTCAACCAATACACCTCAACCAATCAAATTCTACCCCCCCCCCAACTTATTTCCCTTTGTTACTCGCTTATTCACAGGCTTGTCTTCTCTCCCGCTAGTTTTCAAGAGGATGACTCTTCTACTACATCAACGCCAAGATCGAAGGCCGATCCCGGTCCTCCGTTAAAGGGAACATCTTCGGAAGCATGATTCCTCATAGCATATTTTTATTATCTCATCAATGGCATCATAAAGCGCTATCTTGGAAAGTGTTCATGTGAAAATAACATAAAACATCACATACAGTTATAAAAACTTCAATGTCTGAAATTAAAACATCACAATAGCACACATAACATGACTGACAACTACATTGTGAAACATCAAATACAATATATAAAACATCAATATCAAAATTATAAAACATCAATCAGTACATACTAAAACATCAAAAGAACGAAACTGAACATCAGTTGCAAACTTAAATATGAAAACACCACGAGCATCAGATACTGGAATTAAAACATCACGCCAACACAGATAAAAGTACTTAAAACCTAAAGCATGAAACATCACACAGGAAACCAGAAACATCAACAATATGTAAAACATCACATCTGAAAAATAACAAAAATTACATATCCTACTTCCTTCTCGATTGCAACAACAATGGGCAAGCATTCTTAGACATCTAAGAAACAACAACAACACAAAAATTTGCACGAATCGTAACAAAACCCTAAGATATAACACACAATCAAAACTGAACATCAATTGCACAGTTAAGCATGAAAACACCACAAGCACCAAGTGCTGAAATTAAAATATCACACCAACACTGATAACAGTACTTAAAGCCAAAAACCCGAAACATCACACTGAAAATGAGAAACATCATTATCTGTACCTGAGACATCACTGCTAAAAATGAAGACAAATCCTTCTTCCTTCTCAATTGCAGCAGTACTGATGCAAATCTTCTTAGACATCTAACAAATAGCAGCAGCAACACAAATATTAGCACAAATCAAAACAAAACCAAAAGATATCACACACACAATCAAAACAACAAAACTGAATATCAATTGCACACTTAAAACACTACAAGCATAAAATACTAAAATTAAATCATCACACCAGCGCAGATAAAAGTACTTGAACCCTAAACTTGAAACATCACATAGAAAACCTGAAACATCAACAACAATATTTAAAACATCACATCTGCAAAATAACAAAATTTACAGATCATCTTTCCTTCTCGATGGCAGCGACAGTGGAAAAAGCATTCTTAGACATCTAAGGAACATCAACAACAACAACAACAAAATTAGCACAAATCATAACAAAACCCTAAGATATCACACACAATCAAAAAGTGAACATCAATTGCACACTTAAGCATGAAAACACCAAAAGTATCAAGCGCTGAAATTAAAACATCACAACAACACTGATAACTACTTAAAGCCTAAAATCTGAAACATTATACTGAAAACGATAAAAATCATCAACCGTAACTGAAACACCACAGCCGAAAATTCAGAAAACTTACAAACGATTCTTCCTTCTCGATTGAAGCAGTGGTGATGCAAATCTCCTTACAAATCGAACAAACAGCAACAACAACACAAATATTAGCACAAATCCATAAGAACAACTCACAAAACACAAAAAAATAGACAAATCCCCAAATATTAACACAATGAACAACATAAACCCTAGAAAATCACATGAACAAAAAAAGTAAAAAAATGGGGAAAAAACAACAAAATTTGCATAAAAACTCTGAGCAGAGACATCATCTACGAAGATAAACACAAAACGAAAGCTCTATTGTGTTTGCCGGAAAACTCCAAAAATCACGACGAATCACTGCGCGCAAGAAAGAGGAAGAAAAACGGAGATGATGAGAGGTTGAATGGGAGAAAACGAGCTTGAAATGAAGAATGGAAGAGAAATGGAGATGAGAGAGAATAAGAAGATTTGAGTTGGAGAGAGAATAAGAATATTTGAGTTGGAGAGAGAATAAGAAGATTTGAGTTGGAGAGAGAATAAGAAGATTTGAGTTGGAGAGAGAATAAGAAAGAAATGAAGAGACTGGGTCGAGAATAGGAGATGGGAAAGGAGAGGAGAAATAAAGTTTAGGAAAACATGAAAGAATAATGAGGTTAGATTGATATTTATACATGAACTTAAATGTAAAATAGTGAAATTTCACATCTAACCGTTAGACTTTTATAACTCCAATTAGAAACTACATTTACAATTAAATGACTGATCTCACCAAGATACGATTTTATACAAGACTTTGTCGTGGCTGTTGAGAGGAGAAGCAGTGCAAAGATTTCACATTGTGACTTTATCACTGTACCTGCTCTTGTGCTGCCTGCAATTCCAAACATGCGTCTTATTTTCTTAAAAATGCAGGTAAATCTTTTAAAGCGAAATCTTTTTACTAATCTAAAATTAGTTTTGCACTCCCTTTGTTTTATGAGTAAGACCAAGGGCAAATAAATAAATAATGGACACATAAATAGAACAAATTAAATATGGAGGGTGTAATATAATTATTTACAAACCGGGGTCGGTTTTAAAAAACTCTCTTAAGTTGAGTTAAAATGAAAAATTTCAAAATAAAAGAAGTTGGAACATCGCAAATATTTCCAAGATCTGGAATGTTTTAATCCACAGCAAGGGTCCTCGTCTTCGCTTCATCACAGACTATCAAGAATGCCCAGAAAGTAGTTTCCGTGAATTCTTAAGACCCGACCATGGAATTCCAGTCATTTCCGTCAGGTTCTTTGGTTTTCACAGCAATTTGACTTAGTAGGAGTTAGGTTTGAGCCAGACCATTGATTTAAGTTAGGTCTCCAATCACTCTAATCTAAATAATAGCACGTCAAATAAAAATAGAGAAACATCAAATTAAAATATAATATCAAAACATCAAATTAAAATAGTAAAGTATCAAATAAAAATAAAAATATTTAAATATCGAATAAAACACTGTAAGGCACCTCAAATAAAAATGGTTAAACATCAAGTAATATTAAATAAATATCAAATTAAAATAGGTAAACATCAAATAAAAACACTAAAATGTACATCAAAATTAAAATATTTAAGCATTATAGCAAAACACTTATATATAATTATATATAACATCAAGTGTCACATCAAAATGTGACAATGGTATTGAAACAAAATAAAATATCAGTACTAAAATTTTAAAAACTAATCTTGCACCCTTGAAACTTCAAAGGATACACAAAATAAAAACAAAAATATTCCAAAAGAAGAAACATCATTATCAATTTTTAAAAGAACTCGCTGGAACCAACACATCAATCAAAATGAAAATATAAATTATAAATTTAGGATAATAATATGTAACTAAATAGTGTCAAAAACTATAAAGTGTCAAAAATTTAACATGCAAATACAAGATTTACAATAAAATATCAAAATATCACTTCAAAACACATGATTTTAGTGGAAAAAAATACTATGAAAAAACATCACAGGGTTTGATTAAAACATCAAGTACTGAAAATGAAATATCAAGTCTGGTAATAAAAACCCGTACATTGCGCAAACATGAGGTAAAAAATTGATCCATAAATTTCTCCGACCCAGGTTTGTGACCCACGGGATTCTTATGATCCGAATCATTAATTACCCAATTATTTATAACCATCACCTCCAAAAAGTGATATTTGCACTAAAATCTCTCTTTCCTCTCTCAAACTTTCTTAAATTATATTTGAAACTCGATCACTAATTAAACTTCATAGTGTTGCACTTTAATCCTTGGTGTTGATAAGAGACATCAACATGGTCTCGCACAAATTTATTTTTTTATTTATTTGACTCCTCTGTTTTTAATACTTGTAGAATTTAGACTGAGTTTGTTAATGACTTTTTAGCCAAAAGTCACTCAGTTTGCCCTTTCTTTTAAAAATAATAAAATGGCCCAGTCCAATCCGAAAAGAAAAGAAAAGAGGTTTAAAATCAACTTCACATCCAACTTGAAGTGTGACCATGTGTCACATGCTCATTGGTTAGAAACAAACAATATCAAATTCAATACGATATTGATAGGATATCAAAATATCATTTTATTACAATTTTCCTATATTCTTGTTTTTACTAGATTTTTTAGGTAGTGTAATTATTGAATTTTTTTCCATTTTGAGATAAAGTTCATTAACTCGACCATGTTGGTGTTAGAAGAATTAATTTCAGTCATGTCTTTATTTTAATGTTTAGAATATTCAGTTTTGATTTGATTAGAATTAAATTTGGCAAATTTAGATATGGCAGATTCATTCAAGAATTCATTCGAGAATTCATTCGATATTTGAATTGATTTACTTAATGAATTTGATCATCATTTAGGTTAAATTAGGTATTTTAGCTTAATATGGTATTTTAGACAAGAATTACAAAATCTTGTCTTCTTTTTGTTTTATGTTGGCCGAACTATACCTATGAATAGGGAGGTCATCCATTAATTTTATTACTCCTTCCATCCCGGGGAATTTGCACATAATCTTATTTATGATCTTCAAAAAAACATGTTTGACTATAAATATATGTAACTAGTAACTACAAATAATGACGATGACATAAGAATTGATATTTAAAATAATATTAATGTTCATTTGTCTATTAGGCAAACTAATATAACTTGACAATTTTGATTGCAAAATACTTGGTGTGCAGAATGACGGAGGGAGCACACATCTTTTTTGAATCACAAATTCATATTTTGAGTTTATATTCGTTGTTTGCGGGTGGGTCCATTCTTGTTATTTTTATTTTTTTTTAAATAAAAAATCCTTCAACTCTCTGTTCTCGGTTTTCTCCAGCACGGTTTTCCAATTGACTCGTTGCTGCTTCGATCGTCTCCGGCTGAGCTCCAGAAGCCGCCATCCTCGTCGCCGCCGCTCATCCTCATCTCTAATCGCCCCATCTATCCTCCGGTGAACTTCTCCGGATCCAGTTCCTTCTTCTCCGGCCGCGTGTTTCAGCAGCGATCTCCTGAAAACGTAGGAAGACAGTTCCGGTTCAGCACGACACCGGCGAAAGAAAAGTCAGATGGTTCTGCGAAGAAGGAAGTCCAGCAGCGAAGACAGTCTGCGCGTGGCACGGACGCGCGAGTAAGCAACAAGTGAGCGTGAGATTAACGCGCTCGTCTCTTGCAGGCGCATGTAACACAATCGCTCAGCCCTTGGTCCATCTCGCATGTCACCCAAATTATCGCACTTCACGGTACGGCCAAAAAAGGAAAGAGCTTCGCTCGGTTGGCCTTCCTACGCTACCGACTGCCTATTTTGATCAATATATCGCGATCTGTTCGGTTTATCGCGATTTATATCATTTTCTCGCCAGCTCCCTTCTCCTTGCGAGTTCAAGTAGTTTTTGCCACGTCAGCTTCCCGGCCACTGTCCAGTCGGCATTCGTTTAGCAAGATGATGTGGGAATGGCGTGGGACGAATATCGACTCCCACTGGTCCACTTATATTGGCCCCTTTTAAATGGCACAATTTTTTTAAAAAAGTTAAAGGAGTGGTGTGAGTTAAATTGGGAGTGTAAAAAGTAAAATGAGTGGATGAAAACATTCTAGGATTTACCAAAAGGGGAAAGAGACATAAATAAAAAAACCATACCAAAATGGAAAGTAGGACAATATTAGTGGACCAGAGGGAGTATATTTATTTTTGAAGTATGTTCACTAGGAAGAAACTCTTCAGCCACGGAGGGAATAATACGATATAAAAATATCATTTTTTTAAGTATAGTTTTTAGTTTAGTAACACTATACTCCTTTACCCCCGAATTTTTTAGTTAGGTTGTGTGATGATTGTAATTTATTTCAATATAGAATAACACTACATCACTAAAAAATCAAGTAAAAAAAGAGCAGAAGGTTATCCTCCTAAAAATACTAATATTCAACCCCAATCCAGCATATAATGCAAATCCAGGATTGTAAGTGGTTGCGGGATCGTCTGGAAAGTGCAATTGGCTACTCTTGGAAATCCCAAGGTATAAAAATAGTAATGGGATCCCGAAATAATGCAATATTTGGTCTAGTAAAAGATACTGCATATCCTGTCTTGGAAAAGTTGAATTAGTTTAGATTATCATTGTGCAGAAATATGTATCGACTTCTTTGTCTTTAGGCTCCAACTGGATTTGCATTCAGATTTTCCCATAACACAATGATTTGGTCTGCAAACCAATCACCAACTGATTCTCTTATTGCACAGAGAATGATTCACTTCTTTTGCTCTGACCAAACAAAAAGTTATTGTCAGAGATTAGAGAACAATATCTCTCGATTCATTGAATCCAAACAATTCTGAAGATCCACATGCATATGGTACATAACCACTTTCCCGAGCCTTTATTAAAGTTTTGTTTCTATATTCAAATCCAATCTCTCCAAATGAATATAGTTCAAGTGCTGATGAGAAGTTTGTAATTCGAATTCGAGTGCTTGTGTACGAGAACCATGATATAGATGCCACAAAAATCGAACTGAAATGAGAGAACACCAGTTGTAACACAAACACACGAGTACATTTTATTCATTCATCGACATAAACATAGTAGGCTCGAGGTACATGTTCATCAGCGAGGTGCCGGAAAAATAAGGTAAAACTGACCCTACAAAAACCAGGACTTCGGCAAGAAGGAAAAAACAACCAAAGGTTGTAACAGCAGCAAAGATGCACTCCGCTACTGCTGCCAAAGTCCATGAAGTTCAGCACCAAAGCTGTAGAACATACCTCGAGCGACTCATACAGCTAACTCCCAACTCGGGAACATAAACACACGACACAAATGCCACTTAATACAAAAAACAGTCACGACGGACTCCTCAAAACACATGAGGAGTCTTTATTGAAAGCTCTTAAACGACACAGACTTGACTGACTTAAGCTTAAACATACGATGATGGTGATGGTGGTGGTGGTGGTGGTGGTGGTGGTGGTGATGGTCTCAAGCACGAGAAAAAAAAAGGACCCAGTAACTGATCATTCTCAGGAAGAACCAATGGCTGTCAAAAGAGGTAGCCCCAAACCTCCACTAAAGAGAGCTGTAACAGACTGCCCGACACAACGGAGCCTGCAAAAAGAAGTGGGAAAACAAGATACCATGGCCTGCTGGAAAACAACTAAGTCACTGAACTACGGGCTCCCCACGCTACTGATGACTTGAGAACTGCTTCCCTCTATCTTATCTAGATCATAACATGCAACTAATTGTACTCAACCCGAACCTGATTGATCTCTGTACAAACTCCTAAAGGCAAGGTTAAGCGAGGATATCACATCTCCACAAGTCCTCAACAAGTTGCTCTACTGTGCTGCTGCTAATGGAGTTGCAGTGTTGGAGGTTCAAACCAACTAGGTTTTCTCCCAGCCTTTTGAGATGAGGCACACTCCTGTTGGACACCATAGAGCAACCCGACAAGGAAAAGATTTGAAAGTTCACAAACTCGCCGTCAGCCAAGGCTGCAATACCAGAATCAGTGATCGAACACTTTGAAACATCAAGATCGTTGAGAAACACACAGCTGTCTGATATTGCCACTAAGGCTGCATCAGTAACCTTCCGGCAGCCCTCGATGTTCAGTAGCTCGAGAGTTCCACCATGGAGCCTAGCCAATGCTGAAACTGATTGATCGGTCAGATTCACACAGCCACTGAGGTTCACCTTGACAAGTTTCCCCTCACAGCTCTCGAGAAGTGGGAGAAGTGAAGAATCGGTTAATCCACAAACCCCGCTCAAATCCAGGTGATGCAGCTGAGGGCAAAGCTTTCCCACCAAAGCCAAGCTAGAACTGTTGAACCATGGGCAGCTTTTTATGGACAGTGACCGGAGAGATTCACAAGGTGACAGGCAAGGAGTTTCAAGAGGCACATCCTTAATTCCCATGCACTTAACGATCGCAAGAGACTTCAACTTTGAGTTGCAGTTTGAAAGCGCATTGAGAATTCCAACTTCCGTGATCCTGTTGCATTCCTCCAGTTGGAGGCTCTCGAGAGATCCAGCAGCTTTAGCAAAAGCCACCAACCCACCATCAGACACGAAACAACACTTACGAAGATACATATGCTTCAGATTTGGACAGCCCTTGCCCAAAGCTTCAAGACTCAAATCTGAAGTCCCCCGACACGAAGTAATTGCCAAAGACGATAGCATTTTTAGACCCTGAGCGCTGCCCATGACCCAAAAGCCCTTCTGGGTTACACTCTGAAGCCCGGTCAGAACAAGATTGGTGATGGACTTGCCGTAGTGTCCAATCACAGCAAGAGAAAAATCTGTGATATTCAGAACCTGGAGCTTCACCTTTGCCAAGACAGAAATCCCTGAAGACAAGAGACCGGTAATACCTTGATCACCAACACGGGGACAGTCCTTAATGGTTATGGATTGTAGCTTAGAACAATATCTCCCGACAGCTTGAAGGCTCTCATTCCCAATATTTGAACAATGTTCAACAGTCAAAGCAGCCAAATTTGGGTTACTCTTTGCAACTGCAACTAGTCCCTTGTCTGAAATTGACGGGCACTGGCTAAGATCAAGCTTCTCCAACAAATGACATTCTCTTGCAATCTCGAATAAGCCTTCATCTCCAACAGTTGGGACATTCCACAGGGATAGGGCCCTAAGGGAAGGGCAACCACGGGCAATTGCTGAAAGACCAGCATTGGTAACTCCACGAACTGAGTTACTTCCCCTAACTGAAAGCTTTCCTAGTCCTCCACGGCAGGCAGTCCCGACGGCAATAGCTGCAAGCCTAACATCTGTTGCTTTCTTTCCTTCCAAACTCCTAGAAAGGTAACCATCACTTTCTATCTCAAGATGTTCATCAGCTGGAACCATTTCCACATCCCCTGATGTCTGAGGTGATTCCTTTTCAGCAGGTTTTCCATGAGATCCTTTGCTCCAGCAAAACTCAGAACTACGTACGCTGCTCAAGAGCTCCAGCCAGCGTTTGGAGACGCAAGCTGAGACGCCCCTTTCTTGTGCTCCAGGAAGGCGTCTGAGGATCTCAAACAGGCACTCGTCAGGAAGAGTTTCAATTGACAGCTTTCTCTCTGGGTAGAAATTATGGCTTTCAGCGGCATATGAAACGCTGACACGTGCACGCTTTGCAGGACTGCAATAAATGTCCGAATAAGCACCGATGGACAATCTGTGACCAGAATCCGCAGAATCACCTGAAAGAACACGACAGAATAAGATTCAATCACAGCAAGCAACAGAATACCGGCTAATTTATTCACAATACGACCATGGCCGGATGACGACACGCATTTTCCGCGACATCTCCTACAATTATACAGCATAAACCAACTACAACGAACTTTTCCATACAGACCAATAAGATTTCATGCACCAAAACTCTTAAGGAAGTAAGCTTACTTCCATGGTTAGATAAATAACCAGAGTAGCTATCCCATCCATACTACAATCTACAGCATAATTACCTAATGCATCAATTAGGTAAACTGAGACAAGATTGCAAAAGCCTAACCTAATTTCATGATCATATAAATTCAAGATGATAGCCATCATTCCTTTTGTGAATTTCAATTGTGATACAAAAAAAATTTACAATAACCTTCAAGACCTAAACAAATACGGATAATCTTGATTCTCAAGAACAAACTCAAGATCAAACCTCAGTCTCACATGTAAGATTGATTAGGCATATGCAAAACCTAGGCCACTCTATGCAGTGTTCCAATTCAAATCTAGACATCAGTTTGTATTTCTCCACTAGACAACCTAAATCATTTCATAGAATAATAAACATTGGATACATAATCCCAAACTACAAACCAATTCAATGAATATTCAATCAATATAACCCGAGTACATTCTTATCTTCAGACCCTAAAACAACCACAATTCAGCCAATAAAACAGCAATCAAGAGGCTAAAACAAATGATCATAATCAAAAAAGTGTTTGAAATGCTCACCACTGTAATTAACAAGAGCAGGCATGATTGTTCACCGGAAAAACACCAACAGAAATCGAAAAGGATCAAACTTTTCAGCAAAAACAGCAGAACCCGGATCAGATCTTCAACCAGAACAAGCATTTACAGCAAAACACAAAGCTTTTTAGATTGGAACGCAAAACCCCACAAAACCAGCAGGGCAAAAAGGGAGGAAAAAAAAGGTGTTGGTTTGGTTCTTGATTCACAACAGTTATCTATGGAGGTCATATATATACACAGCCCATAAAATAGTGGTGTGATAATCCACAATTAGGTGATTTGGATTTAAAAATTGAGAAAGGTCCTTGGATACACTTAAGGTTCTTTCTTTCTTACATACATGCACTTCTATTCAATGAATCTTTCCCGGATACCGGGCCTCCCGGTCATTCTTCAACACCTCCCACTTGATTTCTGTTACGGTACCTCCCCCCTGCTGCCCCCGTTTTTAACCGGTGACGGGCTGCTTTTTTTCTTTCTCTTTTTCTTATCCTCTTCTTTTATTATAATCTTTGAGAAAAATATGTTAAACCGTTTTATAAAATCAGTTTTTTGACCAAACCAATGTTAGAGCCCATATTCCTAACAAGTGTAGGTATTATTAGAAATGGGAAAGTGTCAGGAAAGCATTTCCATAATCTTAATGACAGTGCTCAGGGGCATTTGCCTTAAATATTGTAATTTTTTATAAAATTTAAATATTGCATTTTATAAGTTAAAACAAGTAATAATATGTATTTGAAGGTGAAAATATAAAAATATATGATATAAGAAATTATTTTCAAAAATTTTAAATTTTATATGTAATTTAAGAAATACAGTGTATAAGGTAAGAAATAAGTGGCCTGTTCAAAAGTTTATGGACAGGCCACCTGTCAGGAAACCCACTCATTAGTTATTACTATAAGTAATGTGTGCTTTAAATTATTATTTTTATATAAAACTAGTGAGTATCATCGCACATTGCATGTTATCATTAATTAAAATCTTAAAATTAATTGGAAATTGAATGTTAGCCTAGCGGTTGAAGTCTAGTGCTACTACCATGAAGTCATGGGTTCAATTCCCACCAAGGGGTTCAATTCCCACCAAGGGCAGGGGAAGGGGAGGGATTTTATTGGGGGCTCATTTGAGTTATTACCCAATTTTAAAAAAAATCTTAAAATTAATTTTTGTTTAAAATTTAAATTTTAGTCATTTAAGGAAAATTATATGAGTTATGAAGTGAAATTATTAATTTAGTTAGAAATAATTAAATATTGAATACTTTTATTGATTAATTTATAATATTTCATTCAAATTATTTATATGTTGACATTCATTTTAAAAAGTTATCATAATTATATGTATATATCTCATTTCAATGAATAAAAATAAATATCAAATTACCTTATTAGTCTCACTAATTATTAAATGTCCTCATTTAACAGTTAGTTAGTCTAAAATAAGACTTTGTCGTATATAAATAAATAAATAAATATGTATACATATTTCTATCAAAAGTACTCTATCATTGTATAAAAAAATTGAAAATTTTGTTATTTCAGATTATGTGTTTCTTTGAATTTTTTTCAATATATATATATATATACATATTTATATATGTATATATATATGTAAATATATTAATGAGATATTTATGGATTTAAATCTTTAGAAGTTATACATTTTAATAAGTTATGATTGATTATATGTAGTAAAGAATTAAAATCAGTAATATATTATAATATTTGCATTTTAATAAGTTATTATTGATTATAAATAGTAGAGAATTAAAACCAGTTATATATTATAATATTGGTATATATATTATTTTTAGAAAAGAATTTAGGGTTAGAATAGTCAAAATGACTCAAATACCCCCGATTGATAGATAGAAAGCAAACAATATCTATTGTGTTTTAATTTTTTTATATAAAAAAAGTAGTACGTTGTAATTGTCATTTATAAATTTTTGAGTTAAACTTGTGACTGCTGACTTTTATCTATAACTTTAAAAATGAATAATGACGAAGTTATGCTAGTTGCTATCTAGAAAGAAAGGGGGAAAAAATTTCTTTTCATTGGAGGTGGCACACTAGCCTTCCGTGCTTGGATTTAGGTGAATGAAATTAGTTGATGAAATTGAATTTAGAAAGAAAAAAAAATGAGTGAATGAAAATGAAGAAATTTTATCAAAAAAGAAAAGTGTGTCAATGTGTCACAATAACAAAAAAAAATGTGTCACATCCAGTAAAAGTGTATCAAATTGCACAATTGACGCTCACAAATTTGTGTGCCAAGCTCGTGCGGTGCGGGCTTTTAACTATAAACCCAAAAATCGAATAAATACAAAGAAATGCTATTCAGAAGGAAAGATTAACATTTTTTTTACAATTATCAAATGGCTTAGAATAGTGTGGTGTTTATACGGAATAAAATTTTACAAATTTTGGTTTTATACGTAAAAACATATAAGTATATGAACAATATAGAAAATTGAGTATGAAAAATAGTAGATATTTAAAATCGATATATTTATTGAGAAGTATCAAGGATTTCAAAGCATCTGAAATGTAATTGTCGTATTAAAAAAATAAATTCTCACGTGTTATAAACAAAAAAAATCAACATAAATTAAATTCTTGAAACGTACCTGGTTGAAGACGTTCCTCTTCCATTTCTTCAAAAGATTGCAATTTGATAGTGAAACGAAATGCCGTGTTGAACGAGGTTATCTCAAAACTTTACACTAATTCAACCGTGGATGAAATTGAGCGGCGATAAATTGTGACATGTATAGAGACCTGTGGCGGCAAATTCCAGTTATGAAAATGTCAGTCGTTTAGGGGTTGAGGAGGAACACGATGACATGATCGCGCGGTTGTGATTTAGATTTAAAAAAAACTAGATTTGGAAAGTTGTAATCATCAATGATTACAAATTTTATTGTTTAATTAGCCGATTGTTTTTTTAAAAACTATTTAATTATTTGACTTTTATTTGGAATAACGTTAAATTTTGTTGTGTTTGTTGACATCACATATTGTAAAATTTTAAACAATGTTATATGTGCTTCACATGTTTCAGAAATTCAAATTAGGACGTGCCCGTGCCATTTATGTGCTAAGCATTACATTTATTTATTTTTATAATATTTAGTTTTCTATAATTTTTAAATTTTATTATAGTCCCAAAGTCGTTCAGAAAAGGAGCAGTTTTAGATAGAGAAAGAATTAAATAAAAATGCTCGAATTAAAGTAATATGAGTCTGCATATTACCGGATCGTATTAATTTGATTTATAATCTTTAATCTTTAAGAAACATATGTTTACCATTTTATAAAATCAGTTTTTTTACCAAACCAATGTTATAGTCTATGTTCCTGACAAGTGTAAAATTTTTAGTTATTGATGTATGTGATACATGTTTCCTAATTTTTCTTTTAAAAAAACACTTGCACTTGCCACTCATAAAATTTTGAGCTAACATGATGCATGCTGGCCTTTAACTATAACCTTAAAAATAAAATAATAACAAATATATTATACTTAGAAAGAAAGAAAATATAATGAAAACTTATAATTGCCAATTTTTCTTTTAAATAAATTTTGCACAAGTGACGGTCACAAATTTTTGAGCTAAGCTCGTGTGTGCTGACTTTTAACTATAAATCCCAAAATCAAATAATTACGAAGAAATACTACTTAGAAATAAAAGAAAAGTACTCCATTTGTTTCACTAACAGTGGCACCATAGGTTTAGGTGTTTGGATTTAGGTGGAGAAAATGAGTGGATAAAATGGAATGTAGAAAGTAAAAAGTAGAATGAGTAGATGAAATTGAAGGAATCTTACCAAAAATGGAAAGTGTGTCAATATAAAATAAACAACCCAAAAAGGAAAGTGTGTCAATATTAAAGAAACATAGGGAGTAAAAAAAATGTTGGGACAGTATCAAAACTTTCTCATTATCAAAATTGTTGAATCATTTACAAGCTCTTCTTACACCCCCTTCTCCTCTAATCCACTATCATGAACTATACACAATGCTTCCTAAGTTTTTGATTCATGAAATCCCTATACACAATAGTATCTTAAATCATACTAACTATATCTCTTGTTTTCCCTTCTTTTCCAAAGCTTTTCTCGTTTCGTAAGCTCCAGATGGCATAGATAGTTTCAGTCGCTGCCGTCTTCAACAATCTTCCTCTCCAACCTTTTCTTGAACTACTGTTTACCAGCCATTCCTTTTCCTCTCCCAGTTTTTTGGTTTCATCAATTCTTATCCATGTCAGTATCGATCTCCATATTTCTGTGTTTTCTTGCAATAAAAAAATAAGTGTTTCAGGATTTCATCTTCGTCACAGAACTGGCATTTTGCGTCCAGTTTCACACCAAATTTCCTGAGCCTATCTTTTGATGGCAATCTTCCATGGCAACATAACCAGAGGATGAACTTCGCTCTCGGTCTTGCCATGTTGTCCAGCATTAGTTTGCTCCATCTCACCGCTTCACTTTCTCCACGCAATACCTCATATATCTGTCGGACATGAACTTTATTTCTCTGCAATTGTTGTCCCCAGCAATCAAAACCCTTCACCTTTTCTATGGCTTTACGTATCCTCTTGAGCACCTAGGAGTTGCTGCAAGGAAAGGTAGTGTTTAGAACTTTCTTACCTTTTATATAATATGCGTGAATCCACCGGATCCATAAGCTATCTGATTTATGACATAGATTCCACAACGTCTTATACAGGTTAGCCTCGTTCCATCCCATGAGCGTAATCAGGTTTAAATCTCCTTCTCAATGTGGTGCAGGGATCATTTCCCAGGCAATCGAAAACTTTTTAGTAATCTCGTTGGTTCCACTCCAAAGGTAGGAGCGACACATCGCATCAATATGCTTGAGTACAGCTTTCGGAAAGGGGAAGCTTTGCATGCAGTAGTTAACTATAGAGAACATAACACTTTTAATTAACTGGAGTCTGCCCGCGTAACTCAAAAGCCTCGCACTCCAGTGCCTGGCATCCTCTCTATTAAGGGATGGCATGTTAAAATTGTGATTTTCCTGCTTCTCAGTGGAACCCCAAGATACTTAAATGGGAGATTCCCCTCAGTAAAACCTGTCAACTCCATCAGTTTGTCTTTCAGCATATCATTGCATCCCCCGAAATAGATTCTACACTCACTCTAGTTTACCTGTAGTCCGGTAGATTGAGTAAATCTTTGAAACTTCATCATGGGCAACTTCACAGATTGTTCTTCACCATTAACCATTAGTAATAGATCATCCACAAAGTTGATGTTTATAAGCTTCACTTCTTCACATTGGGGGTGGATACTTGAACCTGCTATTACGTCCCAGATTGCTCATACAGCGAGGTAAGTACTCCATAATGATAACAAACAAAAGGAGTGTATCGGATCCCCACGGCGAAGACCTCTTTTTGCAACAACAAATCTTGTGGGATTCCCATTAACGACATATCTATACGATACAGTGGAAACACACTTCATAACCCAAGTAATAAACTGACCTGGTATTCCTACCTCCCTCAAAATGGCCTCCAACGCAGCCTATTCCACCGTATCATACGCTTTTGAAGGTCGGTCTGTATCATACATCGGGCTCCTCCTCTCTTCCTCCTATGCCCCCTGACCAACTCGTGTGCTGGTATAATGTGATCGTGAATGTGCCTCCTAGGGAGGAAAGATGCTTGGCTTCTATCCATGATTTCAGTGATGACTCTGCTCAACCTATATGTTAGGAAGTTTTTACACAATCTTGTAGAGTGTAGAGCAACATGATATGGGCCTCAACTCTCCAAATTTTCTTGCTGCTTCGTGTTTCAGAATCAGTGTCACCAGCGTGCTAATTACTGCTCTAAACAGAATCCCCTGGTCAAAAACAATCTTTTACAGCTTCCACCACATCTCTTCCAACTATCCCCCAGCATGTTTTAAAAAAATTTGAATTGTACCCGTCAGGGCCTGGTTCTTTCAGCTCGCCAATTCCTTTCAAAGCATTCCATATTTTTGTTTCAATTACTTTTTGTATCAGACTTCTTTTCCTTTTTGCACTCAGTTCTGCTCCTTGTCTCATTTCTACATCAATCCCCTAAAGTCTTCCAGCTCCTCTCCCAATCAGTTTCCCATAAAAGTTCAGTACCTCCTTCTCCATTCCTTGTTGATCAGTCACCATTATTCCATCACCCTTTTCTAGTTCATTGATCCCAGCCTTACTGTTTTTTGCTTTCAGTGATGCATGAAAATATGCATTGTTTCCATCCCCCATCCTCAACCAGTCTATTTTAGCTTTTTTGTTGAGCTAGTTTTTCATATATATCACTCCATTTCATCACTTCTTCAATGCACCTCACCAACTTCAGTATACACTCCCTATTCATTTTCTGCGTGCTTCTTGTTGTGCCACTGTTAACTTTTCTCTGACTATTTCCAGTTTCTTCTTAGCACCAGATGTTTTCCTGATATGAGGTATGCGTACCCTCTACAACTTTATCAGTTTTTGTAAGGTTCTATACATATCTCTCCCATTGACCTCCATATTCCAGTTTTTTTCAATGTCCTCCAGTACCATTTTAATCTCCAGTATCACATTCAGCATCTTGAATTGTTTCCTTAGTTTGCTTTCTCCTCATGTAGTTTGATCTACAGCATAGCATGGTCTGAGATTCTTGGTTCCAGTACTTCAATTTTGACATCCGGAAATTTCTGAAACCAACTCATATTCCCCAAAGCCCTGTCAATCTTCAAGTATATCACTTATCTTCCTGTCTATTGGACCAGGTAATATGATCTCCTTTAGACTCATATTCAAATAACCCCACTTTTCTTATCATTTGCTCAAAATCCCAAAACTTCAAGGTTGTTACTTCACTCCCTTCCATTGGATCATTTACAGAGAGAACATTGTTGAAATCTCCCATTGAAAGCCATGGTTCTCCTGTACCTTTAGCATGTATTTTCTCTATGTCTTACCAATGTTTCTTTCTCTCCTTCAGTTGATTTCCTGCATTAATTGCAGTAAACCAGTAGATCGGCTTATCATTCATATCACATACTTGAACATGGATAAGTTGATCAGTTTCCCACTGAGCTTCAAAATGAACCCATTTTCATCCCATAACAACCAAATTCGGCCATTTGGATGTGAATTGTAGTTATCTATGCAGTTCCATTTCCTCCCCAGTTTCTTCCTTACTGCTTCTGCCCTCTTTTTTTATTCTTGTTTCTATTAATGCAATCATTCCTATATCCAAATTTCTGAGGCGGGAGCCTATCTCTGCATTCCTGGCTGGTTTATTGAGCCCACCGACGTTCCAGGTAGTGATCATAGAACCTTCCCATACGAGGTTGAAGAGTCGTTCCAAACTCTCACCCTCTCTGAGACAGATTTTGATCCTCCCTCACTGTGGACCCCTGGATACAGATTCAACTCCCTGACCTTTTCCCCCTTGTTATTTGGCCTCACCTATTATCATTCTTTCTCAGCTTCCTCTGATTTTCTATTCAGTACCAGTGTATCATTATCTTCTTTTTTCCCCCCATCCTTCATGTCTTCATCTGGCCCCTGTTTGACTTGCCATTTATGAGTCACTCTCTTCACTTCTTCATTTCATATGTGTCCCCCTTGTTGGCATTTGTTACAAAACAGTAGTCTCTATTCCACTTCAACTTTCTGTTGTATCTTTTCTCCATCAACATCCCTGATACTGATCTCCTCAGGAATCTTCTGGGATATGTCAATCTCAATCAAGAGCCGGGCATATGACAGACGAAGCTTTCCTGCTGTGCACTCGTCTGTAACTATAGGCTTGCCCAGAACACTGCCTATCTCCCCCAAGCTCCTAGCCCCTCATAGGTCTAGTGGTAATCCCGGGAAATTTGTCCATATTGGCATATTCTTCACCACATCATTCTTCATAGAAAAGTTCTCTTTCTAGACATGTAAAAACACAGCTCGATTATAGATTGTGTAGGGCCTCTTCCTTAGAACAGCATCCCTATCCTCCAGGGTTTGAACTTCATAATGAAGTATCCCTCATCATTATAGTATAGTTCCGACAGCGTTACAAACGGCCAAAATTGAACCATAAACCTCTTGACAACATTTATCGATATGTCACCATTCATCACATACACTATAAGGGCATTCTTCCAAAAAAATCAATTTAGATTCAATATCACTCAACTCAATTTCAACCTCAACTTTTCCATTAATCACAGTTGGGGGGACATATTCAATCTTCATGTGATACAAATTAGGTTTCTTTATTTATTTTTATTTATTAGGATTTTTAGAAGATAACACTATACTATTTTTCCCATTGAATTTTTTAATGAGGTAGTGTGATCATTTATTTTATTTTAGAATAAGACCCCATTAATTCTGCCATGTTGGCCTTAGAAGAATTAATGTTTCGGTCATGCATTTATTTTAGTGTTCAGAATATTCAGTTCTGATTTGATTAGAATTGAATTTGGTAAGATTAGATAAGACAATATTCATTCAAGATGTATCTTAAAGTATATAGTCATTTATTTTAGGTAGTCTAGTTAAATATGGTCCATAATAATTTTCAGTTTCTTGTTTGTAATTTGAAGACCATACCTATGTACTATAAATAGGGGTGACTTTCAACATTATTTTTACGATGCCATTTTTATCAATCAAAATACAACCTTTTGAGTTTATACTCTTTGCTTGCGAGCTATTCCATTGTTGCTTAACCCCGAGGGCTAGTTAAGTGTCAATAAACCTTGTAATATGATCCTAAGGGCTAGTTAGAGAGCAAGTCAAAGTTAGGCCTACCCTGAGGGCTAGACTCCTGAATTTTGTGCGAGATAGTGTGGGTTTGCAGATTTCTTCACTATATCAAAGATATTAATTCCGCAAATCGTGAGTCTTCGCAAGGATCATCATGTCATTCTCATTTACCCTATTCTCCCAAATAATATCGATCTACAGTTTATCGTTCACCTTCGTTTCTACATTAGGGTTTTTCAGAGTTGCCTCAATTCTAGGCGATTTCACCCCTTGTTCCATCTCCTTTGCGCTCGCAATCTCCCGTTCGTCAGATGATTCCAGGTTCTGCAGTTCCATCTCCTCATCTCTGTTGGCTCAATTCCAATTCAACTTGGGCACGGACACCTTTTGCGACCGACCCCTTCCCCGTTTCATAGCTCCGGCGATCTACATTGTAACTGTGTGAAAATCGCACATAGAGAGATATTTCTTTCCTATATTGGTATTTGCTTAAGTAATAAAGAAAAATAATTAAATTTATAATTACCAAATGGTTTAAAATAATGTGGTGCTTATATGGAATCAAATCCTACAAATTATGGTTTATATGTAAACACATGTCAAGTATATGAACAAAGTAGAAAATTGAGTATGAAAAATCGGAGATAATTTAAAATTGATATATTTATTGAGATGTAGCAAGGATTTCAAAGTATCTGAAATGGGATTGTCCTATTATTAATAATCAATCGTTCCTTTTTCCATTTCTTCAAAAGTTGAAAAACTGCAATCCGATATTGATAATAAACGGCGTATAGTATGCGGTTAATCTCAAACTTTTGCACCGATTGGATTGTCAATGAAATTGAGCGGTGATGAATCGTGATATATATGGAGACATGCTGCGACAAATTTCGAATATAAAAATGTTAGCCAATTAGAGTTGAGGAGAAATGCGATGATAGGATCAGGATCGTGCGGTCGTAATTTAGTTTGATGTTATTGTGCAACACATAAAACATTGTCGGTGATGGTCGGTTGTATATATTTAATCACGGGATTAGAGTAATTCGATTACATAATTAGTTTTGTCATACAAGATCAATGTAGGCAACACACTAAGCATTACATGGATGTTCGATTAAATGGTTTGTGCAATACTTGGGCTGTTTTTGAGCATACTTGAATAACTAATTTTATTTTTTTGAAATACAGTTTACAATATTTTACAAAATCAAATTAGGATGCGGCGGTGCCGTTTATGTGCTAAGCATCACATTTTTTTTGAGCATATTTTGTGCAATACCTAGATGATGGGATGTTTTTGAGCATATTTTTATGATTAACTTTATTTTTTGAAATAATAATAAATTTTATTGTGTTTGATATATTTTCTGACACAATTTTAAACCGTGTTGCATGTACACTTTATAATGTTTTTAAAAATCAAATTAGTATGCTCCGGTGCCATTTATGCGTAATTTATGCTAGCTTATTGTTTTACTGCTGCTTCGACTGTTGCTGTTTATTTTAATATATTCTAGCAACTCCTATTGCTACTCTAATATTCAAAAGTTTTATAGGAATGTGATTTGAATTTGGATCTTTCGGTTATGGAGAGCGTGGATAATTACTAAACCAACTCAATTCACACCAAATCTGGAGAGGTTAACCAGGCATTTCTTGCTAGTTATGTGAGAAAGATCAAGTGTGAGGAAGTAAAGGAGGGTGAGAAGTAGAGTTGGTAAATGGGCAAGCGGGTCAAATATGAGTCGAATAATATGAGTAATTAAAAAATATATAGGCATGGCTTATATCGATCCGTCTTATGACAAGTCAAAATGAATCGTATGAAAATGGGTTGGGTTGAAATCTGCTCAACCTGCGGGTCAATCACCCAGCTCGTGAGTTTCTTCCATATATTGACCTGTGTGGGTTTATATACCAACCCATATGGGTAAACTCATGAGTTTCAATCCATGCATTGACTCATATGTTACGGATTTATTTTGACACCGAAAAGTATAGCGGTAGGATAATGGGGTTTTAAGTTTACAAATCTTACTTTTGAATTAACTTTAACTTTAATTTATTTTGAATATATTATTTTGTACTCCCTCTGTTTCTCTATTATTGGGACAATTTTATTTTTGGATTATTTCTTTTATATTGGCACACTTTCCATTTTTGGCAAGATTCTTTCAATTTCATCCACTCATTCTATTTTTTACTTTCTAAATTCAATTTCGTCAACTCATTTTCTTCACCTAAATCCAAGCACCTAAACATACTCCATCTGTCCCAAATTAAACTACCTAGTTACTTTATGGCATTATTCTCTATTAAAGTTTGACCGCATATTTGAATAGATGTATGAAACATAATATTATCGTACGTGATATTGTTGAATTTGTCGTAACAAGTAGTTTCTATAAAGTAAATTTCTTTGTTTGCTGTTATTATACGTAATTAAATATATTAACGGTCAAACATATTTCTCGAATGATGTGCAGTGATTATGGTGTAATTTAAGGTGGAACGGAGGGAGTATGGTGTCACTTATAGAGAAACAGAGGCAGTATATATTTTTTATTTTAGTTTTTAATTATTGAAAATTTTAAATGAATTCCACCCTGATTATTTGTTAAATTCATCTCTACAATTAATGATTAGTGTGTTTTATAGCTACTTAGCATAATCATTGTTATGCTTAAATTATGTTTATCATCAGTTGTTAATTATGAACTTTATTATTATTTTTGGTTCAACTCATTTATATTCCAGTTCACTTTTGAATTAATTTTTTTTGTTTCAAAGTGAATCCTCTTAAATTCAACAAAATCCATACGAACTAAATGGGGATATGTGGTGATAGATGGCATTTTTAGAAGGGAAAAAAATAGTGCTCATTTGGGAGAAAAAGGTTAATAGAGGTGTGGCGAGGAACAAGTTGGCGCGGAGTTTGTTAGTACAACGCATCCTCCCTATACCACCCAAAAGCGGGTTCCGCAACTTGTTTCTTCTCTATTTAATGCTAAAACCGCGCGACACACTCACGTTTATTTCTTCTTTATTTATTCCCAACTTGCGCTTCTTGTCGTGGCCTTGCATCATTCATTTTTAGCAGCCTACCAATTAAGTTGCCGTCACAAGTTCGTCTCTTGAAATGCAATCTTTTCACGAATCATGAAAATATCAATATTTAAAATAGAAATGGAAAAAAATAAAAAAATAAATTAAATTATATAAATTTGATTATAAATTTTATAACTACTATACATTATAATATAATTTTAATATTACATTTTTTATTTTTTATTATTTTAATTAAACTTCATTTTTGCATACGGTCTTTCCTAAACTATAATTACGCTGCTAAATAATTGAATTTAGACACTGTATGAGTACATTCTTTTCTCTCTTTTTTTGGCGAATGTGTGTTTCTGTTCATCGTAAATTATATGGATTGGTAGGGTAGTTTCTTTTCTAAAGCTAAATTATATGCCTAAATAATTGAATTGTATATATTTGCACGTTTAAATAATAAGAGAGAGAACTTTTTTTTATTGGAAAGCCTGTTTATTACTGGCAAAGGGCGATCACCGCTCGCCCTCAGCGGTCCATACCAGCCCACACCCAAACCATCGTATGAGATGTAAATCACGGTAGCCCAGTGCTAGGACTCATGTGCTCGGCATTGCCTCGGTGCGCACAAGGAAGCCCTTGCAAAGCAAGCACTCCCCACATAGCCACTGCCGAGGGTCGAACCTGGGAACACTGGCAATCCCATCCATGTCCCAACCGCTGGGGTACACCCGTGGGTGTAAAGCCTGTTTATTACTGAGAATACAAGAAGTGGCGTGATTATGTAAATTCCAAATGTATCATATAAAAATTGATATTTTATAATTATATTAAATTGAATTACTTCATTTTTTATTATCTTCTTGGGCAAACTCTTGGAAATACCATTTTTCCATATGCTTATGGAAAGAATGAGTTTAGTTATTATAATAATAAAAAGTAAAACGTCTTAGTTGCAATATTAAAAATTTACTATGCAACGTATAATAGTTATACAGTTTATAACCCGATTCATGCAACCCAAAAATTTTATGTTCATTTTTTCAAATTTGCATTTTAAACATTGGCCTTTCCATGACTTATGGAAAGACTATCTTTCAAGAGACAGACTTACCTTCTTTTCATTCAATATGAAAATAATAAAATAAAATGAAATTATTTGAATTAAACTCAATTATTTTTATTAAAATGTATAAAAATAATATGAGACTGTCTCTTGAAAGACGATCTTTGCATAAATTATGGAAATACCAAGGTTCAAACAACAAATTAGAAGAAATGAATATAAAATTTTCGGAACTTGTAACTACTGCACGTTGCATAATAAGTTTTTAATATTGCAACTAAAATATTTTACTTTTATATTATTCTAATTAAATTCCGTCTTTCCCAAAACTTTGTCAAACAGTATAATGGTTTTTATTACAATATTTTGTAAAAGAAGTGAAGAGATGGTCTCCTGTGAGACAGCCTAAACTTTAGGTAGGGGCCTTTAAGAAATTATAACAAAATTCTAGCTCCAGGGACATTTTTTTTTGGAAGAGTGTAACTTTCCATTCATTATAAAGCTCAAATCCATCTTTACAGTGTATTCTAACCACTATCTTTCCCTATCATAAGCTTAGCACAAAATTCCCTCATTTTGGGTAACTCCCAACTCCTATATACAATAGTATCAACAATATTTTGCAAGACATTACCCACCTTTCGATCACCATTAAAGCACACTCCATTTCGCCAACGCCAAACTTCATAGACTGTCTCCGTGATTGTCGTTTTCAACATCTTCACACCTTCCACTTTGCCCTGACATTGCCTCAAAATCCATTCAAATTCCCCACTTCATACCTCCGGTTGTCTCTGGATTTGCAACCAAGCCAACACCTTCTGCCATATTTCCATCGTTTTCTTACAGCCAAAGAACAGGTGGTCCAGCGTCTCATCTTCACCACACAGCACACAACAACTATCAACATGTATACCAAACTTTAGCAACCTGTTTTTCGTCGGCAATCGGCCATGACATAGCATCCAGAAGGTGAATTTTGCTCTTGGCCGAGCAAAGTTTCCATAAAACATTGTCCTCCAGGTAACTCCACTGCCCTCAGTTTACATCTCATTGTATAGGTGTCTGGTTTTAAAATTACTTCCCAAAATCTGAGTTTCCCACGACTTCATGATTTTCACTTTGTCCCGACATTTAATGACTTCCTTCAACACCCAAGAACAGTCTTGTGGGAACTTCACATCCATAACAAAGGGCTCCCTGATATACATCTCATAGATCCACTTGATCCACAATCTATCCGTTTTCCGGCACAAATTCCACAAGGTTTTACACATACAGGCAAAGCTCCAGTCTAGTAGGCTAACAACATTCAGACCACCACGTTTCTTTGGCTCACGTATTTTTTCCCACGATATGGGTGATTTCCTGGAAATGATATCACTACCAGTCCACAAATATGATTGACAAATGGCCTCTATATGTTTGAGCACCGCTTTTTGGAACATGCAGTGCTTGCATCCAATAATTTGTTACAACAAAAATAACACTTTTGATTAATTGGATCTTACCTGCATAACTCAGTAGCTTCGCACTCCAATGCTTTACTCTGGATACTACCTTGTCAATGAGAGGTTGGCATGATTGGATATTCGGCTTCCTGCTTGCCAATGGTATTCCCAAATACCTGAAAGGCAATCTTCCTTCTGGAAAACCTGTAATACCCAATATACTCTCCTTCTGCTCCTCAGTCATTCCCCCACAATAGACCTTACATTTAGCTCTACTCACTCTCAACCCTGTAGAGTTTTCAAACTTGTTATAGGCCTACATCAATAATCTAACTGAAATCTGATCACCACTGGAAAATATGAGAACATCATCAGCAAAATTAAGGTTTAATATTCTCAGCCCTTCACACCGTGGATGGAACTTAAACTCAGAGTTATCTGTTGCCACCTGAAAACACCTCGACATATACTCCATTACCAAAACAAAGAGGAGTGGTGAGATAGGGTCACCTTGTCTCAAACCCCTCCTTGCCTGTAAGAATTCTGTAGGACAACCATTAACCATATACTTGAAGGATACAGATCTTACACAGACCATTACCCACCCAAGAAACTGCTCAGGCATCCCCATATACTTCAAAATTTCCTCCAAACAGTCCCAAGACACTGTGTCATAGGCCTTCTGGATGTCCATTTGGATCACACACCTGGGTCCCCCTGCTTTCCTGCTATAACCCCTCACCAGCTCGTATGCCATCAGTATATGATCGTGAATGCTCCTTGTGGGTACAAATGAAGTCTGGTTTAAATTTACCACTTCAGATATTGCCTTGCTCAATCTGAGTGTTAAAATCTTGGATATGATCTTGTACACAGTTGTGCAACAAGAGATTGGCCTGAGATCCTTGATTGTCACTGCTGCCTCATGCTTGGGAATAAGGGTCACAAGAGTTCCATTTACAACTTTGTATAATTTTCTCCGTTCGAAAAACTCCTCCACTGCTCCCATAACATCCTCCTTCACCAGCTCCCAATTCTGTTTGAAAAAATTGGCATTAAACCCATCATAACCAGGAGCCTTTAAATTAACAATACTCTTTATAGCTTCCTCCACCTCCCTTCTACTGACTGGCTGGATCAGTGATCTTCTGCTTTCGTTCTTCAGGCAAGCAGCCTTTCTAATAATCCCTTCATCAACCTTCTCAGTTCTCACTGCTTATTGTCCCACCAATTGGCCATAGAAACGGAGCACCTCCCTTTCAAGTTCCTTCTGACCAGTTACAACTGTGTCATTTTCCAACTCCAATTTTTGTAAGCCTGTCATCTTGTTCTTAGCCTTAGTTGAAGCATGGAAATAGGTATTATTTCCATCTCCAAGCCTCAGCCAGTCTATCTTGGACTTCTGTTTGGCAATTTTTTCATCAATTAAGCTCCATTTTTGGACTTCCTCAATTCCTGCAATCACCTTCTGGATCATGTGTGGGTTTAACTTTTGGTTGTTCAACTCTAGCTGTGCCTTCTGCAGCAGCTCCTGTCTTGCCTTGTCCAGCTGTAATCTAACTCCACTCAACTGTTTTATATGTGGTCTAAGAGCTGCCTGTAGGCAGATTAACTTTCTCTATATGATAAACATTCAATTCCCCTCCATAGGTTCCCTCCAGCTTCTCTCAATTGTTTCCACAACATCTTTCCTATCCATGAGGCAGTTTATGAACTTAAACTGGCCTTTCCTACTAACTGTTTGTTCCTGTATAGTTAACTTCAAGAGGGAATGATCAGAGATCCCAGGAACCAAGTTTTCAACAATTGTGTCAGGGAAAATCCTGAACCAATCAGTGTTTGCCAGGGCCCTATCTATCCTGGAATATATCACTCCCCCCACTTGTCTATTAGACCAAGTATAATATTCCCCTATAGAATCACATTCACTCAACCCCATATTCATCAAAATCTGTTCTAGGTCCCAAAACTCCTGAACCTGAACCTCATTACCTCCTATCCTATCCTCCTGTCTAAATACATTATTTAAGTCTCCCAAAACGACCCAAGGCCCCTGAATCACCTTTTGAGTTTGCTCCACATCTTTCCACAATTGTCTCCTGTACTTCAACTGATTACTGGCATAAATGGCAGTTAGCCAGAACAGTACCTTTCCATCCTTCAAAACCTGACACAGAATCATCTGATCTGTCTTCCTCTGAGCCTCTACAGTTACCCTTTGTTTATCCCACATCACCCAAAGTCTCCCATTGGGGTGCTCGTCATAATTATCAACATATTGCCATCCCTCCCCAAAGCCTTTCCTGATCCCCTCAGCTTGCTCTTTTTTTACCCTTGTTTCTATAATAATAGCAAACATACAGTGTTGTCCCAGGAAGCGGGCTCTAACCTCCTTCTACTTTGCTATGTTATTCAAGCCCCGTACATTCCAAGCATATATCATAGGACATCATAGTCCCCCGCAGGATCCTGTCAAATCCCTAAGGGTCTATTCCCATTACTACACTCCTCACTGCTTGCTCCAATTACAACTTCATGTCCACAACTTTCCCCCATTTTCATCTTTCCTCTGTTTCTTGACTGCACCACATTCCAGACTCTCATACCATTTGTTCCCTGTGGTTTGCCACCTAACAACTCCTCATCATTTCTCAGTTTACCCTCCATTGTAGCGTTCTCCATCTTGGCATCAGTCTCTGGCACTTTGTTCCCAGCCTCCTCTGCATTCATTTTCTTCCTGACTGTCCATTTCTGAGCAATTTTCTCCTTCTGTTCAGGGCACAAGTGTCCTCCCATCTGACATTTCTTGCAATACAATGGGCAGCCCTCCAATTCTAGTACCTGCTCAAAGACATTACCCTCCATATCCTTTATAGGCACAGAATGTGGAATATCTTGAGAAATATCTATCTCTACAAGGATTCGAGCATATGAAACTCTCAATTTCGCAACTGCGCACTCATCAGTACAAATAGGTTTTCCAAGTACACTACCAATATTGCCAAGGCTACGGGGTCCCCATAGATACAGTGGCAATTGTGGCAATTTCACCGAGATTGGAAGTATTCTCGACATCTCATCTTTCAGGGAGAATCTGTGTTTCCAGATATGCAAGAACATCATCATATTGTATATAGCATAAGGCCCCCTTCTTAATACAGTATCCCTATCAACCTTAGATTTAAACCGCATTATGAAATAGCCATCCTCATTGTAAATAAGTCAAACATAGCAACAAACGACCAAGATTTCTCCATAAAGTTTCTCACGGAATTCATACTCAAATCACCCTCCAAAACATGCATGATTAGTGAATTCTCCCAGAATGATAGTTCCTCCTGAACACCCTCCATTTCAATTTCAATTTCCATTTTCCCATCTACCATTTTTGGCGCCACATACTCAATTTTCATCCCTCTCAATTGAGAACGATTTCCACTGACAACCTCTACCCACGGTTTAGGCATAGCATCATTCCTATTTACAGTAGGTTTAGAATTAACGTTTACCTCTGTTACGATCGCAACTTCCTTTTCTGATTCATCATCATCTTCTATCTCCAAGTCCCCAATCTGTTGTATGCTCCCATTCTCTGTGTTCCCTGCATTGCCTGAGCTGCTCCAATCCTCCGGTGGCAGCACCGCCTTCTTTCGTGGCTGGCCTCGTCCCCGCTTCATAGTCGGATCTAGAATCTCACCGTCAGTAGGTGAAAATTGCCCACAAATTTATCATTCCTCGCTCTAGTGACATATCTCTAATAATTTTACAGGGATCTATTTCTAATTATTTTACAAGGACCTATCGCTAATAACTTTTCAGGAGCTTTTTCATCCAATATTTCCCATCATTTTCTCGCCACCTGCAATGTGCAAAAATAAAAATAAAAAAATTTATTTAAAATGCTTAAAAAATGCAAAAAAAAAAACAATTTAAAACTGCAGCAAAAAATTGCAGCAACATCAGCAAAAATAGAAGAACATCAATGAAAAATAATAAAACATCAACTAAAAAATTGCAGCAAAAAATATAAAAAAAAGTTAAATAAAACAATAAAAAAATATATAAAAATTCAAACAAAAATCAACAAAATTTTGGGGAAAAATTGCTGACTACGACTAACAAAAAATTAACTGGAAACCATAAAAATATCAACAAAGCTATGTTTTCATTTTTATTAAAAAAAACTACAAACATCAACCTATATCACCCAAGCAACGATTGAAGCACTTACAAGTTGTACTCTAAGCACCAATTTATTTTCATAACACATACAAGTTATAAAATAAACACCTACAACCTACATTTGAAGCACTAACAAAAAAATGAAAAACATAAACGTAAGGAAAAAAACACTTCCAAAAATCAATCATATCATAAAAAAAAACTACAAGCATTAACTCCTAACAAGCAACGATTGAATCACTTACAAGCAACGATTGAAGCACTTACAAGCAACGATTGAAGCACTTACAAGTTGTACGCTAAGCACCAATTTGTTTTCATAACACACACAAGTTATAAAATAAGCACCTACAACCTACATTTGAAACACTAACAAAATATGAAAAACGTCAACATAAAAAAAATACAACAAAAAATCAACCATATCATAAATAAAAACCTACAAACATCAACCCCTATCACCTAAAACTCATCTAGATAATGGAAAATATCAACATGAGAGGAAAAAACTAAAAACATCAACAAAAAAGCTACGGTACCGCAAGAGTATAAATTATTCACTCTGAAAATCACAAAACATCAAAGGTTTTTTTAATAAAAAAATTACAAACATCAACTCCTAACACCTGAACCTCATCCGAAAAATGAAAAACATCAACATAAGAAAAAAGACACTACAAACATCAACTTCTATTACCAAAACCTCAACCGGAAAATGAAAAACATCAACATGAGAAAATAAAAAAAAATTACAAATATCAATCCATATCAACCAAAAAACTACAAAAACATTAACTCATATCAATTAAACCTCACCCGAATAGTAAAAAAACAACAACATAAGAAAAAAAAAAGCTAGAAACATCAACAAAAAACTACAGTACCTCAAGAATAAAAATCTTCAAAAATAAAGGGTCTAATGGGATTTGAACCCTAGTTTCTAACCTCTAAGCCTAGAGAAATAACCACCACACCGAGACTCTTATTCAAAATAGACTCAATCAAATAATATTAAATCTCAGCAGGTACATCAAGAACATAAATTCTTCAAAAATAATGGTCACAACAAGACTCGAATCCCTGACCTCTAACCTAAACAACATAAGTACTACCTACTAGACCAAAGCACATTTACTGATCACATACTTAGCCAAGTAAATATTAAACCTCAGCATATATCTTTCAAAAAAATATATAACACAAAATTGAACCTCACTTCTCACGAGCAAAGCTCAGCTGGTCGTCGTCCTCCATCTGCTATCGTCTCTGTCGGCTCTGCCATCCGTCGTCTAAGCAGAAGCAAGTGTTTTGAATGTGCGATCCTTCTTCTTTACGCCGCGCGTGGATCTCGCCTGGTACGTAAAGTGAGCAACACCGTCGGACGTCGACTGGCTAGAACTGCGACGCCGCCAGGAACGTCGATCTTCTTCTCCGACCATAGCAATCGTCTCCAGGAACGTTGATCGCGCCGCTAGCAACATCGATCACAACGTACTCCACCGTCGGATCATCGATCTGCGTCGATCTCAGCCACATCCTCCACCACCACCATCGTTGTCAAATCCGGAGGGGTCACCGACGTAAAATAGAGAAGAATCAGAGCGATTGCAGAGGAGTGTTTGCAGAGTAGAGGAGGAGCAGAGGAGCGATTGCAGAGCGTCTCAGTCATCGTAGCTAGGGCAAACGTCGCAGCGATCTAGATTCCGTCGTTGGAGCTAGGGCAAGGCGTCACAGGAAGAAGAACCACGGCGGTTTGCATGGTGGAGTGAAATTCTGGTGAAAACCGGTGGAAATCCGGTGGTTTTCGACGGTAACTGCCGGCCGGAGGCAGTTTTCAGTGGGAGGAGGCAGTTTTCGATCGGGATATGAAAAAAATGAAAATGAAAATTCTGGATACTTTGGTGATATATATATGTAGTATTTTGATAATTACGCAATAGATCCCTAGAGTTTTCAGCATATCTTTTAAAAAACTCCATTCCAAATGAAATTTCTTGTAATTGCACAACAATCCCCGACCTAAAGTTTAATATATCTAAAAGAAGAGTTTGTGTACTTTTAAAGTCTTAATTATTAAGATAGAACAATATTTTTGCATTTAACACCTTTACGATGCAAAATATAATACTCTCTATATTTTTAAGCTAAAGTCTTGGGAAAGACGATAGAAAGATGGGTTTAATTAGACTAATGAAATATAAATATTTTAGTTGTAATATTAAAATTTTATTATACAGCATGTAGTAGTTATAAAGTTTATAACTCGATTCATACAACCCGAAAATTTATCTTCATTTCTTCGAATTTGCAATTTAAACCTTAGTCTTTCCATGACTTATGAAAATACCGTCTTTCAAGAGACATACTCATTTTTTAACTTCTTATATTCTGATTATAAACTAGGAATTTTTATAATCATTTTAAAAAAAATCATGGATTATGTTTACAAGAAGGCATGCGCGTCATAATTGCACAAAAATTAGGAAAATCTTCTATTGAACCACGAAATATTAAACAATATTATAATTTGACTTGAATTTATTATTGCTCAGTAGGAACCAAAAAGTGCCTGACCAATCAAATTAATTAATTGGACACTTAATCGAATAATTTAGATGATAAAACTCCTCTATCCACTAATTGTAAACAATAATCTATGTACCATTATTTTCAATAGACTACACATCTTCTTTTGCTATTGATTAGTTGCAATGGGTAGAATTGGTCAGAACGATAAGTTAAGTGACAATGTTATTTTAAAAAAATATTCATTTCATAGTTGTTCAGAAAAATGCCCAACAATAGTTGTAATATGTGGAATTAACATTCAACCAAACTAGCATATAACAATAACTAATTTATTGCAACGATATCTAAATTACATGTTAATCTGACCGATCGTCTGTAATATTACAAATTAAAGATCCAATAAAAATTGCAATATCGCCACTGGGATATAACTCTCTTCCCGGGAAAACAATGACCACATTGTAGAGAAGAGTGTATCACACATCAATCACTTAATTAATCAGGGCTCTTCAAGAACCGCACACCACTTGATCCAAAGCACGATCTATGTTGTTCAAGATGCAAACACATTGAAAAACATGTATCCGACAACAACCAAATTAATGGAAAACCTAACCAAAAACACGAACAAAATTATGAAAACACAATCTGTACAACCAGATCAAGAACAAAGAATCGAAGTGAACAGCTAAATTGAGTGATCATCACGAACACAACAATCTAATCTAATAGGTCGAAGAACAATACTAATGTATGGAAACATATGCATACTAATTCAATACCATAAATACTCATAGAATATCAATTGAAAAATTACTATTTATCCATCTCCCCATAATTGACATTCTCTTTCAATAACATAATTACTAACAGAATATCAATTGAAAAAGAACGATTTCCCCATCTCCCCATAAAAAAATTAAAATTAACGAAAAAAGTAGAATTTTTTTGAGAGGGAGGAAGAGAGGACGACGAAAGGGTTACAGAAAGCTCAGTGACAATGTTAGCATTTGAAGATTGACACTAACTGCTCTAAGCGTGTAATTTTTTTAAAGAAAAAAGTGTTTTTATAACCATACCTAGTTGATATAAGTGTAAATATAACCTTTCAATATTTGAAAGTGCCAATATAACCCTATATATTTAGTGAAAGTGCTAATATAACCCTATAAGTTTTAAGGATGTGCTGATATAACCTAACAAACATTAGAAATGTACTAATATAACCTTACAAACATTAGAAATGTACCATTATAACCCAATAAGATTGCATAATATGCTGATATGACCCTACCTAATTTCAATGAACTATGGCGTTCCGGCTAACTATGAGGGTAAAATTGTCCACCCAATTTCAGAGTTAGCCCAAAGGGTATTTTGGTCAATTTACATAGAGTCAACGCTGAAAATTTGATGTCAATGCCGAAAATGGGGTTTGAGGGTTATATTGGCACTTTCATTAACTAGTTAGGGTTATATTTGCACTAAAAATTATAATAGGGTTATATTGGCACTTACTCAAGTAGATAGGGTTATATTGGCACTTATCCCTTTTTTTAAAAAAAATCATCAATAACGAGAATGTTTGAAAATTCAACTATTTTCATTCATTAATCATAATGGTCCAAAGACCTACACTTGATTGAACATCAGGCTATGGAATAATCTCATTTACACAAAGCCAATAACTAAATATTACAATTTCAATCTAAGGCATTAGTGACAATAAGATGATACATAAGTAACTCTAAGCATGTAAATTTATGTTTTCTAAAAAAAACATTCATAAGGCATGTGAAAAAAATGGTTAACAGCAACCACAATCAGTTAAATTGACATTCAACTCAATTAATCTCTAATAATAATTAATTCATTATAAAAATATCTAAATTACATGTAAATCCGACTGATGTGTCGTGAAATCAACCACCAGCTACGTGAAAACAGCTGTAGCATATAACTTCGAAATAGAGCCAAATAACCGTCAAATTGTGGCGGTAGGATAGAAAAAGAAAGAAAGAAGCTTCATGTTGACATTTGGAGTGCATGTATGAATTGAGACAAAGATAAAGGAGGCAAAACAAATAGACCTGTACGTACATGCATTTTGAATGTTGGGGTCTTTCTGGCAATTACCCAAAACCTCTGATCACCTCTACAAATCTAAAAGTCTCGGTTACGCTGTTCAAATCGTACAATGAACTTGGATTTTGTTGACCACCAAATTCAAAGTTTAGCCCAGGCTTTTTATTTTATTTTTAAATTGTGGGGCCAAGTTCGCAGCAAAAACGAGAATGTCTCAATCTGGGTCTATGTTGCCGGGTAAGCGGGTCAGGATCAACGCATCTTAGGAGGGGGTCTTTCCCTTGTCTCCCGTTCATGTATTTTGATTGTGACTTTTGTGCTGCCTTTTAAGAAAACTTCCCAGTATTCTCACGCAGAAAGAAAAAGCTTAAGGGTTTTGGCAATCATATTCAATTCAAAATTTTATTTCTCAATAAGAGCAAGTTCAACAAGTTTGCTGCAATAGATATTTTGAATGTTTTTTATACTTTGAAATATTTTTCATTTAAATTTTTATATAAGAATTAAGATCAGCGGAGTAAATGCATTCTCTCTTGGAGTAATACTTGATCAATTCGTACAATTTACCCTGGGTACCATGGAAGTGCATGGTATATATGTAAGATCACGTACTTACAATTTAAAATGCACAAAATATCGCTAGGGTACTGTGCTCATGGTACCCAAGGATACCATATGATTCACCATACTTGATATTCTTCAGTTTCATGACTTCTTCAGATCGACGCTATGGCTGATAAGGATTAAAAATATTTATTTTCTCATTAAAAAGTTGGATTTGAAAAATAAATCTAATAAATACTGGTAACTTTAATATGCAAAACTATATATTAATTTTTTATATACTAGTAAATTTAATATACAAAACTAAATGTTAATTTTTTATATAAAAAATTAAAAAAACATTTTTGGAGGGGGTATTTTCATTAAATTTGTATTAATATCAATCGATCCGACGTATGGTATGGACAAACTTTTACAACAACTACTATTCATTAATTGGGTAATGGTGAGACATCCTCTTCCTTGTCCGATGGGAAGGGTATATGTGTCGTTCCTTACCTAGTAGTAAACTTTCATTCCAAATTTTCTTCTGCATTCTATGGTTCGTCACAAACTAAGTTACTTAACCAAATCTAAATTACCAATGATCACAAGCTCACAATGTTATGGGATTCTCCCCAATAACCTCACAAGTTCACACACTAACCAATTGATTCTATATCACCTCGCCACTTATATTAACTAAAACATTTAACACATATATATATATATATATATATATATATATATATATATATATATATATATATATGTGCATTCAAAGGATATACAAATGTGTATCCTTCCCTTCCATGATATAATACTACTAGAATATGTATTATTGTAAGAATAATGACCATCTATCATAAAACTAATTGCTACTATATAGATGTGACTCTTGATCTTAGTAGTATGTGCTAAGCAATTGCTCTGTCACTAACAATGTGGAACTCTCGGCACACCCCTTTACATGCAGCAATATTATTCATCGCGTAATAAGAACCGAAAGAGGTCACGGGCATATCAGTGGTAATATAGGTCCATTTGGCAGATCTGACTAATTTTGGGCTTTGATACCATGTAAGAACCAAGAACTTCTAATCTAAAATAATCTGGTACTATGTAGAGGTGATCTATGATATTCTATGTTAACCAATTATTTTGTCAACCACCAATGTGAAACTGTCTAACACTTAACATCATTTCAGAAGAATAGACACTCAAAATTTTAATTCAACATAATTGCATAATACATATATCATTGAAGTTTTGGATGATAGTACATCAAATACTATACAAAAACGTTAGAAAAGATCCAACATATTGCGACGATGGTTCGAGACGACCTCTATATTGTTTCAGCGATAGTTAATTAATTAGTATGAACTTTCTCTTTATTTCCTGTTTATTCTACACAGGATTATAATTAGTTTGCATACAACGCAGAACTTTGATGAACTTTCTTTTTTCACGTCAATTTGTGCCCATATTTAGCTTTATCGCGAGGGGCGTTCGATGCATCAAACCACTTGAATCAGAGTTCGTTGCATTCTGGTCACCATCATTAAAAAAATAAAAACAGTAAACAAAAGCCATCACGGCTTTCTATTTTTTAAAAATTCAAGTGGATACAAGATAATAGCCTAGAACTTTTGCACATCATATTTAGTATTATAATTAAATCAAAGTTTTAGGAAAGACCGTCTTTCCATAAGTTTATGAAAATATGAGATTTAATAAAAATAATGAAAATGTAAAAGGTTTTAGTTGCAATATTAAAAATTTATTATGCAACATGCAGTAGTTTTAAGTTTATGACCCAATTAACGCAATCCAAAAATGTTATCTTCCCACTTGACACCTATCATAATGATAAACGGCTCGTCTCGCCGTGACCTTCTCTTGAATTAAATAAACTTCTGTCGCTCCATCCCTGCCACGCAAACCCCGAGCTAGCTGGTTCTCCCCGAAATGCGTTGAGGCGCAGCAGTTGACTGGACTTCTAGGGGTAAAGCACTGTTTCGGTGCGGGCCGCGAGAGCGGTACCAAATCGAGGCAAACTCTGAATACTAGATATGGCCTCAAAATAACAGGGGTCAAGGTCGACCAGTTTTTCGAACGATTCGTGCTATTTCATAGCCGGGTCTTTTGACTTAATATTATATTATTATTACTTCTTGCAAAGAACCATAAGCTCCCAACTTCGGGCAGGGGACAATTCTTTTTTTTGATCAAATCAACCAGCTCGAATAGGTATTCAACTGTTTGCAAACCTTCGGGACTGTTTGATTCAATGTTTGTTCAATCACTTGTTTGCCCGCAAATGCAATATAGGCGTTGGGTTCGGCAATAATGATATCACCCAACATACCAAAACTCGCTGTCACGCCACCAGTCATTTATTCTAATATGCAGTTTAAACTTTTATCATTAGATGATTTATGAAAATACCATGTTTTAAGAGATAAGCTCTATTATCAATAGTATATTTAATTTAATTTAATATTTCAGTGCATAGATCTTAACCGTTTCATGATATTATGGGATCATTTTTCAGTGCATGCACGAACCACCTCATCAGAAATAAAAACGCGGATAGATTTGTCCAAATTGAAATGCCCACGGCTCCAATAATTCCTGTAAAGTTGCCGAATCAAATTAACAAACAATATCTTTTCCAACCGAATTAAGAAAGACCAACATGTCCAGAGGCAATCAAGTGGAGTACTCCCCATGCAATCAAGTGGAGTAATCCCCTCTATCTCACGTCAAATTACACATAATATATTTATTATGTGTAATTTATCTAATCAATAATATATTTATTTACGTATATTATCAGTAAATAAAAAATTACTTTTGGAAAATTACCCATCAATACGAATCCAACCATATCATATAATAATATTATTATTTATAGATCTATTTAAATATATGGTCAAAGTTGGAATGTGAATGTGTCATAAAGTGAAGTATGCCGTTTGAGGTGAGACGGAGGGAATACTCCTTTTCCTTTTGTCTCATTTCAAGTTGCATACTTTGACTTTCAGCAGTTGACTTGAAAAATATTTGATCATTAATATCTTTTCCCTAAGGATAATTTATGATTGTGAAAAGTTGACATTTTGAGAATATAAGTTTTAACGAATTGAACAAGGTATTGAACAATAGTATTTACACTTAAACATCAATTCAATTTTATGGTCAAAATTAAGAAATTTTGACTAAATGAATAGTTAAATTGCAACTTGAAATGGGGCAACGGGAGTATAATATTTTGAGTCCGTCTCTTGAAAGACGGTCTTTCCATAAGCCATGGAAGGACTAAGGTTTAAAGTGTAAATTAGAAGAAATGAAGATAAAAATTTTGGGTTGGTTTATAAACTTTATAACTACTAGACGATGCAAAATAAAATTTTAATATTGCAACTAAAACCTTTTACCTATTATTATTAAAATTAAACCCCATCTTTCCCACGACTTTACCTAATATTTGTGTACATCTATTTTTGATAATGAAAATAATTATTTTAGAAATAACTTCTATTTTAATTTAGGATAGAAAATATATAAATCAAAGCCACCTCACAAGTCATGACTACGGTCTTGCTCTTCAGAGTTTACTTGCATTCCAGTTAAGTTCAATTTCGTTTATTTCAAATTAGTTTAGCTCAATTCAATTAATTTTAGTATAAATTTAATTTAATAAAATTTAACTTAATTTAGATGAACATTACTATATTTCAGCACACTAATTTTACAAATCAGATCAGATAAGAAATAGACTATACATGTCTATACCAATCAAATTTGTTTCTCCTTTTGATGTTAGCCAGAATATGGTAGAAACAATAAATGGAAGTATTCCCTATATATACTACTCTATCTATTTTAGACTTTTAGTGCTAATAATTAGTAAATATAAAATGGAAACAGCTAGGTTTCTAAGGGAGTGCTTTACTTCCCCTACTTAACCAGTTAGCTAGCATTATTCATTCAGTTTTATAAAAATAATTGTACTCTCTAGGTAATTTACCTTCCAATATTTAACCGCCAGAAAGATCTCGTATCAAAATTTCCACTTTTATCATAAAAGTTAATCAACATCAGTCAGGGCCGGTTGTGGGCAAGCCCAAACAGCCCTACAGAACTGGGCCCCAAAATTTTTGGGGCCCCAAAATAATATGCATGTGTATTATATAATATATATATTAGGAAAAAAATAAATTCAGAATGTAGAATCAGTTTTCCTTCCTGCGCAAAAGCCAAAAAGGCAGAAACCTCTCGCCTGATTCCCAATTTATCGCCTTCAACTCTTCCACTCCCCAAAATTTTCTCATTTCAATTTCTTTTATTTTCTTTCAGTTTCCAAAACCCATTAAAATTCTTATCTCCCCCTAAAATTACTCTAGGATTCAGTTTTCCAATGAAGAACGTTGTCAACCGTTCGACTAACCTCGTCGGAATAGGAGCCACAGAAACTTGGGGTTTTGTTCAACGGTCAAATTTTCCCCTATTTATAGCAAGGTTCAGTTTCTTGAAGTATCAATTGATTAATTCAATCGCTCAGTTACAATTTACTTTGCTGATTTGTTCTTCTCTTTCAATTGTGTTATTGCTCAATCATCAAACGCGGTCGTGCTAGTTGACAAAATTTGGCTGCTCTTGTGCGGTTGATCTTGTGCTCGAGGAGGCGGTGACGGGAACTCAAGAAGCTCTGTTGTTTAGCCCTTTTTCTACTATTTTTTGCTTATTCAAGTAACCAGGTTATATCTATCTTCTTGATTACTTTAATTTCTAGTTGGTAACTTGGTAATTGGTATAATCACTATTTGTTGTTTGGATAATTGGATAATTTGATCTTTGGTGGCATATTTTAATTGTTATTTACAATTGAATTTTAGCTTAATTTCATATTGAATTATGTTTAGAAAGCATGAATCTGGCTCTGATAAGCGTAAAAAGAGACAAAGAATTGAACAATTAATTCAATCTCAAAAAGGAGCTCTTGATAAATTTCTTTCAAAGAAACCAGATTTATCATTAGAGAATGAAAATAACAATGTTGATGATAACAATGGTGATGAAAATATTGTTAATGTTGATCTTATTGATGTGCCATTAGATGGGAATACTGTGCCTGTACATGTGCCTTTAGATGATAACCTTGGTAATGATATTTTAAATGAAAATAGTGTTACTGTTGATGTTAATGATGTGTTTTTAGACAATAGTGATGATGAGCAGGGCCATGATGATAGGAAGAGTAATGAAGATGATGATAATATGAGAGAATTAAATAAATCTGAACCGTCTTACACTGTTGATATTTTTGATCCTCGGAATTGGGATGCTCTTGATTCTAAAATGATTGATATTTTAGCCGTTAAAGGTCCTAAACGTGATTTATCTTTTGTTAAAGGTCCGAAAGATAGGCATTCTAAACGTTTTTCGGCAACTTTATATAGTAGAATTTTACCAAATGGAGAAAAGTGTGATAGAGATTGGCTTGTTTATTCTAAAGAGCTTGATAAAGCTTTTTGTTTTTGCTGTAAATTGTTTAAAAAGAGTTTTTTAAAAGGTCAATTAGCCAATGAGGGTTTTGGAGATTGGTCACATTTTAGTCGACGACTAAAAGAACATGAAATTAGTATGGAACATTTTAACAACATGGAAATTTGGTATAATTGGCGTTTAAGGTTGCAAAAGAATGAGACCATTGATAAAGTTGCACAAAAAGAATTTGAAAAAGAAAAAGATCATTGGAAGAAAGTTTTACTTAGAATTTTATCCATTGTGAAATTTCTTGGAAAACATAGTTTAGCATTCCGTGGTACACATGAGCGATTATATGAAAGTGGTAATGGAAATTTCTTAGGTTTAATTGAAATGTGTGCCGAGTTTGATCCTGTTATCCAAGAGCATATTCGACGTATTACTAATGATGCTATTCATGTTCATTATCTTGGTCACAACATTCAAAATGAGTTAATATTGATGCTTGGAAATGCAATCAAATCTGAAATTCTCATGAAAATAAAACGAGCTAAGTATTTTTCAGTTATACTTGATTGTACTCCTGATGTTAGCCATCAAGAGCAAATGACTTTGATAGTGAGGTATGTTGATTTTTCTTCAAAACCTGTGATTGTTGAGGAGTCTTTTTTAGGATTTTTAAATGTGAATGATACAACTGGTCAAGGGCTTTTTGATGTTTTACAAAAAGAGTTGAATGATCTTGATCTTGACATTGATAATGTTCGAGGACAAGGTTATGATAATGGAGCAAATATGAAAGGAAAACATCAAGGAGTACAAAAGAGACTTTTAGATCTAAATCCTAGAGCTTTTTATACTCCTTGTGGTTGTCATAGTCTTAATTTGTTGTTATGTGACATGGCTAATACGTGTGGTAAAGCTAGGGATTTTTTTGGAGTCATCCAGAGAATTTATACTATATTTTCACACTCTACTAAAAGGTGGAAAATTTTGATGGATAATGTTAAAGGATTGACTCTTAAATCATTATCATCTACTCGTTGGGAAAGTCGTGTTGAAAGTGTTAAAGCCATACGATTTCAAATGGTTGATGTACGTGAGGCTTTACTTCAAGTAGGAGAAACTGATCTTGATTCTAAAATAAGAAGTGAAGCTAATTCCTTAGCAAACAATGAACTTGGTGATTTTGAATTTTTGGTGGCTATAGTTATTTGGTTTGAAGTACTTTTTGCTGTTAACTCGGTTAGTAAGAATTTGCAATCGAATGATGTGCTAATTGATGAAGCTATCAAAAAAATAAAGGATTTAACTACTTTTTTTGAGAAATTTAGAGCTACTGGTTTTCAAAATGCTTTAGAAACAGCAAAAGAAATTGCTTTAGAGATGAACATTGACCCCATTTTTCCTCAAAGACGTGAAATTCGAAGAAAGCGTTTTTTTGATGAGGATTCAAATAGGGCAGCAGTTCAACAATCTGGAGAGGAATCTTTTAGAGTTAATTATTTTTTATACATTGTTGATCAAGCTGTTAGTTCCCTTAAGAGTCGATTTGAGCAATTCAAAGAATATGAAAAAATATTTGGCTTTTTATTTACTTCTTATAAGTTAAAATCACTTGATGATGCAAGCTTGAAACATTCTTGTACTCAATTTGAAGTTGCACTTCAGAATAAGGGACAATCTGATATTGATGGAAATGAATTTTTTATTGAGTTAAAACTACTTAGAGAATCTTTGCCTCCCGGAAACTTGGGACCATTAGATATTTTAAAGTTTTTAAAGAGTCATGATTATTTGCCTAACACTGTTGTTGCATATAGAATTTTGTTGACTATTCCTGTGACAGTTGCATCTGCTGAGAGAAGTTTTTCCAAACTGAAATTGTTGAAGTCGTATTTGCGATCCACAATGGCACAAGAAAGACTTAACGGTTTGGCATTGATGGCAATTGAGAATGATGTTTTGGAAACAATTGATTATGAAGATATAATTGATGATTTTGCATCTAAGAATGTTAGGAGGATTATTCGATTTAAGTAAGATTATGTAGAAAAATATTTTAGATAACAGGTAGAAAAAATAAAACACTTTTTAACTCCGCCTGTGTTATGTACACTGCCGGTCCCCAGCCCGGAAAAGGAGGAGGGAAAAGTATAGTTTTTGATGTAATGAAGGGCCTCATTTTTCATTTAGAACAGGGCCTCCAAATTGTCAGAGACGGCCCTGACATCAGTTCCACCTACCCTACAAAACATTTCTACACGTATAAGCGTATGGGTTTTGTTCATCGAAAAAGTATCGAATTTAGCCATTTCTTAATCAATTTGTACAGCTGGTGAACCATGCATATGCGTATCCTCAAACAATTAACACACATATTAGGTGTACTGATTTTATTGTTGAGATTTTGTATATTTCAGTATGAATACCTTTCATTGCTCATTTAAGAATCAACAAAAATAAAATAATTTCCAGTTGAGTGATCAAGAAGGATCGATGTTAATTAGTTTCCCTTCGTTTTTTTAAAGCGGTTAGCAAGTGTCAATTTTGATGATTGCTAATGTTTATTTGTCCGTAATGCAAGATTCAGTTAACCCACGACAGGGCATAATTGCCTACTAAGTCAAATAATTAGGAAGAAAAAAATGGCACAATTGGATAATTTCCCCGTACCCAGAAGAGAGAGTATGTGTAGCCGTGTGGCTCAATTCAAACCATGCAAAATTTGAATATTGGTGGCCCGAAAAACGATACAGAATGATAAAAAAGTGGTTCGCTAGCAATTGACGCCATTCCTGGTTGTTGACGATGGAGATTGTGTTCAGATAATTGTAATGCACTCGTACTGATTAATAAAAAAGTGTGAAGTGTTTGAATAATTGAAAACCAAATATTAAAGTTTAATTCATTTCACTTCAACCGCTTGATGGTGTGGAGTTTGTTTGAATTATACAAATAAAAAAATTAAATGTATTTAATTATTGATCGATTTCATTTTATTTCAAACTTATATAATTAAAATTTTTAACTAAATTATGTATTTCACATTCGCTATTATTTGCACCCACATGGCGGGTACAAAATTAAAATTCATCCCACCCCATCGAGTCTTATATAAAACTCATCACCCCGCTCGGGTCCTCATATCCACTTCAAATCCATTGTGCTCACCTCACTCACATCTCCAAAAACACCTGAACCAACTTTATTACTCCTATAATAATTTTAAGGCATCTCGGAGTTTCATCGTAAAATTAGTTGGCGCAAGGTGGAGTTAATCCAATACCTTATATTTTCACAAAAACACTAAAATGAAGCAAAGTAACACCATCCATTACCGAATCTGAAATGAATCATGCCACTGAAAGTGAAGTATATGGCTGACCATAGCCTGAGGCTGCAGTCTGCGGTCTGCGGTCTGCGGTCTGCCTGCGTCCATCTCCAGACGCTACTACGTTTACACAGTCCCTTCCCTGCGAAAACTAGTGGTGCGCAGCCTATACACATATGCGCTGCAGTGAATTGTTTATGAAAAAGGGGGAGGTCTGCATTATGTCTTCTCCATTAATTTCAAAATTTAATAATTGGTGACAGGTCCCATGCCATTCTTAAATTGATCAAGAACTGGAGGCACTCGTATTAAAGTAGATTGAGATTTTTCGTTGACGAATTACTTGAGGTCTGAATTCTAAATCTTATTTTACCCATTCGATTGAGAACCTCCACGGGGACCGGTAAAATCATACAATAGACATTGATATTTCGTGTATTTTTGTACCGGTGCTAGTATTTTGGCTTCAATTAAAAAAAATTCAGCCAGTGATTATAAACCCACTGGTTAGAAAATTAAACTTAGAATTCATTATGAACAACATGCCATACAGAACAACAATAAGAAAAGTAAGTTGGTGTCAAAAAATGGAAAATTTATAACCACAACCAGAAAGTTCATTACATTGATTCAAAATAAATAACCCTGCATTCTTGAAACAAACTGGACCTAAACATGGTCGTACGCAGTCGCCAATTTCGCTGAGAGCTAAGGCACATCTGATCTGAGCTATTACCTGCATTTTTGGTGCTCTAGTAGGGTTAGGGTGCTCTAACTATTGCTTTATTCCATAAGTTTGTGCACAATACGATTTATCAAAGAAATTTTTTTAAAATGTTGAAATGATACAGCATTTGAGCAGCCCGAAGGAGGCATGGCGTGTATACCTTTTTTTAAACAATGTATTTAACATCAACACAGTTTAGTGTTAAACACAATTAACGATGAACACACCATGAACACACTACAAAATTTCCACATTTGAAATTATGGAGTTCTATAAAAGTTGTAGCACATTTTCATAATAGAAGAAGCATTACTTAGTTAGAGGACACTACATGAATAGAAAACAACCAATGTAGTGCCCTTAAACTAATTCTTTCGCCGTTAAGCTTGTTCACAATAACAGTTACAATAGAAAACCATTTAGAATGTGAAAATGAAGCAGCATTTAAGCACCAAGGAAACTTGGTGTGTATAACTATGCTTTAACATTGTATTTAACATCAACAATGATTTAGTGTTAAACACATAATGTTAAACAATTAATGATAAACACACCAAGTCTACTTGGTGCTCATAGACTACTAAATCTCCAAATTTGAAATGGAAGAGTTCTACAAATATTATAAGCATTACACAGTTAGAGGGCAATACATTAATCGAAGACAACCTATGCATTGCCCTTTAACTAATGCTTATTAATTTAAAATGTCGAAATGAAGCACTTTCTCGGGGTCACCGAAGCAAGGAGTTTTTAAACAAACCATGTCAAACACTCTGAGTTTCAGTGGCCCCGGTAGACTGAAATATTTAAACAGTTTAAACATCAACTAGATATCATCAAAACACCTACAAATTCTGCACATTTTAAATTACAAAGTTGCAAATGTTACAACACTTTTCGTAATGGAATAAGTATTACATAGTTAGAGGGCAATACATGAATTGAAGGCAACCTATACAGTGCCCTTTAACTAATGCATATTTTGAAATGAAGCAGTTTTCCCAGGCCACGGAAGCAAGGAGTGTACAAACAAACAATGGCAAACACTCCAAGTTTCCTTGGCACGGGTGAGCTACAATGTTTCAACAGTTTAAACATCAACTACAAATCATCGATACACAAAAAAAGTTTAAAACCTTAATCTAGTTTGTCATTCATTCAAAACGTTCAACATGTTACAAATTATAATGCATTTTTCGACATTTATAATGTTAAAATGAAGCACTTTTCCCAAGCCACGGAAGCAAAGAGTGTATAAACAAACAATGGAAAACACTCTAAGTTTCCTTGGCTGGGGTGAACTGCAATATCTCAACAGTTTAAACATCGACTACAAATCATCAAAACACGGAAAAAAACATTTAAACCTTAATCTAGTTCGTCATTCATTCAAAATGATCATTAAATGTTACAAACCATTCATTGTTAAAGTCTTGAGACATTTGTAAACAGAACGAAAACTACGGATCTAATTGTAGGTCTAAGAAAACGTAAATCGATTGGAAAGGAAATAAAAGGAACACCATGGTTTTCGGCTCTCCTGATCGGGCGGCGGACCATTTTCCTCCATCTTCGGCCCTTATAGTGTTCGCTTGCCGGTATTTTCCTCTCCCCACTGGACGGCGTCGGTGTCGGCATAGTGATGAAATTTGAGAGGAATCAGTGAGGGTTATTACAAATGCGCAATGTAATCACAATCAACAACATTGTTACATAGATAACAAACAAAAACACAAGATTTTTACCTGCATCCTTCACGATGTTGACCTTGAACGGGACGCTGCCCTCCACCAGTGGCTGCGCCAGGTCATCGGTGATGGAGCTGATGAAGAGGTGTACAAGTGATGTGTGGGAGGGTTTACAAGTGATGTGTGGGAGGGATGAAGAGGTGGGGAAAAAATAGGGTTTCAGGGTTTATATAGATAGCAAAAACATTTTAACAGTTAAGATTTAATGAAAAAGATAAATAAATGGTTCAGATCTATTCGCCACACTAGCACCGGTACTGAATGGACAATATCAGTGCCTATAGTATTTAATGCAGCTGCTCCGGGTTGCTCTGAATGGAATTTTTTTTTGTAATTTTTGGAACCCGAGATCAAAGCCAAATGAAAATTTTCAAGGTACCAAGCACCGGTTCACAAACCGGTGCAAAAAGCATCTGAACTAGTGCTCCAATTAGTTAAAGCAGTTGTCTGAGGTTGATTTAGAAAAAAAATTCTGAAACAAAGAGGAAAGGAGAAAAAAAATCTAAGTACCATGCACTGGTACACAAATTGGTGCTGAAATCATCTGAAAAGGTTCTTAAATTATTAGAGCAGCTGTCTGAGACTTCTTTAGCATTTTTTTAAAGAAACAAAGAGGAAAGAAGAGAAGATTTTTCCAAGTACCAAGCACCGGTGCTAAAAACATCTGAACCGCTTCTCTATTTAGTTAAAGCAGCTGCCTGAGGCTGCTTTAGATTTATTTTTAGAAACAGAGAGGAAAGGACAATTTTTTTTATAAGTTTGTAGCACCTGTAGCGTTCAAACCAGTGCTAGTTTTAAACTTTCCAAAATTCATAATTTCACCCCACACTTTTTATCCAATAACGTTGGATTGTTTTTTCGGTTAATGTTGTTAAGTAATTGGATTAATAAGAAATCAATTATACATTTTATCTTTCCCATGTTCGGGATTTGTGAATGACGGGTTCCCAAAATGGATCCATACGTAACATTGCTAAAATTGCACTATTGCCCAAAATTGCGTTGCACCGTCAATTTTTAATTGATATTATTTCATATTAGGTATTATTGGGTTAATTGACGTTTAGAAATAGAAAAGTAACTTTTAGTGAAAATTTATAAAGCACTAGTACATGTGTTATAGTATCTACTATAGATGACTAAGAAGTTAAGAAGTTCTAACGGGGAGGATTATTGGTAATGTTTTTTCAAGAAATATTAATAAATTTTTTGACTAAGTCTTGGAATATACTTCACGGATTCATAATGTAGCATTACATTCGAGCATATTTTAATTTGGACGCCCGAGTGAGCTTTTTGCCTTTTGCACTTAGGTCTCTCCAAGAATCTTGAAATTGTCGAAAACCAAAATTGGCAATGCCATATTGAAATTTCATAATTCAAGTTCACAACTATGCGATTTGGACATGATTGGATAAATGGAACATCCCTGAAATTGAAAAGAGAAATCTTGTACAACGTAATGTTGATATTGCACTATTGCCCAAATTTTAGTTATGTACCTATAGCACCGGTAATGAACCGGTGCTACAATGAAAAATCAAACCGGTGCTAAAATTTTCCTATTTTTCGCGTGATTTTTTTCGTATAACAGGTTTTATGCAACGGTACTTGCATTACTGGTACTCAAAATTATCTTATTTGTAAGTTATTCTCACTAACGCACCGATATTGAGCACCGGTATGTTGGTTAACGGTGCTGTAAATTATAAAGGAACCGGTACTTCTTTGTTCAGATGTCTATACTGGTGCTGATGATATTTTTAGCACTGGTATTTCAGCACCTGTACATTTGTACCGGTGCCTATGTACCTATTTTCCAGCAGTTGTTGAATGAAGTAAGCATCTCTTCTTTAAATGCGATCAATTCACGAAGGTTATATGACTTGATTGTGAGTTCAGATAAGTGGATTAGGAGGTAAGTCAGAGGTTTAAAGTCGACGATACTTGACTTAATGTCACTCATAATCTCTATCTACCACATCCGAATAGAGTGGAATAAAGTTTTTTATGAAGGATTAATACCAAAATTGAAGACGGTTGTAAAGATTACTATTCTGGACTGCTACATGGTTCTTAGTCTCATATTCCTTAACCAAATTGACTTTTGAGAAGAATATTGCAATGGACTTAACTAGTCTAGAGCTGGTTGGGTTTCAGTATGATCGACTCGGAAGAAGCAGGAAGTAGTTGGGCAAGGTAGAATATGGACTTGACGGGGATGTCTTGAATTTATTGGTAATTTTTCTAGAAAATTTGAAGTTATTTTGGAAATCTTGAAGACCAGAGCAAAATCTTCATCACGGACTGTGAGTAATGCCACGCCCCGTGAGAGCAAAACTTGATTTTCCAATCCGTGGAATCGTGAAACCTTAGCACAGTTTGTGCGAGAATAGACTTATTTATGATGAGAAATTTGTATCATAGTTGCGTTAAGAAATAAATGGCTCATGATCCGTGAAGCTGAAACTGGTGGTTTTGAAGGCAAAATGGTGCGAGGCTCAACTTCTGGGCATTACAGAGCACTCAAAGTTGCATGGAAAATACTCTCTTCTCATGTGTCGTGCGCAGCGGCATAATTGAAAGGATACTAATGCATAACTTTTATGTCTTCTTGCAGTTGCATACTTAATGAATTGACAACTCACATGATGAAGACGTATGAAGGCATAAAACTTTATGACTAATTGCAATCACATACTTAATGAATTGACGAGATGCAGGATTAGAACACACGGAGGCATTATTCTTTATGTTTTCTTGCATATAGATACTTAATGAACTAATGACAGATTTGACGGTACACAATGGACTATGTAACGCCTTTATTAAGGTATTAAATGGCCAAATAAGCTGACCATTTGCTTTAAAAAATGGCTGGACGGTTGTAAAGGCCGCCACACATGTTGTACGCATATAAGTTACTCTCATTCTCATTATCAACAAGCTGTCGCAATTACTCCCAACCTTTGGAAAATAACCTTAGCACACCACACAAAATCAACAATGAAGGCCAATAGCACATCTATTTCACCACTTTTGATGTGCATATGGTAGAAGTTGTTCCTCATCCGAGACATACCGCACACTTTTGCTGCAAACAGACCATCCTCAGTACCGAAATCCTTGGAGTGTACTTCCATGGTAGAACCAACAACACACACAAAAATCACTCTCGAAAGCCTTGACTACATTATCAAGATTGAACCTGCAGTTGGAGGCCTTGGACTCCCATCAGGGTTAGTTACACTATGTGAAGTGCTAACACTACTTTGATCTTGGATCATAGACCTCAGCATTGAAGACCAACACACTTGAAGGATCGAGAGTTAAACCTCGGCCTAACATCAATAGAAGGCCTCAACTGCTCGAGGTAGAAGCGGACAAAAGGCAGGTAGTAGAGCTTTACTCCCTACACGCTCAAGAAAACCATTCATATCGATTCTGCATTCTAACCTAACTCGGAAGACCTCATCTCAGGGTACGAGATACACACAAAAAGTGTCGGATAAACCATCGGCTACGACATTATTTGAATGCCTCATTCCCCTACTTTAAGGAAGAAGCAAATTTGAAAGTGTCGAGTACCATGACTTGGTCGTACACCTTTTTAGAAGATCTATTGTGTTTCGAGGTAGAAGCAGATTAGTTTGGGCATGTCATGCCCGCCAAAAATATAATTTCAGTTTACTGATAAATTTTGCCTCTTAACATTATAGGGTCCGTATTTGGCTCCTCACCAAAGGTAGAGGAGTTTGTAAGGAACACATGTATAATAATAGGGGTGGGCGGTTATTTTTGCAACACAATCCCGTCAAATATCTCAACGTATCTATACTATTTACCACATTCATTAAAGAATAATCAAGAATATAAATAGTGAAACCAACCCATTAATACCGATCTTTTTAACAAGAACCTTGGGTATACTAGTGTGATAGATCCTAAACGCGTTAATCTAATGTTAGAAGAGCATTGCTTCGCTAAAAATTTACACTGTAATTCTATAATTTTGTATATGAATTTAAGTGGATATAATTGTTGAACATAATTTTACAACGATAATAAGTAGAAAAAAATAATTTAATATTTAAAAAGAGTCAATCTCTTGAAAGACGGTCTTTCCATAAGTCATGGAAAGACCGTCTTTCAAATGTAAATTAGAAGAAAGGAAGATAAAATTTTTGGGTTGCATGAATCGGGTTATAAATGTTATAATTACTACATGTTGCATACTAAATTTTTAATGATGCAAGTAACACCTTTTACCTTTTACTATTCAAATTAAACCCAATCTTTCTATAAGCCTATGAAAAAACCATCTTTCCCAAGACTTTATCTTTTAAAAATTAGAATAAATAAATAAAATTGAATTGATCTGGCCAAAAATATACTAACACAGTTAAAAATTCATTACTAAATGGCGCCATACATCGTCTGCCACACCCACGGGTGTACCCCAGTGGTTGGGACATGGGTGGGAAAGCCAATAAACCCGTGTTCGATCCTCGGCAGCGGCAGTGTGGGGAGTTCTTGCTTTGCAAGGCACCGAGGCAATGCCAAGCCCATAAATCCTGATGCTGAACTACTATAATTTACCTCTCATATAATAATTTGGGTATGGAATAATATTGGCCGCTGAGAGCGACCGAATGATCGCGTTTTAGCCATACATCGTCTGCCAAAATGCCCATTTGCTGAGTACAAGTTGGGATGAAAATTAAAGTATGTCCGTGAGAGTGGGTGTATGTAACAGATGTAGAGTAGCACCGCAGTGCCACTATGTATTTAGGATGGTCCCAAGAGGCAAAATAAACAAAAGAGAGAGTCCAATTCAATGAATCTACCTACTAACTTCGTTTCATTGAATGTGATATACTTATTAGATATTTGGATATAGATGAATAAAATAAATGGACGATATTAAATTTAGAAAGAAAAAAAAAAGTAGAATGAGTAAATAAAAATAAAGAAATCTTACTTAAAAAAAATATATATCAAATTAACAAAAATAACCAAATTCAAAAAATATAATACATCAAATGAAACAGAGGAATTGCCACACAAATGTGGCAGAAAATTGAATGAACCTCGATATTTAAATTTAAAAAATTTGTGAATTGAGAGTATTGTATCATTAAATCTTCGACAACCCCACTAGCAATAGTTGGATTTTCTTCTTCTTTTTGTTCCACTTGGAATCTTTTACTCATATTCTTTGAACGGGTTGTTTTGAACAAATTGTTATATTTGATTGAGTAATTTAAACATCAATAATGACATGGTGGAAGAACAACATGCATACCGGGATCTAAGTCTCTTCATTGAACGTTCCCAATGGGTACGGTCAACACTAGTTTATTTATTATCTTGTTTGATTAAGAAAATTTTATATGTGAATTTTTGTATTCGGGGAGGTGAGCGACCAAATAGATTAAAAGTGTTAAACTCAAAAATAAAAAGATTTGGGTGACATCGTCTCACCCAACCTTATGGTGAGATCAGGGGTCTCTTATATAATTAAATATTTTTAGGGGCCTTAAAACAATAATATATAATATAGATATTTTAGGAATTATTTCAGTTTTTCATTTTGGGTAACATCTCTTCTTCTTCCCCAAAATTCAAACGTGAAAAGCCCTCCCTCAAAACCTCTCAAAATCGCTTGTCATAACCTCTGATTCAACCGCTTGAAATCCATTTAAATTCGAGATTTGTAGCATCATTGCATTTATCTGTTCAATCCGGTTCGATTGAGGTAAAATTTTCTGATTTTGTTTGATTTTGTGTTTCATATTTGAGGCTTCTCGCTTTCTTCACGTTTCAGGTTGTTTTCTATTCGATTCCGCGTGTTTATCTCTGTGAATCCAACCGTGCATGTATTTTTTTGGCCTTATATTGTGTGCTTACGATTTGTGTTTGGTATTTTGTAGGTATGACGAAATCGAAGGAATGTATTACTGGTACAGATGCACAAAAGGTTGATGACGTTGTTCCTATCTCACCCACTGTTGAATCAAAAAGTTTTTTTTTCTTTTTTTGTATTGTTAGGGTTTTATGTTCTTTTTCTTTGATTTTCCTATGTTTTTGGTGTTTGATTTGATGTGTTGTTAGTTCTTATTGATGCTGCTATGTTTTTTGTGTTGATGTTGCTCACTTTTGCTGATATTTTAGATGATCTGTCTTGCTGAATTTTTTTGTGTCGGTGTATAACGGATTAGATAGCCTATTTATGTGTTTAGTTTGAATGTTCATGCGCTTAGTTCTGGTTTTGTTGTGGCTCTGTTGTGGTTAGTTTAGGCTCTGTTGCGGTTAGTTTAGGCTCTGTGTAGTTTGATGTTCTCTATTTGCATTGTCGTTTAGTTAGGTTGTGTATGTGTTTAGTTTGCATGTTCATGTGTTTAGTTCAGGCTTTTTTGTGGCTCTGTTGAGGATGAAGGTGTTCATATTTCATCAGCCGTTGATTTGAAAGGTTTCCTTATGATTTTTTTGTTTATGTATTGTTTAGGGTTTTGTGTTATAACTCTATTTTATTGATGAATTATTTAATTATTTGAATTATTTGATGATGCTCTATTTCTGAATAACGTATTGTATTGCATCATATGGTGTCTTAACATGGTGTTGTGAATGGTTTGTGTGGTGTATATGCTAGTTGCTGTTTTAAATCTTCTTGTTGTCTTCATATGTGAGATAATTATTGGTATGAAATGTTACCATATAATCTTGTAATTCGAGAGTTTGATGCTACTCTTAACTTTGTTGATGGTTGTGAGTTGTAACTTGTAACTTTGTAAGTAAGTCATATTTGTTGTATTGCTTTCTAATAATTGCTGCTTATGGCAGTTTGCTGCTGCTTTGCACTTTATGCTTTAATTTTATTAATTTGGATGTGACCGTTGCTGGAGTGGGAAAGGCCAAAAACTGGATAGAAACCAGACATCTTTCCCCAGTCCAGCCCCATGAAAATTCCTTTCCTTTCCTCCAGACTATGGTACCTGTTCGCAACGCTCTTGTTCTTTATTTATAGCTTTTTCTGTAGCGGAGTGAAAGAGATTACTACGATGATGAAATGAAGCATGATTACTATGATGATGTTCTTAATATAATTTATAAGATAGCATATGAATTGGTTTAACCTTCTTTTGTTTTCTAGCTTGGTTTTCCATATCAGATGCTCCTCTTATTAGTTGTCCGATGATTTGATATGCAACATCTTTCAATCTCTTTATCTGTTTAGTTCAAGTTTATCTCTAATTATAGGTGTTTTATATTTTCTATTTATGAATATGTGTGTATATAGTCATATTTATCTGTTTACTTTAGGTGTTTCATATTTTTATTCATGTGTTTATGTGATTACCTTTTAATGTAGATGATGCTACGTGTTTGAGGAAACCTAGTCGATTGCATCTGAATTGACTACTACATATGGTATGTATATTGTTAGTTTGTAAGTTTTGTATTTAATATCTATGTTTTTATGATAATTGATTGAATAATAATCAGGTTATAAAACCCATATTAAAAGGAAAAAGAATCAGCTAAAATCTACTAAAAGTGGTATTAAAAAAAGATGGGATTTCATTTTACATTGTTGTTGGTTATTACTTGATTTCTGTATCTAATTATGATAATTTCCTCTTTTTTATAGCCGATATTGTTAAGAGGTTGCGTATGAGAGGCAGTAAATCTCATGTGGATAAGCCAGTTAGAGTTGCCGGATCTTCTGAGAATGGTTGAAATATAATTTATTTGAGAATGGTTAAAATATAATTTGTTGTTTTATTTTTACTGCTTACTGCTTTACCTCTGGCATTTACATATTTTATTTTTTATTGTAGCTGGAGGTGATGTGATTGGGGGTCAGCGGGGCTTATTTAAACTGGCAAATTTTTTTTTGAACGCTATATTATATTGGTAATTTTTTTCTGGTCGCTGAATTACACTGATTTTTTTTATGAACACAAGTCGACATATTCAAACAAAATCCGCTTCAATAATAAAGTGTTCATAAAATAATCCAATTTTTACAAATACGATAAATCACACTTACAATTATTCGATCTTGTTAATTAATATATTAAAAATAACTTAAATAAGATTATAAAAATAAAATTAGTGAGCAAATCACATGTATACTTAGTTTATACCTAAATGAAATCAATTTATGTCTAAAATTAATTAAATAGTTTAATAACTTGGTAAAATTACAACTGAAAATATATAGCTTTATTGTAATTTTCTTAATGTAAAAAAAAATTACCATATTCATCAGCATTGATTTAAAAATGAGATAAAGAATCTCTTATGATCCTCTCATCTTAATTAATTATAGTAACAAAATCATATTTAATGCAAACTACCAAATATCACAAATGACAAACAATTATACTACCGAATATAAAGTTACAGTAAACTATTGTTAGCAGTACTATTTTGACTTCCATAAAAGCAGTGTGCTTCAAAGACTTGGTAAAGAAACTTGACAGCGGGCCCATGACTTCGTTTGAACGGCCCAATTGATTTTTAACCCATATTTTGCCTTCAGACTTTTAATCAAAACGACGTCGTTTTGATGTCTGAAGGAAAAGAAAAAAAAAGATAGGCTAGTCATCTTCTTTGACTAGAAGACGAACAGGGGGCGGAGCTGGCCATTCAACGGGGGGTGGAAACCATTTTTTCGGTGGAGGCTAGACCTAATTTCCACGCTACTGAATTTTAGGGGGGCGCCAACACCCCCTCGCCCCCTGGATCCGCCCTTGTTGGGGGTAGAGATAAGCTTGGTAAAATTTTATCATTTATGGTTTCTTTTTGTTTTTGTTGAATTAGTTATGTTATTTATATCATTTGTTTGTAATATGTAGTTGTTGCTAAGGCTGAGACTGTGGTTAGTAATCATCGAGCTTTAACAAATATAAAAGAATCATGTTAGATTAGTGTTTTATACTTTGTTATCATTTTAGTGTATGTAGTTTAATTATTTATGTCTTTAGTTTATGCATTTATTTTATTATCCTGAATAGTTGTTGCTGAGGCTGAGGTTGTGGTTAATAATCCTCCAGTTTCAACAAATATAAAAGAATCAGGCTAGGTTAATGTTTTATGCTTTATTATCATTTTAGTGTACGCATTTAATTGCTTATGCCTTTAGTTTATGTGTTTATTTTGTTATGCTGAATTGTTATTGTTGAGTATGTGATAAATATTTTATCAGTTTAAATATTTGAAAAAGGCTCTGGTTAATATTGCTTGATTCTTATATATAGTTTGTTAGTTTGGGTATTAAACTCATTTATATAAGTTTTTTTTACCATGCAGTTGTGGATAAGCATGTGATCAATGGTCTTCCAGCTTCAACAAATATTGATCAAAGTGGTAATATTAGGAGTTTTAATTTATTCTTTTTGACTTATCAGTTCATGTGTATTAATTGTTAGTTTTGGTATTAAACTCATCGGAGTTTTTTGTATTTGCACCAGAGCTGTTCTTGGTAGGGCAGCAGAGATTGAAAAAAAATGCTTCCATTGATGGTAATTTTTAGCATATTAATTATTGTGTATATATAATTACTTAATGTGTATGTAGTATTAGTTAAATGTTTTTCAGTTGTTGGGTTTATCGTTGTTGTTGAGGATCTCATAATAGCTGAGGTAAACGTTATCATTGAAGAATTGAGGAATGAAACTACTCCTGGTATTTATCTATTTTCTACTTCTAAATATATTGATATTTTTTCCTGTCTAGCCTTATGATGAGGATCTCATGATTGTCAAGCGTAACTTTGAAGTTGTTATTGCTAATATGTATGAGGGATTGGAGAAGGTTAAGGGTGACGTGGCTGAGGGTGACAAATTATGTGCTATGACTGATGAATGTGTCACCATTTGGAGGAGAAGGGAACATAACAAACCTATCCTGACTTTTAACTTGTTTACTAATGATGATTTGGATGGCCTAGAAGGACCGTCCACATCTGTGCAACCCCCCAAATAAGGAGTTTAAGATGTTTGCAAGAACTTGTTGGAATTGAAAAATAGATTTAGTTTGTGGTGTAACTTGAATGTTTGGTTTTGTTGTATTTGAATGATGAATGATTTAGTATTTGTATGATTATGAATGTTTAATTTTCTAGGTTGCTGAGTTTGTTTTGTCGAAACCGGATTAAAACTTGTAGTTTTTTATGATGGTGTTCTAGTATTAACTCAGTTATGAAGTTTATCCCTTTAGTTCCATTGTTTTCACCTTTGGTTTCTTATTAAAGTTTAACAGTTTGTGTAGTAATGATATTTTGAATGATTAAATTTTGCTTGCCAAATTTACAATGTTTTCTGATTGTTACTTCATGTGTTGTTCTTTTTATAGCCACGTGTTCTTTAGGTATATAGTTCGATTATTTAGGTGTTTTGTTTGATTATTTAGTTATTTAGTTCAAACATTAGAAAACTTCTGGCCATATGTTGTGCTTTATTTTCGATCCTCATATTTTAATTTACTTATTATAACATTAGTTCATGTATATTTTCATTTAATTTATTTATTAGAGCCATTAGTTTCAAACACTGGTTGCTTGGTGTTTATTAGTTTCAAAATATTTTTATTTAATTAACCTTCATTATTTAGTTCAGGTGTTTAAAGTATTTGAAGCACATTTTATATGATCAGTCTCATAATTAAAGTTAAAGGTACAAAATAATAATATAAATACAATGTCAACTTGTTGATTTTGTGTCTTTGTACCAAATTCCTCTGTCTTTGGTTTCTTTCCTTGTCTACATTAAATTTTAAAACATGAAATATTCTTAACATTTTGCATGTAATTGAATTTTAGATATTGATGAATCTTGTTACAAAGTTCAATCATGTTATTTCATATGTTAATCCAGTTTACTTAATATGTTACTTTATACGTTTTTGAAAATTTATAAACATGTAAATTATCTCAATAAAATGCATAAAACCATTTTTATATATCAATTTTATATACTTTACTTCTTTGCTTCATGTGTTTAAGAGGTAAGATCTTGTTTTAATATATTATATCAGACAATTAAGAAACTTTTGCAATACCAAAATATTTTGAAAAGACTAAATTATTCTTTTAGTCCCCTACAAAGTATCTTATACCGTGTTTTGGTCCCCGTTTGCAAATCAACCCTCAGACAGTACCCCAAAAAATCAAAACGATATGTTTTGGTCCCCAGAGGTGGTTTTCAGGCAAGCCTAAGTGGTTTTTCGGGGTAGCAAGGGGTATAATGGTAATTTTATTAATTAAAATACGTTTACAATAAAAAATTCCTAATTTTAAAATTTTCTTTTTCTTTAATTTTTAACCACCGCCTTCCGCAGCCACCTTTCACCCTCCACCGCCTTCCGCCACTACCTTCCACCGCCTTCAAATATTCTGAATCAGGGAGCCCTGTTTGCTGCCTGATTTCAGCCACATGAAACAGAGTCTCAAACCTTCAACAACCTCCAACAAAATCAAACTAGTGGTTATCAAAAGTAGGTTCACTCTAAAAATTAGGTTCTCCGAAATAGAGGATGCAAGATGAGGTTCACGCTCTTCCACTCCCTCCTCCAGGAGAAGACGCTGAGGTACAAGAAGAAGGCGGCGACGGTGGTGGCGGAAGGTGGCTCGTCGGCTCTGAATCAACATCGGAGAAGATGAGCACAACCAAGGCGGAGAAGACGAGCGCAATCAATGATGGCGGCGGAGATGACTGAGCGAAGAGGATGAAGAAGACAGCGGCGGAGATGACTGAGCGAAGAAGACGGTGGAGATGACTGAGCGAAGAAGACGGCGGTGGCGGAGATGCCATCACCGGTTTTGGTTCAAAGGAGGACTTCCCAGAGGAGGACGTCAGCGCGCACAGTGGGAGTGTGTCCACGATGGCGACGGACAAGAGCGAGTTCGATGGGAAGAGATCTTTCCAGCATAAGTTGTCCGACGTGGGGAGTTCACCGGGGAGGAGAGTGGATCAGTCTCCGGGCCAAGGCCGCGGTGGACCCGGATCCGGTCTTCGCGCCAATGGGGGGAGGAGGGAACTCGCAGAGAGCTCCAGTAGGAGGCTCATGTCGTGCGGCGGCGGAAGAAGTCAAGTTCAAGAAGAAGAAGATTTTTTATTCTAATTTTTTTAAAAGTCTGGGGTATAATGGTCATTTTACATATTTTGACCAAGTTTACCGTTGACTTTCCCTAAAAACGACATTTGGGGACCAAACAAAATTTTTTGAATTTGTCGGGTACCGTCTAAAGGTTGATTTGCAAATGGGGACTAAAACATGGTATAAGATACTTTGTAGGGACTAAAAAACAATTTAGTCTTTTGAAAACAAAATCCAACTAATCAAATTTCAGACCTTCAACATCACAATATTTCGTGTATTTATTAAGTTACAATGTGTATTTAACATATTACTTCTTGGATTACAGTAAATTTAATACACCAGAATATTCTTAACAAAATGCATGCAATTTAATTCTAGATATTGACGAATTATTTAACAAAGTTTAATCATTTTGCTTCATGATTTAATGCAGTTACACCATTTATTTATTATGTTATTTTATACATTCTAGGAAATTTTAAATCACTTACAAATTGCATATAGTCAAATTTCAAATCTTGGGGAATAATCTATCAGAATAATATCACGTTACTTCATGTGTTCATGCAGTTACATCTTGTGTTCATCATACTACATAGGTTCCAGAAAAGTCAAAAACACATACATTTCCTCAACAAATTACATTTAGCCAAATTTCATACCAAAGGGAGTTATCAATCAGAATAATATCACTTTACTTCATGTGTTCATGCAGTTACATTCAATGTTCATCATATTAGTTCATACGTTTCAGCAATATTTAAAAAACCTAAATTTTCTCAACAATTTGCATATTGCCAAATTTCAAACATTGGAGAATTATCGAGAAGAATAATATCACGTTACTTCATGTGTTCATGCAGTTACATCCAGTGTTTTTCATATTACTTCATACGTTCCAGGAAATTTAAAATCACCAACATTTTCCTCAACAAATTGCATATAGCCAAATTTCAGACATTGGAAAATTATCCATCAGAATAATATCACGTTACTTCATGTGTTCACGTAGTTACATCCAGTGTTCATCATACTATTTCATACGTTCCAGAAAATTTAAAAACACCTATATTTTCCTTTACAAATTGCATATAGCCAAATTTCATACCAAAGGGAGTTATCGATTAGAATAATATCACTTTACTTCATTTGTTCATGTAGTACATCAAGTACTCATTATATTACTTCACATTTTTCAACAATAATTAAAACACCCAAATTTCCTCAACAAATTGCACGTAGCTAAATTTCAGACCTTGGGGAACTGTCCATCAGAAAAATATCATGTTACTTCACGTGTTCATGAGTGGCGGTACAGCATCCGAGAGCTTCATGTGTTCATGCACTTACATATAGTGTTCATCATATTACTATATATGTTTCAGTAAAAACAATTACCTACATTTTCAAACAAATTGCATATAACCACATTTCAGACCATGGGGAATTGTCCGTCAAAATAATATCACGTTACTCCATGTGTTCATCATATTACTTCATGTGTTTTAGTTAATAAAAAAACACCTACATTTTCCCAACAAATTGCATATAGCCAAATTTCAGACCCTGGGGAACTGTCCATCAGAAAAATATCATGTTACTTCACGTGTTCATGCAGTTACATCCAGTGTTTATCAAATTACTTTACACGATTCAACAAATTTAAAAACACCTACAGTTTTTCACATCATGCATGTAATCGAATTCTAGATCTAGCAGAAAAATTCCACAATATAAAAACGTTACTTCATGTGTTTATGCAATTTCTTCATGCGTTTAACTGTATATACGAAATCAAAACCAAACCTGAATGTAAACTTGTTAAAATTTCAGATTGAACATATTTGTTGCCTTCTTCCTCATGTAAAACAATTTCATTGCCTCCATAATTTAAAACTGCAACACCTTAGATCGAATATTTCAACCATTAAAACTAAGATTTTAAACCATAAAACTAAGATCTTAGATCGTAGATTTCCTATAATTGAGATTTCAACCATAGAACTAGGATTTTCAACCGTAAATTTCATATTAGCTTGATTATTTCACCTTCGTGGATCTTAGAAGCTTTAGAATATGTTGTTCTTCGATTTTTCCATGCAAAATTCCACAAAATTCTGTCGCAAAAATATGATTTCTTCAGATTTGCAAAAATTTGCAGATTCCAATTTCGGAGCTTGATTGCGAGCTTGAACCAAAGATTTGCAAAACTTTGATTGGAAATTCCAGAGCTTGAATCTAGTGTTTAGTAGCATGAATTCAGGATGAGTTTGAAGAGGATGGAATTCCTTGATTTTTGGGAGGAAAGAGATATGACAGTTATTTGAGAGGAGAGAGAAAATTGGGTTGACCCATTTTTATTATAACCCAAATTTTGACCCATTTTCAGTCTATGTTTTCATTTTGCACTCAGATCCTATATTTCAATTCTCTTCCTACTTATTGCAGTTTGGTCTCTGGTCTCACCGTTTGCTATGGTGAGATGGTCTTACATGAGTTCTTCTCATTCAAAACATATGGGAGTATATTTGACTAAACAAGGAGCTGGGGCATAAATGTACTTCACCTATTTTCAAAATTACATTGTTTGTTTTAATTCATAAATTAAATATACAGAATTTAACAAAAATAAATTTTGTTTTGACAAACCTATTTTCTTTGAAGTGTTTCACATAAAGGGGTGAGACGTTCTGGTTTAAACCCATAATAATGTAATTTTAGCAGGTTTTCGAACCCGAATTGCACTTCGTCTATTACATTGGCCTAGGCCAAGGGGTTGGATTTAGCAAAATTTGGTTTCCATTAGTTGTTTAGGGTTGGATCTTGAAGTGCGTAATGCATGATGAATGTATATGCAACTGCATTGTGGGCTGGCTTGACCTTTAGTTCAAGGTTAAGTGTACCTGCTTCGTTCATCTTTATCTGTAATCCCCTGGAAACCAACCACATTCTTAATAGTAGTGCTGTTTTGCATACGTACGGAACGTACATACTTCTGCTTTTGCTTAGGAAATGATTAATCGGTTCGCTTAATTTAACCTTAAAATTCATCCTCCGGCTGAGTCAAGTTGTTCTTAGTTAAAGATAGAAAGAATACTTAAAAAGAGAATTTGCCCCCAGAGCAATCCAAAGAGCTGTCAACCCAGGGATCTCCACCCTTGATTTTTTTTTTTAATGATTCCACACTTCACTCGCATTTTAGTATAGGTACCAATATCATCATATTAGATATTGTTAGATTTCATGTATCGTGTATTTTTAAATATTAAATTTTAACATATCATTAATATATATAGCCAAAAATTGATGATAGTCAAATATGATCCGAGAAAATTAATTAAAAAGTGTGCGGAAAGACGGTGCGATAGTGAGAGTATATTATTCATAACACAACTTTACAAGTTACCCTACCCAAGAAATTTGTTTAGTTAAAAGTCCGTATCTAATTAGAGCATACCGGAGTATATACTCCCTCCGGTTTTTTTTCATTGGCACCTCTCTTTTGGTGTTAGAATTGAGGAGATACTAATGAGTGGATGAAATTGAATTGAAAGAAGAGAAAGTAAAATGAGTGGATGTAAAACCTTAAACTTGCCCAAAATAGCAAGTGTCAATTTAAAAAAAACACCACTTTTAGTAAATGTGCCAATAAAAAAAAAACGGAGGGAGTACTACTTACGGGATAGTATTAACATTTGGGCAAAAGCAAGTTTACCTTGTGGTTTTAAAAATATAATTGAGGGGGAGTGCAATATAAGCTATGCGGCTGACAATAGGAAAATTTATTTAGAAAACAGACGTTTGATGATCGGCTCATTTCATATGCTCAATCTGTTTTTGGGTGAAGTGGATTTTTAACTCAAGAAAGTGCCAATATAATCATGTAAAATCTGAAAGTGCTAATCTATTCCTAAGTTTTAGACGAAAATGTCAATCCAACACTTTCAACCTAATATTGGTCAGAATTCTTTAAACTCACCATTATGCTCCTAGTTTTAAAAAATTAAAATTAAACAAATAGGAAAAGACAAAAATGTTCTCCTTATCTCTCTCCTTCCCTCTTTCCCGATTTTCTTATTATCTCCTTCTCATCCACCGCATCGGAGTTTTGTACCTACGGCGATCGGATGTTGTTGTGGTGGCGGTGTTACTATGGGGGGGGGGGGGCTATGGTTTAGAGTGGAGGTGGGCGTCAAAGTGGTGGTGCGTTAGATGTTGCTATGGTGGGCGTAGGAGAGATGGGCGTCAAATGTTGCTATGGTGGTGCGTCGGAGTTTTGTTTCCACTTCATGTGGCGGCCGGATGACGGGTGTTACTGTGGTGGTGGTGTTGCTGTGGCGGGTCAAGGGTTTAGGGAGGAGGTGGGTAATGGGGTTGGGCGGCGAGGCTAGGGTGCTTGGCGGAGGTGGTGGCGGGACTAGGATGTTGGGCATAAGTGGTGGTTCTAGGTGGCGGCGACATAGCGCAGCGGCGAAGTGGCAGAGTGGCGGCGGTCAGATGGTGGCGCGATGACTGAAGAAAAAATAGTTCAGTTTTAAGCCTAGGGGTAGATTTGTCATGAAATTTTGAGTTTTAAATTTAGGGGTATTTTTGTCTTTTCAGTTTAGTTCAACACCTGAATTCCTTTAGTCCACGCCAAAATAGTGCAATTTAGGTATATGTGTACAATTGGTCAATATATTAGGGTTAGTTTAGCATTTTTAGATTTTACAAGGTCATGTTGGCACTTGTGAAATTTAATAGGGCAATACACTCTAAACGCAATATGTTTTTCAAGAAGAAAAAAGTACTTTCATAATCTTATGTGCCATTGTGACCCGGAATTTCTTTAAAGTGTCAAAATTTCTCTAGACTCGTCGGCGACGAAAGTCAACTCCAAAAAATGAGAAAACTATCAAATTATCCTCTTTGAATAATTGATTTTAAAAATAGAAGAAGAAAAAAACCTTCCTCCCCACCTTGCAAATTTCTTCCTCAACCACCTTCATCTCCCCCGGGTTGAAAATTGGTGGGAGCTCAAACCTCACCCATTCAGTCAGGGTTCCGGTGATGATATGGCGACGAGGAGAGAAACAATGGTGGTCGAGGTTGAACTCATTGTAGATGGCGGTGGCGCCTAGCAAAACTTGGGGTCTGTTAGACTTCCCTAAACAGGAGTGGGTAATTAGGACTTGATATTGGGTCGCTGATAATAAGCGGGAAGGCGACAAAGATAGAGTAAAGGTGAGGTGCACTCCCATGTAAGGCGTGTGCATGTGTACACGGAGGGGGGGGGGCATTGCTGGATAAGTCTTCCAATGTGAGTACATCGGCGTTAGGGTTATGATTGGGTGGTGAATTCTCGTTGTTGGATTGCATGTGTTGAAATTCTAGTTAAAAGGGGTGTCGATGGTGAAATCTCGGATGGGGTAGTGGAATATCAAATGGTGAAATCCTGAGGCTGAGATGGGGGTGGTGAATTTCTGACTCTAATGGTGTAAGGGATTGGAATTAAATGGTGGCATATGGTTTAATTGGGTGGTAAAGCGAAGATGATGGTACGATGGTGATGGTTCAAAAGAATTTAACAAAATAAATATAAATATTTTTGTTTTTTTTCTTCACCGAAACTGGTGAGACAATTTACGTTTTATACTTTTAGACCAGTATATGATCATATTTGCACTTAAGAAAAGTTACAAGTCGGTCAAATATTTCTTTAAAAACTTGAAACCATACAAGCATATAGAAAAAATTGAAATTACTCGTATGTTTTTACCTTTAAAGAATCACTAGGGGATTCGAGTGGAGAGGGTTCGAGTGGAGAGGGTTCGAGTGAAGAGGGTTCGAATGTAGAGGGTTCGAATGGAGAGGATTCGAGTGGAGAGGGTTCGAATGGAGAGGGTTCGAGTGGAGAGGGTTCAAGTGAAGAGGGTTCGAATGGTACTGGGTTCGAGTGGAGAGGATTCGAGTGGTGTGGGCTCGAGTGGAGAGGATTTGAGTGGTTCGAGTAAAGGGGGTTTAAAGGTTCAAACGTATAAGGTTCGAGTGGAAATGGTTCTAGTCGAGAGGTTCGAGTAGAGAGGTTCGAGTGATACTATGTTTGAGTGGTACTGGGTTCTTGTGGAAAAGGTTCGAGTAGAGGAGGTTCGAGTGGAAAGGCTCCGACTATAAGGTTAGAGTGGAGAGGGTCCGAGTGGAGAAGTTCGAGTGGTGGGGGTATCATCCACCACCGGAGAGAATACTATCCACCCCTCGAGAAGGGTATACCATCCACCACCGGAGAGAGTATCATCCACCCCTGAAGAAGTTTGTTAACCACCCTTCGAGGGTACACCATCTACCTCTTGAGAGGGTAAACCATCCACCACTGGAGAGAGTACACCTTCCACCACTCGAGGGTACGCCACCTACGTCTAGAGAGAGGTGGACCAGCCCTCGAGGGTACACTACCCCTCGAGAGGTCACACATCCACCCCTCTAGAGTACACCAGGCCTCGAGGGTACACCACCCCTCGAGAGAGTATAACACTGAGAGTGTCGAATCATCCACATTAGCTCTCGAATTATGACCCACTCTAGGCATATACCCCTCGAACCATCCACGACACCACCATTCGAACCACTTACCCCTCGAACACTAACCATCTATTCCTGGGACCATCACCCCGCGAACCATCAGTTCTCGAACATCCACCACATCACCACTCGAACCATCTACCTCTCGAACATCTACCATATGCCTCGAGGCCTCCCTATCACTCGAACCATCCACCCTTTGAACAGCAACCATCTGCCTCAAGGTGTGTTGATTCGAAGCATCATCTCTCAGTTGACTCAAACCATCTGCCTCGAGGACTTGGAACCATCAACTATCCCCCAAGAGGCATCACTCCTTGACTCAAACCTCTTCATTCTAACCTATGCTCTAAATTTCACCACTCGAACCCTTTCCATTCGAACCCTCTCCACTTGACCCTCACCACTCGAACCCTCACTACTTGAACCCTCTCTACTCGAATCCAGTACCACTCAAACTTCTTTACTCGAATCCATTAGTACTCAAATCCAGTACCACTCGGACCTCCATCAATTCATTAACCCTCGAGGTCCTAGAACCTGGAACCATCCCCCTCGAGGTCCTAGAACCTGGAACCATCCCCCTCGAGGCATCACCCCTCGATCCATCAATCATCCACATTGCCACCACTCAAACCATTCACCCCTTGAACATCAACCATCCACCTCGATTCAACCCATCCACCCCTCGAACATCGACCATTCATCTCGACACAAACCTTTCTACTTGAACCCAGTACAACTCAAACCTCTCCGCTCGAACCCAGTACCACTCGAACCTTCGCCACTTGAACCCAGTACCACTCGAAACTCTCAACTCGAACCCTCTACTCGAACCCAATACCAATTGAACCTCTCCACTCAAACCTCTTCACTCGAATCTCAACTCGAACTCTCACCACTCGAGCCCTCACCATTCGAACCAGTACCACTTGAACCCTATTCACTCGGACCTCTACTCTAACCCTCTCCACTTGACCCCCACCACTCGAAACCTCTTAACTCGAACCCAGTATCACTCGAAACCTCTTAACTCGAACCCAGTACCACTCGAACTCTCTCTACTCGAACTCAGTTCACTGAAACCCTCTCCACTCGAACCCTCTATTCGAACCCAGTACCACTCGAACCTCTCCACTCAAATCTCGACTTGAAGTCTCTCCACTTGAATCTCACCACCCGAACTCTCTTCACTCAAACCTAGTACCAATCGAACCCTCTAACCTCAAACCCAGTACCACTCAAACCTCTCCACTCGAATCTCGACTTGAACCCTCACCACTCGAACTCTCACCACTCGGACCAATACCACTTGAACCAGTACCACTCAAACTCTCTCTACTCGGACCAGTAACACTTGAACCAGTACCACTCGAACCTCTTCACTCGAATCTTGATTCGAACTCTCTCCACTCGAACCCTCTCCACTCAAACCCTATCCACTCGAACCTCTCCATTCAGATCTCGACTTGAACTCTCTCGACTCGGACCCCCACCACTCGAACCAGTATTACTCGAATCAGTACCACTCGGACCTCTATTCGAACCCTCTCCACTCGACCCTCACCACTCGAACTCTCATCATTCGAACCTCACCACTGGAACCAGTACCTATCGAGCAAGTACTACTCGAACCCAGTACCACTCGAAACCTCTCCAGTCGAATCCTTTCCATTCAGACCCCTGCCACTCGAACCTCTCCATTCGAACTTCTCTAACCTTCTCCACTCGACCGTTCTCCACTCGAACCAGTAATACTCGATCCCAGTATCACTTGAACCAGTACTATACGTGTAATTGGAAAGAGCTTCGGATATGAGCACGTATAAAAGTAGAGAACACGTTTTAAATGATAGAGAATGGATAAACATAGACAATAATGCGTAGGAGGGGGAGTGGAAAAAAACAAAATTGTGAAATTATGACGAAAGTTTACTTTTCATCTAGGGATCGACACATTTAAGAGCATTGGATGGATGGATGGATTTGGATAAGGTAGATAACCCCAGTCTCTATTTCTGATATGTATTCCCGTTGATCAGAGGAGTTTTTGAATATGAAACCGTTGATATCATAACCTTATACAATATATATACTACCATTTAGCATCTGTTCCATTTCCATCTTATGTAACATTTATTGTTCAACAAGAAGGTCACAAGATCAGAGGAATGGAGAAGCAAGAATCCAGTGAATATAAGGAGTTGTTACTGGTGATGCTGGTGATCGCGAGGGGACGCGTGCTCCTCTGCTAGTAATAGATCTGGAGAATCTGCAACTGGTGTGATCTGTTCCGACAAAGTCTCTGCTTAAGGAAATGCCTCCACCGAATCAAGATGAGGTCAGGACCACCGGCGAGTTACTCTGGACATCTCCATCAGCGTTGCAGCAGCGGATTTTGGAGAACAGGGCTCTCAGGCGGGTTGGAGCAGAGTTTCTAAGGCTTTTGTCGTTCTTAGCGGTGGCAGGAGAAGATAGACGGTTTTCTTGGCGGTGCCACCTCTCAAATAGTTCATTCATGCTGGGCCTTGGTCGTCTCGGGCGAAGGTGGGATAGAGGAGGCGATCAGCTTAGGTTGTAGAGGTGGCAGAAAGGTTGAGAGATGGTGGTGGTAGGCAGGGCTGAGTGAAAGAGTAGGAATTGAGCTGGTGGTCTCCAGTGGTGTCGCCATCGAGGCTTAGTGAGCCACGGCTTGCTATCGGGTGGCTGGTGGAGAGGAGACCGGCAGTGGTGGAAGGTTGTGTATGTAGAGAGGGAGGCGTACTCAAATTCTCACCACTCGAATCGGGAGTATCTTTCCATCAACCATCTGCCTCGAGGGGTGTTCATTCGAGACATCCTCCCTCAAATCATCAATCTCAACCCCCTGGAACCATCAACCATCCCTCTTGAGACATCATCCCTCGACCCATCAATCAACTGCCTTGCCACCAGTTGAGTCATCCACCCCTCGAACATCAACCATCCACCTCAAGGGGTGTTCATTCGAGGCATCATCCCTCGATTCATCAACCCTGTAGGCCTTGGAAATATCAACTATCCCCATTGAGGCATCACCCTTCGACCCATCAACCATCCGCCTCGCCACCACTCGAACCATCCACCCCTCGAACATCAACCATCCGCCTCCTGGGACCATCACCCTCGGATCATCACCCCTCGAACCCCTGGAGCCATCAACCATCCGCCTTACCACCACTCGAACCATCAACCATCCACTCCTGGGATCATCACCCCTCAAAATATCATCCCTCCAACCATCCTCCGGGCCACCACTCTAACCATCCACCACTCTGACCTTGAACAGTTGGTTCCTAACCCCTGGAAAAATCCATCGCAACCATTGGATCCTTCATACCAAACTTTGTCAGAAAGAATCCCCCAATTCATGTAGCTGTCCCGAATCGCTATGGCACGACCTCTGCAAATAAGAAGGGAAAACAAGGAGAAAACAATTAGCAAAACAAGTCAGGCAATTCAACGAACACCTTGCGTTCACAAATCAAACTTCGGTAGGTTGAAGGAGAATAACACATGAACATTAGGAACCTAGAGAAAAGATCAATATCACATTCTGTCGGACTCTATTTCGACTAAGAAATTGAAAGCATACTAGAAACATTACACAAATCGGAGCAACGATGATGGAAAAGGCGGACAATTTTGGTTAAGAAAACTATGAAATTACCTTGTAGAATTTTGCAAGGATATGAACCCAACCATCTGAGAGCAAAATCTTATGGAAGCCAAAAAAAGAGAATGATTGAGAACATATAAACATAGATAGGAAGCCAAAAAAAAGAAGATACGACAAAGAAGAGATGAGTGGGAAGAAGAGAAGTCTGGATGTAACAGAGGAAAATGGTAGGAATGATGATGATGTGTCGAAAATAGTTGGAAAAGATATATGTGTGTGTGTATATATATATGTATGTGTGTCTGTGTGTGTGGGTAGCAGGACGCGTGTACGGCCGTAAAAAAAAGATAAGAACCACACGAAACTTCACACAGATTACGGCAAAGAAGTGAATGGATAAACATAGACAATAATGCGTAGGAAGGAGGAATAAAAAAATAAAATAAATAAAAGAATTAGCGACGATGAAAATCACTGTTCATCCCAACAATCCCACTTTTAAAATATGGAGATATAACGCCTCTCCCTTAAGATCCCTTAAGAGATCCCTTAAGATCAAGTGCGGTAAACGGGGTTTTGCCCCAAATAATAATTAGAACCATCTTAATTTACAACAATGATACACAGATAATTAAACATACTCCTATAGATCTTCAGTTCTCAGAGTAGAAAACACGGTTGACGATCATAAAAAGCAGCGATTAAATATGGAAAAACGGGATCATAAATGCCGACCACCGTTAAATATAAGCAGCGATTGTCTTGAAATATACTCAAACAATACTACATTGTTTTGCACTGCTAATAACTTAATCCTGGTAAAGCAGATTGCGCCACGCGGTTGAGTCACATAATATTACCGCAAAAAGATTAAATAATGGACGATTCACTGAAACATAATAGTATTTGTAAAGCCCACATCAGTTGCATATTACGTCAGCATAATAGAAGCAGAAAAAGACCAGATACAATGTCGCCCTCTTTTTAATCATAATCACCAACTGATTTGGTAGTGACTACCCGTTCCCCTCCCTCCTCCCTTTTTAATGCAAATTCGTCTCTGTTTTGCCCCTCCCTATTCCATGCATTCATTGCATATTGTAGGCCATAAAGAAAATAGGGTTTACAGTCGAATGCTGTTTAAGTTGATACATTGCCTACATGTGTTAGGCCCTCTTGTGTTTTTGTTTGTTTTTGATTCTGTTGTTGACTTTTGTCAAGAACGTATCAACAAAATTTGATGGATTAAAGCTAAATAAACTACTGAAAAACGGGCACTATGACATCAGTCGATAATCTGTAGGCCTCAAGAATCGGTGCTGAAACCCATTTATGGCAACGGTAGTATGACATAATTCTAAAATATCGGTGCTGACATCTATTTCCAATACTGCTTTTTTGAAATCGGTGTCTGAAACCAGTGTCATACACAATAGATAGCACCAGTAACTGAATTGGTTATAGCACAACCGTAACTGGTAATCAACTAATAAATAATTAATTTCACGCAAGAAATGGAGGAAAACTAATAGTAACGTTATCACCACCGTAGAAGGTTGAAAACAGAGTATGTGCTATGTTCTCTCTGTTTCAATAAATGCAGCACCGGTCCTCACACCGGTGCTATGTACTTAGACAAAATATGCGGGATTATCTCTCGGGTTGAGAAGAAGATTTTTAAAAAATCAATAATAGTAGCATTACGCATTTGCTTTGTTTATTTTTGGCACCAATTTTTGAATTACTAGCACTGGTGTTTTCTGCCTGTGCTGCCCCCTTAGAATTTTTTTTGGCAAGTTTGTTCCCGGGTTGGGAGAAAATGCCGAGCATAGTAGCCTGAAGCAACTGCTTTTGCTTGTTGTAGCAACGGTTTATATGCCTCGCACCGGTGCTACTAAATTTAAGTTCAGAATTTTTAGCAGTTCCACGCGCAGCTGCTCTTCGTTTCCTAAACTTTGTAGAGAAAAATTAACCCAACTTCCCCATCAGTTTAGACTCCCAAACTCCGTGAAGGATTTAGGTGAGTTGTCTTTCAAACATTGCTATCATAATGTACTAGATTATTAATCACGAATTCATAGTTTTTGGGAAAATAACAATTTTTTCCAATGTTGGTTCACTTTGCTCTTCAACTTTTGTCAATATTGCAATCATGTACATAGAGTTAATGTGTAACAACATCATTTTTGTATATATTGGATTCGATTGGGTTGCATTGAGGATATGTTAATATTCAAGAAAGCAAGTATTGTATAGGTTTTTTTGGTTGCATGGAAGGTGTTTGTTGAAATGTCTCATTTGACATTGTAGGATATGGCACCCAAAACTCCCCGCAAGAGGACACGCGATGCATCCCCCTCCTCTCCGGAGGTGCAATCCATTGTTGAACAACAGGAGAAGAGGTTCATTTTGGAGGCGGCGAAATTAATGGCACAAACCTACAAACAAAGGCGACATTTTTCGGAGAGAGGAATCGAATATGCCCCCCCCCCTTGAAGAAACAATCTGGACACTTGGGTGGGAGAAATTGTGTGACATGGATCCAATGTTCAACCTTAGCACAATGAGTGAGTTCTATGCTAATTTGCGGTGTGTTTGAAGGTGGACTGAGGCGTTCTATCATAGGAAAATGGTAAAATTAACTGCAGAATCAATAAACAAGTTGTACAGGTTGCCAAATGTTCTCCACGAGGAGGATAAATTTCTTGCATTCCACTCCTATACTGATGAGGGTTGGGATTATGACGATCCCACAAGACGGGAGATCGTGAGGACGGTAACTAGGGAGGGAACTGATGTCGAGTCTATTTTTTAAACCAGGTTGGAAAAATATGCCAAGAAGCTAGTGACTCCCAAGATGAATATGTGGTACCACTTTGTAGCATCCAGAATTGACCCCGTTACAGTGAACACTTAGGTTCACAGTATGAGGTTGAGACATCTATACGCCATTAAAAAAACTTCGATGGAATTTGGGTAAGAAAACAGTGAACGAGTTGAGACATGGTGCTGATAGAACATGTGGTTACGATTTCTGCAACCTAATCTTCGAACCCTGCACAAAAGCAGGTGTCCCCCACTATCCGCACGACATATACGGGCATCTTTGGGTAAGATATAGCAGGCGCTTTCTTCAAATTCCTTCAGGACAGTGTGGGTCCTACTTTGAAATCTAGAGTTGTGGCGTTGGAGGTGGGTGTACAAAGTCTGCTGACGGAATCACAATATGAAAGATCTTGGTGTGATCACATGGGAAGGGTTATTGAACACCAGTGCCAGGATGCTATAAATGTTGTTGGATCTTTCCCTACATATCCAGGTCCGAGTATTGGGCAGAGCGACTTTGAGACCAGCTTAGAACAGGCGCAAATGTTGGATGACGATCCGTTTGCTAGATATTATTCATGAATTTGGATCATCATTGTTCTTATATTGAACCATCGTTTTTGTAGTGATTATTTTTTTGGATTATGGCACGAAACAATTCTATGTTATTTTGCAGACGAAATATCGTTATTTTCCACTACTTCAAGGATTGTTATGATTTTACATTATCGTATGATATTAAAGAAATATAATTTTCCGTTTATATTTATAAACTTTTTGGCACATTTTAGTCTAGGACATGTAAAATTGCTTTCAAATTTATACATTAAAAAAATTCCATTATTTGGAATCCATATATTTAGGAAGTAAAAACAAGAATCAAGTGCTTTGAATCAATGCTGAAGTTGAAACTTAGTTTTGGGCAACACTGCAATTTTTGTAAATGTAGCACTTGTTATCTATAATCATTTTTTAGGATGTTCCATTCACACAATCAAGTTGTACTCAAGTAGTTATGATCTGACAATACTTGATTGCAGTATTGAATCGCCGATTTCGTGTTTCGACAATTCCAAGATTCTTAGAGGGACCTAAGTGCAAAAAATAAAAACTTCACTCGGACATCCAAATTTGATTCCGCTCGGATGCAATCCTACATTCTTGGAACCATATGTGAATTCTTAGAACGAATAAAAAAATCAATCTTTTATGTAAATAAATAACAAAGAAAACATCCCGTTTGAACTTCCCAACTTCTAAGTCATCTATAGTCAGATACTCTAGCATATGTACTAGCGTTTTACCAAATTCTAATAAAACATGACATTTTTATAACATATATTAACCCAAGAATACATGATGTGGTGTTATTTGGCCAGTAATAAGGAGTTGTATTTAAGTTTTGGGCTACAATGTGATTTTCACAAAGTTCCGGTCTGAGGGTTTGAGGGTATCCATTGGACACAAATTCGAAACACGAGCTCTATTGAGTGTTGAATTGAATATTTTTAGCCCAATTGAGAATAAAAAATAATGGAAAAATCTCCCCCCCAAATAGGATCTTAAAATGAATATTTAGAAATAGTTGTCTTAAATGTTAGCACCAGTCAGGATTGTTGATTTACCGGTGCTCAGAAAGGTTGGATAAACTAGAAAAAATAAATTGGTGAGTATTTGTGTGGGAAATTCAAATTTTAACAAAGTTAATTTCAACACCGGTATGACTATGCACACAACAACGATTACAAAATACCTTGCTTGGATTCTACAGTGCGTCGGGAATAAACAGCATCAAGCAGCTGATTTAAGCATGTTTTAGCACAGCTATGCCGTTCTAGCACTGTTCGGGCACTTGGTGTTCCAGAGATAGAAAAAAAATTCTAAGTCCACTCTCGGGTTGTAACAAAAATTAATATCATAGCAGCCTCAGGAAGCTGCTTTTAACAAATGTTAGCATCGGTTTTCCGTTCTAGCACTGGTCAGAGAACTGGTGCTCCAGAGTTAGAAAAGATTTTCTAAGTCTGCTCTCAGGTAGTAATAAAAAATTAATACCATAGCAGCCTTAAGCAGATGCTCTAAAAAAATTTAGCACCGGTTTTAATAATTCATAGCACCAGTTCTCGTATTTAGTGTTGCACACATCTAGATAAAACATGAACACTTGATATCCCCTATGTTGATTTAATCTCAACCCTTCAAAAGTTGTCTATATAAACCAAACATAAAACCCTAAATCTACTCACTCCCTCATTTGCCTCTCATCCTCCTAATCCACCTCCTCTCCATTTCCGCCGCCACCTCCCCCTAAACAACCAACCACATCCGCCTTCTTCCTCTCCATTACCGCCGCCACCTCCTAAACATCCAACTGTCTCCGCCGCCACCTTGCCCATCCTCTCTACATAACCGCCTTTTTATGATGTTGTCTTTTTTTGGATGTCTTCATTATTTTTTCTAGGTCATTTTTATATATCGGCCAATATTTTATTTCCTATGTTTTGATTTTAGGGCATCAACTTTTCTGCATTTTGTGATCTAAATTTTTAGTTTCATATGATGAACGAAGTTATCGTTGACTTGATTATGAGATTTTAAACTCTTGTTCAAAATTCCAAGATTATTTGTATTGATTATCTTGTTTTGGAATTCATTGGATTGTATTAATTTATCTAGTCTAGTCAACTGGATTAATTGATATTGATCATATTTTTGTAGTTTATGTGTTTTACACACTAATATGTTGAAGTAACTAGAAATTCGTAACTCCATGAGTGTATGTTTATGACATTTGTCTATTGTGGAACATTTTCTGCATTATGTATAACTGTTATGTAAACTGTAGGTTTTTTCTGTAACTAATGTGATATACTTTATTGTGGGTTGTTGATCTGTTTATGTTTCAGTTTTAAATGTTGTCGAACAACTACAATGTTTTGAATGAATGACAAGTTAGATTAAGGTTTAAAGGTCTTTTTCCGTGTTTGATAATTTGTACTTGATGTTTAAACTATTGAGATATTGCAGTCTACCAGTGCCACGGAAACTTAGAGTGTTTCACATTATTTGTTTATACACTCTTTGCTTTTGTGGCCTTGCAAAACTGCTTCGTTTCGACATTTTAAATGTCGAAATATGCATTAGTTAAAGGGCACTGCATAGGTTGCGTTCGATTCATGTATTACCCTCGAACTATATAATGCTTCTTCCATTACGAAAAGTGTTGTAGCATTTGTACAACTCCGTAATTTAAATTGTGGAGAATTTGTAGGTGTTTTGATGATTTCTAGTTGATGTTTAAACTGTTGAGACATTGCAGTCTACCGGGGCCCCCAAAACTCAGAGTGTTTGACATGGTTTGTTTAAACACTCCTTGCTTCGGTGACCTCGAGAAACTTCCTCATTTCGACATTTTAAATTAATAATCGTTAGTTAAAGGGCACTGCATAGGTTGCCTTTGATTCATGTATTGTCCTCTAACTATGTAATGCTTATTCCATTAAGGAATGTGATGTAAAATTTGTACAAATCTGAAATTTTAATTGTGGAGAATTTGTAGTGTATGATCGCCGAGGAATTTGGTGTGTCTACTTGTTTAAACAATATGTATACACACCATTTTGACATTTTGTTTCAAAAAGTAAACATGTCATGTTTCGACAAGTAAACATGACATGTTTCAAAAAGTTTGTTTACACACCTCATGTTTCGTTGGTGCTGTAAAACTGCTTCATTTCAACATTTTAAATGTTTTTCTATGGTAATTTTTATTGTGAACAAACCTAACATAGGAAGAATTAGTTTAAGGGCACTAAAGTGGTTGCTTTCTATTCTTGTAGTGCCCTCTAACTATGTAATGCTTCTTCCATTATGAAAAAGATGATGTAACATTTGTAGAACTCTTCCACTTCAAATGTGGAGATTTTGTAGTGTATGAACACCAAGTAGACTTGGTGTGTTTATCATTAACTATTTAACATTGTGTGTTTAACATTAAGTCATTGTTGATGTTAAATACAATATTAAAACATAGTTCTACACACAATGTTTCCATGGGGCTTAAATGTTGCATCATTTCGACATTTTAAATGGTTTTCTATGCTAATTGTTATTGTAAACAAGGTCAACGGAGGAAGAATTAGTTTAAGGACACTGCATTGGTTGCTTTCTATTCATGTAGTGCTCTCTAACTAAGTAATATTTTTTTCCATTATGAAAAGGTGCTATAACATTTGTAGAACTCACAATTTTAAATGTGGAGATTTTGTAGTGTATGAGCACCAAGTTGACATGGTGTGTTCATCGTTAACTGTTTAACATTGTGCGTTTAACATTAAACTGTGTTGATGTTAAATACATTGTTAAAATATATTGATACACACCATGTTTCCTTGGCACTTAAATGGTGCATCATCGATATTTAAAATTATTTTCTTCGATAACAATTAATTATTATGTGTAGGATAGATATTACCCCCGGCAAGAGGAGCATACAATGGCAAGGATGATAAACGTCTCAGACACAAGGTGTGGGGCTTGGGTGAACATGTGTCTTCCTAACAAACCAAGACTTCAGTGGATCTAGTGTATTTTCAACATGTATATTATTGGGACAAAGTTTGACCGTTTGTGTTAAGTTATATCTTGTTAATGGATTTTTTTTTCCCAATATAGATTCTTACATTTTGAGTATGTTCTTGATTACAATCAACTTAATTTTCCCTGGGTTTCAATTCCGAGAGGACCGGGTATACTTTAACAAGGATATTGCAAATGTTTTTAAAAAAAACACCAAATTTACTAATACAACGACCGGTGCTTAGACATACATCCCCATAGCAACAACACCGGTAAATAAAAAACAAACCGGTGCTATTATTTTTATAGGTCATATTAACGGCACCGGTTTATGTTCGCACCGGTATATCAAAAACCAGTGTTGTAATATCAAATTTTCGGCACCGATTTTGATAACTGGTGCCTAGTAACTACGTTTCAGTACCACCCTACTTAGGCACTGGTTTGAAGGAGGCACGAACAACTGTTGTCATAGCCCCCATCAACATGTGCCATAGGGGGGGGTGCTCCCAATAGTGATAGAGGGTTGATCGAATGTGTGAAGAAGTTAAGAATTGTGTAAATTGATTTCCTTATCATTTTCATTGATTGAATGGGAATATATATAGAGAGAGAGATGATGGAATTAGAGAAAGATTCTTAAAGATAAGTATGAAATCCTAAGTTTATTCCGAGGATCAGTATAAATCCCAAAGTATATTCAGTTTCCCAATGTCCCTATAACCTCATGGAGGCGCATGGAGCTTGGAACGTAGAGTGGAAAAATGAGTTGTGCCCCGGACTTCAGGGATATATCAGCTATCTAATCAAGCGAACATGACGGACAATCAAAGAGCCATTATACAGTCGTTCGTGGATGAAATGATGATAAATTTTTTATATGTTTTGATCACTAATGAAAGACCGAGAGATGTATGTGGCACTCAAATTACGCACAAAAGAATAGGGGGGAGAGAGGTGCTTGAAGTTCTTGCAAAAGTTGTTGAGCCAAATGAGCTTTGTGTCTGCAAACGCTATCGCCTACCTCTAAGCTAGACTTAGCAACAACAAACTGCTTTTTGAAGGACCAGCTGATAAGATTACCGTCGTAGTAATTGGAAAAATCATATTGTGATCAGCAGTTATCACCATTAGATGGCCAACTAGCATCAGACGACCAACTAGCATCAGACTAAGCAACGAGACGATGATTAGTGCATGGACGAATGATAAGTCTTAAATCCACTGTAACTTATAAGTAACGAAGAATAGTCATGTTCGTCTCTATGGGGTTAGCGCGTGTTTGCGCATGAAACATCTCATCTAGAACTAGCCAGACGTTGATAGTGGTGGCTGCACGAACGACATGAGCAAGGAGAGATAGAAATATAGTAGACTAAATCCACAAAAGAACCACACGGTCCTTCTTCTTCCATGGTCCATAGGTCGGATTACGGTGTGAAGCCACGACTGATTTTGTCAAATACAACTTGAATGACAGAAATTCAAACGGGATCGATATCGGGTGATGAAATCAACAAGCTTATCATCAGCCTAGTACTACCGTCCCACTTCGCGTGGTGGCCGACGACGTGCATTTTCATTGCCCGCTGCCGCTAAACCTATTTTCATCACCCCTATCCCCAACATATTCACTCTCATTTTCAAAGCTGCCGATTCCACATGGCCCACCACAATTTTAAACACCAAGCCCATATTCATCGATTCCTCTTAGCCTGCCCACGCCGATTCCACTCAACAAGCCCGTATTAACTGATTCCACTCGTCCAATTTTTTTTAACCAAGGGTATTTTTGGCTATTTTCAAGATGGTCAATGCCGGATTTTTTAGAGTAAATGCCGGAGATGGCAACTTTGGGTATCATTGCACATTTCACAATAAGTTAGGGTTATTTTTGCACTTTCGTTAATAAGTTAGGGCTAGTTTCGTAATGTTAGATTTTACAGGGTATATTGGCACTTTAGCAAAATAATAAGGTTAAAAATGCACTTTACCTTAAAATCATCATCAATACTAGTAAAATAATAGGACTATATTTTTATTTACTTTTTATAAGTTGATCTAAACTTCGATAACACGGGATAACTTAGTAAATTATTCATAATTAATGTATAAATTTATATTCTAATTTTCAATAAACAAAATAGGCAAAATCTTGGGAAATACCGTCTTTCCATAGACTTATGGAAAGATGGGGTTTAAATATAATAATAAAAGGTAAAAGGTTTAAGTTGCAATATTAAAATTTGATTATGCAACGTGTAGTAGTTATAAAGTTTATAACACATGCAACCCAAAATTTTTATCTTCGTTTCTTCTAATTTGCACTTTAAACCTTGGTCTTTCCATGGTTTATGAAAAGACCGTCTTTCAAGAGATAGACTCAAAAAATATAAGATGAATTTATTTTTTTTCAAAAACACACGTGCTCATATATCATTTATCATGTTGATTAAGCAAACCCACTATCAACTATTAATTAATTTTATCAAACTCTCTAGATTCCGTCTCTTGAAACACGGTCTTTACATAAGTTATGAAAATACCAAGGTTTAAAGTGCAAATGGAAAGAAGTGCAGATAAAAATTTTGGGTTACGTGAATCGGGTTATAAACTTTATAACTCCTACACGTTGCATAATAAATTTTTAATATTGCAAGTAAGACATTTTACCTTTTATTATTTCAAACCATATATTTCCGTAAGGGAAGACGGTCTTCTCCAGTACTTTCCAACTCTTTAATACAAACAACTAAAAACTCAACTAATGTTGATCAACTATAACCTACTCCATAATTGCTGAACAGGGCCTTTACCTATTTATTTATTTATTTTTAGTAAGTGTTTAGAAAAATAAAAATAAAAATAAAATTCAAAAAGAAACATGTAAAATACATTTGTCGAATTCTGCAAAACTGAAAGAGATTTTTTTTAGTTATCCATTAAAAAACTTAAAGAATCTGTGAACTTGGAAAAAGAAATGAAAAAGAAAAAGTTTTAGTTCCAAGATACCTGGGCCGATAATGTATGCAATTATTGAAGCAAAGACGTAAGAATCAACAAGTAGATTAAGAACAACCTCCACGAAAGATAAATCTGAACGGTTTTGCGTTCATCAAAGTATACAATTTTCCCCCACCCTTTAGAGAAGAATCGAAGAAAAGTGAGAGGCTAGCTTTAAACATTCTGAGTTGAAAAAGACTTCTCCATTAATGTGATCCAACCCTGAAAGAAAGGTATTGTGTTAAAAGTAATTACGTACAGCTCGTACGTGATGCATCATTCCAAGCTGAAATTGACAAAGGAAGCTTCACTTCTAAAAGTTAAATGCCTTAGTAATCAATATTTATATCCGTACTCTTAACCATTCCAGTCATACTTAAAATACATAATACAAAATAGGGAACAAAAGCTTGATAGCTTCCATTATTTTTAAATGCAGATTATCAAAGTCTAGCGATAAGAGCTAACTTGTCAGTTAACTTCTCTTAGAAGTGATAACCACAAATGTTAGGGACTGAAGCAAATTAGAAAAATAGATCTCATGTATAATATTTAAAGTAAGTACTATTCGTAAAATGGACACATGAAAATAAATAAATTTTTTTTTATTGAAATGGATTGTAATATTGTCAAATTGAGGGCCTGAGGCGAACACTTAGTTTGCCTCCTCTTAGGGCTGGGCTTGGTGGCGGCCTAAGACTACATTTGGTGAAATGGTCTGTCCTACTTTAAAAATCAACTGCTTTTAAACAGTTGATCCAATACCTAAAATCGTTTAATTTATAAGTAAAAAACTTATAACACCCACCAAACAAAGAATGAGAATGACAACTAAATAATTAGTGTGAGCCGAAAAACTAAAAAAAGTTGCTCCTGCCAATAGGTAGAAACTCAGACGTAAGCTCCTCCTTTTGTTGTTATAACCAACACTGGAAGGACAAGTTTGAGCATACCATTTCATTCCGTCCAAACGAAAACAACTGCAAGCCAGTTTAGAAAATGATTAGCATCAACAGGAGCAAACCTAAAGATCAGTGCACGGGAGATAATAGGCCTAATTTGTCCCATCTAATGATCAACTTAAGCACTGTAAAGTTTCGAGCTGTAAAACCCACCAAAGCAAGCACGCTAATCACAATGACAATATCACCAGTCGTTTAATATTTACACGACAACCACATGAAGCTGTTTAAAGAGCCCAATAAGATGATGCTCTGTCTACAAGCGTATAATACCATATTAGAAGTATATATCGCTCAGGCAAAGAAAATAAAAGCCCGTTTAATTATTCTCTTCCTGTGTTTTATGTGTCTATTCCTTCCCTTCGGGAAACTATACAGCAAACCTACAAAATATCATACACTTCCAGTATTGAATGCTAATCAAATAGGGGCATTTGGCTCTGAGCAAAAGCATCCTTAATCATACAAACCTTCTTGCTCCCATATATCCACCAGAAAATCAACCATCTCCTGTTACCAAAGCCCTTATTAGTGTCAACACTGACCTGTATTTAGACTCAAATCGGTTCAAATTAATAGTGAAAAGATCCAAGAATGTGCAAAAAGGACTCACGGTGAGGGGAATAGGCTGAGGAAATCGCTTGTTGGTACCCAGTAAGCTTTCGTAACTTGCATTCCAGCTACAGCAAGACAATGAATAAGACTATAGGATTAAAAAACTAAAATGAGGAGAACAAGGAAACATGAAGAACAAGTAACCATTCTCCCTAATATTATTTTGCTACAGCCCATGCCCTACTTGAAAAGACACTATTCGTGTAATTATCAACTCAGATTATTCATACTTATTTTCTCACAGAACCAAACTATGTACACAGAGGCTAAGTATCATTGCAACAAACTGATAGCAAATTTGAAATTTCCACCAGAACTAATAAGGAAAAGAAAGATGTAAACACCTTAGGATGGGTTCGTCAACTTGATTTCTGTTTTCAAGCTTTTTACCTACATTCCACTCAGTCCTTCCCTGGTTCCAACGAAGGAAACCTGCAATTAGGAAAAATAGAGTATAATGACGGAAGATTGAATCGAAATTGTTTTTTTTAACAGGTATTAAACTACTCTGCGCGAAAGGTAGAAAGACACTGAAAAGGATGAGAAAAGGGAATGGGGATCATAATAGCATTCTTTTCACTAATTTTAATAGCAGCGGGGAAAGAATACTCTTCTGAAATCAGTGAAGACAAAAGAGAAGATTATGAAATGTACTTGCCCTGATTGACAAATTCAGATTGGTTAGTGCTAACGACATTGCCACTTTGCTGACTCGCACTCGGATTCGATATACTGATAGATGACATACTTCTCTGAGATTGAACCATACTATTCTCCAAATCACAAGCACTTGTGCTCCAAAAGTCTTCAGATATGCTGGGTTTCTTCACCAACCGGCCTTGTATTCTGAGTCCCTTTGATGGCTCATCAACTGCAATAATTGGATGAGCTTTGACGCAGCAGCCAAAACAGTTCCTGTTCTGTTTCAAGTCAAGATCATTCATGCATACAACATAAATCAACAGAATCACGGAAATCCTTGTACTTTGAGAATATGATGCAGCTATCAGAAGTATTTTCAAACACTAGCTAAAACTTCCAAAACTAGATCAGGAAAATACATTCCGGTCGGCCTCGGAGATCTAAGGTTTTCCTTAAACTAGATTGGTTTCTTAATTTAGATTAAGGACAAGAAGTTTAGATCTGCTTGCGTATAAGAGAAACTGACAGCAGTAGTTTTAACAAGAAGAAATGTCAAGTAAAAGAAATCACTTGAACTAATTAGTGAGAAAAAGTATAAAGCAAACCATTTATCAAAACATTAATCACATTAATCACTAATCGCCACATCCTTTTGCTTCTCATCACTTTATCCAATACTCAGGGAAACAAGGAACATAAAGGGGAAGAAAACAATATCAGATATAGCTTTATTAATGTATTAATCAAACAAGAAGTCCAAAAAATAGAGGATTGTGAAAGGTAGTTGACAAGTGTGGATCTAGAACTGGCCCAAGGATTTAGCCCAGGACAGTATCGCTGAGAAAGGCCCAGCAGATTGTCTCAATTTGAAGCCCTGTGGAGTATTAACGGCAGACAATCCGGAAGACCATCAGAGGGTAGTTAATCTGTTGCACAGTCATGCCCATTAGCATCGCATTGACCGCGGAAAACTGGGGTATTTATGCAAGGCGTATATGGACAAAACATGCTTACAAATATAAAAGCAAATCAAGTAAAGATATCATGCTATACTTTTACGGAATGCCGTGATAATTTAGACATCGGAGGGTAAATGGAGTTAAGAAACTTCGTACACATCAGTGTATGTAGAATAGTCTGTGAGATTAGCACAAGCAAGTGGGAGCTTGGCAGCTCCTTTAGAAATCTTGTTCACCAGTAGTATATACCCAGTGTTTAAATTTTCAGCACATAATGGGAGTCCACTTTGTGTTTAATTATGTTTTTTCTGCCTTCTCATTTCCCCTTAAAGCTCATCCCTATCTTTAGGGCTCATTGCCAATTCCATTTTAAGCTACCAGTATTGTCCTCTCTAAATGTAACAGCTGACACTGATATGTTTCTTTATATCGAGCTAACTGGTAGACTGGCTCCTAAAACAAAAATCTAGGCAAAGCATACACCAATTCACATGACCACTATGCCATTATCCTCCTCATCTCTCTTGGTCCGGATTCGATATCCCAGAAATGAACACCCTGTTACCCACCCCTTTTTCTCCGCCAGTAACCCGCGCATAGAGCTCACTAGCAGGTGCTCTCTCTAGTAAAAAGCGGCCCGAGTCTTTCTCTTTAAATATGTTAAACCATATCCCATCCATACACAATATTCTAAGACAATTTATGGTCTCTTAAATGCCAACATCGAATCAGTATCTCAATCAATTGGTTCACATACAAAGAAACTTGCAGATAAGCACGGGAAATCAAACATATCTACAGCAAAAACCAAAATAAAAAACCCAGCTGAAATCAGATAACATACCCCATGCAGGCAAGAAAAGTGGTGATCCAATCACTGGAAGAGGAGTGCAGCATCATATACCTAAACATGCACTGCCTTTTCAACCCCGCCCTGCATCAATCCCCCAATTTCTCACCGCCTCCAAACAAACCCTAGAAATACTTAACCTAAACCTAAGCCAGAAGAACGATAATCCCAATGTTAGCTAAACTACCAGGTAAAGTAAAGGCAATAATTCTGAAATTGCTACCTGACAAAGCAAGTGAATGCACGAGCCGCAGCTGAAACTGCTACTTCGGGCCGACCGGAGAATTTGGAGAGTGCGATTTTGGGAATCGAGAGGTCCGCCGGGAAGATTTTGGGTGGTTGTAATGAGGGACTGAAAGTGTAAGCGTAATTATGATGATTTTGATGCTTAGTGCTGAAATTTGGCAACTTACTATATTACCATTTATCCTATCCTATCCACTCTCCTGCTTCACTTTAACTGTCGTTTATTATTAGAGTAAGAATTTACCTCACATGTTATTTTAAACGCAACATATACAAGATAATGATATAAGAGGGTGATTATGTTCTTTTTTACAGCTAAGTTTCTTTTATGGTATTGTCATAGATAAATGGGTGCAACATTATGATTGCAATTCAGTGGGGTGGTGACTAAGGGGTGAATATCCTAAACTTCTTTATCAGTTTGGCAGAGACCATTGCAACAAGAAAACAGGTGGCATCTCAGTTAGTTAGTTGGCCGGGAAAATGAAGCTGATTAAATAGAAGAATCATGGATTTGTTGGGGATTCATTCAGAGTTGTGAATCATAGAATATTATCACTTCTTTTCTCATCTCCTTCTATTGCTTTCTCTTATATGAACTCTCAGATTCTTCATAAATTTGATTGAATCTGCTTCAATATACATACATTTTGTGTTTCTTTCTTTGTTAATTGCACTCAAATCCTCTGGATTCATAACAATTGGTATCAGAGCCAGTCGAACCTTGGATTTCAATGGCGGACAGAACAAGAAATCGCACGGTTGAGAATCGGTTGAAAGATTTTGATAGTAGGCTACTGGAGACAGCTCAGGAAGGAAAAGCTCAGAACAGAGAGCTTAGAGATCAGATCGATGCTTTAAGTGCGAGAATTAGCAGTGTGATGGATACTACAATGAAGAATCGGGAGGAATCAAACAAGCGGTTTGAGCAATTGGTAGAAATGATTCAAGCTTGGGGACCAGCTAGCAAGAATTCAAACAAAGAAGCAGTGGACAGCTCAAATATATAATCTCCTAGCAGTGCAGGACTGGGGGCTAAAACTGCTCAGAATCCTCATATTCACAATGAAACCAAGTTTGAACCTCTATCTTACAAAATTCATTCTCCTATCATCATGAATCCTAGAGTAGTAGCAACTGATAATTTGAATGCTATGAGTTGGAAAGATGCTGTTAATACTCAAGCTCGGGTTGCTTTAACTGTTTTCTTTGGTCAAAATCCTATAGAGTGGTTGAGGAAGTGTCAGAAGTTCTTCAACTTTTATAATGTTCATGAAAATCTGAAACTCGAAATGATAGAGATATATCTTGAAGGAAAGGCTGAGATATGGTATCATGGAGACAAATTTGTTAAAGAAAAAAAGTCTTGGCAGGAATTAGTAATTCATTGACAAAAATATTTTCTAAAATTGGGGGAAAGGATGCTATTGAGGAATTAAACAAATTATATCGTAAAGGTTCGGTTAGGCTGTATCAAGAGGCATTTGAAGAGCTAAAATCCCTAGTTTTATCCATCAATCCAAATCTTCCTGAAAGCTACTTTATCTCAAGCTTTGTTAGTGGGTTAAAAGATGAGCTGGGACCAGTGATAAGAATGTTGAAACCTGGTAGTTTAGAACAGACAATAAAGATAGCTTTTCTTCAAGAAATGAATCTTGAACTTACTAGTAAAAATATCTAGAACTAGCCCAGCAACACCAGAAAATCATAACAGTATAAGGCTTTCTTATGGAAATTCTGCTCAGAAAAACATTGTTCTAGTAATAAGGAAACCGGCAGTTGAAGGTTATAGGATAATTTCCTCCACAAGAGTAGCAGTATATGCATGAGAATCATCTATGTTACAAGTGTGAGGAGAAGTATGGGCCTAGACATGTGTGCAAGTTTAGACAGATTAATCATATTTCTGCCAGTCTGAATGAATCAGAAGATATTACAGTGATTGAAAAAGATGCTAAAGAGCTCAAAATGTTGGAAGATCCAGAGAAGTTAACTCTGAACACAGTGAGGAGTGGATCCAGAACCAATACCATTTCTTTAGTGGGAATTATTAACGGACAGTTTGTGAATATGCTGCTTGATACAGGTAGCACATATAGTTTTATCGATCCTACTTTGATTAAACATTTGAAGCTTATACAAGTGTTCACTGATCAATTTATGGTCACAATTGCCAATGGCAGCAAGGTGGCTGGTTTTACTATATGTCCACAAGTGGAATGGAAGGTCCAACAACACAATTTCATATTTGATCTGAAAGTACTTGATTTGGGAGGATCTGATATAGTTCTTGGAGTTGATTGGATGAATTATTTCAGTCCCATTTCTTTTTATTTTAACACTCACAACATTCATATCAATGGAGATGGAATGCGGTGGCTGCTAAAAGGGAATTATGAAGACCCAAAGTTACAGTTTAGGAAGCAGGATGACATTTTCTGGAAGAATTACAAGAAGAGGAGAATAACATTGGTGGATGTTGGCAAAAGATCTGATGAATTGCAAGATGGTTCAGAAGGAGACATAGAGCTCAGGCAAAGAAGTAGATTCAGAATCAAAGAAAATAGTTGAACTACAAATACCTTAAGAGATTAAGCATGTCCTTATTGATTTTGGTGATGTTTTCTCTATCCCTTTATCTTTACCTTCTGCCAGATCTGTAGACCATAGTATTGTGTTGAAAGCCAGTGCTGATCCATTTAAATTGAAACCATACATATATGCTCATGCACACAAGAATGAAATATAAAAAACAAGTTGAAGAGATGCTGGAACAAGGCTTTATTCAAAGAAGTTCAAGTCCTTTTGCTTCACCAGTTTTACTAGTCAAGAAGAAGGATGCTAGCTGGAGGTTATGCATTGATTACAGGAAGTTGAATGTCATTACAATAAAGGATGAGTTTCCAATACCAGTTATAGATGAATTGCTAGATGAGCTTCATGGAGCTAGATTCTTCTCTAAGATTGATCTTAGGCCAGGATATTACCAAATTAGAGTGAAAACTACTGATATACCTAAGACAGCATTCCAGACTCACCATGGACATTTTTAATTCTTAGTGATGCCATTTGGTTTGACAAATGCACCAGCAATCTTTCAATCACTAATGAATCAAATTTCCCAAAAAAAATTAAGGGAATCAGTGCTTGTATTCTTTGATAACATTCTTGTATATAGTGCAACATTAGAAGAGCCTTTTATACATTTACAGGAAGTACTTCATGAGATGAGGAAAGATTCTTTATTTGCCAAGCTCAATAAGTGTGTATTTGCAGAAAATTAATTGGAATATTTGGGTCATTTAATCTCTTATGAGAGAGTTGAAATGAATAAGAACAAGATCAGCATTATACTTAGTTGGCCTATTCCTAAATCTGTCAAAGAATTGAGAAGTTTCTTGGGATATTATAGAAGCTCAATAACTATGGTCTAATCTGTAGACCTTTGCATGACCTTTTGAAGAAGGATTGTTTCAGTTGGACAGAAGATTCATCAAAAGCTTTTGCAAAACTGAAGGAAGATGTTACAACTGCTCCAGTGCTGAAAATTCCAGAGTTTGACAAAGAGTTTATAATTTAAACTGATGCCAGTGGTTATGGCATGGGGGATGTACTAATGCAGGAAGGGAGACCAATAGCATTTTTGAGTAAAACATTTCGTGCAAGAAATAGAAGTTTATCTACCTATGAAAAGGAACTGATGGCTTTGGTTTTAGCAGTTGATAAATGGAGGCACTATCTTATGGGAAGTCATTTTGTGATTAGAACAGATCATTAAAGCCCCAGATATCTTTTTGATCAAAAGATTACCAATGCACTTCAGCACAAATAGGTTACAAAATTACTTGGCCTTGATTTTGAGATCCAGTATTAAAAAAAGGTACATATAATGGTGTGGCTGATGCCTTATCCAGACTTCATCCTGATAACTCTGATAGCTCAAATGACCAAGAAATGGTAAAGGAAAATCAGGTTCAATGGGATCAGTATGATGATGCATATATGAGTTCAGAATTAGAAATATTGCAGCAAGTGATACTGCAAAGGGTGACTGTAAAAACATTACTTGCCCATGGCCAGCATCAGAAGGAATGGAAAGATATTGTTAGTCATCTGAGGAATACAATAGTGGATCATGATTCTAAATTGGAAGACAATCATCAAGCCAGTATGACTTCTACATGCAGTACAACTTATATATCACAAAATCATCATTCTAGACATTGTTCGGTTTTTTTAGAACATGAACCTGACTCTGAGCATCAAGTTAATGATCTTCCATCATAAAATAATACAGTGTCTTTGAGAGCCATTACATCAACTTCAGTCATACCAATTTAGATGACACAAATAGAAAATAGTAATGAACGTGAAGAAACAACTCAAGGATTGATCACTTCTGTTTTGTTGCAAACTGATCAGTCATCTAATTTCATATATGTCAATGGGATTTTAAAGAAGGGAAGAAAGATTTATATTGGCACAGGTGGAGGAATTAAACAACAGATTTTAGAAACTATGCACTCATCCCCTATAGGTTGACATTCAGGCCAAACTGCAAATGTAAGAAGAATTCTAACTTCTTTCACTGGCCTAGAATGAAGCAGGAGATTACTGAGTATATAAGAAAATGTGTGGTTTGTCAAACGTATAAGAATGAGCATTGCAAAACTCCAGGTTTGCTGCAACCTTTACCAATCCCCAATCATGCTTGGATACAAATTTCAATGGATTTTATTGATAGGCTTCTGGATTCCAATGGTCATAATATTATCCTAGTAGTAGTACACATATTGACTAAGTACAGTCATTTCATAGCTCTATCTCATCCCTTTACTGTTCACACTGTGGCTAAAGTATTCTTTGATAATGTGAGCAAATTACATGGCATAACAGAGACTATTACTTCAGATAGGGACAAGATTTTCACCAGTCATTTTTGGATTGAATTGTTCAAAAAGTTAGGTGTTAAATTACAATTGAGTCATGCCTATTATCCAGAAACCGATGGGCATACTGAGAGATTTAATCAAATACTAGAGTCTTATTTGAGGGGCTTTTATAGTAGAAAACCTTAATCATGGCAGGAAAGGATTAGTGTAGCTGAATGGTGGTATAATACCACTCATCAAGAAAGCATTAAGATGACTTCCTTTGAAGCATTATGTGGAGTTAAACCTTTTCAATTGCCATTAGAGATACTTTCCGATTCCATTATACCAGCTACTCAGAATTTGTTGTAGCAAAGAAATCAGATGGATCAACTGCTTAAAGATCATTTACTGAAAGCTCAGGAGAAGATGAAGAGTTAAGCACATTTGAAGAGGTCGGATAGAAGTTTTAATCCTGGTGATTGGGTTTATCTGAAACTCCATAAGCACAAACAATAATCAGTACACTATAGAAGTAATGCTAAACTGGCCGCAAGGTTCTTTGGCCCTTATCAGGTTGAAAGTAAGATTGAGACAGTTGCATATAAGCTTAAACTCTAGTTACCAATAAAGTGCATCTTCTATTCCATGTGTCTTTTCTTAAAACATCACATTGGTCCAATTCCTGATACTCAACTGAACTGCCATAGATTTAAGAAGAAAATTTCCAACCTTTATATCCTAAACAAGTATTGTAGAGAAGGTTGATTGAGTCAGATGGAATTAGCATGGTACAATGACTCATTGAATGGGAAGGGTTACCAGCATAAGAAGCTTCTTGGAAGAATGCTAACTTTGTCACTCATCAGTTTTCTAATTTTAAAGCTTGAGGACAAGCTTAAGGTTACTGGGAGGGAGTGTTATGATGCAAGGACTAAAGGGTAAATATCCCAAACTTCTTTATCAGTTTGGCAGAAACCGTTGCAATAAGAAAATAGTTGGCATCTCAATTAGTTAGCTGGCTGGGAAAATGGAGATGATTAAATAGAAGAATCACAGATTTGTCAGGGATTCATTCAGAGTTGTGAATCACATAATATTATCACTTATTTTCTCATCTCCTTCTATTACTTTCTCTCATATGAACTCTCAGATTCTTCATATGAATTTGATTGAATCTGCTTTAATATACATACAGTTTGTGTTTCTTTCTTTGTTAATTGCACTCATATCCTCTAGGATCATAACAGGTGGAGGCTGGAGTTGCAGCCCACATTAACATGGTGTATACGGTATAGAAACAGAGAAGTCATAAAAATATAATTTTAATGGAAGGAGAATTTGAATCCTAATCGCACCTAATTGGGCATTTGTTTAATAATCTCCTTTTTTCTATGATAATCAAGTAACGAACCTATGTGATTTCAAAAAAAAAAGTAACGAACATATGTATCAGGGCCGGTCTAAGCATGAGGCACCTTGCCTCAGGCCCCCAATTTTTTCCTTGTAAAGGGGCTCATTTTTAAAAATTCTTTTACTATACATGAAAATATCACCAAATATTATTGTTCCAATTAACTGTCTCAATCTTTTTATTTCATTTCCATATGAGACCCCTATTTACAAAGAGAAAGTCTTAGGAAAGGCGATAATTCCATAAGCTTATGGACTGTCCGCAAAGGATTTTACCTTAAATGTTGTAACTTTTTAGAAAATTTAAATATTGTATTTTATAAGTTAAAACAAGTAATAATATGTATTTGAAGGTGAAAATATAAAAAATTTATATGATATAAAAGAATATTTTCAAAAATTCTAAATTTTGTATGTAATTTAACAAATGCAATATATAAGATAAAAAATAAGTGGTCTGTCCATCAGCTTATGGAGATACCACATTCAGGAGTTCCACTAATTTACAAATATTACGTGCCCCAAAAATTATATGTGAGGCCCTTTTTTTGATAGCTTGCTTCGGGGCCCCAAAATCTTAGGACCGGCAGTGTTACTTATCTAGAGAGGATCAGAAGTAAAAAGGTGAAGTACGGAGTAAATATTGAAATGTGCAACATTTTATATGAAATCTTTTTATATTGTTAGAACGTACTAAAATAAGTGCAAGAAACTTACTGAAAATGAAGGGCAAAATTACAAGCACTCCTTTTTCAATGCTCTATATCATCACTATTTATCAATAAAACTTAGTAATTTAGATTGCAAAATTTTATAGATATAAATATGTATGGATGTTATCTTGCGAAAGTTTCCTCGTAATACATTTTATATTTTTTTGTCAAATTCAATTTGAAATATTTAAATAACACTTTTTTTATAAGAAAATAACACTTACTCATAGACCAAAAAACTCCTCATTCAGTCATGGGGTGATATTTGCCACTAAATTATGGGCATTAGCAATTGGTACAGTGTAATTACTTTGGCTCTAAGGTTCCACTTGGGATGTTTTATGAGTCTTATGGCCATTAGCTGATTGGGTCAAAAGATTTGTGTCCATTAACACAAAGTGCAATGTGAAAGAAAAGGAACATTCTCCTTTCACTTTTTACCAAAGCTCTGTGATGATTCCATTCCACCACTAATCACAGTTACACTTTTGAGGTGGATTATGCTTGTGGACTTCTAGTGATTTCAACCTCCACTATCAAATTGTTCAAATTACATGCTCTTACTCCCTCTATTTTCTAATAAGTAACATTTTACTAGTATTTAAATCGATTTCTATATAAATAAAAGTGTGTTGAAATTGAATAGAGAAGACTAAGAAAAATTGGTTATATTGTCCAATTATTACAAAACATATGAATTAAAAATTTGTGACGTTATGACCAACAAAAGGAGCACTAAGGCCCTGGTGTCTATGACTTACTTTTTATTGAAAACTGAAAACAAGCATACTTGAAGAGTATTGATGTGGTTAAATTAAACTAAATTTCATCAATTTAAATTTTGTTGAATTATCTGCTTACAAGACCGAATAGAGGAGCTAATCAAAACTTTTCTCAATTGAAAAATGACCCCTCTTTTTTTAAATCTAAAACACACTACGTAGTGAGTGGGGGGAGAAAGAAAAAAGACCCACGCGTTCCCTTTGCTTCTAAATACTTGGTGAGAGGAGAAAGAAAAAAAGACCCACGCGTTCCCTTTGCTTCTAAATACTTGGTGAGATTTTCTGAACTTTACAAGAACACCCAAAATATGAAAATACATTGACCCTATTTTTAGAAACTGGAAAGGACCTCTAACTTCATGTTAATGGCAGACTCAATGACTCATTTCTAGTAGTGGTCCTCACGTGGCCGTTGGAGACACTCGAAAGGTGCAAAATTCAATTATTTTTCAAAAAAGAAGTTTGTGTGGCAAAAATGATTGAGAAATGATCAAAGGCCCCTGGCGAGTAAGCAATCTCTCTCAGAATAAAATAAGATTAGATTCAGACAACTATTCATCAATTATTATTAGGTTTGTGATGTAACTTTATCCTCAAAACTAAACTGAAAACAACGTCCGACAAATACATCTTCATGTTATGGCTACCCAACCTTCCATTATGTTATGGACCCTGCCAAAGCCCAAATTTCTAATTCCTCCAACCACCACATTACTGTAAATGAACAGACACGATAATAAAGGCTAGCAGCAGTAATGCCGGCGAAAATGTTGATGAGGTGATAGAGAGAGGGCTCAGAATCTTGAACCGAATCTCCTATGGCTTAGCGGCACGATTGAGCAAAACTGAAGGCAGACCAACTTTCCACCAAGGAGTCACGGACATGTTGATATTCTTGGATATGAGAGAAGGCAGGCCGCATATGTTCCCGGGTGCATTCTCCTGATTACCACCATTCACGGAAAATCTAGGGAGGATACGATATACAGAATGATCAGAACACTAGTACCAAATGTGACCCAAAACAAAGTTTTAAAATGCATAAAAGGGAAGTGGATGTTTGCCAAAACTGAAAACAAAGGAGAAGCGGAGAGATATTTAAGCTACATACAAGAGAAGCAATGGTTGTAACTACAAACTCACTTTGGAGTTACTTGCGATTCATTAATATTAAACCTCAACCACACTATATAGAAAGGCACTACAAGAAGGCCGTGATATCCTATTATATAATGAGCACTGGTTCATTTCTAAATCATCAAAGTCGAGTATCAATCTAGAGTTTTGACCTATAAGCAAATACTTGGGAATCACTTGGCACAGAAGAAACTAAGAGTGAGGAACATAACCAATGTTAGTCTGTTATAGAACCTGTCAGCTCCAGAGAGTAAGAGTCAAACTATCAGATTGTGCCTCATTCTTAGGTTAAAAAACTATATAAAAACTTAATCCATGTCAGTCTATGGTATGGACGAATTCTAGATAACCACTTTAAACTGACGAGAGTAAGGAACAGTCTCCAAATGCCAAAATCATGCCTTCAGCAACCTAAGTTTTCAATGCCTTCATGGACTTGTTCTGCAACCTAAGTTGTCAACTGAAGTATAAATGCCTAGTTTCCTCCTCCATCAGAAATCTGTTTTGGCTAACATTTGCACTCGCACCGCCGTGTAAACCGGACCATCAACAAATGAGCATTCTCAGAAAATGAATCCGCTAACAAAACTTTGCTACACTAATACTAATCTCAGATCAACACTCCATAAAATTTAAACAGAACTAGCATAAAAACATAATACTAACACGAGAAAATCAAGTCATTTAAGGAAACATACATGCGCAATGGAAGACCTTCGTGTGCAAACGTTGACATCCCCTGTCGTTGCTTGTGCTTAGGATTGACAGTACACAGCACATAAACTCTGCCACGACGTTTAATTATTTGGCAGAACTCACACATTTTCTTAACTGAGGACCTCACCTTCATAGCTGCTGAAGATTTAAGTCAACAACTGAAAAGGAAAACCATGAATTATAATAAATACAACTAACAAATGTGGCGTGTCCCCATATATAGCTACAACTTTAAAAAAAGGAGGGGGCGGGGGGCGGGGGGGGGGGGGAGGGGGGGGGGGGGGGGGGGGGGGGGGGGTGGACAGCAGAAACCCTAGTCAATAGTGAGTAAAAAACATTCAATTAAGACTGGCACAGCCATCTACAAAGAGTAGCAGATGAGCAGTCTACTATACACAACAGTCCAGCACAACATAACTATGTAACTTCCCTAGAACCACAACATCAAAGAACTGATTCAGAAAACTTGTTAAGAAAACTAATGTAAAAGGCAAGTTCGCTGAGACTTCAAAGTGCAGTCTCTTCTCAAGGTAGTCGCCGCCGTTGGAAGCACAGGAACAGGTGGTCCTTGGGCTCCAAGAGGGACAACTTAACCAGGCAAAAGAGAAGTTGGGTAAGTGTAAAGTATAAAGGCAAGTTCGCTGAGACTTCAAAGTGCAGTCTCTTCTCAAGGTAGTACACATCTAAAGTTTAAGGGACTCATTTTTCCTTTGTTATAAAATGCTATGCAGAACTACAACGAACAGTATGCCACAGTTAAGCATCCTCTACGAGGTTCATGCTCATCATCACCAACATGTGAAGATCTGTCTTCTTTCACCCTCCTTTTGTTGAAGTTTCTTTCTCCATCTCTTCCTTCCCATTGTCAATGTCATAACGCTTCCTATTATATGGCTCATCTCTGGTGTTAATTTTGGCATGAACTCTACCATCGTAACACTTTTGGGAATCTGTATCATTACTTGGGTAACGATGAACCATAAGATCTGAATCTTTTCGTTCACATGGTTTATCATCTCTGTAATCATGCCTTTTCTCAAGCCTTCCATCCTCTCTCTTGTTCCTGTCGCTACCTCCTTATTCTTCTTCTAGGATCCTCCTCCTCCTTTGCTCTATAGTCTCTGTCCCTCGCAATACTTGTTTGATCTCTTAGACACTTCTTATTGGTGTCCTGCTGGTCTCTACTTCTTTCACCATATTTGTGCGAGTGATTGATTTTGTTTCTCCTATCCTGCGCTTCATCATTTCGCCACTTTGTAGCAAGTCCCTTTTTATCCTTATCAGTTTCATTATCTCTTTGCAAGTTGTCTTTTTTGGGGATATGAAAGTCATCTCCTGCAAAAACCATGCACGGCTTGAAATTCCATGCCGAGCGTTTCCATCCTTGAGTGCATATTTTGAGAGCGGTTGAATATTCTTCCGGTCTCCATTGCAGTCCTTAGCAATATGATCAAGAGAACCACACTTAAAGCAACCTTTAACTTTATTTGTTTGGCCATTGTGACTATATATTGGGGCCATAGTTTAGCAACACTTTGACTAAAATCAACATGTATCCTTCGATCATCAATTTCAACACCACCCATGTTTTTATATGCTTCTTTACAAGCCTTCGAGTCTCCAAACTCAATAAAGGCATAGCCCAAACTGGTGAACTGTCACCAGTTTTGACGGTCACGGATAATATCAACAGATATCACAGTCCAAAATCGTAAAAATATTGAATTAAGACCCTCGTCTTTAGTGACTGGATCTAGTTGGCATACAAACAGCACATTATCTGGAGGCTTTATCTCAGCCTCAGGAATATCCCCTACACTTTCAAGCACAACTGTCCTGAAATGCGCTTCTTTTTCACGCAAAACCTCGCCCATCTGTTGCACACCTAGAGTCTCATCCATCGGCACCCAGTCGGCTTCCAGTCGTACTACATCATCAACCTCGTCATCAGGTTTACCTTCAGGCGAAGCATCGGGTATTAACACGGGATAATGCAGGAGGATCATCAAAGGGATCATCTAGAATATAAGTATGCTTAATTCTGATGTCTTATAAGGACGATTATTCTCATCCACATAAGCTTCATTAAAATCCTATTCAGCATCTCAAGACCTTCTGCTAACTCCCCAAAAACCGTGTGCTTCCCATCAAGATAATCCAGATCATCACGCAGCGTGATGTAAAACTGAACGCATTGAGAATCTCCCCCGCACTAGCCAGGGCAAGAGTTCCAATCTTAGAATGCTTCAAGTCCAAACGACCACCGAAAAACCGAGCCTGCTCCCCATACAAACGCTTGTACAACGAATCACCACCGAACCGGTTCCAATAGGACCACCCGTCTGTGCCGCAAAATCCTTCTGGACAGTGTGAAAGAGACAGCCATCGTAATACTTAATCTTGCACAGCTTGAGAAAGTTCTTGCAAGTGAGCGGCAATGATTCCGCGAACAAATCAACAATTATATCTCCTAAGCTCGTCACAATCATTACCGACATCTTCCAACAGGTCTTCGTTAAACCCTAACCACTGGAAGTAGATTTTGCTGTTTTGCAGAAACTAATTTCCACAATACCAAGGGGAACTGATATTTGAACACAGAATACTAAACTCCGAACAACAAAACCTCTACACGAAAATTCGAATAGGAAACAGGCTTATATAAAACCTATGAATCCCAAAACCTAACTGATTAGGATAAATATTCAGGGAATTTAAGGAAAATTGACGGAACTGTAAGCTATTATAGAGAGCGATGGTAAGGATTGAAGTCGGTACCTGGCGGAGATAAATGATATAGTTCCCGGAGATTGACGTCGGTTAAGCTCGTCCGGCAGCTTAAGAAGCTACTGAAATATCTGATATAGCAACGGCGGCTTCACATACTCCATGAGCCATGAAACGGGCTTTATTCCGATTAGCCCAATATGTTGTCTCACAGGCCCATAATGTTGCTTCATGGGCTAATGTTTATATTTCAACCCCAAGTGAGTTTTGGATCCTCCGTACTCCTCAGTTTTTGGAAAAGAAAGTGATACAAGTTCGTCTTTCAATCTTTCCATAATTTGTGTTAAAATTCAAGGTTTAAACAGTAAATTAGAAAATTTTAAGATAAAATTTTAGGGTTGCATTGATCAGGTCATAAATTTTGAAACTACTGTACTTTGCATAATACTCCCTCCGTCCCAATATAAACTTCCCACTTTCCTTTTTGGAACGTCACGCTATAAAATTCATATTTCTAAACTTTCTGTATTTAGCCATAAATATGTGGTCATAACTCTTCTTTCATTTGATTTATGTAGGTTTACTTTCATCATCCATTAAAAAGATGTCACATAGAGTTGTTTTAAAGTTTGTGCAAAAAGCAATTAGAAACTTTAAAATGGGACGGGGGAGTAAATTTTTAATATTACAACTAAAACCTCTTACTTTTCTACTCTAATTCAACCCTATCTTTCTACATGCCTATGAAAATGCAGTCTTTCCCGATACTTTGCCTGCATAGCATATAGAATGATCGGTTTCCACGACACGAACTTTTTAAATATAAATAAGTATATGGTGATATGGATCAAATAGTGACTAATTATTTATTAAGCACTAAGACATTGTTCTCTAGAGTTTATCCGAACTAATTTTGATTTGATTTGAACTAAACATAAGTGTGTTGAAAAATAGTAGTGTATGACTAAATTAAGTTCAATTTTACCGCATTAAATTTATGTTTGAACTGAACTGAATTGAACTGAACTGAAATGCAGATAAACTCCAGAGAATAGAGCCTCAATTGCACCCTTAAGACTTGATTTAATTTTTATGAATGATAATGAGTTCATCTCTTGAAATGTGATCTTTCCATAAGTTATGGAAAAACCAAGATTTAAATGACAAATTAGAAGAAATCAAGATAAAATTTCCAGGTTTGATTAATTGGGTTATATACTAATACTCCCTTTGTCCCAGCTCTTTCGGCGGAGAGGGAAAGGGTTGAGATTTTTTTTAATGATGTGAAAAGTCTAAGCTACTCATCTTCAACCTCTATCCTTCCTCTGCCCTAAACAAAAATCGTCGCCGCATTTTCTTCAACACCACGAGCAATACCAAGCCCATGGCGGAACTATCATGGCGCGAGGTAGGGCTCCAGCCCTACCTGAGATTCCAGTGCCATGGTAGTAGTGGTCAGTAACGCTTTTCGACGCTCAGGGAGTTAGAGCTATGCTTTTTCCGGTAATTGCTCTGTTTTTCCAGTGATTGGAGTCAAGAAGAAGGTCTATCGCGGCCTTTTTTGGCCCATATTTTACCAAAACGATGTATTTTTATTTCAAGTTGAACGACGTCGTTTTGGTTAGTATTGAATAAAAAAAATTTTAAAAATCAAAATTTAAGTCCTAGGTTTGTTTGGATTGGACCATTTCTTGCCCAATCCAAAATTACAACATACGAGAGAGGAGCAAAAAATGCAAAAGGCGTGCCTCCACTGGCCACTGCTCCAGCTCCGGGCGCCGCCACCGTCCGGACGCTGTCCCACCACCGTCCCTTCTCCAGCCCTCTGTTTTCCTCTTCATCTAGTCTCCTCTTTATGTTTATAAATTGAATGAGGTAATTTAATTTTAAGATTTATTGTATGTTATTTTTTCCTTCAAAATTTTAATTTATATGAGTATTATTTTTAGAGTGGATGTTGAATTTAAGTTATATGATTGTATCAATTGAATTGCACATGCATAAACTATAATTATTTTATTTATTATTTATGTGAAATTGTCAAATTATGATATTAGGGATATTTGTTAAATTGAATTAAATTATTTGTTATTACAATTTGTTATTGTATCATAATGCTTTTAGATTTTATAAGAACGAATTCAATTTATTTTTTTTCCTATTTGATATTTAATAGGTTATGGACAAATTCTTAATTAGAAGTAGAGGATTTCCATCTTCTAAAAGATTGAATGAACCTAATGAACAAAGGCACAATGAAGAGGATGGTAGTAGTAAACAATCTCGCATAGAATTCAATCGGAATGATGTTATAAGTGATCTCGGGCTACGTAAACTTACTAAAGAGATTGATGTTTCTATTACAAAGTGATGAGAGAATATATGTTAAGCACTCCTTGCCAACCTGACATTGTTCAATGTTGAATTTAGATCGAGAATGAACCGATTATTCAACGTTATAAAGGCATGGAGTCTCGTAGGTATCTATGCCCCCTTTTATTCCTAGTTCTACTTCTAATAATTCGAGCATTAGAAAGTAGTTATTTTAGCAGTTGTGAAAACCCTATTGTATCGTACTCGATTTATTATATTATGTGCTATTTTAAATTATTTTCGAGTTGATTTTTTAAAGGGGAAAAAATAAGAATGTTATTTAATTGTAATTTTAGACTAACACTCATAAAATTTTCAAAGGATCCTCATTTCCCCACAGATAAAATTTTATAAAATTATTTGTCATAAACTCTTGCTATTGATCCTCTCAAATTTCATTTTATTTTATGTGTAAAGATAATATCTACCCTAATTTATTTTGTATGTCAGAGGAGTTATATATACGGTTATCTCTCTCTAAACGAAAACCTTGCCCCCGTCTTCAAACAAAACCCTAGCTAAGAACTCTTAGGAGCTGAACTCCGAACAAATCTACAAATGTTACGTTGGGACGGAGGAAGTAATAACTCTTATACAATAATCATGCATATATACTACTTATTTTGTTTCAGTCATTTTTACACACTTTTTTGTCAACTTTCTCAAAGCTTGTTTGACCATAAATTTCAATTAGTATCTACACACCACATATTATGTGAGATATTGTTAGATTCTCTATATCATGTATTTTTTAAATATCAAATTTTGATACACCAATATTATACGTAATGTTGTCAATCTCTAACCCGAAGCAAGAACCCAAGAAATATCGACCCAAAACCAAACCCGCACAACCGAACTCAACCTGAAACCCAATTTGACCCGAGATGTATCGATCTTAACCCGCACCCGACACGACCAAACTAAACCTGACACTCAAATTTGACTCGAGATCTCTCGACCCTACACGACCAAACTCAACCCAAAACCCAAATCTGAACCGAGATATATCAACCCGAACCTGCACCCTACACGACCAAACTCAACCCAAAACCCAAATCTGAACCGAGATATATCAACCCGAACCTGCACCCTACACGACCAAACTCAACCGGAAACCTAAATGTAACCCGAGATATATTGACCTGAACCCAATGTGAACCCAAACTCGTAATCAACCTGTACTCGATTCAACTTGATAAATGAGATATTTAACCCAACATATAATCAATCCAAAGTTGATAAGCTCGGGAAATACGTATTTTGATATGTGTCCTGATCCAATTATCGGTGGTCAAACATAACCTGAGAATGTTGATAAAAAAGTGTAAAGAAATGTCTGGAATGAGGAGTACCTTTGTTTCAGTGTAAGGGTCACATATCATTTTTGCACAAGCATTTATGCATGTTCATGTGGCATGAGAAATAGGGAACTGAAATGAGATGCTCAAATTTCAACCATAAAGTTCAACTAAATTTTAAAATAGAAACTTTATATGGAAAATAGAATTATTATGCAAGGACGAAGTAGTATTTCCAGGCAAAACATATACTCCTTTCGTCCTATGAATTTTGACCAATTTTCTTTTGCCCCAAATTTTAGAAATGTTGATGTAGTAGAGGAAAATTGTGAAAAAGTTTGAATATTTTAGAAAAATAGTTAATCTAGTGTTAAAGTTATAAATGTTAATAAAGCCATGAATTTAATAATAGATTCGTTGCTATTTTAGATCATTTTTAAAATATGTTATTACTTGTGGGACATACTGAAATGGAAGGTACGTCAAAATTGAAGTACTTATTACGCTCAAAAATAGTTGTACTACTACATTAGTATGGTAAAGTACGAGCACTCCGAGTACGAAGGTGGATTGCAAAGTCAAACTTGTTGGGGAAATAGAAACACTAGTGTATTATTGGAAAATAGCATCACTTAAGAAGCTAGGTTGCACTAGAAAGGATCTTACCCGAATAAGACAAACTGTGGACTGAATTAAAAATGGTAATCACCAAATGAGAGTTTTATGTCGTCATTCATTAGTTTAATTCTTACATGGTTAACTTGTAAGGGCAAAGAAGACTCAATTATTGGTGGATTTCAAAGCTAAAGATCCTTATCGGAACTCGTTACTAGCCGCCCAATACTCTTCTTTTCCTAATCACTCTCCATCTGTATTCGCAATCTTCATTCTTTAAGAAAAAAAGAATGATTCCATGATTTGGCTTTTTACGTAAATTAAACTACTCCGTTCTATCAAATTCACACACTTTTTAATTAACCTTTTCGGTTCATTTTGACTACCCTAACTGTTTAGGGTCATGTTTATGTGATTTAATGTTAAAAATAAGTTTTTGTAAACTTTTAAATGATGCCACGAATAATGTCAAAAAATAATAAATAATAATAAAATTTTGAGATTTAATGGGCTAAATTTGATAGATTTAATGATTACTTATGAAAATTTTATATATGGAAAGTTATTTGTGAAACTGATTAAAAACAAAGTAGAAAGTTATTTTTTGGGCGGGGAAGTATGTTATTATTTACATAAATAAAAATATTCATAGTCAAACATATTTTTTCTAAAATAGTGTAAATATAATGTGTTATATTTACTGAATAGGAGGGAATATAATTTTAAGAGAAAGACGTAAAAGAAAACATCTTACCATAACTTGTAGTGAGACAAGTGACTAAATAAAGTTTTATAAATTACAAAAAAATACTCTATATTATTTTTCATTTTTATACATTTGTATTTTAATCTCCACTTTCATTAAAGAACTGGTGAGAAATCTCATCCAAGTCTTTGTCCTACTTTTGACTTTCACTTTTTTTTAAAGAAAAAGTTAAATCGTCTCAAGGACGAGGGTTTATAGGGTCCCCTTCCTTTGATATTAACCTCAAATTTGCACAATGTGCTATTACAACATATGAAATGAGATAAGCTCATTTACACTGAAATTCTGGCTAAAATATTACAATTCTAGCTAAAATATTACAATTCTAATTTAAGGTTTCAGTGGCATAAGGAGATATATACACATAGGCCCTAATCGCTATTACAATAATGAGCAAAAGCCTATGTGACAATGATAAGGGCACGTGTAAGATAAGTGGTTTCCACCATGTCGCCTTAGTGCAGCCACAATAAATCGATCCAAGGCTACCATCAGAACAAACACAAAGAAGTATTGCAAGATACGCATCCAAAATGAGCCATCAACACCTTTGATCAAACACCCAAGGCAATCAAAATAAATTAAATGAAGTTCCCCAACTAAAGATCAGGTCCGCCTCCATCACCATCTAATGTAGAAGACTAAGACTCGTCATTTTAATTGCCATAAATATCTACTATCAGTGTAATGAAATCACTTATAATGCGTAGAATTTTTCCTAACATGACTCCAAAAGGTATTAGGGACCAACTTAAAGATGTCCTAAACCTCCTTTAGACCAAGGTCTATAGATCTGATTAGCCTCCATATAAGAACAGTATCGCCATAAGTTCGTATAATACAACTTAGACTTGGATTTCTCCTCACCGTCTCATATGGATATCAAATATGAAATCAATCTTATTTTAACGACTTAGGCTGCCGAAAAAATATATATTGACATAATAAATTCCTTCCAACACTTTAAATAAAAAAACCCTTTTAAACCTACCAAATCTAAAATCTGAAAAGTTGAAAAAGAAAAAGAAAAAGAAAAAAAATAATAATACTGAAATAAATTAAAAGCCTCCCACCCAAAAAGAGAAATTAAAAGGTTGAAAAATAAAATAAAAGTGGAGAATAACCCCTCCGTGACTTTGCTATACCCGAGTTGACTCGTAGTCGAGTTGAGTTCACCTTTACCCAAGTTGAGACCGAGTTGGCCACTATTGGACTTGAGTTGGCCGACTCAGATCCAAGTAGACTCGGCTAAAACTCAGCGATGGCCACCTCAGAAATTCGCCTGCTTCAATTCCACCGCGGAGCACGGCCAGAGCAACGCCGTCGCTTGCCTAGTAGAGCCGCCGTCGCATTGTGGCGCTCCACCAACCTCCAGAGGAAGCTCCGACCATCAGAGGGGACTCTGCCCACTAGAAGCTCCGTCCACCAGAAGAAGCTCCCGTCCACCAGGGGGAGCCTCGACCACCAGAGGAAGCTCCGCCGCGTAGCACTACCAGAGCAAAGCCGTCGCATGCCCAAGAGTGTCACCTACACCAATAGAGTATCTTGATTGTCGTTCATCAAATCTAGTCAGATCTGTCGGGTATTGCTGAAAAACAGGGGGTAGGGATGTCGGGGGGGTGAGATTGGGAAGGGGGAGCCACCGGAGGTGGAAGTTTCCAGAGGTGGCGGCCCCCTCACAAGGTGGTGAAACTAGGGTTTTTAGTGAGAAGGAGGAGGAAAGTTTTTTTTTAGAGAGAGGTGGGACTGAATTTTGCCACTTTTGACTTTCACTGATTGATAAAAAAAATGTTTGATCTTTGATATCATTTATTGAGGATAACTAAAATTTATGAAAAGTTAATATTTTGATATATACTTTAATAAAGTGTCACACGATAATATTTATACTCATATGTAAATTTAATTTTATAATTAAAGTTAAACATTAAATAATTAAGTAAATAGTTAAATTGCATAGGGTATAATTTTAAAGTATTTTGATGGTTGCTTTTCTTTACTTTTTTTTGAAAGTGATAAACCTTTCGTGGAGTGGCCATCTATTTCCACTCCAACACATTTCACGTCTGTTGGCCATCTATTTCCACTCCATCCACCTGACCAAAGCATTTTCCTTTAGTTTAATTAGTGAAGACTCTAGAACAACTTGGACCTTTTGATTAACTTCTAGAATTGTCAACGTCACTACTCCAAGTGTTGATGATTGATGACTCACGAGAAAATCTCTTGTGAGATCATCTCACTAAAATCTGTGGCGAGACGAAGGATTACATTGCAATTTATAGAAAATCATGTAAATTCACAGGTTAAATAAAAGGCAAAATCTTGAGAAAGATGGTCTTTTCATAGTGTAAAGTCCTCGGGAGTTGGACTTAGTTGTGGCATATTGTGTGAACTAGTGATGTGGTGTTTTAAAACCATCTCAATCTAGTTTTTCCAGACTGCAAGTTTCTAGCCACGATTTATAGAGCGAATTATGGAGTATAATCATGCGATCAGAACAGAATATTGTGAAGATCAATGTGTGATTTCGTGGCAATCTAATTCTGGTAAACAAATATTCCTTGTAATAGTTAGGAATTAATTAAGTAGTTTATTTATGGTACAAGTCCTATTGATAAAGGAGTGTCCATTTAAATATCAGATTAGAATTAGATCTTTCCTTAGTCTAGAAGTCTATTCTTGGTAGAGTTAGACAAGGAAAGAGTCGTGCACAAGGAAGGAGTGCGAAGGGGATAAAAAGAAAGAAGATACAACGAAAACGGATGCAACCAAGTTTTCATATCTACGTTGAGATACATTCTGGGAGCTATTTTGTCTGGAGTTTTGGAGATCTGGAAAATCAATCAATCAAGTCCGTAAAGATCAGAAACAAGGAAGCCTTAATTCCTCGGGAGGAGGAGATCCAGGAAGACGTGTTGATCGTGGGGGTTCAACGACGTAGGATCGGTAGTGAGGGGATCTCACAACATTCACTCAATAGGTTAGCAATGGATTAGTATTTAAGTTAAGCTTCTTGTACTAAAGACTGCTTTCTAGTGAATGGTTTCTGATCTGGGCAAGGCCCCGCAGACGTAGGTGTATTTGCACCGAACTGCATAAACAAGTTGTGTGTGCACTGCGTATTTTACTTTGTGAACACCAAACAATTAAACAACTTGTCATAAAAGTATAGACTTTAGGTGTAACTGAATTTCACATAGGCTTATGGAAAGACGGGATTTGATTAGAATAATAAAAGGTAAAAGGTCTTAGTTGCAATATTAAAGTTTTAGTATGAAACATGTAGTAGTTATAAAATTTATAAACCGGTTCATGCAACCCGAAAATTTTATCTTAATTTCTTCTAATTTACATTTTAAACCTTGGTCTTTCCATAACTTATGGAAAGACCGTCTTTCAAGAGACGAACTCTAAATAAAATGGTTCATAATCTTGTCATAACAATAATCCAGGTCAGCAAATAAATGAAAATAGAACAAAAATACTGAAGGCGGGTGATTTTTATCGCCTTTCTCCTATGTGCAGCCCAAAATTGTGCGAAAGGGCGCACCAGTCCCATTTCAATTGGTAGTTGTGCTGGGCTACTGTGATTTACCTCTCATATGATGGTCTGGGTGTGGGCTGGTATGGGCCGCTGAGGGCGAGCGGATGATCGTCAATTGGTAGTTGTTCAGAAGCCAAAAATTGGACCTTTCGAACAAGAAAAAGGTCCATTCCAACTAAATTAGTATGAGTGGGTCTCCTGACAAGTGGCCTGTCTATAAGCTTATGGACAGACCGCTTATTTCTTATCTTATACACTGCATTTCTTAAATTACATACAAAATTTAAAATTTTTGAAAATATTTTTTTATATCATGTATTTTTATGTTTTCACATACAGATACATATTATTACTTGTTTTAACTTATAAAATGCAATATTTAAATTTTAGAAAAAATTACAACATTTAAGGCAAATGCCCCTGAGGACTCCATAAGCTTATGGAAAGGCTGCTTTTCCTGAGACTTTCCCAATTAGTATAATCGGGCGATTGGGCTATTGTTTCAAAATTTTGATTCTCTTGCTATTGGTGGTGAGAATGATGATATTGTGATAGGATGGTCATGGTCCGGCATTGAATCATGAACACTGATGATAGGCTGACTCGCAGAAAGCCCGAAAGATGTTTTGGGCCTGTTTCGGCCCAAGGTAAAGGTCGTAGTTCAAAATACAGGGTTGTCGTATATTCCGGGAGTTAATCACGGTAATTAAGGGTGAGTATTATTCTTATGATAAAGTATAAATACTAGGAACTTATTCATTATTAGGGATTTGTGTTACTTATTCGAGTATATCGCTAACTTAAGCATCAGAGAGTTTATCCCCGGGACCCCCAGGGCTTGCTGTTTGTAGAGTACAGCCAAGGGACTTAGCGGTACAGCTTGATTGACTTCCAGACGCATCAATTGGCATGCCCAGTGGGACCAATTTAGTATAATTAGAGTCATTTGGTTTATGTCAACTTCTACGAATACTCGAAGAAGTGAGAGATTGAAGTTGGTGGGGACATGTGCTACATACGAGATACAATCCCCATACAGAGGAAGGAGAAGAAAAATGATGCTTAACCCTTTGGCATCCCAGAATGTTGAGAGAGGAGTAGTGCCAACTCCGGTAGGTGGCCCGGTAGGCTGGCATAAGGCAATGCCTGGTTCTACCGAGATTAACCCCCTGATTGACGAGGCCCCTCGAGATGTAGCTGAACCCTTGAGATCTGTCGAGGAAAATCTGGGACGTAACGCGGGGATAATGCCGCGTAAGACATACCGATGAGGTCATACGATGAAAGAGGTGCCCGCTTTACGGAATTTCTGGTGATTCTCATGTCGAGGCTTATGAGCGAGTTGTGCAAGCGAATAAGGATGTGGGAGCAGCTGGTTTACAGTCAGATTTAGCGCGAGCAACCCAGATGTTAGCGGCTGCCGGCTACCAGGTAACACCTCTCTCGGGGTCCAAGGGCATTATGAAAGACGTGGTGCCCTCAATAGTCATGGAGATGCCTGTAGGCAACATTCCTCAACCCATGTTGGCATTCCCTTATTTCAGATATGAACAGGAAGGGAATCAGGCATGACCTCAACCCTCTTTCCCCGAATATCCACCAGGGATAGTATACTATGTTTCCCCTCGATGCAAATAGCCTCTATAGGAGCTGTTCCCAGAACAGAGGTAGGTCAGGGGATCCGAGGATATGGTAGCACATGGATGCCAAACTATCCTGTTAGTCAGGGGTTCTATGACCCGTATGGATTACCTCATGTAAGCTTAGGGGCCACACAACCTTGGATTACTTCTGGGTATATGGGTGAAATTTGGTTTTACCGAATTTTTCTAATTATTACTAGTATGTTCCAACACAACCTATCTAACTAAGTATGCAATAAAGTAAAGCATTAAAGACACAAGACTTGGTTACACAGTTCGGTGAAATCCACCTATATCTGCGGGGCCTGGCCCAGTTCAGAATGAATCCACTAATCAGAAAGATACAGTAAAAAGTACATCATACAAAATACTTATCTTTACTAACTAAACGTGTGAATTCTGCTAGCTCCCCTAGCTATCGATCCGCCTTGATCAGACTCCCTCTGACCTCGAAACTCGTCAACGTTGGATCTCCTCCTCCCGAGGAATTAAGGCATACGGTTCTGAACTTTGAACGGCAGGTCACGTATATTGGAACATAGAATTCTAGCTCTTTGCAATTTGCTCGAAAGATTGAAAATCTGTGTGCAGATTTTCTCTGATTAAAACCTTATAGAATGCAGTCGTGGTTGTCCCCTTTTATAGCCATGAGCAAATAGGAATTCTCCATGATTATCTCTATAATATTCCTAATCCTTATCTGCTTCTTGAAGCATATCCAAATCCCATAAATAAAGGGATTTTCCTTATCACAATATCTCCCATATATTCGATAATATCAACACCATATTTGTAGGAATTTTTCACAAATCAACTATGTTTCTCACGCCTAATACATAGCAGAATATTCAGATTTCCATATCTCACAAATACCATAATATTCTGACCCTTATGCGTAAGATCTGATAGGCGTATATATGCTAATCCACATGTTCCAACATGGAAAGCTTTTCGTTTCCAAGTATATTCACAAAATTGCCAATTAAAATATTAAATGAATACCACTTGACTTTACAATCTCTCCCTTTGGCATTTTGTGGACCCAAAACGTTTTGGCCATTAATATCATGACGAAAAACTTGTAATCAAACACATAGGTCTTCCCAACTCCACCTATGTTGGAACATATGAAAAATACTGAATTTGATAAAAAAAATAAATACCAGCATTCCATCAAAATATGAATACCAAAACCGAGTACCAGAATTCTAGAAATACCATAAAAAAATAAATATTCAAATTACAGTCAATACAACCAAAATTCTCCCTTTGGGGCCATAAATATGCAAAGCAAGGTGCCAAAAGCAAATAAAACAAAAAAAACATAAGCAGAAAGCAGGATCCCCCTGACTGTGACACATGAACGAATCATGCCTTTCGGTTATCAGGGACATTATGAATGGAACGTCTATTTTTCAAAGACACATGAACGAATCATGCCTTTCGGTTATCAGGGACATTATGAATGGATCGTCATGCCTTTCGGTATAAAGCAAGCACCGTCTATTTTTTAAAGACACATGAACGAATCATTTTCTGATCTCAATAAATTCTGTTTGGTATATGTTGATGATATTGTTGTCTTTTCAAAAACAGAGGAGGAACATCATCAACACGTATTGCAGGTACTGCAGAGATGTTTATAGCGAGGAATTGTTCTAAGCAAAAAGAAGGCTCAAGTATGCCAGGACAATATAAATTTCTTAGGACAGAATCTAAATAAAGGAAACCTAAATATTCAAAAACATATAGGAGAAAATATAGAGAAATTCCCAGATGAAATCACAGATAGAAAACAATTGGAAAGATTCCTAGGAACCTTAAATTGGATTTCAGATTACATTCCCAGGTTAGCCAACCTAAGAATTCCACTACAAATAAAACTCAGAAACGAAATTAAATGGTCTTGGGTACCTAGTGACTCTGACCTTGTGCGAAAAATAAAGAAAATGGTTAAAAATCTACCTACTCTTTATAATCCAGGACCAAATGATAAATTAATCATAGAAACAGATGCATCGGATCTAGCATGGGGAGGAGTTCTCAAAGCTAAACAACCAGAACGGAAAAACGAACTCTTGTGCAGGTTTACATCAGGAATGTTCAAACCAGCAGAAACACGATATCACAGCAACGAAAAAGAAATTCTTGCATTAGTCAGAACCATTAAATCATTCAGAGCATTTTTATTGCCAGTACACTTTACAGCTAGAACTGATAACACTATTGTCAGCTACTTTCTCAGGACCAATATCCAGGGAGATTACAAACAAGGACGACTGGTCCGATGGCAACAGTGGCTTCAATATTATGATTTTAATATTGAGCAAATCAAAGGAACTGCAAACACTCTTGCTGATGTTATGTCTCGGGAATTTGCAGGAGTTACATGACATCCTCCATAGATGAATACAAGGACGAAGTATATCTTCTGGGAAAAATTCAAGAACTTGAAGATGAGATCACTGCAAAACAGGCAAAGATAAAGGATCTGAAAAATAAGTTGAACAAACTTAAGAAAAAAGGTAAGGAAGTGGAGACCATTACGGATCCCATTACGCCTAACAAAGGTATCAAAATCTCTGAGCAATTAAAAGCACCAAAAAAGATTTCTGTGCTGAACATGAACTCTATTATGGGAAATCAAGGTACGGCATTTAAAGCCAGCTGTATGTCAGATCTCTTAGCTGACATGGAGACTTCACCTCCAGCTTTTAGCAAAAGTGAAAAACCGGGTTTAAAACCGACTACTGAGAAAATGCCTCAGCATGAGACTTCGTCGAATCCATCGACCAATACTCGCCCTCATAGGCAGGATAGTCTCAAAGAAAGCATTAACACAGCTGTAAAAAGCAGTGGAGAGCTTGACCTTCGCCCTAACCTCGGGGCTACAAAAAAATATTACACCATCTTTAATGGACCAAATAAAGGCGTTTACACCAGTTGGCCAACGGTGGCAGCTATAGTAAATGGCAAGCCATATATTCACAAATCCTATTCCTCAGAAATAGAAGCCTTGTCAGCTCTCAACCAACACATTCCAGTACCAAATATGGCCCAAGCCCAAACACCCACCTTTGCGGACATAACCCAACATACTGGCCCAACCATATCATTAAACCGATTACTACGAACCAGACCAACTCAAACAGAACCACCTCCTGAAAGTCCTTGTTTCCTGGGATTCAATGAATTTCGATATTACTTCCACTTGGCTCAAGCAGTTACGGAAAACACAAGTGAAAACTTCTTCACCATCAACAAAAAAATCCCATAGTCTTTTTGGGATCCTTGGTGGATGCAAGCCAGAAACGGTAAGGGACATTTTCAACTGCGGACTAATCGGAGTTGTGTACCCGGATCAAAACCTCCTGGAAATCTCCCTTTTACCAAAAGGAATCTACAGAGCTATCAAACAATTTAGAACAAAAATTTGCAGAGCACAAGATCGTCCCATCTATTTAAAAGTTACAAGTTCATTAATCGATTGGACAGAGGAAGGCAATGTTTGCACTCCCTATCACTGGATTGAGATTGGCCTAGCCAAACCCGGAATCAAATTCCCTGAATTGCAAGAAGTGACCATCACCAAAGAACTCAGCTCCGAAGTACCAGATATTCGAGCAAGAACTCTAAGGGCTGTGCTCAGTAAATACATGAGTATCTACCGAGACTCCAAAGTCAAGGTAAACTACTTCGACAACAAAACCATTGTAATCTCTGATTACCAGAACATCATCTCCGAGGAAGATGGAGCAAAATTGGCAGCAAATGAAGGAAGGTTCCTCAGTGGCAACCTACAAGTACCAGAAGAAACACTGAAGATTTTCTGCAAATACGCTCCCAAAGAGCACAATTGTCCAAGATGTCCAGCAAAAAATAGTACAAATAGTGACAACGAAAGAGACTAGCACTAAAAGCGGCCAATGTAGTCGAAAGAACAAAATAGTGGACCCCTCCACTAAAGAACAGATGCCTCCACTCAGAAAAGAGGCAAGCCACTCAAAAAGGTGTCCCCCACTCAATAAAAAAGCAGCCGGTAGCAGCAGCCGGTGGACAGTCAAAAGACAAGCAAATGTCTATAAAAGAACAAAAGAAGGAAGGAAAAAGCATCAGTTGAAAAAAAAAATCCACTCTTCTCTCTCTCATTCCATTTTTATTCTCTCTCTCTAGATGAAGAACTAAAAACTCTACATAGGGAGTTTTAGTTCGTAGATAATGTCTGTAAGCTTGTAAATCGCCTTGCTTGAATAAAATATCCTTTGTGTACCCAAAATCATTTCTCTACATTGCTATCAACTTGAGGCCTCGTCTAAGCTTCTTAACCCTGGAGGGACTAGCAGCAACCTACCTGACATTGTTGTAGGCATAGACGCTGGAGGAATAGTCGCCGCCGTTGGAAGCACAGGAACAGGTGGTCCTTGGGCTCTAAGAAGGACGACTTAACTGGGCAAAAGAGAAGTTGGGCAAGCGTAAGGTATAAAGATTCTGGGGCATTAAGCAAAGGAGGCAGGCAGACAAACTAGCTCACAGGTACATTCTGGAACTATACTCCCTATAATAAACATAAAATCCTCTTTCTCAAAACAGACCACTGTTGCCATCCATGAAAGATCAAAGCCATAACAGAAGGATACTGCTACGCTCCCACAGTAGCACTATTCAATCAGAACCTATCCCGGATAACCGTGATAGCACCTGTTGACCTCAACTCAGTCAACAGTATCTGAGTGTCGCGAATCATGCCTTTCGGTTATCAGGGACATCCGTTCTGATCATCCTCTCGATGAACGGATTAACAAAGGACTGTTTGCAGGAACAAGAGGAACCATGGGATACGGTGGATTGGTGGGATTCCCTGCTGACATTGATTTTATATCTGATAACGACATCGAGAGGACGGGGTTGCGACCCTAGTAGTTGTTTTCTACTTAAATCCATACTCCACCAATTCAGTGGTGGGAGCCTAAAAGCAGTTAATGGTATTGTTGGTTCTGCGAGCCTAACCTGCCAGAAACCGGATTTGCAATCGAAACTGCTGTAATGAGTTTTTCCCCCTAGTTGTTGTAGGAGATCCTTCATTCTAGGTAACAGATATCCATCACCTATAGTATTTTGGTTAAGCTTTTTGTAGTCGACGACTAATCGAGCTTTACCTCATTTTTCTTCATTCCTATTTCTTACCATGAAGGCAGGTGAGAAGTGTGGTGATTTACTCTTTCTGATTACCCCTAGGTTTAATAGTTCTTGTATTTGTGTAGCAAATTCAAGTCTATCAGTAGGACTATACTGTATTGGTTTAACTTTAATGATGATGGTAGGATATGATCAAAGTAATGATTAAAAGTACGTTTCGTACTGAACAAGAGGACCAGACGATCCAAAACAACAAGATAAGAGTAAATTTTGTCCACAGGGAAAGCCTACTTGCAAATGCTGGATTTGTAATGAAGTTGGACATTTTGCTCGAGATTGTTCAAAAAAGACAGCTCAAAATGCAAAAGCACTTGATTTTATATCTGATAACGAAATGGAGTACATCTACGAAAGCTCCGACTACGACTCTGACGATACCCTTTATTATCTAACAGAAACTAGTAATGAATCAGATAGTGAACAGGATTCAGACTAACTTGCAGGAACAAGAGGAACCATGGGATACGGTGGATTGGTGGGATTCCCTGCTGAGCGATCGTACTCCACAAAAACTCGAAATCACCAACACTGATACCTCTGACGATGAAATTGACGAATTTCTCATGGGCATCAACATTACCAATCCAAACAGTATTTATATTAAAGGTAACTTTTATTTCAAAGGTTACAAAAAATACTCATTAGATATGTATATTGATACAGGAGCATCTATGTGCACGACCAATTCAAAGGTAATTCCTGACGAATTCTGGGTCCAAGCAAAGCAACCAATCAAGGCTAGAACAGCAAATGACCAGATCATGGTTATGGATAAAGTTTCCGAACAAGTACAAGTTCAGATAAGTGGTCTTACATTTATCATACCCACCTTATATCAAGTACACACTGAAGGGGATATAACACTAGGAAATAATTTCTGTCGTTTATACGAACCTTTTGCCCAATACAAAGACACCATCACGTTCCACCTCAATGGTTTAGCTGTTAGTATCAAAAAGGTTCTCAAAGCACATTTTCATGGTCAACCTGGGTTTCTGGACAGCAAAAGGATTGGGAACACGTTACCCACTCCTGTTCCCGAAAACGTGGCTCCCACCACTGAATTCTCTTCTAAGGGGGGGAGTTTACATTATTTCACGCCCTTTCCACACTACATGACATTGATTCCCTGTTGGAACAATGTTGTTCTGATCATCCTCTCGATGAACGGATTAACAAAGGACTGTTTACAGCCGAATTAAAACTAACGGATCCTACCATCATCATTAAAGTTAAACCAATACAGTATAGTCCTACTGATAGACTTGAATTTGCTACACAAATACAAGAACTATTAAACCTAGGGGTAATCAGAAAGAGTAAATCACCACACTTCTCACCTGCCTTCATGGTAAGAAATAGGAATGAAGAAAAACGAGGTAAAGCTCGATTAGTCGTCGACTACAAAAAGCTTAACCAAAATACTATAGGTGATGGATATCTGTTACCTAGAATGAAGGATCTCCTACAACAACTAGGGGGAAAAACTCATTACAGCGGTTTCGATTGCAAATCCGGTTTCTGGCAGGTTAGGCTCGCAGAACCCACAATACCATTAACTGCTTTTACTTGCCCACAGGGACATTATGAATGGATCGTCATGCCTTTCGGTATAAAGCAAGCACCGTCTATTTTTCAAAGACACATGAACGAATCATTTTTTGATCTCAATAAATTCTGTTTGGTATATGTTGATGATATTGTTGTCTTTTCAGAAACAGAGGAGGAACATCATCAACACGTATTGCAGGTACTGCAGAGATGTTTAGAGCGAGGAATTGTTCTAAGCAAAAAGAAGGCTCAAGTATGCCAGGACAATATAAATTTCTTAGGACAGAATCTAAATAAAGGAAACCTAAATATTCAAAAACATATAGGAGAAAATATAGAGAAATTCCCAGATGAAATCACAGATAGAAAACAATTGGAAAGATTCCTAGGAACCTTAAATTGGATTTCAGATTACATTCCCAGGTTAGCCAACCTAAGAATTCCACTACAAATAAAACTCAGAAACGAAATTAAATGGTCTTGGGTACCTAGTGACTCTGACCTTGTGCGAAAAATAAAGAAAATGGTTAAAAATCTACCTACTCTTTATAATCCATGACCAAATGATAAATTAATCATAGAAACAGATGCATCGGATCTAGCATGGGGAGGAGTTCTCAAAGCTAAACAACCAGAACGGAAAAATGAACTCTTGTGCAGGTTTACATCAGGAATGTTCAAACCAGCCGAAACACGATATCACAGCAACGAAAAAGAAATTCTTGCATTAGTCAGAACCATTAAATCATTCAGAGCATATTTATTGCCAGTACACTTTACAGCTAGAACTGATAACACTATTGTCAGCTACTTTCTCAGGACCAATATCCAGGGAGATTACAAACAAGGACGACTGGTCCGATGGCAACAGTGGCTTCAATATTATGATTTTAATATTGAGCAAATCAAAGGAACTGCAAACACTCTTGCTGATGCTATGTCTCGGGAATTTGCAGGAGCTACATGACATCCTCCATGGATAAATACAAGGACGAAGTATATCTTCTGGGAAAAATTCAAGAACTTGAAGACGAGATCACTGCAAAACAGGCAAAGATAAAGGATCTGAAAAATAAGTTGAACAAACTTAAGAAAAAAGGTAAGGAAGTGGAGACCATTACGGATCCCATTACGCCTAACAAAGGTATCAAAATCTCTGAGCAATTAAAAGCACCAAAAAAGATTTCTGTGCTGAACATGAACTCTATTATGGGAAATCAAGGTACGGCATTTAAAGCCAGCTGTATGTCAGATCTCTTACCTGACATGGAGACTTCACCTCCAGCTTTTAGCAAAAGTGAAAAACCGGGTTTAAAACCGACTACTGAGAAAATGCCTCAGCATGAGACTTCGTCGAATCCATCGACCAATACCCGCCCTCATAGGCAGGATAGTCTCAAAGAAAGCATTAACACAGCTGTAAAAAGCAGTGGAGAGCTTGACCTTCGCCCCAACCTCGGGGCTACAAAAAAATATTACACCATCTTTAATGGACCAAATAAAGGCGTTTACACCAGTTGGCCAACGGTGGCAGCTATAGTAAATGGCAAGCCATATATTCACAAATCCTATTCCTCAGAAATAGAAGCCTTGTCAGCTCTCAACCAACACATTCCAGTACCAAATATGGCCCAAGCCCAAACACCCACCTTTGCGGACATAACCCAACATACTGGCCCAACCATATCATTAAACCGATTACTACGAACCAGACCAACTCAAACAGAACCACCTCCTGAAAGTCCTTGTTTCCTGGGATTCAATGAATTTCGATATTACTTCCACTTGGCTCAAGCAGTTACGGAAAACACAAGTGAAAACTTCTTCACCATCAACAAAAAATCCCATAGTCTTTTTGGGATCCTTGGTGGATGCAAGCCAGAAACGGTAAGGGACATTTTCAACTGCGGACTAATCGGAGTTGTGTACCCGGATCAAAACCTCCTGGAAATCTCCCTTTTACCAAAAGGAATCTACAGAGCTATCAAACAATTTAGAACAAAAATTTGCGGAGCACAAGATCGTCCCATCTATTTAAAAGTTACAAGTTCATTAATCGATTGGACAGAGGAAGGCAATGTTTGCACTCCCTATCACTGGATTGAGATTGGCCTAGCCAAACCCGGAATCAAATTCCCTGAATTGCAAGAAGTGACCATCACCAAAGAACTCAGCTCCGAAGTACCAGATATTCGAGCAAGAAATCTAAGGGCTGTGCTCAGTAAATACATGAGTATCTACCGAGACTCCAAAGTCAAGGTAAACTACTTCGACAACAAAACCATTGTAATCTCTGATTACCAGAACATCATCTCCGAGGAAGATGGAGCAAAATTGGCAGCAAATGAAGGAAGGTTCCTCAGTGGCAACCTACAAGTACCAGAAGAAACACTGAAGATTTTCTGCAAATACGCTCCCAAAGAGCACAATTGTCCAAGATGTCCAGCAAAAAACAGTACAAATAGTGACAACGAAAGAGACTAGCACTAAAAGCGGCCAATGTAGTCGAAAGAACAAAATAGTGGACCCCTCCACTAAAGAACAGATGCCTCCACTCAGAAAAGAGGCAAGCCACTCAAAAAGGTGTCCCCCACTCAATAAAAAAACAGCCGGTAGCAGCAGCCGGTGGACAGTCAAAAGACAAGCAAATGTCTATAAAAGAATAGAAGAAGGAAGGAAAGAGCATCAGTTGAAAAAAAAATCCACTCTTCTCTCTCTCATTCCATTTTTATTCTCTCTCTAGATGAAGAACTAAAAACTCTACATAGGGAGTTTTAGTTCGTAGATAATGTCTGTAAGCTTGTAAATCGCCTTGCTTGAATAAAATATCCTTTGTGTACCCAAAATCATTTCTCTACATTGCTATCAACTTGAGGCCTCGTCTAAGCTTCTTAACCCTGGAGGGACTAGCAGCAACCTACCTGACATTGTTGTAGGCATAGACGCTGGAGGAATAGTCGCCGCCGTTGGAAGCACAGGAACAGGTGGTCCTTGGGCTCTAAGAAGGACGACTTAACTGGGCAAAAGAGAAGTTGGGCAAGCGTAAGGTATAAAGATTCTGGGGCATTAAGCAAAGGAGGCAGGCAGACAAACTAGCTCACAGGTACATTCTGGAACTATACTCCCTATAATAAACATAAAATCCTCTTTCTCGAAACAGACCACTGTTGCCATCCATGAAAGATCAAAGCCATAACAGAAGGATACTGCTACGCTCCCACAGTAGCCCTATTCAATCAGAACCTATCCCGGATAACCGTGATAGCACCTGTTGACCTCAACTCAGTCAACAGTATCTGAGTGTCGCGAATCATGCCTTTCGGTTATCAGGGACATCCGTTCTGATCATCCTCTCGATGAACGGATTAACGAAGGACTGTTTGCAGGAACAAGAGGAACCATGGGATACGGTGGATTGGTGGGATTCCCTGCTGACATTGATTTTATATCTGATAACGACATCGAGAGGACGGGGTTGCGACCCTAGTAGTTGTTTTCTACTTAAATCCATACTCCACCAATTCAGTGGTGGGAGCCTAAAAGCAGTTAATGGTATTGTTGGTTCTGCGAGCCTAACCTGCCAGAAACCGGATTTGCAATCGAAACTGCTGTAATGAGTTTTTCCCCCTAGTTGTTGTAGGAGATCCTTCATTCTAGGTAACAGATATCCATCACCTATAGTATTTTGGTTAAGCTTTTTGTAGTCGACGACTAATCGAGCTTTACCTCATTTTTCTTCATTCCTATTTCTTACCATGAAGGCAGGTGAGAAGTGTGGTGATTTACTCTTTCTGATTACCCCTAGGTTTAATAGTTCTTGTATTTGTGTAGCAAATTCAAGTCTATCAGTAGGACTATACTGTATTGGTTTAACTTTAATGATGATGGTAGGATATGATCAAAGTAATGATTAAAAGTACGTTTCGTACTGAACAAGAGGACCAGACGATCCAAAACAACAAGATAAGAGTAAATTTTGCCCACTGTTGCCATCCATGAAAGATAAAAGCCATAACAGAAGGATACTGCTACGCTCCCACAGTAGCACTATTCAATCAGAACCTATCCCGGATAACCGTGATAGCACCTGTTGACCTCAACTCAGTCAACAGTATCTGAGTGTCGTGAATTTCTGGTATCAGAGCCTGAACAGTACATCACTGTTGTCAATCATGACGGACCTATACGAAGCAAGTACATCACATCTCGATGATTCCGAACAGGTAAACTCTAACAATGAACAATACTTTGAAGAAGACAATATCTTTGCTCATGACATGCAATTAGATCAAAGTTTGCTAACGAAGGTTAGTAAAGCTAAACTCTCTTTAGCACCACATGAAGTTTTTAAACAAAAAACAATACTTGATAAATTTAGACATCGGAATAATCATGTGATTACATGCATCAGCACACGAGAATATCCACTTGATATTAAAAATACGAATGGGTTAGTAGAAATACCACTCTTAAATCAGCAAGAAATTGAAAGGAAACTTTCAACGTTAAAACAGGTTGATAGAAAAACCATAAGCTACCTCCATATAGGAATGATCAAAGTAATGATTAAAAGTACGTTTCGTACTGCAATAAACTCTCCTATTAAAATTGCTCTATTAGATAGACGCATGACCAAGCCTCAAGATGCAATCTTTGAAGGAATTCAGGGAAATCTAACCTATGGAAAAATTATTTTCACTTGTAGTCCAAAAATAGGAATATCACTTGCTGATAAGAACATTAATCAAACACTATGTCTGGCCCATGAATTCAATAGAACAGATTTAATGACAGAAGGTAATCACCCATATACCATTACCTACATGATGGGATATTCCTTAACTAATTCACATCATAGTATGGCTTTTAGACCATCAGACCCCATAATGATAGATAATATCTTTAAAGAAGTAGGACGTATTTCTAATATAGCAATGCAGGAAACAAGTCCCTTAGACAACACTTGGAGTATGGATTTAAGTAGAAAACAACTACTAGGGTCGCAACCCCGTCTACTCATCATAAATAATGACGAAGAAATAGAAAACCCACGAACTTCCAATGTTGGAATGTCAAGGGCACTAAGTCGAATGAATGGACTTCCATTAAGTGATAATCTGAGAGCAGTGTCTCATAGGATTAAAGAATTATCTCTTCAATTAGATGAGTAACTTTAGAAAGATACCACATATCTATCAAAATAAAAAACATTTGGGATTAATTATCCAAGATGTAAAATACGGAGAACCAGAATATTTCTATTCTGGAGGCACAACAACAGATGCTATACTTAAACATCTGAATAACATTAATGCTGTTGTAGGCAATATTCTCTTAATCATTCACAATATTGCATCACGAATTGGGATAAGAACTACATGCTTTAAAGAACAACCCGAGCCATTACATTATGATAATCTGTTAGAACCAGTACTTCAAAAAATAGAAACCTTAGATTCAAAACTAAATAATTTAGAAAATACAATAAGGATTCTTAAACCAGAAACCTTAATAGACATCTTGACACATTGTAAGAATATTGATCAAAAAACATAAATGACAGGAAAATTAGAAGAGGTCATAAAAGATTTAAAAATCATAACAACCAAGATTGAAAACTTAGAAACCAACAATAGGGAATATTATAAAGATCATATAGAAAAGGTTTCAGCAAGCATTTTCAATGAAATAAGAAATAGTAAAGAAGAAATTATGACCGTCCTAAAAACCAACCTATCTCAGGATAAAGAAATTCCTATGCAAAAGGAAAAGCAGACGCTTAATAAGGTTGGAAATTCTTCCGGATGGTATCCAGAGAATCTAGGACCCCTCATTTGGAGTAAACTATTAAAACATGATTAAATCAAGATTAGAAGAATATTTCGAAAACACAACTATTTCTGATCATATGGATCAAGTAGTTCAATATTTAAGTCTAACCGACCCAGAAATAGAGGCTCTTGAAGAAAATAGAATACACATTCTTGTCGCAATACCTAAAACAGAACAGTAGGCAAAGGCCTCAATCGAAGACCCCGTTAATCCAGAATCTAGTGAACAAGGATCACGAAATACACAGTCTAGGCGAACTAGGACTCATAATACAAGGTATGAGAGTGGATCACATAGAGGATACTCTAGCGGACGTACTAGTGGGTACAAACGTTATGACATTCCCGAAGACTTTCAACCCTCAAGAAAGTTCAGTAAAACCAACACACTTAATCTGGATTGTGCAACCAATAGATCTCAACTAATTGAGGAATGGAATACAGAAATGAGATTAATAATCCAAACGGACGATACACTCAGAGACGATTTGGATTTAATACTTATCTTAATATTAAATACGGTATCAGGAAATGTTAAAGCCACACTAGAAGGCATGAACCTAGAACCCTTTAAGGAAGGATCCGGAGAAGATTTTCTCCGTCACATTACCAACTTAATCTATTCCTTCTTTGTAGGAATGATCAAAGTAATGATTAAAAGTACGTTTCGTACTGGAATAAACTCTCCTATTAAAATTGCTCTATTAGATAGACGCATGACCAAGCCTCAAGATGCAATCTTTGGAGGAATTCAAAGAAATCTAACCTATGGAAAAATTATTTTTCCCTGTTGGAACAATGTTGTTCTGATCATCCTCTCGATGAACTGTGACATCTATGTTGGAACATAGAAAGAAAAAATCTCGTTCAGGAGCAGTCCTCCAGCTACGCTTTTTCCATCTCTAGTTTAGCATTTTCTGCTTCGAGTGCTGCTATTTGAATGACTATTGCCTCCAGTCTTGCATTCAGGACCACCAATTTAGCCTTCTTTTCAGCAGTTGAAGAAGTAGACCCTGAAGGATTCCAAGGTAGATCATGGACATGCCTCATGCCAAATGTCTTCTTGTTAGGCCGTAGGAATTTAGTGTCTATAATCATATCTTTTGCCTTCCCCTTCACCTTGGCACTCTTAGCCAACGCCCAAATCAAGCAGGGATACACAATGGCATGTTTTGCCTTAGGAGCTGTAACTTGCCTTACCAGATTCTACTGAATGAACAATCCAAGGTTGACTGATTTTTGTGTTCCAACAAAGAACAACAACTTAGCCACTTCTCTAGTCAGAGCCCTCGTGTTCGAGGATGGCATCCAGCAGTTGACTGCTACCTGATACAGACCAAAGAATCTTAATGACAAACAAGAAGCTTGTGAATAACCAGTTTTGGGCACTTGGTCTTGTATCCTCCTGAGATTGTCTCTAGGATCTGATTATCTTACACTTCTAGATCCTCTGGAAACACCCCCTCAAACTCTGGTGTTTGCAGCCCCAAAGTTTTGTTTATTCTGGCAGCTGAGAAGTCCACAATCTTTCCCCGCAAATACACCTCTTCAAACCAAGGAGAGTCGGCTTCTAAATTTCAAGCCAACAAGTTTGCGTACTCCTCAATGACCACCTGTCTATTATACTGAAGATGTACAGTGGCAGCCCGCTTCATCCCTATTAATTCCTGAAAATCTAAAAAATCACTAGCCCCGTATGCCTCTAGGTCTACGGGTCTCTCAGAGATAAATTTCCTCTCTGCAAATACTTCTCCCATATCTTCACATTTTATATCAAAGTATGAGAATGACAGTGCATCACTTACAGGTAGAGAAGGCAATACTTTCCTCTTAGGAGCTTCCTGATTCTTCTTGGCCTTTTTAGTTGGTGGGGAAACCTCTGTAGCAGCCACCTTTCTCTTTCCCTTGCCGATTGTAAGAACTCATCCAACACCTCATCGCTTGAGTAGTTCATCTCAGGATGTTCCTGTGTTGGAACATACTCAGTATCCTCAGCTTCTTCTTCTTTAGAAGTCTGTGTTCCAACATGCTGGTCTTGGTCTGGTTCACTCTGTCTAGATATAGGATCTCCTGGTTGCTCTCCATCAGCATCACTCGATACCTTCATTATCAACTTCCATCTTGACAGTATTTTCAGCCTCTGCCTGTTGTGTTGGAACATAGGCAACATTATCTTCTTCTTCATTGTCAGAGACTTCAATTATCATTGGTTTCCTCAGTTCTTTCAATCTCTGAGCTTCCCTCAAATCAAAAACTCCTACAGGCAACCTATATGTAGACTTGATCACATCACATCCTGCTACCTCATCATCGCTAATTTCTCTCATAAAAACATAGCTCGGACGAGGGATAGATGAATAAACGTGAAACTTGTCCTTCCCTCCGTACACACCATACCTCACCCTTAGAAACTTCACTTTATGGTTTTCAATATCCCACAAATTTCCAATATCCCCGGTCACAAATTCTTTGGCCTTGACATTCAAGAATTCCCCCTCTATACTCTTAATCTTGGTCAAATCTACTGTAATTCTATTTGTTTCCAGCCATTCAAATATCTCTTACAGTAATGAATTCCATTCCATGAATTTTAAGAGTTGGAGGATCAGGATCAGTTACCTTATGAAATGGACTCTTTCCTTTGTTTCTGATGCTTTCATCCTGACCTTCACCACCGGAGCTTGAACCACCGACATCTACATTCTCCTCACCAACATCGGTCAACTCAGCCACTATGTTTCCTTCACCTTGTCTGTCACCTTCGGGCAGGACCGCCTCCACATTGTCTTCCATTTGTTCGTTATTCATGTCTTCTGGAGGTTGAAGAGTTTCTTGAATTTTTTCTTCGGTCGTGGGAGAGGTGTGGTTCGAAGATATCTTTCATCAAGGATTTGTTGAGTAGAGAAAAATCAGGGAGGAGTTTGGCAAGAATCCGAAAGAACCAAGATGTGTGGGACAGTGGTCAAAAAGAGAGAAATTTTGAGGGATTTAGACAACTTTGAAACCAATCTAAATTCTTCACATAACTTGCTTGGTTGCCGCAAAAAACTTTTCCCTTTTTCGAGATAAGTAATGATGTTTCTTTTCTCTCTTGTCAACTCAAGACATCAACTCAAAGCACACCAACTTCCAACATACTATAACTATACAACTTCTATTTTTGTAAAGCTTTTCTTCTTTCTATTTTTTTGTGTTTTTCTGAATTTCACGAAAAAAATAAAATATTTACACTTAAATAAAGGCAAGAATTATCTTAAATTTGAAAAACACCTAGGAGTTGTCTGAGACTTTCAAAAGTGGCGGGGTCCAATGGCTTTGTAAAGATACCAGCAGATTGCTCGTGTGTTGGAACATAGGCTACCACAAGTTCCTTCTTTTCAACATCTCTAATAAAATAATGTCTTATGTCAATATGCTTAGTTCAAGAGTGCTGGACTGGATATTTTAAAATATCAATAGCACTTGTATTGTCACATAAGATCTTCAAAGGGCCTTGATGGATTCCATAGTCGCTCATCATTTGCTTCATCCAGAAAAATTGTGCACAACAGTTTCCAGCAGCAAGATATTCAGCTTCCGCAGTAGACAAAGAGATCGAATTTTGTTTCTTACTATACCAAGATACCAGATTTGTGCAATAAAAAAATCCACCTGTAGTTCTCTTTCGATCATCGGCATTACCAGCCCAATCAAAATCACTATACCCAATTAGATCAGAATCTTGATTCTTAGAATACAAGAAACCATACTCAGAAGTCCCACTTACATATTGAATAACTCTTTTGACCGCAGTGAGACGAGTGGGGAGATCGAATTTGTTTACCTTGTTGACATGGTCCACACACAATTCCGTCCTTGCTTATTAAGGTAGGCATACCCCGTACAACTTTTGTATTTGCAATTTTCACCAAGGTTTTGTAATTGATATGGCCGAGCTTCCTGTGCCACATAAATCCTTCATCATGTTTCGAGATCATACATCGTACTTCTTGTTCCAGCAGATAGCAATCATCTGATGATCGTATGCCTGAAAAAACCTTGGCTTCTCTGTGTTTCACTATGTATTTGTCTTTCTGAAATTTCACAATCATATTGTCATCACACAATTGACTTATGCTCAGCAGATTGGCCTTTAGGTCTTCCACAAATAGCACACTAGTGAATACTGGAAATCCTTCTATTTGTAGTTCACCTTTTCCAACCACTCTACTCTTCTTTCCATCACCAAACGTAACATAACCACCATCGTAAGGTGTGGTATTGGTAAGGAATTCTTGAGTACCAGTTATATGGCGAGAGCAGCCTCTATCAAAGTACCACAAATCTCTGGAATATGATATAAGCGAAGTATGTGCAACAAAGCATGCACCAGATCTTTTGACAACCCATACATTTCTGACCATTCTAGTTTTCTAGATTTTGCCTATGTTGGAACGTACCACGAGTTGATGTCCTGCCATTTGATCTCTTAGTAGCTTCTGGCATTTATCCTCTGAGTGACCGTGATATGAACAGTAGCTGCAGATGAGAGGTTTACTTTGATAGGGCTTACCGAACTTTTTCTTTACCTCTCGAATCGTTGTCTTGAGATTCACTGGACTCTTGAGTAACTCGTGTGCCTCAGGCTTGAGTGTGCCTGTGTTTTTGAGTGGGTTGTAATACCCAATTCCATGTCGATCTCCAAAGTTCTTTCCCATATCCATAATATCGTCAAGCTTAGCTTTTTTAGAATTCAGCTTAGAAATTACTGCTTCAGAAGTCTCAGCTCTCTTGGTGGCTAATATTAGCTTTTCATTTAATTCTTCATTATCCTTTCTGAATTCAGCAACTTTTACACGCAATTCTCTTTCTATTTCCATCAACTGCACTTTTTCTTCCTTCAGCTCTTTGTTTGTGCCATCCACTTGGAGCCACATAGCATACATCTTTTCATAAGTGTTGTAGATTTCTTCATCACTTACAGCAAGTCCATCGTCTTTATCACTGGATGCTTCATACGGGTCTATGCTGGAACATACAACTTCAACTTTATCTAGTATGTTGGAACATCCATCCTTCGATGCATCATGAATTTTTACTCCAAATGCCACATAGTTGCTTACAAGTTCCTCTCTGTCTTTCTCTTCATCTTCATCTTCATTCCACGAGGTGACATAAGATTTTCCCTATTTCTTCCGGGTATTTGCACATTCAGCCTGAATATAACCATATCCTTCATATTCCCTGCATTGAATTCGTCCAGGTTGTTTTGGTTCACTACTTTGGTTTCTAGAGAACTGCTGATTTCCTTGCTCAAATCTCGTTCCACGATTATGACCAGAATCCTGTGGCCTTGGTCTATTTCCTCCAAACCTCTCCTGAGATTTATTGTTTACTACTTTCTTCAGCATTCTTGAGAAATTCTTTGTCATAAGTTCAAGTTTTTCAAATTCATCATCACTGTCAGATTCGTGATTGTCATTTGATGAAGATGTTTTGAATAACAACTCCTGTTAGATCCTTTTTGTAGCTGGTTGAAACGTCATCACATATGTCTGTAATGATCCCATTAATTCATCTAAGCTCGTGGTGGCTACATCTCTTGATTCTTCTATTGCCGCAACCTTCATTGCAAACCTTTTAGGAAGTGATCTCATGGTCTTTTTAACCAACTTCACCTCTTTGTAGACCTTTCTAAGTTGATATGCCATATTGGAGATGTCTCAGAGTTTTCCGTTGAATATAGCAATGGTGTCATCTTCCTCCATCTTGAGTTCCTCAAACTTAGTAGCCAATATCTGTAATTTAGATTCTCGAACTCGAATAGTTCCTTCATGAATAGTTTGCATAATATCCCATGCTTTCTTGGATTGATGACATGTAGAGATGAGTTTGAACTGGTTTTCATCAACTGCTGTGAAGATAGCATTTAGTGCCTTTGAATTCGCCAGAGATGCCTTAAGGTCATCAGGAGTCCAATTAGATTTGTCTTTGAGTTTCTGCTCCCTTTGGCTTGACTCTTCTTCTTTCGTCTTACAGCTTGTATCAGCATTTTCAGTAGGGTGATTCCACTCATTTCAACATAGAACCACACAAGTTCATTCAGTGAGTTGATGAAAACTCTCATGCGTGCCTTCCAATAATTGTAGTTGTTGCCTTCTAGCAGAGGTGGCAGAGACGCCGAAGCTCCTTCTTTGGTTACCATGGTAAAATCGGACCACACCTTCTTTGACACAACCAAGGGAAAAATAAGTGACCAAGCTCTGATACCAAGTGAAATTTGATTTTACCAAAGTTTTCTAATTATTACTAGTATGCTCCAACATAACCTATTTAACCAAGTGTGCAATAAAGTAAAGCATTAAAGTCACGGGACTTGGTTATGCAGTTTGGTGAAATCCACCTATATCTGCGGGGTCTAGTCCAATTCAGAATGAATCCACTAATCAGAAAGATATAGTACAAAGTACATCATACAAAATACTTATCTTTACTAATTAAACGTGTGAATTCTGCTTGCTTCCCTAGCTACCGATCCACCTTGATCAGACTCTCTCTGACCTCGAAACTTGTCGACGCTGGATCTCCTCCTCCCGAGGAATTAAGGTATACGATTCTGAACATTGAACGGCAGGTCACGTATGTTGGAACATAGTATTCTGGCTCTCTGTAATTCTCTCAAAAGATTGAAAATCTGTGTGCAGATTTTCTCTAATTAAAAATGTATAGATAGCAGCCGTGGTTGTCCCCTTTTATAACCATGAGCAGATCAGAACTCTCCATGATTATCTCTATAATATTCCTATTCCTTATCTGGTTCTTGAAGCATATCAAAATCTCATAAATAAATAGGTTTTCATTATCACAATATCTCCCCTATATTTGATAATATCAACATCATATTGTAGGGATTTTCCATAAATCAACTATGCTTCTCACGCCCAATACATAGCAGAATATTCAGATTTCCATATCTCACAAATATCATAATATTCTGACCCTTATGCATAAGATCTGATAGGCGTATATATGCTAATCCGCATGTTCCAACATGGAAAGCTTTTCGTTTCCAAATATGTTCACAAAATTGTCAATTAAAATATTCAATAAATACCACTTGACTTTACAATGGGAAAACAATCCATGTATCAGATGCCGCGTGTAAATGCTAATAGAGGGTTGAATTTACCTGGAGAGCGGGACACAGGAGATGCACTGAAAGGGGAGCTAGATAGGCAGAGTGGCGGCACGTGGAGAGAAGCAGGCAGTGTGTGGTCCTCTGCTTGAGGTAGATCTGGCGACACAGCGGGTCTGGCGTCAGATTCTGGCGTAGTAGCTGCTGGGCTAGGGATCTCCGATGAGACTATTGGGTTGGCGTTGAGAGTGATGGTCGGAGATGCAGCCGGCCTGGTGCATGAGCAGCAGAAGTAAACGGTGTGGATGGCTGCACCACCGCGGCTCGGCGAAAAGAGGTGGAGGCGGTGATTGTGTTACTGAAGGTGAAGGACCATGGGTGTTTTTCGGCGAGGTTTGTGGTGGATAAAGGTGGAATATCAGCGGTGGTGGAGCGGCGGTGTGGTGGTGGTTTGTGGAAGAAAGGGAGAAGTTTATGGTGAAGCAGGGATGACCAATTGGGGTGAGGTGGGTTGGGTTTCAATTTTTCCAAATTGCAGTCAGGCCCTTGTGTTATTTTAGGGATTTCACATCAGTTCCCAATGAATTTACCCTCACGTCCTTGGAAAAATTGGGCCTTTTCTAAGCCCAAAGCACTTTAATTACTTCTGCAACCTTTAATTCAGCTCGGGCCCCTTCCTTTATGAAGAATTTGCTCATCTTTTTCCTCCTCCTATAAGAAAAATTGAAAAAACACAAATTAGAATCAAAATGCTCACAATTTTTCCCAACTTTTCTTCTTTTTTTTTGGTATTTTTGAGTGTTTTTTAATATATTAAAAATCAAATAAAATCAAGAAAAAGAAACAACTGGGTTGCCTCCCAGTAACGCCTTCATTTGTAGTCTTGGGTTAGACTTTCAGATGTTGTCATTTGAGTTGGGCGGTGCATAGAGGAATTTCTTCTTCACACTTGTGCGTCTCCATATTCACTGGAAGAGTATCATTACCCTTGCGATAAACATGCTTCGGATCGCGTGGTAATGACTTCAACTCCCAATTTGAGGCATTCACATCCAATGAGACTATTCTGGCGGACGGGTCCAGTTTGGCCAAACTGGAACTTGTGCGCCCTTCAGAATTTTTCCGAACATCCAACACAGATTGAGTAGGGCTGGGCCTTCCATGGTTTAATTCAGTTTTGGGCACCACTTTCTAAGAGTACACTGAACACAACAATTTGCAGATTTCCTTATCCCTCAAACTTTGAACACTAACCTCGTCTGGACTTGTAAAAATTGAAATTTCCATCCCATCCTGCAAATTTTAGTCTCAAGAGAATCTTGGACAAGAGGGTCAGTATGATGGATGGAAAACACATTCTCATCCTCTATAGATTTCTTCATGGGTTTATCAATGTTGAATGTGTATTTATCACAAAAATAATCAAGAGAAATAGTTCCATCACCAAAATTAATAATGATGTTTGTTATTTTCAAGAATGGATGACCCAACAATACACCTTGTGTTCCCTTATCACTAATATGATTCATTTTTTCCACATAAAAATCTGTGCGTTACACAAAGTTATTGATTCGCACAAACACATTTTCCAACAACCCTTCAGGACATACACAAGATTTATCTGCCAATTGAATTACTACTCTAGTGTTAACCATTTCTGCTCAATTTAAAGTTTGATATACAAACAATGGCATCACATTTATAGAAGCTCCTAAATCACACATGACAGCATCAATTTTCTTTCTCTAATTTAACAAGGTAAGGAAAACATATCTAGGTCCTTGGGTGGTAGTTTCTTTTGAATTACTGCAGACACCGATTCACCCATTATTATTTTGCTTGAATCCTTCCGCTTCCCTGCAATGAAATCTTTCAAGAACTTTCTAACTGGTGGTAACTTTATGTCCTGCAAGAAAGGAAGGTTAATATCCATTTTTCCAAAAATTGAAACAAAATCCATATGCTCTTGCTTTTTCTTTTCCAATCTAAGAGAGAAAGTTTGCAAAATTTTAAGTGAATGAACATGTAAACTCAACCTTTCACTTACCTCAGTTGGTACCTTGGATTTACCTTTATCTCTTGTCTCAGTATACTCAGGGTTCTCAGATTTTTTGGTGGTTTCATCGCCTTTTTCCTTCATTATTTTATTCTAAATTTATGCTGTAGAGTTCGGTTTCGGCAAACCGGGCCCTCCGTTAGTGAACTCCATCGCTTCTTTGCTCATGGATTTCAATGGTAATGCACCAACTACCTTTCCACTTCTGAGTGTGACCTGATTTACCGTCTCATGAGGGTTCAACTAGACCTGAGAAGGCAATCCAGGCTGCTTCATCCTAAGTTTATTCAGAGGATTTGACAGATGGGCAATTTGTCGTGCATGCTCCTCCAAGGTTGATTTGGTATTCTTGGATTGTTTCACCACTATGTTCATCAACATATCCATATTCTCATTCAAAGATTTATCTTGACCACCTTGTTGGGGCTGAGGAAAACCCGGGGCTTCTCCTTACATTGGTGGAACTTAGAATCATCGGTAATGTTGAGACTGTTGCGGTGGGGGTGCTTTTTCTCTCCACTAGAAGTTTGGGAGATCCCTATATCTTGGATTGAAATTTTGGGGATATGTGCCACCTTTTTGCTGCCCCTCATCGTAATTTCCCATAGCATTTGCTTGGACATGTATCTCTCCCATGGTAAGAATGAATTGCGACGTCGTATGGTTGACTGTTCCACACGTATCACAATGCCCTTCTTGTACAGACGCAACATTGTCAACGACCTTGGATAGCATTTTCTACATTATTTCCATCCTCTCCTTGATCTCATCTTGTTCGGGAGTGGATGTCTGTGCCACCTTCTTCAAGATTCGAACTTCCTGTTGATCATACTCCTTCTTAGAATCCATCAACCTCTTAATGATTTCTCTAGCCTCATTCACTCGAAGGTGAGAAAATCCACCATTACTAGAAGAGTTCACCAAGTCCTTGTTGCTGGATGTCATCCCTTGGTAGAAGCATTGGAGCAACTGGCCTTCCGTTCTCCTTCTTCAAGGTATCTGTTTCTGTGGCTGGAAAGTAGTACTCCAAGAACAATTTCTTCAATTCTGCCCATGTCGCAATGGAGTTGGGAGGCAAGCTCAAAAACCACAGATTTGCTGATCCTGTCAAACTGTATGGGAATGCCACCAATTTGAATTGATCTTCCATCACGGTGGATGGCCTCTTCTGAACCTTACAAATCTTCACGAATTCGCTCAAAAAATTGTAAGGATCTTCGGTGGTTCTCCAATGGAACTTCATAAGGACATTCAGGAATGCCAACTTGATCTCATTTGGATTATCGGTCTTTGGCAGCTGAATAGGGACGGTGGATAATCTTCACTAGAACCAATAAGTTACCACATGTATGGATTGTTTGGGTTCTGCCCAAGATTCTGATTTCGGCCAGCTCCGTCCATCTCGGTATCAGTTTCCGAATCAGAGGTGGTTGCTGAAACCGTGATGGGTTTGGTATGGCCAAACTGAAGGGACTAGGCAGAAACTGCTTTCCGTGCCTTTGTTCGCTTTCTGTTCTGCTTTGCTGTTTTCTTAATTTCTGGGTCGAATATTAAATTTGGCCTGGATGATCTGCTCATAAACCAAGAACACTAACACACAAATTAGTAGGATTTTTTTTTAAAAAACAATTGACTTACTGCTCCCCTGCAGCGGTGCCAATTTGGTGAACGTCATTTCACTCACCAAAATAATCTGCAAACTCAGATTAATACCAATTAGTACACCGGTAAGTAAGGTCGATCCCAAAAGGAGCAAAAACAATAATTTTTAACTACTAATTTAGAAAACACGTTTGGTGAAGCTACCACGCCTTAATTTCAAGAATGATTTCTAACCCTAAAATGCAAATATGATTCTAAAAATGAGAAATAAATATATGGATAAATGATATCAGCTAAGAATAACTCATGTTAGTTAATATCAATCACATGCGCGATAGTGAATCAATTCCTACACATCTATCAGCAAAAGGCGATCATCCGCTCGCCCTCAGCGGCCCATACCTGCCCACACCCAGGCCATCGTATGAGAGGTAAATCACGGTAGCCCAGCACCAGGACCCATGGGCTTGGCATTGCCTCGGTGCGCACAATGGAGCCTTGCAAAGCAAGAACTCCCCACACTGCCGCTGCCGAGGATCGAACCTGGGTTTATTGGCTTTCCCACCCATGTCCCAACCACTGGGGTACACCCGTGGGTGTATTCCTACACATCTATCGGTTATAGGGAAGTAGGTACGCTAAAATTGATATGAAAGTATGACAAGGGGAGAAAATCAAGGTCTCCAAGTCTGTCTATGTCTCTGGAAGGAAAAACAAAAACTAAAAAACAACTAAGACTCCTCTTTTCCAAGGCTTGCGTCTGCGTATATTTTCGCCCGCAGCTAGATCCCAACTCCCGTCCATATTGGACTCTCCAAATAAAATATATTCCTTTCTAAATTTTAATTTTAATTTAAAGAGATAAAATTTAATTAAATCTCTTCAATATCTCCAAAAATATCTCCTTAAATCAGTCCAATATATTTTCAAATCAGCTCCAGAATTGCTCCAAAAATACTCCACAGTTATGCCAGCCGAATTGATTCTACAATATTTTGACTGTTTTTTCTTTTTGCCATAATTCTCCTCACTTTCCTCCAAATTCCTCTTGAGCCTGAAAACGGTGATCGGTAACAAATAAAACACCTAAAGTGCACATTAATCCCGTAAAATCACTGTTAACCACAATAAAATAAACAACATAATTCTTACACATCAGTAGAGGTGAGTTTAATGCTCTAGAGTTCACCAATCCAGTCTTTTGTTTATCTGGTGTCCACAAGTGTTTAGGTTTAAATACTATCTCTTTAGAACTAGATTCCCCTCCTTCGATCCTTCGAAACTTCCAACAACTGGGGGTTTCCATTCTGTTTCAACATAGTGTCAAGCCAATTCATCCAGTAAATTTATGAGCACTCGCATACGAGCCTTCCAGTATTTGTAATTTGTTCCTTTCAGCAGTGGTAGCCAAGACACAGCCGCTCCTTCTTTGGTCGTCATTGGTAAAACCGGATCACAGTTTCCTTGTCAAAACCAAGATAAATCAAGTGACTTATGACGTTGGGACACCAAAGGACTTGAAATATATGAAAATCTGGATGCAAATTTATTAAATCTGTAATAGCTCAGTCAAATTGTATTCTTTTTATAACAGTCGCACACATCATTTTTTGTGCGAGAATAATTTATTCTCCATACCAAATTATGATTTCAATCAAATATTTTGCAGATAAGATTTACCAAATCCAATCCGAAATGAATTACTATATATCAAATTAAATCCCATAAGGAAAGGAATTATTCCACATCAATTCCGTTTTCCTTAAATCCAATCTCATCTCATCCCATAAATATATGAATTGATATATTTTTCAATCTCAAACAGGAAAGGAATCTTTCAGCCAAAGGATTTCCTTTGTCAAAAATTCATATTTTTAATGTTTCAACACATACTTGGCAAAGTCTTGGGAAAAACCGTCTTTCCATAGGATTATGGAATGACGGGGTTTAATTGAAATAATAAAAGGTAAAAGTTCTTAGTTACAATATTGAAAAATTATTATGCAACGTGTAATAGTTATAAAGTTTATAATCCGATTCATGCAACCCAAAAATTTTATATTAATTTCTTCTAATTTGCATTTTAAACCTTGGTCTTTCCATAACTTATGAAAAAATCGTCTTTCACGATAATTACTCCACATACTTTTATGCATGTCAATTAACAACTTTAATTTAATTAGACAAGAGAGAACATGTTTTCGATATTATAATAATCATACCTAATGTTGCATGACTATTATTCGATTGTATTTAGGCAAGAGAAGAACAAATTTTCATGTCTTCAAGAGTTAATTTTTTATTGAACTGAAATAAAATAAAATAAATTAAATTAAATTAAAATTAACTAAATTAAAATGTGTTAATTTTAATTTTAATATTTGAAATTAAATTGCACTAAATAAAAATAAAATAGAAGATCAAAATAAATTAAAATAATTTTAATATATTGAAGTAAATTAAATTGATATCTAAATAAGTTTGGAATAAACCGTCCTAAAGCGATTTTTAAAATTGTGAGCCAATAAACGAAAACAAAAGCTATAAAGTGGGTGGAGTAGTTTTCTTTATGACGATCGAAAAGGGAAAAGGGAAAAGGGAAAAGGGGAAAGGGGGATGAAAAGGATTTATTGCTAGTCATCAACTACTTTACTCACGCTTTAAAGTTTAAAGTATTACATCTAATGGCTCTCTTTGAATAAAAAATAATTTACTACTTACTACAATCATCTATATACGTGTGCAGTAACTAGCTTAAGAAACCATTCAACATGTTGGTCTAAACCAGCGCCCATGTGACCTGTGATACAGCAGATGGCGTCAGACCACATAAAGCTAATTTTATTACTACTCACCGGAGTCTCTTTAATGGGGTTGCTTTAATTTAAGGGGGCATTAGGAATATAATTTAGGAATATTCGTCACTGAGCTAACCGGTCCCGGCTCTCTAGATCTTATCTAAACTGATCTGATTTAATTTGATTTAGTATGATCCGATTTGAACTAAACTGAATTGAACTAAAATAACTGTCTTGAAAAATAGTAATGTGTGACTAAAATTGCACCAAATTAAATTCATTCTGAACTGAAATGCAGATAATTTCTAGGGAATGGGGCCTTAGTTTACATAATTTAATTAATAATTTAATTTTTACTCGATCTAATTCAATATAAATATCAACACGAAAATGTATAGTAATCAACATACCGTATTGAAATAGAGCAAGTAGGAGTAACTACGTAGTCTACTTATGTTGGTTATGTATGACTGTAAATACAAATGGATGAGTATTCAAAAAGAAAAAATACAACTGGATGAGGTTTGCAGGTAGCAACGGATAAGTGGGAGGATCTCACGTGACATGTCTGTGAAAACGTTGTAATTACTCACGGTCCAAAACCAAACTGCAACCAGATCAACTTGCAGCAGACAGACACACTGGACGTTCATTCAGTAACCATTGTCTCCCAGTATCACAAGAATTGAGATAATTGTGTCCGCCCGTTAAGACTGTTGTCTTTGAACCCTAGTCACCTAACTGAAGGGGGTTTTCACTTATCCGTATAATTTACAACAAATATTATGTGATCATAAGGCAGAAAGTCGGTCTTTCCACGGATATATGAAAAGATGTAGCTTAATTATCATAATAAGTGTAAGTGGAGATTCATGTTCAGTGAAATATATGAGTTTTGATAGAAAATATTACATATTTAATGTAAAACGTATAAAGTATGCTCCCTCCGTCCAACTTCATTTTGCTTATTTACTTTTTCACGTTCTTTAATGAGTATGTTTAACTAGTGGCGGAACCAGGATTTTTTTTCAGGTGGGGCTGGATAATACTACTCAAATTTAAATTTTTAAAAATTAACTCGAAAATAATTTAAAATAGTACATAATTTAATAAATCGAGTACGATACAATAAGGTTTTCACAAGTTCACTAAACTGCTAAAATAACTACTTTCTAATGCTCGAATTACTAGAAGTGGAGCTAGGAACAAGTGGGGGCAACAAATAGCTACGAGACTACATGCCTTGATAACGTTGAATAATCGATTCATTCTCGATCTTAACAAAAATATCTTTCTCAATATACACCGTCATGACATCATTCAACCATTCATCTCCCATTATATTACGAAGATCGGTCTTGATATTCTTCATGGCAGAAAAAACTCGCTCAACTGAAGTTGTTGCAACTGGTAGAACTAATGCTAACTCAATAAGACGATATATCAATGGGTAAATTACATTGCTACGTGATCGAACCATATGTTGAGCAACACTTCCAAGATCATTGATGTCTGAATAGGCATCATCATCTCTCACATCATTAAGGAAGTAATTAAGTTGTTGCTCAAGCTCAATCACGCTCAATTAGGGTGAAGTCACCCGGATAGAGTTCAGCAAGACGAAGCAACTTACCAACATCAAACAAGGAACATCTTTCTCTCAGATCATGACATGAGATACAAGTGAGTAACTCTGAGCTTGCTTCGGAAAATCGATGATTCATTTCTAGAATCATCATGTCAACGGTCTAGTATTGAAATAATAAAAAATAAAGCAATGAGATAAAAAATACATATAAAATAATAGAAACAAAATAAATCAAAGTATGTAAGTATAAAATATAAAAGTAGTACCTGAAGAAGAATATCAACACGGTAGAAATCATGATTGGTCAACATTTCTCCACGTCGCCTAGAACGGTGATGAATTTTCCGTTGTGCTTCCATCACATCTAGTGATCTCATGCTTCACACAATATGTGTTGACTCCATTCAATAATTTATCAAAACCACCATCTATGAATTATTGCAATTCAGCCTTCATTCTATTCATCATTCGCACAGCCATCGAAATATTTTGATCTCTTTGTTGCAAGGCAAGGGACAATTGACTTGTAGCTCCCAACAAATGCTTCATAAAAAACATACAAAATACAAATTCATAACTCTCCATTCTATCAATCAAACCCTTTGTTGTAGATGCATTTTCATCTAAATTGCCATGCTCATAGATATTAAGAAGCACTTGAATAATAGAAGACCACATAGCATCAAAACGAAGAATAGTAGTGTAATGTGATCCCCAACGGGTATCACCAGGCCGTCTCAAACTCATTTCCTGATTTTTACCTCTTCCACTAACATTCTCCCCACTCTCCAATGCCTCTACAAGTCTAGCATGTTCTAATTGCACAAGCATTTCTTTTCTAACACATGAACCTCTAACTAGATTCACAGTTTTAACAAGATACCCAAAAAATTCACCCACGGATAGAGTACTATATGCAACAGAAACAACAACCAATTGAATTTGGTGAGAGAAGCAATGAATATACCTTGTAGAAGAGTTTTCTTTCAATATCAAAGCTTGCAATCCATTAAACTCACCTCGCATATTTGAAGCCCCATCATATCCTTGACCTCTCAACTTTGATACGGACAATTTCTTATCTACAAATAGTTTCTTAAGAGCCTCCATCAAAGTAATAGCTTTAGTATTGGAAACATGCACAAGAGCAAGAAAACACTCAACAATGCATCCTTGCTTGTTGACATATCTCAAAACAACTCCCATTTGCTCTTTCATTGATTCATCTCTAGCCTTATCAACAAGAAGAGAAAATACACTATCTCCGGTGTCATTAACAATAGCATCAGTTACCTCACCAACACAAGCACTTGAGAGCTGTTTCTGAACTTTGAGGGATGTCAACTTGCAATTTGCGGGAGCATTTTCATTCATTACCTTAGCAACATCTTCACTTCTCTTGCAATACCAGTCAACCAATTAAAGATAATTACCCTTGTTGATGGAATCCCAACCCTCATCATGACCACGAAAAGCCAAACCTTGTTTTAACAAGTATCTTGTCACATCCAAAACCGCAGTCAAAAGTGTGCGGTATGCCTTCTCTGATTCAGTAACATGAGCTTCAAAACAATGTAAGATACTTTGCTTTTGAAGGCTAAAATTTCTCAATTTGATTATTGCACCATGATGACTTCCATCCACATTCGTAGCATGTTTTCTAAATAATTTAAGGGCATTCTTCCAATTTTTCATCCCATCCACATTATATGTCGTTTCCTTTGCTGAATTCTTAAAAAGATAGCAAGGAAAACAAAAGGTAGCATCCTTTGAAACACTATACTCCAACCAATCAAATTCATCAAACCAACATTTTTTAAAACTTCTAAATTCAACATTGAACAATGACTTGGGAAAAGTATGATTCTTAGGTTGGCAATGACCTCTTAATATATATTCTCTAAGCACTTCATCTCTAATAGAAACATCAATCTCTTCAATAGGTTTACGTAGTCCGGGATCACTTATAACATCATTCCGAGTGAATTCTACGCGAGATTGTTTTCTACTACTGCCTTCTCCATCTTCATTGTGCATTTGTTCATTAGGTTCATTCGATCTCTTAGAAGATGGAAATCCTCTACTTCGAATTAAAAATTTGTCCATAACCTATTAAATATCAAATAGGGAAAATATGTAAATTGAATTCATTCTTATAAAATTCAAAAGCATTATGAATCAATAATAAATTATAATAACAAATAATTTATAAAATCATATTCATCTAAATTCAATTTAATAAATACCTCTAATTCCATAATTTGTCAATTTCACATAAATAATAAATCAAACAATTATAATTTATAATTATACATATGCAATTTAATTGATACAACCACATAACTTCAATTCTACATCCAATCTAAAAATAATATTCATATAAATTTAATTTTTGATGGAAAAAATAACATAAACAATAAACCCTAAAATTAAATTACCTCTTTGAAGTCATAAACACAAAAAAAAAGACTAGATGAAGAGGAAAACGGGGGCTGGACAGACGGGTGGTAGCGGAGCGGCGTCCAAATTCTCTGGCCGGTGGCGGGACGACGATGGAGGTGGCGGGCGGAGCTGAGGCTGGACGCTGGCAGTGGCAGCCTGCTCTTGCTGATTCACGTTCAAAACTTCAAATAAAAACCAATTTTGGGTTTGTCACTTTGTTGCAATATTTGGCCATTGGATTTTGTATTTGGGCCATCCTTTTTTGGATTTTGGCCCAATACAAATACCCAAATTCGATTTTTTTTCTTCTGCACTAATCAAAACGACGTCGTTTGACTTGAGCCAAAACGACGTCGTTCTGATGTTTTATGGGCAAAAAAAGGCATGCTCCGGCCTTCTTCCCCTATCGATTATGCCGGCAAAATGTGTATTATGCCGGAAAACTCCAACGCACCACCGGGAAGCGCTTTAGCCGCTTATCATTACTACTACCATAGCGCTGGAATCTCAGGTAGGGCTAGAGCCCTACCACGGCCGTGGTAGTTCCGCCCATGTGTTTAACTGTAAATATCTCTAGTTACCTATAATAATGCCGCATAAAAATTGATATTTAGAAAATAGGTGTTAAGACGAATCTAACAATATCTCACATGATATTTTATTTATATGGATTAATTTATATTTACGGTCAAAATTTACAAAAGTTTGACTCTCCAAAAGCAATTAAGCAAAGTGACGTGGGACAGAGGGAGTATGTTTTATTCTAGTAGGGCTGGTCCAAACTCATTTGAGGCTCGGGGCGGACAAAAATTTTGGGTCTCTCTTTAAAATACGAACTATATTTTAAACCTTTTTTATTTTCAATTTATTAAAACATTTTTAAAATATGTACTTCCTTTAGTTTAACATGAAATGAGAAAGTTGATAAAAAAATATGTAACTTAATATTGAAACTGAACAAGTATAAATGCTAGAATAAGAACGTATACATTTTCAAAAAAACAAATTCAAAATCTAATAAAGATTGGTTACATATAGTTTATTTATTAATAATTTGGTTTGATTGTAAACATGAATGTAATTTTGGTTTTATTAATAAAACAACATTAAATGAACAAAGATATAAAAATTCATTTACATTTTGAAGCAATAAAAATTATAAACATAACATATGCTGTATCTATTTCTTTAATTATCAAATCAATAAAAAATAATGGAAAGCTAACTAATTTCCATAAAATTATTCAAATTTCGTGTTATCTTGAAATGCATTTGTCACATTAGATTAACATACAAAAGAAAATAGAGAAAATGAAGCATCTATTGCTATAATGTGTATTTAAGTTCACATATGAACAACATATTATATATTCCATATAAATCATAACATTCATTTGGATCTATATTATAATTGTCTTCTGAGCCCACATTCACTTTATACCATTGCAAAAATTTGAACCCAAACTCCTATACTACATCTGTCTCATTAATAGTGACATCATAAGTAAAAAATAGAAAGTAAAAAGTAGGATGAGTGGATGAAATTGAAGGAATTTTATCAAAAAACGGAAAGTGTGTCAATATAAAAGAAACAACTAAAAAAGAAAAGTGTGTCAATAATAGAGAAACGGAGGGAGAGTATAAATTTTTAAATTTTTGGGCCCCTCCCAACCTTTGGCCTAGTACGGTCGCCCAGCCTGCACTGGGCTTAGGCCGGCCCTGTATTCTAGATGTGTATTGTTTCAAACCAAAACTCAAATAGGTGTGTGTGTGTGTGTTTACCCAAATAGTTTATAACATAAATTTTTTGAATATGATTTTAATTGATTTAACCCGTAAAATTTTCATCATTTTATGGTAAATTGTATTGGGATAAGTGTCAATATAACCCTATCTACTTGAGTAAGTGCCAATATAACCCTCAGATAATTTTTAGTGCAAATATAACCCTAACTAGTTAACATAAGTGCCAATATAATTTAAGATAATATTTCTGGTGTTGACCGACATTGACTACACATAAAATGACTAAAATGCCCTTTGACCTAACACCTAAAAGTGTTAGGACAATTTTGCCCTTGTACCACCACCATCACCCCTCACAGACCACCACCGGCCATTACCCAGCCACCACTGATTTCTGCCCACCAGTGAACTCTCGTTCACCCCCACCTTAAATTCCATCACGCTGGACCCCACTTTCACCACTACCCTAGTGACGTCTATCCTGGAACAATCTACATAAAAGTAGACTCAATAAACCGATCCCGATTCAATTATTCCAATAAATTAATTGGCTAAGGATATGAACTTACTGGGAGCTCAGAACCAGTGCAGCGACGCAAACTGGTCGTCTTTGACATTCAGGGTGACGATGGCCACTTTGATCGGAAACCTGGTTATCTTTGATTTTGGGAAAGTCAACCTCAAATTATAACTTGAGAATCTCCTCCGCCTTGTCGTACTGGTTGCCTAGCCTCATCCCGCCTCCACTCCTACTCCCACCACCGCCCAGCCAGCTCCGCCTCCACCCCCGCCACCACCACCGCCCGACCGCCACCCCCACTTCCAGCCTCACAACCCTAGCGGTGGAGGTGCTGATGTCGATCCCAACCCTAGTGCTGCTGATGTCGATCCCAACCCTAGCTGTAATGGTGCTGATGTCGATCCCAACCCTAGCGTCGGCGACGATGCTGATGTCGATCCCAACCCTAGCATCGCTGATGTCGTTGCGATGGCCCCACTGTATTGAACCCAGCCAGCTCGCTGACACCACACCGATCATTCCTAATCTTAGCCCATCGGAGGTGGAGTGAAGCACAGTGGGAGTGGAAGAAAAGGCACGGAAATGGAAGAAATGGATGCGGCGTGAAAGAAGAAAAGAAGAGAATAATGAAGAAGAAATAATAGGGTTTGGGGGTTAAAACTGTAATTTCACCTTTTATGTATTTTTTCAATAAAAATCTGAGGGGTAAAAGCATCTTTTCAATTGATTCTAGCCTTAAACTGACGGATTGGGTAAAATTGCACTTACATCAACTGTATAGGGTTATATTTGCACTTTCAATTATCAAAAGGTTATATTGCACTTATGTTAACTATGTAGGGTTATAAAAGCACTTTTTTCATTTGTATTTGAGTCAATGTTCTTTCCATAACTTATAGAAAGATACTATTGCAAGAGACGATTTCTAAAAGAAACGGTAAAATATGTTTAATAGTAAGTTTATGCAGGATTTGAATTAAGTGAATGAATTTTGAGAGTTGATATATTTTTTTAACAAAACTAGCAAAGTACTGTTGCGCGCTGCACGATATTATTAAATAAAATATTAGAATTAAATTTTATGTACATATTATATCTTACATTTAAATTGAAATTAAAGAATTTTATTAAAATTTTTAAAGTTTAGTCATCTAAGGAAAACTATATGAGATATTTAGAAATCTTTAAATATTGTATACAATAAAATTTGATTATTTTTATAATATTTTATTCATTTTTTTTAAAAAATAATTATTTGTATATTAATATTCATTTTAAAAGACTATCAGAATTACATGTATCGCATTTCAATAAATAAAAATAAATGTCAAATGACCTTTTTAGTCTCACTAATAATAAAATATACTCATTTAACAGCTATCCGGTCTAAAACAAGACTTTGTCATATATAAATAAATAAATAACATATATACATATTTCTGTCAAAGTACTTTATCAATTATAAAAAAATAATAACATATAGTAATCAATATTATAACAATAATTAATTTATTGTTAGACAAAATATTCCCCAACTGTTGCAATTCCGCACCATCGACCATATATATACACCATTGGAGTACATATATACACCCACACGATCGGTCAAGTGGTTGGGTGTTTGGTCTCAATCCCTGTTGGTCAGGGGTTCGATTCTTGGCAGCCGCAGTGTGGGAGTTTCCTCCAGTGGAGGGACTCCCAGTGGGCATCAAGCACAATCGTAGATCAGGTGCTTGACCCTTGGACGTTGTGATTTACCTCTTCATCGATGCATGTGGTGTCGAGCGGACGGGGCCCTACGGGCGAGGGTTTCGCCATTGGAGTATAAATATAATTTATTGTTCATTGTGGAGAATAAAATTATTTTAATATCCCCAATTGACAACATTATTCTAAAGCAAATAATTTCTATTAGAGAAAACGACTTCTGTGGCGCTCAACTATTACCATCGTCCACCTTTGGCCCTCCAATTTTTTTCCAATACTTTTGGCCCATGAACTTACAAAACTGGTCAATTGTGGGCCCTTCCATCATATCAAACCGTTAATTTAGTTCAAATCATCAAAATTTAAGGGCAAAATTAACTTTTCTATTTTTTCCTTTTCCTTTCCTTTCCTTTTCTATTTTTTCTTTTTTCTTTTTTCTTTTTCCTTTTCTTTTCCATTTTCTTTTCCTTTCCTTTTCTTTTTCTTTTTTCTTTCGCTCCTTCCCTTCCCCTTCCCCGCTAGCTCCTAAAACTCTAGCTCCCCTGCCAACCACCCCCGCCGTCGCCTTCCCTCTTCCCCATTCCGTCACCTCCAGCACCTTGAACCCTAATTAACACGTTTCCCTCCACCACCGGCAACCTCTCTCTACCACCACTACTCATCATCCACCCATTTCTCTTCATCCTAATAACTGTATCCTTTAAGACCATAATTGACCTTCCCTCTCCGTTTTTCACAGAAATATTATTACCTCTAAAACCATAATTAGGAGCTAAATCCCCATAATGTTTGGGACTTTTCTTATTATTAAGCTTCAATTTCAACGAACTCTGATCAAGAAAAGCTTCAAACAAACACTGTTACCATAAACATCAGGATTCTACGGTTCCTGACCCGACCTGGACCCAAAAACAGGGATTCCTTCTTCATGGCATCCATATTCTCAAAGAAGAACTACGACGAGAAAAACCTGCCGGTGGGGTAGGTCATGGAGCGCTGCTTTTCAGCGTGGTAGCGTTGGCAAAGCTTCTTCATCTTATGGCAGCACTGGGCAGAGGTCTTCGTTGGAGACGTATCCGGGCAATTGCGAGTCACGGCGGCGGCCACCGCGTCCCAGTCCGCCGTCCGGAGTTACCTGTGGCGGAGCCCGTACCACCTCTTATGGAAAGTGTTGATCAGCGCCAACGTCTCTGCCTGCATCCAACATGGCGGAAGGAACCTCCTCACCGGCTTTACCACCACCACCACCTCCACAACGGCGACAACCTCCGGCGGCGCTGCAGTGATGGAAATGCCATCACCTAACACCCACGGCAAAAGTAGCCATGAAATCAATAAAACTACAAACAAAAGACTAAAAATCAAACTTCATCCAAACTTGCCGGTGGTGGAGGGAGGGGTGGGAATTAGGGTTCAGGGGGCTAGAGGTGACGGAATGGGGAAGGGAAAGATGAAAGGGGGGAAGAAAAAAAAGAAAAAGAAAAGAAAAGGAAAAGGGTAAAAGAAAAATGGAAAAAGTCAAATTTGCCCTTTAAAATTAACATTTTGACCTAATTTTACGGTTTAACCTGACGGAAGGGCTACAATTCACCAGTTTTGTGAGTTCATGGGTCAAAAAGTATTGGAAAGAAAATTGGAGGGCCAAAGGTGGACGATAGTGATAGTTCGAGCTCAACAGAAGTCGCTTGCTCTTTCTATTATGTGGTGCTTGAGATTAAAACACGGGGTTTTAAGAAACTCAATCATTTATCTTTATGATCTTCCAAGCGGACAAAGCAGGATCGTTACCCTTATTTTCTACAAATGATCATTATGACAACTTCTTACATTGATCAGATCGTATTACAAAAATTTAGGATAAACTCGTTTATATAAAGAGATTAAAAATTAGAAAAAGCAAGTCTAGATTATTTTTGGCTATATGAGAAACTACACTTTAACCAACTTAGCCCAAAGTAATCAACCCCGCCCGACCCGTCAGCCTATCTAAACTTGAAATTGTCATGAAACGGTCCAAATGTGACCCAAATAGAGTAACAACAGAATAGGGAGATGATTCTCTTTTTCCGACTAGCAGCGAGACCCGTCGGAGTCACATGAAGCCAAGACCAAACCTTTAACTCATTGAACAATCCAACTTGACTAGACATAACTTTCTACACCAAAGCTCACAAATATACACCCACCGTAACTTCACCGTAGTGAGTAGGGTTGGGTGTCGGTTTGGTTTAATCGATTTTCAATTTATTTGGTTCAAGTTATTTGATTTTGCCCCTAAAAAATCAAAAATCGAATCCGACCTAAATAACCCGAATCATCCTAACCGAATTCTGAATTTGGTTTCGGTTTGAAACTGAATTCTGAATTCGGTTTCGGTTTGAAACCAAATTGATTTTATATTTTAAAAAATAATTACTAAATTCATATAAATTAACTTTAAATTAAATAAAAATATGTAATCTAATTTCTATATCATCAAAATCAAGTTTTCAAAATAAAAATCCAACAAATACAATACAAATTCAACCATAACAATTTAAGCATTATATTTAAGATTAAAGAAAAATAGTTCATTTTAATATTCGTCTTCAAAGATTTCACATTCTTCAAGCCTTCAACCAATCCACATTCACATTCACCTTCAAGCACTCCACAAACTTACTTATGTTTTAGATTTTGGGGGTAATTTTTTAATTTAAAGATTGATCCTCCAACTTAAATTAATTTATAAATTAAATTTCATTGTTTTAAAATTTAATTATTATATATATATATATATATATTTATTTATTTAATTACAATTCGGTATTCGGTTCGTATTTCGGTTTGAGTTTTAATATCCAAAATCGAACCAAAAATCATATTCGGAATTCGGTTTATTCAATTCGGATATCCAAAAACCGTATATTAAATTCGGTTCGGATTATTCGAATTCAAATAATTTAATTTTCGGTTCGAATTTTGGTTTTTCAGTTTTTTTGTCCACCCCTAATAATGAGTACTTTGCTAAATAGCAATTGTTGGAGTTTGTGACAATATTTCTCCTTTAGAGTTGTGGATTAGATCTAATCATTTTGTGACAAGATTTCTCCTTAAATGTTGGAGATTATATCTAACCAAGAGATGTAAAAGGAGTGGTTAAGCGGCGGGAGCCTTTTTTGCTAAGATTTTCAGCTCTTTGTGCGGAAATATAGAGGGGTAAAATATTTTAGCTTGATCAGAGAGGATATTTCAGACATTTTATTTTTGGTTAACGTCTAATTTTTTCTAGAGTTCGTCTCTTGAAATACGGTCTTTCCATAAGTTATGGAAAGACTAAGGTTTAAAGTGTAAATTAGAAGAAATTAAGATAAAAGTTCCGGGTTGCATGAACCGGGTTATACATTTTATAACTACTGCATGTTTCATACTAAAACTTTAATATTGCAACTAAGACCTTTTACCTTTTATTATTCTAATCAAACCCGGTCTTTTCATAAGGTTATGGAAAGACCGTCTTTCCCAAGACTTTGCCTTTTTTCTATCAGTGCCATAATTAGTACAAATGGTTATAATTGCATAATTCATCATAAAGTTAGGGTTATTTTAATATTTTCTCGTTTTGCAGGGTAACGTTGACACTTCCAACCTAAAGTTAGGGTTAAAAGTGTAAAGATTCCAAAAAATTACTTTCAATTATTTTCATATGAACATTTTACTATTTGTATTTGTATATCAATTTGATTCAAATAGTTAATGACTAAGTTCTAGAAAAAACAGCATTTTCTAAATTTATGGAAAAGTCACTTTACTTTTAATTTAAATACTATATTTTTAAAATTAAATATTATAGTTTATAGTTTAAACATGTAATAGATTGTTTAAATATAAATATAAAAAATAAATTTTAGAGAAAGTCTCTTATGAGACCGTTCACTTTAGCAGGCGAATTATACCATGCACTTAACCAAAAACCTGTGTCCACTTTTGTTAAATAACAAGTATTCTCTCTCTAAAAAACATTTCCTCTCCCTTCTCACTAAAACCCTAATTTCTTTACCTTGCGAGGGAGCCGCTGCTGCCGGTAACTTCCGTCTCTCGTGGCTTCCCCTTCCCAATCTCACCCCCTCAACACCCCTACCCCCTGTTTATGAGCAATAGTCGACAGATTCGTCCAACACAATCCGAGCCTTGCAGAACCCTAGCTCCATCTTCGCCGCCACAACCACCTATCACACTGCCACCGGAGATGGAGATCGAAGCCAAACCCTAGTTCCATCTTTGACTCCACTTGTCATACTGCCACCCACCACCAATCCCTCTCCCCGCCGCCACTCAACCACCACCAATCCCTCTCCCCACCACCACTACTCCGACTCCACCATCAACCAGCCCTAGCCCTGCCTCCTTCTTAGCTCTGGCGACCACCACCACCAACCTCTCCCCCCGCTCACCACCCCCACATCCCCATGCCACCTCCGCCATCATCGGTCACCATTTCCGACGCCCCTTAGCCAAGCACCGGAAAATTGAGACCCCAAGCGCAGGTCACCATTTCCGGCGCCGGTCACCATTCTCTCGGGTCTCACATACCCGATTGCTTTGATTGTCTTCAATTTCTTCAGGATCTCCCCCTCCATGCTCTTCATTTTGGGTTGAATTGAGAAAACCCCAAAATTTGTTGATCATAAATGATGAGATTGAGAATTAGAAGAAGAAGAAGAAGAAGAAGAAGAGGAAGAGGAGAGATCAAGGCTCGGATTTTCTTGGTAAATGGATTTCATCAGGGGCTGCAGAGAAAAGTGTGAGAGGAGAAATGATAGGGTGTTAACGGCCGATGGAGATTTGCAGAAGAAGAAGGATATGGGTGGACAATGTGGTCATTACATCATTTGGAATTTTCAATTTTTTGTAAACATAAACCGACCGGGTAAATTTGTCTTTTCACCTAATTTCGGCTCAAATTGCCGGAAAAGGTTATACTTGCACATAACTTAAATATTCAGGGTTATACTTGCACTTTAAATTATCGCAGAATTATATAAGCACTTTCATCAATTATGTCGGGTTATATATGCACTTTGGTCTAAATCAAAACCATTAACTAAAATATTCAACCACGCAATTTTAATTATTACTTTAAAAAATCAAAATAATATAATGAACAAATGTCTTAACCACGTGAACTAATAAATTCAAACAATGAAATAAAACATACATATTAATCACAAAAAATTTAATTACTATTTTTTTGCATAATAAATATATAATAGTGCCTGCCATAATTTAATCACTTAAAACTATAAATTTAAAAAAATCATACCAATCACAACATTTATTAACCAATAAATGTTCAATTTAATAATAATGAACAAATGCCTAAAATATGTGAGCTAATAAATTAAAATCACAAACTAAAAAATCATATCACCTAGACAATTTTATCCATTACTAAAACTTTAATTTAGTAATAATAAATAAATGACTAAAACACGTGAACTAACAACATAAAATCATGAACTAAAATATTCATATTAGCCACACAATTTTAACCATTACTAAAAATTCTAAGTAATATCAATGAACAAATGGCTAAACCTTGTGAACTAATAGATTAAAATTCTGAAATAAAAAATTCATGTATTAAACAATAACTTTTTGTATATTAAATATAATAATGCCTACCATGATTTAATCAATTAAAACTATAAATTAGAAAATTCATACCAACCATATAATTTTTTAACCAATAAAATTTCTATTTAATATTAATGAAAAAAAGGCCTAATATACGTGAGCTAATAACTTAAAATTACAAACTAAAAAATTCATATCAGCCATACAATTTTATGTATTACTAAAAGTTTTATTTAATAATGATAAACTAATGTCTAAAATTTATGAACTAACCACTTAAAACAACGAACTAAAATATTCATATCAATCACACAATTTTATCTTTTGCTAAATTTTCCATTCAATTATAATGAATTGATGCGGAAAAACTATGAACTAATAAGCTAAAACTATAAACTATGAAATTCATGTATCACTAGCATAAGTGCATATGTCTATTTAATAATATTAAATTAATACCTAAAGATGAAGAACAAATAAATTAAAATGATGAATTTAAAAGTTATTTTTTTCACACAAAAAGTATAATAATGACACAAAAAAATTTCAATACCGAACACATGCATCAGTGTGTTCTGATTTTTCAAAAATAATGATTAGGTTGCGGTTCTATTCCTATACAATAACTGTAGTACCCTTTATGATTTCCTCTACGCTACACGAACCCAGGAGAGCAAGGATTTCCATGATCAATACCATACACGCGCCTCCGATACTTCATTTATGCGTGACCCATATTGTGTTATAACCTGAAAATGATCCACTAAACAGACCCGCGAGTTTTGTGCCATTATTTTTAAAAATTGCATATTAACCCTTGGTCTCACCGTAAGGTAGGGTGAGAAACTCTCACACAAGTCTTTGTATAAATTTTAAGTTTAAAAAAAACAGATGAACTAAAAGTATAATAGTTATTAAGTAAGAATGCAATTATGGTGAGAAAGTCTACACAAGTCTTTGTATAAATTTTAAGTTTTTAAAAAAAAGATAAACTAAAAGTATAATAGTTATTAAGTAAGAATGCAGTAACGGCTAGTGCATCACTTTTAAAGGAGCCATAATCACCTTCTCTTTAATGTTCTTAAATGTCATTTATCTCTATTTATTTATAAAATAATACACTTATCATAGAGTTTTATTTTATACCGACTAACCGTTAGATAGGATCATTTAATTTATAATTGATGTAACTGATAGATGAGTTGGTGTTTTCTTAGTTATTGCAATGAAGTTTCCTATAACTTTGATTTTTTTTTAAACGTGTTGTAATGTATAAAAAATTATAGTTTAACCCCAAAAGTTATTAAAACGAGGTTATTTCATGATTGGTCAAACGTTAGTCGATCTAATAGAAAATTTGCTCTACTTATACATTAGGAATACCGTAAAATTTACAAAAAATTATTTGTATGTACGAAGTTTATATGTGACGAGATGAGGCCAAATGAAATTTTGACAACTTATCAAGATTTCATTTGACCCTCACATTCTCACATACAAAACTACAAAATTTTCTTTTGTCACAACAAGATACAACACATTTTACCTCGATTTTACCGGGGTATTTACCTCAATTTTTTGTCCAAAAAAACCGAGGTAAATGTGGGCAGAGTAAAAAGTATATTTTTACCTCGGTTAAGGACACAGGGGCATGCAACATCGGTTGTCATTAAGTGACAGATGCAGGTGCGACATCGTTCATTGGGGTGTTTTTGTACAAAATTTAACCGCAGTAAAAACATTGAACGAGAGTAGTGCGATATTTGCACGTTCTGTTTCCAGAATATAAAAAAAATACTACCGAATACAGAATCGACGTCGATTCTGCCTTCGGTAGTTCACAACCAGAAGCTCTAGGGCCAGATCTCAGATACACAGCAGCAACAAACTAATAAAATAACTTTTATTTCAATTCAACTATAAATCAAATAAACAACATTGGAGTTGTACGGATATTAAATAAGATGATTTGCAAAGAAAAAAAAAACATATTTCGAAGTTCTAGGCTGAGCAGACTCATGCACCAGCGGAGTGATGGAGGGGAACGATGGATTCACAGCGGAGAACGTCGGTGCGACGTCGGTGAACTGCGAGCCACATCAGAGGATAGCGACGCCACGTGGAGGGGAGCGGAGCCACACCGGAGAAGGGCTTAGCTGAGGCCAATAACGGCGGAGCCAAGATCGAGGATGGCGGTGGCAGTCAAAGAATGTCGGAGACAAGGCTGAGAGGGGATGATAGCGAAGATGTGTCAGAGGCATCGATAGGAGTGGAGGACAGCGTCGTTAGGTCGGAGGACACATCGATGGGGTGGCGGAGACAAGGCGGCGTAGGAAATGCGGGTCGATGGGGCGGCGGAGACAAGATGGCATAGGAGACGCGATGTTCACCGGCGGTATAGGAGACGGGAGGTTCACTGACGACGTAGGAGACGGGAGATTCACCGACGGCGTAGGATTAGGGGTGTGAAGGAGAAGGATGTCTGAAATGTTGTGGAGGAGAGATTAGGGTTTGGTCATATTTATAGGGCTAGGGTTTGGCAATTATTTTTGGGCTGGATTGGGCTTAAAAACCAAGTCCTTAGACTTAAATTTGAGGGCTGGATTATCAAATTGAGCCCTTCAACTAATTCATTTAACTATATATTTAAAATGTTGTATCTACTTAAATTTTTGTCGTATAAATCCAATTTTATGTACATAATAAAAAAATTAATATTATTATTATATTTATATTTAGAATTAAAAATCAATTTTATGATGTTGCGTAGTCTTTCATAAATGTGTAAAGATTAAAAAAATAATATTTATCATTTTAGGGTTGACCTTTTCTTAGTTAAAGTTATGACTATTCATTATTATTTATAATATTAGGTTAAGTAACAATGACCATTGATTAATTAAGGTCAAACCTCTTTTTAGTGTTAATATGTAGAAAGTTGGGTGAGAATTAAACCTAGATTAGTTAAGTTCAAACCCATAACTATTTGAATTTATGTATAGAGGGTGAAGTTGGGATTTGTTCCTTTAAGTTCAAACCATAACACGCCCCTTCTTAGTTAAGGTCCAACCTTTTCTATAGTGCTCATGTAAGGACAATCAAATAACGGTTGATTTAGTTAAGTGTTGATCGTCATTAGACAAAGACAAACCATTATATTAGCGTTAATATATGGAAAGTCAAGTTATAGTTGACTGTTGCGATCTTGCAATTTGGGCATGTATGAGGTGAACGAAAAGACATCGAAAGTCAACATTGTTTACTTCTACACAATCTTGAAAATTTACACTATGCGCCAAATTGTGTTACCCTATAATCCATTGCTCCGAAATACATGATTTTTGTTATTCTTGCATAAATATAGAAATATTAGATAAATGATTTTTTTGGTGAAATGTTGGAAAACGCTAGTACATGTTCTAGAGTAACTTAGAGTTGGTTACATAGAACTAAGAAAGGGATTAGCCACGTGTCAAATGGAAAATACTAAAAGAGCAACACTTAGTCACGTTACCTTTGACACGTGTTACCCTTAGAATTAGCCACGTGTCAAATGAAATAAATTAAATGTGGTTATCGAGTCATATGTGATGGAAGTCGAGTATTAATAAATAAACTCTATTTTTACAGAATAAAATTGTATATACCACTTATTCATAATTATATAAAAATAAGTAGTATATAAAATTGTATATACTAGTTATTTTATATACTACTAATTTTATATAATTATGAATAAGTAGTACTATTCGATGAAAAAATATAGATTATTTATTTATATAAGACTTCGACCAAGTATTACTCGAACTCTACGTTTGATTTATTTCATTTGAAAATATAAACATAAAGTCATAGTTAAAAGCATTGTTATAATATATTTTAAAATTCAAAATAAATAGAGTTGTATAAAAAAATTTTAAAATTAAATTTTAGTTTGGTAAAAAAATAAATTACATTATTAATATATATATATATATATATATATTCAATTATTTCAAAATCGTGAATCCCAATGGTGTTATCTAGTTACATACTTATAAATACCATGTCTGCGAGAGTTACATGCGACATCGGTCACAAAAATAACTGATGTAGGTAAGCAGACATGCGTGCAAGGTCGGTCATTCGTGTCTGCAAGCGCGACGTCGGTCACAAAAATGACCGACAGCTAGACATGTGTGCGACGTAGGTCATTCTTGTCAAGGATAGCTACGTGCGACGTCGGTAACATAACCGCCCATGTAGGTAAGCCGTGCGAAATCGGTCATTCTTGTATGGGAGAGTTGGTAACATAAACAATCCAAAGATACACGTGCGACGTTGCTCAATCTTGTCGGGATAGGTAACTCGGTAACAAAAATAACCGACGTAGGTAAGTCAGACATATGTGCGACGTCGGTCATGTAGACTTTTTACCGTGATTTAAAAAAATTTTGTGATAAAAATGTACTTTTTATCTCAATTTTTTTAACTGGGGAAACATATTTTTTACTTTATAAAAAAATAACCGAGGTACAAAAATTTTTTTATCTCAATTTTTTTAATTGGAGAAACATATTTTTTACTTTATAAAAAGTAACAATCGAGGTACAAGAATTTTTTACCTCAATTTTTTAAGTTTAGTAAATAACCAAGGTTAAAAATACGAAGTATTAGGTTGCGTTTCCTGGAGTGCGTCCACACTCTTCTAACAACTTTAATCAACAAAAAAAGAAGATACAATGGAAGATGTCATGTTAATTCATGTCCTATGATCGATCGACACGGTCGTTTTATAAAGCACTAAACAATAAATTACAGACAAGAATGGTTGGTTCTCATTTCATGCTAGAAGAAGTATTATAATGGCCATCTAACGAGAGATTCTTTAAAATAGGATCTACTTTTAATTAAAAATTACAGTTTTAATTAAACTTTACAGTTCGATATCAAATTTTGATTTTGGTCGTTAAAGGTAACCATTTTTTTGTATAAATATCTTAAAATGGTATCTTTTGACAAAAACGAATACCAATTTAGATTAAAATTGTGCTATAATAATACCTACTTTTAACTAAAAAGTATATTATTGGGACATTAATGAAAAAAATGAGTACCTAAAGTTGAGTACCAAACTATAAATTTTACTAAAAAGTGGGTACCATTTTAGACATTTTCTCACACAGCAAATCTCTAAAGAAATCACTGTTTAAACAATGTTTATTTGACAAACCAATAATACAACAAAATCAAAGGGATGGTGACGAAATACAATATAGGGAGTAATTTATTTTAGTTTTAAGATTCTTCAAATCTCTTTTTAGGTGGCCCAATGTCACTATGAATGGTCAACAAATACATTCTTTTCGTAACACCATCATATTTTCATTTAATTTCATTTAATATTATTTTTATTTCTTTTAATAAATCTTTATTATTCTCTTAAATTTTTTACTTCTTCGGTCCCATCTCTACTTGCAGAGGGAAACTTTTTTTTTTGGTTTAAATTATTTAATGAGTTAGGGTGTTGTGGCAGTGGGGATTGGTTATTACTTTTGAAATTTGTGGGTTAGTCAAATTAAGAATTTCAAACAAAGAGGGGTCAATCCTATTAAGATAGTGGATAAAGTTTGCTGAATAAGAAAATAAATTATAAAATAAAAATTCAATTGAGACGTTCCAAATAAGAAAAAGTGCAAATATAACTGAGATTGATGGCTACTTAATTTTCTCTATACATGTATGATAATTGATTCTATTAAAACTATTAGCAGAACCAATCATGGTGTGAAGGACCTGGAATTTGGTTTTATCAAATTATTACTATTATGTTCCAATATAACCTATCTAACAAAGTATGTAATAAAGTAAAGCATAGATACACGAGATTTTGTTACGCTGTTCGGTGAAAATCACCTACATCTGCGGGGCCTGAGGAAGGTCAGAATGAATCCATTAATCATAAAGATACAGTTCAAAATACACGTTACAACTATACTTATCTATCGATTTATGACGTGTGAATTCTGCAAACTTCCCTGGCTACCAATCCGCCTTGATCAGACTCTCTCTGACCCCGAAACACGTCGATGTTGGATCTCCTCCTCCCGAGGAATTAAGGTATACGATTCTGAACTTTGAACAACATATTACGTATGTTGGCACATATATATGTTGGCTCTCGCAGTAGTTTCAGAAAGATAGAAAATCTGTGTGCAGATTTTTGCAATTAAGTTTGTGAGTTATTGCATCTGTGATGTCCTCCTGATATAGTGCATTGAGCAGATTGGAACTCCCATGATTATCTCCATAATATTCTCATTCCTTATCTGCTTCTGAAGCACATCCAAATCTTATAAATAAAGGGATTTTCCTTATCTCAAGTATCCCATAATATTCCTTAAATTCAATTCCATATTTAGAGGAATTTTTTATAAATCCAGTATGCTTCTAACACTGGCTAAAATAATATATTGCAGAATATAAAATCTTCCATAGATTAATGGCATCGCAATATTCTGTCATTCGTAAAAATGTTTTAGGCTCCAGCTTTCTGTATGTTCCAACAGCGAACATTTTTCTTTTCAAAAGTAGTTCACAATTTGCCTATTAATTAATTAATGAAAACCACATGACTTTACAATCTCTCTCTTTGGCATTTTGTTGACCTAATCATTTTGTAAATAAGAGCATAAGGAAAAACTTTCAATCTCACAACATAAGTATTCCTGAAATCCCCTTTATATTGAAACATATGCTCAATACTAAATCTGAATTCATAAGAATGCCATAAGAAAACCAGAAATCCCGAACATAAATAATTCAGATTACAACACCAAAAATTAATATCTAAAATATTCTCACTCAGGGGCCATGAATATGCCAAAGGCAACAAACGCACAAAAAGAAAAAAAACAATAAAATCTACTCCCCCTAAACTCAACACCTTATCTATGTTGGAACATAGTCAGTTCAGATGCTTCAATCCCCTTTAAGAGCAAGAACCTGTGTATCCATCTGAGCCTTCTCAGCTTCAATCTTTGCCTTTTCTGCTTCTAGAGCAGTAATCTGAATGGAAATAGCCCCTAAACTTGTATTGATAGCCAACAACTTGGCATTTGTTTGAGTACCAGTAGAAGTAGACCTCTCTGGATTCCAAGGTAGGTCATGCACTTGTCTCATCCCAAAAGTCTTCTTGTTGGGCTGAAGCAACTCTGTCTCTACAATCACATCCTTAGGCTTAGCCTTTACCCTTTCACTTCTAGCCAATGAAGAAATAAGGCATGGATAAACCAGTGCATGTTTGCCCTTGAGAGCAATAGCTTGTCTCATTGTGCCCTGTTGTATAAACAACCCCAGATTGACTGGTTTCTGTGTTCCAACACATTACAGCAGTTTGGCTATTTCTCTTGTGAGGGTAGTGGTGTTTGCTGAGGGAATCCAGCAATGCACAACTATCTTATACAAATAGAAGAATCTCGAAGACATATATAGATCTTGAGAGTATCCAGTAGCTGGCCGCTGAGTATTAATTCCTCCAATTATCCTAGACAGGATCTGGTCATCTGTGACCCCCAACTCCTCAGAAAATACTACCTCTAACTTTGGAGTTTTCAGCCATAATATCTTTTTAATCCTTGCAGCAGAGAAATTAATTATTTTGCCCCTTACAAACGCCCTATTACACCAGGGAGAATCATCCTCTAAGTTTCGAGCCATCATTATTGAGTAAACCTCACACACTATCTGCTTGTTGTACTCTAGATGCATAGTGGCAGCTTTTTTCATACAATCAACTCCAAAAATTAGAAAATCCACTCGGTCTACATGCAGCTAGATCTACTGGCCTCTCGGAAATTATTTTTCTCTTAGCAAATAGTTTTTCCCATCTCCTCACCGGTATCATCAAAATAAATATCAGAGAGAGCATCACTTACTGGAGGGGGAGGTATCACAAACTTCTTCTTTGGTAAGGCTAGGGTTTTCTTCTTGAATTTCTTGGCTGGTTGAGATGACTGAGTTGCAAGCTCCTTCCTCTTAGCTTTTCTTAATCTGGCCTGGATGAATTCATCCAAGATCTCATCACTTGAATAGGTCAGGTTTGGTCCCTGTGTTGGAACATGCTCAGACTGATCAATCTCTTCATCATCCTGCTCAGTATTTATTGTTGATGCACTCTATGTTCCAACATGCCCTGACTCCTCATACATCTTTGCATCTCCCCATGTCTGTCCTCCTTCTGAGTAGTCCACATCATCATAAGCACTTCCAGTATAGTCATCAAGCTGCTAACATTGTCTACCCATATCAGCATCAGTGAAACAAATCTGATTCATCAATTTTCATCTCTTCTGAAGCTTCTGACTCTGCTCTATAAGTTGGAACATACCCAACACTCTCATCATCCTCACTGTTAGTCGGTACAATAACAGGAGGTCTTTTGAGTTCTTCAATCCTCTTGGAAGCTTCAACATTATAAAATCCTAATGGCATTCGATCAGTTGATTTCATCACTTCTAACCCCCCCCCCCACCAGCAGAATCCTCCATCTCCTCAATTCTCACACTACTAGGGCCAGGAGCATGAGAACAAACACGGAACATATCCTTGCCATTGTATATGTCATACACACCTCACAACAACCTAGGATTATAATTTTGTACACCATTAAGATCCCATACATCCACTTCTAGTACTTCCCCTTTCAAGTTCTTCAACTTCGATAAATCTAGAGAAATTCTATTTGCTTGCACCAATTCAAAGAACTCATCTAAAGAGTTAAATTCCATACCATGTAATTTAAGGGGTGGGGCATCCGATCATGTTACCTTTTGGTAGGGATACTTGCCATTGTTTTGAACTGTATCCTTCTGCTCTTCGCAACCAAAAGTGACCTTAGGAAGGTAAGGGTTCTCATAATTTTTGAGTTCAACCATTGTTGCTAGTAAAGCTTGAGAAATTTTGGTAAGAAAGATCCTTGAATAAGGTGGTTTATGTGTTTTAACACAATTCAATCTCTCAAGAAAGATGATGAGAATAAAATCCCAAATATTTCGGCTATAATCTCTTACCAATGGCTTCCAAAATTCGAAAAATATCAAGAGGTAAGGGAATAGAGGTCGAAAAGAGACGGAAGGTGGAGAGATAGAATAAGAATTTGAACCTAAAAATTAACTCTCCTTTTTTTTCACCGTATTAATCGTGTACGACTTTTTCCCTTTCCAAGAGAATTCATGATTGTCTTTTCCCACTTTTCAACTCATGTCATAACACATTGAACTTCCAACATAACTCCACAACTTCTATTTTTGTTCACCTTTTCTTCTTTCTAATTTTTTTTTGTGTATTTCTAATTTTTTGTACAGAAAGTAAATAAACAAAAATTCTATAGCTAAATAAAAGCTTAAAGAAATACCTCAAATCTTACAAACACCTAGGTGTTGTCTGAGGAGCTCAAACGTGGCATGTCCAACGGCTTTGTGTAAATATTTGCAAATTGTTTAGATGTAGGAACATAGGCAATCATCACTTCCTTCCTTTTAACAAGATCTTGAATTAAATGGTGTGTGCTTTGTTCGAGAGTGCTGCACTAGATTTTTAGAAATATCAATAGCACTTGCGTTCTTGCATAAAATCTTCAGAGGCCTTTGACGAATTCCATAATCTTTTAGCATTTGTTTCATCCATAATAATTGTGCACAACATCTTCCAACAACCAAATATTCAGCTTCAACAGTTGACAATGAGATTGAATTTTGTTTCTTAATACACTAAGACACTAGATTCGCACCAATAAATAACCTTCCACCAGTGGTGCCTTTGCGATCATTTGCATTACCAGCTCAATCAGAGTCACTGTACACAATCATATCAGAGTCTTGATTTTTGGAATACAAGATACCTTACTCAGAAGTTCCACTAACATATCGAATAATCCTTTTGACTGTAGACAAATGAATTTCCTTTGGATCAGCCTGAAATCTTGCACATATTCCAATGCTGAGACATGTATCTGGTCTACTTGCTGTCAAATACAATAGACTCCCAATAATACCCCTGTACAGTTTCTGATCAACTCCGACTAATTTCTCGTCTTTCACTAATTTATCTGAAACCCCCATGGGTGTTTGAACTGCTCGAGAATTTCTTAATCCGAATCTCTTCACTAAATACAGGGTGTACTTACTTTGATTTATAAACAGGACATTCTTTTCTTGTTTGACTAGAAAATATGTGAGCTCTCCAATCATACTCATCTCAAATTTGGCTTGCATCAAGGTCACAAAACCCCTGTACCATAGATGGTGAAGTAGAGTCAAATACAATATCATCAACATAAATTTGAACAATCAAAATCTTTGACGATTTTTAAAGCACAAATAACATGTGATCTACTCCCCCTTGGCGATAAATAATCTTTCTAAAGAAGAAAGGTAGTTAGTCGCTCATACCATACCCTTGGCGCTTGTTTCAAACATACAATGCCTTCTTGAGTCGATACACATGATGAGGGTAATGAGGATCTTCAAATCCTTTAGGTTGTTCAACATATACTACTTCATTAACTACACCATTCAGAAAGACACTTTTGACATCCATCTGGTATAGAGTAAAATTCATAGTGTAGGCAATATCAAGTAAAATTTGAATTGATTCTAACCTGATAGCTGGTGCGAATGTCTCATAAAAATCAACTCCTTCAACCTGAGTATATCTTTGAGCAACCGGTCTTGCCTTATTTCGAGTGATTTGACCATGAGCATCATATTTGTTTTTGAAAATCCAGTTAGTGCCAATAACATTTACACCTTTATAGCGAGGAGTAAGATACCATACATCGTTGCGTGCAAACTGACCAAGTTCCACTTGCATTTCTGCAATCCAATATTCATCAAATAAGGCTTCCTTGTAGTATTTGAGTTCAATAAGAGAGATAAAATATTGTAATCCTGCAAGTTCTTTGTAATTTACCTGAGGGATTGATCGGTTCTCCTTATGCATGGTTCTGGTTGCACCTGTGTTGGAACATGCGGTAGTACAGTGGGGGAGGATGTTCCAACATACTCGACTTCTTTAGGTTCATCAGGATTGTCAGTTTGTTATGATATTCCAACATAGTCTGGCTCATCAGATTGACTGCTCTGTGTTGGAACATGATCTTCATTTTGTCCATCTTCTTCATCAACTGATACTTGTTGGTCGTCAGAATCGTCCACAATGACATTTATAGGCTCTATGAGAGCATTTGTTCAAAAACCGTGGGCTCAATAAGTTTGGTTGTTCAAAGAATAACCAAGAAAAAAATCCAACATCACTACGATTGTCAAAATTTTCCAATTGCTCCTATCTCGGAGAATATAACACTTGCTTCCAAAAATATGAAAGTATGATACATTTGGCTTCCTTCCCTCCCAAATCCCGTATGATCTTTTGCTTGTGAATGAGCGAAGATACACATGATTTATTGTATAACAAGCTGTATTAATGGCTTATACCCACCATTTTTTGTGAATCCCTTTCTCATCTGGCATAACTCGGGCCATCTCTCGAAGAGTCATGTTCTTCCTTTCCACAATGTCATTCTGTTGAGGAGTGATTGGAGCCGAGAATTCATATTGAATGCAAAGCTCATCGCAGAAGTTACTAAACTATGAATTTTTGAATTCCATGCCATGATCACTACGAATTATGATAATATTTCGTACTGGACTTCCCTTTTATGTCTGTATTTTTATCACCAAGCTTCTAAAAAACATCCAAAGTATCAAAATTTTCTTTTAGAAAGGCTACCCAAGTGTATCTAGAGAAATTATCAACACATACAAAGATATACTTCTTGCCATTCACATTGGGTGTATCGACTGGACCCATTAAATTCATATGTAGCAATTCTAGATTTCTTGAGGTAATTATATGTTGAACTGAAGAGTGGGGAGATCGAATTTGTTTACCTTGTTGACATGGTATGCACACAATTCCATTTTTGCTTGTAAGTGTATGCATACCTTGCACAACGTTTATATTTGCAATTTTCACCAGGGTTTTGTAGTTAATATGCCCTAGATTTCTATGCCAAAAGGTTCCTTCATCTTGTTTTGAACTCAAACACTTCACATCCTGTTATAGCAGATAACAATTGTCTGATGATCGAATACCTGAGTGAACTTTATCTTCACCATGTTTTACTATGCATTTGTCTTTTTGAAATTCTATTGTCATATTGTCATCACACAATTGACTGGTACTTAACAGATTTGTCTTCAGGTCTTCAACAAAAAAAATACTAGTGAATACTGGGAATCCTTCAACATCAAAGTAGCAAACCACTCGACTCTTCTTTCCATCGCCAAAAGTAACAAAACCATCATCATATGATTTGATGTTTGTCAGAAATTCTTGAGTTCCAGTTATGTGGTGAGAGCAACCACTATCAAAGTACCACGAGTCTCTAGAATGTGTGATAAGATATGTATGAGCAACAAGGGAAGTACTAGTGCGTTTAATAACCCATACCTTTCTGACCATCTGTGATCGCTGGACATCGTCTATGTTGGAACATACCGATAGTTGTCATCCAGTCATGATATCCCTGAGCAGTTTCAGGCATTGTTCCTATGTATGACCTTGATACATGCAGTAGTTACAGATGAGAGGTTTCCTCTGATGAGTCTTAATAAACTTTCTCTTTATCTCTTGAATCTTCGACTTGAGATTGACTGTGTTTCCTGGTGAGTTGTCATACCCGATCCCTTTTTTATCTCTAAAGCTCTTTCCCATGGTTAGAATATCATCAAGTTTTGCCCAACCAGTGTTTAACTTGGTAATAGCTGTTTCGACCATCTCAGCTCTCTTAGTTGTTGAGTGTAGATTTAACTCTAGCTCTTCAATCTCTCTTCTGAGTTCAGCAACTAAAGCTAGCAACTCGTTCTCCTTCTCAGCAAGTTGATTTTTCTCTTACTTCAGATTTGTTTGTATCAACAACTTTCAGTCACATGTCGTACATTTTTTCGTATGTAGTGCAAATATCTTCATCACTGACAACTTGTCCTTCGTCATTACTAGAGGTATTATCTGACCCTATGTTAGAACATACACCTACATTTTTATTTGACATGTTGGAACATACATCGTCATCTGATATATTTTGAATTTTTGCTCCAAATGCCACATGATTTCTTGTAAGTTCCTCTTCATTTTTTTCATCTTCTTCGTCTTCACTCCACGAGGTGACATATGATTTCCCTTGCTTCTTTCGGGTATTAGCACATCCAGCATGTATGTGATCATATCCTTCACATTCTCTAAATTGGATTCTTCCAGGTTGCTTTGCTTCACCACTTTGATTTCTAGGGAACTGCTAATTTACTTGTTCCATGCGTATTCCACGACTATTACCACCTTCTTGTGCCTGAGGTTTATTCCCATCAAACCTTTCTTGTGATTTCTTATTTACCACCTTCTTTAGCATTCTTGAGAATTGTTTTTTGTAATAAGAGCAAGTTCGTTGATTCCATCATCACTATCAGATTCATGGATAACCTTTGATGATGAGGTTTTGAAGGCCAACTCCCTCTGGACTTTCTTCACAGGCTGTTGTATGGCCATCTCGTAGGTCTGTAGAGATCCCATTAGTTCATCTAAGGTCATAGTGGCTACATCTCTTGCTTCTTCTATTGCTGCAAATTTCATAGCAAACCTTTTAGGGAGTGATCTCAAGGTCTTTTTCACCAATTTTACTTCCTTGTAAACTTTCCCAACTGATATGCCACATTGGAGATGTCTCTGAGTTTTCTGTTAAAGACAACAATAGTATCATCCTCCTCCATCTTCAGTTCCTCAAAATTTGTAGCCAACATCTGTAGTTTGGATTCACGTACACGACTTGTTCCTCTATGAACAGTTTGCAAGATATCTTAAGCTTTCTTTGCCTGATAACATGTTGAGATGAGTTTGAACTGATTTTCATCCACCGCTGTGAAGATAGCATTCAATGCCTTTGAATTTGCCCATGAAGCCTTCAGTTCATCTGGAGACCAAGTAGACTTCTCTTTGAGTTTCTGCTTCTTCGTACTTGATTCTCCTTCTTTCTCCTTTGAGATAGTTTCAGCATATTCAGTGGGATGATTCCATTCAATTTCAAAAAAATGCCATGCTAGTTCATCCAGTGAGTTGATGAAGACTCTCACGCGTGCCTTCTAGTAATTATAATTGGTTCCTTCCAGCAGTGGTGGCCGAGACACCAAAGCTCCTTCTTTGGTCGCCATGGTAAAACCGAATCACACTTTCCTTGACACAACCAAGGCAAGAGTAAGTGACTCAGCTGTGATACCAAATAAAATTTGGTTTTAACGAATTATCTTAATTATTACTATTATGTTCCAACATAATCTATCTAACCAAGTATGCAATAAAGTATAACATAGATACACGGGACTTGATTACGCAGTTCGGTGAAAACCACCTACATCTGCGGGGTCTGACCCAATTCAAAATGAATACACTAATTAAAAAGATACATTACAAAGTACACGTTACAATTATACTTATCTATCTAATTATGACATGTGAAATCTGCAAGCTCCCCTTGCTACCGATCCGCCTTGATCAGACTCCATCTGACCTCGAAACACATCGATGCTGGATATCCTCCTCCCGAGTAATTAAGGTATACGATTCTAAACTTTGAACAACAGGTTACGCATGTTGGAACATATATATGCTGGCTCTCACAGTACTTTCAGAAAGATAGAAAATCTGTGTGCAGATTTTCGCAATTAAGTTCGTGAATTATTGCAATCGTGATGTCCTCCTAATATAGTCCATTGAGCAGATAGGAACTCTCATGATTATCTCCATAATATTCCTATTCCCTATCTGCTTCTAAGCACATCCAAATCCCATAAATAAAATATTTTTTCTTATCTCAAGTATCCTATAATATTCCATAAATCCAATTTCATATTTATAGAGATTTTCCATAAACTCACTATGATTCTAACACTGTCTAAAATAATATATTGTAGAATATACAATCTTCCATAAATCAATAGCATCACAATATTCTGTCATTCGTAAAAATATTTTAGACTCCAGTTTTTCGTATATTCCAACATGAAATATTTCTCCTTTCCAAGGTAATTCACAAATTACAAATTAATTAATCAATGAAAACCATTTACCGGAACCATGAAAGTTAGGTTGATATCCAAGTTGTGCATGTTATACAGAAATTAACCATGTTAGGTTGATATCCAAGTTGTGCATGTTATGCAGAAATTAACCATGTGGTCCGGTTCTTGTCCTTCTGCCCGCTCACGTAACTAATCACATGAAATTGTTGAACCCCTCGAATATGTGTTCTCGTAGCCACAAGTAAAATATATACATCTCGGTTCATACTAAAGATCACGAATCTCTACACTAATTTATTAAGAATCAAATGATGCAATTAATAAAACGTAGCTATCCAAGTTTTAATTTGGATGTCCTATTTTATATTCTGAATCAATTATAAAGATTCTAGGATTCGGATTCGGATTCGGATTCATGGTTATAACAAATTTATAAGGGATATAAATGTATTAGTAGAAAATAAGGGTAATAATGTGTGTTTGTATTCATGAATTTAGGATACATGATATAGTAGTACATGATACCTATACAAGCTAGGAAAAGGTAATAGAATACAATTACATCTACAGTTATGATAAGTATACAATTCTAATTCTAATTCCTTAACACTCCTCCTCAAGTTGGAGCATGGGGATCTGAAATGCCCAACTTGCCAAAGTAAAGAATGAAACTGGTTACGTCCGAGAGCTTTAGTAAACAAATCCGCAGGCTGGTCTGTAGTACGAATATGTTGAGTAATTAGTGTACCAGATTGAACAAGATCCCGGACAAAATGACAATCAACTTCATTGTGCTTGGTGCGTTCATGAAAAATTGGATTTTCCGCTATGTGAAGAGCGTATTGACTGTCACAAAACAATTGCATAGGAGAGGAGTGTGAAACCCCCAAGTCCTTCAGTAAATACTTAAGCCATAACAACTCACAGTAGGTAACTGCCATAGCACGATACTCCGCTTCAGCAGAAGACCGAGAAACAGTAGGTTGCTTTTTGGTTTTCCAGGAAACCGGAGGATCATCGACCATACAAAGTAACCAGATAGAGAGCGCCTAGTAATCGGGCATGCACCCCAATCCAAATCACAATAAGCAGTCACTTGTAAAGAACTACGTGAAGAGAGAAATAAACCTTGACCAGGATGACTCTTCAGGTAATGCAACACACGAACCGCAGCTTGCTAGTGAGGAACACAAGGAAACTTCATGAATTACGCAAGAGTATGAACCGAATAACAAAGTTTAGGACAAGTGATAGTCAAGTATATCAGACGCCCAACCAAGCGTCGATATTGCTCCGGGTCATGGTAGGCTGGACCTTCAACACGTGCCAAATCATGTTGTTACTCCATCAGAAAATCAATTGGTTTAGAAGCAGATAAGCATGTATCATATAGGATGTCCAAAGCATATTTCCTTTGCGAGAGAAACATCCCCTCCGGTCTTCTAGCAATCTCTATGCCCAAAAAATACTTAAGCAAACCAAGGTCCTTCATGTGGAAACAAGAACCCAAGTATTTCTTGAACTCAGAGATGAGCGAAGAAGAACTACCAGCAATAACCAAATCATCTACATAAACCAGAACATGTAAAGAAACCGATCCATGGGAATAGAAAAATAAAGAGTAATCGGCCTTACTCTGAACAAAACCAAATGCCCGTAAAGCCTGAGACAGTTTAGCAAACCAATTTCTAGGAGCCTGACGAAGACCATAAAGAGATTTCTGAAGATGACAAACTTGACCAGGCGGAACAGCGTAGCCGGGCAGAGGACACATAAACACTTCTTCATGCAAATCACCATGTAGGAAGGCATTATGAACATCCATATGATGCAGTTCCCAACCACTATTATCTGCAACAGACAGAAATAATCGAACAGAACTCATCTTTACAACCGGAGCAAAAGTCTCAGTGTAATCAATTCCTTCAACTTGGCGATTACCAAGAACCACGAGGCGCACCTTATGGCGTTCAATAGTACCATCTGAACGAAACTTGGTCTGGTATACCCATTTGCACCCAATTGCCTTCTCATGCGCAGGTAAAGGAGACAAAGTCCATGTCTGATTTCGCTCCAGTGCAGTAATTTCTTCAGCCATAGCATCCCGCCAATGAGAATGACGGGAAGCCTAGGAATATGTAGTGGGATCTGCACTAGATGTTACAGCACCCAAAAATCTAGAATGCATACTAGAAAAATTATCACAATTTACATAATCAGTAAGAGGATAGAGAACACCTGAGGAAAGTGACGACGCATGAGGGAACGTAGTCGAAGAGGGGGGTCTTCAGTAGTAAGAGCACAAACATGATCAGCAAACACTCTGTCTTGCAGGTGATAACTCAGTAGCGGAACTATCTGGTACCAGAGAAGCTGGTAAAGTAGAGACCAAGGATGTAGCATCGACGGCAACTGGTGGAGAAGAACCGGCAGTGAACGGCGAAGGTAGGCCGGTGGCGGCCGGCGTTGAACGACATTGAGACGTCGGCGACTGCCGGTGTTGACTGGCCGGCATTGACCGACAGTGATTGGCCGGCAGTACCGGTGAGACAGCAGGCGGCAGCTGCTGCAGCGGCGGACGGCGGAAGGCTAACGGCGACCGGCGGCGGTGGATCGGCAGCAGAAGGTGGAACCAAAATTCCGTGCGGCTCCGACGAGAAGGAGGAGGAATCCGACGGTGGTGTGGTGGCACCGCCAGGTTCATCAAATACAGCAGATGTCAGAGTTGAAGAGTACGGGAGCTGGTCTTTAAAGAAATCAGCATCCCGACTGTTAAAGATCACTCGGGACTCCAAGTCAAAAATGCGATAGTCTTTCTTTTTGGCAGGGTAACCAAGGAACAAACATCGCCGACTTTGTGGTGCAAACTTGTCACGATATCAGGGAACATGAGTAGCAAAACACAAGCATCCAAAAACCCATAAGGATGAATAATTTGGAGCTTGCCCATAAAGCAACTCAAAGGGAGTACGACCGTTGAGATGCTGAGTCGGTGTTTGGTTGATCAGGTAGGCAGCAGAAAGAACACATTCTCCCCAAAATTCAATAGGAAGACTGACTTGGAACCGTAAAACATGTGCCACATTGAGTAAATGACGATGCTTTCTTTCAGCTCGACCATTCTGCTTTGGAGTATCAACCATAGATGTCTCAAAAATGATACCAGATGCAGTAAAGTGAGATCGTAGAGGCAAAAATTCAGTGTCGTTATCAGCCCAAACTCATTGAATGGTTCTGCCCCACTGGTTCTTCACTAAGGCACTAAATTCTAAAAATATAGAAGCTACTTCAGATTTAGCTACTAACAAATAAACCCAAACAGCTCGGGAATAATCATCTACTATAGTCAAAAAATAAAATGCACCACTAGAATATGGTGTTCTATAAGGTCCCCAAACATCACAATGAATTAATTGAAACAATACAGTAGCATTTGTAGAACTTAATTGAAAACTATGTCTAGTCTGTTTTGCTCTATAACATATAGAGCATGGTACAAAATGTTTATTAATGCCAGAAGAAATAGAAGACAACACCGTGGAAGATGGATGACCAAAACATTGATGCCATAAATCGGAAGAAGATACTGAAGTAACTATAGGAAGAGACTGCAGGACAGGACGGTGAACACGAGCATCCAGCAGACGAAGCAAAAACACCCCCCCTTTTTGTTCACCCACGCCAATCACTCTCCTCGTACTGATTGTCTGTAAAATGCAATAATTTTCAGTAAACAAAGCTAGACAGTTCATGGTAGACAACAATTTGGAGCATGACAGTAAGTTGCATCGCAATGTAGGTATATATAAAACATGCAGCAGAATAAAGCCACCAAAGCAAATAGATCCATATTGCGAAGTTGATACCGAGCCATCAGGCAAAAAAACATTCACATAATCAATAGTAGTAGTAAGATCAGTAAGAGAACCTTTGTCATCAGTCATGTGATATGAGGTTCCCGAATCAAGTATCCATGGTAAAGTAGGCTTACCAGGCTCATCGCCAGTAAGAGAATTAAACTGATTAAACAAGTTCAGGGTAGAGCTCCATTGGTCATCAGAAATAGCAGGGCCAAACTCGGAACGGGCAGGGCCACTACTGGAAGAGGAAGCCGCTGCCGCCACCAGACTTGGCGGCGATGTGCCAGCTCCGGCAAACGGCGGCGGGAGTGGGAGATCGGTGGCACCTCCTAAACCGACGGCGGTGCCTGATGGCCGGGAAAGTGGCGTCGATTTCTTGGTTTTCTTGAACTTTCAGCATGGTTGGTATGAATTGTAAACCTAGACCATCGCCAGATCCAATAAAGTAAGGATCAGTCGACATACGACCAATCGGTAAAGTAGTTCAAGGGCCAGATTGCAACTGTAGCTGCTGAAGTAAAGCTGTAATCACGTCATAACCACTCATATCCTGAAGCTTCGAACCCTCAAAAGCATCAAAACTAGTCTGTTTTTGAGGACCAGACATGTTGTAAAATCAGGGACAGATCAGGAGCAGGCACAATAACCAGCATCAGATCGGATCAACATGACACACCAGCGCAAAACAAGCGGCGGCGCGTGAAGGCAGACGGCGATGGGCGGATGTCGGACGACGGCAGACGCGAGGCAGCGACGGACAGCGCGTGGCGTCGAGAGCGGCGGCGCGTGGCGGGGAGACGGCGGCAAATTGGAAAGATTTATTGCAGCGAAAAAATTTCTATTTAAGGTTTCAGAATTTTAGGCTCTGATACCATGTAGAAAATAAGGGTAATAATTTATGTTTGTATTCATGAATTCAGGATACATTATATAGTAGTACAGTATACCTATACAAGGTAGGAAAAGGTAATAGAATACAATTACATCTACAATTATGATAAGAATGCAATTCTAATTCTAATTCCAATTCCTTGACATTATTTTATCATAACTTAGCATGAGATGAGACATTAAGCAGGTTTTAAAAGTTATTGAAAGTGCTCTACATCAGTCATCTAATCGTCTTTAAATAGTTATATTTTAATTTTGCACCTCATAATAAGATTAAATAAGACAATCTCGCACAATTATCTGCAGCAGTAAAATTAGCTTTAGAGAATGTAAATTGGTTAAACCGAGCTGAGGGCCAGTAGCCATCAAGGAATGCGTCACTGGTTACTTTATGCGTGCGGTTGTTGGCACTTGGCAGTCTTCGTGGAATAATTTTTGGAAATGACATATTTGGTACTCATTTTTTAGTAAAATTACATGTTTTGTCCATATTCTGCAAATTGTTTCTAAACTATTTTCACACTATAACAAAATGAATACAATTTATTAGCCAGTTTAGGTGAGTTAAAGTTGAGTAAAACTTTCTAGTGGTAATAGTGTCGTCATTGGGAAGTAGAGAACATGTAAAGTAAGGACGATAGAAGAGACATTGAAGAGATAGTGAATATGGTTGGGTTGGTGGTATTTAAAACATGAAGGATGAGACAGTGGAGAAAAAATGGAAGAAAATAAAGTTTTAATAAAATAATTTAACCATAGAAGATGTTAAATTATATATATTTTTAATAATCAGTAACTGTTGAAGGGTCATTTAAGTTAATAAAAATATATTATATCTGATACAGGAATAAATTAAAAATATTTTATAATAATCTAAGAACATTTTAAAAATATAATGTAAAAAGAGGAACGAAATATGTTATTTAGTCTAAAGTGAACATGAACTGTATTTTCTCTTTTTGGAACCCAGTCTCAACACTAAACTAAAGTCCCGAGCTTTGTTAGCTTCCGATTTCAAACTATACATACATACATACTGTTTACCCTTTTGGTTAAATTTTGTACTATAAGTTATTATAAGTACTTTTACTTGTTTGAAAATGACTAATTAGTAGATTGTTCATGAAAAAAAAATTATGTAGGAGACTTGTCGAAAGAAAATTTGACAAGTATTAATAAAAAATTACAATTAAATTCTTCCTTAATTTTCGGCCTTAATAGTAGCTTGAATCTGGCACTTTCAAATTTTTATTTGAGCCATACCTCTCCACATACAAATCCCCACATAAAAAAATTGTTGTTTATTTTTTTAAAATTTGAAGGCACTTTTAAGGGGGAAAATTGGTTTTCACCTACTCACTTTGTCCCATGTGAAGTTGCACTCTTATTTTTTGAACATTATTTTCTATCAAAATTTAAACACATATTTGAATAGATACATGAACAATAATATTGTCGAATATGATATTGTTCAATTCGGTGTAATAAGTAGTTTCTAAATATCACTTTTTTATTTATCGTTATTATACATAGATGAACATATTAACAATCAAACACCTCTTGAACATTGTATAAAAAGTAAAAGTGCAACTCTAGATGGGACAGAGGGAGTACTTAATAAATAAATAAATTTTATTTATAAATATGCCCAAACACACTTCCACGGATCCAACCATATGTGATATGAAATTATACTGTCCAATATATTTGATCTGATATCTTTTCATGTATACGATAGTTTGACCAATTGTTTCTCTTTAGTACATTACTTTGAAATTAAACAAACTCAACATTCTCCGTGTAGTTAAATTGTGTTTCAAGATGGTACGCGTCATCTCAAATTTTGTTACTATAAAATATATAGTATTTTTAGTTCTATTTCATATTACACACTTTAACTTTCACCGTTGACTCAAAAAATATTTGATTTTTAATATATTTTGTTAAAAATAGTTAAAAGTTGTGTAAAGTTAATATTTTGAAAATATATATTAAGATAAACCTATTAAGGTATCATTCAATAATATTTATATTTATATGGTAATTCAATTTTATTGTCAAAAGTTAAGACGCTTTAAGTAAATAAGAGCGCTGCGAACCATATGAGTGACGGCAACAGCTTATTTATCACTCGTTTTTCCCCTTCTTTATATGATCTTCATCAAAGATTGGTTGACGCAATAACTCATTGGTCTTGGAGTAGTAAGATATATGGTTGTTGGCAGTTGGATTGGATTTTGTCTTCTTGCAAAGTAACAAAGTTCTTTGGCAACAGCGCGAACTCCACCTTCTCAATTTCGTTTTTGTTTTCTTAGTTGTAGACCAAAACTCCTCTGCTTCAGTTATGATGTCATTATAAGGCAACGCGATTTGCATTGATCACATATAATCCTTTTCATGAATCACAATTAGAGCGAAAAAGATATACAATGAGCCAAAACTTAATGCTTGTGCCATTTTTTTAAAATTTAAGTCCACTTTAATATTTTCCTAAGTGAAAAATGTCCAATAACTTTTGACAGTAAAGATTTTAGCAGAGATATTCAAACATTGAACAACAGAACATTTGATCTAACAAATGTCACTAAAGGAGGAGGTAAATAATTTCCACTCTCGATTTCATTGTCAAATACGAGGCTATCCTCTGGGGACCTGCAAAGAAAGATCGAATGGTAGTAACAATGAACTTACGCGTTGTAGAGCACTCTTTTTCGCCTCTAATCATTTTGATTAAGCTAAGTAAGTCACCCATCAAGCCAACATCTACCTCATTTACTGTCGAGGCTATGCTAATGCTTCTCCAAATTGAGGATCATTGACTCCCGTATTTCAGGTGGAAGCAACTCGCAGAGTCATTTCATCCGCAACTGATAAAATGACATTAATCAATTCAATTTGAGCCATTTCAATTCAGTTCAGATCAGTAGCTGTTAGCACTAATAAATTATGCTGGGTAGAAAGAACATCATCCTCACTTCATAAAGAAAATGAAACACGGAATAGTAGTATATGTACAACCTACAAGTGACAACACTACAAATCTACATTATCACTCAAGGATATTACAGTATATTCCACACCTCGAGTAACATGCAGCCCCAAGTACAAGTCCAAACTAAACAGTAATTGCTACATTCAGAGTCCAAAGCCATGTGCCATCCTTTTCTTCCTTTTCCCTTTTTCAAATTTGTTTCTTGTAGGCAACAATAAGTCGATAACCCCTCTTTTTTTCTGCCAAAAATAAAAATAAAAATAAAAACGGAAGGCTAACTGAAAATTATGAACAAAGTCTGCGGTCAACACGCCAATTAACTGACTCCAGGAATTAGAAGAATTAATTAGCCGATCAATACGACGAATACGCCGTCCGGTGAATCATACGGCGATCCCGCAGAATTCCGTTGTACAGCGCCGCCCTGTTCGCCGGCATTCCCCTGGTTTTGCTGCCGGAATCAATGGTGCTTCCGCTATCCCTACCGTTACCGTTACCGTTACTCTCTACCGTTCCTCTGTGGTAGTTCCTCCGGTACTCATCTCCGTTGCCGGTGGGGTCCACCACGTCGGCAGCAAAGTGCACTCTCTTCTTCTTTTTCTCTTTCTTCTTCAGACCTGCAATTAACTACTCAACCGTCATATTTCCATATTGTGTGATGAAAAACGGTTAGATTTCCGGCGATCACGATTCACGCGTACCTGAGGGTTGCGGCGGGGCTGCGGCGGCGGCGGAGTTGTTGACGATGAGGGAGAACTGGTGGAGAGTGGACTTCTGGAGGCGGAAGGCGAGGAGGATGACGGTGCCGGAGACGGCCATGGCGGTGGCGAGGACCATGCCTTGGGAGGTCAAGATGGAGGACATGGCGAGTTTTTCAACCTCTTGGAGAAATGAAATGGTGGGAATCATGAAAGCGAAACGGGGCGAAAGTGCCGAGAAGAAGAAGAAGGTGTGAAATGGTAAAAAATGTGTGTGCCTTTACTTATAATTTAGGAATGGGGATGTGAATGTGGGGCGGATTAATTGGGTTTTAATTAAATAATTGGCGTTAGTTTGGTTGGCAATGGTATGGCCAAGTTTGAAGATGTCATCATACATGGCAGGTTTTATATTTTTTTCTTTAATGTTTAAAAACAAGAATGGAGAAAGGATGGAAAGGAGGCAATTGGGTAATTTTTAAATGAAGAATTGGGGATGGTTGGTTTAATACCGTGGAGAAATATTTTCTTCCAATTTTAATATTGATATACTCACCATATTCCATAATTGACTTCCCATTTACTTTAACCTCAATCCATTTTTACAACCTCATATGACGATTCAAAAAATAAGATTTGCATGAGTGATGTCATAAATATTATCGTTGGTATATGGAAAGACAGAGTTTAATTAAAATAATAAAAGGTAAAATGTCTTAGTTGCAATATTAAAAATTAATTATGCAACATGTATTAGTTATAAAATTTATAATCCGATTCATGCAATCCAAAACTTTTATCTTCATTCCTTCTATTCTGCACTTTAAACCTTGGTCTTTCCATGACTTACAAAAATACCGTCTTTCAGGAGACAGACTTTAAATGATATTAAATAGTAGCAAATAATGATAAATGTAGGAATTTAATGGGATAAATTTAATAGATTGAATGACTGTATATGAAAATAAGAAATAAGAAAGTATTTATGGAAAGAACTAAAATGGAAAGTAAGAAGTTATTCATGAAACCGATGAAGTGCTTACTTTTGCAACAAAATTTTTAATAAATGAAATAAGTGGATGAAATTAAGTTTTAAAAATAAAATAAAATCGAGCATAAGACATTTATCATGGAAAAAAATCAATATATAAAAAAAATACCTTTGTTTTGTTGTGACACCATAATTTTAAGTGTTTAAATTTAAGTAAATAAAATGAGTGGATAGAATTAAACTTTTAAAAAGAAAAAATAAAATAAATGAGTAAAATTGAAAAAAAATATTACCAAGTGCATTAAATCCACGAAAACACGCCGACGAAACAAAGGGATTTATATGGGTACAGAGAAAGCGGAGGAAATAAGAAACCAATGAAGGGGCGTGTGGATTCGTGGGTAAGCATCTGGAAACGTTGATTTTGAGGATAGATAGGACACGGGATAGTATTGCATCACATAAAGAAGATTTATCCATTTTTACGGCTAGAAAATGATTTATCACATCATAATGCAATTTCTAGACATCTAAATAGGAATGGTATAACAATACAAGTTTCTACATAAACTCATTTCACAAAGCAACTGAAAGTTTTGAAGTACAAATAAAAGATGTTTAGCAATAGCATTCATTTGGTGAAACAGTTTTTGATTTGGTTTGGTCTGTGTGGGGTGTTTAATTGGGTCGTGGTGGGTGGACGGTGTGAGTTGCGTGGGTTTGCTGTGGATCCTAACCATGTACGTGTAGGCTTGCTTAGGAGTTGCGGGAGAATTCCAAATTTGGACAAGTTTCGAAAGATCTAATACTTATGGCTCTAAATGTTCCTGTTAGGTGTGGATCCACCTTGCCAACGCAAACTCATTCTTTCTAAATTTGTATTTTGATACTAGAAAAAACATTTCAACTTCATGCAAGAAACTATTTACTAGCCCAATAAATTGGTTCTAGTTCGAGGTCTTGTATTTTGATTATTGTAGAGTTTGTTTATATATTCTTTAATGATATTGTTATTAAATCGGTATAGACGTGATAACCAGATGGTTTACAATTGGTCACAACAGAAAGTCAAAGTATCTTATTAGTCTGTAATGCGTGTCCATAACTTCTTATCCTTATGTATATACCTTAAAAATGATTGTCAAATGAGTATGGATGTTCTAGCCAGCTGGTCACATCAGAAAGTTAAAGTATCTTTTTAGTCTGTAATATATGTCCATAACTTCTTATCGTTATGCATATGCTTTAAAAATGATTGTCAAATGAGTATGGATGTTCTAGCCAGCTGGTCACAACAGAAAGTTAAAGTATCTTATTAGTCTGTAATGTATGTCCATCACTTCTTATCCTTATGTATATACTTTAAAAATGATTGTCAAATGAGTATGGATGTTCTAGCCAGCTGGTCACGACAGAAAAGTTTCTTATTAATCTGTAATGTATGTCCATAACTTCTTATTATTATGTATATACTTAAAAAATGATTGTCAAATGAGTATGGATGTTCTAGTCAGCTGGTCATAACAGAAAGTTAAAGTATCTTATTAGTCTGAAATGTAGGACCATAACTTCTTATCCTTATGTATATACTTTAAAAATGATTGTCAAATGAGTATGGATGTTCTAGCCAGCTGGTCACGACAGAAAAGTTTCTTATTAGTCTGTAATGTATGTCCATAACTTCTTATTATTATGTATATACTTAAAAAATGATTGTCAAATGAGTATGGATGTTCTAGTCAGCTGGTCATAACAGAAAGTTAAAGTATCTTATTAGTCTGAAATGTAGGACCATAACTTCTTATCCTTATGTATATACTTTAAAAATGATTGTCAAATGAATATGAATGTTCTAACCAACTGGTCACAACAGAAAGTTAAAGTTTCTTATTAGTCTGTAATGTATGTCCATAACTTCTCATCCTTATGTATATACTTTAAAAATGATTGTCAAATGAGTATGGATGTTCTAGGCAGTTGATTTGCAGCTGGCAGCTAGCAATAACATAAAGTTAAGTATTTCGCTAGTCAGAAATTTCTTATCCTTATGTATATACTTTAAATTGAGTGTTGTTAATTAAATGACGATGAATATTTTAACTAGCTGGTTTGCAGTTAACCAGGTCAGAAAATATCTGTAATAAATGAAAGTTAAAATATCTTGTTAGTCTGTAATAAATGAAAGTTAAAATATCTTGTTAGTATGTACTATATGCTCATAATTTATTCTCATATATATATATATATATATATATATATATATATATAATACTCCCTCTGTTTCATTAAAAGTGGCACAATTGTCTTATTGGGACATTTTTTTATAATGTCACACTTTCCATTTTTTGCAAGATTCCTAAAATCCATCCATTCATTCTACATTTTACTTTCTACACTCAATTTTAACCTCTCATTTTCTTCACATTAATCCAAGAGTTTAAATCTAGTGTGCCACTCTTAGTGAATCACAGTGGGTATTAAAGTTGGGTGTTGCTATATGAGTATGAATATCCTAACCGCGTGGTATGCAGCTTGATCATAAGTTCAAGTATCTAGTTAGTCTGTAAAGCTTGTTTATAACTTTTTTTTCTCCTTATACATGTATCAAGTCTGGATATTCTAACCATCTGATTTGCAACTGGCTCCAACACAAAATTAAAGTATCCAGCTAGTCTGTAATACATGTTCATTATTTTTTGGATAAGTGTCAATATAATCCTATTTAATTGAGTAAGTGTCAATCTAACCCTATAATAATTTTTGGTGCAAATATAATCCTAACTAGTTAATGAAAGTGCCAATATAACCCTCAAATCTCATTTTCGATATTGACCTCAATTTTTCGGCATTGACTCTATGTAAATTGACCAAAATACCCTTTGAGCTAACTATGAAATTAGGTGGACAATTTCACCCTCATAGTTCACCGGACCACCGCCGAATCGCCACCGGACCACCGCTAGACCACCGCCGGAACATGTAGGGTTCTATCGGCACATTATGAAATCTTATTGGGTTATATCAGCACATTCCTAATGTTTGTAGGGTTATATCAGCATATTCTTAAAACTTATAGGATTATATCAGCACATATTATAAATATTAAGTGTGTGGTACTCGACTGGCCTTAACGGGCGACCACATCATCATATACACCATTATAACATTATAACAATATCTTATACAACACAAAATTTGACATCATGACACCATCATTAGTATTAAACACCATTATTACATATCATAGCCTCATTTCAAAACTTATCAACATTAAAAATCCTAGGTCGAAGAACACAGCAAAATAACAATCATACACAACACCAAAGGTTATCCAATCATCAATCCGGACTAAACACAACAAAATAAATAAAACATCATTAAAATCCATGTATTCTATAGTATGTGTTGATATGACCCTACATTTTTTACTAATGTGCTGATATAACTCTATAAATTTTAGGATTGTGCTGATTTAACCCTACCAGTTTTCATAATGTGTTGATATAACCCTACCTAATCCGGCGGCGGAGTATTGATGAGTATAAGGGTAATAACGTCATTTCCTATTTTTTGTATTTTAATTTTTTCAGAAGGGCAAACATGTAATTTTATAAAATTCAGGCTAAAAGTTTTCGGAGAGGGTTATATTGGCATTTTCACTAACTAGATAGGGTTATAATGACACTTTCGAATATTGAAAGGTTATATTGACACTTATGTCAACTAGGTAGGATTATAAAAGCAAATTTTTTTCTCCTTATACATATACTTTAATGTTGGGTGTTGTTAAATGAGTTCGGATATTCTAACCAGCCGATTTACAGCTGGCTACAACAGAAAATATACTTTAATGTTAGGTGTTGTTAAATGAGTTCGGATATTCTAACCAGCCGATTTACAGCTGGCTAGAACAGAAAATTAAACTATCTTGTTAGTTTGTGATGCATGATCATAAATTTTCTCATTATACACTGTAAAATTGAGCCTGAACAGGTAATTTGCAACTGGCCACAACAGGTAATTAAAGCATCTTGCTATTCTGTAATGTACGTTAAAATTTTCTTCTCCTTGCATATCCTGGTCGGAGGAGAAATTACCAAACGTTTAGCATTCCCGCACGCTTGGCGCCAATGGGTTTTTTTGAGACAAAAAATAAAAAAAAAGACTATGCCTTCGGATAGCTTCCCATTTATTATGGCTTGGTCCCTTTATGGCAGATATTGGTCCCGAAAACCTAAGGGTTCCTCCGCAAGGTTCGTCCACGGAGGGTGAGTCAGGGCCTAAGATCAGGCCGAAAGGCGTAGTCGATGGACAACAGGTGAATATTCCTGTACTACCTTTTGTTGGTCCCAAGGGACGGAGGAGGCTAGGTTAGCCGAAAGATGGTTATCGGTTATATATACTTTAAAATTGGGCGTTGTTAAATGAATATGGGTTTGCAGTTGTACACAACATAAAGTTAAATTGTCTTAGTAATCTATAATTCAGGTTCGTATTTTCTTTCGATATATTAATTTTCAATACTATACATTATTTTTTTATCACTTGGAAGACTTACTCTTCTATATATAAGTTATGTGAAAACTTAATTCATTTTATGCTAGGCATCATATATATGAATGAAATTTAAAATTTTCGACCAAACAACAAAAACGAAAGCATGGATATTAAACTAAAATAAGCGTGCTATATATATATATAAATAAATAAATAAATAAATAAATATATTATACTGGATGAAGGTATCAAACTAAATTTGGTTGAACTAAACTTAATTATATTGAATTAAAATTATTTTACTTAATTAAATTTGAATCTATCAAATTAAATTAAAAATACAAAAATAAACTTAAATTTATTGAATTAAATTGAAGTATTTGAAATTAATCGGAACTCAACATGTCTTGTAGGTGAGGTAGGAGTAGGAGTACAAAGAATTAAACGCGTAGTTGACCAAATTCTGATTTATTTGTAAATATAATCTCGAGTTTTATGAAAGTGTTCTCCTTCCCTCATTGGTTTTCCTCCTCTCTTTCCGTCACTACCAATTCATTTATCTTGTGTTTCTTCACCGATGAATTCAAGCACCCCCAACAAAACACCAAAAACATACAATCGTGCACCACCACTTGGAGTTTTTATTTACTCCGCGTTATGTAGAAAGAAGCTTACTTGAAGCATTGTCAGATGGACTTTGTAGTTGAGTAAATAAATTCTAAAACGTATTCTTTTGATTGTTAAACAGAGCGGAGCTGAGGGCTGACCAGTCTAAACCGACTGGGCGGCGACTGCTTGATAAAAAATTGGAGGTGTCAGGGTGGTGGGTCCGGTGAGCGAGATGTCGAGGGCTCTGGTCAGGCCTGATGTAGGTGCGATCGGTGGTGCCGTTGGTCTGGCTGCTCCAGTTCTCATCTCGGTGAACCATTCTTGGTAACATATGATCTTAAAACAACTGGTTTTGTTGTGACCCTTGAGATGATAATGAGAACAAATGATATTCTTACGATCCTAGTGAGGAACCTGAGGCGGGTGGGCGACGAGCAGCATACGCCATGGAGTCAGATGAAGCTTCACATGTCTAAACTATAGAGTTGTGAGTCTCCTCCTGAATCCCAAGAGCATAAATGCGACTTAGTGGTGGCAGAGATTCTTAGCCATGTCGTTGGATCGTAGGGTATTGTAGCCATCATCCAAACCAAGAAGATAGCGATAGATAATCTCATTCTCACAATCAGTGACAACTTTTGAAGCAACATATCAGTGGCACAATAGTTTGCATGGTTCAGAGGAACAAACAAACGGAGGTACATGAGAGTTTAACTCATTGTACAACTTCTTGAGTTTACCATAGTAGATGGTGATGGACTGTTCATTCGGATGGAAATTGATGATATCGCCACACATCTGCGTAATTTTTGGTCCATTACCAAGCGAGAATCTTCCAGCAAGATCATCCCACAATTGTTTAGCAATGTCAAAGTAATTAGCTGAGGATGACACAAACAAATAAATAGTCCGAATGATTCAACAAACAAGCATAGCATCAACTCCATGCCACTTTTCATAATGAGGATTGTCAATCGGGAGTCGGGCAATGGTTCCATCAACGAAACCAAGTTTCTTCTTAGCAAGCAATGCACTACAGACGACAGTGGTCCATTCTCTATATTTTTCTCCATTAAGGACCACATAACTGATCACAAGTCCAAGCTGATCGGAGGGGTGGAGATAGTACGGATAGCTGATCAAGCGTCTTATTGGCGTTGGCTGCAAGCTACTAGCGTGAACCTGTAGCTCACTAAGGAGAGTGGAAATTGAATCACGGGTGGTGGCATCACAGGACGATTTGGCCTTAACTTTGGAGGTGATGCAAGCAGTTTCGTCAGCATCACTGGCGTCAGATTCAGGAGTCAACATCAAAGCGGCGATTGGAAGCAGTAAGGGCAGTTACAATCGACGTCGCATGGTCAGCAGACGTTGGCGCATGGATCGAACGAATGACGCATGGATCAGATGTGGTGGTGTGTGGTCTTTTGCAGGGACTGTCGTTGGCAACCGGTGAATGCGCGACAAGGGCGATTAGTGATGAAAAACGGTTGGTGGAGGCGGTCTCGGGGAAGAGATCGACACAAAAAAAATTAGGGTTTTTGGAATTTCATAGGTTTCCAGATTTTAGACTCTGATACCATGTAGAAAATAAATTTGTGATTGTATTCATCATCGGGGTTACAATATATAGGAGTTAGAGACATTTACAAAGGAAAATGATTCTATATATACAAGAAGTAATCTTCACAAAAGTTTCCTTAACACCTTCCCTCTCCCGCACCAAAATCATCCCAAATCATCATTATTTGAGATTCACGCCCATTGATTTATCCACCACCATCTTTGCGGAGATGATACATTTGTCGCTTTCCATGTCGCGAGAGAAATTGAGAAGTCGCCTGGTCACGAAAGCCCAAACGATCGACAAATTAGGTTGAATTCGCCATCGATTCCTTAAACTCTGAAACTTATCACTGATGGATAGTTCTTCTAGAGACAGCAACCGATGGTGCATCGACAACATTGAGTTCTCGAAGGAAGATGACCTGGAAGAATAAAATTCAAATGCCTTCAGTGAATGTAAATGTTCGCCTTATGCTGGTTGAGCATTGGCCTTCTCCTCTTCTGAATTCGTATCTCATAACTTGGTGATCTACCTCTCTCTGATGTTTTAAAATTGAGGGACAATCTGAAGTCAATTGTATGAAAATGACAATCAGTGAATGCTTTGACGAAGATATTTAAAAGAGAAACAACTACCTTTTTCTTTATTTATTTTAACATACTCCCCCCGTCCCACGAAAATGACATGTTTACTTTTTTCAAATCAAATTTGGTAAACTTTGACCCTAAATATAAATTTGATAAACTTTGACCCTAAATATAAATTAATACATTTATAATAAAAATATCATGTGAGATATTTTTAGATTAGATATTGTTAGATTCATATTAACATCTATTTTCTAATTATTAATTTTTATGTGGAATTGTTGTTTGTAACTGGAGATATTGAAGACCGTGAAAAAGTAAACATGACTTTTTTTGTGGGATGTAAGGAGTATTAAATTCGGGAGCTTTTACGTCGTTTTAACACTGATGACTTGTACCGGCGTTTACTACAAGCTCATGTTGACTTGAGAGTTTCGAAACTTTTTTTTGAAAAATCGGGCTATATTCTTACATATGAAATAACTGAGCATTACATGAATATTTTTTTAAAATAATTTTACCATTAACCGGTAATGATCGACATTAACAATAAGTTCAGACGAAATTAAATTTATTTTAATAAATTTTATTTATAAAAAATGAGATTATGATGTTAAATAGTAAGATATTTGGGATTACTAGACACATATTGCAGTGTCAAACAAAATTTTGTATATATGGCGAGGTAAGGATCAAATGAAATTCTAACAACCGTTAAATTCAAGTTACAAATAAATGAAGAAAAATAAGAATACATATAATTATAATTTTAAATTAACACTCGTCAAAATTTCACTAACCAGTGACAACTCATCTCTGTTAGATGAAAGAATCAATACATAGAGTAGGGAAAAGAGGAGAAGGTTTTGGAAGGAACTCTTGTTTTTCCAAAAATGAAAGCCTTGTCTTGAAAGAGCAAGAGTACAATACATATAGATAAGAATAGTGAATGACTAAACTACCCTTAAGCTAAACTAATGTAATTACATATATGTTAACATCCCCCCTCAAACTCACGATGCTACAGCAAGAAGCATTGAGAGTTTGTCTGATAAGAAACGAAAGCGAGCAGTGGAGTGAGCCTTTGTGAAAAGATCCGCAATCTGGAGAAAAGAGGGAACAAATGGCAATGAGATCGTACCAAGGTGCAAGTGACGGCGCGTGAAGTGACAATCAATCTCAATGTGCTTGGTGCGCTCATGAAAAACGGAATTGCGTGCAATGTGAATAGCACTCTGATTATCACAATGCAACAGAGTGGGTCGTGAAAGTTTGATGCCAAAATCAGATAGTAACCAACGCAACCAAACAATCTCAGCTGTAGTCGAGGCCATGGCACGATACTTAGCTTCTGTAGAAGAGCGAGAAATGACATCCTGTTTCTTACTCTTCCAAGAAATGAGAGAGTCGCCAAGAAAGATACAGAATCCGGTAGTGGATTTGCGATCCTCAACATCACCAGCCCAATCAGCATCAGAATAAGCACGCAACTCCAAAGATGATGATGAAGGAAAGAGGAGACAACGAAACTGGGTGCCTCGGAGATATCTGAGAATGCGAAGAACAGCAGCCCAATGAACCGATGTAGGAGCAGTGACAAACTGACTAACCACATGTACAACATGCGCAATGTCTGGGCGAGTGACTGTAAGATAAACCAAGCTACCAACCACTGTACGATAAAGTGTGGATCTGACAGAGGAATCCCATCATCCAGAGAGTAATGAGCATGAGTCTCAAGAGGAGTGTCAACCGTCTTATTGTCTGTAAGACGGGCACGCTGAAAAATATCGGCTATATACTTCGACTGAGACAACAGATAACCCTTAGCAGAAGAAGCAACCTCAATACCCAAAAAATAACGGAGCACACCCAAATCTTTCATAGCAAAACAATAAGCCAAATCACGCTTCAATGATTCAATACCCTCGCAATCATCACCAGTAATAATCATATCATCAACATACAAAGAAAGGAGAATACGACCCTTACTTGTATGCTTGATGAACAATGCCGAGTCATAAGAGCTGGGACGAAAGCCAAGAGAGGATACCACAGTGGAGAACTTCTCAAACCAAGCTCTAGGCGCCTGTTTGAGTCCATAAAGAGATCGGTGAAGCCTACAAACATGCCCCGGCTCATGTGGTACACCGGGAGGAGCAGTCATATAAACCTCCTCGTGAAGATCACCGTACAAAAAGGCATTTTTCACATCCATCTGTGAAATCTTCCACTGAGAAACAGAGGCAACTGCAATCAAGGTACGAATGGTGGTCATCTTGGCAACAGGAGCAAAAGTCTCATCATAATCCATCCCATGCTCCTGTGAATAGCCCTTTGCAACAAGGCGAGCCTTGTATCTCTCAACAGATCCATCAGACTTGGTCTTAATCTTATAGACCCAACGAGAACCAATGGTGTGCTTTCCCAAAGGCAAAGGTACCAAATCCCAAGTGTGAGTCTGATGCAGGGCAGCAAGTTCCTCAGCCATGGCAGCCTGCCAAAGAGGATTACAGACAGCCTCTCTATAGGATGTAGGTTCAGACAGAGAGTGAATGGAGACAAGAAATGAAGCAAATGAGGGAGAATAAGAAGAGTAAGCAAAATCAGGCTTCTGAGTGAACTTACTTATACGAGTAGACCGACGAGGGGGTGGATGCGCCGCAATCTCAGAAGATGGTGGAACAGGCGGTGAAGGCAATGGAGGGGGAGAGCTTGGAGGAGTATCTGTATTCAGAGGATCAGAGTCTGGTGGCGGAACATCATCGGTGGTGACATCAAAAGGATCAATGCAACGAAGATCTGACTGAGTCAACTGATGGGAACTACGTGGAACAGAGAAAAAAGAAATATGCTCTAAGAACACAACATGACGAGAAACATATAATTTTTGACTGACTGGATCAAAGCAACGATATCCCTTCTGACCACTACCATAACCCAAAAAGACACACAAGGCAGACTTTGGGGACAACTTAGAGCGCTCAACATGAGGTTTAAGGACAAAACAAGTGCAACCAAAAACACGCAACAAAGTATAATCAGGTGCAACCCCATACAGCCTCTCAAAAGATGACAAACCTGAGTTGTGAGAGGTTGGAATTCTATTAATGACGTGTACAGCAGTGTGAATGGCTTCCCCCCAAAATATCCTAGGAACATCTGCTGACACCAAGAATGAGCGAGCTGTCTCAACCAGGTGACGGTGTTTCCTTTCGGCAACACCGTTCTGCTGAGGAGTATCCGTACAAGAAGTCTGACGTATGGTGCCATCAGAAGAAAGAAGCTGGCAAAAAGCATTAGAAGTGTATTCACCTCCCAAATCACACCTAAAACACTTAATGACAGCAGAATGTTGTGTCCTAATAAGAGCTCTAAAATCACGATAAATATCCAAGAAATCAGATCTATGCTTCATAAGGTAAACCCAAGTATAACGAGTAAAATCATCAATAAAAGAGACGTAATATCTAGAGCCCCCTTTCGTAGGTACGGGAGAGGGTCCCCAAACATCAGAATGAACAAGATCAAAAGGAGCAAGAGATGATGAAGTACTGTTCTGAAAGGGTAAAGCAGAAAATTTTGCAAGTTTGCAACCACTACAATCAGAAATATCATGAGAGTTCAATGGTCCTAAAGCACCCGTAGAGGTTAGAAACCTTAAACGGGATGCAGAAACATGACCCAAACGAGAATGCCACAAATAAAAGGGTGAAGACGAACTACTCAAACGAAAAGATGACAAATCCACACTAGAGGCAGCAACATCATCTGACACTCTGAGGTGGTCCAAAACATAAAGTCTCCCCTGCCTATGGCCTGTCCCAATCATCATCTGAGATCGACGATCCTGAATAAGACAATGAGAATCCGAAAACCAAACATTTAGACCAGAATCACACAATTGACCAACAGAACATAAATTTAAGGCAAGATTTGGTATATAGTAAACATGATCAAGAAGGATAGAAGGGGTGACAACAGAACCAATACCTTCCAATGGCATAGAAGTGCCATCGGCGGTCACAATAGGAAGCGACAAATGAGGAGATAATGAAACAAAAGACTCAGACTGAGGGGACATATGATGAGTGGCACCAGAATCTATGATCTATGTACCTGAGACAGATGATGATGGTGGCAAACCTGAGGGAGAGGCAGACATAGCATGAGGCTGAGGCTGTGAGGCGAGGAACTCCTGGATCTTCTCTAGCAAATGAGGATCCACAGAAGGAGCAGCCGCTAGTGCATTAGGCATCTGAGGTGGACGAAGTGCCCAAGGAGCCACGGGCCGAGTAAGGGGCCGATAAGGAGGTCGTGGCTGATAAGGAGGCCGCGACTGTGATGGAGGAGGAGGACCACCACTGCGGGACAACAATGGACACTGAGACTTCCAGTGACCCTTTTGATGGCAGAAAGCACACTCATAAGAGGAGACTCGAGCATAAGTACTAGATTTCCCACTTAAGGGTCGATGTGGGACATCAAAAACTGATGACATAGGAAGGAGAGGAGTCTCCTTATCTCCCTTAGACTTAAGGCGAATTTCCTCAGCAAGCAACTCATTCACCACAGAATCAACCGAAGGCAGGGGACTACGATGGAGGATAGCCCCACGCAACCCCTCAAAGTCATTACGAAGGGCCATCAGAAACTGAACCAAACGCTGCTCTTCACGCCTCGCGATATAAGGCTCAAAGGCCCTCAATTCCTGGGACTCAGTGAGTGCCAACTGATCCCATAAGGAAGACATGGCAGAATAGAATTCCTGAATACTCAACTCATTCTGTCTAAGTGCTCGAATATCAGTCTCCAATTGGTATTGTTTTGCAAAGTTAGACTGTGTATAAATCCTCTCCAAATGCTCCCAAACCTCCTTTGCAGTTCATACTTAGCCAACTGAGCACCAATCGAGTGAGTCACAGAGTTATTAATCCAAGTAAGAATCTTCGCATTCTCAGATTCCCAAGTATCCAACAAAGTATCATAATCCTCAACTCCTAACGTAGGCAGTCTCTTCACACCAGAGATATACCCCCACAAACATTTGCCACCCAAAAAATTTCGCATCACATAGCTCCAATGCGAGTAATTCTTACCGTCCAATTGCACACTAATTGACTGAAGGGAATCATCCCTACCACCCACCATGATTACAATTCCAGAAATTCAAATGCACAAATAACACAACCAAACTCGGAGGTACAAATCCGAGAGCAACAAACTGGTCGAAAATAACTCAATCACCAAATCGACAACAACTATAAACCCCACAATCAGAAATCCAACAATCACAAACCCAAACGATCCCAACAATAAACTCCAATTAGAAAAAACCCCAAATCAATAGCAAACCCTAAATACGCATACCAACAATCCAAGCAAACAGCCCCAATTCGAAAGAAATTGAACAACCCAATACCAATAATCCAAATATCAACTGTAAGATCCGAAAAATACCTTCACGAAAAACACAAGTTCGATCAGCGCTGTTGGGCATCGGATCACAATCTACTCCAAGAATCACAACCAAAGCTCTGATACCATGTGAGATGAAAGAATCAATACATAGAGTAGGGAAAAGAGGAGAAGGTTTTGGAAGGAACTCTTGTTTTTCCAAAAATGAAAGCCTTGTCTTGAAAGAGCAAGAGTACAATACATATAGATAAGAATAGTGAATGACTAAACTACCCTTAAGCTAAACTAATGTAATTACATATATGTTAACAATCTCTAGATTCTCTACACATACCAAACCCCAGGTATAAAATTTCGTGACAAGAAGTGAGTGCTAGACTTGAGTTTTGAAATAGGAAGAGGCCTGGAGTGGGTAAACGGTCAAACACAAGTTGGTTCAATTAACACGACTTTGAAGTGTGGATGGACCATTGCATTGAATACCCAAGAATCCTCCACACGCCTTCATGGACTTGGTCCCCAGCCCATCGCCACATTTGTAGTCTTGGTCGAATCGCATCGCATCCCAGTCGGTGTATTAATGTTGTTCAATTACTTGCATTATGAGCTAATGCCACACTTTTTTTTTTTTTTTTTACCGGTTTCCACAATTTGCATTTGGTGCTTTTTTTGGTTTGGAATCTTTGGATACATGCATCTTCAGCGGTTTCTGTCGTCCACGGTTGTGACGGTTTCTAGTTATTGGATCCGACGACAAGTCGTTTAGTTCAAGTTAAGGTCGCGATTTTCTATATTGGAGTAGTTTACTTTGTAATGTACTTGTCAGAGGGAAAGCATCTTGGCTGTTTGATTACGCGATCAAAGTTTGGCAAGTAACATACATATATAACTGTTCAGTGGAAAATGTGAGTCCTAGAGAAAAGGATGGATGAAGACATAAATCTATCCGGTGTACAAACTCGGAGAAGTCTATCATGTCTTTTGTTTCATGTACCTGCTGTGAAGTTCGATACACTTGCAAGAAAGGTATGGAGCTAGTTGCATAGATTAAGGGTGACAAATGGGCAGATAGGTCAAATATGGGTATGACCATTTCGACCCATATTATGATGGGTCAAATAATGGGTCGGCTCAAAACAGGTCGGACTGAACCCACTTAACCCGCTAGTTGAAAATCATTTAGCTCACGTGTCGAAAATGAGTAAACTTGGGTTTCAACCCATGTGAGTTTAAATCCGCATGTTTCAACTCATATATTGACCCACAATGGTTTATATTATATACCAACTCATACATGTAAACCCCACGGGTTTCAACCCATATATTGACCCACAATCCACATGGATTTGTATATCAACCCATATGGGTAAATTTGCTGTCAAACCCACAAATCCAACCCGTCAAACCCATATTTTTCAACTATCAATTTGACTCATTACCCATTTTACTCATATCCACCCGAGTTTAGTAATAGGTAACCCGCTTGACCAGCGAGTTACGGGCCTATTTTGCCACCCTAGCATGAATGTCAACAAGCTTTGTATTTACAAAAAAATACTCTACATGTCCCAGCTGAATTTGCACTCATACGTTTTTGACACTATTCTCTATCAAAATTTGACCACATATTTGAATAACTATATGAACAATAATATTATCGTACATGATAATGTTCAATTCGTCGTAACAAGTAGTTTCTTGATATCAATTTTTTATTTGCTATTATTATACGTAGGTAAATATATCAACGGTCAAACATGTTTCTTGAACAACGTAATAATGATGATAATGCAAATTCAGTTGAGACACAGGAAATACTATATTAAAGTTTATCATTGATGTATTTTCTTTTAAAGTGCAATATTAAAAATTTATTATACAATATATAATAGTTATAAAGTTTATAATCCGATTCATACAACCCGAAAGTTTTATTTTCATTTCTTCTAATTTGCACTTTAAACCCTGATTTTTTCATGGTTTATGGAAAGATCATCTTTCAACAGACAGACTCTTTCTTTTGTGAGTATAGATTATTATTTGATCTAAGATTAAGATATTTGACTTTTTATGTCTCTCTCATAATTGTAAGGACGGGTAACATTGGGTGAGTGAGGTGCGTGTTATGGTTCATCCATTCCATCATTCCATTGCCTCCATACTCAACATCGTCTATTTCCACCCCCCTCTTTCCTCTTAATGCTCTCCCATCCCATTGAAGCAAATGCAAGCCGGTTTTCTACTGGAACCAATTCCAGTATATCATCCCTAGATGCAAGTCTTTGAGTAATGCGGTCCATCGGCTAGCTTATAAGCTTTCTAAAATCCATCTGGACAATTAAAACACACTTGCACTCCAAACACAGCATACAAACATTCCAATACGCAATAAGACAATTCAAACACATACTTGCACACAAAGATTTCATCACGTATTTTATTCCACATCTATTTATTCCAAACAATCAACCATGCAAACCGTTGATTTCATCACGTCGTGAGAATTGGAGGCAAGAAATCAGCCCTCGAACCCAGTACCCGACCTTTCGTGTCCGGGAAATTCTCCGTGCCGGGAAGTTCAGTAATCTCCCCATTCTCGGTCACTCCAATGGGGTAGCTCAGCAGGTGGCCCGGAAGATCATGCTCCAGGCTCTCCCTGGAATACATGTCCCAGTATTTGTCGCCGATCTGATTCACCTTCTGGATGCATTCCAGGCTTTGAGGCTGCAGAAACAGGTCGTCCAGCATTCCCATGTGCTCGTACCACAGCGCCATTCGGAATCCGTGGACTTGTCCCCTTGCCAGCTCCCTGACGGAGAGATGGTGCGGTTGGTACGCTCCCATCGCGATCTCTGAGTCCCTGGCTCCGTCCATTGATCTCTGGTTGATGTTCGCTGATCCCACTATGATGTACTCATCATCAACTGCAAGAAAATGGTTTGCACAATACTCGAGTGAGCGAGCATTTGAAAAGAACAAAAACAAAACTACTCGAAATGAGAGTCTATGAATGTGTTGATATAGTTATGGTTATAAGCAAAACAAACTTATTTTGAAAATGCATGGAGATCAAATTATGCTACTCAACACTTAGTCTATAAGTAAAGCAGTTTATATGCCCTGCGAAACAAACCTTATGTGACGTACCTATCATCATTTTAGCATGGACATAGATCATAAACCGCCTGGCCTGCTGCGCCCGGCTGTAATCTGTATCATCCTCCGGCTGCTCAGAAGGCTCGTACTCTCCAGGTTTCTTCGTCTCTCTGTTTCCCAGGCAAAAGAACGTGAGATAGTCCTTCGGGTTCGCCACGATCCCCTTCACGCGCAGCGCCAGAATAATGTCTTTGTACATCATCTCCATCGTCCTCCTCTGCCAATCCAGGATCGCCTGAACCGACGAGCTCTCCGGGAAGCCCTCCGGCCACATCGGGACCACGATGTAAACCGTAAACCTCTCCCCCGCTTCGATCTTGCTCACGATCTTGAGCGACAGCTCCTTCGGGATGAGATGAAGCGCGCCTATATCCTCAACCTTAATATCATCAGAATACCACGAAAACGAACTTCCGAGGAAGTACTGGTTTTCGATGTAGATGAAATGCTTCGCGCGGCGGATGGCATTGATGTAACCGTCCTGAATGCTCCTGTCGATAACGTTGTCCTTTCCGCTCACAAGTCCCGACCTGATGAATGATCACAAACCATATTAAGTCATATGCAAAACACTGTATTCGGACGAGAACTATGAATCAAATCAGGACCTCGCTGCTTCCTCAGGTGCGTCGGGGAAGCCAAATGCCGCGCCACCATCAATTGACCGGAAAACCTGAACATTCCAGGTTTCGGGGTCATCTTGAAATGTGACCGGAGATGGCGGGATTATGATGTTTTCGAGCTCCCTCAGTTCGACGAGCAATCCCTGCTTGCCTTGTTTCCGCCATCTTTGCTCGAAATTGAACAGAACATCCCAAGCGGCCGGGCCCTCGAGCTTGGAATGAAGGTCGTGCCACGGCTCTCTCGGGCCGCCTTTCTGAACCGAGGATCCAGCAAAATTAGGCTGGTGAAAATCAGTATGATGGGCTGTATCCAATGTCCTGAAAAGGGAGTGAAACTGTGTGTCATATCTGCCATCACAGAGATCAATCCCGCCAACAAAGCTCACAATGCGCCTTCTTTCGGGATCCCCACTCGGCATTTCCCCGTCCACAACGACGATCTTCTGGTGATGCGTAAAAGAGGTCGAAATCTCGATGTTCTGAATGATGCTCCTCCCATCGTCGGGGTTGCGCGGGCAAAGCAGGCAATGCACCTCGCTCCCTTCAAAGTAGGCATCCGTGTCTTCGTCATGGGTAGCCATTAGGCCATCCTGTTTCAACAGCTTCACGGAGGTCCGATCGTCCCAAACCAGCATCAGTACTCTCACTCCTGTTGATAATATCATGCGAAAATTAAGTAACGGAAGTTAAACAAGCAATTAACTCGTTTTCCAACAGCACCTTCACTTGCTTTCTTCTTCAGGAGCTCGCCCAGTGTCATGTCACCCCCGGGCCTCGGGCGCCTCGAGTCCCTGATCAGAGTGATGCTGGTGTCCACAGACCAGCCTGTTATGTAGATCAGATGCTTAGAATTGTTTATCATGTCGAAAATGTCCTCCCAACAGCGATGCGGCTCGTAGAACTTCCCTCCGGCCAGAGGTATCTTAGGGATGAAATTGTCCGGAACATGAGAATCCTGGTACAATGTGACCTTGCATCCACTCCTCTGGCTGAAGAATGTGTAGGGAACGCCTGGTAAGAACGTTCGATAACGTTTGTTTATCGTGAACTTGTATCATAAAACTAAGCAGTAGTACGTGCTGCTGTGGTGACCCATCTCTTACCTGGAAACCGCGCGCTTCTTATCCCTCGAGACCAACTTCGCTCTCGCGAAACGTCGAAATACTGGACCTTGACATGGATCTTGGAGTGGCCATGAATGGGGTTGTGATCGGTGTCCAGAATGGGGAGCCATCTGTCCACTTGCTGCCCGTCCAGGATTTCTCCGACAGGGAGGTAGGCTCTTCCGATCAGCTCTGCTCCGACGGGGTTGTCGAGTTTGACAGTGAAGATAACGTTGGCAGCCATATGTGCACAGTATATGTGGAAATCCTCGTACCATCGAGGACTTGAGGCTTGTGGAAGAAGCCGTGTTCTGCCCACTCGAGCTTTCTCCAAGTCAACCGTTGCATACAGCCTGTTGCCTGTGTTCTTGAATCCAACAGCCTGTTCTAGCCCTCCAACAATCTACAACAAAAGGGCCATGCGTGAAGATAAACACAAGATGAATGAAGATTAATCCTCCAGGAGTTTGACATTGTTTTTTACTTATAAGTAATAATTACATCCTCAGAGAAGAGAACTGAGGAAGCAACAGGTGGAAAGATAATTAATGAATGGTTGGAAACGATCCATTTTTCGCCATAACACTAAAATGAAAAGTGTGACCGTCCGAAAAACTGCAAGGAAACTAAAGGCTAAACATTATACAACAGTTCTAATTATGATGATCTCAAAGTGCAGAAAAGCAAATTAAGCAGAATGAAAGGAAGGTTTACCTTGTGAATAAGGTTGAGACCAAAGCCACTATGAAGCTTATCAATCTCATAGATAGTGGCATGAAAGGTTCCATGGAGCAAAATCTGTGCCATATCTCTTCCTGCAATGCAATGCTCAGCCAGAAATTTCCAATTTTCAATCCGAAAACATATATATGCAGTTCGGAAAATGAGCAAGTTCAGCCAAAATGCAGGTTAAAACAGAGAGCATCAACCTAAATATATCCAAACAAAAAGGGAAGATGATTTCAAGATTCTTAATAATTAAAAAAGAGCAGAATAACAACTAGAGCTGACCTTCATCAGCTAAATTGACCCCCTTACCTTTGATGAATTAGAGCTATGCAGGGGAGGCAATAGTGTTCTCCCAAAGGAGGTGAGAGTAAGTGAAGATGAGGAGGACAAGTGGATCGACATAAATGGTTTTGAATTGTCAAAGAAAAAAAAAAAGAGAAATGCATCTGTCCCACTCTCACTCTAATAATTCCACACTCGCGCTTTCACCAAATTCAGTCGCATCATGCACGTCAAACCATAGAAAAATATGTGACCATACTCCTTGGCCAAAAAAAAGTGATCGGTCAATTTTTTCTCTACAGTACATCCTCTCAATTTTCATATTTCCAACGTGAACTCAAGCCCAACTTTCCTTTCTTTACCAACTCCGCCTTCCTTCTTCAAGTTCCTACCAGTGTTCTTTCCATTCTTGCTGCAAAAGTGCTCCCATTGCTAGAGTCCTATTCTATGACAGCTTTCATAATTATAATTCTAAATCCACTACCGTCCATAGAAAAGTCAGACTAAATCATATCTCGTCATCATTATGCAAAACAAAAACGCCATATGTGAGTGGTAACAATCACCAAATGAATTAGCACTCATTTAGTAGCAGTGCCACGATTACGAGTTTATGACTATGAGCATTATCCCACTTTAGTAGTTGAGTTGAATGATCATGTAGTACACAATTGCACAATCCATACCTCTTTCTTTATGGGATGGGGTCCCCAATACTTAACAAAATCTACCACCTTATCGGGCCAAGGATTGGGTGCAATCACCCTGCTCCATTTGGACTTCGGTACTGTGTCGGCCGGTGGCCTCTGCATTCGGGTCGGATCCTTTTTTGGCCGTTTCTGTCACCCGGGTCTGAACTCTGGAGTGTGGAAAGTTTGACGTCCCAGTTTCAGTAAAGGATAAAATTATAGAGAGACAAATTACGGAATGGCCGACAGAGACAGAGTGATTAGGTGTATTATCCTTAAACTTTGGCCACAACCTGTTGGTTCAGCGATCAAAATCGGAATTATGACTCATAGTTATTGACAAATTAATCAATGATGTGTTGGCACCTCGGATAATCTTACCTTCCTTGTTTGTGCAAAGTCGGGCTTGTTCTGATGGTCACAATCACTTTGATTGTAATTGCAGCACCCACTGTCCTTGGACAAGTGATTAAGCGTTTAATTAAGTGCTTCAATATTACGGGGTTGAATTATAACAATTGCAGTGAATTTCCTCCTGCAGTTTGTAGGACAATTCTTTGTGGACACAAGAACTTACCACCGGGTAGCCAATCATTAGACACCATAATTTATCTCATCATCAACTTTTGATGCCGGGATAAAGTTCTGAGTACCAGGAATTTCTCGTTGAAAAGGGAATTAGGGTTTGTTCCATAATTAGACCGGGAGATTTAAGGTTCCATGGCGAAACGATTGAGAAAAATAATTTTAAGAATTTCTGATATTGGAATCAGCAGCTAGTTGTAGGCTTGTAGCATAGATCCAAACTGACTGGGAAGTTCATGTGGCATTTCACACCCTTGCAAGATTCCAAACATACTAGCCAAATACCTTTGTTTTTGCATAGTTCCAGTCCACATTTCCAAATTCCAGGCAGACACGCTAGCTTATCAATTCATTAGTGAATTGGTATATCAATTCATGTATTTTACTTGATTACGTAATATATTTATACTAATTAAATACTCATGTATTTTAACATTAATGTAAATAAAATTGTAGTTCAATAATAATGAAGGCTATTATCATTAGTATTTAATTAACAATTAGTGATAATTAATGGTGTAATCAATGTTAATTAACAGCTTTGGGATGTGATGGTGGTTGGCAGCGGCCGGCGCCGGTCAATGGCAGTGAAGCCGGAAGTCAACGGTGGTCCGACAGTGGAAGTCTGAAGTCAACGGTGGTCCGACGGCGGAAGTCAATGGAGAAGATGAATGTCGGCGGCGGTCGACCTTCTCCTCTCTTCTCCGGTGGCGGCGCACCTGTTGTCGTTTCTTCTCCGGCGGCGGCGACACCGCACCCGTTTTCCTCTCCGGCCGTTCTCCTTCCTCTCCGACCGTTCTCTCCATTTCTTCTCCTCTCCTCTTCGGCGTCCGCTCTCTCTGTTCTCTCCTCTCCGACGCTCTCCGGCCTTCTCTCCGGTTTCTCCTTCCGCTCTCCCGCCTCCGTTCTCTCCTCTCCGGCGCGCTCTTTTCTCCTTCCGTTCTCCGACCTCCGTTCTCTCCTCTCCGGCGCGCGAGTTTTCTCCTCCCGCTCTCCGGCCTCCGTTCTCTCCTCTCCGTCGCGCTCTTTTCTCCTTCCGTTCTCCAGCTTCCTTCTCTCCTCTCCGGCGCGCAAATTTCTCCTCCCGCTCTCCAGCCTCCGTTCTCTCTTCTCCGGCTCACGAATTTGCTCTTCCCGCTCTCCCCAGTAAGAGGCGAACCGGGTCTCCTTGACCGGTTCGCCTTGCACTGACCCGGACTGGGTCTCCCCTCCCGGTTCTCTCCCCAAACCCCTTCCCGGTTCTCCTCTGAAATCCCTCTCCCAAACCCCTTCCGGTTCTCCTCTGAAATTCCTTGCGGTTCTCCCTTCATTTTTCCAGCTTTCTCCTTCCATTTTTTTGGTTCTCCTTTGCCTAACTACCATCTACCCACATTTAATGTCATTTACTCCATTATATTCGAAAAAGTGCAAATATTTTCTATAAATTATTCTGTAAATGTCATTGAGTAGAAATCTCAAAATTTTTACTCCAAATTAGGGTGTTGGAATTTCCATGTCTTTGGAGGTAATTTTTTTAATTATTGTTTTGTTTATTGTAATAATTAATAGTTAAATTTATGATTTCTTAGTTTTTAAAGTAAAAACTTATATTCATCTTAGTATTGCTATTATTAATTGTAATCTAATAATTATTGCAATTTATTAAGTTATTCATCTTAGTATAGTTGAGTACAGGAGGATTTTATTTAAATTTATTTACTGTATATGAATTTTAGTTAAATTTATTTACTTTAATTTACTGTATTTATTTAATGTATTTATTTACTATATTTTAGTGTATAAATTTATTTACTGTATTTATTTACTATTTTTTAGTTAAATTTATTTATTATTTATGAATTTTTAGAGTTAAATTTTATTTAATTGAATTACGTTAATTTGTTATTTTTACTGAAATTTGTAATTACCTAAATTTATTTGCGTAACTGTATGTACGTAAATTTGAATTTCAGTTCTTACATGTAATTGTTTTTTACGTAAATGTAATCACTTGAATTTAATTTTAAGTTGGTTGAATGTTGTTAAGTAGTACACGTAAATTTAATTACTTGATTTTAATTTTAAGATGGTTGAATGTTTTAATTTTAAGTAGTACACGTAAATGTATTTGGTATAAATTGAATGTTTTTAGATGATTTATTTTAGTTAAAGTTTATTTATTTTATTAATTTTATTTAAGTGTACTACTTATTTACGTGTAATGCTTTTTTTTAAGTTAAAGTTTATTTATTTCTGCACCATGAAGTGTGTTTCCTATGTCTTATGTTGACGTGTTTTCTTTTCCATGACTTGTAACCACTAACTCATGGAACAAGATAATGTTGTATTCTGAAACTAATCATTGATTTATGTGGATTTTAATATAAGCATACAAATGAATAATGCCTTAAAAAAAAACGTGTAATGCTTTTTAAAATTTTTTTTGCTACTACTAATTTATCTTATTTAGATGATTTATCTTACCTGTAATTTGGTTCTACTAATATGTTAGTTCGTTCGGAACATAAAATACGTTACTTACTTTGATAGATTATTTATCTTAGTTACATGATTTGTCTTGATTATAATTTGGTTGTACTAAGACGTTAGTTCATTTGGAACATAAAATACGTTAGTTTGTTTAATAGAAGTTTTTTTTAGTTTAAAATGATTGTACTAGTAGTGATAGATTTCATATTAGTAGTGATAATTATTATACTTTACATATGTGTATGTATCTTTTATGCACTTCTTAAAAAATATTAAAAATATTACGGCCTGTATATTTTATTTGTTATTAGAATGGTTTACGACATCATTGTGTTAGGTAGAATATTTGAGTGAAACTAATTACTTGATGTTTATTGTTGATTAAGGATGACAATGAGTCATATGGAGCAATTGCAGGGGGAAATGGTTACTTAGCATTTGCAACCACAAATGTGTTTCCAAGTCACACCGAAGCTTATTCCTACCTGCAACAGACTGCTCGTCATGTAGGATTTGAACTTGTCATGGGGTCGTACAAAAAAATAAGAATGGTCCTCTGAGGATATATTGTATTTGCAATCGGGGCCGAAAAGATAAGGTTGTCGATATGAGCGATTCCGATATTGTCCGACGAAGTAACACATCGACTAGAAGTTGTGATTGCCCATTCATGATTGTCATGAAAGAGAGTAGCACAGGGGAGGGTTGGAATGTAGTACCGTGCAAGGATTCTCGACGAAGGATGCATAACCACCAGTTTTCATTGTACGCTGAGGGGCATAGACAAAGCAGCATGCTCCATGCAGAGGTGAAACAAATGATTAGAGATTTGACGAATTCTGAAATGGCCCCCAGGCACATCAATGCCAGCCTCGGTCATTCATTTCCAAACCTACATCAGACCATTAGGCAGGTGTACAATGAGAGATCGACCTATGGAAGAGAAAGGCGAGGCGGGCGCAACACAACCGAAAATTGTTTGCATCTTGCCACCTCCAATGGGTATGTCACTAGTCACCGCTCAGCACTTGATGGTACTTTGACTCATTTATTCATGGCTCATCCCGAAGCTGTTGTGGCATTTTGCTTTTATCCATGGGTTGTGGCCATTGATTCAACGTACAAGACTAATCGCTACGGCATGCCATTCATTGAGATGGTTGGTATGTCTCCGTGCAACACAAATTTCCTAATTGCCTACGCAATTGTCGTCGAGGAAACGACAGATACCTATGAGTGGGTTTTGAATGCACTTAGAAGCTTGCTTGTCGATGGACCATTCCCTGAGGTTGTGGTCACCGATCGTGAGATGGGATTGATTAGGCCAATTCGGGTTGTGTTTCCAGACTCGAAGCATTTGCTTTGCACCTGGAATATTAACAAGGATATGGAGGCATGTGTTACAGTGTTAACGGGGAATAAGAGGAACGGGGCATCCTTCAAGAATGGTGCTTGGTCCCGGGTTTGCAATGCCTCCACCGTTACTGCCTACGAAGCCGCACTGGTAGATCTGAGGGCTGGTTGGTCTTGGAGCGAAGCTGTTATTAGACCACATGGCTCAACCCCCATAAGGAGAAATTTGTTTGGGCATGGACAAATAGTTTTATGCATTTTGGGAACATAACTACATGTAGGGTTGAAAGTGCACACTCGTCATTGAAAGGGTGGGTACAAACATCAACTGGTTCACTGGATACGATATGGAGGCGTGTCGACCTGCAGATAGCCGGGTAAATTACTATGATCAAGGACAACCTCGAGAAATCAAGAACGGACATTGGTAGATTGCACCGTAGAGTCCTTTTCAACAACTTGTTCAATAATGCATCAAAATATTGTCTGGATAAATTGACGGTTGAGTACAGGAGGATTGATACACTTAGAGCACAGGTTTACACATATTGTGGTTGTGTACTGCGTTCGACACGCTGAATACCATGTGCATACGTCATGTGGAGGGAAGTTAAATAAGAAATCCCCAGGACAATTGCGAATCAACTACAGGGAGCAGGTTGGCTCTTACCTTAGTCCCGATTTTATCAATAAAGAGAATTGATGAAAACAGGGTCAGCATGTAGCACATAAATAGGAAGTTATCACTCTGATCCGCCGCTACACACCTCGCCATCAATGCTTGGCCATCAATATTACCCCCGTTCCAGTCTTCCCTGAGGAAGGATTCCACGTCTTTCCCAAACAGTTCAGCACCTGCTTCCTGAACGGCCTCCACCGAAATGGTACTAGCAACAGAGCCACGAACAACAGGAATTCCAAGAATTATCTCAACATCGTGTAACAGGACGGTCATCTCCCCGAAAGGCATGTGAAATGAGTTCGTGTCCGGCTGCCACCTCTCGAAAAAAGCAGATATCAATGCCATGTCAAGGTACTTGGACATAATCGCGGGAAGGTGCGACAACCCGGTCGCACGTATCCTGGCCTGCACAACATCGTTCCGTTCCGGGAGTGTAGTGATTAGTTGCTTGCAGAGAATTGAACGAGCGTGGCATTTCAGCACACCTCGCTCCATACCATTCCAAACATCAACTACAACATGGCCTCCAAAGCTCGGTATAACAAGGCCATCTTGCTGGCCACTACCCATCGGTCCCCATACAAGCCACGTTTCATCGGCTACATGCTTTCTCTTGTTCCTCAGACCTCTTCCAGTGCCAGCCTCACCTACATTGTACGATCCACCAGAAGATTGCGCAAATCGACCAGCTCTATTCCTATACGTATGCCTACCTCCTCCAACAGCATGTGTTGCAATTCCAACCTCCACTTGCAAAGTCGTCGTAGGTTGGCCACTAGGGTGAACATTGCATGTACCCTATCCCTGCCTGCCATCAGCGTTGAGTGGTGGTTCTACACCACAACCATCAAGTGGGCTGCATACTGGTTCTTGATCCCCAACCTGTAATTCAAACATTGATTGCCAGCTTTCATCCTTGCGGATTGAATGCACTCTACTGGCACTGAGAATGTTGAACTCCGGACTATCCCATGTTGGCATGGGATCAAAAACATCATCGCGCCTTGGAGAAGGCTGCTCAACTGGTACCTCGTGCTCTTGCGGAGGTATCTGCGACTGTTCCCGCTCAATCACACGAGCTCTCGCCTGTCTGGCAGAGGCACTAATACCTCTTTGTCGTATACAACGACTTTCGTCATTGGGTTGGCCATCAGTGCTCATCTACAATACAAGATATATAATTATTGTCATAAAAATTGATTAATTGTAAGAGAAAATAAAATAACATACATATAAATAAAATGTAAACTGATATGAAAAAACACTACATAATTTCAAACTACTTATGGAAAAAAATTAATTGCACATAAAATACATTATCAACTTCCGCAAGAAGTACATATTTACTTCTCATGTAAAATTTTCAATTAATTACTTCTCATGCAAATTTTTACTAATAAAGTACATATTTACTAATGCATAGAAAAATGTAAATATAACGTAAAAAAACACACTCTAAACAAAACATTTAATTCTTTTCAAATCCTGTACAACGAACTATTTATTTTTATTATTTAAAAATTATAAAATAATTTACTAAATCATTATATAATAATTTAATTAATTATCAAATGAAATTATTATTATTATTCATTAAAATAATTATTTAATCATATCATCATCATTTACTTCACAATTATTTTTAAAAAATTCATAAATTTGATTTTCATAATATTAATTAAATAATAAAATATTCTATAATATTAAATTTACTTTTCAAATTATTACAATAGTTATCATTTTAAAATTTAAACTAAACAATTTTCAAAATTTACTACTTTTTCATTTTAATTCCAAAGTTTTTACAATTTATAATATTTAATTTTTCAGAATTTAATTTACTATTTAATTTCCAATTTTCGGATTAAATTATTTATTTTTCATTTAAATCTTTAAATATTTAAATTGCACCCAAACCCCTCATCTTCTTCATCCCTCCAACTTTAGCCTAAACCCTAAACCACCAACCGTTGCCGCCGTCCTCCTCCGCCGCCGCCGTCCTCCTTCGCCGCCGTTCTCCTCCGCCGCCGCCGTCCTCCTCCGCCGCCGCCCTCCTCTGCCACCGCCGCCGTCCTCCGCCGCCGCCGCCGTCCTCCGCCGCCGTCCTCCGCCGCCGCCGCCGTCCTCCGCCGCCGTCCTCCTCCGCCGCCGCCGCCCTCTCCTTCTTCTCCACCCGACGCCACCTTCTCTCCTTCTCCTTCTCCTTCTCCTCTCCTTCTCCTTCTCCTTCTCCTCTACCTCTCCTTCTCCTCCTCTCCGATGCCACCTTCCCTCCGCCGGTGTGCCACCTCTTCTCCACCACGGTCACGCCCGACGCGCGAAGCCCTACTAGCCCGACGCCACCTCCGGTCCTTCCTCCTCCAGCCAGACACCACCATTCCGACGCACCACCATCTCCCTCCGCTCCATTCCGACGCTAACAATTGTAAGAATTCTAACAATTTCTAACAATCCCCAATTCTAACAAGTTCTAACAAATTCTAACAGATGGGCAAGAACATCTAACCCGTTCGAGATTCAGAAAATCAAACAAATGGCAGAATTTGAATTTTTTTTTGGAAAACTTGCATTTTTCGGCGATATTCAGGCGACGTGTGGTGGCCGGAGGTGGTCAGCGTTGGTCGGCGGCGGTGGACAGCGGCGGCCGGTGGCAGAATCCAGCGGGAGGTGGTGGTTGCTGGTAGCGGCGGTTAAAATGGAGGAGAAGCAAATGTTTCAAGTTCTCACAAATGTTTTGTGAGAATTTTTAACCCACCCACTTCTATATACCAATTTCCATTCAATAAAAACAATTAATTCAAAATATAAATACATGTATGCATACGTATTAGGGCGTAACTAGTAAAATACAGGGCATGATATAGCAATATCCATTTATTATGGTAACGTTTCATTAAATTATTTCATACGTGTCTAGACCAACATGTATACAAGATATCTATATATACATATATATATATATATATATACATATATGAGAAAGTCTCAGGAAAGGCGACCTTTCCATAAGCTTATGGACAGTCCTCAGGGGCATTTGTCTTAAATGTTGCAAGTTTTTACAAAATTTAAATATTGCATTTTATAAGTTAAAACAAGTAATAATATGTATTTGAAGGTGAAAATATAAAAATATATGATATAAAAAATATTTTCAAAAATTTTAAATTTTGTAAGTAATTTAAGAAATGCAGTGTATAAGATAAGAAATAAGTGGCCTGTCCATAAGCTTATGGACAGGCCGCTTGCCAGGAGACCCACTATATATATATAGAGAGAGAGAGAAGGTCACGAGGCAGAGGTTTTATTCGTAGATAAATTATAGTTGAGTTCCGATGGAAGAATTCATTTTTCTAAGATTTAAGTCCCTTATACTGGGATGGAGGATGGAGAACCGGAGAAAGTATAGATAAAAGGAATATATACAAATATAATCATAAATATTTGAGTAAATGCAAATATAACTCTGAAATAATTAAAACTACAAAAATCACTAGTAGAGAGACCTTCATTAAAGACACCCAATCAAAGATGGTTCCTGAGGAACCGCCTTCTATTTGAGATTTGAATGAGTTCCGATATCAGAACTGAGGTTCCTACTTTTGGATCTTAATAGAAGACGGTTAAAAAATGATAGAAGGCAACTGCCTTTAATTGCATCAATAAAAGGCGGTTCCATTGAAGAACCGCCTTTGATTGCATCAATAGAAGGCAGTTCTATTGAAGAACCGCCTTCTATTAGGTGTCTTTGTTGGGCCTATATATAGAGAAACCCTAGTTTGTCTTTACCGTGTCTTAGAAATCTTCTAACTCCCTCACCCAAAAACATCTGACTCTCTCTTCTCTCACAGCCTTTCTCTTCTCTCACAGATCATTGCCAAGCCAAAAATTTTCTATCTCTGATCGTGTTTCTTTCTCCATACCTTTTCTCCCTCACTACCGTGTTTCTTCCTCCCGCCACAACCCTCACCACCACCGGTGTTTCTCCATCTTCACCATTGCCCACACCACCATGACTCTTCTCCGGCCGCTCTCACCATCGGTGCCATCACCACCGCCAGGACTCGCCACAACCGCCATTGGGCCGCGCCGCTCTCACCACCGCTGGGCTGAAGCAATACAAGATCTAGGCCAACTCTGCTACCGCTGAGACTTGCCACCGATAAGAGTCGCCACCACCGCCACTGGGCCAGGCCGAGCCACCTCTTAGAAGCTCTGATTTATGATTTCTTTGTACTGTTGTTAGTTTTGATTTCTTTATTATGTTAGTTTTGATTTTTTGAATGAAGATAATGGAGATTGATTGTTCTGATTTCATATGCATTTTTTGTTGTCGTTCTTTCAATATTTTCAGATCTGGTATTGCTTCGCCGCCGAAAACTGATTGGTTTTTGGCGGCTTTTTTTTGGGACATCTAAAACAAGTTTTCGAATTCGAAACTGCTTTGGAAGTCGATAGGAGGCGGTTCCACCTCTCGTTAGAAGGTGGTTTTGAACCGCCTTCCATTGGTGCATCAGTTCTAGGAACCGCCTTCTATCGTCATCAATGGAAGACATGTCCAAAGAAGTCACCCCCAAAGTGACTTCTATTGTCCAATGGAACCGCCTTTAATAGAGGCGTCTCTACTAGTGAACAATCCTAATTAGTTAATGAAAGTGCAAATAAAACTATCTGGTGAGAAATCCGGCATTTATTGTGCTTTTTCGGTGTTACCCCCCTCCCCAAATGATAAAAATGCCTTCAGACCAAAAGCTTAATTTTGGTAGACAATTATACCCTTACCCATCATTGGACCGCTACTGTACCACCACCGGACTGTCTTCAGACGGTACGAAAACCATTAGGGTTATATCAGCTCATTCCTAAATCTTATAGAGTTATATCACCACATTCGTAAAAAGTGTTAGGTTATAACAACACATATTATAAAAGCAAAGTGTATGTTAATACACTCGACTAACCCTATCTGACCACCACAACATCATATAAACCATTATCACTTTATAAAAATATCATATACACCATAAAATTTGACATCATAACACGCTCATTCATATTAAACACCATTCTACATATCCTAACCGTATTTCAAAACCCAACAAATTAAAAATCCTAGGTCGAATAACACAACAAAATAACAACTACACACAACACCAAAGGTAATCCAATCATCAATCCGAATTAAACACAACAAAACGATCAAATTATCATCAAAACCCCTATATTCTACACAATATATACTGCATATCTCTATTCATAAGACGAGAAGCAAAAGAAATTCACAAAATCAAACTCAACATCACAGAGTGAATTAAAGGGGAATTTCAGATGAAAGATACCATGTTTTGGAAGACTTTCCGCACCTCTACTTCAACGTCTATTGTGTCAACCTCGTCAAAGCTCTTCCTTTGCTGTTGGAATCACACTCTGGAACTTCGCCGATTGGTAAAAGAGGTTGAAAGGGCAATTGCATGCGGTTGGCGTTGATTGTACTAATATGACACTTTGTTTTTATACTATGTGCTGATATAACCCTTTATTTTTACGAATGTGCTGATATAACCCTATAAGTTTTAGGAATGTGTTGATTTAACCATATCAGTTTTCATAATGTGCTAATATAACCCTACGTGTTACGACAGTGGTGCGACGGTGGTCCAGCGGCGGTCCGGGAGCAATATTTGGGAATGATTCTAAGAAAAATAACATCATTTCCTATTTTTTAAAGTTTTTTGCTCTTTTCAAAAGTGTAAAAACGTTTTTTCACAAAATTCTGGCTAAAAGCACGTTTCTAGTATTCGGCCGCTTGGTCAAACCAGTGCCTAAAAGGTTTATATTTGCACTTTTACTTATTATCAAGGGTTATTTTGACGCTTCAATTATCAAAATGTTATATTGACACTTATGTGTATTATATAGGGTTATATAAGCATTTTTATCTAGATAAAATTACAAACCATTAACGAATTATCTTAGAAAATTTCTACGCGGAATGTTGTTACTTCATGTGTCCTATTTCAACGTGCAATTTAACTATTTATTTATTTAGTTAAAAATTATTAATTTTGATTATGAAATTAAATTAGTATATAATATATATAATTGTACCATACCTTTTAGTTTCATTAGAACATACTCCCTCCGTCCCACTCAAATTGCTAATTACCTTTTGAGAGTCAAATTTTGTAAACTTTGACCCTAAATATAAAATTAATATATAAATAATAAATATGTCATGTGAGATACTATTAGATTTGTCTTAACATCTATTTTCTAAATATCAATTTTTTATGTGGCATTATTATGTGTAACTAGAGATATTTACGGTCAAACATGCTCATTGAAGACCGTGAAAAATTAAATAAACAATTTAGAGTGGGATAGAGAGAGTATATTTTTAAAATTTTAATTTTTTTTGCAAATTTCAATTATCGATGATGAAAGATATTATGGAAAAAATATTTTTCAAGTCAATATGTGAAAGTTAAAGTATCCAATTTGAAATAGACATTGATAATAATACAACTACTCTTTCTGTCCCAGCCAATTCTACAGACTTTGACTTTTGTTAGTTGACTCAAAAAAGTTTGATCATTAATATCTGTAACTGTGTGTAAATTCAATTTATGAAAAGTTGATATTTTAAAAATACATGCTATTACGAATCTAACAAAATCACATACCACAATATCCTAATTTATTTATCAATTCAACTTTGAGATTAAAGTTAAGTAATTATGGTTAAGTGAATAGTTAAATTATAAATTGGGTTTGACAGAGGGAATAGATAAACCTGGATTAGATAAAGGCAAAGTCTTGGGAAAGACCATCTTTCCATAGATTTATGGAAAGATGTGGTTTAATTAAAATAATAAAAGGTAAAAGTTCTTAGTTGGAATATTAAAAAATTATTATTTAATGTATAGTAGTTATAACTTTATAACTCAATTCATGCAACCCAAAAATTTTATCTTCATTTCTTCTAATTTGCTCTTTAAACCTGGATATTTCCATAGCTTATGGAAATTTCGTCTTTCAAGAGACGCACTCCCAGATAAATCTGGATTATTACATTCCAACACACAAGGTCATAGTGAGAATGTTATTTTCTCACTTTCAGTGCTTTCCAAAACGACACCGTTTAAGGATTCCTTTCTCCTTTTGAAGTCACCTCACCTCTGTTTTGCTTCTTCCTCCTTTACTCGCTCCCAAAATGCCACCTTCAGTGGCCTCGCCCCTACCCCACAACCCACCATCGACGTCTCTTGCTCCTCAAAACACTAGAACAAACCGCAGACTATGCCTTATTCGACTGCTTGAACGACGACGTGTGGAAAATAGCACGCTATGCCATTGGATTAAAGCCTACTCCTAAATACCGTAGCCTGCGATCATGCTGAAATCCGTACATATCACTTGTAATTCTACCACATCATTAGCATTGTATTAATGTAAATCCCATTTTCAGTGTTTAGGTTTTGTTATTTGGCATGTACAGTGCAAGGTTTTGGTTGTCAATCTAAATTTTTGTTTAGAATGAAAAACATGCATTTCCTTTTGTTTAGTGGAATGTTGGAACTTGACACAGAAGTCCTATTTTTTTTATATATTTTAGAATCTTGTTGGAACTTGAGATAGATTTTGGAAGTTCTCTTTCGTGTTTATAAGGGTGTGGTTTTAGGTTACGCTTCTTTGTTGCTGTCGCAATATTTGTTAATTGTCTTAGATTAGCCCAGTTGTCTGTTCAAGCCAATTTCTTCAGTAGTCTCTTGTCCATGCTGCTGAAATATGTGATTGAAGGAAAATTCAAGGGGCTTTGGATTTATCATGACTCTTTTGAAGCATAAGATGCAGCTATTGAGGTATGCTCTTCAAACTTCGTTGGATACTGATCCTTTATTGTGACTCTCAAAGTGAAGAGCGAATATAGGCGGTGAATATCTTAGATTTTGACTCTTATGCTTGTTGACAGTATCATTCATATGCATAGTTCATCAATATTTTAAGACTCATCAAAAAACCAGTAGGTTGCAAGTGCATGTGTAGACGATAACAAAGCATTTTCCTTGAGATTTTAGTACTACACTGTTGGAGGAGGCTTCTTGAGCTATGGTCACTATGATATATTCATATACTCTTCAGCCCCTCCTTCGTTTGATGATTTCTTTGATAATCTTCAACCATCAAATCACAAAATATTACAAGAAAGACACAAAAGGCGAGCGTCGTTGTACATATGCAGGTAGTTTGTTAATCCCTTTATCCCTCCCTGTAATTCTTTTTCCTATTTGAGAGAAGTCATATGTTAAGCATTATAGTTATGACCAACTCCAGCAAAAAATGTTAGAATTTGACCTTCTTACGCAACTAAAATTTGTAGTTTCGGTCAATTTTTTAACCGTGCCTTAAAATTTATGCTTTTTGGTTGAATTAATGGGTTGCCAGATATGTCATATCATAGATGAGCAACCATGATCGGTATATGCTTTCTGATTGAATTAATGTGTTGCCGGTTATGGCATATCATAGATGAGCAACCATGATCGGTATATGCTTTCTGCGTGATTTCATATATTAATCAAAGTTTGGCATTAATGATTCGTTGATGTAATGCAGAGAGTTTTTTTGGTTGCTAGTAATCAGAATGTGGGGAAAACTGCTAGCAATCCATTCGGTTACGAGAGTATAATTTTAATCGAGTTTTTACTTTTGTTGTGAGAGCAATTAGTTGATGATCGATCTCCACACAGTCACATATGTACATTTGCTCATACTGTAATGAGTTAATCGACTGGAAAACTGGCAGTAGTTTACAATGTAAATGTTTTCGTTCCTCTGTCTGAATTCTTGGTGCAAGTATATTGATGTTGGTGGCACTCCTATATCTTCTTAGTTATCATATAATCAAGAAAGTGTTGGTACCTTGTTGCCCTTGTGTATATATGTCAAACTGAATAGATTGTCCTTGCGCAGAAGTCTACTCCCTCTGTTTCACTCTAAATTGATTATTTACTTTTTAAGAGTCAAACTTTATAAACTTTGACCCTAAATATAAATTAATGTATAAATAATAAATATATCATGTGAGATATTGTTGGGTTTGTCTTTAACATTGATTCTCTAAATATCGATTTTTTATGCGGCATTATTATAAGCAACTAGAGATATTTACAGTCACATGCTCATTGAAGACCGTAAAAAATTAAAAAAGCCATTTAGAGTGGGACAGAGGGAGTATCTTGAATGAGTGGTTTTGGACAAAGATTCAATATCGTGTTTCCTTGATTAAACAATTTTTTTTATCATTGTTACATACAATGGGGTTACAAACTATAAAGTGTCTGCTTTTTAGGGCTTTGTGATTTTCAGAGATGTCTTCTTCCTGAAAGTCTTCTATTCATGATTTCCTCGTAGAGAAAATTTTGTGTCACACCGTCTCATTATAAGCTATAGTGAGACCAGAGACAATTCACATAAAGAGTTAAGTGCTCATATAACCCTGTGCTTTGAGGGTTTGTGCAAATATGACCTTGTGAAGTTGGAAAATACTATTGTTTTGCTAGAATGTGCTAATATAACCCTGAAGACCTAAATTTGGCCGAAAATACATAAAATGAATATTATACCCCCATTTTAAAGATAAAAAAATGTAAAAGGACAATTGTGCCCTCATTGTCTATTAACCACAAAACCTTTTCTTTTTCCTTCTCCTTCCCCGATTCCATTTTCTTCTCTATTTTTCTCCATTCTCAATTCCTTTGGCGGGGCTTGGGCCTGGCTCAGATCTTTTTGCGACGGGGTTTGGGTTGGGCTCCGGTGTTCGTTGCCTGGTGATGACGAGTGATGTACGACGGTGGTGGATGGTCGTTGCCCAGTGGGGCCAGGGTTTAATCGGTGATTGGGGAAAAGCTTTGGGGCTAGGGTTTTTGTCGACTGGTGGTGGTGGTGGAACGGCGGTAGTGGTGGTGGAGCGATGATGGAGTCTTCCTCCGATGTGCCCTTAGTTTTTCAATTTGTGTTCCGGAGTTTTTCAATTTTTGTTTCTTCGTCTAATTTTGTGTGTTTGTTTGAATTTTGATTTGTGATTATTTGTTGATCGGTGGGCGATGTTGATGATCGATGATTTCTGATTTTTTGTGTTTCTAGGGGCGGCGATGGTGGTGCGGCGACAGTAGTGGTGGCAGTTGTGGAGCGGCGATGATGGTGGTGGTGGCAGCGGAGTGGCGGTAACAGCGGTGGTGGTGGTGGTAGCGGTGATGGAGTGGCGGTGGTGGAGTGGCGGCGGTGGTGGAGCGGTGGTGGTGGTGGTGGTAGAGCGGCGGTGGTAGTGGTGGTGGAGCGGTGGTGGTAGTGGTGGTGGAGTGGTGGTGGTGCAGCGGCAGTGTGGTGTTGGGTGTGGTGGTGGAGCGATGGCGGCGTGGTGGTGACAGCTCGCTGGTGATGGCGACAACAATGGTGATGGTGGTGGTGGTTAAGAGGAAGAACTCTAGGGTATTTTAGTTTATCTCTTTGTAATTTTAATGCTATTGGTAGTTTAGTCTTTTTAATTTTGATCAATCCCGAAAATTACTAAGTCAATGCCAGAATAATGCCAGAAGGTTATATCGGCACTTCTGATGCAAAACACAGGTCTACAATAGCACTTTTCAACTTTACAGGGTCATATTAGCACAAACCTCCAAAACATATGGTCATATCAGTATTTTGCCCTTACATTAAAGTATATAAAATTCGCAGGTCAAAATAACCGGGTTATAAGCCTGACCCGATTCCCAACTAAATCCACGCGTCTCTTTCCTTTTTTTCTTCCCCGCTTCTCTGTTCTAAACCCATTCCTTTCCCCTTTTTCCCTTTACCCCTTTCCGTTTCCCATTTCCCCCTCCATAGCTACCTGGAGCTCCACACAGTCAGGTACTGATCCGGTCGTTGGAATGATCTCGATGCTCCAGCATCCTCCGACCTGGTTGTCTTCCATTCTCCGATGCCTTGATCCCAATGAAATTGAGCAAATGGGTAACGATAGATCAATTGGCTATAATGGGCAACTTCTAGCATTTACCAGTGTTTTGTTTATTTAAGCTACCAATCACTGCTACGTTGAATTCCATTCGTTGGAAATCTAAGAAAGAGGCTACGGAGGAAGAGTATTTCCAAATTGGTGAAACTAGATTGGTTACACCGCGCGTTGCGCGGTGAGTTTCATAACAAATTATAGAAACTTTGTGGAATGGTAAAAGAGTTGTAATTGAAACTATAAATGTATGAATTATACATGTAATAGAAGAGTCCATCGCTTTGAAGGGTGAGAGCTTGACTCCTTCGAGGGGTGAGAGCTGGACTCCTTCGAGGGGTGAGAGCTGGATTCCTTCGAGGGGTGAGAGCTGGAGTCTTTGAGGACTAAGAGTCTATCCCTTCCAAGGCTGAGAGTCCATATCTTCGAGGGCTGTACACTGGGCCTATTCGAGGATTGAGAGCTCTACCCTTTTGAGGGCTGAGAGGTTGATTTCTTCGAGGGCTGGGAGGTGAAGCCCCTTGACGGCTGAGAGTCCACCCCTTCGAGAGCTGTAGGCTCCACCCATTCGAGGGATAAAGATCAATCCCCCTTCGAGGGCTGAAGAGCGACCCCTTCGAGGGCTGAAGATCAACTTCTTCGAGAGGTGAAGTCTCACCCTTCGAGGGCTGAAGATTCACCCCTTCTAGGGCTGAAGTCTCACCCCTTCGTGGGCTGGAGACTCACCCCTTCGAGGCCTGATGGTCCACCCCTTCGAGGGCTGAAGCTCTACCCCCTCGAGGACTGAAGACTCAACCCCTTCGAGGGCTGAAGGCTCACCCCCTCGAGAGCTGAAGGCTCACCCCCTCGAGGGCTGAAGGCTCACCCCCTCGAGGGCTCGAGCTCCACCCGTTCTAGGGTTGAAGCCCCAATCGGAGGATCGTGCAGTAGGCTCTAACTGCAACGATGAATGAAAAGGCTCGACCAGATGAGTGGAGTTTGTACGACTAGTTGGACCCTGAGAACCAGTCTGAGCAAGCATCTTGTGACAAGTCACATTATAGTGACCGGGACGACCAAACCAAGTACACTGCAGCCGACCACGACCAGCCCTTGTCGTGAACTGACCGTCGGACTTGCCACCTCGCCGTCCACCGAAACGGCCTCCCCTGGCGGTGCGTGAACCAGGCGCGCCGCCACCCCTCGCTGGTGCGTGATCCCACGCGCAGTCGGCCAAGGGAAAAATGCCTGTTGTGAAGGTGGCAGGCCCAGTGGCTGGGGCTGAATGAGCCTGTAAATTTTTTAGAAAAGCTTCATGGTTTTTGGCACGAGATAAAACATCGGCATACAACAGAGTAGGCGAGGAATTAATTAAAGGTGCAGAAAAATCCTTAAACTCAGTTCCAAGAGCAGTAAAAAACCAAATAAGTTGATAATCATTCGATACAGGAGAACCCATCATAGACAAGTGCTCAAAAATTTCTTTAAATTGGAGATGGAGTTCATGAACTGTACCAGTCTTACGTATACCGTTGGCAGCATCACAACGAAGGATGAAGGAGGCACTGCTGTCGTGATAGATGGACTGAAGATTGTCCCAAATCTCCTTGGAAGTGGCACATTCAGGTAAAACCGCCAAGGCCTCTGGCGTGAGAGAAAAAAAAAAGACTGCACACACGTTGATCTTCATCAACCCAGAGATCATAATCAAGCTGGGCCTTCAAGTAAGCCTCCATGAGACCAGGCTTGGTGGTGGCACCACTATTGAGAGTGGTGTCGGCGGCCAGAGCGTATGAGATGGGAGAGGCGTCGGCCGGAGGGAGAGGAGGAACAGACGGACAGGGCTTGGAACCATCAAGAAAACCATACAGCTTCTGGGGCCTGGGAACATAACCAGCTTGACGCTTCCACAGCAAATAATTGGATGATGACAATTTGATAGTCATCTTGTGGAGAAAGGTATTATAAGACAATTTCTCGTCAGACATGATGATAGTAGAAAAATCAAAAAATTTCCGCAAGGAGGAGGGGGGAGATCACCGGCGGCGGAAGCAAGGAGGGAGAGGGTTGATGCCGAAAAAAAAGAAGGAAGAAAGGGTTTTAGAACCGGGTTTGCTCTGATACCATGATAAAGTAATGTCCTATGATGATTCTGATTAATGATGAAGAATATATATAGAGTACAAAGAAGACTAGTCTAAATATACTCTAGTACTAGTCTAAATATACTCTAGTACTAGTCATCAACATGGAATAAAATATTATCTAATCATCCACTTACTTTATTCTAACATAAATTGGCAATTTAAGCTCACCACCAGTTCAGAGAAGGCAGTTGAAGGCAGCTGAGTTTGAAGGTGAAAATCATTCTTTCTGAGTGTTAAATTTCAGTTTGTTAGGAGCGGTTATGAACGATGGATATATAAACATCATAACAGGCATTAGGAGGGTATCGTTGGTGTAATCAGAAGCTTTATGCTTGTATTCTCTTCTCTCAAATCCTTGTGTTCTTCCTCATCTATCTCTATATGCTCTCAGCTAATAATTCAATTTTTTTAGTTTAATCCTCTGGATCACAACATTATCTTATCATGATCCAAAAGTTCAGATCCACTCTTTTAGCCCATTGCATGTATTAATTATGCTTTTGTACACTCAGATGTTCCATCTCATGATTTTGTATAATTATTTACGAGTGAGTCTCCTGATAGACGGTATGTCCACTTATTTTTTTATCTCATGCACTGTATTTGTTAAATTGCATATAAAATTTAGAATTTCAAAAATGTTTTATATCATATATTTTTATATTTTCACCTTCAAATACATATTATTACTCTTTTTAACTTAGGCAAAGTCTTGGGAAAGACCGTCTTTCCATTGGTTTATGAAAAGATGGGAATTAGAATAATAAAAGGTAAAATGTCTTAGTTGCAATATTAAAAATTTATTATACAACGTGTAGTAGTTATAAAGTTTATGAGTGGGTCTCCCGACAGACGGCCTGTCCATAAGCTTATGGACAGGCCAGAGACTAATTTGCAAACAAAAGAAATACAACAAAATTCGCGAATCAGATCCATCCAATTTTGGGTTATAATGTTCCAGCAAAATGGTAAATTTCCATCAGCCTCTTCCATCTCCTCAAGCCGTCGGAGCTGATTCCTCATTGATCCACGCCGGAGCCGATTCCTCATAGATCCATGCCGGAGCCGATTCCTCCTCTTCCGGTGCTAGTTCCATGTCCAACACTCCGCCGTGTCTAGATGACAAAAGAAGGTGGATAGCGTGACGTCGACGAAGTGAATCAAGACCCTCGTCTTCTCCAAATTTTGCAATTTTGTTTCTTCATCATCATCAATGGGAGCAGAAGGCGATGCGAGTGACAGTTTGAAGAAGCTCGGGTACTGATTTGAGAACGCAATTGTTATTCTCAATGACATTGAATATGATTGCTCCGTAAATTGTTGATTGAGTAGCTTGACGGAGGAAGGAACTGAAAAATCGGTGAAAACATGGGGGCGGAGGGCGGTTTTCGATGCACTCATATGCTTGACAAGCGGGGTTGCTCTCAGCGCTCTTAACGATCTCTCTATTTATCATGCATGCAATAGGTATTGGATTTCGATATTTCTGTCGATTTTTCATCTTTCAATTTTATAATTGAATTTCTAGTTGCTACTACATTTTCATTTACGTTAAGCTTTTGGTGACAATCGTGGGATTTTTTAGTGATTTTCGTGGTCTATTTTACACCTATTTGTATAGAGTGCATCTTGTTTCTTAGTTGCTCATTCACTTTGTCCAGTTTTATGCTATCATTTAGGAGATTCATTTCAAAGCAATCTAGGGCAGTGGCACTGAATTATGAATCCACACCGCATGTCTCACATCTTGTTCTTCATTTAAATGTTGATTTAATGCTCACTATGCTCGGGATTCATGCATACTTTGCACGCATGGATTACAATGATTGACACTTATTGTTCTCAACACTAGATTCTCTTTACTTGACCTGCTAGCATTGAAACCTGTATGAACCAATTCTATTTTTTTGTTATAGTTTCGGATATGATTATATCATGTTGATAGTTTAGATTCGATGTAGCAAAGCTATGGATAAAGCAAGCAAGAACCAGATGATTGTTAGTGCCATCAGAGAGCCAATAGAAAGAGGTCCTTGGTATAATGCCTCACTTGCTCTGGCAGGAATAGAGAAGAGCATCTCAATCGACTTTGTGTCCCTTCTGGGCTGCAGAAGCTTCAAATATGCAGTGTTTGGTAGAAACAAAGTCCAGTATGATCTTCCTCTGCTCATTCACAAGTGCATAAACAAGGTGTCCCTTCCATCCACATATACATGTAGCTACCTGTTTCCAAACAAACACTAAATTTACTATTTTGCAGGATGTATGAAACCTTGATCACCTGTATGGTGTTTCAAATATTTCTATAATTCCCATATCTAAACATACATTACTTCTGTGCATATGACAAGCTGAAACTTGAATTTAGTTTCTACGTGGTTTTGTAAAATCCCTTCATTATGTGTTAGTTTTTGTTTACTTTGAATTAGTTTTGAACTCTTAATACCTTACATATGGCTGATGTATGTTGAACTCTGTTGCATATTTTTCAGTTTGACCTTTATGAATCATTGCACGATTCCCATGTATCCGTGTGGTTTTTGTGAATCTGAATAAGACTTTCTTGCTGCTTATATGCTATATTCTCCCAGGACGGGAAATGGCTTATCGGTTTAATTTCTTGCAATTCGTTTACTCTTACTACTGATTGGCCTTCTGAATAATGTAAGAGTAATGTTCGTGTCACAGATAGACCTGCTAAAGATCTGTATGGGATCTTTATAAACAGAGCGCGTTGAGAGCCCGCCCGAGGTTCTGGAAAGTGTCAGAGGGTAATGTTTATTGCTTTTAAACTTGAACGTCGACTCTTTAGTTTCATAATGCACAAATAGAGGATGAAAATATTGAATATTTATTGACATTATTTGAGTTTCACTAGTTAATGGTGCAATCTCAGTTTCCTTCATATTAGTAAACAGGCTAAAAATTGGGTGCCTCCACCAGTGAAGATAACTGGTAGCTTTGTGCCCGAAAGCATTGACGTTTCGCGAAGGAGAGTGGATTTTGAATCTCTAGATATGCTTCAATTCCACTAGTGCTCATTGTCATCTCTTTTCAAGGGAAAATGTCTTTTAAATGCTTTACAGTGTTTGTGTATGAAACACCTAATTGGCTGTGCATGGAATTATGCAGGACCTTAACCCAAGCTGAATTGGTTTGTATCTGGTAAGCATCCGACATGTTTCTTCCCCTCCTTTTATCAGGGTTTTATTGTCCTAACATGTTTCTTTGGCCTCGATCGTGGCTTCGCTTTTCGCAGCAGCTTCATACATTCAATCAGGTTATTGTGGGTGCATTGATAGAAGCCCTCTTCTCATCGTTATAGTTTGGCGCTCTTCCTTCTCCTAGAAAGAAGAAAAAGAAAGGTGGAACACCAGATTGATGAATAGAAGTTTGTATTGGAGTTGTATAGCTATAGAACAGATGGGTTTTTTGTTCTTGTAACAATAGAGAGTTTCTAACCATCATAATAGGACATTGACATGATTATTCGAACTATTTGATGCTGGAGATTCATCAGAATATGAATTCTATTGCTATGAACATGTAAAAAAGATGTGGCAAATATTCAAAAAACAAAATATATGCTGTTGAAAATTTTCGTATATGCTATGCACTTGTTACTTTACAATACATATCATTTGTATTAAAACATGCACTAAAACTCTGAATATGAATTATGAAACTTTTCTAGGAGGTTATGTATAAGTTAAGTTATGAATTGTTTATGTTCTGTTGAAAGATGAATATGTTAGTCTACAACTAGTATATGTTATAGTTTATACAGTCATAGAAGACTAAAATTTGACAATATAACATTGTCATATTAACTCTGCATTAATTACTTTACAGTACATATTTTTTAAATAAAAACACGCATATGATTTTAAATTATCAATTCCTTTTATGAATAACAAAAATTTGCCATGAGGCATTGCATAATTTACTTAATGAATTATTTATGTTTTGTTAAAACATGCATATGTTAGCGTACAACTAGTATAAATAAAAAAGGTCACATAATTTTGTAGTTTTTCAAATTTTCACATGTATTGCATTGAATACCTTACAATATATACTGATTACATTAAAAGATGTGTTTGTTTAAAAAAAACATGAGCAGATTTCCCTGATTTAATAAAATCAAAGAGAGGTCACAGAAAGTATTGCCGGCGTGAAAGCAACACATGTAAAAAGCATTCCATATTTTGTATAAAAAACATGCAAATTTTGTCAATTTCAAACACGGGAGGAGGCTCTCAACATCTAAACAAAATGGAAGATAAAGTGCTCATGACAGAAATCTACCATTATGGAACTTAAAATTACAACAGTATTCCTATCTAAATTAACTAACAGTCTCCAATACAATGAATCATCAATTATTAATCTTCAAAGGGGGTCATCTTCTAATCTTCAAGTTCAGTGTCATTTTTCGTTTGAATCCTTCTCGTGTGGGAACGTCTTGTGCAGTCCAATGTTCAATGTTGTTCGATTCCTTAAAAGTTAAAACCAAAAAAAGTATAGATCTAAATCCTGAAAATAGTCATACATACTGAATATTAACAGTTGTAGCATATAAGCAAACGTATACAATTTCTAATTCAAAACGTACAATAATCAACAATGAAAATAAAAGTCAAACACAATAAAACTAACAAGTATACACAAGATACTAACATATACAACATATAAATAAATAGATGCAACTCGTTACTCAAAATGTACAACTAACAACCAATGAAAATAAAAGGCCATAGACTTAACAACCAACAAGTACACATTGAATACTAACAGGTGCAACATATAAGTAAACAGATACAACTCATTATTCAAAATGTATAACTAACAACAAATGAAAATAAAAGGTCATAGACAATACAAGTAACAAGTACACATTGAATACTAACAGATGCAACATATAAGCAAACAAATGCAGCTCGTAATTCAAAACGAACAATCAGCAAAAAAAGAAGAAGAAAAAAGGGTCATTCACACTACAACTAACAGGTACACGTTGGATAATAATAGCTGCAATATATAAGTAAACAGATGCAGTTCTTAATTCAAAATGAACAACCAACAACAAGTGTTTTTTAAAAAAATAGTCTTACACAACACAGCTTACAAGTACATACGAGATACTAACAAATGAAACATATAAGTAAACAGATGCAACTCATTATTCAAAATGTACAACAAATAACAAATGAAAACAAAAGGGTGTAAACAGTACAAATAACTAGTACACACTGAATACTAACATATGCAAAATGTAAGTAAACAGATGCAACTCGTAATTCAAAACAAACAATCAATAACAAATGGGGAAAAAGAGTCATTCATAGTACAACTAACAGATACACATTGGATGATAACAACTGCAACATATAAGTAAACGAATGTACTTCGTAATTCAAGATGAACAATGAAATGGAAGAAGAAGAAAAATATTAAGGTGATACAATTTAGTATAACAACTGAAAGAAAAAAAATTACAAAAAAAATATCAACAAAAAATTAGTTACCTGCTACAATCACAAAAAATTACCTAGTAAACCCGACAAAAATAACAAACCAATTCGATAGAAGATTAGGTTGCCTATAGAGCTTGAACATTTCCAGATGTTGATATGTATTATAATGGAACTCGACTGGAATCCTCACAGGGAGCAAGAATGGTAATTGAAACTGATGCAATCAATCTCCCCTCTTTGCGAGTACACACATCTATCACCGCACCAATTTTGAAGATATTTTTCATCAATTCTCCACAATAGCACAACAAACACCTGGATACGATCTAATGTCTATACACACGACATATTTTACACTATTGTTACAGGGATTTTTTACATAATGGTCGATTTAACATAGGAAGGCCTTAGGGACTCTAACCTGGACGGTGACGTTGGCATCAACCTTGAGCAGTCAGGGATCCTTTACAAACTCCTTAATCTGCAGAACTTGGGACGCAAACTCGTCCCTCCCTTTGTCCGTCTGCAGCGCATCGGGAAACCCCAGGCCGCAGAAGCATATCTCTCGGTTGCAACAGAGAGAAAAAAGATGACATTTTTGGGCAAGGGGGAGGGAAAGAAGGGAATACAGAGGAGGCGGAGAAGATTCGAAGGAAATTCGCCGGAGAAAGAAGAGACCCGCAACACAGAGAGAATAAGAAGAGCTGCAAGAATAAAGAGGAACTAGGATTATAATGCAATTAAGAGGTTAATTTTCATTAGTTACAAATTGAACCTCATTTTGTAAAATAGTCTCTGGCACGTCCATAAGCTTTTGGACAAGCCGCCTTTCCTGAGACTTATCCAAACTTTATAACCCGATTCATGTAACCCAGAAGTTTTATCTTCATTTTTCTAATTTGTACTTTGAACCTTGGTCTTTCCATGGCTTGTGGAAAGACGGTCTTTCAAGAGACGAACTCAACTTATAAAATATAATATTTAAATTTTATAAAAAATTACAACATAATCCCTCCGTCCCAGCTATTTTTGCAGAGAGAGAAAGAGGAAGAGAGAGCAAGAGGAAATATTTTTAAGTGTGTATTATTATATGCTTTCTAGGTGTGGTTCCCCAAATTTATTTTCCTTTTCCTTTTATTTTCAATTTGATTTGTGAAGAGTGCATCAAATAAGTTGGGTCAACCCAACATAAAATATGAAAAAAAGGCTAAAATTGGAAATAAAGTAAAGAGTGCAAAAACAGTTGAGACATCTGAAAGAGGAAAGAGTGCAAAAATAATTGGGACAAAGAGAGTATAGGGTAAAAGCCCATGTGAACTTTCCATAATGTTATAGAATTAAAAAGATCGCATTTCTTGAGACTTTCTCATTATTTAATCATGAAAAAATACAAAAATTACTCCATTAGTTTCTGAAACCACAATCTAACCCTGTAAAATTTGAAAGTGCGATTCTAACCCTAAGTTTTTTAGAAAATGTACCGATATAACCTTTTTGCATTAATCTGGCGTTGATTTGGTATTTCTCGACATTGGCCAAATGTAAAATGACTAAAATACCTATAGTTTTAAAATAAAAAGTTTAATGACAAAAGTACCCCTAGGATTCTTCTTCTTCATGTCCAAATCCATCGCCACTACTGCTCCGACACTCCCACCATCGCTGCAATCGCTGCACCGCCATTGCCACAAATCTAGAATTTTTCCAAAATCTGGAATTCCACCGCCTCACCACCTCCACACCTTACCACCTCAACACCACCTCCACACCTTACCACCTCAACACCACCTCCACCCACCCCAATGAAAATTTGAGAAAAAATGATCATAGGGACAGCATGGTATAACCTCATCCCGCCGGGAAATTCAGCTCTACCCAGATCTGCAGCGGTCTTTGTGGCACTTCTCACCATGTCCTCCGTCATCCCGGTCTCCTGCCATGGCCGATCCAACGGAAGTAGTCCGCACACGTCAACGGCCGCAAAGTTTGGACGGATTCAGTGGGATTCCACGGCAAAGTTTCGGCGGCAGCAAGTAGTCCGCACATGTGGGGATTTGATAGGATGAAATTGGATGCATAGGGCAAAGTTTGGTTTCTTTGCTGAATGAACAGCTTTTTGGGAGTTCAATTAGCGAGGAGAATTTTAGCATGCAAGGATAATATTAGTATTTTTTATATATATTTTTAAAATAGATTTATAATAGTCATTTCACATCATTTCGATCAAATTTAGATTCTCGGAGTTAGAAATAACCCTATTTAATTGAATAAGTGCCAATATAACTCTCTATTAATTTTTAGTGCAAAAATAAATCTAACTAGTTGATGAAAGTGGCAATATAACCCTAAGACATCATTTCCGGCATTGACCGGCATTGACTGTACTCCCTCCGTCCCACTATAAATTGCTTAATTACTTTTTTACGATTTTCAATAAGCTACTTGACCCTAAATATCTCTAGTTACCTATAATTGTGTCGCATAAAAAATTGATATTTAGAAAATAGATGTTAATATGAATCTAAGAAAATCTCACATGATATTTTTATTCTATATAGATTAATATATATTTACGGACAAAGTTTGTAAAGTTTGTCCCCAAAAAGAAGTTAAGCAATTTATATCGGAACAGGGGGATTATATAAAATGACTAAAATGCCCTTGGGCCTAAATCTAAATGTATTGGGACAATTTGCTCGTATGCCACCACCGCCACCACAAAAACCTCAACAACCAGTTTGCCAGCGCATTTCCAACCGCTTTCCTTCACATTCAAAACCTAGTCTACCTTGACCTTAGATTCAACTGATTCTTCGGGAGCATCCAAGAGGAGCTCTTCAACAATAAAGCTCAACGTAATTTTCCTCAACAACCAGTTCGAGGGGTCCTCGCCGAGAACCTCGAGAACTCTCCGGCGTCAGTGGTCAACCTGGCGAACAATCGGATCAACGACGACATACTGTTCAGCTTCAACTACTCCGACATCAAGAAGATTTTATTCCTGGACAACCAGCTGATTGGGAGCATACCGGGAGGCGTTGGTGTGTTAACGGATGTTAAGGAGATATTTTGTTATATTCTATGTATATATTTTACCATAGAATCCTTTTCCATTTGTACTTGTGTATATGGTGCATTTATATAGCACCCGTGTACCATCGATAAAAATACACATTCATATTTTATAATATTTTACAATATTTTACATGGTATCAGAGCTAAAATCCTGAAAACCTAAATCTTAAAATTTTCCACCACCATAACCGCGCCTCATGCGCTGATATTCTGCCTGCCACCGCCTTCACGGGCTGCCTCCGCTTGCCGCCACGTGCCACCGCCGCTCGCCGCCGCGGCATCCACCGTTCAAGGCCGTCCGACTGTCATTCCTTTTCTAGTCATCATGGATCCTCTTGATCATGTTGAAATTGAAGATATTGTCGTAGCCCTTAATCCTGTTGTTTCTGATGCTGCTACCGCTGGACTATCGGATTCCGTGTCGCCGCCTCCACGCCCACTCACTAGAGCCGTTCTACCTCCAACCGGTGACGTCGATGCCGCCGCACCTCCACCAGTGATCTTCCCGATGCTGCCGCATCCATCTGCCTTTCCTGCCTCAGATTCTACCATTTTCCAAGCAGCCGTGCAAGCCACAGCGATGGCCGCTGCTTAGGCCTTCGCCAGTCGTCTGGTGACTCTTCTCATGCTTTGCCTACTAATCATCCCTACTACATTCATTCGTTAGATCATCCGGGTTTGAGAATCTGTCCTGAGATCTTTAAGGGTGACAACCATAATGAATGGAGTGCTTCCCCGTTTAATGTTTTTTCTGCAAAGCATAAGGAGGGTTTTCTTGATGGTTCTGTTGTTAAGCCTTTGCCTACTGAACCTTTTTATAATGACTGGAATAGTGCGAATTATATGCTTGTTGGTTGGGTTGTTCAAACTCTTGATCCATCTATTCGTTCTGGTATTACTTATCGTGCGTCTGTTAAGGATCTTTGGGATGATCTTAAACAACGTTTTTCCCTTGGTAATGGTTCGCGCATGTGTGAACTTCATGTGGCCATTTATACTTGTCGCCGGAATGGTCAATCTGTTGCTGCATATTATACTAAATGTAAGAAGTTTTGGGATGAATTGATTACTTACTTGCCTGCTCAGACATGTGTTTATCCTGCTGCTCACACTGCTGCTGAATCCTGTGAGATAGAGATGATTAATCAATTTCTCATAGGATTGGATGAAGAAAACCATTCGTTGAGATCTCACATCTTGACACTTGATCCTTTGCCTCCTCTTGGTCGTATTCACTCGCTTGCCATTCAGAAGGAGCGTCACAAGACTATTGTTCATGCTCGTGAGTCTGCCCGGACAATATGGCATCAACCTCAGCCACAGCCAAAGCCGTCTGCTGCCGCCCAAAGTCCCAACATGCCTGCCCTTGCCGTTGATCGAAAATCTCTCATTTGTACTCACTGCAACCGCAAGGGTCATGATGCTGCTACCTGTTTCAAAATTCACGGTTATCTCGAATGGTTTAAGCAACATTGACAAAAAATTTCTGGTCAGAGAGCTTAGCCCCAGCGAACTCGCGCCCCAGCTGCCGCACCATTCACCGGAGCCGCACCTGCCGTCGCCTCCGTGACTCCACCTGCCGCCAGCGTCACGGTCATTTCCTCCGATGCTGATCGGACAGCTTTTGGTCCTGCCTTGTCCAAAGTGCAGTGAAACTCAGTTATTAACATGTTATCTAAGTTGACTAGTTCTAACAATGCATCGGGTAAGTCTGTTTTACCTTGGATTCTTGATATCGGTGACAAGAATCTTCTACATGATATTGAACCTGCTGATCATGCTGATGTTATTCTTCCTGATGGCTCTATATCTACAGTTTCTCATCATAGGAACCTATATTTTGGAGACATACTTGTTACTCATGTTCTATTTATTCTGGAATTGCGTTGAAATCTATTGTCTTTTCCTAAGTTAACTGCAGCTTTAAAATGCTTATTCTTGCTTACTAAAAAATTATGTATCATTTAGGATATCAGCACGAGGATAGTGATTGGCGCGGGTGATCAGCAGGGTGGGGTTTATTGGTTGCGCAGCCTTGGGAGATCGCCAAAGCTGTTCCAGTCGTCCTTCTTTACAGCCGCCGCGGTTTCCCCGTCATTATGGCACCAACGATTTGGTCATCCTTCCAGTTCGGTGTTGTCTTCTATACCAGATATTTCTTCCAGCCATAGTCATTTAAATAAAACTGTTCCTTATTCCGCTTGTCATCGGGAAAAACAGTCTAGATCTAGCTTTCCTTTAAGTACTTGGGTAATATGCAAATATAACCCTATATGTTGAGGAAAGTGCAGATATAACCCTCAATTGTTTTTTAGTGCAGATATAACCTTGACTATTGAATGAAAGTGAAAATATAACCCTCCGACCATGATTCCGGCATTGACTAACAATTTTTTGCCATTGACCAACTTAAAAAGTCTAAAATACCCTTCAACCCAAGTCTTAAATGATAAGGACTATTCTGCCCTTCTTAACGTGGACCCCACATATATGAAAGTGAGTACTGTAAAGATAATTCAGGCTATCACTGTGGCATTTCTCCGATCAACCGAAATTGCTCATTCCGCCATCTCGCGCCACCCCGCCATAGTGCCACCTCCATTCAACCTAAAACCATCCCGCGCCACCACCTGCCGCGAACCCTAGCGCCACCCACCTCCTGGCCACCACTCCAGCGCCACCACTAACCACCATCCCCCACCACCACTACCACCACCCCCGCCTCCAGCTACCCCCGTAAATCCACAGCACTAGCCCGATTTAACCCAACATTCAAATCCACCACCACCATCTTATCCACATCCCGCCGCAAGCTCCACCGTCCTCGTCCCACTGCGAGCTCCATCCTCATCCCACCGCGAGCTCCATCTTCATCCCACCGCGAGCTTCATTTTCATACTGCCGCAAGCTCCACCATTCTCCCCTCCACAAGCTCCACCATTCTCATCCTGCTGCGAGCTCCATCCTCTTCCAACTGGAAAGAAGAGAAAGACAAAGAGGGGTTTCACACAGAGGTTTTTCTCGTGGTCAATTTGGTGGCGGTGCTATACTAGGAGGGGGTCGTGGTGGTCGGAGTAATCAGTGTTAGCGCCGCCGCTAGGGCTTCCCCCTGTCACCACCAGCGTCGAGAATTGCCTCATTCTCCAGGAAGCATCACAAATTGCCTCCATCCTCATCTTCATCCCTTCCCGAGCTCCACCGTCCTCATCCCACTCTAGCTCCATCCTCATCCCACCGTGAGCTCCATCCTCATCCTATTGCGAGCTCCATCTTCATCCCGCCGCGAGCTTCATCTTCATCCCGTCGTGAGCTCCACCGTTCTCATCCCGACGCGAGCTCTATCCTCATCCAACTGGAAAGAAGAGAAAGACAAAGAGGGGTTTTGTGCGGAGGTCTCTCTCGTGGTCAATTTGGTGGTGGCCCAAAGCAAATATGTTTTTGAGTGTTGTGTTTAGATTTTCTTTTTTATGTGGTTGCCGACAAGAGTTTTCTGGAAAGCAAATCTAAGAAGAGGGCGGTAGCAAATCTAAAAGAGCAAATCCAGTATTAACTGCAGACAAGAGAAAACTTTGGTTGCAAAGAAGAGAGAAAGAAAAGGGTTTGGGAACGAAGAAGAGGAAGAAGAGGGCTTTAGGGGTAGGAACGTAATTTAATTATTTTTTCAATTTTTAATTTTTTACAGAGGGGTAAAATAGTCTTTTCACTGTGTTCCGGCCTCCAAATGCCTGAAAAGGTTATATTTGCACATAACCTGAATAGATAGGGTTGTATTTGCACTTTCAATTAGCGCAGGGTTATATCTGTACTGTCATCAATTATATAGGGTTAAATCTGCACTTTTCTCTAAGTATTTTTAAGGCTATTATTTGTTTGAACTTGTTCATTGTGATGTTTGAGGACCTTATAGCTCACCATCTTCTAGTGGAGTTTTTTTCCTTTTTGACTATACTAGATGATTATTCCCGAGCTGTTTGGGTTTATTTATTAGTATCCTAGACTGAAGTACCTGCCAAGATGAAGGAGTTTCTTGCTCTTGCTCAGACACAGTTCTTTCAGTCAGTTCAGAAAGTTTGCGCTGACAATGGAACCAAATTTCTTCCTCTCAAACGTTACTTTGATGAGAAAGGAATCTGGTTCGAGACATCCACCGTCTACACGCCGCAACAAAATGGGCGAGTGGGATGAAAGCACCGCTATATTCTCAACGTGGCTCGTGCTCTTTGATTCCAGGTCCATTTGCCTATTGACTTCTGGGCAGAATGCAATCTTACTGCTGTCTACCTGATTAATTGCACTCTTACACTGGTGTTGAATGACCGTTCGCCCTATCAAATGCTTCTTGGCCGCGCACCCAGTTCCATCCATCTCCGTGTGTTCGGTTGTTTGTGCTTTGCATCCCAACTTCCAATGCTGCGAGATAAGTTTGCATCCAGAAGTCGCAAGTGTGTCTTTCTTGGATATCCTCTTACCAAGAAAGCATAGTGCCTCTATGACTTGGAGTTCCGCACTTTGTTTGACAGCCGAGATGTTGTGTTTTATGAAGACTGTTTTCCATTTTCTCCGGTTCCTGAAAATCTTGTTCCCGTCTAGTCCGCCGAGGAGCAAGCTGCGACTTCGCCTCTTGAGATACCGTCGTGCGACTCTACCACCTTCATACCGTTGACCAGTCAGATTTCGGCAAGCCAGCCGGTGACCAACCAAATTTTGGCTTCCCCGCCGGCTAACGGCTAGATTCCGGCCAACTCACCAGCATCCTGCCAGATTTTGGCCAACTCACCGGCGACCTGCCAGATTTTGGCCAACTCACTGGCAACCAGCCAGATTCTGACAACTCCACCGATGACCCACCGGATTCCAGCCAACTCGCCGTCGACCGACCAAACTCCGGCCAGCCTGCCAGCAATTCACCAGATTTCGGCCGAGACATATCCACCGACCTTCTAGCTGGCCTCCACCCCTGCGCCGCCAGCACCTACGGTGTCACGTTCGTGTACATCCAAGCCACAATCAGACTTTATTGATCTATCGATCGAGCAGATCCCGGCGCCAAAGCCTGCTTCCATGGGTTCTGAGTCTCCACCGCCTCTTCATTCGTCAAGTACTCGCATCCGTTGTGCTCTAGTTAAATTACAAGATTATGTCTGCACTGCTACTCAAGAAATAAACCCCCCATTACTGCTCTTGCTACTCTGCCTATTCTGTCCTTTGGTACTCGTTACTCTATTGCTGATTATCTTACTTATCATAATTTTTTGGTTTTGCATACTGCATTTTTGGTTGCAGTGACTGATAGCTCAAACCCTGCTACATATTTTGAGGCTTCTCGCCATTCCCATTAGCAAGAGGCCATGTATAATGAACTTAGTGCCCTTGAGCGGAACAATACCTTGGTTTAGTCTCCTCTCCCTGCTAACAAACATGTCATTGGTTGTAAATGGGTGTATCAGACCAAGTTTAAGTCTAATGGCTCTATTGAGTGCTATAAAGCTCGCCTTGTTGTTCTTGGCAATCGACAGATTGAAGGAACTGATTTTATTGAGACTCTTGCCCCGGTCGCCAAGATGAGCTATGTTCGTTTATTCTTGGCCGTTGCTGCAATTCAGAATTGGGACATTCATCAAATGTATGTTCACAATGCTTTCTTACATGGTGACTTGGATGAGGAAGTCTATATGCGTCCTCCACCTGGTTACTCCATTCATGTTCTAGGTTTAGTCTGCAAGCTTTGCAAATCCCTGTATGGTCTATGCCAGGCTCCCCGCAATTGGTTTACGAAACTTGCTACTGCTCTACGTACTTTTGGGTTTGTTCAGAGTAAAACTGATTACTCTTTGTTCACTTATTTGCGTAACAGTGTTACCCTGCATATCCTAGTTTATGTTGATGATCTGATTATTGCTAGATCTTCCTCAGACTTGATGATCAAGTTCAAGAAGTATCTCAACTCATGCTTCCATATGAAGGATCTTAATGCTCTGAAGTATTTTCCAGGTACTGAGATTGCTAGGAGACCTAATGGTATGTTTTTTTCACAACGAAAATATACTCTTGACATCTTACATGAAGCCAGATTGCTAGCTGCAAAGCCTACAGATTGTGATGGAGCAATAACACAATTTGGCCCGTTCGACGAGTCCTCCACATCCTGATCCTGCGCAATACTATCGTTTGATTGGGAAACTCATTTATTTGACTATTACACAACTGGAACTCAGTTATTCGGTCCACACTTTAGCGCAATTTATGGAGAAGCCGCGCATCACACATTGGCATGCTGCCTTCCGCATCTTGCACTATTTGAAGAGTCATTCTGGTCAAGGTTTATTTCTTTCTGCTCAGAGTTCTCTACAGCTGTCAGCTTTCTGTGACTCGGATTGGGCTGCTTGTCCAATTACTCGATGTTCCTTGACATGATATTTTGTTATGCTTGGTGAATCACCCATATCGTGGAAGACTAAGAAGCAGCCAATGGTTTCTCATTCTTCTGCTGAATCTGAGTATCGGGCCATGGATGTAGTTTGTTGTGAGTTGATATGGCTTAAGTCTCTTCTTCGAGATTTGGGGGTTGGTCATTCTTCTCCAATGCGTTCATATTTTACAATATTTTACAACAGACTTGTAGGTTCTCAACGTCAGCTCCAACTCTCTCATGGGCCATTTGTCGGACTCCATTGCCTGTGTGAATGGGATCGAGGTTCTCAACTTGGCCCACAACATGCTCTCCGGCCCACCACCTCCACACTATCCACCCCGGCACCACCGCCACCATCGCCACCACAACTTTCCAACCCCCGCCACCACCACCACTCCCTCCAGCCCCGCCACCACTGTGAAACCCTAGCCCAATGTCACCATCAGCCCCGTCGTTCGCTGCCCAACCCTAGCCACCAAAACCCTAGCGCCACCAGTACCCTCACCGGTGCCCGCTGCTCGAGATCTCAGGAAATCGCTGTTGGTGCTTCAATCGGGCGGAGGTGAAGCTGTGCTGGCTTGGGCCCACTACTGGATGGCTGTTGGGCGTTGTGCGCTTCCTTCCCAGTAGTTGTGTGAAGAAATTCAGTGTCGGGTCACCGTCGTTCACGGTAGTGTAGATCAGGTGTCCGTCCAGGAGATTTCATGGCCCCACCAACTTTCCCGCTATTTCATGGCGATGCAGATCTGCAGCCGGGAATGAGCGAACCTGCACGAAAGCCTCCGCCGCCAGAAGGTTTCATAGCCCCAAGAAGAATAGGCGTGAATGGTGGAATGGAAGAAAAGAAAGAAGAAGATTATGGCTTTGGGGGTTATAATGGTAATTTCATTTCTTCTTTATTTTTTGAACTTTTTTTCAGAAGGGTAAAATAGCATTTTCATTCCAGCATAAATTTGTCTGATTGGGTACTTTTGCACTTACACTAACTATCTAGAGTTATATTTACACTCTCAATTATCAAAATGTTATATTGATACTTATGTGAATTATGTAGGGTTATAAGACACTTCTGTCAATAATAAAATTAGAATTGACATTCAAATTTTATAGGATTAAAATGACATTTTTATCAAACTATAGAATTATTTTAGCACTTAACTCTTATTTAATTTATACCAATCATCAACATTACATTACCGATTAGCTATAATCAAAGTACAAATAACAATTATTATTTAGATTATCGAGCAAGGTGCAGTGTTATCTAACTAATTATCCTAATCACCACATAATATAAATTATTTATTTTTGAATGGTGTTGTCAACCGATGATATTGAAGTTATTTTCACTAATCTAAACTCAAGTTATCTAAAAATATCATACTCATATTATAATATGTTACTGATTTAATTATTTACTATATATAAGCAATCATAAGTTGTTAAAATATATAACTTCTTAAGATATAAATAAACCATAAATATCTCATTGCACTATATATATACACATATATACATACATACATATATGTATATATATGTGTATATATATATATCTATATATATATGTCACTGAAGAAAATCCAAAGAAACACATGATCTGAATTAACAAAATGTTCAGATATTTTTATACATTGGTAGAGTACTTTTGATAGAATTATGTATACATATTATTTATTTATTTATTTATGACAAAGTCTTGTTTTACAACAACTAAAATGAGGACATTTTATAATTGGTGAGACTAACAATGTCATTTAATATTTACTTTTATTTATTGCAGTAAGATACATATAATCAGTGGCGGAACTAATGGGACGCTAGGTAGGGCTCCAGCCCTACCTCGATCGCCGGCCAGAGGTAGCAGGGTCTTCGAGCGCGTCTTCCGGCGACCAAACCGTGTCTCCGGCAAAATATCCGAGGTTTGCTCGGAGAAGAAGGCCGCGCTGCGGCCTTCTTTTTTTAAATACCCAAGTACTAAAACGACGTTGTTTCACATTAGTGAAACGACGTCGTTTCATTAAGTGAAATGAAAAAAAAGCGGATGTGAAATGGATTGGGCCAAAAACGGAGCCCAATCCAATAATCCAAACAAAAACAAAACATTAGCAGCAGACCTACAGCTCTCCCTCTCGGCCTCTCCCTCCGTTATTTCCCTCATCCGCCACTGCTTGCGCCGCCAGGTCTCCTCCGCCTCTCCCTCCGTCTTCTCTTTATGCTAAGATTTATTAATTTTAGTGTTTATTGTTTTTTTAATTTTTTGCTTCAAAACTTAAATTTATGTGAACATGATTTTTAGATTGGATGTCGAATTGAAGATTGAAGTTATATGGTTGCTAATTATATATGATTGTTGCAATTTAGTTGAATTGCGTATTTGAATTTAGTTGAATTGCATATTTGAATTTAGTTGAATTTAGTTGGAATTTAGTTGAAATTTAGTTGAAATTATAATTGTTTGATTTATTTTGTATAATTGTATGTGAAAATGAAATTGTCAATTTGTCATAATCGGTTTATGGAATTATCAATTAGGGATATTTGTTAAATTGAATTTAGATGAATATGATTTTATAAATTTTTTCTTATCTCAATTTGTTATTGTTTCGTAACTCTTTTAGATTTTTTAAAAATAAATCAATTTGTTATTGTTATCTCAATTTTTTTGTTATTGTTATTGTTTCCCAGGGGCGAAACCAGAAAAAATTTTCCCAGGGGTGAAAATTTTTCAGCCTCCCCTGGAAAATTTTTCTGGTTCCGCCCCTGCATATAATTATGATAGTTTTCTAAAATAAATCTTAACATAAATAATTAGAATGAAATATTATAAAATAATTAAATAATATTTTTATTGCATTCAATATTTAACGATTTCTAACTATCTCATATAGTTTTCTTAGTTGACTAAACTTTTAAATTTTTAATAAAATTATTTATTTTCAATTTAAATATAAGACACAACATATACTCCCTCCATTTCTTTAATAGTGACACACTTTCTAATTTGAAATATTTCTTTTATATTGACACTTTCTATTTATGGCAAGTTTAATGTTATTACATCCACTCATTTTACTTTTTCTTCTTTCAATTTCATTTCATCCACTAATTTAGCATCTCCAAAATTCTAACACAAAAAATAATGTGTCACTATTAGAAAAACAGTGGGAGTACATAAAACTTAATCCTAATATTAATTAATAATATTGCGCAACACGCGATAGTAATCTGCTATTTATATAACAATTGAAGTTTCATATCACACTTTTTCAAGTTGCATTTGCATTAAAATACGAAATATATTTGGTCATACACACAATTACTATTAAGTTACAAAATTCAAAGTATATCAAATTCTCCTTCCGTCCCAATATGCATTAAAATACGGAATTTTTTTTAAGATCATCAAGAAGCTAATTATTATAATTAATCCAATAATATCATATAAAATAATATTATTACTTATATATCTACTTATGTTATCAAAGTTTAATAATAAATAACATTAAATAATAAAATGTACAGTTTAAATTGGGACAAGGGAGTATAAAATTATCAAAACTTGTGCAGTCAATGTCGGTTTTGGTGTGGGAACTGATTGTCCAAGGATAACCACAAAGAAGCAACCACACATCTGGCTGGAACTACTTTTGTCGATACTTTCAAGCGAGGATCATTTCAAAAACTCACTATGGATAACATATGTACGGGTATAGACGATCTATACATCTTTTGGAATAAAAACAATTACTTAGGATTCTTTTAGAGATTTGGTCAATTTTCCTACATTAACACAAGAGGTGGAGGTGAAGAGATTGGAAACATCTCCAAAACTCTCCTTTATAATCATGGGATAATCACATCTATTTGTGCCTTTGATCTCAAAGTTCAAGTCCCCACTTGAACACTTTGTATTTTATACAATTCATTTTTAAAGGTTGGGGTACCTAATACATAACCCAAAAAAACAGTGGGAACTGATTGTTGCAAGCAACTGAACATCGCACGGCTATGGGTGGACAATTGTGAGCTTGGTGGGTTGTGCCTTTGTTTCTCGACTCGGAGAAAAACTCACATGGGATCATAGCTTTTAAATTTGAAATTATTTCATATCATCTCTTATATTTTAGTGGAGGTTTTAATTATATATTACATTTGTTAAACCAAACACTAAAATTTAAAATTTAAAACTATTCATATTATCTCTTATCTTTTAGAGGAGGTTTCACTTATATATTACATTTTTTAAATTAAACACTAAATTTTAGATTTAAACAAAATATTTTTAAATTTAAATATTCCATTTTCATATAATATTACTTATATTATATTATATTATATATATATATATATATATTTCATTCAAATGACCTTATTACATGTTTTATCTCATACAATACAATATTTAAATTTTAAAAATACAACTTATAAGCAAAAAAGTAAAGTAACATGTCCATAAACTGATGGATATGCCACATTTCCCGAGACTTCATCCATCTTTGAACAATTTTAATTAAGACTAAATTATTTTTTTGGTCCCCTACAAAGTATTTTTTACTATCTTTTGGTCCCCATTTGCAAAACTGCCCATAAACGGTACCCAACAAATTCAAAATGATACGTTTTGGTCCCCAGAGGTGGTTTCAGAAAAAGTCAAAGGTAAAATTGGTCAAAATGTGTAAAATGACCATTATACCCCTAAGTTCAAAAAAAATTAAAATAAAAAGGAAATTGGATGTCTTCTTCGCTCGTCTTCCGCCACTCGTTTTCCGCCTTCCACTGCCGCTGCGCCGCTTTCCGCCTGCCACTCACAGATCTAGAGGTCTCCGCTCCACCGCCACCGCTCTGTTCGCGCATTATACATTCGGGCGTTGGCTAGCTTTTGGTACCTCAGTATCATGAGTATTGAAGAACTCATCGCCACTACTGCTCGTCTTCCACCTGCCACCGCCACCTGCCACCGCCTTCTCAAGCGGACCTCTTAATGGGAATTTTGTCTAAAATTATTGTTGAATTTCTTGTTCGATTTTAATCGGATTCCATAGTTTTTTGTTTGGTTTTAATCGGATTCGTTCGGTGTCTGAAATTGGTGTTGAATTGCTCGCTCGTTTGGCGGAATCTGTTTTGATGGGGATGTTGTACAATCAGGCGGATTTGGATGCAGCGCAGGTGGAAGGTAGCGGAAGATGAGTGGTGGAAGGCGAGTGGTGGAAGGCAGCAGCGGTAGGTACGGTAAAAGTGGCAGGTGAAAGGAGGAAGGTGGAAGGCAGCGGCAGCGGAAGACGAGCGGTGGTGGTGCGGCGGCGGTGGAAAGCAGCGACAGCGATGGAAGGCAGCGGCGGCGGCGAAAAATAAAGAAAAAGAAAAATTTTTAATTTTTAATTGAAAATATTTTTAAATTTGTAAAATTACCATTATACCCCTGGATATACCGGAAAACCACCTCTGGGGACCAAAACGTATCATTTTGAATTTGTTGAGTACCGTTTATGGGCAGTTTTGCAAATAGGGACCAAAAGATAGTAAAAGATACTTTGTAGGGGACAAAAAAATAATTTAATTTTTAATTAAACCCTTCGCCTCATTATAAGATTGGATGAAACCATTTCAACCAAGTCTTTGTTAGACTTGGTGTTTTATGCTTCACCACGTACTGCATTATCTCCTGTAATATAGGGTCAGTTACTCTTAGCATTGTAACAACTCTTGAATAACAATCCGCAACCCTTTGGGATTTTCACATCATCACCTGGTATCAAGCCTCAACAAAATCTCCAAGTTTTTTTTTCTACTATAACCAATCCTTCCCTTCCACTATCTCCACCATCATCATGGTCGAACAATAGCCGAACAATACGTGTGAAATGTAATGCAAATTAGTGTTCAGTGTCATGCACTTTCCTAGTGATGATCTCTGCAAAGCTTTCTGCCCGTTCCACACGGTGGAGGACGTATGGTCCTGGATGTCCGACGTGGAATAGCCACCTGTGTAGGTACATGCACTTCCTCCTGTGGAACTCCCTCTGGTATTTCGTCCTCCATTTCGTTTCCTGCCTCCTCACGATAGGCATGTGGAACATTACCCGTATGTAATGGGCGGCAGGCGATATGTATGGATGACTGGCTGTTGGAGTGACATATGCAGTGTATTCCGGTGTAGCCATGTCGTAATGTGAGGGTTCACCATGTGATGGTCCGCCAATCGGTGGACTTGCATGTGAGGGTCCAGCTTGTGATGGACCAACGTGTTCCGTTTGGCCCCTAGCACGCGGCCTCCGACCTCCCTGTCAACCAGGTGGAGCCTGACGGTGGCTTCTGAGGTCCGTATATCTCACACCAGGGGGAGGATCATCACAGTGCAGAAACGGCTGATAATACTACAGTCTGGAGGCCTGATGCGTGTGTTGTAGACCCCGTGTGACAACTTCATTGATTCCCCTGAGAGCGTCCGCGAAATGTGGGGAATATCCATCCAAATTAATGTTCGACCTGATGTGCACCTCAGTGATTATCTGCAACTACAGAATCGAGATAAATATGTTAGATATGCAGTGTTGGGGAAATTAGTAGCATTATTTCTTGACAATATTTGAATTTTAGGAAATACCAAGTACTCCGTAGTTGCACCGTCTCCATGGAAACCCTCTGTAGCTGTTAGAGGCCGTCCTGGCTGATCAATCATGGTCACCGTCTTGCGAAAGTACCACTCTATGTATTCACGGCTGGGACAATATGGATATGCATTCCCAAGTGGGTTTACTTGTCGCTCAGATCGTTGTTCCCAAGCATCGAGATATCTTCTTAGTTCGACATGCCAATCCATGCCAGACCTGCCTCGACGGTCTCTAGTATGAAGTAGTTTATACTCATCCCTACTGACCAACTGGGTGGGTATTGGCTGGATTAGGCCAAACTACCCGAGAACACGATGTGCTTGGTGAAACTCTACGACGTGCCAGTAAATGAGGTCAACGCAAACTAGCCAATTGTTGCTACCAGCTGTACAGTGCCACGGGAGTTGTTGCACGATATCCGCCGTGTATGGCTCCCAAATAAACTGAAAGAACATGAAGGTGTTGCGGTTAGGTAATCAAAACCATTTTTCCCACGGAGTCAGAAATACATAATCCAAGTTGGCCCATACCTGATTCTGACTGAGAGATGTGATCTGATCGCGATACACTTTCAAAACATGCATCGTTGATTGTGATAAATCGTAAGGGGTTCTCCACCTACGAGCGAAAGAGTGAATTATATTAGCTAGTATATGGAATCGACTATGATATAAAAAATTGCTTTCTCAAATTTTTTGGCACGTACCGGGACCCAACAGCATTCAGTGGCACTGTTATTGGTAGAGCACCTGCAGGTCGGATGGATGGAATGCACTCCCATGGCCACAACTGTCAGTAAATAAAATTAAATGTAATACAAAGTAATATAATGGACATTATGTACAAACGAGTAGAATGACAGACTAATTTACCTGTAGCAAGACAAGGGGTCCAGAAATGGATTTAACCTGTGGAATTGCAGCGTCACATAAGCACCAGTACAAGTGTGCGAGAATGGCACTCCCCCAACTGTAGTTGCGTGCTGCACCTAGGTCCATCAGTACCAACAAGTAGAGCAACGAGATTAGGTAGCCAGATGTGTCTGACATGAGCATTCCCCCAACCAGCAGTAGAATGAAAACTCTAGCCCGCTGTTGACGTTGGACCTCAGTGGGGTGAGCAGGGAACAGACTGTGTAATAAGTTTCCCAACCAGCTTGCCCTAATGCGACCCTCTCGGATAACACTGGGGTCAGGTGTAGCACCGAGGTAGTCTTTGCACACTATCATCCATTCCTCCGTACGCCTACTGATATCTACTCCTGTGACTGGGATCCCATCGATCGGAAGACCCCAGAGCATCCCCACATCCTGCAATGTGACCGTAGCCTCCCCCATTGGCAGGTGAAATGTGTGCATCTCGGGTCACCGCCGCTCCACTAGGGCAGTGATGAGTGAATGGTCTATGCATATTGGTGCGGAATCCAGGAGTCCCTGGAATCCTAAATCATGCACGTAGCTTATAACCGTGTCCGGCATAGCTTCGGTCCAGCATGCCCCATCGCACCGCCTGAACTGAAGTGCCTCATCCTCTAAGTGACCGTTGTACAATGCACGGGCATGATGCTCCTCACGAAGGTACAACAAATCATCCTCCATGGGTCCTGGATGATAATGATACATTGTTTGTCCCTGTTTACAATTATAACATGTCAACATTAATCCCTCAAATGATTACCATGTCAAACATATTAGACAAATAAAAGCTATACTACATCATGAGATAAATATTCCACGTTCAGAAAGTAATACTACAAGTACCATACCACAGAGGTAATATTACAGACACCATATGACAATACGACACTAAGCACGGCCATGCCTACGGATGCCCCTGGATTCACCCGGCACCCTGTCATCCATATGATTCCTTATCCTCCTCTCCGCAAACTATTCACGCCTCCTGTTGCGAAACTTTTCTGCATCAGGAATCAACCTCTAACGGGCACGTTGCCAAAGTGATGGATCTCGCACGGGCATGAAACCCTGACTGTATTGCTGCACATATGTGGTCGTGTGATACACCCTGTCACATAGACTAGCAGGATCGTCACGTTTATGCCGACAGACGGCCAAGGCATGGGAACAAGGGAAACAAAATATTTGCCATTCGCGACAAGTGCACTCTCTTCTTCGGTATTTGACCGTGTACTGTCGTTCACTAATGCTCCCATCGATGTTCCTTGTCACAACCCTATAAGTCTGCGACGCATGGCCAAACAAGGTTACGATATGTCCCTGTGCCCATGTATCCTGCTTTTGAAAGTTTTTCTAGTTCCTCTTAGGAAACACGAATTTGGACAAACGGGCAATATTTTAGAATCTAGAAACTGGTCTACGAACACATACAAAACTGTAATTAAGTGACAAAGTACCTCCAATTCGTGGCGTCCATAAGCCTTTGCGCAAACATTTCAACTGTCCGCTCGAACGTCGCTTTGACACACGCTGTTATCGGGAGATGGCGTGCGCGCTGTAAACAATTGTTGAAGCTCTATGACAAATTTGTCGTCAGAATTCCCCAATGTCGATCACCCTCATCAAAAGCAAGACACCACCTACTCCTATCTTACCGTTCCAGCCAAGCCAAAGCAGATGGATCTATACTCTCCAGCTCCTCCTTGTACTCCCTCCACTTGCTCTCTCGCCTGGCACTACCAAGCTGCCACACCAGAGTCTTCATAAGCGCATTCTTGAACTTCCCGCAATCATATGATAAGAAGTTGGACTGAAAATGCCGCAGGCAAATCCGATGGTATTCAGCTGGCTCCATCCACTCCTCCATATGTGTCATCGCATTTATAAGTCCAGCATGCCTATCTGATATGATACAGATTGGCCTGCTATCACCATCAACAACGTGAAGACTCAGTCTTCCCATGAACCAGTTCCAACTTTCATTTGTTTCCTCGTCAACAATTGCATAAGCGATGGGGAGGGTGTAATCATTTGCATCGTGCGTCACGGTGACCAGCATTGTGGACTTATATGCACCTCTCAAATGAGTGCCATCCACACTAATAACTGGCCTGCAATGGCAAACGGCTTCAATTGCCTAACCAAATGCCCAGAACACAAATTTAAATTTCCTACACCCGGGACCGTGTATTTTGTTAGGTACGTCAGCCCAATCAACAACGTTGCTCAGATTAGCCCTAACAAGCTCATCCATAAAAGTTGGAAGCTGTTCAAAAGAACCCTCCCAAGTTCCGAATACCATGTCAATTGCCTTCTGTCGAGCATACCACGCCTTCTTGTAGGAAATGGTGACATTGAACTCCTCCTTCACTTGAGCTTGTACATCTTTCACTATGTATGAAGGGTTTACATCAATGTGGTGGCGGATTGAACTGGCAATCATCACCGACGTCAGATTCACGTTACCCGTAGATCGACCAGCCCCAACACACCCATGGCTACTAGCCCATCTGGTGATCTCCCACATGCCATGCGAAGCCTTTTTTGAAGCTCTGCAAACCCAAAGACAATTCCCAGTTCCTTCGATAACGTCCTTGCATTTTGCATACCATGTGCGTGATCTGCTCTCCACGACTCTGTGTTCCCTGTTCATCACGGAACTCCACCGAAAAATAGCTTCAACCAACTGGGGCTTCGTCTGAAATCGTATACCCACCTTCACTTCACCAGTCTCTTGATCATAAGTAGAAACTCCAGACCCATAATGAGTTGGGTCATAGCTATCCTCATCAGGGCCCCCATTATCCTTATAGTACGCCTGTGTATCCAGGTTCGCCAGAATATGAAACGACGTGGGTACATTGTTCGTGCACACCACTTGTTCTTCCTCGTCCCCAAGATTCGAATCAGTTGATAATGAACGATCATCCTCACTTCCATTATCAAGTTCAGCTTCCTCACCATCGTCTTCGCTACCATCATGCCGAACAACATGGTCGCTAACGTGACCCACGTAATCAACGTCGAAGACATTCTGCTCGCCATGGTCCATACCATAAATACCACCAGTTGTGGACGGTTGAGCACAATCCACGTGGGCATACCCACCAGGTTGGCTGGACTCACCAATTTCAAAACCTCGGCTATGAACAGGCGGTGGTATACTTGGTACAGCGGCAAAGTTCTACATGTTGCTCAACAACGACATGAACGTGCTTGGCCGTGCCCCGTCATTAGCGCTTGTCAATTGTTCCATATCAATGAAAAAATCCGCGGAGGACAACGACAATCGATCAACAATGTTGAAGAAGAATGCGGTTGACTCATCATCTTCCACATTATAACACCGATAGTATACCGCCGAACCAATCAGTTCAGGACATCGGTAATACATTTTCAACAAATACCTCTCTCTCGCAATGCCTAGTTTCATGACAATTAAATCAAATAATTCTGAGTGGTTCAACCTCCTCTCGAGAGTCACAACTCGCTCCGGTATTGGAGGATCATAATACACACCCACGGTTACATCAAACTTAATCTGACCCCCTCTATTCATATACACCGTCAAAAACATCGTACAACTGTAATACACATATACATAACTTTTAGTTCCTTTTCATTCGACATTCCTTTTCATTGTATCCTCAAATATGTACATGTACTCCACTCGGCCACATTAACAACACTATTAATACAGACATAATACATTCATCAGTACACGATTATACAAAGACATCACTTTTATTTCCTTTTCATTCGTCATTCCCTTTCATAGTATACTCAAATGTCATTACTATTGCTACAAACTTAATACATTAATCATTAAACAATTCACATAATTACTTCATTCAGTCACGCATCAGCATTAAACGCTATCAAAGCATCGGACCAAACTTAATCATTAAAACTACACACAATCATACAACACAATCAAATTAACTAAATTATTTCGGGTTCTCCACAGATTATAATTTAACCAAAAAATCAACAACAAACTTTCTACGACAACTCACAAAATTATTTAGGGTTCAATTAAATTCAAAAAAATTAAAATATGAGTGGGTGGGAGTCCGAGACTCACGGACAAGGTGGAAAAAGTGGAAGTCAACGTCGGGTCAACGACGGTCAACAATGGGTCAACTGCGGTCAACGGCAGGTGCTTCAGGCCGATTTTGATCTCTACAACCAAAAATCCAGTAAAAATTTGACAGGAAGAAAACCTTAACAAAATCAAACAAAAAAATTACATTACCGGATATTGTGAACAAACTGAACGACGGAGGAGAATGGCAGTGTGCCGGTGAACAAGCGGTGCAATGGCGGTGGAGAGTGGCAGTGAAGTCTCAGGAAGGTAGAAGGGAGGTGAAATTAGCCAAAAATAATGGAAAATTTTGGATGAAAAGATGAAGACAGCTGGCCCCTCCTGCAAGCTTGACCAGATAGGAGGACGGGAAAGCTAAATGCGTCCTCTCCTCCACGTGGCGCACTGTCATTCCGCCAAAGCTGCACCAAAGTTGCCTCCTTCTGCCCCCTTCTGTACGTTTGACCGTATCAGAGGACAGGAAATCTAAATGCGTCCTCTCGCCAGCAAAAATTTAAAAAATCTCGCCAGCAAATTTTTTTTAAAAAAAAGGGAGAAGAGGACGCATATTTGAAATTCGTCCTCCCTATTCTCTTCCGTTTGTGGCTACTGTAGCCACAAACATAGAAATTTCTCATGCTTTGGACATTATTTGGTCAACCAGCATGCTGAATTGTAAAAATTGTCCGTACTAAGCCTAAACTGAGCTCTCGGGATGGCCGTCTCATTTCTGATCCCTCAGAATACCGTTCTCCCATCGGCGCATTACAATACCTCAGCCTCACCCGCTCAGATGTCTGTTATGTTGTTCAACAAGCATGCCTTTATCTTCATGACCCATGAACAGAACACTTCACTGCCGTCAAACATATTCTGTGCTACATTAAGGGCACCACCTCTCTTGGCTTGTACATCGGGCCTGGTTCGACAAATCAGTTGCAGGTTTACTCCGACATCGATTGGGCTGGGTGTCCCGACTCTTGGCGTTCAACTTCTAGCTACTTTATGTTCCTCATGCCAAACATAATTTCATGGTCATCCAAACGACAAGCCACTGCCTCTCGATCAAGCACTGAAACTAAGTATCGAGCTGTTGACAATGTCATTGCTGAGTCTTGCTAGCTCCGTTCACTTCTGCATGAGCTACATTATCCCACCTTTAAGGCTACCATTGCCTTCTGTGATAATGTGAGTGTAATCTACACGTCCTCTAACCCATTACAACACCAACATACTAAACATATTGAGATTGGCATACACTTCGTTTGGGAAATAGTGGCTTTGGGACAAGCCTGGGTACTTCATGTTCCAATGACAAGTCAGTTTGCTGATATCCTCACAAAAGGGTTGCCATCACCTTTGTTCAAAGACTTTTGTTCCAGTCTCAACATCCAAGAACCTCCTGCTTTGACTGCATGAAACTGTCAAACTTAATCTTTTATACTTCTCCACATACTGCATTGTCTCCTATAATATAGTGCCAGTTACTCTTAGCATTGCAACACCATATATACTCTTGAATAACAATCGGCAAACCCATGGGATTTTCACATCATCACAGTCTTTGTATAGTTACAATACTTTTGAAGTTTGTTTAATAACACGTTTATTTTTATTATTTTTATCTATTATATATATCATGAATTATGTTGAAATTGAATTACTTTAATCTATTTTTAAAAGCTTTTTTTACATTTAATTCAATTTACTCTATATAATTTTGCTTTGATTTTCTTTTGTATAATAGAATGAATGTAAATATAATGAAAAGAGAGAGGCGAGAGCAAATGTGTGAGCACAATTATACCAGTAAAAACACATTAAATTCAATCAAAACTCTATCAAGCGTGCTTAAACAAAGTTAGTAATAAGTGAATTAGGCTTGGTTTAGTGGTTAATCCACCCTCTCTATATCAGAGAGATCTAAGGTTTTACTCACACCCCCAATAAGAATTATGAATATTAGAGAAATTTCTTGTTAGGGATTACTTGGAATTGTAGGATCGTGTCGGTGGTTCCCGCTGTAGTTTCTCAACCTATAGGTAGTCCATGAAGGTGAAATTGTAGTGGTTCCAATTTTGGCAGTTGTGGTTCGATGGTGGTGCAATAGCTGAGTGTTTTCAGGAGGGCGTCCCAACTAAAATTGGGTTTTACCGAATTATTTTAATAATTACTCCTATGTTCCTACATAAACTATTTAAGTATGCAATAAATTAAAACTTAGAGACACGAGACTTGGTTACACAGTTCGGTGAAAACCACCTACATCTGCAGGGCCTGGCCCAGTTCAAAATGAATTCACTAATCAGAAAGATACAGTACAAAGTACACCATACAATTATACTTATCTATCTAATTATGACGTGTGAATTCTGCAAGCTCCCCTTACTATCGATCTGCCTTGATCAGACTCCTTCTGACCTCAAAAATCGTTGATGTTGGATCTCCTCCTCCCAACGAATTAGGGTATACGATTCTGAACTTTGAACAACGGGTTATGTATGTTGGAACATATATATGCTGACTCTCGTTGTACTCTTGAAAAGATAGAAAATTTGTGTGCTAATTTTTGCAATTAAGTTCGTGAGTATTCGTAATGAGTAAATCCGTATGGGCCTAAATACCCATGCGGTCAACCTTAAGTCCACGGCTTTGCCCTTTGGGTAAATCCTTTTGGGCTAGCCCAAGGTGAGAGTACTTGCTCCACAAGAAAACAAAACAATTGCCCTACTTGCCTACCTATATAAAGGTCAAAGGTAAATCTACAAAACTCAATTATTCATTCCTAATTGCATTTGGGTAGCCTGTTTGCTTACTTTGGGTAAATCCTTTTGGGCTAGCCCAAGGTGAGAGTACTTGCTCCACAAGAAAACAAAATAATTTCCCTACTTGCCTACCTATATAAAGGTCAAAGGTAAATCTACAAAACTCAATTATTCATTCCTAATTGCATTTGGGTAGCCTGTTTGCTTACTTGGCCGTCGGAGCCTCTTCCCCCAAAAACCTCCGAAGGCTTTGTCTTTGTAGATTTCGATCACCTACAATGGAGCAGCGACAATGATAACTGGGGCGCATCAAATGGCACGCCCAGTGGGATTGCCAGTCAGATATGCGATCAAATACTTGTTGTTTATGTCCACATCTACAACATGCGCCTTCCGTAGGAGTGAACGGTTAAAAAGCAAAGCTTTAGGTGTCGGCAAAGAGGTACTATCCCCGTACCAGAAAATGAGAGGGTGTAGATCCAATATGCCTCCGGGTATCACTCCCTCTAGCACCGGTATTGAGCCTCCCGCCAGGACTAGGTCCCAGAAGGCACGGGTCCTGAAGCTTTTTGCAAAAAAGCTGACGCACCCCCATGAACCATGGAGGTCAGCGTTAAACCCCGAGTATGTGAAGTTGAAGCTCCTACCTCGTAAAGTCAGGCGTTTTAACAAAGGGCGAATGAAGTGCAATTTAAGGAGGCTACGATGATTTTGCAAATAGAAATCTCGAGAGTGCCTACTTGAGCATTAAGGGGTACGAGCAAATCGAGCCCTTGTCGTAGCAAGATCTAGTGTCGTGAGCTCAGGCCCTCAGATCTGCTGGCTATCAGGTGGAGCCTCATATGTTCTACCATAGGGAGATACAGCAGAAGATGGGGCCCCAACCTTGGATGCCCTGGTGTTGCAACCAAGATTCCAGACATAGACCCCCCCCTCCCAGGAAATGTCCTATCAATCCAACATTAGTGGCCTTACATGACCCCAGCCAACACTCTCGAGCATGCCGCAAATGATAGCATACGCTGCACCAATTTCGACGTCTATCTCGATGCCCTCAGCACCAAGACAGACTATTCTACGTTCGATGGTAGGGCCGATGGGATCTATTCTGGGTTTTGAAAGCCAAATATATTCAGGACGCCATCCGGAGGTCCCCTATGTGACCCTGACCAGCCAGGGTTATATTAGGCCCGACAGGGAGAGGGTCGCACTTAGGGTACATGGCTTCAAATCATCTCCTCCCTACGCCCCAAGCTTCGATGCCTTAGCTTAGCCCTGCGGATGAGAGGGGGATCGAGTGACTCTTTAACAAGAGAACTCGACAGGCTGATCGGGCCTTCGGGCCAAATCGCAACATCCCCTTTTAATCCTACGATAATGACCGCCCAATGGCCTAGCAAAATGAAACCACCCAAGGGGCTCCCTACATACAGTGGAGACTCGGACCCTCGTGAGGTCATACAGAGGTTCCTTAATCTGATGAACGCGAGGGACTTCAACGAACACCTAACATGCAAGTTGGTCGGAAGTTACCTTCTAGGGAAAACCTAAGAATGGTTCAACAGGCTGGGCAGATGGATGCTAAACTCGTACAGAGACTTCAGAAAGGACCTTCTGAGTCAGTTTTCAAAAGAAGAGGTTCACAAAAGCCTTAATAGAGCTGTACCAAAACAAGAAGAGGTTGGGCGAGTCGACAAAGGAAGGGGTAATTCTTGGATATATGAATGGAATGTTAAACCTTGACCTGTACAAAAAGCTGGTCTCAAAGAAACCGAAGACCCTACAGCAGTATTCAAAAATTGAAGAGGCCACTGAGAGAAAATGGGAGGGAGATAGATGGCTCAAAAAGGGACCTAAACACTCAGAGTCTAGGTCAAAAAGGCTCGACCACCCAAAAAAGGGTTCGAAAGCTTTATTCCCTTAACCAAGTCCCTTGTGGAGATACACACATCCATAAAGGGATGTTTTGAAGCCCCCCTCCCAAAAAAGACTACCAATGGAAGAAAGAGTCCCCCAAATTTTGTGATCACCATAAAGAATGGGGCCATGACACAAATGAGTGTACCCATTTAAGACAGGAAGTGGAAAGATGTGCGAGGGAAGGTTTACTCCTTGACTATGTCGAGGGTCCGAACGGAGAATCCTCTTCGAAGGGCTGAGCAAAATGCCGTTGGAAAGGCAAAAAGAGAGCTAACCAAAATGGCGGATAGCAGCAGGCGAATGATGGAGATCAAGTCAAAACCAAGTAAGCCGAAGCTGAGGCTCGGCCGGACAGAAACTGGAGGGATGGGGCAAATTGGGTGATCAACTTCTTCAACGGAGTTGTAAGCAATCAAGCTTCGAACAAAATCATCAAAGCCAAGTCCCGACATGTGCCCCCGGAGAACCTTGTCAAAAATGAATTTGACCCAAAGAAGCAATTACCTTATCGGAGGATGACCTAGTTCCTAGCTGAACTCCTCACACGGATCCGTTGGTGATCCATACAACCATAGGATATTGTTATGTCAAAAGGGTGTTCGTGGACGACGGTAATGGGGTCAAAGTAATGTTCGCCAACTATTTTTTCCAGTTAGGGCTCGAACATGAAAGCCTAAGGAGAACAACCTCTCCCTTGTCTAGCTTCACCAGGAAAATGGTACTACCCCTCGGGGTGATTACCCTCTCGGTTAAAGTAGTTGAGGGGGATAAGGAAATCACAATCGATTGTAACTTCACAGTAGTTGGCGTTGTGTTCCCATATAATGTGATCCTCAAAAGGCCTTGGATGTGACAGGCGCAAGCAGTATAGTCCCCCTATCATTTGACCATGAAATTCCCCACAAAAAAGGGAATATCAGTTATTAGAGGGGATCAACCGGAATCCAGAAGTTGTTTGGCTCTAGCCCTCAATGAGGCTAGAAAGGAGGGTATGATGGCTTCAATTGAGGAAGAGATTAAGCCTACGGACACCAAACCAATGGCCATTTTGGATAGGGGAACGGTGCCCGTAGGAAAAGTCATTCCACATGCAACAAAGCAATAGCAGAATGACCTCTTAGACAATTTCGTCGATGTGTTTTCATGGGACATTTTCGACCTCACATGGGTACCTAAGAAATTGATGGTTCACAAGCTGAATGTGGACCCCTCCCAAAAGCCAATCAAACAGAAGCGTAGATCTTTCGCTCCCGAAAGCACTGAGGCCATAAAGAAAGAGGTAAAAAAATTAGTGAAACTTGAGGTTATCGAAGAGGTATTCTACCCCGAATGGATAGCAAATCCTGTGATGGTCCCCAAGCATGATGGTACTTGGAGAATGTGTATCGATTTTATAGATCTTAACGAGTGTTGCCCCAAGGAAAACTATCCCCTTCCTTTCATTGATGCACTTTTCGAAGCTATAACAGGATATAATGTCCTGGCTTTTTTCGATACCCATCTATCACTAGATACTCGTGGCAGAAGAGGATAAGCAAAATTCGTCTTTCATAACTGAAGGGGGAACATTCTGCTACAAGAAAATGTCGTTCAGAATGAAGACGCAGGGGCTACCTGTCAAAGGTTGGTTGAAATGGGTTCCGATAAAAAAATTTGTGATTGGTTAGAACTTGTGTGGGAAAATGGAAGATGTAGGTGAGAGGTTGAATTTTTCGACGACGTTGAAGACGTCGGTTCCAAAAAGGTCGACCATTAGCTCCAACAGCTTGGTGGAGGAAGCGATGTTCAAAGTCAACTCTGCGATCTGGTACAAGGCAAAATAATGGGTACCTATAACTGTATTTTGTGTGTGGTGCGGTGCAGTGTAGTTGTGTAGAATTGTGAATCACGAGATTCCTCACCATTTGTTAGGCCTTATCCAGTTCAGCTGAAATATACCTGAGTTGAGTTGAATTTATTTGAGTTGAGAAGAGCTTAGTTGAGTTGATTAGAGCTGAGCTCAGTTGAGAAGGGCTGAGAAGAGTTGAGAAGAGCTGAGTTGAGTTGAGCTGTTGGAGCGGAGCTGAACTGATTGTAGCTGAACTAAACTGAATTAATTGTAGATGAACTAAACTGAATTAATTGTTGATGAAGTGAAATGAACCAAAACGAACTAAACTAAATCAAAATGAAAAGAACCGAATCTACTTGAACTTAATTGAGTCAAACTGAAATGAAATGAATCAAACTAAACTAAACTGAAATAACTGAACCGAACTGAATTTAACTAAACTGAACTAAATTGAATCAAAATGAACCGAACTGCATCAAAACGAACCCAACTGGATAAAGATGAAGTGAAATGAATCACACTAAACTGAACTGAAGCTAACTGAAGTGGACTGAGGCTAATAGAACGGAACTGAATTAAACCGAACGGAACTAAATCAAATCGAACTGAACTGAATCAAACCGAGTAAAAGTTAACTGAACAATAAATAATTAAAAGAAGATAACGGATAAATTATATTACATATTAATGACTAATAATAAATTGTGATAAATAATAGTGCATGTGAATTAAATAATATATTAAAAAACTTAATATATGATGTAATTATTATGATGTAATTATAGAATTTGAACCATGACATTATCGAGTCTGAAGTGAAATGAAATATATGTTTTATAATTGAAAACTTTTTACAAATATAATAAATAAAATTATTAATAATATGAAGTTTATGTGAAATATATTAAAATTATTAAATAAATATTTGTAGGAAATAAGAAACGCGAGACTACAAATTTAAGGTTGAAGAACAAAGTTTGTAAAGCCAAACAACTTCAAATACATCATATATTGTAGCAACATGTCGAATTATTACATGCGCATCATGTTTTGTAGTATGAATGTAAATGAAGGTACGCACAACATTTATACTAACATAATTTACTACACTAATTCATAATTTAGATCGAATTTATCTAAAATGATAATTATCTTTTTTTTCTCATTATTTATATTGTAGTTTTGATCGTATTCAATCCTAATAAAATTCATAATAAAAAATTAAAACCCAAGTGAAACTTAATTAAATAAAATTAAAATTAAAATCAAGATTTCAAAATTTCTAAAATTTTTATTAATAACTAATTATATGTTATTTTAATGGAGTTCAAAGTAAACGATCTAAAATTATTATAGCTGAGATTAATTGATTGGAGTTGAGAAGAGGTGAGAAGAGCTTAGAAGGACTAAGAATAATTGAGAAGATATGAGTTGAGTTGATTGGAGATGAGTTGAGTTGAGAAGAGATGAAAGAGTTGAAAAGAATTGAGAAAAGTTGAGTTGAGTTGATTGAAATTGAAATAAGCTGAACTGGACACAGCCTTAAATTTTTCCCTCAATAATAATGGGTCTTCAATAAATTTTAAAAAATAATGTGGGGCCCACGGACAATAAAGGTAATTTTGTCAACTTAATTACAGATTTTAGCATAAAGCGTATTTTGGTCAATTTACATATGATCAATGCTGGAAATTGAAAGTCAATATAAAAAATGGGATCTAAAGATTATATTGGAACTTACACTATTTAGTTAGAGTTATATTTACATTAAAAAAAATATCTGACTCTTATATTGACACTTATAAAACTAGGTAAAATTATATTCACACCTATCCAATAATAAAAATAACAGCGCAATTTAGCAGAGATTAAAAACAATGTTGCGGTACATAGTCATAGGCCCATAGACACCATGTCAAAACGATTAGACGGCTCCATAAGCATCTAGGTTGAATCTGATGGGATACCATTATTACCAAAGGCCCCATTACACACCTGAAAATCAACATTAGATCCAGGAATATTACTCCTTCCGCACCGCTTCAAATTTTAGAAAAAAAATTTCACCATTTTTAAGAAGTATGTTTGATCGTTAATATATTTAACTATTTATAATAACGTTAAATAAAATATTACTTTTGAAAAACTATTTATTACGATAAATTCAATCATATGATATATGATAATATTATTATTTTTATATATTTATTTAAATATACGATCAAAATTGAATACTAAATAATAATATAAAGTGAAGTAGAAAGTTTGAGTTGGTTCAGAGGCAATATTTTCTCGGCTTCTCAAATCCTTAAATGGATCATAATTAACCATCTTATTTTCCACCAACAATTGTACTAGTACCTTGATTGAATCATTATGCCGACATTAACAGTAACGATCATGCGTCTGAATCCTTGGTGAAAATAATCACAAAGGCTGAAGTAAAATTTTGAAGGGCCTGTATCTTGCAAGGCCGTCTTATGATCAGGAATTTGGGGTAAATTTAAGAATATTTTTAGCTTGGGGCTTAGTTTAAAAATTGTGCAGGACTTTAGGGACTGAACATGCAAATAAAAAAAAATAGAAATTCTATCCCAGCCTTCCTGTGTGCCCCCCGTCTCTCTCCTCCGCCTCTCTCCTTCCCTCCTTCTCCGGCCGCGAAGGTGAAGAATTGGGTTACAAAATCATATTATAACAGATAATGTCAAGTAAAAATAGTTAAACATCACATAAAAACTCTAAAACTATATATCAAAATTTAAAATATTAAATAAACAAATTCCTAAAACTTCATATCTAAATAATAATTCGTCAAATTAAAATAATTAAATATCAATATTAATATTTAAAGGATCAATCTCAAACTTACGTTGAAAATAACCGCTTTAGCATTTGAATAACTTATTTGACATTTCATTTTTATCCACTAATGTTATTATTATTTTACATGATAATATACATATGTTAGATGATGTGTATCATTCTATATATTACAAATGAACAAGACATAAAACATCAAACACTGATAACTCGAATTCAAAACAATTAAATGAATCATCACTAGAAAAATGAAAAGATATAAAATTAACATATAAAAGTAGAAAGCTCTAATTTAAATTTTACGCCAGCCTTTGAAAATGTCAATTTTCATAAATATCGAACCATAACATCATTCATCCATTACAAAAGGGTTCGAATGCCTTAAAATTCACTAACATAAAAACTGGAAAAAAAATCTAAAACAACCTTAAATATCAATGACAATACAATGCCTCGCCTCTAACAAATAAACCAATATTTATAAAACATCATTCTCACACAATACATCCTAAACAATCAAATTTTATTTTTCCCCTGACTTGTTTTCCTACGTTGCTCGCTTATTCGCAGACTTGCCTTCTCTCCTACTGGTTTCAAAGACGATGGCTCTTCTACTCCATCAACGCAATGATCAAAGGTCGATTCCTCGTAGCATATTTTTTTAATATCTTATCAATGATATCATAGAGCTCCGTCTTGGAAAGTATTACAGTGAAATAATATAAAACATCACATACAGTAATTAAAACATCAATATATGTAATTAAAACATCACAATAGCACATAAAACATCCCTGACAACTACATTGAGAAAAATCAAATACAATATTTAAACATCAATCTCAAAATTTAAAAACATAAAATGGTACACACTAAAATATCAAAAGAACAAAACAGAAAATCAGTTACATACTTAAATATGAAAACACCACAAGCATCAAACATTGGAATTACAAACATTACACCAACACACATAACAATACTTATAGCTTAAACATGAAAGCTCAAAGATAGAACCCAAAATATCAACAACAATATCTAAAACATCACAGCTAAAAAAAAGAAAACTTACAGCTCCTACTTCGTTCTTGAATGCAGCAACAGTGGGCAAGTGCTCTTAGACATCTAAGAAACAACAACAACAACAAAAAATTAGCACAAATAGTAACAAAACCCTCAGCTATCACACACACAATCAAAACAACAAAATTGAACATCAATTGTACACTTAAAACACTACAAGCATCAAATACTGAAATTAAATCATCACACCAACACATATAACAGTACTTAAAATCTAAACATGAAAGATCAACGTACAACCTGAAACATAAACAACAATATTTAAAACATCACATCTGCAAAATAATAAATTTACAGACCCTCTTTCCTTCTCATTTGTAGCAACAGTGAACATGCATTCTTACACATCTAAGAATCAGCAGCAACAACACAAAAATTAGCACAAATCGTAACAAAACCCTACGATATCACACACACAATCAAAAAATAAAACTGAACATTAATTGCACTTAAAACACCACAAACATCAAATACTGTAATTAAATCATCACACCAACACAGATAACAATACTTAAAACCTAAACATGAGAGGTCAAACATAAAACCTGAAAGATCAACAATGATATTTAGAATATCACATATGCAAAATAAAAAAATTTACAAATCCTCTTTCCTTTTCAATTAGCAATTCTTAGACATCTAAGAAACAACAACAACAATACAAAAATTAGCACAAATCGTAACAAAACCTGAAGATATCACACATAATCAAAACTCAACATCAATTACAGTATCAAACGATGAAATCAAAACATCACACCAACACATATTACAGTACTTGGAGCCTAAAACCTTAAACATCATACTGAAAACGAGAAACATCCATAACTGTACCTAAAAATCACAGTCAAAAATTAAGAAGACTTACAAATCCTCATTCACTCTCGATTGCAGCAGCGATGATGCAAATCTCCTTTGACATCTAACAAACAACAGCATCAACACAAATATTAGCACAAATCCATAAGAACAATTCACAAAATACAAAAAATAGAGAAATCCCCAAATATTAACACAATGAACAACATAAACTCTAGAAAATCACATGAACCAAAAAAACCAAACAAAAAATGCAGAAAAACTCTGAGCAAAGACATTACCTTCGAAGATAAACACAAAACAAAGCTCTATTGTGTTCGGCCGCCGGAAAATTTGCCAAAAAACTCTAAAAATTTCGCGCAAGGAGGAAGAAAGATGAAGAGGATGTGTGGTTGAATGGAAGAAAATGAGCTCGAATTGCATTGGAGAGGAGAGATTTGCGGTAGAGTGGAAGAGAAATAGAGACGAGAGAGAAAAATGAAATTTGAGTTGGAGAGAGAATAAGGGGGAAATGAGGAAAATCAGTTGAATAGGAGAGAGGAAAGGAGAGGAGAGAGAAAGTTTCAGAAAAATAAGAGAAAATAATGAGAAAATATTGATATTATACCAGTACTTAAATGTAAATTAGTGAAATTTCACATCCAGCCCATGAACTTTTAAAACTTCAATTAGAAACATGCTACATTTTAAACAATTTAATCCATGGTCTCGCTGCGAGACCGTCTCGCACAAGAGTTTGTCAATTTCCAAACATCTTGATCATTCCACTAAGGACTACCCCCCCCCCCCCCCCCCCCCCACCACCACACACACACACACACACACACACACACCCACCCCACCCCACATTTCCTTTTCATTCGAGGGGCAGGCCGAAGGATATTTTTTTCGAAGAATTAGTGTCAATCCTCCAAATTTCAAATAATTTTATGTTTTAGTCTTAAGGATGTCTTATGAGTGGTGATCTGTCCATAAATTATAAACAAGTCAGAAATCTAATAGCAATTGAAGGAATTTGACAAATCAAAAGCAAATTAGGCCCAAAATCAAAACTCTCCAAAATCAATGTGTTCATCGCATTACAACCGATGCGGCACAAGCGATTCTCTCTCCCATTGCTTCCATCAATTTTGCAAACAGTGCTCAACTATTCCATCGGAATCAGCTCAAATCGCCAATTCTGACGGGAAGAAAAAATAGAAGGGTAAATATGCATTGTAATGGGTTGAATATTTTTAAAAACGAAAAATGTGCAAATTTGTATGGAACAAACTAAAAAAAAATGCATAAAAATGAATGGGACATAGATATTATACTTTTGCAAATCTATAATAATACTTTCGTTGTGAAAAATAATCTCATTGCTCGTGCATGGGTTGGTCCGGACAAGGTCCCCTGCTATTGATGATTTTCACTTCTTGTCTTTTATGTTTAATTAATTGATGGGGATTTTTTTTTTGAATAGATAGATAATTATTTTCATAAAAAGAGAAAAGAAATGAAGAGATTTTTTTACTAGTGCAAAAAGGACCTCAAGTGATGGTTTTTATCTTTGACAGTGAAAAACGAAATCCTATTTGGTTGTGTCGTGCATATTTATTTAACCGCGGCATAAAGATCAATTTCAATATCGAATTATTTTCATAAGGAAGGAAAAGAAATTAAGATACATTTTTTACTAGTGCAAAAAAAAATGCCCTATAGCGATGGGGTTTTTTTTTTTGGACAAAGAAGTACTTATCATTGATTATGAAGGTTATTACATCTTACATTGTCATGAGCTAGATTATGAGCCTCTGCGACTGCTGATCTATCCACCTTAATTATTGATAATTGATGGAACAGCAAACCTAGAAATTTAATTTCCTTAACTAAGTGCCTTATATCTGGCGGAATTTCTGGGTAGTTAATAATATATCGCAGTGCATTGTCACAGTCTGTTTTGATGACTATGTTCCAATTCCTTCTGTAAGTAGCCTGCTTCATAGCCTTGTAAATGGCTAATAGTTCTGCTCCGACTGCTGAGGAAGCATGAATGGTATCTCTTCCTGTCCACCTTGTTTGTGTGGGCGGCCGCGCACACCAAGCCGCCACTTCGTCTCCACTACCAATACAGAAGGCCGCATCAGTAGTGATGATTGTACAATCATGAAAAAGATGGTCTATGCAGCCTTCCTTGTTTAACCACATGAGGTTGACATCACCCAACTGACGTATATCTTTGAAAGGCATATTTCCTGTAACAGAATGGATTCCTACCTCCGATAACTCCAATTCTATGTATGAACTTTGCGCTGACCGCGAAACATCCCTTTTCCTAGCTCTGTTAGCCAAACCATGTATTACATCCATTATATGAGTAAAAGGTATAGGTATTTGTTCCATCGTAACGGCACATCTCGCACACCAAATACCCCATATTACAAAGCAAGCAAGCTCCCGATCTTCCTTCTGTGGTGCGATAGTAAACCAATTTTGTAGCCATAGCTTAAAAGAAATTGGAGTTGCTGTACTAAAGTCTAATCCCAATCTACTATGCCTCCACACCTTTCTAGCTATATCACATTTAAAAATCATATGCTCTATTGATTCGTCAGCCGTCGAGCACATTTGACATTTCGTGGACAGTAACATACCTCGTTTCAGAAGACTAGGAGCTATTTGGCAAGCACCATTGATCATTCTCCAAATAAGGAACTTTATATTCTCTGGGATGTTCGCATTCCAAAGAATTTTCCACATTTTTGAATCAGGGTGTTCCTGTGATGCCGAAGGTGTTGAGGATGACGGAGTGTCTCGATTGTTGGCTTCCTTTGCTGCGTGGTAACCTGTTTTGACTGAGTATTTCCCTAGAACATCCTTATCCCATGCCAAGTAGTCCACTTCTCCAAAAAAATTGTGTCGGTATATGAATTTTTTGTATTTCCCTAATTGTGTGGGTTGGGAAAATTGTTTTGAGAAGCGGCATTCTCCAGGCTCTATGTACGTCAATAAGGTTAGAAACTTTAAAACTTAGCAAAGGAAGGATAGATGCTTCGTACTTGATTGGATTAGGTGGTTTGGAATCCAGTTCTGTTGAATGTTCACTGTCTCCCCAGTCACAATCTTCCACTTCAGGTGGGGTTTGAGTAGTTCCAGTCCCCAAAGTATACCCCTCCATCTGTACGAATCACCCTGTTTCTGTGTCGTATGTAGAAAGTCCCGTTTCCTGCAATATTTTGTGAGGAAGAACTTAGAAAAGAAGGAATCTTTGGTTGTTAACAACATCCACGCTTGCTTTCCTAACATGGCTTGATTCATTTCCGCCGTTGATCGCATCCCTAATCCACCAATCCATTTTGAATCGCACAGCTTATCCCATGACTTCCAATGAATCCCCCTTCCATCTGGGTCCCCTGCCCAGATAAACCTTGCCATTTTCTTATCAATCTCCTTGGCAATTGTTTTTGGAATCCTGAATGTCCCCATGGTATACTGAGATAGAGAGCAAAGTACATGCTTACACAATGTAACTCTGCCCATTACTGAAAGGTCAGTTTTTTTCCACGCGAATATCTTTGAAAGAATACTCCTCCGTAACCCATTGAATAATGCGACTTTGGAACCCTTGAAATTAATGGCATGGCCCAAATACTTTCCTTGTAGAAGATTTGGCTTGATGTTGAATCTCAGCTGAATCGAGTTCGTGGTAAAGGCATTTGCATTTAGACTTATCAGAAAAGAAGATTTCTCGAAATTCAATCTCTGACCCGAATAGGCCGCGAATAAATTCAATGCGGCTGCTAGTTGCTTCATAGCTGGTTCTGTGACCTCAAAAAACATGATACAGTCATCCGCAAACATCAAGCTTGAGACTCGTGGTACTCCCCTACAACATTGAATTCCCCTACACACTTGTTGAAATGGTGCTGAAGCAATAATGGAAGACAATGCTTCCTGACAGAGGATAAACAGGAAAGGTGACAGTGGACAACCTTGTCTTAAACCTTGTTTGGGCTTGAACGTTTCTGATAACTCCCCATTGAATTTTAAAGAGTAGGTGACAGTGGTGACACACTCCATAATCCAGTGAATCCACTTTATTGGAAAACCCATCCATCCCATAACATTCCTAAGAAAATCCCAGGAGACCCGGTCATAAGCCTTGCTCATGTCAATCTTTAAAGCCTCAAGGGCTACTTTCCCTGTCTTAAGCTTCCGGACTTTCTCAATCAGCTCATGAGCTACTAATGAATTCTCAACTATCGATCTACCTTGTACAAAGGCTGCTTGATTACCAGAAACTAAATACACCATTATGCACTTTAACCTATTTGCCAGAACCTTTGCAATTATTTTGTACTTAACATTGCATAAACTAATAGGTCTTAAATGTGCAGGTTTCGTTGGTACCTTATTCTTGGGAATGAGGGTGATGTTAGTAGCATTCCAATCGTTGAGCATTCTCCCAGTTATAAAAAAATCCTGTACCGCATTGAATAGATCATCCCCGACTTGACTCCAATAGTTTTTATAAAACCCCTCTGGAATTCCATCTGGTCCCGGTGCCTTCCAATTTCCCATTTGGAATACTGCCATTTTCACTTCCTCCGTCGTCACCTATTTAGCTAGTTGTCGTTGTACCGAACTCACTTTCTGCTCTATAAGTTGTAGGATTTCTATGATCGTTGTATCCCCAAATGCATCACGTGGCATTTCCGATTCATTCACAAAGACCATACTGATATAATCCAGTACCATCTTCCGCAACTGGATTGGGTCGGACACCCACCTTCCTTGACTATCCAACATCTGAGTGATTCTATTCCTTCCTTGTTTCTTCTTGGCCCATTGATGGAAAAAAACTTGAATTCTGATTACCTTCTGCATCCCACTTTATCTTGGTTCTCTGCTTCCAAAAATTAAGTTGTTGTGTGAGGAGATCATCTAATTCCTCTGCCGAACTTCTCGCTGCATCAAAGTTATTATTGAAGTGGAGGATCTCTATTTCTTTCTCCTTCCATCGAATCCTTTTGTCCAATACGCCCACATAATCCCTACTCCAATTACTAAGCTCATTCATAGTGGATCGTAGCTTCATCTCCAACCTGGACCTATGACACTGTGGTGTTGAGGGCCAGACACTAACTCCAGCCTGAAACCTAATCCGATGTAGATCATTTTTCCAAATATCCTTAATGATGTCGGAAACCTCTTCCCGGCGGGTCCAGAACACCTAAAATTTAGGTCTTTCTCGATTCCTCCTACTCGGAGCAAAATGTTGCCCATGGTCCGATCTTCCCATTGGCAAATTCCTAAGCATGTAGTTAGGGAATAAGTTAACCCAATTTCGAGTAGCAAAACCTCTGTCTAGCCTCTCTACGATTAGCTGGTCACCCTGACGTCCATTTGACCATGTAAACCATTGCCCTTGGTTTGGAAGCTCCTGGAGTTTATGTCTTGTTATAACAGTATTCAGCGCAGCTGTGTACTTTTCAGTGACTATGGTACCTCCTCTCTTGTCTTCATTCCCAGTAACCTGATTGTAGTCCCCTATAATGAGAGTCGGTGATGAATTTGATAGCAGTTCAGTATTCAACTCGTCCCAGACTTGTTGCCTCTCACTTTTTTTGAATGACCATACAGTAATACAAGCTTCCATTCATCCCCCACCAAAGAGGTTATATTACAATTTACAAAATTGTGGGAGCTTTTTGCTACCTCGAGGTTGATATCCCGTGTCCAAGCCACACAAAGACCACCTTTAGTTCCTATTGGATCTACTATTTCCCAGCTACTGAAATATGATCTATGTAGCCATTTACTAATCTTGCTTCTATTACATTTCGTCTCCATAATGAAAATAATATTAGGCTTAAACTGTAAAAAGAATTTGTTTAGGGTACTTACTGTCAGAGGATATGTCAGCCCTCTACAGTTCCAGCAGAGTAGATTCATGCTGATGAAGATGGCTGTTCTGGACCAACCACCGAAATACCATCTGCAGACTGTTCGCAGGATTGCATTACTACTGAGACGATGTCCTTATAGGTTCTAGCACCGACAATGACCATTTGCCCCTGCTCCACTCCCTGATTGTAGTCAATCTCATGAAACTTCTTGACGACTCATAAAAGTTGTGGTTCGTCCTCCACATTCAAATGTGACAGCTTATGAAAAGCAATCACACCCAAGTCCGATTGCAGGTCTCTCTTTCTCTTTTCTCCAAGCTTTACTGCCACTGGCATAAGATCATCCAAAGCCCAAGTCATAGCGTCGGATTGATATGATGTGAAAACAGTGTCATTGGATACTTCTATGCGTTCCAATTGTGTTTGTAGATGATGTACATCTGGACGTGGCTTGCCTGGGATCATCTTTGAGAATAGGAAAGCGGGTAAAATTGGACGCTACATATTCCTTTCAATCAGTAATCTTGAGGCAATTGTTGATTTAGAAGGGGATAATCTCGCCCTAGTACCCACCTAGCTCCTCCACAATAACCTTGCAATTTACTTGTGCTCGGATGATTGGCATCTTCCTTTAAAAAGGAACCGGTTGGGCTTGGAACCATCTGGGATAAAGAACATGGATCCAAATCCTGATCCAAGCTTGCCGGCCCACTGACCGAGGCCCCTTCTATTTTGTGACTTTCCAAATCGTGGACTTTTATCTTCCCCTGTATCAGCAAATGGCCATTCTCCCTTTCCCTTTGTAAATGAAGGACTGAGAAAGCATTTGGCAAAGTTTCACCCACATCATCCCTATCACTTCTCCTTCCGTCCTCGAACATTGCCTCCTCCCGATTGCCAAAATCCTCCTTTTTTTCTTCATTTCTGACTTCTGATCGGAGAAAAGGATTCTGGCAGATCCACCAAAATCGTTGGGTAGAATAAGCCTAAGGCCATTGGAGACTCCATCACAAATTATAGAAACCACACCATTGTCGCAATATGTCGGTCCCTCCGTTGCAAGACCGTCGACCGCGATCTGAAGAGTAGTTATTCCGGCCACCTTCTCCACCTCGACAATGAAGGTAAGTTCCCCATTATCCATAGCTCCTGGACCAATTGATTGCCGTCGTTCCATCATAATTTTGAGATGAGCATCTGGGAACTTTTTTTGTGAAATCCCGTGTGAATCATAAGAAATATAAACTGTAGAAAATTTTTGTTTTATTGGGCTTTTGATACCACTCGTGTCCTGTGTTTGACCCGTGGGATAGTTCTGGGAGATATTATCACAAATAGCCATACTGTTGATGTTTGGGTTTGGGAAACTAGGTTGGCCCAAATTGGGTTGAGATGGGCTTCGAAGGGGAAATGTAAGGCTACAAAGGTTGGGGTCAGGAAAGTGTGATGTGTGAGGATATGTATGGGTGCTGTCATTATTGACTGGTAGTAAAGAGGATAGATCAACAGTACCTGCTGCATTTAACTCCCTCTTTAAGTCGACCTTATCTCCAGTCTGTAAACCGCCAAATTGTGGCTGCTCCCCATCATTTCTTGCAGAACACTCTCCTTCTCCATTTACTCCATCTCCTGTACATCTCCTGTATTTCCAGTACAAAGGTTTATTCCTCTTCCTGACAGAAAATTGTTCCTCACACTGACGCTTACCCTTGCCTTTAATGGCCTTTAACATGATCTCATCCAACATTGAATTATCCATTGAATGCTCCTTATCCCCCTCACCTACCAAATCTGCATCCTATGGTGAGGGCTCCTCCTCCGGGTCTGAGTTATCGCTCAACGATATTTGCTTCGACTGTTCTCCGAGGCCTTCCTTCACCAGTTGACCATCATGAACAATTTCCATTGTTTTCGTTGACTCAGTAAAATTACCTGGTAACTGATCACCTCTGTCGTCGTTGAACTGTATTGGAATTCTATCGGGGTGGTGGATGAGTCTGCCATCTTCATTGATCATTTCCAAAACGAGGGAATTAGGATCTTTATCCCTAGCTTTGTCATCAGCTAAAGTCCATCCGGCGACCACTAACAGCACCCCATTCGACCCGGACTGTTCCACCATTTCCAACACCTCTGGATTAGCACTTTCGATTGTTACCCCAGTTGTGGCAACTATATCTTCGTTTTCAAACCCAGCATAAGGATTCGAGACTAGGTTCTGCGGATTTACATGTGCTTCCTGCTGCAGTAATGTGTCTGGAATGAAATCCATTGGCAGTACCTCTGGAATAAAACCCATATCCATGTTAAAATCAGGATAATTTTCTGGTGAAGAAGAGTTGTAGTCTTCCCCTGGAAACTCATCTCACCCCGCACTACTGGAACCTCCCTCCTGTAAGGCAGACATTAGCCCCTGGCCATGTATAAGATTTCTTTGACCTCCTACTACCATATCCTGCTCCAAATTCCACTGTTGGACCTCCTCCCAGCTGAAAATTATATCTTCGTAGAACAAAAATCCCTCTGGGATATCCCTCCTATCCCCCTGAAACCCGTATTCATTTATTCTAAGAAAGTCATGAGGAATTCTAGTAAACCTTCTTGCCGGTAAATTCCGGTGAACCCTTATTGTCGTAGGGAAGAGTTCAGATGCATTATCCTTGAAAATTTCCACTCCCAGCTCCTGACTCAGTCTGACAAATCTTTCTGTTATATAATACTCCAGAGCTGCATCATTTTGAAACCGGCATAATGGTATTGTATGCCCTAGACTGCCACATTTTCTACACAATTTATGAACGCCCTCATAACCAATAGACATCCAAGCCCTCCCCCCTCTTCTTAGCTGCAAAAAAAACCCTGAAACCAGAGGCTCATTTACTGGAACCCAGACTCGCACATTAGCATAGTCTCCATTCTCCATTGTTGATAACCCTCCAAAAATAACCTCCTCAGCCTCCCCAACCACCGCTGCAAATCTGGCAACTGCATCCGGTGGCAGATATTCCGGTGGTAAACCATAAATCCTGATCCACATCAAGACGTGAGTAACACACATATGTGAAAGCAGCATTTCTGGAGTCCACCGTCACAAAGCTAGAAGACCTCCCTCCACGACCATTGGCCCATTATGCAAAACTGCATTCATATGTGGTTGACTGTCAAAGCGAAACACGTAAATGGTGAACGTCGTTTCACTCACCAAAATAATCTGCAAACTCTAATGATGAAATTAGTACAGTAGCAAGCAGAGTTGATCCCACGAGGAACGGAGCAAAATCTATAATAAATTTCCTACTAATATAGAACACTTTTGGTGTAGCCAACAACCCTTAATTTTCAGATTTATCTAACAACTAATAATGCAACTAACTAATATAAAATAATAATGCAACTAACAGATATAAAAATCTAGTAAATATATGATGAATGCAATCGGTTCGGAATAACTCACATTAGTTAAACATCGATCATAGGCGCAAAGATAAATCAATTCATATGCATCTATCAGTTATAGGAAAGTAGGTACGCTTAACCTCCCCAATTCTTTCGTAATTTATCGACAATTAACCAATTATAATTAATTAATTTTTTCTCTTACCAAGATGCCTCCGGAAAGTATTCGCTGAACCAGATACACACCTCGATAGCATTAAGAATGAAAAGAACCTGATATAGCAATTACCCAAATATTTTCAAGTAGTAACACACACTTAATTGTTCCCCATCTTGCTATTACAGTCTTAGCTAGTTAGCTGTTTTTCACAAGAACTCGCTACTTACTAACCCTTTCCAACGATTACGTATTGGTAGAATTAGATAGCATTATCCCAATAATATTCAAGTTGATCAGGCTTAAATATATCAAGAATAAAATCAACCAAGAACAATCAAGAACACATAAGAATCAACTATAAAACAATTAGGCCTCACGATTCATAAACTAATGCTTGTTATTCCATGCCGATATATAAATTAGCTACTCATAATAATTAAACTAAGCAAATATATAATATAAAAACAATACATAATTAAAATAATAATTAAATAACTAACGAAAACAAATATCAAACCAGGAAATTGGTTTGCATACAAAAAACCAAACTTTTCTTCACGTCTGCGCACATATCAACTTGGTGAATGTCTCTGTAATAAAATCTCTCCGCAATATTACAAGTCTCCGTCTTCCACCATATTACAAGTCTCCTTCGGCCGCAATTTATATACCCAAATCAAAACCAAATCCAAATCAACTTCTAATTACTTTTCTTCTTATGGAAGACATAAGGAAATAAGATAATATCTATTCTAATTCTAAATAACTAATTCCTACAATTAAGGAATTTTAAATGGAAGGAAATAATACAATCTTTATCAATATGGGAAGTGAATATCTTTAATTCCTCAAATCCACATGTCTTCAATAATTCACTTTTCACCCCATAACTTCAGCAATTCTGCTTTTGTCTCTCTTCCTTCATCCCTGGAAAAATGTCTTATAAGATAAGAACATTTTCCATTGGAGCACATCGCCTCATTAAAAACCTTAACCTGGAAAACCCAGCGGGAAAAAACTGTTGGTTAAGGGAAAAAGAGTACAATGTATAGCTCCCTCTCAATTCTTCACAATCAATGAATTCCTGCACCAAAAACACCTTAAAGTGCAAATTATATCTCAATAAAATCATAATAATCTCACAAAATATGAACACAATATAACATACATCAGTAAAATTTACCTGACTTGATCATTACTTCCACTCCACCACCCCAACATTTATCCACGTGTGCTTGCATCCTTGCTGCACTAAAACATCTGTAGTCCACCAAATACCCCACCAACGAATTTGCAAACATGTGCCTACCCTCGTCATAGGCTTCCACATCCCCGACAAGGACAGGACCCCTTCGAACCGGCCTGGGCAAACTCGTGTTGAAAACATCTCCATGTGGGACATCCCTATACTCTTCCGAGAATTTGGACCCTTGCCGCGAGTCATCCGACCAGTGGTCCTCCAGTCTTCTACACGCCATACAATTGTTTCCACTTATGAAATCCTTACTGCTGATATAGTATTTTCTATATGTAAGGTTGAAGCTAATATTGGTTCTTGTTGGGTGCAGGGTGATATATTGGATTATTGGAAAAAAAATAAAAAAAAAACACGGAAGGAACTGAAACAGGTTGATGTCTGTTTATGGTCCTGGATACAAGGATTGGTTACAAAGATGAAGGATTTAGAGATTGGAAAAAATCTTGAGTAGGGAAGAACCTGCTACTGTTGCTAGAGCTCTCTAGTATGCAGAGAGAAAAACCCGAGTCATTTTTACGATGGGTTTTATCTTTAACTGTGAAAAATGAAAGTCGTATTTAGTTGTGCCATACATAATTTATTTAACTGCGTTAAAGAGAGAATTTTCAATATCGAAATTGATTTAATAAAAAGAAGAGTCCGCCTCCTACGAGATCGTCTTACCGTAAAATTAAGGGCCAAAGGAAAAATAGTAAAATTGCAAATCATATTCGGAAGTAGAATCACCAATAATTTGGATTCGCGGTCAATAATGAAAACTGCAAAAATTATAAGGACCATCCTGCAAAACACCAAAAAAATAAACAGAACCCCTTATTCTCGCCTTCTCCGCCTCGCCGCCTTGCCTTCTCCGCCCTCGCCGCCTCTCCTTTTCAGCCGTCATTGCCTTGCCTCTTCGAAGACACGCCTCACCTCTCTGCAGACCTGCATCGCCTCTCCGCAGACCCGCATCGCCTCTCCATAGACCCGCCTCGCTTTTACGTCGGCAACTTTTTTGCTTCGACCGACGTTCAGAATCACACTGTTCTTCTTGTTGGATAATCTTCTTTCCTTGTTTGTTGCAGCATTACTGCAATATTTTCTCTATTTTTTGTAAAGCTTGGAATGTTCAAAACCAAGTCATGGTTAGTTGCATGAATGTAGCAAGTTTGGTTAGAGGGATAGTGGCATGAATTTTGGAAGGAAACGTGGTCATGTTTCTCATGGTTTTAGCTTCAGTAGTTGGTTTTTTTTTGGTTATAAATGATGGATCAAAAAATGCAGTAAGTGTATTCTGCACCAAAACATTCTTTGCTTCTTGTTTCATTTTTTTTATTTCTGCATTTTTGGTTTCATTTTTGTTTTCCTCTTTTTTCCTTGCTTCTAAATTAACAAGTGGTATCAGAGCGTGTGGTGTTTGATCCAAACCTCTGTAGTCGTTTGGTGTTCGATCCGCTTCGACAAAATGGCAGGATGAGGAACAGGAGCAGCAGCAGGCGACAAGAACAAAGGGGCAGCTTCAACTCCACCATTGGAATGGCCAAAACTTGGTCAAGGCAATGAGACGGATCGAGGAAGTGAGACACACATAGTAGAGCGGGTCATAAGGGAAAGCGATGGTGCCGCGCACTTTCCGGTTCTCACAAGGACCAACTATGCAGATTGGGTGATGCTCATGAAGGTGCAACTTTAAGCACAAGGCTTGTGGGAGGTGATCGAGGATGGTCCGGGTGATCAACGTGATGATCGATGGGCAATTTCGGCACTTCTTCAAGCAGTCCCGCCAGAGTTGGTTCGTACCCTTTGAGTGAAGACAACTGCTAAGGAGGCATGGGATACACTCAAGTTCATGCGAGTTGGCGTCGAACGCGTCCGAGAGGCCAAGGCACAAACTCTTCGGACGGAGTTTGAGAATCTCGCATTCAAGGATGGCGAAGGAGTGGAGTCTTTTGGGATCCGACTCACGACCATTGTGAATGATCTTGAGGTGTTAGGCAATTTGGTGGACGAGCACAAGGCAGTGCTCAAATTCCTTCGGAGTGTACCACGAAAGTACAAGCAAATGGCCATGGTGATCGAATCGCTTATGGATTTGAAAACTCTATCCATTGAAGAACTCACTGGACGGCTTTTGGTAGTTGAAGAACGCGGTGAACTTGACGATTATGCACCAGATGGAGGTTGTTTACTCCTTACCAGGGAGGAGTGGCTAGCACGACAACGCCAATGCGAACCAGGGCAAGGTTCTGGTGTCGGTGATAGAAAAACCAAAGCTGCGACTAAACCAAAGTCGCCAGTCATAAGCAAGCCAAAACCATCATCAGGTACAGGAGGCCGCAAGAAAGGCAATTGTAATTATTGTGGGAAAGCTGGTCATTGGGCAAAAGAATGCAGAAAGGTAAAACGCGATCAGGAAGAACATGCAAACCTTGTGCGCACCGAGACGGAAGGAGATGAAGAACCTGCACTACTCATGGTGCAGATTGGGACTGAGACCAGCAACATGTCTCAAGTTATGCATTTGAACGAGGAGAAGGTGATGCCGGTAATCGCAGCAGATGGCGTGTGGTACCTCGACACCGGAGCCAGCAGTTATATGATCGGTGATAAAGTTACGTTCAGGTCTCTTAATGAGACTGTACATGGCACCATTCGTTTCGGTGATAACTCGGTGGTAGACATACGTGGAAGAGGAATGATAATGTTCATGTGTCTTACAGGGGACCATCGACTTCTCACTGACGTCTACTACATTCCGAGCTTGCGAAGCAACATTATCTCCCTCGGACAACTTGACGAAAATGGATGCAAAATCACCATTGAAGATGGGAAGCTTTACATTTTCGATTGATCTCTGAAGGTATTAGCTCGGGTCACACGATTGAGCAACATACTCTACACACTAAACTTGAACCTTGCAACTCTCGTGAGTCTTTTGGCACAGAAGGAAAGTGAAGCATAGTTGTGGCATGCGCGGTTCGGACACCTTCATATCCGAGCATTGCATACGCTTTCAAGAAAAGAAATGGTTCGTGGAATTCCCTACATTGAACATGTGGAAGAGCTTTGCGATGGTTGTGTAATCGGGAAACAACACCGGACACCATTCCCATAGGCTACAACGTTTCGAGCAAAATGTCATTTGGAGTTGGTCCACAGCGATTTGTGTGGTCCAATTGTGCCTCCAACAGCAGGTGGAAGAAGGTATTTTCTACTTGTTATTGATGATTATAGTCGATACATGTGGGTTGAACTACTCAGGGCGAAGGACGAGACGTTGCGACATTTCAAGAAAATTAAGTCGGCAGCTGAAGCCGAGCGTGAATGCAAGCTTTTTGCATTTCGTTCGGATTGTGGTGGAGAGTTCAACTCCAACAAGTACAAGTAATTCTGTGATGCAAGCGGGATTAAGCAAAACACCACCGCCCCTTACTCACCTCAGCAGAATGGGGTAGTGGAGAGGCGAAACCAGACGGTGGTCGAGATGGCTCGGTGCCTCATGAAGTCAATGGATATGCCCGGAACATTCTGGGGCGAAGCAGTGAAAACTGTAATTTATCTACTTAATCGCTCACCGACATGGAGTCTAGATGGCATGACACCATATGAGGCGTGGCATGGGAAGAAGCCGAGTGTTCACCACCTAAAAACATCCGGGTGTGTCGCGAATGTGAAGAAGCTTAGCCCGGGGTTGGACAAACTGGCGGACCGATCAGTTCGAGGAGTCTTTACCGATTATGAGGAAGGTTCTAAGGCACATCGAGTCTACGATCCAATTGGGAGGCGCATGTACATGTCAAGGGATGTCGTGTTCGAGGAACGTCGGGTATGGAAATAGGGAGCTTCCAGCGAGACAGTAACAGCCGAAGGAGAGAACACGTTCATTGTTGTTTACTCTACAAGTGAACACATTATTCCCGCACCCGAGCAAGCTGCACCAGAAGTCGAACCACGGACACCAGAGCCTACTCCATTAAAGACACATTGGGCAACACCTCTTACACACGATGACAATATCGACACTACATTAGGCCTATGGCGTTACAGGTTGGTTACGGATTTGTACAATGCCACTGAAGAAATCAAAAATGTCGAAGAAAGCGGTAACTGCTTCTTGGCCGCAGAGGAACCAACAAGTGTTGAAGAGGCTCTTGAAGATATAGCTTGGAGAAATGCCATGAAGGAGGAAATGAAGTCAATCCTTGACAACAAAACTTGGGAGCTTTCATCACTTCCGGCGAACCACCATGCTATCAGACTCAAATGGGTCTTCAAAGTAAAAAAGGATCCTTCAGGAAAAATTGTTAAGCACAAGGCGAGGCTCATCGCAAAGGGGTATGCGCAGCGATAGGGGGTGGACTATGAAGAAGTGTACGCTGGCAAGAATGGAGACGGTTCGGCTATTGCTTGCACTCACCGCACATGAAAGGTGGGAAGTGCACCACATGGACGTGAATCGACTTTCCTAAATGGAGATCTTGTTGAGGATGTTTATGTGAAGCAACCACCGGGTTTCGTTGATAGTGCAAATTACGGAAAGGTGCTTAAGCTACGTAAGGCTTTGTACGGGCTTCGACAAGCGCCGCGTGCATGGAACTCAAAGCTTGATGCCTCACTCACTGCACTTGGGTTCACGAGAAGCTAGCTCGAGCAGGCCGTTTATCGGAGAGGTACTGCTCAAACTTGTCTGCTTGTGGGTGTTTACGTTGATGATTTAATTATTATGGGGACAAGTGTTGAAGAAATTGTTGAGTTTAAGATTCAAATGCAGCAAGTGTTTAAGATGAGCGATCTCGGTCTTCTTAGTTATTACTTGGTAATTGAGGTACGTCAAGGTGATGGTGAAATCACAGTTTGCCAAGGAGCTTATGCGGCAAAAATACTGGAGTTTGCAGGTATGAATGGTTGTAATCCATGTTATACTCCAATGGAACATCGACTTCGTTTGAGCAAGAAAGATGGCAGCGGTTATGTGGATGCAACAAAGTATCGGAGTGTTGTTGGAAGCCTTCGCTATCTGGTGAATACACGGCCAGACTTAGCTCATGTGGTTGGCATCGCAAGTCGATACATGGAAGCTCTAAGTGCTCAACATTGGGCTGCAATTAAAAAAAATACTTAGGTACGTTCAAGGTACTCTAAGGTATGGATGCTGCTACAAGTCAGGTGGAGGCAATGTTAAACTAGTTGGCTACATCGATACTGACTTCGCCGGCGACATAGATGACTGGAAAAGCACTTCCGGGATAGCTTTCTTCCTTGGGAACATCATGGTTTCGTGGACTTCACAAAAGCAAAAGATTGTTGCTTTGTCTTCTTGCAAAGCGGAGTATGTTGCAGCGGCAAGTGCAACATGTCAAGGCGTTTGGCTCAGTCGACTCATCGGCGAACTAGTTGGGCGTGAAGAACTTGGTTTCAAACTTATGATAGATAACAAATCTGCTATTGCTCTTACTCAGAATCCGGTGCACCATAGTAGGAGCAAGCACATTGACACCAAGTTTCATTACATTCGAGAGTGTATCGAAACCGGGAGGACGATTGTTGAACATGTTGGCACCAATAGGCAACTAGCTGATATCTTAACAAAAGCATTGCCAAGGATCAAGTTCGTCGAGATGTGGCAGAAGATTGGAATTATTCAAGTTCGGAATGAAGAAAAAGTTTAAGGGGGTGATTTGTTGGATAATCTTCTTTCCTTGTTTGTTGCAGCATTACTGCAATATTTTCTCTATTTTTAGTAAAGCTTGGAATGTTCAAAACCAAGTCATGGTTAGTTGCATGAATATAGCAAGTTTTGTTAGAGGGATAGTGGCATGAATTTAGGAAGGAAACGTGGTTATGGTTTTAGCTTCAGTAGTTTGATTTGTGTTTTTTGAAAATATACACTCCACCGTTGTTGCATTTGAAACAACTTCTTTGATATTCCACTCCAATTCATTGATTTTATTATTATGTTTGCATGATAATTTACAGATGTAAGATGATACGTGTCACTTTATGTATATTACAGATGAACAAGACGTAAAACACCAAACATCGATAACTTAAAATCGAATAGATTCAATGAATCATTACTAACACAACAAAACCTATAAAATTTGAAACATTTAACTTAAGTTTTATGTCAACTTGTGAAAATGTCAATCGTCATAACTATCGAACCATCAAACATCATTCATTACAAAAATGTTCAAATGCCCTAATAAATCGCTAACATAAAATTGAAAAAAATTCAAATCAAGCTAAAACATTAATAACAATCAAGTAACTCAACACTAACACCCAACCATCAAAACTAAAAAATCAATGTCAAACAAGACATCCTAAACAATTAAAATATATTTTCCCCCGACTTGGCTTCTCCTGTTGGTTTTGAAGATGATGACTCTCTTACTTCATCAACACACAAATCAAAGGTCGACTACGGTTCTCTGTTCAAGGGAACACCTTCAAAGTATGGTTTCCCATACCATTTTTCTATTAACTCATCAATAGCATCGTAAAGCTCTCTGACATGGAAAGTATTTCTCTGAAATAATATAAAACATCACATACAGTAATTGAAACATCAATATCTGTAATTAAACATCACAATAGCACAAATTACATCAATGACAACTACATTGAGGAAAAGTCAAATACATTAGTTAAAACATAAATCTCAAAATTTTAAAACATCAAACAACACACACTAAATTATCAATAGAACAAAACTGAACATCAGTTTCACACTTAAATATGAAAACACCACAAACATCAAACAATGAAATTAAAAACATTACACCAACATACATAACAATACTTAGAGATTAAACATGAAAGCTCAAAGATATAACCTGAAATATCAACTGTATCTAAAACATCACAGCTAAAGAAAAAGAAAAATTACAGTTCCTTCTTCATTCTCGAATGCAGCAACAGTGGGCAAGTGCTCTTAAATATCTAAGAAACGACGACAAACACAAAAAATAACACAAATAGTAACAAAAAATTAAGATATCACACACACAATCAAAACAACAAAATTGAACATCAATTGCACACTTAAAACACTACAAGCATAAAAAAATGATATTATACCATCACATTAACACAGATAAACAGTACTTTAAACCTAAACATGAAAGATTAAATATAAAACCAGAAAGGTCAACAACAGTACTTAAAAAGTCATATCTGTAAAATAACAAAATTTACAAATCCTCTTTCCTTCTCCATAGCAGCAACAGTGGACATGCATTCTTACACATATAAGAAACAACAACAACACAAAAACTAGCACAAATCGTAACAAAACCATAAGATATCACACACAAAAAAAACAAAACTTGACATCAGTTGCTTACTTAAAACACTACAAGCATCAAATGTTGAAATCAAATCATCACACCAATACCGATAAACAGTACTTTAAACTTAAACATGAAAGATCAAACATAAAACCCGAAAGGTCAACAACAGTATTTAAAAAGTCACATCTGCAAAATAACAAAATTTACAGATCCTCTTTCCTTCTCGATTGCAGCAACAGTGACAAAAGCATTCATAGACATATAAGGAACATCAAAAACAACAAAAAAAAATAGCACAAATCGTAACAAAACCCTAAAATATCACACACACAATAAAAAAAATAAAACTCAACATCATTTGCACACTAAAAACACGACAAACATAAAATAATGAAATTAAATCATTACACCAACACAAATAAACAGTACTTTAAACCTAAACATGAAAGATTAAACATAAAACCCGAAAGGTCAACAACAGTATTTAAAAAGTCACATCTGTAAAATAACAAAATTTACATATCCTCTTTCCTTTTTGATAGCAGCAACAATGGACATGCATTCTTACACATCTAAGAAACAACAACACAAAAATAGCACAAATCGTAACAAAACCCTAAAGATATCACACACACAATAAAAAAAACTCAACATCAATTGCACACTTAAAACACTACAAACACCAAATACTGAAATTAAATCATAACACCAACACCGATAAACAATATTTTAAACTTAAACATGAAATATCAAACATAAAACCTGAAATGTCAACAACAGTATTTAAAAAGTCATATATGCAAATTAACAAAATTATAGATCCTCTTTCCTTCTCGATTGCAACAATGGTGGCATAAACATTCTTAGACATCTAAGGAACATCAACAACAACAAATTTTTTTTAGCACAAATCGTAACAAAACCCTAAGATATCACACACACAATCAAAACTGAACATCAATTGCACGCTTAAGTATGAAAACACCACACGTGTCAAGCTCTGAAATTAAAACATCACAACAACACTAATAACAGTATTCAAAGCTTGAAACCTGAAACATCACACTGAAAACCTGAAATATCAATACAAGTACCTAAAACATCACAGCCAAAAATTCAGAAAACTTACAAACGATTCTCCCTCCTCGATTGCAGTACCAGTGATGCAAATCTCCTTAGAAATCTAACAAACACCAGCAAAAACAAAAATATTAGCACAAATTCGTAAGAACAACTCACAAAACACAAAAAAATAGAGAAATCCACAAATATTAACACATTGAACAATATAAACCCTAAAAAATCACATGAACAAAAAATTGAAAAAACAACAAAATATGCAAAATGAGAAAACACATTATCTTCGAATATTAACACAAAACGAAGCTCTATTGAGTTCGGCCGCCAGAAAATTTACCGAAAAACTTTAAAAAATTTGACGAATTTTTGCGCATAAGAAAAGGGAAGAAAAATGGAGATGATGAACAGTTGAATCGAAGAAAACGAGCTAGAATTGAAGAAGATGGAAGAGAAATGGAGAAGAGAGAAGAAGGAAATTTGAATTGGAGATGAGAGATAATATGAAGGTTTTATACACATGAGAGAGGAACTGAGAAGAGAAAGAAAGTTTCAGTAAAATATGTGAGAATAATGAGGAAAAATTGATATATATATACCTGGATTTAAATGTAAAATAATAAAATTTTCCATTCAGCCCTTGGACTTTTAAAAACTTTAATTAGAAACCTCATACTAAATTCTTAACAACTTCATCTTTGGTGTCGTTGTAACACTGTCTCGCACAAGACTTTATCTAAAAAAAACAGTTGAAACAGCTGCGATTGATTTTGTTATTCTATCCATCCTAGAATTTTATAATCAACTCTTGTCATCTTCAAAAATTTATAATTGACCACCAATATTTCATGTAAATAACACACTGACGTCACCATAACATCTGCAATCCACACCACTGCCCCATTTAACCAACACCAACACCAACAGTACCATAATCTGTATCTAAAACTAACACCACCAGCGAAATGTTTATTCAGCACTAAAACCACCAAATTGAACCCTATATTCATAAATTAATCCACCTAAAATATCCCAAAAATCAAACCCTAATAATTCCACCCCAAATTGAATGTCAGAATGTTGGTGGATTCCGATATATCATCCTTCAATCCTACAACGTGTCAAAATTAACTCACACTTGTTTTCTATTGACCTTTATCAATGAGCAGATTTCAAACCTTACGGCAGTGATTGATGTCAGAAGTGGTGTCGGGGGACGATGGTTGTGAGTCAAGCAGTAATTTTGGCAGTGGGGAGTTTTTTTTGGGGGGTGTCGGGGACGATGGTTGTGAGTTGAGCAATAATTTTGGCAGTGGGGAGTTTTTTTTTGGGAGGAGAGCGGGGGGTAGAAGGGGAATGAGATGAAAAAGCATGGAGATAATATTTTGGCCAAAAAATTGTGAGGCACCGTTAAAAAAAATATCGCTGGAAGGTCGTCGTCGTACCTCTCAAAGTTAAATTTATATGCGCTAAATGCTTCCTATCTACAACTAAGTAGATAATGGCAAGTCGAGGTTGTCCACGAAGAAGAGGAATTTTCTTAAGCGTTTAAACATATAAGATTGATATTATGCTAGAAGTAATATATATATATATATATATATATATATATATATATATATATATATATATAAACAAGTAAAAAAGTGTGCGTGTGTGTGGGGGGGATGGTGATGGGTTGGTTTTGGTCCTAAGTTATGAAATTAAAAGACAAGATAACTAACAAAGTTAAATAATTATGTTAATCATGCAACAACGACGAAAAATGGATAGAAACTACAAAAGCCAAAGCCTTGGAGGCAATTAATATCCTCTTCCAAACCTCTTAGATCATTGAACCATTCACTCATTCTATCACATTTGTTACCTATGAGAAATGTCAAAACTTCCCAATTGAAGATCAACATTTATGTCTTCTTCTTAGTAATTCACAAAGACAAACAACGACCATTTGCAAACCTCATTGATAATCACTTTAGGCAAACCACATCATAAAGGTATTTCATCAATGACATTATACACGAAAAACCATAGATTTGATAACAGCAAACCTTCTACCAAAGACATAGCCATTTAACCAAACATAGCATTCATTAGGCTAAACCTAGAACAAACCATATTCAAGATTCAACCTTGCATTGCATCTATAGGATAAACATGAGAACATCGCACATTAACATATTTATCTATCAAGAATCACAACACATTATGCACAAGAAGTTTTAATTCCATGTTCTTGGATTCTCATGCCAAAGAGGTAAGAAATTTGCAACTTTCTTAACACCCTAACACTTCAATCATACAAACATTTCATATACTTAAACAACCCATAGCATAAATGAAGTTAAACATCACATTAAAACACATGAATGATAAATAACAAATGCTTCAAAAAAGAGTGATATAGTGATTCTTACTGCATAGATATGGAAGCTTCAATCAATTGCTCCCAAGTACAAACTAACCTAGACAATGAAAAGACATAATTAATCCTACAAAAACTAAGAAAAGAAAGAAGAAAACTAGGGTTTGAAACCCAGAAAATCGCAAGAAGAAGAAGAGGATGAAAGAGAGAAAGAATAAGGTGAGTATTTATAGTGCAAAAAGTAAGAAAGAAGTCTGGCCACCCGTTCATTGCGGCCCGTGCTAGTTTCATCGCGGCCCGTGACGTTTTCATCGTGGCCCGCGACAGGTTCATCGCGGCCAGCAATGGGTTCATCGCGACTTGCGACGGTTTCATCACTGCCCATGATGGGTTCATCGTGGCCCGCAATAGGTTCATCGTGGCCCACAACGAGATAATAAATTTCTTACCAACTATGAGCTCTCGGGCTCAAGATATCGCAACCCGCAACGGTCTCATTGCGACCCGTGATGAACCTTTTACGGGCTGCGACAACGGGTTCATCGCGACCCGCGACAGGTCATCGCAGTTTGAGATGGGTGCAGAATCCAGCACTTTAATTTCTTTCTTCTTTTTGTCTCAAGTCTTCCTCTTCTCTTTACTTTTCTTCAATCCGTCAATTTTTCAAAAGTTCAAATGCAAGTATTCAAATTTTAAAATCTTCAAAGGTAATCTTCAAAGTTTTCAAACAAATTTCCTTGCCACACAAAACTCTCTAGAAAAGTAATAGAAGCGTAAAAATCGCTCTTAACTCCCCAAAGAGAATTTCAAGGCAAAATGTCACATCTCGAGCACAAAAGGGTACAAAAGTAATCCCAAAATGTCCTAAAATAACCATATGAAATGGGCACATCAACCGTCGTGAATTAATTACCTTAAACGACATTTTTATAACCAATGATAGCATTATTAAATGTTGTTATATGTTAATTGTCGTTAAAATTCTATATTTTATGGTGATTTAATATTAAACCGCCTTTGAACGTTTGTAATATACGGTTGGATATCGAAATTCCTCTTGAAAATTTTAGTTAACCTTTTTTATTTTTCAATTTTAAATTAGAGCTTAACCACTTTTTATTAAACCCATCATTCTATACCAATTTTTTAAACTTTACCATTCAAACATGGGATGTCTTATCCACCTTTACACTAATGTCAGCACTGTTGATCCCTTGCAAGGTCTCAAAGATAAATTGTGATCGTTATTGTGAAAATAAGAAGTGAAAAATGCGTTTATAATCCTACATAAATCCTACAGTGCTTGAAAGTGCCAATATAACCCTAGATAATCCGTAAAAGTTCAAAATTGATCATTTTGACAAATTTTGGTTGGAATTCTATGAAATTACTCTTTTACCCCTCTAGGAAAAAAAAGAAAGACTGTAATGGCCATAAACTCTGACCTTCTTCTTCTCGTCTTCTATAGTGGTCTCCTTCTTCTTCTTATTGGTTTATTCTTCTTGTCACCCCTTCTTCTTCTTCTTCTTCTTCTTCTTATTTCGTGGTGAATCAGGCGGTGGTGGTGGTGTGGCGTGATGATGGTAGGGGTGGCATGGCTGGTGCTGTGGTGTGTGTGGGGGGACTGTGGAGGGGGGTGAGAATGGGATGTGAGTTGGGAATCGTGCTGTGGGTTGGGATGAGGGGCGGTCGGGCTTTGGGGTACTAATCGGGTCACGACGACGGATGAGGGGTTGTGGCAAGGCGGTCGGTCTAGTGTTCTGTGGGCCAAGAGATGGTTGGTGGTGGCACTCGCATGCAATTTTCAGATTGAGCAAGGTTTTTGGGGGGAAGGGAGTGGGCGAGGTTTTCATAGGCAGCGTAGGAGGAGGCGGATGTGGCAAGGGTTGTGGAGGTTTTCAGATCGGTGGTGGGTGAGGTTTTCATGGATTGGCGGTGGTTGGGGTGGGCGAGTTTTTCTGATCGGTGGCTTTCAGATTGCGGCGGTAGAGCAGGGGTTGGACTGGGATGGGTGGTGGAGGGGGTTTTCATACCCGGATTGAGTAGCTGCGGAGCAGAAGCACCGACAATGAGTAAAGGTATAATTGTCCACACAAATTCAACTTTTGGTCCAATGGGCATTTTTGTCATTTTCATTGTGGTCAACGGCCAAAATGTCAAGGTTAACGCCGATGGTTAGGGTTGTATTTTTAACTTAAAATTTTTTTAGGGTTACATTAGCACTTTCCCAAGTGTATAGAATTTTATTTTGTATATTGCCCAAATAAAAAAAAAGATAAATGACATTGATTAAAAAGTTTTGTAAGTCACGGAAGACTACCACAATGGTCTCATCGAAGAACTAAAATTAATCTAAGTATATTTAAATATAATACTAAAATTTTAAAAAACACAATATCTAATTTAAAAATATCTAAGTCTGAACAGGTATCGATGGCACAATAAACGGAAGCTGGTATTCATAAAAATCAGCATCTCTATTGTTGAAGAAGTTTCGTGATTCCAAATCATAAAGGTGATAGCCTTTCTTTCCAGCAAGATATTCGTCGACTTTTTGGAGCAAACTTGTCACGATATTTAGGAATATATGAGGCAAAGCACAAACAACCAAAGACCTTCAAAAGCTTGTAGTTGGGAGTGCGTCCATAGAGAAACTTTAGAGTAACTTGAATGGTGTACGACCATTGAGTTGGTTCGTCGGTGTCCGGTTAATCAGATATGCAGCAGTGAGAACACATTCTCCCCAAAAATCAATAGGCAGAGTAGCTTAAAAGTGCAAAACACGAGCCACATTTAAGAAATGACTATGCTTGTGCTCTATGCAACCATTCCGCTGTAGTGCATCAACCATAGAAGTCTAAAAAATAATGGCGGATTCACCAAAGTATGATCTCAAATGTAGGAATTATGTATCATTATCAGCACAGACACGACAAATAGAGCGCCCAAATTGATTTTTGATCAAAGCACAAAATTCTATAAATCTAGAAACTACATATGACTTAGCCACTAATAAATAAACCCAAACATCTCGGGAATAATCATTAAATATAGTTAAAAAATAAAATGCACCACTAGAAGATGGTGTACTATAAGGCCCCCAAACATAACAATGTATCAATTCAAACATAGAACTAGCATTTGAAGAATTCAAAGGAAAACTATGTCTAGTTTGCTTTGCTTTATGACACGTAGAGCAAGGTATAGAAGTATTATTTGTGCTAAAATCAAGAGTAGGAACAGAGGACAATACTGTAGAGGATGGATGACCAAGAAGTAATGCCATAAATCAAATGAGGATGCAGAAACTGAAGCAATTGTTAGAACTGACTGTGGGATATGAGACTGAACGCACGTATCCAGCAGAAGAAGCCAATAACCACCCCTGTTGTTCACCCACGCCAATCACAGTTCTTGTACAAATTTTCTGCAAAATGTAATAATTTTCAGCAAACAAAGCTAGACATCTTAAGGTAGAATTCAATCTAGGGCATGATAATAAATGACATTGCAAGGAAGGTATATAAAGCACATGAGTAAGGGTAGTATCTCCAAAATGTATAGAACCATAATGTGTTGTAGACGACACATGGCCATCAAGTAGTAGCACATTAACATAATCGGTAGCAGCAAAAATGTCAATAAGAGAACCTTTGTCACCAGTCATGTGATATGAGGCTTCCAAATTGAGAATCCAAGGTAAAGTAGGCTTACCCGACCCATAGTCAGAAGGGTAATTTAACTGACTAAATAAATTAAAGGTCGTACTCCATTGGTCGTCAGACTCAGAAGGGATGAAATCAGATCTGGCAGGAGAGCTGGAGGCCGTAGACGCAAATCCTGGCGGTGAGATGATGACACTGGCGAAGGTGAGTAACAAATTTAGATTCAGAGGTAGACATCAGAGCAGATTTGCGGTGGACGAAAAATCACACGACAAATCGGATGGAAAAACTAAGCGGACATGGCGGCGCATGAGCTCGGGTGCGGCACGTGAATGTTAGCGTATGGGATCGGAAAGCAGTAAATCTGATCGGCGACTGCAGCAGCATGGTAGCACCAACAACAGATCGGTCGAATCGGCGGTAGGAGAATGACGCGCCGCTTGGAGGAAACTGGCGGTGGTGCGTGATATGGTGGCGGCGCGTGACACACACGTGCAACGCGTACGAGATCCAGAACGGCAAACTAGGATCGAGGATTGCAACAGCTCGGTCGATGCGGCGGCAATCAGCGATCTGGGAATCAGACGGAAAGCTCTGACGAGGTTGACTGTGGTGCGTGAGTTGAATGCACGGCTGCGATGGCGACGATAGATTGCGGACGGAGGCGGAAGTATTTAGGCCTTAGGTTTTAAGATTTTAACCTCTGATACCATGTAGAAAATAAAGATGTAATGTTATAATTGTATTCATGATTTGAGGTACATTATACAGGGGCGCAAAGACCTGTATAGAAAAGGAAAATGAATATAATCTAAATACAATTACAAGTAACATTCACGTAATATTTTTATTTCTCAATAACATATGAAAATATCGTCTTTCACATGAACATGAAAATTATACACGATGTAAGTAGATGGAACGTGTTTGATTGATTGAATGTACTAACATTAGTACCATAAAAATATCTACTCAAATTTAACGGAATGAGAACGTGAGATGTTCAAAAGAACTGGACAATTTTTATTGAAGAAGCTGGAGGAATGGATTTGTAAGTACCTGAAATAGTATATATAATTCAGAAAATGTGAAGGCGTGCATTAAATGTAGTAGCCTTACTGATGATGATGATGATCAATCACGATCATCTCACTCGTCTTCATCAATCAGTACATACCAAAGCTAGTAGGACAAGAAGCCGTGGACGGAGTGTTGAAGTTGAGAAGTTCTCCAATCATTTGGAGCGCATTTCTCTGCTCTTCATTCAATATCTCCTCATCTTCATCGCCGCCGCCGCCGCCGCTGACGACGACCGGACTAACAACATGCGACGAAGACGACGATCCAACAATGTTGGTGTTCTGATCATGATCATGAAGCTGAACTTGCATGACCCAGCTGGAGTTCGACGACGGCCCGGCCCGCTTCTGCCACACTCCGATGTGGGAGTTCTCGATGTCCAGCCTTAAACATGTCAGAGATGGAGATGGAGCTTTGCTGCATTTCCGGAGCTTCGCGTGGAGAATCTCCGACAGCTCCCTCGGCGGTGACGTCATCGGCTTCGACAACAACTCGGGTAACTGGCTGTCGTGATCGCCGGCTGCGGGAGACACCGGAAAATTGGTTTTCGCATTCCGGCCACTCATTAGTACGGCCGCCTGATCATAAGCCCTCGCAGCTTCTTCCGCCGTGTCAAACGTCCCGAGCCAAACCCTCCTTTTCCTGTATGTTTACAAATTATGAGCGCAATTATAAGGTTATAAAATGTGGTTTGATGATTGTGTGGCTTACAGTAAAGGATGGCGGATTTCGGAGACCCAGGATCCCCAGTGCCGCTGCCTGACACCTCTGAACTTCTTAGGTTGTACCATGATTTTAGGTTGGGGTTGGGGGAGTTCTGATGGGTTCAGAGAATGTGAGGGGTATGTCTAAAAGGGATGTTACAGAGGATGTATTTATATGCATGATCTACCTAGTTTGGAAGTCTGGTAGAAATTCCCCGAGGAATCAGGAAGATAGGATAATTTTGTCGATAACTGAAGTTAAAAGATGAAAGTAGAGTAGACTACGGGCTTACTATTATGGATACTCCTATGGTTAAACTGTCCACGGGAAAGGTACTGTTCTTCTCAACTGATATGAAATAAAATTTTGAGAAAAGTGGAGATATCATATAATTGACGAAAGTGGAGATATCATATAATTGACGAAAGTGGAGATATAATCCCGTGCAAATATAACTCTATCTGTTCAGGTTATTTGTAAATATAACTTTTTCCAAGCAGTTGGAGATCGGAATACAGTAAAAAGACTATTTTGCCCCTCTGCAAAAAAACTGAAATTACGTTCCTACCCCTAAAGCCCTTTTCTTCGTTCTCAAACCCTTTTCTCTCTCTTGTCTGCAACCAAAGTTTTCTCTCGTGTATTTCTTCTCTCTTATCTGCCACCAATACTAGATTTGCTTTCTAGATTTGTTTTTTCTTAGATTTGCTAAAACCCTCTTCTTAGATTTGCTTTCTAGAAAACTCTTGTCTACAACCACATAAAAAGGCAAATCTAAACACAACACTCACAAGAAAATTTGGTTTGGGCTTTCCTTCTTCTCCGCGATGGAGGCGATTTGTGACGATGCCCGGAGAATGAAGGCGATTCTCGACGCTAGTGGTGGTGGGGGGAAGCCCCAGCGGTGGCGCCGACGCTGATTACTCTTACCACCGTGACCCCCTCCCAGTATAGTGTCGCCACCAAATTGACCACGAAAAAGACCTCTGCACGAAACCCCTCTTCGTCTTTCTCTTCTTTCCAGTTGGTGGCTTCACTGGTGGTGTTGTGGTTTCATCGATTTTCCGTCGCTTGGCTGAGCGATACCGAAAATGGTGGTGGTGGAGAGGTAAGGGTGGTGGTGGTGACCAGAGCTAGGGTTTCGGTGGAGGGCTGGGATGTGATCATCAGCGCCGGTGGAGTTGTGGATTCGGGGTGGTGGCAAAGTGGTACTAGGGTTCGGGGTGGCGCTAGGGTTAGGGGTAGGTGGTGGCGCAAGGTGGCAGAATGAGCAATTTCGGTTGATCGGAGGAACAACCAAAACTTTGCTTGATCGGAGCAATTTTGGTTCATCTCGCCGCCGTGATACAAGGCCGGGCTAGAATCATCTTTATAGTACCCCACTTTCATATATGTGGGCCCACGTTAATAAGACTTGGGGCAGAAGGGTATTTTAGACTTTTCAAGTTGGTCAATGGCTAAAAATTGTTAGTCAACGTCAGAATCATGGTCGGAGGGTTATATTTGCACTTTCATTCAAAATGCCAGGGTTATATATGCACTAAAAAATAATTGGGGATTATATTTTCACTTTCCTCAACATATAGGGTTATATTTGCATATTACCCTTAATTAAATATAATAAAAAGGTAAAACATAAAAATGATCATATGTTTATGTGAATGTGTCGAAAGACTCGAAATAACCTGAGTTTTTCGCAAGTGCTGAAACAATTTAAGTGTTCGTTGAATGTATTAAAACAACCATGAATATTCGTTGAAGGTTATCATTATGTCCAATTGATCCCAAAACTAATATCAAAATTGCGCGGTCATTTTGTCACTTTTGAAGTGCTCATGATTCTTTCATTACTTTCAAAAATATATATGTAGGGTTATTTTTTCACATTTTTCTAATAAAAATTACAATAGAAAGAAAATAAATGTAATAATAAAAAATAGATCTAAACTAAACTAAGTAAAATAGTTCGAAGTTTTATTGAATTGAACTAAACTGAACTGACGACAAGTTATAAAGAACATGGTCTTTTTTTCAAAAAAAAACCACCACTTTTTTTTTAAAAAGAACATGGCCTAAAACTCTTCTTTTTGCCTTATGTAACTTGAACTCAAACTGAAAAAATAATAATAAAATAAAAATAGTACTTTTTAATTAAAAATTTAAAATGATGGTGATGTTCGACGATCCAACTCTTCATATTAATTAGATTGACCAAAAGTTTACATTTTGAGTCATGATCTTAACAAAAAGGATATGGAATAGTGTCGTTTACACAAATTAAGAAGGCGAAATTATACAAAATAAACTTTGCGGCACAATGAAAGGTACCCAAGATGGTAACATCCTCTACTATCAGACCATACCACATTCTCGACCTGAACTCGCCAGTTTAAGTCACACTGATTCGATACAGTGTCTCGTCTCGAACTGATCCATGTGGGAAGCATAAGACTTGACATATATCTTTTGCAAGTTGTATTTGAATTCACTAGAAAGATACGTCAACAATACAAAATTTGATCCAATTATACGCTTTCTTTATCAACATCGAAGCAAGCTAAAACAAAAATAAATTAAACTCTTCCACTAAAAGTTTAACCTGTCTCCATTAAAACTCAATCAATATAATTGCCGAAAATGTATTCCTATAAGAAGAATTATTTAGTTAAGATAAATTTCATTACACAAAAATGAATTAAAAATTAAGTAAACTGAACTAAAGTATATCTAAATTGAACAGAATATAACCTAAATAAAAATATTAATATAACTTTTAAATATTTATATATATAAATATAAAATTAATTATTTTTTCTCATCCATGAACAACACATTATAATATAATGAAAAATAATTTTATAAATTATTAATTAAATAACCCCTTAAAACTTTAAAGCACAATCGTGAAAATGAAAATTATAAATCAAGCAATAAGATTTCCACGTACAAATTATTAACGTGGAATAAACTGTCGGTCAGATTAAATCAAGTGCAGTTAGATATAAATATTTGTGGTTTATTCTAGTACTCCCTCTATTTCTCTAATAGTAGCACACCACTTTTGAGTATTAGAATTTAAGAGATGCTAAATAAATAGATAAAATTGATTTGAAAGAGAGAAAGGTAAAATAAATGAATATAATAATTTTAAATTTATCATAATTAATGAAGTGGAGGGAGTAACTTTGATTGGTGCCATAAAGGAGAAAAATTAAAAGATAAAAAAGAGGTCCGTAGTTTTACACAGTAGTGAAGCCCCACTTGTAGGCTGGCTCTGTCCTTGTCCATAAATTAATTGATTGCATGTTAGGCTACTCTTCCAAGTACAAGTAACTCTTCATCAATTCATTTCGTTTCGTCTTGGTCAATCAAACTTATTTTGTATAACTCTCTACTATCTTTATCATCTTAATAAGTAGAGAGTGTCTTTCATTTGTTTTCACTAATCACTCCCATTATCTAAACCATGAGTAAAGCATCATATGCACTAATTGCACACATGATAAATACTTGATAAAAGTGTTTTTATAACGCTACATAATTGACATCAATGTCAATATAATCTTTTGATATACAATTGAAAGTGCAAATATAATCTAAATAGTTGATATAAGTACAATTTATCCATTCTGACACTTTAAGGTCATATTTGATAATTGTTAAACCTATTCGGTGCGATTACACCTTACTAGGTGTAAATCATCCACGCACTTTTCCGGCCAGATCTGATGAGCTCAAGGAGTGACGCCGCCATGGGCAAGTCAGGCAAGAAGAGAGGAACGCGGAAAGCAATAGCAAAGGCGGGAGAGGAGGAACAAAAGGGTAAACAGGAATGAAAAGATGTGATTGAATCGAAAAATGGTGTTCGAGGATCAAATCTGGAAAAAAGGGATAGGGATAACCGAGAAGAACGTGGAGAATGCAGTAAGGTGATGGAAAATGGTGAAGCAAGTAAGAATGTCAAAGGTAAAAACCCAGCTACGGTGGAGATCTCAGAAATAGTGAGGAAGAAACTATCCTGGGGTGATAAGGTGGAGAATGAAATGAATTAGAGCTCTTTGTTTACACAGTCAGAAGTTCGACAGTATAGGACTGTGAACATAGAAGGACTTGAAATGGGAGAAATCACAGAGGAGGATGTATAAATGAGTGCTAAGCAATGGGAAACTTGTGTCATATGTAAAATTCTTGGAAGCAACCCCTCGTACAAGGTACTGGAAGGTTTTTTGAAACGACTATGGGGATCAAACCTGGTGAAAGCGTGGCAGATGCAAAGAGGTATGTTCTTGGCTAAACTCTCAACTGTTTCTTACAGAAATGAGCTGGTAGATAGTGGTTTTCTAATGTTTGATGGTAAACCCCTGGTTATCAAAGCTTGGTCTAAGGACTATGATTTTGAGGAACCTGACCGTATACTAGTATGGATTAGATTGCCTAATTTACCTTTGGTCTATTGGGAGCCTAGGATAATCAGCAAGATAATAAGTCCACTGGGGAAACTTATTTGTTTGGACAAGGCAACAACAGAGAAAGATAGGCTAGCTTTTGCTAGGGTGAAGGTGGAAGTAGAAATAGTTAAATCTGCGCTTGACAAGATTAACTATATAAATGAGAGGAAGGTAATTGAACAGCAGAAACTGATTTATGAGTGGGCTCCTGTGAAATGTGGATATTGTGAAATGTATGAGCATGAGGAGAAACAGTGTGGAAGGAAATCAGACCCAGTGAAACAACCAGCTAATCAGAAATAGATATATGTGAGTGTGAGGATAAGGAATGAAGGGATGGGTCAGGAAACTGAGAAAAATGTGAAACTGGAGGAGCATAATGAGGTACTTGAGAGACCAATGAAAAGCGAGGAGGGGAAATAGGAATGGGGGACTGGTTATCAAAAAGGGGTGAATGTGAGGTCACAAGGCCAGAGGGACCTAGAATATCATAAGGATAAGCCCCCATATTAATCATAATTTAACAGTGTGGAATGAGAGAGGTATTAATAAAGGTGAAAAGCACGGGGTGATCAGGGGATTCTGTCTCAGGAATCAAACTGGACTTTTGGCCATGCTTGAAACAAAAATACAAAAAAATAATGAAATGGAGGTGTGGGAGAGAATATGATTAGGATGGAAACTGTTAGCAAATGGAGATGTGATCAAAAGAGGAAGAATTTGGCTAGCTTGGAGGGAGGATCTATATGTAGTGACTGTGATTGATGTTGGAGCACAGTGGATGGATGTACATTGTGAGATAAAGGAGGTGAAGGAGACATTTTTCTTCACAGTAATCTATGGATATAATACCATACAACAAAGAGAGGGGATGTGGAAGTACCTACAGAAGCAGGGGAAAAGGGATAAGCCTTGGTTGATATGTGATGATTTTAACTCTCCACTTGACTTTGATGACAGAATAGGGGGAAATCAAGTGGAGGAAAATGAGCTAACTTATTTCCAAGAAGCTGTTAAGCTATTGGAACTTGAAGAAATCAAAACTGTGGGAGCAAAGTTTACCTGGTCAAACAGAAGGGCTGGTAAGGGTAGGGTGATGAGCAAACTGGACAGGGGTTTGGAAAATGATCATTGGCTGAAGCATATGACAGATGGGGTATGTGAAGTCAAGAATGAAGTAATGTATGATCATCTTCCTCTATTAATCAGATTGAATAGGAAATTCAAAAGGAGGAAGAGACCTTTTAGATATTTTAATATGTGGTCAAAGGCTGAAATTTTTCATAGACTGGTACAAGGTGTATGGGAGTAGACAACAATTTCCAGTATGAGAGAATTGGGGAACAGATTGAGGATCCTAGAGAGGCCACTGAGTAAGGTGAACAGAAGGGAATTCAGTAACATTGGTGAGCAAGCTGAACTTGCTCTAGAGGAATGGATATCAGCACAAAAAGATGTAAATAGAGATCCAGTCTCACAAAAACTACAGGAACTAGAATTGAAGGCAAGGAAGAAAGCTGAAAATCTGAAAAGTGCAAAATACAGTTTTTTGAAGCAAAAGTCAAAGCTGAGGGGGGTGGACGATAGAGACAGGCCAACTAGACTGTTCTACTCATCAATCAAAAGCAGGAAATACCAAAACAATATTGTGGCACTCAGAAAAAGGGATACACTGATACTGGATCATAAGGGTATAGAATCTGAGCTGATAGCTCACTTTCAGAAGAAGCTGGGAGTTGTTTCTGAGGTTTCAGGACTAAACAAAGGTGTGGTGAAATATGGTGGAGCATTAAGCATTGATCAGCAGATGAAGTTGATAAAGCCTATAGCCAGAGAGGAGATTGTTAAGGTTACAAGGAGCATTCAGCCGGGGAAAAGTCAAGGGCTAGATGGATATCCCAGTAAGTTCTTTAAGGACTGTTAGTCTTATATTGGGGAAGATGTGATAAATGGAGTGACAAACTTCTTCCGAGGAGAGGAAATTCCTAACGTTTTCAAAAATGTAGTCCTAACACTGATACCAAAACACAGCCAAGCTCAGAAACCAGCAGATTACAGGCCAATAACCTGTTGTTCAGTTATATACAAAACTGTAACAAAAATGTTGAGTAACAGATTGAAGGATGTGCTCCCAGACATAATCAGTTGCAATCAGAGTGCTTTTGTAAGGGAAAGGTCTATTGTTCACAACATGATGCTAGCCCAGGAGTTTCTTCACAGGTATGGGGTGGAAAAAATGAAATCCAGCTGTGTAGCACAGATAGACATCTTAAAGGCATTTGACAACTTGAGTTGGCAGTTCCTGATAAATTGGTTGAAAGAGTTGAAGTTCCCAGGGCAAATGGTGAAGTGGATAACAGCAAGCACAATGGAGTTTGATATATGTTTAAATATAAATGAACAGTATACAAGGAGTTTCACAGCCAAAAGAGGAGTTAAGCAGGGAGACCCCATTTCTCTCTTGCCTTTTGTAATTAGTATAGAGTATCTGACCAAAAGTATGATTAGGGACTTTAGAGCTGGGAAAATAGACTTTCATCAAAGGTGTAAAAAAACTGAAGTTCATACTTTGTTTTTTGCTGATGACCTTCTGTTGTTTTGTGCTGCAAACAGAAAGTCATTGGAAGGAGTGGCAAATAATTTGATGAAGTTTAAAGAGGAGACTGGTCTGGCCATTAATGAGGAAAAATCAAGAATTTTCTTCTCAAAGATGACAGAAGGTGAAAAAACAATACTAGCTGGGATTCTGAAAATATAGCAGGGGATTATGCCCATGAAGTACTTAGGACTGCCTTTATCAACAGTAAAGTGGGTGAAAAAAGACTGTGATGAATTGCTGAGCAAGGTCAGGAAGAAGAGAAAAAGATGAGAGTCTAAAAACCTATCATATGCTGGCAAGTTGCAGCTGATCAATGGTGTCATGTTGAGTATATCAGGGTACTGGGCTGCAGTGATGAAACTACCAGAAGAAATACATAAAAAGCTTGTGCAGATTTGTACTAGTTTTCTGTGTGGTAGAGAAGAGGGGCAAAGAGGTTTCACGACTGCAACTTGGACTTCATTATGCAGAAGCAAGAAAAATGGGATTAAGGGATCCCTCACCTTGGAACAAGGCAGCCCTAAGCAAACACCCGTGGGATTTTACACAGAAGAAAGACACCTTATGGATAAAATGGGTGCAGGATTATTATCTGAAGGGGATTGGAATTGAAAGCTGTAAGTATTGTGAGACACATAGTTGGCCTTGGAGAAGTGCTACTGAAGCTTAGAGATGGGATTTATCCTCAGATACTGAAATGTGTAAATCAGAAAGGAAGGTTGAAAGTAGCAGATGTTTATGATATGATAATGGGAGTGAAGGAGACTAGATTTAAATGCTCAGTGGTTTGGCATAAAGGGATTCTGCCAAAAAAAAAATTCTCTGGCTGGTTTTGAATGGCAAACTGGAAACTACTGATAGGTTGCATGAGTTTGGAGTGCTGGATGGAACAAATGTGTGTGCATTATGTGGCAAGGTGCAAGAAACTCTACAGCATCTTATGGTGGACTGTGAATATACATTGGAGATATTGCAAGAAATTGGTTTAAAGTAGATCAGGATATTGAGACTGCTGAAGAAACAGTTGTGGATGCTGGCCAGGTTCAAAAATAGGAAGAAAATGATGCTGATGGTGATTGTCATGTACTATGTTTGGCAAGAGAGGGACAATAGAATCTTTAAGAAGCTGGAAATGAAGGCAGCAGTGGCGGGATTCCAGGTGAGAACAGAAGTAGAGAGCATATGGAAAACAAATGGATGCAAAAGGAGAAAAGGCAGCAGTTCAGGGGTGCATCAGGATATCATTGAGGAAGATGAAGATGCTGGAGGTGGCCGGAATCCGAGTGGACATGGGTGTCGGACCTGGACCTGGAGCTGATGCAGGTTTTTTTCTTCTTCTAAAGCTGTATATAGTTTCTGATGCAAGTTTGCAGGTTTCCTAAATTGCGTTTCAGGAAACTGCATACAATTGCCTCATGGGAAGATTGTCGTTATCATATTTTGAGTTTGGAGTGCTGGATATGGATTGAATAGGATATGGGATGTATAAAAAAATCAAAAGAAGGAATAGTTTTGTGGTAGATGGGAGAGATAGTCTAAACTTTGTATTTGTTTTTTTTATCTTCAAGTTAATGCAAAAATCTTATGTAAAAAAAGGTCAGATTTGATTGAAAATATGATTTTACCCATTTGAAAAAAATAAAAAGTAAGTTGACTATTATACCCTAACCCTAAATGAAATTATGCCCACCCTCTTCTTCCCTCTTCTCTTTCGCTGCTCACCCATTCTCCATCGACCACCCTCCCACCAATAAAATTAGCCCACCATCTTCTTTGCCTTTCTCTTTCGTTGCTCATTCATTCTCCGTCGACCAACCCCCACCGATATGTGCTGACCACCCTCTTCTTCCCTCTTCTTATTTCACTGCTCACACATTCTCCGCCGACCACCCTCCCGCTAACCACCTATTCTCAGCCACCACCCAGCGGCCATTGCAGCAACGGGCCCAAGCCACCGTTCAACTTACCATCCCACCGCCTACGATCCACCGGCGAACACATATGAACATCAACTAATACCGTTGCCTTCTATGGTTTACGCTCTGCCTCCGCACGATCTAAGCACCATCGACGAACACCAGTGAAATTCTTGAGATCTTAAAGGGAGCGGTGATGATCCTGGAGGTGCTAGGGTTTTGGTTGTGGGGGCTGGGAGTCGGGGATGGTAGTGTTAGGGTTTCAGTGACAGGTTTAGGGTTTCACGATGATGGAAGGGGTGAAAGGTGGTGGTGGCGATGGGGCTGGATGGGGGGGGTGGCGGTTGTAGTGGGAGTGAGCCAGGGTTTCACGGTGGTGGCGAGGCTGGAGGGGTGGTTGTGGCAGGGCTAGAAGGGTAGTGGTGGCGATGGTGGTGGCAAGGGTGGTGGTGGTAATGGGGCGGTGGTAAGCTGGCAATGGTGGTGGTAGTATGAGGGAAAAATTACCCTAACACTTTTAGATTTTAGGCCAAAGGGTATTTTAGTTATTTTATGTGTGGTCAATGCTGGAAATGATGTCTTAGGGTTATATTGACACTTTCATCAACTAGTTAGGGTGTTTTGCACAAAAATTATCTGAGAATTATATTGGCATTTACTCAAAAAATATATGAGGATTATATTGTGGTATATATCCCTAAATACTTTAAGGTAAAGTCTTGAAAGATCATCTTTTCATAGGTTTATGGAAAGACAGGGGTTCAATTAGAATAATAGAAAGTAAAAGGTTTTAGCTGTAATATTAAAATTTTATTATGCAACGTGCAGTAGTTATAAATTTATGACCCGATTAATGCAATCCAAAAATTTTATCTTCATTTTTTCTAATTTGCAGTTTAAACCTTGATATTTTCATAATTTATGGAATGCCCGTCTTTCAAGAAACGGACTCATAATTTAAAATGTATTTTCTAAATTTATTTTGGAAACTCCAATTCTATGAGTACTTTAATGAGTGTGCCATACTTGAAAATGAAATTTTTTTTCTAAATTATATGCTAAAAAAATGATTGTTCTAATTTTCAAACTATTGAAAATTATAGATTACGGGCGGAACATAGTGAGACCTACGGATACTGATCAATCAGTATCCGTATACGGAACATAGTGATCAATTACACTATCTAGCAAGTTAGCTTATCAAATGTAGAATCTGTTAATTTTGTTGGTTGGAGTTTTATATTAAGTACTGATCCAACCTTATGTGTTTTTAAATGTTCTAATTTGACCTTATGTTTTTAAAAATTGTACTAACATAAGCTTATGCTTTTTTAAAAATTACTGATTGAACATTATATTTCATAGAAATTATTGATTTAACCTTATATTTTTATAGAAAGTACTGATCTAGCCTTATGTTTTTATAGGGTAAAAATCATCCATTTTTGTAGAAAACTAAGCAGGGGGTATTTTGGTCATTTCCAAAATGGTTAATGCCGGATTGTTCACTATCAACGTTAGCATGGTTATTTCAACACTTTCGATGAAAATTTAGGGTTATTTTGACACTTTCCAAACCTTGAGGGTTATATTGATGCTTTCAAAAGGAATATAGGATTATAAATGTATTTTACCTATTTATTTTCTACAATAATCCTAAGAAGAAAAATATTCTGAATCTGCCCCTAATTAGTTATAAGTATAGCCTCTTGATATTCAAAGTTGATCTAGGTATTCTTAATTAAATTGATACTACCACTAGTGGAGAGCCTTTGATTAAAGGCAATTAAAGGCGGTTCTTGATTAGAACCCGAAGCAAGTTTCGAATTCGGCACACCCTCCAAAGACACGAGTTTCATTTTAAAGGCGGTTCAATTTTGATCAAAAGTAATTCTGCTTTCTATTTGTTTTGATTAAAGGCGGTTCCATGTAGAACCGCCTTTAATTGGTTGCCTTTGTTTCACCCAATATATAAATAAAATTCAAAGGGTTCCACACTTAGTTTTATTTTCGATCCTTAGGTTTGCCTCACCTGCTCAGCTCTCATCCTCACCCTCACCCCTCCTTCGACCTTCACACCGCCCTCTACCATCGGCCTCTACCATCACCCACACGTCGGCTTCTACCATCGCACTGCCGCTCTCTCCTCCATCGAAAATGCCTCCACGGGTCCTAAGGAACCACCTTTGATTAGGACCAGAAACAAGTTATGAATTCGAAACTCTCTCTTAAGTCACGAGTTTCATTATAAATGCGGTTCAATTTCAATTAAAAGGCGATCCTGCCTTCTATTGGTTTCAGTTAAAGGCGGTTCCATTGTAGAACCGCATTTAATTGGCTGCATTTGTTGGGATTTTCACCCAATATATAAATAAAATTCAAGGGGTTCCATACTTAGTTTTATTTTTTATCCTTAGGTTTGTCTCACCCGCCAGGTCTCACCCTCACCCTCACCTGCTAGGTCTCACCCTCACCCTCACCTGCTAGGTCTCACCCTCACCCTCACCTTCCTTCCATCTTCACGGCGGCCTCCACCATTAGCCTCCGTCATCTCCCTCACACCAGCCTCCACCATGGCAGCGCCGCTCTCTCCTCCACCGAAAATGCCTACACAGATCTCGCCTCTGCCGCACCCATCAACGCTGGAAGGTTTTGCCGCCTGGAGGGTTTCGTCGCTGGAGGGTTCTGTCGACTGGAGAGCTCATTCTCCAGTGGCGAGGTTCCGCTACCGGAGAAGGAGCCCCCCATCGGAGAAGGAGCCTTGTATCGCCAGAGGATTCTGCCGTTGTTGGAGTGTTCCTCCACTGCCGGAGAAGGAGCCCTGCCGCTAGAGGGTTTTTATTCCCCGTTCTTCTTTTGCTTTTGTTATGTTTGTTTGTTGAAGAATCCGTTTTAGATGTTTGCTTTAGATTTTGGTTGAAGAACTTGTTTCAGATACGATTATGCATCAGATTCAAGTTCCGAATCCAAAATTTGAATCAAATCCAAATTTAGAGCGGTTTTCGAACCGCCTTTGATCATAACCAGAGAAGTCACCCAAAAAGTGACTTATCTGGTTCGTTATAATCGTCTTTAATTGGTTAGTTCTCCATTAGTGTCCCACCATTTCTGTGGATTAATTTGACACTATATAGTTTTAGGTATTTGGAATTGGATTTATGGTTAAATGTGCGAAATGAGTGGATGGAATTTAATTTTGAAGGAAAAAAGTTTAATGACTGTATGAAATTGAAGGAATCTTGATAAAAAAAAAAAGAAGGGTAAAATACAAATATAACCCTATTATTTTCCAAAAGTGCCATTATAACCCTGTATAATCTGAAAGTGCAATTATAACCCTAACTTTTGCAACAAATGTGCCGATATAACCTTTTGGTACCATTCCGGCATTGACCAAACCAAAAGACTAAAATATCCCTAGTCTTAAACCTAAAAATCTAATGACAAAATTACTCCTAAGGTTATTCTATTTCTTCATCTCCATAACAACAATCGTTGCCGCTCTGCCGCTCCACCACCAGAATCTAGATTTCTGCCCATCGCCGCTAGGATCTGGATTTCCGCCGCATCTACGTTAGGGGTGTTCAAATGTGGGTACTCGGACTTGCGGGTATCCGCACATTCGGGTACCCACATATGCGAGTAGTTGAAAATGCGACCCATGCCCTGACCCAAAAGAATCGGGTACCCGGATTGTTCGGGCCGGATATCATGGTGCCCGCCAAAGAGCAGTTGAGCTTAAAAACGAGAGAAACTATTGACATTTTTTTTGCTTCATAATGTTTAAAACAATAATTTATATGCCTCATTGATCATATATGTCTGCATATATAAAATCTTCACGTACCAGCTAATATCATCACGTACGTAGCGAGCATATAGAAAATATAAAATTCCTGAAATTATAATTTGAATCTAGAACCACATACTTTTACTTTCTATTGACAGTGATGTCAAGTTAAGCAGTAATCCTGCATTGTGAAAGGAATCTGAAGCAATGTTGGGAAACCTCAGCAGTGTGTGCAAAGATAGTAATAAATATATGCATAACATGTAAGAATCTTCAAATCATATATTTATGAATATATGCATAAATGCATAAACAACATAGCGAAGTGTAGAACAATAGAATTTTCAAAGCATACAATTCTGCCACTGTTATGAATAATCAAACAACGAGGCTGCTACTAAGTAGTTCGAACAAGTCCCAAAACGAAAATAATTTCCCAACAGACATCGAAAGTTACAAAGGAAGTTGAAGTCTGTAGACTATATAACTTACCAAGTTACTGAAGCAAGAATCTAATTATATTGGTTAATATAAAGATTACTTAAATAAATACATATACAGGGTACCCGAAATTAGAAATTTTACGGCCTGTACCCGGACCCGATAAAATACATAATTTATGGGTCAGGTACTCGGCCCAAAATTTTTTTAAAAATACCTGATTATTTTATACCAGGCCGACGGATGGACGGGTCGGGTATTACGGGCAAAGTATATTTGAACACCCCTAATCTACACCACTGAACCCCACACCAGTGCCTCCCATCGCTCCGTCTGTTCTCCCGCCGTCGCCGTTGTCGCTCGCCTTCAACCCCCCCCCCCCCCCCCCTAACACATCCCCCCTAACACATCGCTAGGTTTCTGCCCCGCCACCCACTCTGCCTTGCTTAAGCCCTACCCACCACTTCTTCCCCCCCCCCATCCCCCAGCCGCCAGCGACGAACACCACCCACAACCCAGCAACAGCTAAAACTTCGACAAAAGTGCAACAAAATCGACAAAATCCTCAGCGATTAAACACGACACACATAAAATAGGACGTTTGGGGGTGTAAATCGGCCAGAGCTTACCATTTCTACACCTCCTCTGTTTTCTCCTCCAAAAGTCACTACCACGACGGCCCACTTCCACACCCGGTGAGAATGCACCACTAGCGCAGAACTCCAGCGAAACGAACGAAAATGAAAAGTTTGGCCCAACAAACTGACCGGTCCGATGGAAATGGGTGGGGGGTTTACTGTTTGATAAAGAGAAAAAGACAAGGAGCTCAAAGGAACAATTTTGCCTGAACAATTTGTGGATAGTTTAAGCTTGGCTCAACGAACGGACCGGTCCGATGGGGAAAATAATGAGGAGAAAAAGGAAAAACTGAAAGGTTCTATTAATTAGGAAATTAGGGTATAAAAGTCCTTCCACTTTTTATGTATTTTTTAAAGAGAGGGTATAATCATCGTTTCACGTATTTCCAGCCAAATTACGGTCTCTGGGATTAGATTAGCACTTTCGAGTAAATAATAGAATTAGAATTGCACTTTCAGATTTTACAGGGTTATATTGACACTTTTGACAAAAATATAGAGTCAATTTAGCACTTAACTCATAAAAGAAGTGTGCCAAATTCAAAAAACAAAGAAGATTATCTTCAGTTTTCCTCGGCTGTGTAATCCTCAAACACTACCTAGACATCCTCAAACGTGCACCAAAGATCGTGATATATATGGTTTGCTTTCCTGCTAAGTTCCATGATTTGATCGTATTTTGTACTGTAATTTGATACGAAGGAAATTGGGATAGTGAGACACGAGGGCTAAGCCTGTCAAACGGATCGGGTCACCCGTTAGATAACCATTATTCATATACTATTTTTACTTATTGGATAAGAATTATTGGATAATGACCCATTGGGTTAATCCATATAATTGAGTTGTAGTTATTGGGTTTAGTTGGGCTGGATAATGGTTTACCCGTTGGATAATTTTGGGTGGGTTGAGTTGAGTTGGATAATGGGTGACCCTTGGATAATTCCATATCACAAGATAACTAAATTTTCACAAGTTTGATTACGAATGATTTAATTTTTCCCTAATATATAATCATTTATTATATTATGTAATATAATATTATGTACATTATATTATATTTAATAGAAATAAAAAATATAATATGTTGGCTTTGTAAACTCGACGACATTAACGAACAATATTGGTTGAGATTGAGTTCGAGCTCAAATACTGTACGAGCTCGAATATTGTACGAACTCGAATACTGTATGAGATTGAACTCGAATACTATACGAACTCGAATATTGTACGAGATCGAGCTCGAATATTGTACGAGCTCGAATATTGTACGAACTCGAATATTGTACGAACTCGAATATTGTACGAAATTGAACTCGAATATTGTAAGAACTCGAATACTGTACGAAATTGAGCTTGAATACTGTACGAGATTGAACTCGAATATTGTACGAACTCAAATACTGTACGAGATTGAGTGTGAATTTTGTACGAAATCGAATACTGTACGAGATTGAATTCGAATAATGTACGAGCTCGAATACTGTACGAGCTTGAGTACTGTACGAACTCGAATATTGTACGAGATTGAACTCGAATAATTTGTGAATTATAGTGAATATTTATGTTAAATATTACACATGCATTTAATTGGATAATTTTGGATATTTATTGGGTATTTTTTAGGTTCCCATTGAGTTGACATAATATGGGACCCATTGAGATCAAAATTTTCCATTAACATAATTATTCTCATCTCAAATCCTAAAAAATAATGAGCATTTAATACCTGATCTCATTGGATAATGACAACTTGTAACCAAAATCGATAGAAAATGTTTAATGATAACTTATTGGGTTAATTATATAATGACTTATTGGATAAAGACTTATTGGATAATATATTTTAACCCATTGGGTCATATGAATATCTCATGGGTTATCCAATGGGTTATCCATTTAATGACCCAACTCATTTATAACCCAACATATTATGACCCATTAATAATTGGATTAATTGGATGATAACTCATTAAATAATGATCCACTGGATTTGGATAATAGGTTTATCCCACAACCCATTTGACAGGCCTAACCTGGGCAAATCAATAAATATGCTTACTAGTACTAGATTTGCATTCAATTATCCATAGCTAGCAAGGCATGCACATGATCGCCAGAGAAATAGTAGATTTGGCAAAGGGTCAAGAGTATGATAAGCCGAAAGATTAATCAATGATGTGAGCGTGGTGAGCAATTTTTTCGATCATTGCCTATTACCCATACTATTACCTAGTGTAAAGAACATATTTAGTTAACTGGCAATACGTGAAAGTTATGCAAATATGAAATTATTTGTGTTGAAATATCAAAAAAGAAAATTCAGATGGTTTAAGTGAATTTGTGAAGAAATCCGAGAGGCAATATTTCCGTTCAAGAGTTGTGATTGAAGAGTATATCAATTTCCATATTTGAATGATTTGTTTGGATTTATGAAAATTGGAATTGATTTGATAATATTCTTCTCGAAAAAGGATTTAGGTTGATTGGATGGAATATATTTTTAATTCCTTACTGTAAAGGATTGGATTTGATAATTACTATCTCCAAAGGATTTGATTGTAATCAGAATTTGAGATGGAGAAGGAATTATTCTCGCACAAATCATGGCGTGTGCGGCTGGTATAAATATAAGACAATTTGGTTGAGCTACCCACGTTTTTAATTGAAGAAAATCTGCATCCAGGTTTTCGATAGTTCAAGAAGTGCTCAAGAGCTTTCATCTGTGTTCCAACATGATCATAACCGTTTGATCAAGTTCAGAATCGTATACCTTAGTTCCTCGGGGAAAGGAGATCCAGTGTCGATGAGTTTTGAAGTTAGAGGGAGTCTGATCAAGGCAGATTGGCAGCAAGGGGAGCTTGTAGAATTCACATGCCAGATAAGACAAGTATAATTGTATGGTGTACATTGTACTGTATCATTTTGATTACTGGGTTCATTCTGAACTAGGCCAGTCTCTGCAGATGTAGGTAAATTTCACCTAACTGCGTACAAGTCTCGTGTGTTCATGCTTTGCTTTATTGCATACTTGGTTAGATAGGTTATATTGAAACATGGTAGTAATAATTAATATAATTAGGTAAAACCAAATTTCACCTAGAAGTACAACAATGATTTTATTTCATTTTTTAAATCAATCTTTCAAAGGTGCTGGGAAAAACGCCTAGAGGCAATTACAATAGGTGAAATGGACATCCAACTGAACTAGCCTCTATAAATAATAAACCTATTGCAAGGATATCTAAACTACATGTCAAGTACAATGACCGTCTGTACTATTACAAGGTAGATATCCAATAAAAACTCTAACATCGCCCTCATGGATATTAACTCGCTCCCTGCGAAAATCATGACCACTTGGCAGAGAGGAGCGTATCACACATCAATATCACTACGCCAAATAGGAATCTTCAACTGTAACACCAATTGATCCAAAATGCGGTCTATATTGTCCAAACTGGAAACACCTTGAAAAACACAAACTGAGAACAGACTTTTAATAAAGAAACACGCGGTCTGTAAAATCAGATCGGACAAAAATATCGACATGAACAATTAAGTTGGGTGATTATCATGAGCACAACAATCTAATCTATCCTGTCAAAGAACAATATATACTAATGTATGGAGACGAATCCATAGTATATAAACAATAAAAGTAATATCAATTGAAAAAATTAATGTTTTTCCACCTCCCCATGATCATGGTAAGATGAGGAAAATAAGATTAAAGAAAAAGAGGCTCATGAGAAGAGAGGGAGAAGCGGTGGCGCTCTCTAGGCCGTAGGGTTTTGAGAGAATTTGTTTCCGTATAGAAATGCAAGAATGATTTAAGAGAATTTGTCGAAACAATTTCAATTTTTTTGAAATTGTTGAAATAACCCTAAGTATTCATCGAACGTTACTATTTTGCTTAGCTGACTTAGCACCTGCATTGACTGGGCAAATTCCAACGTTGAAGATTATAAAAATAACCAAAATACCCCTGCTTAGTTTTTTTTAAAATGATCATTTTATCCTTCTAAAGTCTGCCCCACCGTCAAAACCTAATAAGAATTATAGGGTTATATCAACACTTTATTTTGATTTCCAGGATTATATCATCACTTTGAGAATTCGGGGTTGGATTAGAAATTTTTACCCAATAATAGCATTAGCCCATTTCGTCTTCGCGTCCTGCACATTGATCACCAACCCAAAATTTTTTTGAACAATAATATTATCAATGAACATTGAGTATTCCATAAAAGAATTGATGTCATATACAATCTCTATAAAACACTATGAGACTTTTACACTTTATACTCTAACTTTATACTGAAAGTATCAATATAACCCTGCAAAATGGGAAAATGATCAAATAATCCTAACTTTATGACAAAATGTGCTCTTAAAACCTTTTGTCTCTATTCTGGCATTGACTCGTTAATTTGGGTGTTGACCGGACTTGAAATGACAAAAATACCCTTGCCCCCATAAACAGAAAATACCTTTTCTCTTTTAAAATATTTTCTTATTTAATACATGGGTAAAATTGTCATTTTCTCAAATTTTGGCCAAATCACTTGACAATTGAAGTCAACAACGCCCATGATTATATTGGCACATACATAATAAAATTTGGGTTATTTTGACAATTTTTCATTTTGCAGGGATATATTATAACTTTCAATCTAAAGTTAGCATCATTTTAGCACTTGAATCAAACATCATACATGAAAAAATTCATATATAAGTATACAATCTGGGCTTCCTAAACCCTAAAAATGATGGTCATCTATATTTATATGCACCTGTATGTTCATCCTTGAATACTCTAAAAAATCTAGAAGTCCTGTGCTGCTCAGGGCGATTTTCAAGCGTTCGAAACGACATTCAATCTCATTTTCAAGCTACAAATCCTTGGTCCTTAAATACAAATCTTAGTGCTACAATGCATTCAATCTCATTTTTAAACTACAAATCCTTAGTCCTTAAATACAACTTTCCCCCCTAAAATTTTAAACTAAAAGGCTATTTCGGCTAGGCTTGGGCCGCCCACACCATCCGACACCACAACCATCATGTGAGAGGTAAGTCACGGTAGCCCAACGCCAGAACCCAAGCTGGAGCCCGTACTCACTGCGCACCAGGAGCCCACCCGCCACATGGCCCAGAAGGCCATGCTTTGAGCAAGGACATCCCACACGATCGCTTGCGAGCCTCGAACTCGGGATTCCCCCCTGAATCAACTTGTCCCAACCGCTGGGGTACACCCGTGGGTGTCCTAAAATTTTAAACTACGGACAAGGTTAGAGGCCTAAATTGATCAGACTAGTATGAGGTAGAACATGCATCCACGTCGGGCTACAGTTAAAAGCTGGATGTGTGAAGTGCCTTTGATTCCCTCCATATTATGTTGTAGTAAAGGTTTTGGGTCCTTTTTGGTGTCTTAGGGAAGGCAGTGTTAGTTAGGTCATTAACTAGCCAGGGCACCAGAAATTAAAGTAAGAAATATTGGACCGTTAGCATTCAAAAATATTGATTGAATTTGTAGGACTCCCCCGTCCAACTCTTCTCGGGTAGGTAGAAAGAAAAAGAAGGGCACATTTTGGTGCTTCAATTATTTATTCAATGATTTAGTACTTAAACCAACCAACTCCTTGATTCTCGTTGAGTTATAATAATATGATCTTTCTTTTGGACGAAAGTCAGGATACACGATCTATCCATAATTTAGATTTAATTCAAGCAGAAACACGAGACTATATACTTTCTCTCAAATGTATGTCAAGAAAGTAGATCTAAAAGTGTGCAAATTCTATTGGGACGGAGAAAGTACTAGGATTCTTTCCTTTTGTTAGGTTAATTTTATTTTATTACTGAGAATATTTCAATCATTTTTTTCAAAACAAGAAAAAATACTACAACGGGGATTCTTTTCTTTTTCTAGTTTTACTACCTTTGTTTCGTTGGATGTGACACCATAGCTCTAGGTGCTTGGATTTAGGCGAATAAAATGAGTGGACGAAATTGAATTTAGAAAGGGAAGAGTAAAATGAATTGATGAAATTGAAGAAATCTTGCCCTAAAAGGAAAGTGTGTCAAATTCACAAAAATAACCAAAATAAGAAAGTGTACCACATCCAATGAAACAGAGATAGTATCTTATCATCAATCATGCGTATTTTTATCATAGTCTAATTAATTACTTAAATTAGCTCGTTTTGAAATATTTTCAGAATTTTTATATTGCTAGAATTCATTTATTTCACTTCATATTTGCAAAAAAACACTATAATAAAAAATCTCTAATTTTATTTGGTTTCTTTTTTATCATCAACTATGGGCATTTCTATCATTTTCCTCCTTTAACCCAAATCACACTACAATAAGAATTCTTTGCTTTTGGTTGATTTCTTCTTTTACTATCAATCAGGGGTATTTTTGTCATTTTCTAAAAAATGTAAACCGCATCATTTAGAATTATTTTTGAAAATATTCCATATTTTAATCATCCCAAAGCACAATATAACTAGGATTCTTTTCTTTTATTTGGATTAATTAATTTTATTACCAACGGGTATTTCGATTATTTTTCCAAAATAAGAAAAAACACTACAACAAAGATTCTTTTCTTTTTCGGGTTTTATCTTATCACCAATCATGCGTATTTCTATCACTGTCTCCTTAATTACTCAAATTACCTCATTTTGAAATATTTTTCATAATTTTTATATTGCTAGAATTCATATATTTAACTTTATATTCACGTAGCACACTATGATTTTGTTTGGTTTCGTTTCTATTTTATCAACTATGAGCATTTTTATCATTTTCCCCTTTATCCCAAACAATGGCGAAACCAATTATATAAGGGGGGACTAAAAAAGAGAGGCAAATTTTTTGGATGGCAGCTCACTAGCAACGGACGGCTGGAACTGGGAGGAGGAGTGGCAATTTTCATATGGTAATGGCAATTGCAAAGGTAGGGTTTCATTAACAATCTGATTTGGGTTTACTAATTGGGCCAATTGGATTTCAGCCCAATTGGTAAGCTATACCTCTTCCGGGGGGGGGGGGGGGGGATCCATGGATTCCAGTTCCAGTGGTTCACAGGGTTAAATTCCTGGCCACCAGATCCTAGGGGTGGCGCTAGCACCCCTTTGCCCCCTGGTTCCGCTCCTGATCCCAAAGCACACTACAATAAGAATTCTTTGCTTTTGGTTGATTTATTCTTTTATTTACAATCAAGGGTATTTTTATCAGTTTCTCCAAAATTATTTAAACCATGTCATTTAGAAGTAATTTTGATTTTCCATATTTTTATCATCCCAAAGCACAATTTAAGTAGGAATGTTTTCAATATTTTTTAATTAACCGAGAAGTATTTCTATCTTTTTTTCCAAAATCAGAAAAAATACTACAATATTAATCATACGTATTTTTCTTTTTTGGATTTTATCTTATCATTAATCATACATATTTTTATCATTGTCTCCTTAATTACTTAAATTACCTCATTTTGAAATATTTTTCAAAATTTTTATATGGTTAGAATTCATACACTTCATTTCATATTCAACACACTACAATAAAGATTCTTTGTTTTTGGTTGATTTCTTCTTTTTTATCTATCAGGTGTATTTTTATCATTTTCTCAACATTTATTTAAACGGCATCATTTAGAATTATTTTTTTAGAATATTTCATAATTTAATCATCCCAAAGCACAATATAACTAGGATTCTTTTCTTTTATTTGGATTATATTTATTTGATTACCAAGGGGTATTTCAGTCATTTTTCCAAAACAAGAAAAAACACTACAACAAGGATTCTTTTCTTTTTTGGGTTTTATCTTATAATCAATAATGCGTATTTTTATCATAGTCTAATTAATTACTTAACTTACCTCATTTTGAAATATTTTTTAGAATTTTATATTGCTAGAATTCATATATTTCATTTCATATTCGCAAAGCACACTATAATAAATATTCTCTTTTTTTTGTTTCATTTTTCTTATCAACTATGGGAATTTGTATCATTTTCCCCTTTATCCCAAAGCACAATACAATAAAGATTCTTTGCTTTTGATTGATTTCTTCTTTTAATATCATCTAGGGGTATTTTTATCATTTTCTCCAAAAATATTTAAACCATCCCGTTTAGAATAATTTTTGAGAATTTTTCATATTTTTATCATCCCAAAGCACAGTCTAACTAGGAACCTTTTTCTTTTATTTGGATAAAAATATTTTATTACCAAGGAGTATTTTGGTCATTTTCCCAAAACACGAAAATACACTTCAACAAGGATCCTTTTCTTTTTCGGGTTTCATCTTATCAATCATGTGTATTTTTATCATTGTCTCCTTTAAGTTAAATTGTTTTGAAATATTTTTCAGATTTTTTATTGGTAGAATTCATATATTTCACTTTATATTCACATAGCACACTATAAAAAAAACTCCCTGATTTCTTTGGTTTCTTTATTATTTTATTATCGATGGGAATTTCTATCATTTTTCCCTTTATCCCAAACCACACTACAATAAGAATTCTTTGCTTTTGGTCAATTTATTATTTCATTTGCAATCGGGGGTCTTTTTGTCATTTTCACCAAAATTATTTAAACCACGTCGTTTAGAATTATTTTGATAATTTTTCATATTTTTATCATCCTAAAGAAAAATCTAACTAGGAATGTTTACTTTTATTTGGATTTTTTTATTACCGAGGGGTATTTCGGTCATTTTTTCCAAAAACCAGAAAAAATATAACAATAACGATTCTTTTCTTTTTTGGGTTTTCTCTTATCATCAATCATACGTATTTTTATCAATGTCTCCATAATTACTTAAATTACCCCGTTTTGAAATATTTTTCAAAAACTTTACATTATATATTTCACTTCATATTCACAAAGCAGACAATGGCAATAATTCTCTGATTTTGTTTGATTTTGTTTTTGTTATCAACTATGGGAATTTCTATCAATTTCCCCTTTATCCCAAAGCACACTACAATAAAGATTCTTTGTTTTTGGTTGATTTGTTCTTTAGTTATCAATCAAGGGTATCATTGTCATTTTCTCAAGAATCATTTAAACTACGTCGTTAAGAATTATTTTTAAAAATATTCCATATTTTTATTATCCCAAAGCACAATATAACTAGGATTATATTCTTTTATTTAGATTTATAAATTTATTCTTATTTTATTTTGATAATTTTATCAAAAACAAGAAAAAACACTACAACAAGAATTACTTTCTTTTTTGAGTTTTATCTTTTCATCAATTATGCATACTTTTATCATATTATAATTAATTACATAAATTACATCATTTTGAAACATATTTCAGAAATTTTGTATTACTAGAATTTGTATATTTCACTTCATATTCGCAAAGCCACTATAATAAAAATTATCTAATTTTGTTTGGTTTCATTTTTATTATAACCTTTGGGCATTTATATCATTTTCCCCTTTATCCCAAATCACACTATAGTAAGGATTCTTTGTTTTTAGTTGATTTTTTATTTGATTAACAATCATGGGTATTTTTGTCATTTTCGCACAAAGTATTTAAAACGCATTGTTTAGAATTAATTTTGAGAATATTCCCTTTTTTTATCCCAAATCTCAATCTAACTAGTACTCTTTTCTTTTATTTTGATTTATTTTATTTTATTACCGAGGGGTATTTTGGTCATTTTTTCCAAAAAAAAAAAAAACCAAAACAAGGATGCTTTTCTTTTTCATGCTTTATCTTATCATCAATCATACGTAATTTTATCTCTGTCTCCTTCATTACTTAAACTACCTCGTTTTGAAATATTTTTCAAAATTTTATATGGCTAGAATTCATATATGACTAAATTGTTTCTTTAGTCCCCTACAAAGTATCTTATACCATGTTTTGGTCCCCTTTTGCAAATCAACCCTCAGAAAGTATCCCACAAATTCAAAACGATATGTTTTAGTCCCCAGAGGTGGTTTTCAGGCAAGACTAAGTACTTTTTTGGTATAGCCAGGGGTATCATGGTAATTTTACTATTTTAAAAATATTTTCAATTAAAATTCTTAATTTTCAATTTTTTTAATTTATTGTTTTCACCGCCGCCGTCGATGGTGGTGCCCTCGAAGTCGTGGAACTTGTCGGAGCCGTGCTCTGGTGGTACCCTCGAAGATCGCATTCGCCTCTCAAAGAGCTTCGCCATCGAGCCCCTTTACCTCTCCCAGTCCCACCCAGCACAATGCCATATCCTCTGTTTTGATGGATATGGCCTGTATTTCTTACAACCCTCTTCGCCATTTCCTTTGTTTCTGCAACTCCATCCAAAATCTGCAAGGGATACAAACTGGTCTCCGTTGAAGAAAGCCCAGATGGCAGAATCATCGTTCTACTTCAAGTCAAGAAGAAGAACAATGTCTATGGCCCGGATATCCCGTATCTCCAGCTCTATGACAAGAAGAAGAACAATGTCTAAGGCCTGCCGCCGCCTTCTGCCATCGTCTTCCACTGCCGCTGCGGAATTCCTCAACCTTTATCCTCGTCCTTCATCCTCAAACTTCATCCTCGTCTTCATCCACGTCTTCATCCTCGCCTCCCGCCGCCTTCATCCTCGTCTTCCGCCTTCCATCGCGGCGACGGTGGCGGAGATGGCTTGGGATCGCGCTATACCCGCTCAATCGGCCCAGTCTGGTGGGCCTTGCCGTAGTCCCTGCGCTTTTCTCGTTAGCGCGCCACGATGGCAGATTCGGAATTATCGAGCATGCAACTGCCGTGATCGCGCAGGTTGCCAGCTGCGAGGAGAGATGGGAGGCATTTAGGAAGTTTTCAGGGATTAGTGCCGGTGAAGTTTTTTTTCCCAGTGGATTCAAATTGGAAGCGGCCGAAGAAGACGAAGAAGAAATAAGATTAGTGCTGGTGAAGCTTTATTTTTCTACGTGGTCGAAGAAGAATTTTTATTTTTTAATTTTTAAACTCAGGGGTATAATGATCATTTTACATATTTTGACAAAGTTTACCGTTGACTTCCCCTGAAAACCACCTCTGGGGACCAAAACATATCATTTTGAATTTGTGGGGTACTGTCTGAGGGTTGATTTGCAAATGAGGACCAAAACATGGTATAAGATACTTTGTAGGGGACTAAAAACATAATTTAGTGTTCATATATTTCACTTAATATTTACAAAGCACACTATAATAAAAATTATCTGATTTTGTTTGGTTTCAATTTTATTATCAACTATGGGCAATTCTATCATTTTTTCCCTTATCCCAAACCACAATACAATAAAGATTCTATGCTTTTGGTTGACCTTTTCTTTTATTATCAGTCAGGGGGATTTTTTGTCATTTTCTCAAAATTTATTTAAATCGCATCATTTAGAATTACTTTTCAGAATATTCCATATTTTAATCATCCCAAAGCATAATATAACTAGGATTCTTTTCTTTTATTTGGCTGGAATTTGGCTGCTATGTGTCAGCATCTTTGGGACACTAGGAAAAAATATATTGTGGGTGAGATGGTTAAATGCATATTATATGAAAGGTAAAATTTGGGAGATTGTAAACAAAATGATTCACAAAGCTGGCCGTGGAGAACTTTGTTGAATCTCACGAGAAAAGTTGCTAATATCTTAGAACACTTTGCAAGCATGAATGGGAAGTTGCTGATCAGTGAAGTGTATAACAGCCTGAAGGGTGGAGAGTTAGCAGTGGCTACTTCCTCCATTATTTGGCATAAACAGGTATATCCCAAACAAATATTTTTTATGTGGATGCTGTTTAATGGAAAACTTGCTACCAGAGATAGGTTGTGTAAGTTTGGAGTGGTAAGTTTTCCCCAGAATGATTGTTGTTTATGTGGAGAAAAGCAGGAGACTGCATTCCATCTTTTTGTGGAATCTAAGTTTTTGAATGAGATTTTGATTGGTCCAGCTGAAGCAATTCAGTTCTTTAAGAGAACTTAAAAGGTACTGTTTTCAACTAAGTTGCACTAAAAATGGGTACGGGTACGTATACGGGTACGGGGACGGGTACAGGAAACGGCAAAATCCAAAAAATAGAGGTACGGGTACAGCGAGGGTACGGATACAATATATTAATAATAAATATTATTAATAATATATAGAATTCTGAAAATATTAATAATAAAATAAATATATCAATCCAAACCATTTCATAAGTTTCAATAAAACAAAAGTAGCAATCCAAAGTCATAATATTCAAATAAAAGCCAAGTAAAATGCACTATTGGATCTTTTCTGATATCAAGTCATTCTCCAATTCTGGCTCATCAAGAGAGAGATTTGCGAACTCCAAATATTCTACATCTTCCATTGAATCAAATGAATCTCCACCAACATCCCACATTTTGGTCTTCTTATCATCATATTGATCGGAGCCCCTCGATAAAAGACGGAGGTTGTTGTGGACGAAAACCAAATCTTCAGCACGACCTGGATTCAACTTGTTCCTCTTGAGTGAGTGAATAAAACTGTATGTGCTCCAATTTCGTTCACAACATGAAGAGGAAGAAGGTTGACCAAGTAATTTAAAAGCCAAAGATTGAAGCAAGGGAGTTTGAGCACCAAAACTAGCCCACCATTTCTTAGGATCAAAAGAGTACCTCTTTGTAAGAGAAGTTAAATCATCAAAAGGGCCTTGCAAGAGTGAGAAGTCCGCAATTCCTCATAAACTTTATCAAATTCTTCATCATTTGGAAATAATCTACGGAAGCCCTTATTCCTTTCTTGAGATATTTCACCATCTTTGTGCGGGGCAAACCTACTAGGATCTTCAAGAAGCCATTCTTGACTATAAAACCTTCAATAGAATAATTTAAAACAAATCACATATAAGAAAATGAAATAAAAATAAATTAAATAGGAAGCTAATATATTGTACATACCTTGGGTTCAATGAGTGAGCAACACAGTGCAAAGGAGTGTAGCTCTTAGTCCAACGAGCAATGAGGATGGCATGAACAACATCATGAAAAGTACTAGTGTCTGACAATGAAAGACGCTCTTTCTTGTAAATTTCCAGCTTCACCTTTTCTATCATTGAGTCCCACATCTCATAAACCAGGTGAAGACATGGTCTATCGGTATCACAGAATCTAATCATGTCGTAAATAGGTCTTGTGAAATCAATAATATAATTCACCTTATCCCACCAATCATCACTCACAAGTTTCTCCTTTACAAAATTTGCCTTTTCCATATCATCCTCTCTATATGAACTCCATTCATCACTCATAACCATTAATTCAAGACCGCGCCGTATAAGCTTAAATCTCTTAAGCACAAAAATGATGGAGGCAAAACGAGTATCAGCAACAGAAAGCAGCTTAAGAGGACAAAACTTGATAAAAATGGCCATCCTCATGTTGTGATTCACAATGAAGTTCTTAATCTGCACGGCCTCTTCATAAACTTCACTAATCCAGTTGCACAATTCATATGTTTTGTCATTGCCCCTTGTATTCTTAGGAGCACAAATATTCTTCAAAGCAAGATTAAGAGTATGCACAACACATGGGGTCCAAAAGATGCGAGGATATTGACTCTCAATAAGCTCACCGGCCCCTTTACAATTAGGGGCATTATCTGTGATAACCTGCACCACATTTTCATGACCCGCCTCAAGAATAACTTCTTTCATCAAATCTGCAATAAAAAATTTGTCCTTGTACTCACCAAAGCAATTAATAGATTTGAGGAACATAGGACCTTTTCCACTCGTAGCCATAAAATTAATCAGTGGCTTCCTTACTGGATCGCTCCAACCATCACTACAAATTGAAACCCCCCTATCTCTCCAAGTTCCTTTTAGTGGGGCCATTAACCTATCAACATGAATTTTCTCTTCTTGAAGCAACGTAGTCTGCAACTTGTTATAACCAGGAGGCACATATCCAGCTATGTTATGGGTAGCAGCAAAAGAGTATGATCTCACGTAAGACGGATTCCTTACATGATTGAATGACAAGCCACCAGTGTAAAACATCCTTGCAATTTCTTGATCCAACTGAGTTCGAGCAGAAACATCCAGTAATCTAGAAATTGGAGACTCCGTTCTTCTTTTCTTAGCAGAAATATCTTCTTCCAATAAAGAGGAAGAACCACATGGCAAAGGAACAGGTTTGGGCATTGAATCTTTTTTTTTCTGGTCAAACTCCTCATCCATTCTCTTGTATGCTTGCGCCTCCTTAGCATTCACTTTCTTACAACCAGCGATCCCATGACCTCCCTCTTTAATCAGATGTGCCCTCACCCTACGGTAATTCCCCGATCGAGTTTCAGAGCACAAATTACACTTAAACTGCCAAGTTCCTCCAGATCCTTTTTTGATCTTCGTCACATATTTCCACAAAGGACGAATATCATCACTTTCTGTCTCTTCTATTTCTATCGGCACTAAAGTAGATCCGCTTGCACTCCCACTTTCTTGATTATGTGATTCCATAATCTATCTATAAAATAAAAATAAATAAAAAATTAGTCAATAAAAAAATTAATAAATGCATCCTCAACATTTATTAAACCCTTATTTGTAAGACTTACTCTAGCCACTAAAACACAGGTAAATTAGTAATTTCGTTTCCAGTTTACTCAGCAAAAATAGTGGCACTGGTCTCAACCTACACAAAGCTCGTTAAAGGAGCTTGTTAAATTATGATCAGAATCTAAATTAAGTAATTCTATTGAGGTATCATTCAGGAACAAAAAAATTAAAGCAGAAACAAGGCATCAGACAAATTCTTAAAAAGTCAAAACTTAATGATAATTATTATTATAAAAATAATCGGGAAAGTGGAAAGGTAAACAGCTTTCTATTACAAAACAACCAGAGTACCCGGAGCCATCCCAATTCAATACCTATCATTTCCGAGGCTGAAGAACAATAAAATCTGCGAGGTCACAGAATCGTGGTATGTGTGTATAGAATAGAATAAGAGGAACTGTGGGCGTACCTGATACAGCCACGCGGCTTGAGTGCGGTGGATGCAGCCTGGGAGAAGTGGCGGTTCCGATGATTAACGGTGGTTTTCAGAGGTCTGGATGACTATCGTATTATTTTCGTTGCAGCGATGGAGTATGCCGTAAGGAGAAAGAAAAGGGTTTAGTATAAGAGAAGACTACTTTCAGTAGGACTGTGGGAGATTAGGAGTTTATATGGTAAGGGGATCCTTTTATTTTTGGAGAATAAATCACCGAAACGGCAAAAATGGTTAAGCTTCCGTCCCGGGTACGTCCCCAATGCATCGGTCAACTTTCGACGGTACGTCTGACCGTCCCGGGCAATTAGGGGATGGCAAAGGGACGTCCCCAGGCCGTACCAGTCGGCGTACCCGTCCCCGGAACAGTACGGGTACCGGTTCTTCCCCCTAAATGCTGTACCCGTGCAACATAGGTTTTCAAGTAGCAAAAGGCAGAAAAGGAGGGAACTGGGGATTTTAATCACTGCATTGTATAATGTTTGGTTAGAAAGAAATAGAAGGATCTTCGCTCAAGAAGAGTTGAAAGCGGGTAATCTTATTTCTTAAATTGCTTTGAATTATGGATGGAGAGAGAAAATGCTGGAGAAATAGAGTAAGAAGTATGGAGATGGAAGCTTTGGAGATTTTGGAAGATGGAAGTTGAAGTTAACATGCAGTTTAATTTTTGCTACAAGGAGGAAGGAAACTGAAGCAGGATAAAGCATTAGAGAGCAATTTAGATTTTCTTTGTAATTTTTGTTATTTTGTAGGCTGGGATGTGTAGGCAATGGAATGTAATAGAGGTACACCCACGGGTGTACCCCAGCGGTTGGGACAAGTTGATTCAGGGGGGAACCCCGAGTTCGAGGCTCGCAAGCGACTGTGTGGGATGACCTTGCTCAAAGCATGGCCTTCTGGGCCATGTGGCGGGTGGGCTCCTGGTGCGCGGTGAGTACGGGCTCCAGCTTGGGTCCTGGCGTTGGGCTACCGTGACTTACCTCTCACATGATGGCTATGGTGTCGGCTGGTGTGGGTGGCCCAGGGCTAGCCGAAATAGCCTTTTGGAATGTAATAGAGGTGGTATATTGGGCTAAGAGTGATGGCCCAAAAGCCCGACTTGTTTGGTTTGATTTTAATATAGAGCAATCTTACATAAAAAAAATTTTAAAAATAAACCTCTGATTTTTTTGGTTTTGTTTTTGCTATCAACTATGGGCATTTCTATCATTTTCTCTCTTTTTTCAAAGCACACTACAATAAGGACCTTCGATTTTGTTTGATTTCTTTTTCAATAATCATTCAGGGGTATTTTAGTCATGTTTACAAAATTATTTAAAATGCATCGTCTTGATATATATATATATATATATATTTTTTTTTTAATTTCCCTTTTTGTTATCAACCCAAATAATACTCCAACTAGGGTTCTTTGCTTTTGTTTGGATTCATTTTTTACTATCACCGAGGGTCATTTTGGTTTTTTTTTTGTATTCCGAAAAAAATACAATAAGGATTTTTTGCTTTTGGTTTATTTCTTCTTTTATTATCAATGATGGGGGCATATTTGTCATTTTTTCAAAAATTATTTAAACCACGTCGTTTTGAATTATTTTTGAGTATTTTCCATATTTTTATCATCCAAAAGCACACTCCAACTAGGATTCTTTGCTTTTGTTTGGATTCATTTTTCATTATAACCTAGGTGATGCGCCCCAATTTACCGTTGTCGCTGTGCCGCCGTTCATGGCCTGAATCTTTAAGACAATGCCCCGGGAGGTGTCTGGGGGAAAGAGGCCCCGACATCCAAGTAAGCAAGCAGAATTATAAGAGTGTAATTAGGAATGGATAGTTGAGTGTGTAGGATTACATTTAGCCTTTATATAGGTAGGCAAGTATGACAACTGTTTTGTTTGCTTGTGGAGCGAGTACTTCTCTATTGGGCCGGCCTAATGGATATTACCCAAAGGGTAATATCATGGACCTAGGCCAGCCGTTGTTAGGCTCTTTGGCCCAATAGGGATTTACACATTATCAATAAGCCCCTAGAAAGTTGAGGGTCCGGCCTTCGAATTTATCCTAAGGTCCTGGGTTCGAATCCGTGCTCGAATCTACGAATTTGATGTTTTTCTCTTTGACGAGGCTGCATCAAATAGCTGATTAAGCGAGGGTTTGCCCTTGGAGGTCCCATAATGCTCAAGGGGTTTGTTTTTGTGCCCCTGCGATGCGTTAAGGGTTTGCTCCAGGTTAGCTTTGAATATGTTGTTCGAGCAAATTAATGTCTCGGGGGTCGGACCCTTGGCTTTCTAATCTGTGTTAGAGCCCAAGGGCCTGGATCCAACCTTATTCACTTCTCGGGGGGCCTTCGGGCCCCAGGGGTACTTAGTAGGGGGTTCGACCTCCAGTCTTCTAACCTGTGTTAGAATCTAAGGGCCTTCGAGCCCCAGTAACCAGAACTAAGGGATTCAAATCTTAGCCTTCTCTTATGTGTTAGAGTCGGAGGGTGTTCGAATCCCAGTATTTAGGGATAGGGATTCGACTCTCAACCTTCTAATCTGTGTTAGAATCAGAGGGAGTTTGAATCCTAGTATTTAGAAATATGGGATTCGACTCTCTGCCTTCTAATCTGTGTTAGAATTCGAGAGCGTTCAAATCCCGGTGTTTAGGAATTGGGGATTCAATTCTCAACCATCTAATTTGTGTTAGAATTTGAGTGCGTTCGAATCCCGATATTTAGGAATGAGGGAGTTGGCTCTCTGCATTCTAATAAGTGTTAGAAGTGGAAAGATCATGAGGGCGTGAGGCTCACTTTTACCTTTGAGCACGTGAAGTCCAAGTTGTGCTTTACGCGTGCCACTTTCTCCATTAATGCCTGGGATTTCTCACCCAAGCGGCCCATTTACCAACACATTTACTTATTGTGTGGCAGCCCGAGATAATCATTACCTTTTATTCCTTCTATATAAGGCGCTTCCCTGCACTTTTACTTCACTCTTTGCCCAAATTACTTTCAAATTTCAAACCCTCTGTTTCTCTCTCTCAAAGCAACCCAGGGCATCCCTTCTCGTTTCTGACACCTCTAGAGAACTCCGGTCAAATTCTAACTAAGAATTAGTAAGTTTTCTCTCACATGATCTTTTTTCTCTTTTAAAAATGTCGCAAACACCATCAATGGGGAAGAACTCTATCCCAGCCTACTTTCCGGCCATGTCTCCCACTGGCGGTGTTGAGAGTTCCCATTCCCTAGATTCCGGAGTCGTCCCCTCCTCGGCCACCGAGTTCCGTTCAGCTGATATAGAAGTTGGAGGAAACTCTGCTAGTTGTCTGTCGCCACCTAAAGGTTACCGTCGCAAGTGGGTTACATTGAGATCTTGAATTCTGGGGAAGGCTAGGGTTCAGAAGGATAAGGAGGGTCGCATTTTCTTCTTCAAGAAGATTATGGCCCCCATTCTTGAAAGCCCCTAGCCGATTGCTAAAGAGATCTTAAATCTGCTATATTCTCTGCCCTTTTGGATTAGGCTTCCGGAAGATTTACGGTTGGAGGTCCTTCGAGAAGATGAAAACCCTAGGGATATGGGGCCCGGTAGGTGCGCCATCTACGAGCGCCATCTTCTATTAGGGCTTTGTTTTCCCTTTCCCCTATCCTCTCTCATCTTCTTGAGGAGCATTAGGTTAACCTAGCCCAGCTTCATTCGAACGTCGTACTCTTAGTTATGGAATTTATGACTCGATGTAATAGCTTAGGTATAACCCTTCGCTACAAAATTTTTAGATCCATGTACTATATATCTGCTAGCAGGCCCGTAGTGCACACAGTTGACAGAAAGGATACGAATATTAGTGTGATCATAACCCTTAATAACAGGTTTCCAGACCACCCCATAAAAATCTCCTCGAGCTGCAAAGGTTGGAACAGAACCCCCATATACACCTTCGAGAGTGAGGCAGAAGAGTACTATATACCAGGGTCAAATTCGAATCCAAAGTACAAGAATCCTACCAACTACATTTCTCTAGAGAGTGTAATGGCATAAAGGGACCGGTTTTTAAGTGAACCCCTTGACATCTAGAAACGTTGTGATTATGTTTGGCTGAAGGAGGCTTATGAGTGGATCTACGGTCCGAAACCTATTTTGATTAAGCCCCTCCCTTCGGGTGGAGTTTTCGAAGGCCCCTTTGGGCAAAGGGAATAGAAAAAAGAAGGTTGTTAAGGGTGATAACCCTAAGAAAACTAAAAGGAAGGCCCATTTGGTTACCGATGATGGGGCCCCAAAAAATCCAAAGAAAAAGAAAGCCAAAGTTGACCCATTGAAGCCTGCCGAGCCCATTTCAAGGGTCGCCAAAACTGACTCGGAGCCCTTAGGGGGGAAACGATGCTGAAAAGGCCCATCCTAGAAGTTCCTCCCCACCTTGCTAAGGTGTTTATGACATCGTAGCCTTTTACTTTGATTGCTTTTACTTTACACCCCCCCGCCTCATTTTGTTTATATTCCTGACTTATCTTTCTTTTGCATTATGTAGTGGACCGCTAGCATGCTTGGTCTCAGAAATAAGGAGGAAGTTGAGGTGGTTTTTAAGGAAACCTACTCGAAGGCTCAATCTGAACCCCTGATCCAGGCGCCAGTCTGACCGTAACCCCTCTCGGAGGTCCAGACGGAGGATCCTGATAACTCCATGAACAACAAATGGCCTCTGGAGGGTGTTTTTTCACACAACCCTTTCCTCCAAAGGTAGAAAACTAATGAGGTCATCTTCATTAATTCCCAAGCTGGTGGCTCTAAAAATTTTGAGTCCCAGGCTGGGCATCTTTTGGGGGAAGGTAACCTCACCGGTCCTGGTGTGACTGATCATACCCTGGCTACCATTCTAAAGGCAGCCATCATCTCGGCTTCTCTAGACTCATTTTTCTAAACCTTCGTGGAAAAGGCCAAGGAAGCCCAAGTGGCCGCTGCCAAATCCAAGGCTTCTGAGGCCCAGGTGATTGAGCTCGAGGAAGAGCTGAGAAAAGCTGCCTCTAACTATAAAGTGAAGTTGGAGAAATTGACCCCTAATCATAAGGCAAAGCTGAATGAGGTAGCCTCCAACCATGGGGGATTTGATAAAGATAGCCTCTCAGAACAAAGAGGCGTTGGAAAGGTAGGGCCTCGAGAAGGAAGGCCGTCGGAAGGAGCTTGAGCTTAAGCATTCAGAGGCCGAGGTCTCTAATGAAACCCTGGCCAGCGAAAACACCACGCTGGCCAACCTTTGTTCTCCTGAGAAGAAGGTTCCCGTCTCGAGGCCTACACAAAAAAGCTCATAAAAACTCAGGGGTTTCAAGAATTCTTTTAGTCCCTCTCTATGGTTTTGATGGGGCTTACTCGAAATAACTTTCCCCACTTCATCTGCAAGGAGCTCTTCGCCAAGTATGCAACGATGTTGGATGTCCATAATAACAACACCAAGCTAGAGTAGCTGAACCACCTCCGGTGAAAGTTTGTCCAGGATGGGGGAGTCAAACTCCCGCTGCTGGACCACTTGAAGGCCTCTGAAAAATACTTCTCGGCGGAGGAAATCCATCATCTTGAGGTGGATAAAGATAAGAAGTGGAGCGAGCCGGACCTTCTGACTGTTACAAAGTCCCGACGCAGGCTTACCCCTACGGGCTCTACTCAGTCAGAACATAGCATAGGATAAGATGCATGAACTGTTATATTTAGGACTTCGATTGTACTTATCTTTTCAATATTAATGAATTTTTTTATTTCCTTTCTTATGTGTTTCTACTTTTTTCGTCACTTGTAGATTCTAGACTTGGTACCATATCCCTCAATCTACAAAGGGGTACCTCTTTTGACTTCTTTTTCCAAGTATAGTGGGCATGGGAGCATCGAATCGAGGCCTCTCGATTCTAGAACAAATTTGTCTAGCTCGAAGAGGAGCTTCGAGTTGCCCATGAAGAGCTTAGCTTATGGCGCAATGGCCTTCATGAGAGTACATCACTGTCGCTAAAGCCTTTAAGGCTTCCAGGGGGGATCTTCCTCTTAGGCCGATGAGACCATCGAGTGTTATTTCCGCATGGCCCAGAGGTATTGGGCAGCTGTAGAGAAGGCACATGCGACCCTTGTGGCCACCACAACCAAAGTAGAGGAATGGAAGGCGCAGAACAAGTAGATGAATTGACCATCAGGGAGAATCGGGGTATCATTGTTGTTGCCTTTAAAGATAAGGAGAAGATCAAGAGGGACCATGCTGAGTTGATATCAAACGTACAAAGTGACTGCTAATAATCTTTGAGCGTACGGGCTTCGACTTGGGACCGTCAGCATTCCTCTAATTGAATATTTTGAAGCATTTCTCCTACAGACCATTAATATTATGGAGAGAAAGCATATCACGGGGGATCCCAAGTACCAAAATGCATATGAATGCGCTAAGGGATGGATAAAAAATTTACGGCAGCCAGAGAATAAGGACGGGGCTTCGAGTTCCCATACTTCTCTTAAAAGGAGTGGAGCTCCGGACCTTGCATAGGGTAGCCTCTCCGAAACTTCTCATGGAAGGGGAGGTTCCATCTTTTATTTCTTAAGTCGTTCTTCTGGGGACCCTGCCTCCTAGTCAGATTCTTCTGACCTTCCGAGGCTTTAATACCAAAAGGCTAGCTCAGCAGGTAACCAGGCCGGTGCCTCTGGCTGAGGGAGGGGTGGCCTCACTCCCGCCAGAGGTCCCTTGTTTGGCATAGGGGGTAGTGTTACTGATGGCCGAAACCGAACAACTCCTGAGCACGTCGGAGATGTACCCCTGGTGAGAAGACCAAGGCAATAAACTTCAGGGACCTTCGAGCTTTGCTTGAAGATATGAGGCTATAGACCTAGAAAGGTATGAGTTTTATTAACCCCCCACCCCCAAGTTCTTGTAATAGTTTTTTCCCTTAGTTGTATGTAGATAGATAATTTTTTTTGTAACTCTATCATTTTACTTGTAAGTCATTATGTCCTTCTATATAATTGGAATAAAACTTCTCGCTCTTTATTATTTTTCTTAGAGTGTTTGGATTTTTGAAGGGCAATAACCCTTCTAACCAAGTGGGGTGCTTCAATTATTTTCTCTTAGAATTGCACGTTCATAGGGTTATGTTGACCCTTCAAATATTTTCAAGGTGTGTGCTTTAAGAGCTTGATGCGCGAAAAGGCGATCTTGGCCTCGAGTCGCTCAATGGGTTTTGTTGGCCATATGAATGTTTACAAGGTATCTGCCTTGGGCGCTTGATGCACGTAAAGGGAATTTTAACCCTAGAATGTTTTATGGGATGATTTGGCCCTTCAATTGTTCACAAGATATGTGCCTTTGTCCCTTGATGCGTGTTAAGGGGATTCTAACCCCAGAAAGTTTGATGGGCAGTGTTGACCCTTCGAATGTTCACAAGGTCTGTGTCTTGGGCGCTTGATGCACGTTAAAGGGATTCTAACCTCAGAATGTTCGATGGGCTGTGTTGACCCTTCGAATGTTCACAAGTTCTGTGCCTTGGGTGCTTGATGTGCGTTAAGGGGATTTTAACCCCAAAATGTTCGATGAGCTGTATTGGCCCTTCGAATGTTCATAATGTCTGTGCCTTGGGCTCTTGATGTACGTTAAGGGGATTTTTACCCATGTGCAAGGTGTTCTCAAGAATTAATTATAAGAAACACACATCGATAAATAGTTTGTAAAAAAACAAAGGAACCATGTCGTCTTACAACAATGTTTTGTCGAGGGTATCCTCCGTCCCATAGCTACTTTGCGGCGGGCTATTTTTTGCCTCACCAAGTCTATTGGAATTTAGGAGAATAGCACCTCCTAAGATTGGAAACGTTCCATCTGCACGGAATCGGTTCACCTTGAAGGGTTTCTAGCATGCAACTACCTCTAGGCCTGACATCAACGACTCGGTAGGGTACTTCTCAATTTACTGACAGTTTCCCCTTTAGCTCTCAAATTTTCTCATTTGTCCTCATTACGAGGTCTCTTGGGAAAACAGGACTTTTTGGACCCTCCATTAATGATACTACTTGATCCTTTCCTCTACTATGGCTTCGTGGAGGGATGTCTTCTCTCTTTTTTCTTTGAGAAGGTTCAAATCCAAGTGGCGCTGCTTGTCATTAACCTATTGTTATTCGTTGCTTATAGCAAACCTTCAAAAGGTGGGCAGCTTTATCTCCACAGAAATGGCTGCCTCTAAACAATAGACCAGGCCATAGGGGGTTTCGCCCGTAGTAGATGACTCCGTTGTTCAAAATGACCAAATTACATTGGGCAACTCATTGACCCAGTTCCTGCCTACCCATTCGAGCCTTGATCGGATGTCGTTGACAATGGTTCGATTAGTGACCTCCACCTGCCCATTGGCTTGGGGGTGGTAAACGCCGGTGACTCTCTGAATGATCTTGTACTCCTTACACCAACTTTTAAATGGTCATTGATGAACTGGGCTCCATTATCAGTTATGATTGTTTGAGGGATCCCAAAATGGCATATGATATTTTTCCAGCAATAATCAATCACCAATTTCCCTTTCACACTGGTTAGGGCTTCGGCCTTGAACCACTTTGAGAAGTAGTCCACAACTACAATCAGGTATCGAAAGTGGCCCGGGGCCTTTCGAAAAGGATCCACCTGATCGATCCCCATTTTTCGAATGGTTAAGAGCTGTTAATGTTCATCATTTCTTCTTGAGGGACATGGGTGATTGGCGCATGCCTCTGGCATTGGTGTCAAGCATGGATGTGTTTGTTAACGTCATCGAACATATTGGGCCAATAGTATCCATATAGAAAGAGCTTCTTTGCTATCAAAATTAGCTCCTTGGTGTCTCCAGCAGGCCCCTTCATGGGTTTCATAAATCATGTAGTCAACTTTGTGGGGGATTACACCTCGTAAAAATGGTTGTGGGTGGCCTCGAAAATAGAGCACATCTAGATCACATATTTGGGTGCCTTTAGCCTACTTTCCCTGCTTCGATGCCATCTTTAGGAAGGGTACCATCTAGAAGGTAGTTAATATTGGGCATTATCCATGACTTCTGTTCTTCTACCATAATCACCGTTGCTTCTTCCTCGAAGCTACGATTACTTAGCGTTTCCACCATTAAATGCCATTGGGATTGCAAGCCCATGTCCGACAAGGCCAGTTTGCGTTGGGCGTCAGCCTTGTAGTTTTTCTCTTGAGGGGACTTGAGTAAGGGTGTAATGGTGGAAATGTTCAAAGATGGGCTTCACCACTTCCAGGTAACGCTGCAAACTTCTTTCCCAGGCCTCATACTCCTCCTTGACTTGAAGGACCACGATTTGAGAATGGCCGAATATGTCCAGTCTTCGAACTCCCAGGTCTTTGGCTATTTGAAGGCCTGTGATCAGCTTTTTGTATTATGTTTCATTGTTCATAGATTTGAAGTCAAAGTGTAGGGAATAGGGACAGTCATTTTGTTTGGGGCTCGTAAGTAAGACTCCGGCCCCACTGCCTCCGGAGTGTGATGATCCATCGATGTACAACTGTCACATTTCTTTGGATTCTTTTTCGTCATCAACTACGATTGATTCTATGGTTTCCACGATGAAATTTGCTAAGGCTTGGCCCTTGATGGTTGTTCTTGGGCAAAACTGGATGCCATGCTCTCCTAGTTTGATTTCCCATTTCATCATCTGTCCTGAGGCCTCCGGCTTGAGAAGCACCTCCCTAATTGGATGGCTGGTGAGCAAGATGATCTTGTGACTTTGGAAACACAGTTGCAGTCATCTCACCGCATGGACTGGGGCTAAGATTAACTTTTTTGAGGCTAGTGTATTGATTCTCTGGACCATGCAACACTTTGTTTACGAAGTAAATTGGGTGTTGATCTTTTTCCTTTTCCTTTATCAGCATCGCGCTTATCACCAAGAGGGATGTGGAAATGTATAGGTACATATCTTTCCCCGTGTCTGGTTTCATCAAGGTGGGCAAGCTTCGTAAGTGATCCTTTAGGTCTTAGAAAGCTTTGTCACATTCTTCTGTTCATTCAAACTTTTTGGCTTTTTGAAGGACATCAAAGAATGGAAAATTTTTCTTGGCCTCTTTCGAAAGGAATCGACTTAGTACAGCCAGCGATACTGTTAGCCTTTGAACGCCTTTGACCGTTTGGGGGGATTCATGCTTATCAAGCTTCATTTTTTGGGGGTTCACATCGATTTCCTTCTCTGTAACCATGAATCCCAGGAATATTCCGGCTCCGAATCCGATCACACATTTAGCTGGATTCGGATTTAGATTGTCCTCTCGGAGCCTTTGGAAGATTTTTTCGAGGTCCACCAAGAACCAATCAAAGCCTCTGCTTTTGACTACCATGTCATCAACATATATTTCAATGTTTCTGCCAATATATTTTTTGATGAGCTTGTAAACTAGCCTTTGGTAGGTGGCTCCATCATTCTTTAGGCCGAATGACATTTTCTTATAGCAAAATGTCCCGACATCTGTTATGAAAGATGTTTTCTGCCTATCCTCCTCCACCATTAGTATCCGGTGGTAGCCCTTATAAGTATCGAAGAAGGCTAGCACCTCATGTCCTACTATTGCTTTTACCAGTACATCAATGAAGGGTAGGGGATAGCTATCCTTGGGGCGGTATTTGTTAAGATCTATGAAGTCTATGCACATTATCCAACACACATCGTGCTTGGGGACCATCACCGGATTTTCTATCCATCTGGGGTAAAATACTTCTTTAATAACCTCAACTCGAAGTATCTTTTAAACTTCCTCTTTTATGGCTTTAGCCCTTTTGGGTGCGAATTATCTCCATTTTTGCTTGATTGGCTTTTGGGAGAGGTCCACATTTAGCCTGTGAACCATCAGCTATTTTGGTACCCCTGTGACGTCGAAGGTGTCCCATGAAAACATGTTGACATAGTCATCCAAGAGGTCCTTCATTTTCTTTCTCATTGCGGGTGGTATCATTGTTCCCATGGGTACCGTTCCTTTTTATCGAACGGTCATCAACTTCGTGTTCATAGGTTTGATTTCTCCATTGACCAAAGCTACCCTGGTCACGGGTTGGTCTTCCCTTATCACTGTTATACAAATCTTGTGGGGGAACTTCATTGTCAAGTGATAGGGGGATCATACGGCTCGTTCATGGCACATCCAGGGTCTTCCTAGTATCACATTGTAGCAGGATACGACATCAATCATTGTGAAGCTACAGCCAATTATAACTTCCTTGTCTCCATCGGCTACTTTGATTGGGAGGGTCATGACCCCCAGGGGCAGTACCATTTTTCGGTGAAACCAGACAAGAGAGAGGTTGTTCTTCTCAAACTTTCGCGTCCGAGCCCTAGTTGATTGAAGCAATTGGCGAACATCACTTCCACACCACTACCATCATCCACGAACACCCTTTTGACGTAATAGTCTCCATTGGTAGCATGGATTACCATTGGGTCCGTGTGGGGGTTTGGCTTGGCAACAATCAGCTTCCAAAAAGCTGATTGCTTCTTTCGATCAAAATTGCTTCTGGCAGGGTTCTCTAAGGGGCACGTAATTTGATTAAGTTTTGATGATGGTGTTCAAAGACTGGTCACCTACTACTCCATTGATGAAGTTGATCACTCGATTAGCCTCATTCCTCTGGTTTCTGTCCGACCGAGCCTCGCCATTGGGCTAAACACTTGCTTGGTTTCCAGCTGGCTCTGTCATTTGCCTAATGTTCTTTGCTGCCTCAATTGGCTCTTTTCTTTCCTTTCCAATAACATTTTTCTCGTCCCTTTGAGGAGGCTTCTTCCTCTGTCTTTCGGCATAGTCTGGGAGCAAACCCTCTCTTGTGCATATTTTAATATCCTGCTTCAAGTGAGTGCATTCATTCGTATTCTGCCCTCACTCTTTGTGATGGTCACAAAATTTGGGTGAATCTCTTTTTCCAGGGTAGTCTTTTCTCGGAGGTGGGGTTTGAAACAACCCCTTGTGGATGGAGTGTATTTCCACCAGGGACTTGGCCAAGGGTCGGCCCTTCTCAACCATGATTCGGAGGTCTTAGGCCCTTTTTTAACCCCATCTATCCCCCTCCAGATTCCTCTTTAAGGCTTCTTTGATATTCAAGTACTATTCCATGATCTCTTGTAGTTGTCACAAGGTTTATAGCTTCTTCGAGACCATCTTCATGTACAAGTCAAGGTTGGAAATCCTATTCATATAACCAAGGATTACTCCATCCTCAGTACGATTGATCACATTGAGGCTCTCATCCACATACCAATGATAGAATTCCCCCGTCGATTCGCCAGGCCTCTGCCTGCTCTGGTAGAGCTCAATCAGGGTCTTCATAAACCTTTTCTTTTGGAAGAATTGTCCCAAAAAGGGCTCTTCTGAAGTCTCTATACAAATGTAACGATCCCCTGCCCAGCTTGTTAAACCATTCTAGTGCTTTTCCTCGAAGTTAACTTCCTACCAGTTTGCATGTTAGCTTTTCGTTGAAGTCCCTCAAATTCATCAAACTAAGGAAAGTTTGTATGAACTGCCGGGGGTCCGAATCTCCACTATGCATGGGGAGCCCTTTGGGTGGTTTCACGTCGCTGGGCTATCGGGTGGCCACTATCATGGGACTAAAGGGAGAGGCTGCAACTTGGCCCGTATGCCCAATCAACATGTCATGCTCTCTCGTCAAGGCATCGCTCGACCCCCCTCTTATCCGTAAGACTTCCTATTGACTTGGCCAGAATCGACTATCAAAACTGGGGATCTGGTTTGAAGCATGTACCCCTATCGCAGTCCTTCTACAGTCGAGCTGTAATACCACTCTGTGTGGCCCTGAATACATCCGGTGTTCAAAACCTGAATACATTGGCTTAGCCATTGAGTGAGGCGCTGTCTGGTTTGAAACATGAGGCATTAAGATGGGAAAGAAATATGCCAATGTTTGGCCCATGCTAGGGAATTTTGGTTGGGGCCGAGTTTGGGACCCAATGTTCGCTTGCTAAGATACTCCTGGGGGGGTCTGCAACTGGAACCTTGGCTGCAGCACCATGGGTATCGAAGGTTGGGGCACCACCTTCGGCTGTACCATTCTCTAATAAAGCATTGGGGAATCCACATGATAGCCAGTGGATTCGATGATTTTAATTAGTTGCGCTAAAGTCTGCTGTGACGGGGACACGTATTGTTTGTGCCCTCCATCGCTTGAGCAGCCCCTCTCATGGCTTTTGTTTGCGAGTCCGCAGTTTCTTCCGTTAACTGTGGTGACAGGCGCGGGCGGTCGTCGCGCCCGCTCGCCAAAAGATAATTTATAAGCCCTCAATGCTTACTGTCTACAACTAGGTAGATAGTGGCAAATCGGGGTCGTCCAATGAGAAGAGGGATCTTCCTAAGCGTCTAAGCACATAAATGGTTGATACTAGGCTAGGAGTAACTATATATACACACACTTAAAAGCGAGTAAAGGGGGGGGGGTTGGTTGGTTCCTAAGTTACGAAAGTAAAAAGACGAGATAACTAGCAACGTCAAGTGACTATGCTAATCATCAAACGAAACTAAGAAAAAGGGTTTTAAACTACAAAGATAAAATGCCTTGGGGGCAATGGATATCCACTTCCACATCTAATGTAGTTCATCGAATCATTCACACATTCCATCATATAGCATTCATGACCCAACGCGCACACACCCCATCTAGCAAGTACCACAACACACACACCATAAGGAGTTCTAAGTTCATGCTCATAGATCTTCATGCAAAGGCGCTACGGAATTCGTCACGTTCCTACACCTTAGCAATTCAACCACACAAGCACTACCTATGCTCAAACCACTCATGGCACACATGCAGCGAAACACACCGTCAAGAGTACATAAACGCCAAATAACAAATGCTTCAAGAATGAGTTTAAATCATCTATTCAATACTTCAACTACTTGTCGTGGAGACTAAACTCCTATCCTTCTTAGTTCGTAGTTTGCGAGAGTGAGTTCGACATCTCTCGTCAAACCTCACCAATGACTCCCGAGTCGCGACCACGACTCAAGGTGTCATTGGTGGCATTTAGCACGAAGGACCAACAAGCTTGGTAATGCCTATGACCACTACACCGTGACTAAGCATTAAACCAATTCATGCAATTACACGAGATTGGATGAACGTGCAACGTACATTCATCCACGACCATATGACTCTCTCGTTTGCTACACAAACGAACATGACGAAGAGTTCGACATCAATCACATTCGTCTAGCACATTGTCAACACACTAACACAATCAAAAGCTCTAATTCACACTCATACATTCCTAACAAGAACAGGGGGGAAATTAACCCAAATCCCCCAAACCCTAGCTAGCAATTCATACAAGCATTCATATCATCAAGCTCTCAACAACATCAATGCAATCAACAATTAACATTCAAAGCACAATAAATGCACAATAGCAAAAACATCAAATAGATAGATAGAAATGAGTTCTTGCTACATAGATAGTGGAAGCTTCAATCCATAGCTCCCAAGTACAAGAACTACTCTAGAACAACAACAAAAGACATAATCAAACTAAGAGAAAGCTAAGAAAAGAAAGAAGAAGAAAAACCTACGGTTTTGAGCCCAAAAACCAGAGAGAGGCGGGCTGAGCAAAACTGGAGAAGAAGAAGAAAGAGAGTAGTATTTATAGTCGGAAGAAGATAAAGTTGATTTCTGGCCGCCCGTTGGTCGCGACTCGCGACGGTGTTCGTCGCGACTCGCGACGATGTCCCGACTCGCGATGGTGTCGCGACGGTGTCGCAACGGGAGCCAGAGTTCTGCAATGTTTCTTTGTCTTCTTCATAGCCATCCCTCTCAATCTTCAAGTCTTCAACGGCTCCAAAAATGGTCTTCAACGGCCTCCGGTCTTCATGTCTTCGAAGTGAGTATCCAAAAGTCTTCGAAAGTATAGTCTTCAATGTCTTCCGGTCTCCGTTGCTTCCGTGTTCTTCCCTTGTCACACAAAATCCACTTAAAAGAGGTAAAAGAGTACAAAGTTGCTTTTACCTCTCCTAAGTGAATTTCAAGGTAAAACACAAGCTCTCGATAATAAAAGAGCACAAAAGTGATCCTAAATACTACTAAATAATGCGCCTAAAATGGACACATCATGTGGCTAATCCTCCCTTGGTTGGCGAGCCTTGATTTGTGATGTAGGGGCTTTGAAGCCTCTTACCCAAGGCTCGATGCTGACCTCCATGGATCTTGGAGGTACATAAGCTGCCATTCGAGACCTTCCGGGACCCTTGTTACCGGGATTAGGTCTTGGATGACCTCTGGGGGTTTGTTATCTGTGCTTGAGGGGGCGTAGTCCAATTGAATATTGGACCTACACCCTCTTCTTCTCCGGTAGGGGAATTGTACCTCTTCGTCGGTGCCTAAAGTCTTGCCTTTTAGTCACTCACTTTTATGTAAGGCACTTGCTGTAGAAGTGGACATAAACAACAAGGTAACATATATCTGACTAACAGTCCCACTAGGTGTGCCAACTTGATGCGCCCCAATTTACCGTTGTCGCTGCACCGTCGTTTGTGGACTGAATCTGCAAGAGAAAGCCCTCGGAGGTGTCCGGGGGAAAGAGGCTTTGACGGCCAAGTAAGCAAGCAGAATTATATTAGTGTAATTAGGAATGAATAGTTGAGTGTGTAGGGTTACCTTTAGCCTTTATATAGGTAGACAAGTATGACAACTGTTTGTTTGCTTGTGGAGCAAGTACTCCTCCCTTGGGCCGGCCCAAAGGATATTACTCAAAGGGTAATATCATGGACCTAGACCAGCCATTAGGCTTTTGCGCCCAATACGGATTTACACATTATCACAGGGGGTATTCTTATCATTTTTCCCGTAATCTGAAATAACACTACAACAAGGATTCTTTACTTTTTTTGGGTTTTATTTTATCATCAATCATGGGTATTTTTATCATTGTCTCCTTAATTACTTAAATGCCGTTGTTTTGAAATATTTTTGAGAATTTTTTTATTGCTAGAATTCATATATTTCACTCCATATTCACTAAGCACACTATAGTAAAAATTCTTTTATTTTGTTTGGTTTCATTTTTATGATCAACTAGGGGTATTTCCATCAATTTCCCGTTTATCCCAAAACACACTACAATAAGGTTCTTCCCTTTTGTTTGATTTCTTTTTCAATAATCATCCATGGGTATTTTGGTCATTTCAACAAAATTATCTAAACGACGTCATTTTGAAATATTATTGAGAATTTACGATATTGTATCATCCCAAAGCCAACTCTAACATGGATTCTTTGCTTTTGTTTGGTTTCATGTTTTATTATTATTGAGGGGCATTTTGGTCATTTTTTGTTATCCAAAAAAACACTACAATAAGGGTTGTTTGCTTTTTAGGGTTTAATTTATCATTAAGCTTGAGTATTTTTATCATTGTCTCCTTAATTACTTAAATGACGCCGTTTGAAATATTTTTGAGTATTTTTATTCACAAAACACATTATAATACGAATTCTTTGCTTTTGTTTTATTTCATTTTTACAATCAACTGGAGGCATTTCTATCATTTTCTCCTTTATCTAAAATCACACTACAATAAGGATTCTTCGTTTTTGGTTGATTTCCTGTTTTATTAGCATTCAGTGGTATTTTTGTCATTTTCTCCAAAATTATTTAAACCATGTAGTTTAGAATTATTTTTGAGAAATTTTCATATTGTTACTATCCCAAAGCACACTATATCTAGAATTATTTGCTTTTGTTTGGATTCATTTTTTATTATCACCTAGGGGTATTCTAGTCATTTTCCCGTAATTCGAAATAACTCTACCACGAGGATTCTTTTCATTTTTTTAATTTTTATTTCATCATCAATCATGGGTATTTTTTTTATCATTGTCTCCTTAGTTACTTAAATTTCGGCGTTTTCAAATATTTTTGAGAATATTTATATTTTCAGAAGTTATATATTACACTTCATATTCACAAAGTACACTATAAAAAAAATCTCTTGTTTTGCTTGTTTCATTTTTATTATCAACTATGGGCATTTCTATCATTTTCTCCTTTATCCCAGAGCACACTACAATAAGAATTTTAGCTCTTGTTTGATTTCTTTTTCAATAATCATTCAGGAGTAATTTTGTCATTTATACAAAATCATTTAAACGATATAGTTTTGAAATACTTTTTGAGAATTTTCCATATTCTTTATCATCCCAAAGCAAACTCTACCTAGGATTCTTTGCTTTTCTTTGGTTTCATTTTTTATTATTACCAAGGGGCATTTCATTCCTTTTTTTGTAATATGAAAAAACACTACAATAAGGATTTTTTTCTTTTTCGGGGTTTAATTTTATCATTAATTATGGGTATTTTTATTATTGTCTCCTTAATTGCATAAATGACATCTTTTTAAAATATTTTAAAAAATTTTAAATTGATATAACCATATATTTCACATCATATTAACAAAGTACACTATAATAAGAATTCTATGATTATGTTTGTTATGTTTTTATTATCGAATGAGTCTCATGACAGGCGGCATGCCCATAAGTTTATGGACAGAACACTTATTTTTTACCTTATACACTGCATTTGTTAAATTACATACAAAATTTAGAATTTTTGAAAATATTTTTATATCATATATTTTTATATTTTCACAATCAAATGCATATTATTACTTGTTTTAACTTATAAAATACAATATTTAAATTTTATAAAAAAAATTTACAATATTTAAGGTAAAAGCCACTGAAAACTGTCCATAAGCTTATGAAAATGCCGCATTTCCTGAGACTTTCTCTTTATTATCAACTAGGGGGCATTTCTTTCACTTTCTCCTTTATCCCAAAGCAGTCTAGAATAAGGATTCTTTGCATTTTTTTTATTCTTCTTTCAATCAGGGGTAATTTTGCCATTTCCTCTAATTAGTTAAACGATGTAGTTTTGAATTAATTTTTAGAATTCTCCATATTTTTATCATCCCAAAACACACTCTAATTAGGATTTTGTGATTTTGTCTGGATTCATGTTTTACTATCACCGAAGGGTATTTCGATATTTTTTTATAATCCAAAAAAACACAAAAATAAGGATTCTTTGCCTTTTGGGTTTTATTTTATCATCAATCGTGGGTATTTTTATTAGAGTATGTCTCTTAAAATACGGTCTTTCCATAAGTGAAGGAAAGACCAAAGTTTAAAGTGTAAATTAGAAAAAATAAAGAAAAAATTTTTGGGTTGCATGAATCGGGTTATAAACTTTATAACTACTACACGTGTCATAATAAATTTTTAGTATTGCAACTAAGACCTTTTACACTTTTATTATTCTAATTAAACCCCGTCTTTCCATAAGGTTATACCGTCTTTCCCAAGACTTTACCTTTTTATTATTACTCCATAAATACTTAAATGAAATCGTTTTGAAATATTTTTGAGAATGTTTACAGTTCTAAAATCCATATATTTCACTTCATGTTCACAAAGCACACTATAGTTAGAAATCTTCGCTTTTGTTTGGTTTTGCTTTTACAACAACTACGGCTGATTCTATCATTTTATCATTTATCCCAAAGCAAACTACAATAAGGATTTTTCCCTTATGGTTGAATTCTTCTTTTATTTTTAATTAGGGGTAATTTTGTCATTTTTCCAAAATTATTTAAGCGCCGTAGGTTTGAATAATTTTTTGAGAATTATCTATATTTTTATCATCCCAAATCACACTTTAACTAGGATTCTTTGCTTTTGTTTGGATTCATTTTTTATTATCTCCTTTGGGTATTTGGCCAATTTTACCATACTCCGAAAAAACACAACAGCCAAGGTTCTTTGTATTTCTAGTTTTATTTTATCATCAATCATGGGTATTTTTATCATTGTCTCCTTAATTACTTAAATGACATCTTTTGAAATGTTTTTGAGAATTTTAAATCGTTAGAATCCATATAATTCACTTCATATTCACAAAATACACTATAATAAGAATTCTTTGACTTTGTTTGGTTATGTTTTTATTATCAATTAGGGGGCATTTCTATCATTTTCTCCCTTTATTCCAAAGCGGTCTAGAATAAGGATTCTTCGCATTTGGACTTTGGTTGATTTATTCTTTTATTATTATCAATCATGGGTATTTTTTTCATTTTCTCTAAAATTAGTTAAACAACGTAGTTTTAATTAATTAATTTTTTTATTTAGAATTCTCCATATTTTTATCATTCCAAAGCACACTCTAACTAGAATTCTTTGCTTTCTTTTTGTTTCATGTTTTACTATCACCAAGTGGTATTTCGGTTATTTTTTCTGTAAATCGAAAAAACACTACAAGAAGGGTTCTTTGCTTTTTTGGGCTTTATTCTATTATCAATCATGGATATATTTATCACTACTCCTTAATTACTTAAATGGAATCGTTTTAAAATATTTCTAAGAATTTTTATAGTTCTAAAATCCATATATTTCACTTAATGTTCAAAAATACACTATAGTTAGAATTCTTCACTTTTGTTTGGTTCATTTTTACAATCAACTTAGGGCATTTCTATTATTTTCTTCTATATCCCAAACCACACTACAATAAGGATTCTTCGTTTTTGGTTGATTTCTTCTATTATTATCCATCAGTGGTATTTTTGTCATTTTCTCCAAAATTATATAAACCGCATAGTTTTGAAATATTTTCTAAATTCTCCATATTTTTATCATCCCAAATCATAATCTAACTAAGATTCTTTTCTATTGTTTAAATTAATTTTTATTATCATCTATGGGTATTTTGGTCATTTTTATATAATCCGATAAACTACTACAACAAGGATTCTTTAATTTTTTGGATTTTATTTTATCATCATTTATGGGTATTTTTATCGTTGTCTCCTTAATTACTTAAATTACATCTTTTTAAAATATTTTTAAGAATTTTAAATCACTAGAATCCATATATCTTGGTTTCATTATATTATAATCATCGAGGGGTATTTCAATCATTTTTTCCATAATCCGAAAAAAATACTATAATAAGGATTCTTTGTTTTTTTGGTTTTATTTTTATCATAAATCATGAGTATTTATATCATTGTCTCTTTAATTACTTAAATTAAGTAATTAAGAATTCTATGTTTCACTTCATATTCACAATACATATTATATAATAAGAATTGACAAAGTCTTGTACAAGATCGTCTCATAGTGAAACCAAGGATTTAGTTGCGAATAGGGTTTCTAATTGAACTTTTAAAAGTCCAGGGGTTGAATGTGAAATTTCATTAATTTACATTTAAGTCCAAGTATAAATATTAATATTTCCTCATTCTTCTCTCATATTTTTTCTGAAACTTTCTCTCTCATCTCCTTTCTTCTCTCCTACGTGACACCTCATTTTTCTCTCCCATCTTCATTTCTCTTCCACCTTTTTCTCTCTCCTCTCTCTTTCTCTTCCATTTTCCTTCAATTCCTGCTGCTTTTTCTTTCAATTAACCGCACATCCTCTCCATTTTACTTCTCCTTTCTTGGGCGCAGTGGTTCGTCGAGATTTTTAGAGTTTTTGGCAAATTCTCCGGTGAATTTTCCAGTGTTCCAGTGGCCGAACACAATACGAGCTTCCTAATCAGATTTTTTTTGGGTTTTATTTTATCATCAATCATGAGTATTTTTAACATTGTCTCCTTAATTACTTAATATTACGTTATTTCAAAAAAAAATTTAGACTTTTTATACTGCTAGAATTCATATATTTCACTTCATATGCACAATGCACACTATAATAAAAATCCTCTTATTTTGTTTGATTTCGTTTTTATTATCAACTAAGTGAATTTCTAAAAGTTTCCCCTTTATCCTAAAACACACTACAATAAGAATCTTTGCTTTTGTTTGATTTCTTTTTCAATAATCATTTAGGGGCATTTTTATCATTTCAAAAAATTATTTAAATGTCGTTTTGAAATATTTTTGAGAATTTTTCATATTGTTATCATCTCAAAGCCAACTCTAATTAGGATTCTTGCTTTTGTTTGTTTCTTTTTTTATTATTACCAAGGGGCATTTCGCTCATTTTTTTGTAATCCAAAAAAATACTACAATAAGGATTCTTTATTTTTTCTGGTTTAGTTATATCATCAATCATGGATTTTATTTTTATCATTGTCTCCTTAATTAATTGAAGGCGTATTTTTGAAATATTTTTGAGCATTTTTATATTGTTAGAATTCATATATTTCACTTCATATTCACAAAGCACACTATAATAAGAATTCTCTGATTTTGTGTTGTTTCATTTTTACCTATGTTACCCCGACACATTAGAATAAGGGGAGAATTGTGTATCGATTCAACATGACACGCAACCACACACATGACACACATTTAAATCTGACTAAATTGCATATCGATAAATGAATCAAAGAGCGGGCGTGGGCATATTAAAAAGGGATAAATGATTATGGAAGACTAGAAGTTTATTAGTTTTTCACGCATATGAACACACACAATTTTGTGTAATAATATAATATAATACAATATATATATATATATAATAAGAGCAAATTTCTTATTTATTTTTTTATATGTAATAACACCTCACAATCTTATGTATAAGACTAAGAACACAACAATATATATATATATATATATATATATATATATAATAAGTGCAATTTTTTTAAAAAATTATATACATTAACGCCTCACAATCTTATATATAAGACTAACACAATAATATATAATATAATAAGAACACGATGTTATACCATGTTATTTTGAATAAGAGCATAATGTTATATATAATAAGAACACAATATTATTATTATTGTTATTGTTAGTATTATTATTATTATTATATAATATTATGTTATATATAATAGGAACATTATATAACAATAGAATACAATCTTTATATACCTAAACTACAATCTTATATACAAGAATAAGAACAAAATAAAATATATATATATATATATATATATATATAACAGTTATAATACTAAAGGCAAAGTCTAACCGTCTTTCCATAGGCTTATGGAAAGATGGGGTTTAATTCGAATAATAAAAGGTAAAAGGTCATAGTTTCAGTATTAAAAATTTATCATGCAACGTGTAGTAGTTATAAAGTTTATAACATGATTCATGCAACCCAAAAGTTTTGTCTTCATTTCTTCTAATTTGCACTTTAAACATTGGTCTTTCCATGACTTATGGAAAGACCGTATTTCAAGAGACGAACTCAATACTAAACTACAATATTATATATAAATATATTAGAATTAAAACATAATATATATATCTATAGCATATATTAAAAGAGACCATTTTTTCCACATGTCACTTGCATAATTTTCCACATCAGCTTCACAAAGAAATTGAAAATGTAGTTATTAATTAACCAAATCCCATCTAATATGAAGTTATGAGTTTCACTTCCCCGAGCCAGTATTATTAATAATTGTCTCCTAAAATATTGAAAGTTTTCATTCCTTTCCCCACTTTTTTTCTCCTCTTTTCCATACTACTCAATTACATGTTGTCATGTTTTCCTTTTACAAATTCAGATCTTTGTACTTATGTCACAATTATAGGTATTTTTCTTCATTCATCTACATCTCAGGTACCTTAATACAATCACCCTCGTCCTTGCTAAGTGGTTCTATTTTAGAAATATTACATGATAAATCAGACAAACTTTTTACGTGAATAAGAATATTTGGCCAAAACCATCTAAATTGTTTTAACAAAAATATTTATTGAAACTATAACAGAAACATAGAGAGTAGTAATTTATGAATTAATATAAATTTGGGAGTATTTATATTATTACGGTGATATTATCTAATGTAAGAATGCAATGTTATTTAAGTAAAAATAGTAGATCACAATGTTGTAAAACTATGTTATAAGTATATAATAACACACAAGTTATGTGTAATAATATAATTACAATACCATCTTTTATATTATAAGTTAATTAAAATTATTATTATTATGAAATAATAAAATATAGGCGTGCCAAAACATATTTTACGACACTTTATATGATAGACGTGTCCAAAAAAATAGTAAATACACTCAGTTGACCAAATCGTGTCGGTCAAAATGAGAAATTTGAGTGTCACCGTATCCAATCCCTACTCAGATACGACACTAAATCCAAGTCGAGGAAACATAGATTTTCACTATCAACTAAGGGCATTTCTATCATTTTCTCCTTTATCTTAAAGCACACTACAATAAGGATTTTTAGCTTTTGGTTGATTTCATCTTTTATTATCAACCATGGGCATTTTTGTTATTTTCTCCAAAATTATTTAAACGACATAGTTTTGAATTATTTTTGAGAATTCTCCATATTTTTATCATCCCAAAGCATAATCTAACTAGGATTCTTTTCTTTTGTTTGGATCATTTTTTATCATCACCTGTGGGTATTTTGGTCATTTTTTGTAATCCGAAAAAATACTATAATAAGGATTCTTTGATTTCTCGGGCTTTATTTTATCATCAATCATGAGTTTTTTTTATCATTGTCTCCTTAATTACTTAAATGACATATTTGAAATATTTATGATAATTTTCACATCGATAGAATCCATATATTTCTCTTCACACTCACAAAGCACACTATAATAAGAATTCTACATGTACAATGTTACCTCATGCCAGAATATAGTTCAAGGTACCACAAAGTGTTTAAAAAAAGACAAATGACCAAAACTGAACGATGACAAGATTTTAGTGGTTTCATAAGTTATTTGCCCATTTTTATAAGTCATTTGCCCATTTTTATTCCCCCTTTGCTTTATCTTTATTTGGCACTATAGTTTTATATATTCAAATTTATGGTGGATGAAATTAAATTTAGAAAAGAAAAAATGGAATAGGTGGATGAAAATTGAAAGACTCTAGTCAAAAAGTGAAAGTGTGTTTTTTTTAAAGTGAAAGTATGTCAATATAAAATAAACAACAAAACAAATGTACTCCCTCCGTCCAAACCAAATTTGCACACTTACTCTATGACAATCAAAGTTTTCAAACTTTGACCACATATTTGAATAGATATATGAACAATAATATCATATGGAAAATTGTTAAATTCGACATAACAGTTTTTAGATATTAACTTTTTACGTGCCGTTATTATATGTAGTTGCATATTACAGTCAAACATATTTTTTTGGAGATCGTGAAAAATGATTCTGTGAAAATTCTCTTGAAACTGATGGAGTACAAAATTGAGAGAGTAATAGAGATATAGTTGATTTAGAATCAGGATAAGAAAGAAATACCATTTCTGATTAGTTTTGTATATATCATGTTCCATATTTATTTCTACTTTGTATACCCCTTATAGTCACTATATAAATTAATACACACAACCACAATCATTTGTGGGTTTTACATTCAACCATGGTATCAGTCAGGTTTCTCTAAAAACCCCTAGCTTTTATCTCTTTCTCCCAAAAATTTCCACAAAATTTCCCAACCCTTTTCCGATCATCAGTACAGGATGTCGCCGCCTTCCGGCGCCGTCCAACCGCCACTCATCATCAACGTTCTTATTTTTGTTGTTTCTGCTCGACCTTCTCTTCCTTGCCGTTCGACATTCATTTGTCCGATCAAGTCGGCTGCGTTGCCGCCGAGCCTCATCGTCCAGTTTTACTTCACCGTCGATCTGTCATTCTCCATCTCAGGCTTTGTTTTTTGGCGCCAACCTTTCTTAGCGTCTTCCTTGGCTCAATATTGTTTCGATCTTCCTTGGTGTCTTGTCCCATTTGCTCTCTGGTCGTTGTGTCCACTGCTCATTGCTACCGCTAAGGTCCGTTGACCTCAAGTTTCCTAGATCCAGAGGTTCCGTCCTCCCTATCATTGTCATACCTGCACGTTTTTCCCACGCGTGAGCCACACTCGCTCTCAAGTCTTTTGCGCGTGCATCTCTGTGGGTGTTCCTTGAAGCACGTGCGTCACACACGTCTCACCATTAAGGAACTTGTCACTGTTTCATTTTATTGCGAGTTGATTATCTTCTCGCGACTTGACTCAATTTATCGTGAGTTGTTCTAATATCTTGCAGGCTTCACTTCCATTCTACGCCTTGTCAGCATCACAGTCAGTGTCTCGTCAGTGCCCAGTCAACACCGACCAATTAAAAAAAAGAGAAACGACTTCTGTGACTCTCGAACTGTCACAATCATCCACCTTTCGCCCTCAAATTTTTTTCTCAACACTTTTGGCCCATGAACTTACAAAACTACTAAATTGTGGTCCTTCCGTCAGGTCAAACAATTAAATTAGGTCAAACCATTAAATTAGGTCAAAACGTCAATTTTTAAGGGCAAACTTAACTTTTCACATTTTCCCTTTTCTTTTTCCTTTCCATTTCCTTTTCTTTTTCATTTTCTTTTTCCTTTGATTTTTCTTTCCCCTTCCTCTTCCCCCTCCCATTCCCTCTCCTGAAACCCAAGTTTCACCACAGCCGACCACCGTTGACCACCGTCGCCGACACTTTTCCCTTTCCCCTTCCCCACTCCATCACCTCCAGCCCCCTGAACCCTAATTTCCATGCCGCTCTCCACTATCGGCAAACTCCTTCCACCATTGAAACACCCCATCTTCGGCAGATCTACTTTTTTTCACCACTGACTCAGGTCACCTGAGCATGGATCACATGAATCAAAGCGAATAACTCAGAGCGCACAACTTGGAGCTACTAGACTTGGCCGGAGCGGATCTAGATCCTGGGCATTTTCGTTGCACACATCCGGTGCCACCAGTGAATTGCTTCTGTGAACCCGCCAGATCTCACCTGTGAAGAGGCCGCCAAATATCGTCGGCGAATGGCCTCTTGGAAAAAAGTGAATCCGGTGAAGAAAATAAATTTGCCTCTGCAATAGATCTCACCATCTGTGACAAATCTCACTGGTGAAGAGACCTTGGAGAAGGTCTCTGCGAATCCTGATTCTACGTTTGAGTGTAGGGCAAGTGGGGAAGGGGAAAAAGGGAAGCAGAGGCGACGATGGTCTGTGGCGGTGGTCAGCTGCAAACTAGGGTTGCATGAACGGGAAGGGGAAGGGGAATGAAGGTAAAGAAAAAGAAAAAAGAAGGAAAATAAAATGGAAAAGGAAATGAAAGGGAAAGGAAAAAGAAAGAGAAAATTGGAAAAAGTCAATTTTGCCCTTGAAAATTGACATTTTGACCTAATTTCAGAGTTTGACCTGATGGAAGGGTCACAGTTCACCATTTTTGTAAGTTCATGGGCCAAAAGTGTTGGAAAAAAATTGGAGGACCAAAGGTGAACAATAGTGATATTTCGAGGGCCACAAAAGTCGTTTGCTCTTAAAAAAATACTGAAATTTGTTTTTGTTATTATGGCTCATTTTTATCAACCACGTTTCCAATGGTGTTATGTTCTGGGTCATGTTGCTTCTTCTTATTCTAAACTCTCGGGCTTCTTCTCCTGGCTCTTTACTGCATGCTCGCTGGATAGCTGATTCTGGCGCAACCAACCACATAACTTCTTCTTAGTCCGCTCTTTATCACATGACTCCTTATTCTGGTAACAATCGTGTTACTATTGGTAATGGCTCTGCTCTAAACATTACCCATATTGGTCATTCCCGAGTCTCTGATTCATTATCCTTGTCTGATGTTTTGGTGGTTCCACAAGTTACTAAAAATTTTCTATCTACTAGCATATTGAATCGAGATATGAATGTTGTTATTTGCTTTGATGGTTCTTCTTTCACTATTTTGAACAATTTTACTAGTGATGTTATTGGCAAAGGTCATCGTGATGGGGGTTTATAGATTTTGGATTTTAGTGGTGTTGTTTTATCTACTTTTGTTGCATCGAGTGCTTCTAAAGTATCTTTCAAAATCTGGCATAGTAGATTGGGCCATATTCCCCGCAACATCATTTCTATTTTGAGCAAGTGTGGAAGTTTGTCAGTTACTAGTTTGCTTCCTAAGCCTCATTTATGTACCTCTTGTGAAATGGCTAAAGACAAGCGCCTTTCTTTTAGAGATAATTTAAAATGCGCACCACTCATACTTGATTTAGTTCATTATAATCTCTGGAGACCCTCTCGTGTTGGGTGCTATTATTATATCATTTTTGTTGATAATTTTTCTCGATTCACCTGGTTATATCTTTTGCGACGAAAGTCTGATTTTGTGGAGGCTTATATGCATTTTGAGGCTCTTGTTGAGAACTAGTTTTCTACCACCATTAAAGTATTTTAGAGTGATGGTTGGACCAAGTTTCTGAATCATCGCGTGCAATCACATTTTGCGTCTAAGGGAATTCATCATCAGCTTTCATGTCCTTACACTCCAGAGCAAAATGGTCGTGCAGAGCGGAAGCATCGTCACATTGATTCTCTTTCATTCCGACATTCATCATTCATTTTGGTATGATGTTGTCTCTACTGCAGCTTACATCATCAACAGGCTACCTACTATAGTTTTATCTAGTCAATCTCCACTCTCTGTTATTTTTGGCACTACTCTTGATTACTCCAACTTTCATCCTTTTGGTTGTCGAGTTTTTCCATATTTTTGCCCTTATGCTCCTCAAAAATTGGCACCACGGAGTTTTCCATGTATTTTTTTGGGATACAGTTCTCAGTACAAGGGTTATCGTTGTCTTGATCCTGCTACAAAGAAAGAGTACATCACACATTATGCTTGTTTTGATGAGTTTTTATTCCTTGCCACCCGTACTAGTTCTATGGCTACACCATCATCGCTTGATGTTTCTACCTTTTTGGAACCTTCATATGTGCCTTCGGAGGTGTTTGAGCTGCCAATATCAGCCAATTTGCCCATCATTTTAGATGATTTTGATTTACGGTTTGTACCAAGAGCTCAAGTTGTGTCTGATCTTTCATGTGTCTGTCCGCCAACCATAGCTCCGCAACCCACTCCGCAGCCGCATGCATCGAACACGTCTCCTCAAACGCATGTCATCGATGCGTCGCCAGCTATATCAGCTCCAGGTGCAGCCTCTTTTCCGACGCTACCGCTGTCTCCAACCGATGTGTCTCCGTAGGTGCCACTAACATCTCCGATCGATGGCTCTCCAGCTTGGTTGTCCGCATCCTCATCTCCATTTGCATCGAGATCAGCATCCAATCTGGCGCCCGAGTCTTCTTCTCACCACCCGATGGTCATTCGCTTTCGTACTGGCTCCCTCAGGTACAAAGATTTTTTTAAATATGATATTATTGGTTTATTGAGTGCTTTATTTGCTAGGATCGAGCCAAGGAGCCATCACTTGACTGTCAAGGATCCTGAATGGGTTGCGACCATGGACTCCGAAATGGAGGCTCTTTGCACTCAGCAGACGTGAGATTTGGTTCCTTGTCCTTCTCATACCAATGTGGTTAGTTCTAAATGAGTGTACAGTTTGAAGTACAAGGCTGATGGTTTGCTAGATAGGCATAAAACGAGACTGGTTGCGCAAGGTTTTTCGCAACTTCCTAGTTTTGATTATGATCATGCATTTAGTCCTGTGGTGAATGCTTCTACTGTTTGTAATGTTTTATCTCTTGTTGTTACTCGCAATTGTCCCTTATAACAGCTAGGTCAAGAATGCATTATTAAATGGTGTTCTTGATTCACCTGCTTATATGGAGTAGCCACCCGATGAGTCTTGATTTTGTTTGTCGTCAAACGCAAAGCCATTTATGATTTGAAGCAAGCTCTTTGAGCTTGGTTTCAATGTTTTAGCTCCTTTTTGGTTGGCTTGGGTTCTTCATGCAGTTTCTCCAATACATCTTTGTTTGTATTTTCATGGGGTGCCTCTTTACTCTACTTGTTGGTCTTTGTTGATGACATTATTCTTACTGGGAATGATGGTCGTCTCATTTAGAAGTCCATTGATCGAGTTAATCAGGAATTCAAGATTGTTGATCTTGGCACTTTGTAGTATTTTTTGGGTTTGGAGGTTGTTCGTATTTCCGATGGCTTATTCCATGGCCAGGCCAGATATGTCAAGTACATTTTATTAGGCACTAGAATGCAGGATTCGACGCCTATTGCTATACCTTTTGTCACTTTTTCGCAGCTTGTTAGCTCTTCCAGTAAGCCATTCGAAAATCCTTCTCTTTATCAATCTTTGGTTGGTGCACTTCAATATCTGTCGAATACACGTCCCGATTTGTCCTATGATGTGAACACAGCCGATCAGTACATGCAGGCTCCTACTGATGACCATTTCCAAACTGTTACTCAAATTTTGCGATATGTATGTGGTACTCTTCATTATGGTCTTCAGTTTCGTGCAAATTTGTCCGCTTTACAAGTTTTGGGTTATTTTGATGCTGATTGGGATTGTTGCATTGAGACTCGTAGGTCTACATGTGGTTATGCCATTTTCTTTTGTGGTGACTGAGTTTCTTCAAGTGCTAAGAAGCAACCTACAGTTTCTCGTTCTAGTTTGAAATCAGAATACCGTGCTATGGCAAACATTGTTGCGGAACTAGCTTGGTTGTTGAATCTTCTTCGGGATTTACGTGTATCGACTCGTATGCCCCCTGATTTGTTGTGATAATAATAGTGCTCTTTTTATTTCTCAGAATCTGGTTTCGCACAAGAGAGCCAAGCACATTGATATTGATTTTCATTTTGTACGTGAGATGGTGTCTTCTAGCAAGCTCAAGGTTGCCGGGCTTGCAGCTTGCTGGATTCTTTACAAAGGGGTTTCCTCGTTCTCAGTTTGAGTTCTTACATTCCAAGCTTTGCATTGCGACCAGTCCTACGCTTCGCTTGGGGGGTGTAATAGAGATATAGTTGATTTAGATTCATGATAAGAAATGAATGTCCTTTCTGATTAGTTTTGAATATATCATGTTCCATATTTGTTACTACTTAGTATGCCCCATGTACTCACTATATATATATCAATACACATAGCCACAATCATTTGTGAGTTTTATGTTCTATCAGAGAGAATGTCCAGATGGCACTCGCTTTTAATTGAAATTCACGGTCCGATTCCCTATTTTCAAAAATGTCCTTAAAATGTACCCATATTTTCATTAATCTTCTGAGAAGATATTTTTAGTTGAAAGTGGGTACAATTATGGTACAATTTCGATCCAAATTAGTACACATTTTTGTTGAAAGGTACCCTCTCGAGACATAAATGAAAAAGTTAGTACTTTTAATGGATAAATTTAAAAACTGGATACCAACATGTGAATTTGGATTAGAAAAAAATGCTTTTATAACCCTACCTAGTTGACATAAGTGCCAATATAACCTTTCAATATTCGAAAGTGCCAATATAATCCTATATAGTTAGTGAAAGTGCCAATATAACCCTATAAGTTTTAAGGATGTGCTGATATAACCCAGCAAACATTAGAAATGTGCTGATATAACCCTACAAACATTAGGAATGTGCTGATATAATCCAATAAGATTGCATAAAGTGCTAATATAACCCTACCTAATTTCAACGAACTATGGCGTTCCGGCTAACTATGAGGGTAAAATTGTCCACCCAATTTCAGAGTTAGCCCAAAGGGTATTTTGGTCAATTTACATAGAGTCAACGCTGAAAATTTGAGGTCAATGCTGGAAATGGGGTCTGAGGGTTATATTGGCACTTTCATTAGCTAGTTAAGCTTATATTTGCACTAAAAATTATCATAGGGTTATATTGGCACTTACTCAAGTAGATAGGGTTATATTGACACTTATCCCTTTAGATTAAAAGTGAGTACTCCAAAAAAAGTAAGTGTGCTAGTTCAAATGGAACAAAAGGAGTATTATTTTGAATATTTCCTCACCTAATTAAATAAAATCGAGGAAGTATTTTCATTAAATATTCAAAACAAAAGAAAGATGTGACAAAACTGTCTGCAGATTGCATCTATCAAACATTGTTTGGACTTGGTTCAAAGTTCGTAACTGGTCCTTTAACAATAAATTTAAAGCTATAACAACAAAACAAGGTCCAAACATCTGACACAAAATTAAGTTTTGCGTTGCTCACCGCTCCTTTTTTCTTTTCTTTTTTTTTTCACATAGAGAACTTCCTACGGATCACTTATTTTATTACTAACTTTGTTGTTTTTTTAAATATTATAGGCAAGTAACTAAATTACCTGCAAATATTCTACTCTATGAATAAGACTAACCTAGGAGACATCATCATTTAAATACGTTAAAACCTAAATACGTTAAAACCTAAATACGTTAAAACCTAGTGAAGCATTCAAACTTCATCCATTTAAATAGTTGGTGTAAAGTTGGTGTAAAGTCACGTGGATTTCATTGATTAATTAATTGGTAATTTGTGAACTGATTTGGAAAAGAAAAATGTTTCATGTTGGAACGTATGGAAAGCTGGGAGCATAAAAGGTTTTTACGAAATACAAAATATCGCAATGATAATGATTTATGGAAGTTTGTATATTCTGCAATATGGTATTTTAGGCGTGCAGTAGAAGCATACTGGGTTTATGAAAAATTCCTACAAATATGGAATTGAATTTATGGAATATTATGGGATATTTGAGATATAGAAAACCTTTTTATTTGTGGGATTTGGATGTGCTTCAGAAGCATATAAGGAATAGAAATATTATGGAGATAATAATGGAGGGTTCTAATATACTCATAGACTATAAAAGGGACATCACAGATGCATTATACTCACAAACTTAATTACAAAAATCTGCACACAGATTTTCTATCTTTCCGAGAGTACTGCAAGAGCCTTCATATATATGTTCCAGCATACGTAACCTGTTGTTCAATGTTCAGAATCGTATACTCCGTACCTTAATTCCTCGGGAGGAGGAGATCCAGTGTCGACGAGTTTCAAGGTAAGAGGGAGTCTGATCAAGGCGGATCAGTAGCAAGGGGAGCTTGCAGAATTCACATGTCATGATTAGATTGATAAGTATAATTGTATGGTTTACTTTGTACTGTATCATTCTAATTAGTGGATTCATTTTGAAATGGGTCAGGCCCCGCAGATGTAGGTGGTTTTTCACCGAACTGCGTAACCAAGACTCGTGCTTCTAAGTTTAAATTTATTGCATACTTGATTAAATAGGTTATGTAGGAACATATGAGTAATTATTAAGATAATTCAGTAAAACCAAATTTCAGTTGGACACCCTCCTAAAATCACTTAGCTTTTGCACCACCATCAAACCACAACAACCGAAATTGGAACCACCACAATTGCACCTTTATGGACTACATATAGGCTAAGAAACTACAATGGGAATCACCGACGCGGTCCTACAACGCCAAGTAATCCCTAACAAGAAATTGCTCTAATATTCACAATTCTTATTGGTGGTGTGACTAAAACCCTGGATCTCTCTGATATAGAGATGGTGGATTAACCACTAAAACAAGCCTAATTCACTTATTACTACCTTTGTTTAAGCATGCTAAATAGAGTTTTGATCGAATTTAATGTGTTGTTACTGGTATAATTGTGCTCAGACATTTGCTCTCGTCTCTCCCTTTTCATTATATTGACATTTAATTCTATTATACAAAAGAAAATTAATGTAAAATTATTTAAAGTAAATTGAATTAAATGTAAAAAAACCTTTCAAAAAATAGATTAAAGTAATTTAAGTTTAACATAAATCAGGATATATATAAAATAGATTAAAAATTATAAAAATAAACGTGTTATTATGAAAACAAACTACAAATGTATTGTAACTATACAAAGACTGTGATGATGTGAAAATCCCATAGATTTGCCGAATGTTATTCAAGAGTATATATAGTGTTGCAATGCTAAAAGTAACTGACCCTATATTACAGGAGACAATGAAGTACGTGGAGAAGCATAAAAGACTAAGTCTAACAGCCTCCCACAGTCAAAGCAGGAGGTCCTTGGATGTTGAGACCGGAACGAAAGTCTTTGAACAAAGGTGATGGCAACTCTTTTGTGAGGATATCAGCAAACTGTCTTATCGTTGGAACATGAAGAACCCAGGCTTGTCCCAAAGCCACTTTTTCCTGAATGAAGTGTATGTCGATCTCGATATGTATTATGTGTTGGTGTTGTACTGGGTTAGAGGACATGTACATTGCACTCACATTATCACAGAAGACAATAGTAGCTTTAGAGGTGGGACAATGCAGCTTGTGTAGAAGTGAACGGGGCCATCAAGACTCAGCAATGACATTGGCAACAACTCGATACTCAGTTTCGGTCGGTAGCGGCTTGTAATTTGGACGACCATGAAATCATGTTTGGCCTGAGGAACATAAAGTATCCTGAAGTTGAATGCTGGGACACCCAGCCCAATCGGCGTCGGAGTAAACCTGCAACTGATTTGTTGAACCAGGTCCAATGTACAAGCCAAAGAGGTGGTGTCCTTAATGTAGCGCGGAATACGTTTGACGGCAGTGAAGTATTCCGTTCATGGGCCATGAAGATAAAGGCATGCTTTTTGAATGGCATAACAGATATTTTAGCGGTTAAGGCTGAGGTATTATAACGCGACGATGAGAGAACGGTATTCTGAGGGATTAGAAATGGGAGGGCCATCTCGAGAGCTCAGTTTAGGCTTAGTATCAACAAGGGTCTGACAAGTTTTACAATTCAGCATGCCGGCTCACTGAATAATGTCGAAGGGATAACGTTCCTGGCTTAGATGGACGCCCTTTCCAATTTTGTTTACTGAAATTTTGATAAAATAATGCAACTCTACAAGATGAGACATGGAAAATTCAGAACACAATGCCTGAACAATTTTCTGCAAGAAACCTATGGATGAGGCGGTGAGGATGATGTCATTGACATAGACAAGGAGGTGGGCCTGATTGACGCCATCACGGAGAATGAATACAGATGTTTCAGCTTTGCTGGCAACAAATCCAAGGCGGAAACATGGGAAACAAAGCATTGAAACCATGTTCGAGGTGCCTGCTGCAATCCGTAAATGGCCTTTTTAAATTTACAAACATGATCCAGGAATTGAGAATTTACAAAGCCTGGCTGTTATTGACAATAGACGGTCTTTGTGAGGGATCCATGAAGGAATGTTTTTTGCAACTGCACCATCGTCGCTTGATATTTCTTCCTTTTTGGAACCTTCCTCTGTGCCTTCGGAGGTGTTTGAGATGTCTATATCAGCCAGTTTTCCCATCATTTTAGATGATTTTGATTTACAATTTGTACCAAGAGTTCAAGTTGTGTCTGATCTTTCATGTGTCAGACTGCCGACCACAGCTCCCGCAACACACTCCGCAGCCGCATGTGTCGAACACGCCTCCGCAAGCTCTCTCATTGATGCATCGCCAACTACATCAGCTCTAGGTGCGGCCTCTTTTCCAATGCTACCGGTGTCTCCAACCGATGCATCTCCATAGGTTCCACCTGCATCTCCAATCGCTGGTTCTCCAGCTTGACCGTCTGTATCCTCATCTTCGCTTGCATCGAGATCAGTATCCAATCTGACACCCGAGTCTTCTTCTCACCACCCGATGGCCACTCACTTTTGTACTGGCTCCCTCAAGTACATAGATTTTTCCAAATATGATTTTTTGGTTTATTGAGTGCTTTATTTGCTAAGACCAAGCCAAGGAGCCATCGCTAAGGATCTTGAATGGGTTGCTGCCATGGATTCCGAAATGGAGGCTCTTTGTACTCAGCAGATATGGGATTTGGTTCCTCGTCCTTCTCATGCCAATGTGTTTGGTTCTAAATGAGTGTACTGTTGAAGTACAAGGCTTATAGTTTGCTTGATAGGCATAAAACGAGACTAGTTGCGCAAGGTTTTTGCAACTTCCTGGTTTTGATTATGATCATACATTTAGTCCTTTTGTGAAGGCTTCCACTGTTCGTAATGTTTTATCTCTAGTTGTTACTTGTAATTGGCCCTTACGACAGCTAGATGTCAAGATTGCATTTTTAAATGGTGTTCTTGATTCACCTATTTATATGGAGTAGCTGGTTGGATACAAAGACCTAGTGCATCGTAATTTTATTTCTCGTCTACAAAAAGTTATTTATGATTTGAAGCAAGCTCCTCGGGCTTGGTTTCAACGTTTTAGCTCCTTTTTTGTTGGCCTGGGTTATGTATTCAGTTCCTCCAATACATCTTTGTTTGTATTTTCACATGGTGCCTCCTTGCTTTACTTTCTGGTCAATGTTGATGGCATTATTCTTACTGGGAATAATGGTCATCTCATTAGGAATTCAAGATTACCGATCTTGGCACTTTGCAGTATTTTTTGGGTTTGGAGGTTGTTCATACTTTCGACGGCTTATTCCTTGGTCAGGCCAGATATACCAAGGACATTTTATTATGCGCTAGAATGCAGGATTCGACACCTGTTGCCATCCCTTTTGTCACTTTTTTGCAACTTGATAGCTCTTCCGGTAAGCCATTCAGAAATCCCACTCTTTATCGATCTTTGGTTGGTGCACTTCAGTATCTGTCGATTACACGTCCTGATATGTCATGTGATGTGAACACGGCTAGTCAGTACATGCATGGTCCTATTGATGACCATTTCCAAGTTGTTACTCAAATTTTATGCAATGTACGTAGCACTCTTCACTATGGTCTTTGGTTTCACCTAATTCGCCTGCTTTACTAATTCTGGCATATTCTGATGCTAATTAGGCTCGTTGCATTGAGACTCGTAGTTCTACATATGGTTATGCCATTTTCCTTTGTGGTAACCTGGTTTCTTAGAGTGCTAAGAAGAAATCTACAGTTTCTCGTTCTAGTTCATAATCAAAATACCGAGCTATGGAAAACACTGCTGCGGAACTAGCTTAGTTGATGAATCTTCTTTGGGATTTATGTGTATCGACTCGTGTGCCTCCTGTTTTGCTGTGTGATAATAATAGTGCTCTTTTTCTTGCTCAGAATCCAGTTTTTCACAAGAGAGTCAAGCACATTGATATTGATTTTCATTTTGTACGTGAGATGGTGTCTTCTGGCAAGCTTAAGGTTGCTCATGTTTCTACGGACTTGCAGTTTGCTAACATCTTTACAAAGGGGTTACCTCATTCTCATTTTGAGTTCTTACGTTCAAGCTTTGCATTGCGACCAGTCCTACGCTTCGCTTGAGGGGGGGGTAGTAGAGATATAGTTGATTTAGAATCAGGATAAGGAAAGGAGTACCCTTTCTGATTAGTTTTGTACATATCATGTTCTATATTTGTTTCCACTTTGTATACACCTTGTACTCACTATATATATATATATATATATATATATATATATATATATATATATATATATCAATGCACATAGCCACAATCATTTGTGGGTTTTACGTTCTATCAGAGATAATGTCAAGAATGGTACCCGCTTTTAATTGAAATTCAAAGCCTGATTCCCTATTTTTAAAAATGTCCTTAAAAGGTACCCATATTTTCATTAATCTTCTGAGAAAAGAATGTCCAAAATGGTACCCGTTTTTAATTGAAATTCATAGTCCGATTCCCTATTTTTAAAAATGTCCTTAAAAGATACCCATATTTTCATTAATCTTCTGAGAATATATTTTTAGTTGAAAGTGGGTACAATTATGGTACAATTTTGATCCAAATTAGTACACATTTTTTGTTGAAAGGTACCATCTCGAGACATAAATGAAAAGGTTAGTACTTTTAATGGATAAATTTAAAAACTGGATACCAAATTATGAATTTTGATTAAAAGTAAGTACTCCAAAAAAGTAAGAAAATAAGTTCGGGCAGAAGAAGTATTATTTTGAATATTTCCTCACCTAATTTAATAAAATCGAGGAAGTATTTTCAATAAATATTCAAAACCAAAAAAAATGTGACAAAACTGTCTGCAGATTGCATCTGTCAAACATTGTTTGGTCTTGGTTCAAAGTTCGTAACTGGTCCTTTAACAATAAATTTAAAGCTTTACCAACAAAACAAGGTCCAAACATCTGACACAAAATTAAGTTTGGCGCTGCTCACCGCTTCTTCTTTTTTTCTTCACATATAGAACTTCCTACAGATCACTTATTTTATTGCTAACTTTGTTGTTTTTTTAATATTACGTGCAAATAACTAAATTACATGTAAACATTCTACTCTATAAATAGGACTAATTTAGGAGATATCATCATTTAAATATGTTAAAATCCAATGAAGTCTTCATACTTCATTCATTTGAATAGTTGGTGTAAAGTCACATGGATTTCATTGATTAATTAATTGGCAATTTGTGAACTGATTTGGAAAAGAAAAATGCTCCATGTTGGAACATAGGGAAAGCTGGGTGCATAAAAGGTTTTTAGGAAATACAGAATATTGCAATGATATTGATTTATGGAAGTTTGTATATTCTGCAATATGGTATTTTAGGCATGCAGTAGAAGCATACTGAGTTTATGGAAAATCCCTACAAATATGAAATTGAATTTATGGAATATTATGAGATATTTGAGATAAGGAAAACCCCTTTATTTGTGGGATTTGGATATGCTTCAGAAGCAAATAAGGAAAATGAATATTATGAAGATAATAATGGAGGGTTCTGATATGCTCATGGACTATAAAGGGGACAATCATGGCTGCATTATACTCATGAACTTAATTGCAAAAATCTGCACACAGATTTTCTATCTTTTCGAGAGTACTGCGAGAGCCAGCATATATATGTTCCAACATACGTAACATGTTGTTCAAAGTTCAGAATCGTATACCTTAATTCCTCGGGAGGAAGAGATACAACGTCGATGAGTTTTGAGGTCAGAGGGAGTCTGATCAAGGCGGATCGGTAGCAAGGGGAACTTGCAAAATTCACACGTCATAATTAGATAGATAAGTATAATTGTATGGTGTACTTTGTACTGTATTTTTCTGATTAGTAGATTTATTCTGAATTGGGTCATGCCCCGCAGACATAGGTGGTTTTTCACCGAACTGCTTAACCTAGGAAAGTGTGATCTGATTTTATCATGGCGACCAAAGAAGGAGCCTCAGTGTTTCAGCCACCACTGCTGGAAGGTACCAACTACCATTACTGGAAGGCACGCATGAGAGTCTTCATCAACTCATTGGATGAACTAGCATGATGCTTTGTTGAAATTGAATGGAATCACCCTACTGAAGATACTGAAACTAGCTCTGAGGAGAAAGAAGGAGAGTCTAGTACGAAGAAGCAGAAACTCAAAGACAAGTCTACTTGGTCTCCAAATGAACTGAAGTATTCATTGGAAACTTCAGAGGCGTTGAATGCTATTTTCACGGCAGTGGACGAAAATCAGTTCAAACTCATCTCAACATGTCATCAGGCAAAGAATGGTAGGGATGTTTTGCAAACTGTCCAGAAGGAACGAGTTATGTACGAGAATCCAAACTACATATTATAGCTACAAATTTCGAGGAATTGAAGATGGAGGAGGATGATACTATTTTTGTATTCAACGAGAAACTCAGAGACATCTATAATAAGAGAAATCAACTTGGGAAAGTTTACAAAGAAGCAAAATTGGTGAAGAAGACTTTGAGATCACTTCCTGAAAAGGTTTTCTATGAAAGTTGTAGCAATAGAAAAAGCAAGAGATGTAGCCATCATGATCTTAGATAAATTAATGGGATCTTTACTGACTTATGAGATGACCTTGCAACAAACTGCGAAGAAAGTTCAAAAGGAGTTGGCCTTCAAAACATTATCATTAGAGGTTAATCATGAAACTGACAGTGATGATGAATTTGAAAAACTTGCTCTTATCAAAAAGAATTTCTCAAGAATGCTGAAGAAGGTGGTAAACAAGAAATCACAAGAAATATTTGGTGGAAGTAGACCTCGGGCACCAAACCTTGGTAATAATCGTGGGAAATGATTGGAACAAGGAAATTAGCAGTTTTCTAGAAATCAAAGTGTTGAAGCAAAGCCAACTGGAAGAATTCAATGCAGAGAATGTGAAGGATATGGTCATATTCAGGCTGAATGTGTAAATACCTAAAAAAATAAGGAAAATCATATGTTACCTCATGGAGTGAAGATGAAGAAGATGAGAAAGAGGAAGAGGAACTTACAAGCAATTATGTGGTATTTGGAGCAAAATTTCAAGGTGGATCAGATGATGAATGTTCCAACATGTTAGAGAAAGACGAAGTTGTATGTTCCAACACAAGTTCTTATGACGTGTCCAGTGATGATGACAAACTAGTTGTGAGTGATGAAGAGATCTATAATACTGATGTGCCCATTTTATATGGTTATATTAGGACTTTTAGGATTCACTTTTGTACACTTTTGTGCTCTAGATGTGGCATTTGCCTTGAAATTCTCTACAGAGAGTTAAAAGTGACTTTTACGTTTTTTTAAACTTTTCTAGAGGATTTTGTGTGACAAGACAATTTGTTTGAAGACTTTGAATAATACCTTTGAAAATTTGAAGATTTGAAGACTTGCATTTGACCTTTTGAAGAGTTGAAGAATTGAAGATAAGTGAAGTGAAGAGGAGAACTTGAAACGAAATGAAGAAAGAAATCAATATGCTGAAACTTGGCTCGGTCGTGACTCACAATGGATTAGTCGCGAGTCGTGATGGATGGGTGGCCAGAACATTTCTTACTTTTTGTACTATAAATACTAAATCTTATCCTCTCTTCTTCCTCTCTTCTTCTTCCTGCGATTTTCTGGATTGAAAACCCTAGTTTTCCTTTCTTTCTTTTCTTAGTTTTTTTTTAGTTTAATCATATTTTTTCATTATCTAGGTTAGTTTAATCTTGGGAGCAATTTATTGAAGCTTCCATATCTATGTAGCAAGAACCTCTATTTCACTCTATCTTGAAGCATTTGTTATTTAGCATTCATGTGTTTTAATGTGATATTTTACTTCATTTATATCATGAGTTGTTTGAGAATGAGAAGTGTTTGTATGATTGAAGTGTTAGGGTGTTAGGAAAGTTTCAAATTTCTTAACTCATTTGACATGAAAATCCAAGAATATGGACTTAGAACTTCTAGTGTATAATGTGTTGTAATTCTTGCTAGATAAGTATGTTAATGTGGATTGTTCTCATGTTTATCGTATAGATGCAATGAAGGGTTGAATTTGAATGTGGTTTGTTCTAAGTTTAGCCTAATGAATGCTATGTTTGGCCAAATGGCTATGTCTTTGGTAGAAGACTTGTTGTTATCAAATCTATGGTTCTTCGTGTATAATGCCATTGCTGAAATACCTTTATGGTGTGGTTTGCCTAAAGTGGTTATCAATGAGGTTTGCAAATGGTCGTTGTTAGTCTTTGTGAATTACTCTTAAGAAGAAATGAATGTTGATTTTCAATTGGGAAGTTTTAGCATTCCCTGTAGGTAACAAACGTAATAGAATGAGTGAATGGTTCAATGATCTACATTTAGTTTAGAAGTGGATATCAATTGCCCCCAAGGCTTTGTCTTTTGTAGTTTTTACCCCTTTTTCTTAGTTGTTGCATGATTAGCATAGTTACTTGACTTTGCTAGTTAGCTTGTCTTTTAATTTCATAACTTAGGAAAACCAACCAATCAAAACCCCCATTTTTACTAGCTTATATATATATATATATATATATATATTTGTGTGTGTGTGTATATATATTTACTCCTAGCATAATATCAACCTTATATGTTTAAACGAATAAGAAAATTCCTTTTCTTCGTGGATGACCCTGAATTGCCATTATCTACTTAGTTGTAGATAAGAATCATTTAGGGCTTATAAATTTAACTTTGAGAAGTACAACAACGACCTCCCAAGTACATATGACAGAATGTATGACATGTGGCTTAAAGTGGTTGATGCAAACAAATTATTAAAGGAAGAGAAAAATCATCTGGCTGAAAAGGAAAAGGAGTTGCTAGTTTAAGTTGTTGAACTCAGAAGAGAGATTGAATAATTTAATTTGAATCTAACCTCAGCAACTAAGAGATTTGAGATTGCCGAAGAAATTATTACCTAGTTAAACACTGGTAAGTCAAAGCTTGATGACATTCTGACCATGGGAAAGAACTATGGAGAATCGACATGGAATCAAGTATGACAACCCACCATGTAGCACAGTTAATCTCAAGTCAAGGATTCAAGAGATAAAAATAAAGTTTGTCCATACTCATCAAAGGAAACCTCTCATCTGCAGTTACTGCATGTATTAAGGTCATACAGAGGAACAATGCCGGAAACTTCTCAGGGATATCATGATAAGATGACAACTCTCTGTATGTTCCAACATAGACGATGTTTATCGATCAAGGATAGTCAGAAAGGTATGGTTGCTAAATGTACTAGTACTTTCCTTGTTGCTCATATGACTCTTATCGCACATTCTAGAGACTTGTGGTACTTTGATAGTGGTTGCTCTCGTCACGTGACTGGAACTCGGGAATTTCTGACAAATATCAAACCATATGATGGTGGTTTTGTTACATTTGGTGATGAAAAGAAGAGTAGAGTGGTTGGAAAAGACGAACTGCATATTGAAGAATTTTCAATATTTACTAGTGTTTTGTTCGTTGAAGACTTGAAAGCAAATTTGTTAAGTATCAGTCAATTGTGTGATGACAATACGACAGCTGAATTCTAGAGTGACAAATGCATAGTGAAACATGGTGAAGATGAAGTTCTCTCAGGTATTCGATCATCAGACAATGGATATTTGGTAGAATAGGAAGTGAAGTGTCTAAGTTCAAAACAAGATGAAGGAACCATGTGGCACAGAAATCTTTCGCATATAAACTACAAAACCCTGGTGAAAATTGCAAATGTAAAGGCGGCACAAGGTATGCCTGCACTTACAAGCAAAAATGGAATTGTGTGCGGTTCATGTCAACAAGGTAAAAAAATTTGATCTCCCCACTCTTCAGTTCAATATATAACTATCTTAAGAAATCTGGAATTACTCCATGTGGATTTGATGAGTCCAGCCAATACACCCAGTGTGAATGGCAAGAAGTATATTTTTGTATGTGTTGATGATTTCTCTAGATACACTTGGGTAGCTTTTCTAAAAGAAAAATCTGATACTATAGACGTGTTTAGACATTTGGTGATAAAATTGCAGATAGAAAAAGGAAGTCCAGTAGGAAAGATTGTCAGAATTCGTAGTGATCATGGCAGAGAATTCAAAAATTCTCAGTTCAGTGATTTCTGTGATGAACTTGGCATTCAACATGAATTTTCTGCTCCAATCACTTCTCAGCAGAATGGAATTGTGGAAAGAAACAACAGAACTCTTCAGGAGATGACTCAAGTCATGCTAGCTGAGAAAGGAATCCACAGAAAATGGTGGGCATAAGCCATTAATACAGCTTGTTATACGATCAATCGTGCGTATCTTCGTTAATTCACAAGACAAACATCATATGAGATTTGGAAGTGCCAGGAAGCCAAATGTCTCATATTTTCATATGTTTGGAAACAAGTGTTACATTCTCTGAGATAGAAAGCAATTGCAAAATTTGACAATCGTAGTGATGTTGGTTTTTTTCTAGGTTATTCTGTGAACAACCAGGCTTATCGTGCCTATAATATTCAAACAAATGCTCTCATGGAATACATAAATGTCATTGTGGATGATTCTGACGACCAATAAGTATTTGGTGAGAGAGAAGATGAACCAGATGAAGACCATGTTCCAACACAGAATAGTTAATCTGATGAGCCAAACTATGTTGGGACATCAGAACAAACAGAAAAACCTGATGAATCTGAAGGAGTCGAGTATGTTGGAGAATTTTCCCCTACTGTACCACTGCATGTTCCAACACGAGTGCAACCAGAACCAAGCATAAGGAGAACTCGTTCAATCCCTCAGGTAAACTACAGAGAACTAGCATGATTACAATGTTTCATCTCTCTTATTGAAATCGGATGTTGATGGTCAAATCACTCGAAATAAGGCCAGACTGGTTGCTTAAGGATATAGTCAGGTTGAAAGAGTTTGTTTTAATGGGACATTCGCACAAGTTGCCATGTTAGAGTCAATTCAAATTTTACTTGCTATTGCTTGCACAATGAATTTTACTCTATGTGTCAAAAGTGCTTTTCTGAATGGTATGGTTAATGAAGAATTATATGTTGAACAACCTAAAGAATTTGAGGATCCTCATTACCCTCATCATGTATATCGACTGAAGAAGGCATTGTATGGACTAAAACAAGCACCTAGGGCATGGTATGAATGACTTACTAACTTTCTTATTCAGAAAGGTTATCGTCGAGGGGGAGTAGATCGCACGTTATTTGTGCTTGAAAAATCATCAAAGATTTTAATTGCTCAAATCTATGTTGATTAATTTTATGGTTGGCTAGCTCTACTTCACCATTTATGATACAAGATTTTGTGACTTTGATGCAGGCCAAATTTGAGATGAGTGTGGTTGGAGAACTCACATATTTTCTAGGGCTTCAAGTCAAGCAAGAAAAGAATGGTCTGTTTATAAATCATAGTAAGTATACCCTGGATTTAGTGCAATTCTCGAGTGGTCCGAACACCTATGGGGTTTCTGATAAATTGGTGAAAGACGAGAAAGGAGTTGGAGTTGATAAAAAATTGTACAAGGGCATGATTGAGAGTCTATTGTATTTGACAGCAAGTAGACCATATATATGTTTCATCGTTGGAATATATGCAAGATTTCAGGCTGGTTCGAAGGAAACTCACTTGACTGCAATCAAAAGAATTATTCGAATGGTGGGAACTCTGAGTATGGTAGCTAGTATTCCAAGAATCAAGACTCTGGTATGATTGGGTACAACGACTCTGATTGAGCTGGTAATGCAGATGATTGCAAAAGTACCACTGGTGGATATTTCTTTATTGGTACGAATATAGTATCCTGGTATAGTAAGAAACAAAATTTGATCCCATTATCAACTGTTGAAGCTGAATATCTGGCTGCTGAAAGTTGTTGAGCACAATTATTATAGGTGAAACAAATGCTGAAAGATTATGGAATTCATCAAGGGCCTCTAAAGATTTTATGTAACAGCACAAGTGCTATTGATATTTCTAAAAATCCAGTCCAGTACTCTCGTACCAAGCACATTGATATAAGGCACAATTTATTTGAGATCTTGTTGAAAGGAAGGAAGTTTTGGTTGCCTATATTCCAACATCTGAGCAATTTGCAAATATCTTCACAATGTTATTGGATACTTCCATGTTTGAGCTTCTCAGACAACACTTAGGTGTTTGTCAGTTTTGAGGTATTTCTTTATATAACTTTTGTTTAGCCGTAAATATTTTTTCCAGTTTTATTCGTGTACAGAAAATATGAGAAACACACACACATATATATATATATATATATATATATAAAGGAAAAAAGGTGAACAAAAAATGGAAGGTGTGAAGCTATGTTAGAATTCAAGAAGGCATGACATGAGTTGACAAGTGGGAAAAGGCAATCATGACCTCTCTTGGAAACGTAAAAAGGTTTCGTGGCTATTAAGGTGAAAAAGGGAGACTTAATTTTTTTCAAATTCTTATTGTATCTCTCCATCTTCCTACTCTTTTCACCCTTTATACTTTTTATTCTTGGGATTTTGCGGATTTTAGAAGCTTGCATTGAGAGATTTTTGCCAAAAATCTTGGGATTTATTTTTGGAGAATTCAAGTTGAATTGATACACTAAAGCTTCCCTCACGAGAAAAGCCTTCTAGTCGGGAAATCTCTCACACCCAAACAATTACAATGGCTGAAAGCAATAACCATGAGAATTCTCATCTTCCCGAGATCACTTTTGGTGGCAACGAGCAGAAGGATGGAACTTCAGCCAAGGGAAAATCCCCCCACCAAAAGGTAACCAAACCTGATCCTCCACCCCCTTAACTTGTATGGCATGTAATTTAATCTATGGATGAGTTCTTTGAATGGGTGCAAGCAAAAAGAATTTTTCCAAGTTTGTTAAAGTTGAAGAACTCAAAAGGGGAAGTAGTAGATGTGGATGTTAAGGAGTTATTTACCGGGGATATAGGGGATCTTGATGATGTGCAAAATCATAATCCTAAGCTATTGAGAGGTGCGTATGGCATATATAATGGCAAGGATAAGTTTCATGTTTACTCTTATGCTCCTGGCCCTAGTAGTGTGAGGATTAAGGAGATTGATGATTCTAAGGCAGAAGGTTTGGAAGTGGTAAAATTCACTGATCATATGCCATTAGGATTTTTTGATATTGATGCCGCCAAGAGGATTGAAGAGCTTAGAAGGCCTCTGATTATTGTGCTGACAGACAGTGATGGAGATGAGAGTGTTGGGTATGTTCCATCACGTAGAGCTGAATCAGAAACTGTAGAGGACATGGAGATTGATGAACCGGTTGTGGGGTTCACAGATGCTGATATGAGTGGTCGAGATCAGGGGTTTGATGATTACACTGGGAGTGCTTATGATGATGTGGAGTACTCATAAGTAGGACAGGCAGGGGGAGATGATGTGTTGCAGGAGGAATCGGGGCATGTTGGAACATAGAGTACAACAACATCGGATACTGAGCATGGTGATGAAGAGATTGATCAGACTTAGCATGTTCCAACACAGAAACCAAATTTTGACCTATTCAAGTGATGAGGTCTTGGATGAATTCATCCAAACTAGATTAAGAAATGCTAAGAGGAAGGAGCCTACAACTCAGTTATCTCCACCAGCTAAGAAATTCAAGAAGAAAACCCTAGTCTCACCAAAGAAAAAGTTTGTGCTACCACTCCCTCCAGTAAGTGATGCTCTTTATGATATTTATTTTGATGGTGACTGTGAGGAGATGGGGAAATTATTTGCTGAGAGAAAAATAATTTTTGAGAGGCCAGTAGATCTAGCTGCACATAAACCGAGTGGTTTTTCTGATTATTTTTTTTAGAGAGGATTGTCATGAAAAAGGTTGCCACTATGCACCTAGAGTACAATAAGAAGACAGTGTGTGAGGTTTACTCAAACCTAATGTCTAGGAATTTAAAAGCTAACTCTCCTTGATGAGATAGGGTCTATGTGAGGGGGAAGATAATTAATTGTTTGGATGCTAAGATAAACAAGCTGATGGGGCTGAAGACTCCAGGATTTGAAGGGGTATTCTCTGAGGAATTGGGGGTTACCGATGATCAGATTTTGGCAGAGATTTCTGGAGGAGTTAATACCTAGTGGCCAGCTGCAGGTTACTCTCAAGCCTCATGTTTATATTCAAGATTTTTATGTTTGTATCAGATTGCAGTTTATTGTTGGATTTTCTCCACCAACACCACGGCTCTCACAAGAGAAATGGAAAAATTGTTGTACTGTGTTGGAACACAGAAACCAATTAATTTGGGGTTGCTTATATAGGAGATCATTGTGAGACAGGCTATTTCTCCCAAAGCCAAACATGTACTGGTATATCATTGCATGATATCTAAGTTGGTTAGGAGTGAAAGGGTGACAGCCAAGGCTAAGGATGTGATTGTGGAACTAGAGTTTCTCCGGCCCAATAAAAAAACCTTTGGTATGAGGCGGGTGCATAATTTACCATGGAATTAAGAGGCATCTACTTCTACTGGTGATGAGACAAAGGCCAAGCTAGTTGTTTTGAATGCAAGGTTGGGGGCTATAGCTATCCAGATTGCTGCTCTGGAAGCAGAAGAGACAAAGATTGAAGCTGAGAAGGCTCTGATTGAAGTACAAGCTCCTGCTCCTGAACAGGATTGATGGTTCTGAACTGACTATGTTCCAACATAGATCAGTGATTAATTTCAGGGGGAGCAAATTTTATTGCTATTTTTGGTTATTTCTGTGTTTGTATTGCCTTTGGCATATTCATGGCCTCGGGGAGGGGGAGAATATTTTGAGGGTTTTGGATTTTTTCGGTGTTGTAATCTGAATTAATATCATTCTGGATTTTTGGTTTTCTTGATATTCTTATGAATTCAAATTCAGTGATAAGCATATGTTCCAACATAAGTGGATTTCTGGAAGACTTATGTTTTGAGATTGGAAGTTTTCTTTTGTGCTCTTATTTCCAAAATGGTTGGGTCCACAAAATGCCAAAGGAGGAAATTGTAAAGTTACGTGGATTTCATTGATTAACTAATTGGCAATTTTTGAACTGATTTGGAAAATAAAAATGTTCCATGTTAGAACATACGGAAAGCTGGGTGCCTAAAAGGTTTTCACAAAATACATAATATTGCGATGATATTGATTTATGGAAGTTTATATCTTCTAGAATATGGTATTTTAGGCATGCAGTAGAAGCATACTAGGTTTATGGAAAATCCCTACACATATGGAATTGGATTTATGGGATATTTGAGATAAAGAAAACCCCTTTATTTTTGGGATTCGGATATGCTTCAGAAGTAGATAAGAAAAAGGAATATAATGGAGATAATTATGGAGGGTTCCGATCTACTCATGGACTACAAAGGGTAGATCATGGCTACATTATACTTGATGTGCCCTAATTGTCATCGCCATTGCTCCGCTGTGGGTGATCGAAATCTGCAAAGACAAAGCCCCAGGAGGTTTCTGGGGGGAAGAGGCTCTGATAGCCAGGTAAGCAAACAGCTACCCAAATGTAATTAGGAATGAATAGTTGAGTTTCGTAGGTTTACCTTTGGCCTTTATATAGGTAGGCAAGTAGGATAACTGTTTTGTTTGCTTGTGGAGGAAGTACTCTCACCTTGGGCCAGCCCAAAAGGCTTTACCCAAAGGGCAAAGCCATGAACTTAAGGTCGGCCGCATGGGTATTTAGGCCCATACAGATTTAAACATCATCAAGAACCCCTTGGAAAGCTTAGGGTTTGGCCTTTGAATTCCTTCCGCGGTCGTGGGCTCAAATCTGTGCCTGAGTCCGCAGGTTCCCCATGACTCCCTCTTGATGGGGGTGCTTTGAACTTTCATCCGAGCGAGGGTTTACCCTAAAAAAAACACATTAAGGGGTACAATGATAATACCCATGGTGATGCGTTTGAAGGTTCGTTTCAGGTTAAGGTTTTGAATTTACCGTTCGAACTGACCAATGTGTCAGGGGTTCGATCCTTGGCTTTCTAGTCTGTGTTAGCACCCAAGGGCCAAAATCCTGCCTCTTTTTATCTCCCAGGGGCCTTCGGGCCCCTGATAATACTTCCCAAGAGATCCAGTCTTTGGGTCTTCTAATATGTGTTAGAGACCCACAGGCCTTCGAACTCCCAGGACGGAAACACAAAGTTTGGTTTTCAGTCTTCTAATCTGAGTTAGGAGACATGCAACTTTGAATTCTGTTGTACGTAGGAAAAGATAAGAACTTCAAATTCTGTTGCAACTTCTAATCTGTGCTAGAACCCGAGGTCACGCAAACCTTAACTTTTTACCCCTAGGGGGTACGGCCTCCATGTCTCTAATTCTGTGTCAGAGCCCACGGTTACTCGAACTCTTGGAGTCCAGGATAGCTTCAGATGTTAACCTCCCAATCTATGCTAGAAGTTTGGTACGTCTGAACATAACTTCTAGTCACATAGGGTTCAAATTCCCTCCTTCTAAACTGTGCCAAAATCCAAGGAATCCACCCCCTTGGTATAGTGTATTTTTCCTTCGAGCATCTAGTTTGTGCTAGAGTTCGAAGGGTGCACACCTGCACATTTAAACGCAAACGGCTTCGGGCTTCCAGGGTTCTAGTTTGTGCTAGTGTCCCTGGGGCTTGAACTCATTTGTTTAAAAATAAAGGCTCCGGGCTTCCAGGGTTCTAATCTGTGCTAGCATCCCTAGAGTTCGAATCTATGTGTTTAAGCACAGAAGCCCTAGGCTTCTAGTGTTTTAATCGTGTTAGCATCTCTGAAGCTCAAGTAAAAAATGTGGGGTTCAACCTTCGAGCTCCTCATCTGCATCATAACCGGAAAGATTCGAGCTCATAGTGGGAAGTGGGAAGGTTATGTGGGATTTCCTCAACTTTAGCAATTCAAGATAGAAAGTAGAGGAGTCGCGAGCGTGGAGTTAACTCTCTTCTTTTGGGGCACGTGAAGCACCTGTTAGATTCCACGCACGCCATTTTTTCTATAAATGTCTTGGGTTTGGCTCCCCTACACAAACTATTTACCCATAAAGTTACTTTTTATGTGGCAGCCCAAGGTAATGATTACCTTTTAATGTCCTCTATATATAACAGAGGTCTCCACTATTCATGCTTTACTCTTTACTCCCAAATTACTTCCGAAGTCACAGAAATCCTCTTTTCATTTTGCGTGATTTTTCGGCGATATTTCTCAGAAACATTCAAGTCATTTTTCTCGGCCACTCTACCAGTAAGCCCTTTCCCTTAACCTCTCATTTTAATTTTAATATGTTGCAAACACCATCATCGGGGAGAAACTCCATTCTGGACTATTTCCCAGCCATTTCTACCGCTAATAGCATAGAGAGTTCTCGCATTCATGACTCCGGCGATGTTCCTTTGTCATCGGCTAGTTCCTTTCCAACGGGTTTGGAGGCTGGGGGAAGTTCTACCAGCTGCTCGGTGCCGCCTCAGGGTTCTTCAAGGTCCTGGGTTTCAAGTTGGGCCAAAGTTCAGGAGGACAAGAATGGTCGTCTCTATTTCTTCAAAAGGATTTTGACTCCCGTCCTCGAAAGTCCTCCACACCACATAGATCTGGAGGTCACTGAGTTGTTGAAGATGCAACCTTTGTGGGTCTAGCTTCCAAAGGATTTGCGGTTGGAGGTGCTTTGAGAGGATAAAAATCTGAGGGATACAAGGCTCGATCGATGAGCAGTTTACGACTGTCACCTTTGGTTTGGCTTGTGTTTCCCCTTGCCTCCCATCCTCTTTCATCTTCTTGAGGAGCACCGGATAATCCTGGGCTAAGTGCATTCGAACATCATTCTACTCGTTATAGCCTTCCTGACTCAATGTAACAGCCTGGGTATCAAACCCCACTATGAGGTCTTTCGATCTCTGTACTATCTCTCTAGGAGTAGGGCCTTGGTTCATTTGGATGGGGGTCAAGATACGAAGCTTGGGGGGATCATAACCATGTGCAACAGGTTTCCAGACCATCCTGTAAAGCTTTCTTCTAATTGTAAAGGGTGGTATATATCCCTTATTTACACATTCGAGAAATAGGCTAAGGAGTACTATGTACCCGATTGGAATCTGAAGCCCAAGTTTGAAAACCCTTTCATTTACGTTGCTCCAGAGGATCTGATAGAGATTGGTTGCTGAGTGAGCCCTTGGACATTTCAAGGAATTTTAACTTTGTCTGGCCGGATGAGGTATATGATTGGATCTATCGCCAAAAGCCGATCCTGATAGAACCTCTTTCTCTGGCGGAGACTGTGAAGCCTCCTTCCGGCAAAGGGAAGAAAAAGAGTAGTTTGAAGGATAAGAAAGGGGAAGGATCTGGAGGCGCTCAGCCTAAGAATACAAAGGCAAAGAGGAAGGCCTCTTCGATTGATGGTAAAGAGGCTTCAAAAAAGGCAAAAAAATAGAAAAAGAATAATGATAGCTTGCAAAATTTTGAGCCTACCTTGAAGCCCATAGGGGCTGAACCGGATCCCGCCCGGGCAAGCAATTTTGAGGAGTTACCCATTGGGATTTCTTCCTCCCCTTACGAAGGTGTTTGTGGCACCCTTAGTTTTTACCGAGTCTTCTTTTTTGCTTTCTTTATGTTGGCTAATTCATGTTTTTCCCTTTTTCTTTTGTTTAGAGGATTTTGCTGCAACTCTTCACTTCGACAATGAGATGGAGCCCAAAATTTTTTTTGTAGAGACCTCTCTGAAGGCCTCTCACAGCCACTCCACTTCCAGTCCCGTTCGATCGGAAGCTCAATCTGAGGTTCAGTCGGAGCTGTAGGGGGAAAACAATAGGAGAAAACGGGGGTATGATGGTGCCTCGATGCCCCAGCCTTTTCCTCAAAGGCCAAGAACTGATATGGTGCCCCCTCCGTTCATTCTTGAAGCATTTGTTATTTGGCGTTTATGTACTCTTGACGGTGTGTTTCGCTGCATGTGTGCCATGAGTGGTTTGAGCATAGGTAGTGCTTGTGTGGTTGAATTGGTTAGGTGTAGGAACGTGACGAATTCCGTAGCGCCTTTGCATGAAGATCTATGAGCATGAACTTAGAACTCCTTGTGGTGTGTGTGTTGTGGTATTTGCTAGATAGGTGTGTGAGCGTTGGGTCATGAATGCTAAATGATGGAATGTGTGAATGATTCGATGAACTACATTAGATGTGGAAGTGGATATCCGTTGCCCCCAAGGCATTTTATCTTTGTAGTTTAAAACCCTTTTTCTTTATTTTCGTTTGATGATTAGCATAGTCACTTGACGTTGCTAGTTATCTTTGTTAACTTAGGAAACCAACCAACCAACCCCCCCCCCCCCCGGCAACGCCTGCCATTTGTGTGCTTACTTTCTACAACTAGGTAGATAGTGGCAAATCGGGGTCGTCCAATGAGAAGAGGGATCTTCCTAAGCGTCTAAGCACACAAATGGTTGATACTAGGCTAGGAGTAACTATATATACACACACATAAAAGCAAGTAAAGGGGGGGTTGGTTGGTTGGTTTCCTAAGTTAACAAAGATAACTAGAAACGTCAAGTGACTATGCTAATCATCAAACGAAAATAAAGAAAAAGGGTTTTAAACTACAAAGATAAAATGCCTTGGGGGCAACGGATATCCACTTCCACATCTAATGTAGTTCATCGAATCATTCACACATTCCATCATTTAGCATTCATGACCCAACGCTCACACACCTATCTAGCAAATACCACAACACACACACCACAAGGAGTTCTAAGTTCATGCTCATAGATCTTCATGCAAAGGCGCTACGGAATTCGTCACGTTCCTACACCTAACCAATTCAACCACACAAGCACTACCTATGCTCAAACCACTCATGGCACACATGCAGCGAAACACACCGTCAAGAGTACATAAACGCCAAATAACAAATGCTTCAAGAATGAGTTTAAATCATCTATTCAATACTTCAACTACTTGTCGTGGAGACTAAACTCCTATCCTTCTTAGTTCGTAGTTTGCGAGAGTGAGTTCGACATCTCTCGTCAAACCTCACCAATGACTCCTGAGTCGCGACCACGACTCAAGGTGTCATTGGTGGCATTTAGCACGAAGGACCAACAAGCTTGGCAATGCCTATGACCACTGCAACGTGACTAAGCATTAAACCAATTCATGCAATTACACGAGATTGGATGAACGTGCAACGCACATTCATCCACGAGCATATGACTCTCTCGTTTGCTACACAAACGAACATGACGAAGAGTTCGACATCAATCACATTCGCCTAGCACATTGTTAACACACTAACACAATCAAAAGCTCTAATTCACACTCTCACATTACTAACAAGAACTGGGGGGAAATTAACCCAAATCCCCCAAACCCTAGATAGCAATTGATACAAGCATTCATATCATCAAGCTCTCAACAACATCAATGCAATCAACAATTAACATTCAAAGCACAATAAAAGCACAATAGCAAAAACATCAAATAGATAGATAGAAATGGTTCTCAATACATAGAAGTGGAAGCTTCAATCCATAGCTCCCAAGTGCAAGAACTACTCTAGAACAACAAAAGACATAATTAAACTAAGAAAAACAAAGAAAAGAAAGAAGAGAAAAACCTAGAATTGAAGCCCTAAAAATGCAGAGAAAAGCGGGCTGGAAGAGCTGGAGAAGAAGAGGAAAAGAGAGGGTATTTATAGTGCAAAGAAAATAAGAATGATTTCTGGCCGCCCGTTGGTCGCGACTCGCGACGGGGTTCGTCGCGACTCGCGACGGTGTCGCGACGGGATCGCGATGGTGTCGCGACGGGGTCGCGACGGCAGCCACAGTTTTGCATTGTTTCTTTGTCTTCTTCATAGCCATCCCTCTCACTCTTCAAGTCTTCAACAACTCCAAAATGGTCTTCAACGGCCTCCGGTCTTCATGTCTTCGAAGTGAGTATCCAAAAGTCTTCGAAAGTATAGTCTTCAATGTCTTCCGGTCTTCGTTGGTTCCGTGTTCTTCCCTTGTCACACAAAATCCACTTAAAAGAGGTAAAAGAGTACAAACTTGCTTTTGCCTCTCCTAAGTGAATTTCAAGGTAAAACACAAGCTCTCGATAATAAAAGAGCACAAAAGTGATCCTAAATACTACTAAATAATGCGCCTAAAATGGACACATCAATGGTGCCTCGATGCCCTAGCCTTTTCCTCAAAGGCCAAGAACTGATATGGTGCCCCCTCCGTTCAACCACCGGCCAAACTTGGTCTCTCAGGAACACCATCTCGGAGACTAGCCCCTCTCAGGGAGGAGCAACTTGCCTCCTCCTAGTGGGGAGGGTTGTTTAATCCTTGTCCCAGAGACACCTTTCTCGGTTGCCTTGGAATTTGTTGTCTAGGCCTATTTCGCCAAGGTTCTGGAGGTTGAGCAAGCTATTGCTAAGTATAAAAAGCTTGAAGGGAGTTGCGCAAGGCTTCTTCCCATTACAAGGAAGACTTGGAGAAGATGGCCTCCGACTATAAGGTTAAGCGTGCTATTGCTATTGTTGCCCATCAGGTGGAGCTGGAGAAATAGGCTCTTGTTCACAAAGGTGAGCTCAAGAAACAAGCCCTTGTTCATAAAGGGAAGATCAAGAAATAGACCCTTCTTCATAAAGGGGAGCTCGAGAAACAGGCCATCAAGAAAGACAATCTTTTGAAATGGCTCAAGTTGAAATCTAGGAGGCCCAGGTGGAAAGTTCTAGATTGTCTGGGCAGCAACAGGCTTCCGCTTTTGAGGCCTATACCAATAGGGTGGTGAAGACCCAGGGGTTCCAGGATTTTTTCTCCTCCATCTCCACTGTTTTGGTTGGGGTTATCCGAAACAATTTGGCTCGTTCTATTTCCAAGGACCTCCCGGCCGAGTACGCTACGATGCTGGATTACTTCCTTTGATTTCTTCTTTCAAATCATGAAGGAGTGGTATCACCTGATCGGGGAATGGTCTTGGTAGCATCGAATCGAGGCATCCCAGTTTTGGTACAAGTCTGTCCGGCTCGAAGAGGAGCTTCGAGCACCATATGAGGAACTGGGCTTATGGAGCAGTGATCTTCACAAAAGGCAATAGGAACTCCTTGAAGCATTGAACCGTTCGAGAGAGGAAATGGATTCCTTAGCTGCTACTAAGGATGAAATTTTGGGAGATTTTTTATCTATCGAAGCTTGACATAATGAATTTCTTGAAGAGATAACTACCAAGGCCTGGTTTACCTCAATGCATGATTGCATTTTGGCTGCAAAAACCTACAAAGCCACTGGGGGCATCAATTTCTCAACCGGACGAGTCTATCGAAAGTTACCGTTATGCGGCTTAGGTAGCCTGATAGAATGTTGAGGTAACTGCTACCAAAAAACCTAAGCAGTGGAAAGAAGAAGTTCGGACCTATCAGCGAGACCCGATCCCTTCCTTGGAGGAAACCAGAAAGGAAAATCAGGCCCTCATTACTGCTATTTGTAGGGATAAAAAGAAGGTTGATAAAGAGCTTGCTGAATTGTATACAACATACGAGACAAGAGCCAACAACCTTCAAGCGTACGGGCTCCAACTTGGGGGAGTTGGAGCTCCACTGATTGATGATTTCAAAGGCTTTCTTCAAGAAACTATCAATATCATGGAGAAAATACATATTACACAGAATCCCAAGTATTGCAAAGCATATGAAGAGGCTAGGAGGTTTTTGGACAGAGTACAGAAAGTGAAAGCGGGAGCTTCAAGTTCCCATACCGCCCCTAGGAGAAGTGAAGCTTCTGGATCTGGTGAAGCCCTTCCTCCTGTGGCTTCAACTCAAGAACTAACATGACTCGAAGTGACTCCACTGATGTCCAAGGAATAGGTTATTTATCTACTGTTGATCGAAGTCGACCACGGCCCTTCGACGACGAAGAAGAACCTCTAGTTAGGAGACCCCGACGCTAAGCCTTAGGGTTCCTGTATTTTCCATCTGGAGGCCAATATCGTAGGTCCCCTAGAGACCTCCTTGCTTTGTAAAAGATTTTTAATTTATTATGTGTACTTGTAAGCTGTGCTAGCCTAATAATAATACGTTCTTCTCTTCCCCAATGTCAGAGCATTTTTTCCTTTGTTAGACAGGGCCACTGCCCCCAAGCTAAATTTCTTTAACTTGTTTCTCTGACTTTTTCGAGCGACTTACCATGTCTAAGCCTTGTGTGGTTAATACCATCGGATGGTTAGACCATCATACAGTTTACAAGGTTTGTGCCTTATGCACTTATTGCGCATTCGATGGGGCTTTATTGGCCCTTCAAATATTTTACAAGGTTTGTGCCTTATGCGCTTGTTGTGCGTTTGATAGGGCTTTTTTGGCCCTTCAAATATTTTACAAGGTTTGTGCCTTTGGCGCTTGTTGTGCATTTTATAGGGCTTTGTTGGCCTTTTGAATGGCTTACAAGATATGTGTCTTGAGCGCTTGTTGCGCAGTCGATAGGGCTTTGTTGTCCCTTCAAATATTTTACAAGGTCTATACCTTATGCGTTTATTGCACATTTGATAGGGCTTTGTTATCCCTTCGAATATTTCACAAGCTATATGACTTGGGCGCTTGTTGCGCGTTCAATAGGGCTTTGTTAGCCCTTCAATATTTTACAAGGCCTATGCCTTTGGAGCTTGTTGTGCTTTTGATAGGGCTTTGTTGGCCCTTCGAATGGCTTACAAGATCTGTGTCTTGAGCGCTTGTTGTGCGTTTGGGTATCAGTTACTCCAATTTTAGGAGAGTGGGAATCAAGAACTTGTTTGAAGGTAAGACGTTCCGATACAAGATTGTCAAAGGCAAAGGAATCCTCTCAGCTTACAATGCTATTTGCCCGAGGGCGTCCTCCGACCCAAAGATACCTCTAAGCAGGCCTTTTTTCGACCTTCCCGAGTGTATTGGGTTTTGGAAAATAATACCTCCTAAGGTTGGAGACTGCGTGGAATCGATTCACCTTGGAGGGTTTCTTTCTAACACATAACTGCCCCCCAGGTCGGCTTTAACAACTCGGTAGGGGCCCTCCCAGTTTGCTGATAGCTACCCATATGGATCTCTACTACTATTATCATTTCTCCTCATTACAAGGTTTCCCAGGGCAAATTGGACCTTTCAAACCCTCGGATCGTGATACCGCTTCACTCTTTCTTTAACCCTGGCTTCGTAGAGGTTTGTCTTCTCCCTTTTCTCGTCAAGGAGGTCCTGGCCCAAGTGGCATTGCTCATGATTGTCTTCCTATAGTCTTTTACTCAGAGCGAACCTTCAAAAGGTGGGAAGTCTTATCTCCGCTGGAATGATCACCTCTGAACCGTAAACCAGGCAATATAGGGTTTCTCCCATAGCAGAATATTTCATTGCTCGGAATGACCAAAGTACGCTAGGTAATTTGTTGATCCAGTTCTAGCCTGTTCCTTCGAGCCTCGATCGAATGCCATTGACAATGATTTGATTGGTGATATCCACCTGCCCATTGGCTTGGGGGTGGTAAACGTTGGTGACCCTCTGGAAGATTTTGTACTCCTTGCACCACCTTTTGAATGGGTCATTGACAAACTGAGTGCCATTGTCACTTATGATCATTCGAGGGATCCCGAATCTGCATATGATATTCTTCTAGCAAAACCCAATCATCGCATATCCTTGTACACCCGTCAGGGTTTCGGCCTCGACCCACTTTGTAAAGTAGTCTATGCCACAATCAGGTGCTGAAAGTAGCAAGGGGCATCAGGGAAAGGTCCCACCAAGTCGATCCCCCATTTTTCAAATGGCTAAGAACTGATAATGTTTATCATTTCTTCTTGGGGGATGTGGGTTATTGGTGCATACCTTTGGCATTGGTGACAGGCTTGGATGTGCTTATTTACCTCTTCGAACATCTTTGGCCAATAATATCTAGCTAGAAGAAGTTTCTTAGCTACCGATTGAGCCTCTTGATGACTTTCACAGGCCTCTTCATAAGTTTTGCAAATCAAGTAATCAACTTCATGGGAGGCTACGCCTACGAGGAGTGGTTGGAGATGGCCTCGGCGATATTAGATGTCTTTATGGATCATATATTTAGGCGCCTTTAACCTGACCTTCCTTGCTTCGATAGGGTCCTCCGGGAGGTTCCATCTCGAAGGTAACACAAGATAGGCGTTATCTACGACTTTTGTTCCTCAACCACCATCGTCGTTGCTTCCTTCTCGAAGCTACGCTTACTTAGCGTCTACACCATTAAATGCCCCTGACATTGCAAGTCTAAGTCCGACGAGGCCAATTTTCTTATGGTATCAGCCTTGTGATTCTTTTCTCGAGAGACCTGATTGAGGGTATAATGGTAGAAATGTTCGAGGAGGGGTTTTACCACTTCCAAATTGCTTGCAAGCTTGTCTCCCTAGCCTCATATTCCCCCCTTAACTTGAAGGACCAAGATTTGGGAATCAATAAAGATTTCGAGTTTTTGAACTCCCAAATCATTGGCAATTCGAAGGCTTGTGATTAGTGCATCGTATTTTGCTTCATTATTCGTTGCCTTGAAGTCAACATGTGAGGCATAGGGGTAATCTTTCTAATCGAGGCTCGTGAGCAGAACTCCAACCCCACTACCTCCAGAGTGAGAGGACCCATCAACGTACAATTTCCATGTCTCGTTTATTTCATTGTCGTCTTCGATCACTATCAGTTTGGTAGTTCAACAATGAAGTCTACTAATGCTTGTCCCTTGATAGCTATTCTTGGGCAAAACTGGATGTTGTGTTCACCCAGTTCGATGGCCCATTTCATCATTCTTCTCGAGGCCTCTAGCTTTAGAAACACCTGCCTAATTGGATTACTGGTAAGCAGGATTATCCCGTGGCTTTGGAAGTATGGTCGGAGGCTTCTTGCAGCGTGGACAAGGGCCAAGAGAAATTTCTTGAGGGTAGTGTAGCGAGTTCTGGGCCATGCAATGCCTTGCTTATGAAGTATATTGGGAATTGGGATTTTTCCTTCTCTTTTACCAAAACGGCGCTTATCGCCAAGGGAGATGTGGAGATGTATAAATACATATCTTCCCCCTTTTCTAGTTTCATAAGGGTGGCCAAACTTCATAAGTGCTCTTTCAGCTTCTGGAATGCTTTGTCACACACATTCGTCCATTCAAATTTCTTTGCTTTTCAAAGCACATCAAAGAATGGCAGGTGTTTTTCTGCCCCCTTCGAAAGGAATCGACTGAGTGCCGCCAGCGATCATGTGATCCTCTGGACATCTTTGTCTGTTTTGGGGGGTTTCATGTAGACCATTGCTCTGACTTTCTCAGGATTGACATAAATCCTAGGAATTTACCTGCTCCGACTCTAATGACGCACTTAGCAGGATTTAGCTTCAAATTAGTTTCTCGGAGCTTTCGGAAGGTTTCTTCGAGGTCTAGAAGAAATTGGTCAAAGCCCCTACTTTTAACCACCATATCATCAACATATATCTCAATATTTATGCCAATTTTCTTTTCAAAGGGTTCGGAGGGTAAATCTGTTAAAAGATAAGGGTAGAAAGATAAGGATTTGGAGAGTAAAACTGTAGTTTCCTTCTTTTTTCATTTTTTAATAAAAATTCATAGGGGTAGATTTGTCTTTTCAATCAAATGCGGCCTTAAATTGCTGGAATGGGTAAAATTGCACTTACATCAATTATATAGGGTTATATTTGCGCTCTTAAGTATCAAAATGCTATATTAGCACTTATGTGAAGTAGGTAGGGTTATAAAAGCACTTTTCACTTTTATTTATTTTTAAATTTTATAAAATAAAAAATAAAATTATTTTTTAAAAATTCCGTCTCTTTAAAGACGGTATTTCTATAAGTCATGGAATGACTAAGTTTTAAACTGCATATTAGAAGAAATGATGATAAAATTTTTGGGGTTGCATTAATATGATCATAAACTTATAACTACTACACATTGCATATTAAAATTTTAATATTGCAACTAAAATCTTTTACCTTTTTATTATTTTAATTAAACTCCATTTTTCCATAAGTATATGGAAAGACAATATTTCCCAAAACTTTGCACTTAAATTTTAAAATTCGAATACACTTTTTCCCCAAATTCTTATATTTTTCTCATTTTCTTATAATTTTAATTTTCATTAATCCAAAGCACCCGATAATAGATATTGTTTGTTTTCTGTCTGTCAACCAGGGGTATTTGAGTAGTTTTTTCACTTTCCTACCTTTCAAAAACGACACTATTTTGCCAGCTTCTAATTTACTGTTTGTTTTCTATTCATCTTCTTCATCGCAATTCTTTCCCCCTCTTCTTTTGCAGTTGTTTTCTTCAGCACCACCGTGCCTCGCTGCTTCAACCTCTCCACCGCAATCCATAGTGCTCGTACCGTTTGGCCCAATCACATCTACATTGATCAGCCATGCCCCTTGTCTCCTTCACACCCAACGTCAACCTCTCTGCCATTTTTTCCTCTACAACTATTCCCCTTGTGTCCTCCACACCCAACAACGATTTCACTCATAGTATGACACTACTCCAGCGTATTTCACTGCATATGTTACTCCCACTGCTAGTGATGCATACATGTCACCTACTTCTCCATTAGATACAGGTAGTGTTCCACATGTCTAGTATGATTTGAATAAGGACGCAGGAGACGATATGGAGGAGGATTTTACAGAGGGAGCTCTGTATGACGACGTACATGTCTCTACTGAGATGGCTATTCCACAATGCAAATCTTGCACCATACGTCCTCTCCCATGTGGAACGAGTGGAAAGCTTTGCAAAGGTTGTCATTAGTACATTACATGCCATTGAGCACTCATTTCATTACGTTTGTACCTATCTGTTTAACACATCTTCTTCGGATATTGTACATTTCTGTTTATTTATATTCATTAACAGTGGAAAAAGTGCACAATTCAAACAAAAAATAAGAATCTCCCAATTTACAAGTCAAATAATTCATTCGTACTCTATAAAATAATTCATTCCTACTCCATATTCAAGACAAATTAAAAATTTGCAAATCCCACGATCAAAATTTATCAATACTGAAATTTTTAAAAAATCATAAAACAATCACAAGTCTACATATGCGCTATTTTCACCCAAATCGAAATTATGAAAAACAATAATTGAAAATTTAAATAATAATTGAACAATAATTGAACAATAATTGAAATTATGATTAAAATATTGATTTTAAATTGAGGACGCATTCAGAAAATGCTAGATTAAAAAAACTATTTGTTAAATTCAAGACGTGTTTTTAATAACATGCAAGTCAAAATTAAATTAATAAAATCGAGAGCTAGAAAGAACCCACACCCTTAACTTAAAGCACCCACAACTTTAACTTGAAGAACCTACTCATTATTGCAATGAGTATAACGTGTAAGTGTTTCAACAATTGCTTAAACGTGTTTCAAATGTAATATGTAGTTGATTTTTTTGTAACATGAATGTGGACGAAACAACTTGGTGCTTAGAGCACAACTCATACGTATTTCAACCATCACTTGTACTTGTAAATGTTTCAAATGTAAGGAAATAAAAAATTACAATACAGAAAATTAGATTTGAAATTTAAAAAGGTATCAGATAAAAAAGGCACTACATATGAACTTCTAATCATTAATCTTTGTGACAATAAAGAATATCGCTAGGCTCAACAAAATTTTCTTTTGGTCCATTCAAAGATTTTTTTTTTTTTTTCAAAAAAAAGATCTTTATGACAACAAAATCGCAGCCATAGGATGGTATAATTTAATGGCTCAGATTTGTTCTCACATAAAGAAGTGTTCTCACATTAATGTTCTCATATATATATATATATATATATATATATATATATATATATATATATATATATATATATATATATGAGAACATTAATGTGAGAACACTTCTTTATGTGAGAACAAATCTGAGCCATTAAATTATATATTCTGCAGCGAGTGGAGGCTGCTGGCCCATCGGATTGTTGGACCGGCCATCCCGACGAAAAGCTTCTAAGGCAAGTGGATCGAATGTTGTCCCGTATTACAAGCGAACAAAATACCCTAGCCGAAAAGGTTGTTGAAAAAGATTCATTTTTCAAGATGGGGTTGCCAGGCTCGCCGGCGGAACAAAGAAAGAGTATCTCCTTAATCCTGGAAAACCACCTGGATACTCTGGACATTGGTAAGCGCTTACGCCAAATACGGAAATGGAGTAAGGAAGAAGAACTGGGTTCCCCCGAGAGCTCATTTTGGCTAATGGTAGTAGAAGAGATCACAAAGTGTTAGGCAGCACCGTGCTAAATGAGACAATCTAATTTATTTTTTCCTATGCTTTCCCTTGGTCAACAACCAAGAAAAGCTTTCGTTTAGTTATAAGTCTCTTTTTTGGGGGGAGCAGAGCAGTCAAAGAATGAACCAAAGCAAATGATTATTCTAGAATGGCTATTCCTCACAATTGCTCCTTGTAATGCAGCGGAACCATGGCAATTAGGATCTCAAGACGCAACAACACCTATGATGCAAGGAATTATAGACTTGCATCACGATATTTTTTTCTTCCTCATTCAGATTTTGATTTTCGTATCATGGATCTTGGTTCGCACTTTATGGCATTTCCACTATAAAAAAATCCAATCCCGCAAAGGATTGTCCATGGAACTACTATCGAGATTCTTTGGACCATATTTCCTAGTATCATCCTGATGTTCATTGCTATACCATCATTTGCTCTGTTATATTCAATGAACAAGGTAGTAGTAGATCCGGCCAATACTATCAAAGCTATTGGACATCAATGGTATCGGAGTGTGCCCCTTTCATGAGGGTGATTTAAGTGCAACGGAATGCCTTATAAAATTGAATAGGGTTCGCGAAGTAAACTTTCTCCAGCCTTTGATTACCCTTACTCATAAAGGGTTTTACGGTCGGGAGAACTACCTAACTAAAGAAAAATAGTGTTCTTTCTAAGAGTAGGCGTGGAAAGATTTTTGTGAGGAAACTTGCAAGTAAAGTTTGGGGGGAGGCGGGCGTCGACCCAACCTTATGACCATTCGGACTATAACAGTTCCGATGAACAGTCACTAACTTTTGACAATTATATGATTCCATAAGATGATCCAGAATTAGGTCAATCACGTTTATTAGAAGTGGACAATAGAGTGGTTGTACCAGCCAAAACTCATTTACGTATTATTGTAGCATCTGCTGATGTACTTCATAGTTGAGATGTACCTTCCTTAGGTGACAAATGTGATGTTGTACCTGGTCGTTTAAATCAGACCTCTATTTCGGTACAACGAGAAGGAGTTTACTATGGGCAGTGCAGTGAGATTTGTGGAACTAATCATGCCTTTATGCCTATCGTCATAGAAGCTGTTGATAGGAAAGATTATGGTTCTCGGGTAGAAAATCAATTAATCCCACAAACCGGGGAAGCTTAAGCGGAAATGAAAGAGTAGAGTGAGGGAAAGGGTGGAAAGCCACTAAATTTAAGGCTTTGCTCGCTCGCTCTCACGCTCTTTTAGTAGACAGCGAGTGGAGTGCATAAGCCCCTTTTGAGATAGGGGCGAGTACTATACGAGCCTTGTCTACAAAGCAGAGTGACCTCATCTTGCTTGCTTCTGGAAAAGCTTCTAGCACTATATAATAGGCATTGTGGTATGGCAGGAATACTACTTTTTAGCTCGACCACTACATAGGAGCAATACCGAAACCAAGCCGTATAAAGGCGAGCAGCTCTTGTAGAAATAGCAAACAGCCTACTTATAGCCCTATTTTTCCCTTTCTTCGGGGAAAATCTCATTTGGTTAAAACCAAGAAAATCAATATATAGTATACTTCTTTACTACTCCTATAAGCTTGGCGGGGCTAGGCTGTCTAGAGGGAATCATTTTAGACTAATCAATCATGCCTCAATTGGATAAATTCACTTATTTCACACAATTCTTCTGGCCATGCCTTTTCCTCTTTACTTTCTATATCTATAGAAAGAAAACAGTTTGGCTTTACTTGTTCTCAATTCGTTTTCAACTACTTTTTTTTTACTTTGTGATTTTTCTTTTCTTATTCGCACGAGCTTCCTCCTTTTCCAATACATACTCCCTTACCTTTTCTATCCACAATGCATACTCCCCTTCGAACTATCTCTATTGAATTTTTATATGGATCAACCGAACCGGGACCCGGAATGGGTTGCCTATGTCCGGGATCACCTGCGGTCCCAAGACACCTATACTCGAGCATATGAAATCATGGTCAGGGATTTTATTAACACAAAGATGTGTTTTGAAGCCCAAAACAAGATCATTTCCTTCTATCAAGTGATTTTTATGGTCGACAGGACCCTTCCTTCTTCATTGCTCCAACCGACCTAAATTTCATTTTGCGAGTACACTTGGAAGGAGTTGAATTTAATCAATCAGCTCTTCACCAAGTGTTAACGAGCTTGTGCGCGGACGGCCATAAATCTTCCTTTTATTTAGCCGTCCAAGAAGAACAAGCTACCCATTTTAAAGGCTTTATAGCCTTAAAAAACCAAAAGCAAACGGATATAGAATTACTCACTAAATATAAAAACCTTAAGAGGCGAAGCGCCTATCTAATAGAAGAAAACGCTTCTCTCAAAGAAAAAATTTTGATCCTCGACAGGGAAAGGGGGAAGGCTTTTTAACATTCTAAATATTTTTTTATCTTTTGAATTACTCAACCATTCTACGTTCCCGAAATGGATCCTATCAAATATTTTACATTTTCTATGATCATCTCTATTTCAGGTATTCAGGGAATCCTCCTTAATAGACGAAATATTCCTATTATGTCAATGCCAATTGAATCAATGTTATTAGCTGTGAATTCAAACTTTTTAGTATTTTCTATTTCTTTGGATGATATGATGGGTCAATCATTTGCTTTATTGATTCCAACGGTAGCAGCTGCGGAATCTGCTATTGGATTAGCCATTTTCGTTATTACTTTTCGAGTCCAAGGGACTATTGCTGTAGAATTTTTTAATAGTATTCAAGGTTAAACATGACTCCTAAAGAGTTAACAAAATACGAAGTTCTCTTCTCTTTTCGTTCTCTTTTTTCTTTTGATTTGGTTAGCAGGACCTTTCTCGCTGGGCTTCCACATCCGAATCCTATTTCAAATATTCAAATAAAAAGTCCTTTCCTAAACCACTTCCTGTTCAGTTGCTGAAAGATAGAGAGATAAGGCTTTTAAAATGATATTGAGTTCCATGAATATGCAGGCTAGAAAGATGCTATTTGCTGCTATTTTATCTATTTGTGCATCAAGTTCGAAGAAGATCTTAATTTATAATGAAGAAATGATAGTAGCTGCTTGTTTTATAGGCTTTATCGTATTCAGTCAGAAGAGTTTAGGCAAGACTTTCAAAGTGACTCTTGACGGGAGAATCCAGGCTATTCAGGAAGAATCGCAGCAATTCCCTAATCCTAACGAAGTAGTTCCTCCGGAATCCAATGAACAACAACGGTTACTTAGGATCAACTTGCAAATTTGTGGAACCGTAGTAGAATCATTACCAATATCACGTTGTGCGCCTAAGTGCGAAAAGACAGTGCAAGCTTTGTTATGCCGAAACCTAAATGTTAAGTCAGCAACACTTCTAAATGCCACCTCTTCCCGTTGCATCCGTCTTCAGGATGATTTAGTCACAGGTTTTAACTTCTCAGTGAGTGAAAGATTTGAACCCGAGTCTCCGTTGAAAGCTTCTATAGTATTACTCATTCGAGAGGGCTTAGAGGTCTTAAGAATGGTTCGGGTAGGGGGTTGCTCTAAAATAAAGTGAAAATGCCATCTCTATGGACCATTCTATGTTATCTATTTTTTCCTCCTAAATTCCATATATAGAAAAGCGTTGGCTCTTTAAATCACTGGCTCTTCAGGGTTGTGAGGATTCCTAGAGATTTCTTAGCGCGAGGTTTGTGGTATGCGAAACGTCTTTATGCTATGTATTTACTGTACTGCCTGATGGTGGACAGTTATGATGTTCGGAAGAAAGAGAGGGGGTTCTCTTAAGAATAAAGAAAATGAAAAGTAGATATAGAATGTTCATTATATATATAGGTCTCCTGACATGCAGTCTGTCCATAAGGTTATGGCCATGTCACTTATTTCTTACCGTATATACTACATTTGTTAATTACATATAAAATTTAAAATTTTTGAAAATATTTTTTTATATTATATTTTTATATTTTCATCTTCAAATACATATTATTACTTGTTTTAACTTATAAAATGCAATATTTAAATTTTATAAAAAAATTACAAAATTTCGAGAAACAATATTTATTCTATCTCCAGTAACATCAGTAATAATAAGATTGTTATCTATTATCACTGGAGTTAATTTAGAAATGTTTATCACTAATTGCTTGAGTGAAAATAGTATGCCCAGGGATATAATGAGCATTGTAGGTACACAGGGAGTACCGTATCCCTAGTAATAACATTATGAGAAAAATTCATATAATACCGGCTCATCATAATTTATGGTGACACGAGAAATTAAGGAAAATTTTAAAAATGATAAAAAGTATCCAATATCACCTCTCATCTTCAAATAAATGTGTTTAAATCCTTCGTCTCACCATATGATTGGATGAGACCGTCTCACTCAAATGTTAATTTGTATAACATTAATAGTAGTATAGTAATTTATTGTCCACTTTTTAAAAAGTCGTTTTAGAGTTGCATATAATTATATATCTGAAATGATATAATACAGATAAATAATCACGGGGTATGGTATAATTTAGTGGGAGCATGACCTTTTACATGGGATTACTTCGTTTGGGCTTGACTAAACAAACATAGAAGTTAGAAGCCCGATTTAACAGGACGGACGGACCGACAGAGATGGAAAACACGTTTCCTACTGAGTATCTTCGGGCTCCATTATTGAGCCTGTTAGACTGAGGGTCGTTTTTGTAATGTTTTGCATGAGGGACGACCTGCATAAATAGTATCAAATAGTAATAAATAATGATAAATTAAGAAGTTTAGTGGGGTTAGATTTGATAGATTCAATTATTACACACAAGAAATCTACAAACAAAGTGAATGGGTGGTAATCCACACTATTCGTTCAGAGTTTAAATTACATTTATGTCAACAATTGTGAATATTAAGATAATTATTGAGTAAGGATTACCTAGCCTTTAGAACCACGTTGGCGGTCTCGTTGTGGTTTTCTAAAACAATTAAAATAATGATAAGAATAAAATAATAATATTTGATATATTAAAATAATTAAATTATATGATAAGAATTAAAAGTTATGCTCCCCTTGTCTCTACCCAATCTGCAATTTAACTATTCATTTAGTCAAAATTACTTAACTTTAGTCTCAAATTTGATTTGATAAATAAGTTAGGATATTGTCATATTGATATTGTTAGCTTCGTAATAACATATATTTTAAAAATATCAATCTTTTATAACTTGTATTAACACACATGACTAAATTGTTTTTTTTTTGTCTCTTACATATTATGCAATACTTTCTTTTGGTCTCCATGGCCAATACCATGTTAGTTTAGTATTTAACATTCTGAAATTGATTTCTTTGGTCCCCATAGGTGGTTTTCAGATAAGACTAAATGGTTTTACGATATAGTCAGAGATATTTTTGTAATTTTACTAATTTAAAACCTGAAAAATAAAATCTTAGCCTTACATATAAATAAAATATATATATATATATATATATATATATATATATATACATGCGCGTGAAGCCACGTGTGCAAAAGTTTTGCCTTTACAACACACGTGAAGCCACACACTTTTTCTTCCTCTGTCTTACGTGCATCTCACGCGCGTCCCTCTCCCTCTTGCGTCGTTCTGCTTCTTCTGCCGGTGCAGGGCTTCGTTTCACTTCGTGACTTTGCCGCTTCCCTATCTCTACCTTCTCGTAATCTTCAATTCCTAGCCGTCGGTGGATCTCCCACCTTCATAGCTCCAATGCGGTGGCGAGGGTTTTGGGGCGATAGCTGGAGATGGGGGTCGACGGAGAGGCTGGAGATGGGGGTGATGGCGTGGGTGTCCTCGTCGAAGGAGAGGACGTCGACGCTATTGTTAAGGCCGGTGGTGGGAGAGGATGAAGCTCCCGACAAAGGAGATGATGAAGCTCACAACGGCACCGGTGGTGGGAGACGGAGGAGACGACAGAGATGGCGAGGGCGTTGATTGGGTAGACGGATTCAGGGGAGATCGGTGAAGCTGGTGAATTTGTTCTGGTGTAAAGATCCAATCAGAGGATGGCGCACTTCCATGGCAGTACCGGCAACTTTGCGTCAGGTAGCAGCGGAGGACACCCGGGGAAGACGTCTGATTTTCTTTTTTTAAATCAGGGGTGTAATGGTCAATTTACATATTTTAACCAATTTTACCGTTGACTTTACCTGAAAACCACCTCTGGGGACCAAAGAAATCAATTTCAGAATGTTAAATACTGAATAAATGCGGTATTGGTCTTGGGGACCAAAAGAAGGTATTGCATAATATGTAAGAGACCAAAAAATAATTTAGTCAACGTACAATTATAGATATTAATGATCAGACTTTTTTGAATAAACTGGCGAAAGTGAAGTGTGCAGAATTGACTGAGACGGAGGGAGTAATCGAGTCACATACTACTAGACTATCAATACTACTGGAAACCCCCCTTTAACAGCGGTTTGTAGCAGCTATTTTTAGGGTATCAGTTACATAGCTGCTATGTAACTGAGTAGAAGCTATTATTTAGTTGTAGCAGCTATTATTTAACAACTGCTTCTATTACAAAATTTTAAGCAGCTAATTATTGAAGAACCGTTTCTAGAGTGATGTATTTTAGTATTGGCGGAAACTCATAGTAGTTAATTCCTAAAAACTGGTACTATATTAAGTTAGACGGGAAATCATGCAACTATTATTTTAAAATAGCTGCTGCGCATATTTTTAAAGCAGCTAATTATTTAAGAACCACTTCTAGAGTGAGAATTGGTGGGAAATCATAGCAGTTATACCCTAAAAATCGCTACTACATTAATTTAGGCGAGAAAACATAGCAGCTATTATTTTTAAATAGTTGCTTCGTGCACAAGCATTAAATGCTTGATGTGATACATAACTATATTTAGTAGCAGTTTTTGAAATAATAGTTGCTACGAACGCATATAAAAACCTTTAATATGGGCAATAAATGAAGAAGATTTTGCATTTATGAGACTTTCCTACCATTCTTCATTACTATAGAAATGTTGAATCCAACATTCAATGCCATTTGTAAGGATTATTTAGAGGTAAGTTACATTGCTTTGATTATGAAAAAGGGCACCGGTAATCGTATTGGTGGTCGATACATAGAAAATTTTCCAACATTTCCAAGCAATAATATGAAAAAAAAGGTTTAGAAATTTTTTTTATGATATAAGTTACTCTAGAACATGTACTAGCGCTTTACAACATTTCACCCAAAAAAATCATTTATTTAATATATCTATATTTAGGCAAAAATAACAAAAAAAATATGTATTTTGAAGCAATAGATTATAGAGTAACACAATTTTGGGCCATAGTGTAATTTTTCAAAATTGTGTAGAAGTAATCGATGTTGACATTCGAGACCCTTTCGTTCACTCATACATGCCCAAATTGCAAAATCATAAATGTATATTATTAAATTTCATTTTAGTGTCACCAATTTTGGGATTCGACAACTCCAACTTTCTTGGAGGGACTTAAGTGTAAAAAGTAAAAATTTAACTCGTAACTCCAAATTGAAATCGGCTTGAACGTGATGCTACCCTACATACCCACGTTGTATTTTTCAATTCTGAAACATAGTTTTTATTAGTAATCATGCACAAGAACATATATGTAATCTTTTCCGATTTCCCTTTTTTACTTCTAAGTAACCAATTCTAAGTTATTCTAGATTATATACTAATGCTTACAACATTTCACCAAAAAATAATATATTTAATATATCTATATTTAAGCAAGGATAACGAAAATTGTGTATTTTGAAGCAATGGATTATAGGATAACACAATTTTGGGTCATATTGTAATTTTCCAAGACTGTGTAGAAGTAATCGATGTTGACTTTCGAGACCCTTTCGTTAACCATACATGCCCAAATTTCAAAGTTGCAATCGTATATTATTAAATTTTATTTTGGTGCCGCAAATTTTGGGATTCGATAACTCCAACTTTCTTGGAGGGACCTAGGTGTAAAAAGTAAAAACTTTACTCGTAACTCCATATTGAAATCCGCTTGAACGTGATGCAACCCTATATACCCTCTTGTATTTTCCAAGCCTATAATATAGCTTTTATTAATATTCACGCACAAGAACAAATATGTAATCTTTTCCGATTTCTCTTTCTTAATTCTAAGTAACCAACTCTAAGTTACTCTAGAACACGAGCTGGCGCTTTCCAACATTTCACCAAAAAGTTCATATATTTAATATATCTATATTTAGGCAAGAATAACAAAAAATCATGTATTTTGAAGAAATGGATCATAGGGTAACACAATTTTGGGCCATAGTGTAATTTTTCAAGAGTGTGTAGAAGTAATCGATGTTGACTTTCGGGACCCTTTTGTTAATCCATACATGCCCAAGTTTCAAAGTCGCAATCATACATTATTGAATTTCATTTTGGTGTCGCCAATTTTAGGATTTGACAACTCCAACTTTCATGGAGGGACCTAAGCGTAAAAAGTAAAAACTTAACTCATAACTCCAAATTAAAATCCGCTTGAACGTAATGCTATCATATGCACCCTTATTGTATTCTTCAAGTTCGTAATGGAATATTTATTAACAATGTGTCACAAGAACATATCCGTAATCCTTTTCGATTTTCCTTTCTTACTTCTAAGTATTCAACTCTAAGTTACTCTAGTGCATGTACTAGCGTTTCCAACATCTCACCCAAATTTTTTGTTATATTCTATTTTTATATTTATGCAAGAATTAAAAAATTTGTTTATTTTGGATATAATGGTAATGTCGTAACATATATTCACCCATGTTTATATGTTAGATAATTTTGTTATTAAAAGAAATTGAATTTATGTTATAACATGTCACGACCTTTGGGACATTGTAGCACCTTTTTTTAAAGAATAAATAACTTCTATAGTGTTAGAAAATCTCAAATCTGATTTACTCTCGTGCATGTATTCAAATCGGAAAAAAAAAGAATTTAGGTAGTAATAGATCACAACCTTATGAATATTGTAGCAGCTATTTTTTTAAAAGAATAAATAGCTGCTACAGTGTTAGAAAATCTCAAATATGAATTACTCTCGGGCATGTATTCAAATCGGAAAAAAAAAAGAATTTAGATAGTAATAGCTCACTGCCTTATGAAAATTGTAGTAGCTCTTTTGTGAAACAAATAATAGCTGCTACGATGTTGAATCTCCACCATAAATCTGAACCATTAATTGCTTTTTATAGATTGAATCTTAACCCTTGAAATGTTCTCCTATATATATATATATATATATATATATATATATATATATATATATAGCTAAAACCCCAACCGATCTAACAATAGATTCAACCTCACTTGCCATTTTCTCTTAAGCCCTCACTGCTCTGCTTTCGATTCCGAAGACCCCAGGGTCATTGAGCCTGCTGCCGATCAAAATCCTCGATGTCGCAGCTTTCCGGTGACTGTTTCCATTGCCTACCTCCATCGAAGCTCCGCCAACCTCCATCGAGCCGTCGCCAACCTCCAAGTCGATAGCTTAATTGATTATGATCGTTGTTGGATTGGAGTCTCCCTCGGAAGTCTGCCGGAATTACCTCCATCAGCGTCTGCGGCAAGGACTCCATTTGCGTTGTCCTCCTAAACTCTTGGCAGAATATTCACCTTCACGTTCTCCTTCTCCAACAAGACGTGACAAGGTTTGGTTTTAATTATTTAACTATCTCTTGGAATGTTTACAACATTCTATATTGACAGAATGATTTGCCGTAATAAATTGTATTATTGATATCTGAATATATAGAGAGTACAATAGAGGTATAATAAGGAAATAACTCTAATCATAATAAATCATAATCTAATCAGGAGTCTGATTTAGTTTAACACCCCCCCCCTCAAGCGAAGCGTCGGATGCTCGCCGACGCACAACTTGGACATGAAGAACTCGAACAGCGGACGAGAGAGCCCCTTGGTGAAAATGTCTGCAATCTGAAGAGAAGTTGGAACATGAGCAACGCGCAGCTTTTCGGAGGTCACCAACTCACGAACAAAATGGTAGTCGATGTCGATGTGCTTCGCCCGCTTGTGCGCCACTGGATTCTGAGCCAAGAAGATAGCACTACTATTGTCACATAACAACAGTGGAGAACCAGAAAGTGGAACCCGAAGATCACGAAGCAAATGAGTGAGCCAAACCACTTCTGAGGCAGTGTTGGCAAGAACACGGTATTCAGACTCAGTGCTAGAGCGAGAAACAGTGGGTTGTTTCTTGGCACTCCAAGAAACCAGATTCCCACCAAGAAAAACCGCATAACCATAAGTGGACCGATGAGTCTCCAGACAGCGAGCCCAATCAGCATCGGAGTATCCTAACACATCAGGAGTACTAGCAGAACAAAATCGGAGACCAAAATGAAGAGTGCCACGAACATACCGCAAAATCTGAGTCACGGCAGCAAAATGGTCATCTCTGGGATCCTGAGGATACTGACTCACCGTGTTGACCGAGAATGCCAAATCCGGGCGAGAGATGGTGAGATACTGGAGAGCACCAACAAGAGAAAGATAAAGTGTAGGATCCCGAAATGAGGACTGGTAGAGCTGTGAAGCTGAGAACCAGCAACAAATGGAGTAGAAACAGGTACCGCATCAGACATACCGGCCCGATTCAAAATATCCCGAGCATACTTTGCTTGGCCAAGCAGTAATCCTGAGGAGGTAGACGAAACTTCTAGACCAAGAAAGTAATGAAGAGCACTGAGATCCTTGATCGCAAACTCTCTGTGTGTCCGATCAATGAACTGGCGAAGAAGAGTCGAGTCATTGCCTGTAAGAATGATATCATCCGCATACACAAGTAGGTATAGTAATGACGACCCTCTCGAAAGGACAAACAAAGAAGTATCAGCTAAGCTGTACCGAAAACCAAGATGTGTCAGATAACTGCTGAAACGCTGAAACCAAGCCTAGGGAGCCTGCTTAAGACCATAAATGGCCTTTCGCAAACGACAAACATAGTCTGGATTGACAGAATCCTGATAACCAACGGGCTGCTTCATGTAGACTGGAACATCAAGAACACCATTAAGGAAAGCGTTCTTGACATCCAACTGATGAAGTGGCCATGAACGCATGGTGGCTATGGCGAGAACCGTCCTAACAGTGGAGGCTTTGACCACAGGACTGAAAGCGTGGTCAAAATCAAAACCCGGAATCTGCGAGAAACCCTGTGCCACAAGTCTAGCTTTGTGACGCTCAAGAGTGCCATCTGGTAGATACTTGAGCCTATAGACCCATTTGGAGCCAACAATGTTGACATTCAAAGGTCGAGGCACCAAATCCCAAGTGTGCTGACCAAGAAGAGCGGCCATCTCATCATCCATGGCTGAAACCCAGGCTGGATCCTGAAGGGCAGAGCGATAATCAGTGGGCTCTGTCTGAGAAAGGAGTGTGGCAGTGAGACCATGAGCAATAATATCTGAATAATCCCGATGCTGAATGGCACCAGTAGAAGACCGAGCGGTCATCCAATGAGTATGAAGCGGGGGCGGCGAAGATGGAGAAGTCAAACCAGCTGATGACATCGAGGAAGATCGAGATGCGCTGACCGGAGAGTGGCCGTTGGAAGTCACCGAAGAAATTATAGCCGATAAAGGCTGAGGCGTGGTGGCCGATAGCTGAGGTATGGTGGGCATTGGCTGAGGAGCCGGGTCCAGGTCAACCGTCCAGATGGAAGATGGTAGTGAAGGAGGGGTAGCTGGAACAGGCACAGACACAGGTGTGGTGGCCCCAATCGATGAAGTAACAGTTCCATCAAAAAATGATGAAATCTCCAGATCTGAAATCGAACGACTATCCGTGGAAGATGAGACATAAGGGAATAAAGTTTCATCAAAACGAACGTGGCGAGAGATATATATACGCCCAGAAGTCTGGTCGAGACACTGGAAGCCCTTGTGATGAGGGCTATAGCCAAGAAAAACACAGGGAATGGATCGGGGTGCAAATTTATCAGTAGCAGTGGCACGCAGACATGGAAATGCACATCAACCAAACGGGTGAAAAAGGGTATAGTCAGGCACATGTCCAAAAACAACCTCAAAAGGTGATTTTCCACTCAGAAATGAACTAGGCAGACGGTTAATAATGTAAACCGCAGAGGAGAAAGCTTCCACCCAATAACAGTGCGGCACAGAAGAGTGAAAAAGCATGGCAAGACCAGTCTCTGTGATGTGACGATGCTTCCGCTCGGTCCGGCCATTCTGAGCAGGTGTATAAGGCGAGGACATCTGATGATGAATGCCACGTGATATGAGATGAGCCTGAAGTCGGTGATTAGTAAACTCGGTGCCACCATCGGTCTGAAAAATTTTAACTCTAACAGAAAACTGATTCTCAACGAATTTCTGAAACTGGATAAAAGTGTCATAGAAATCCGACTTATGCCGCATTAGAAGAAACCATGTGAATCTCGAGAAATCATCAATGAAAACGGCATGATAAGAGAAACCAACGACAGATAAAACAGGAGTTGGTCCCCACAAATCACAATGTACTTTATCCAATAAACCAGTAGCGCGCTTGTCACTAGTGGAAAAGGGCAAGCGGCTACTCTTGGCCATCTGACAAGGAGAGCAACTGACAGATGCATGCATAGCAGAAGTGACAGAAATAAGGCCCCGTCGATTCAATAACTGAACAGTATCATGAGACACATGACCGAGGTGAGAGTGCCACTGCTCAAAAGAAACATGAAGCTTTGTAGAGCGTAGTTCGCCTAAAAAACTGGAATCACCAGTCTCAAGAAAATAAAGACCAGACCTATAACAGCCTTTACCAATTATCGTCCATGTAATCTTGTGCTCAATGGAAAATGCATCGGCATCAAATATAACACGAACAGGTAGATCACGAGTAAGCTTATTAATGGACAATAAACTTCTAGTAATCTTAGGGACCACAAGGACATCATTAACAGAGAAACCAGATAAATGACATTGGCCGATGTGAGAAATAGATAATGATTAACCATTTCCAACAAGAATAGAATCAGAACCACGATAACGTTGTACCTGATCAAGATGACTGGTGTGAGCAGTGATATGAGATGTAGCACCTGAATCAACGACCCACTGATTCGATGAAGAATAACGATTGGGACCATTCAAACTAGCCTGAAACAATACCTTGTCCGCAATCCAATTAGTGGAGCAACTTCCCGAGATATAGGGCCCAAATGAACCATAGCAGAAGACTGGAATTTCACATAAATGGACTGAGTGCTGACGAGACTTTGAACAATTCGCAAGAAACGGGTTCAACTCACGAGAAATAGGTTCAACTCGCGAGAAAAAGGTTCAACTCGAGAGAAACAGGTTCAACTCGCGAGAAACAGGTTCAACTCGTGAGAAACAGGTTCAACTTGCGATAAGTAAGTTCAACTCGCGAGAAGGAGTTGATGCACGAGTCAAATCACGCGTGCCCGTCACGCGCAGGTAAAAATCGCGTGTGCCCTTCACGTGCGGGTTAAAATCGCGCGTACACTTCACGCGCTGGAGTTTTCCTCTTTGGCAAAGCTGGCGCGTGACTTTCACGCGCTGGAGACGATGCGTGGATCTCGCATTGGAGCTGGAGATCGAAGTTGCATCGGAAGCTCGCATCGTGCTGGAAGCTTTTCGACGTCGGGTTCGGCGGCTTTCTGTGCCATGGACGGCGACCTTCTTGAGGTCGGACGAAGACGGAGAAGCTGCTGATGTTGCTGGAAGAGATTTTGGATGAAGACGAAGACGGAGAAGCTACTGACGAAGCTGTTGGAGAAAGAACCCGCGCCGGAGTCAACGAAGCTGAGAAGCCGGAGACAAAGCTGTTGCCGGGAGAAGAGACTGATGCCGGAGAACTTGGACGCCGAGAAGAGAGGCGCCAGCGGAGCCGGTAAGTGTTGGCTGGAATTTGACCGACCGAAAAAGAGAAGGGAAGATGAAGTCCATAAAAATTAGGTTTAAGGTTTTTTTGGATCAGAACTTGCTCTGATACCATGACAGAATAATTTTTCGTAATAAATTGTATTATTGATATCTGAATATATAGATAGTACAATAGAGGTATAATAAGGAAATAACTCTAATCAGAATAAATCATAATCTAATCAGGAGTCTGATTTAGTCTAACATATATTGCCCTTTATTTTTGGGCTCTTTACTCAAAGTGTGTTTTCTATCATCATATTCTCTTGTTCCATCTTTTTTTACTTGTTGAGTTCGATAATACCATCATATTAGGGTTGTCCTCATAATGTACGTTTTGAAAATTTTAAGTTTGATTTTCTCCCATTATTTATGAATAAGTTGATTGATGGTGGTTCAAATTTCCACTTGGCATTGTTTTTCTATGATGTGGGGCTTCTGGAAAAATTCTCTTGATATCATCCATTTGGCTCTGGTAGGGTTATTTTTCCCTATCTTTTTTATCATCTTGTTTTGAAGGCCTTAGTTTTCTATTCTAATAGAGACTCTTGTACTTGTTGTTATGTGTTGATGGAGAACCAACTGTGCTAAATGATCTGTGAATTTCTTACAGTTGTAGAAGTTCCAACCTTTTTCTTATTGTTTACTTTTCTATTGTTTCATACTATCCAGTCAAAGAAAGAATCTAGAGCTAATAGTTGGACAAAGAAAGAAATGATAACTGTTTTTTTAACCAATAAGTTTTAACCCTGTTTTATCAAATATTCACTTCGATAACTGTTTCTGTGATGTGTTTGTGTTTGCATTTTTGATAAATTGATGTGTCCATTTTATATGCAAAATTTAGTACTATTTAGGGTCACCTTTGTGCTATTTTATTATCGAGAGCTTGTGTTTTACCTTGAAATTCTCTTAGGAGGGGTAAGAGCAACTTTACGCTCTTTTACCTCTTCTAAGTGGATTTTGTGTGACAAGGGAAGAACACGGAGGCAATGAAGACCGAAGGCCATTGAAGACTACACTTTCGAAGACTTTTGAAGACTTGCTTCGAAGACATGAAGACCGGAGTCCATTGAAGACCATTTTTGGAGCCGGTGAACACTTGGAGATTGAGAGGAATGACTATGAAGATGACTGCATCCCACAAGAAGAAGAAAAAGACACAATGCAAAATTTTGGCACCCATCGCGAGTCGTGACCGACAGGTGGCCAGAATTTCACCTTATCTTCTTTGTACTATAAATACCACTCTCTTTCCTCTCATTCACACCTCTTCTTCTACTGCGATTTCAGTACTATTTCAAACCCTTTTCTTCCATTTTTCATCCTTGAATTCTCTTGTTTTTATGATTAGTTGTTTAGCATTGATTAGCATGAACTCTTATAGCTAATCTATCTCTTGGGAGCAATTGACTAAGGCTTCCAAGCCCATGTCTTAAGAACACTTTGTAGCTTATTTATTGCTTTTACTATTGTGCATTTATGGAGCATTGAATGTGTTTGTTGATATCATTAATGTTGTTGAAAGCTTGAGTATATGAAATACTTGTATGAATTTCTTGCTAGGGTTTGGGGGAAGTGGGTTGATTTCCCCCCTTTTCTTGTTAGGAATCTATGAGTATGATTTAGAGCTTTTGATTGTATTGATGGATTGATAATTGCTAGGCGAATATGGTAATGTTGAACTCTTTGTCATGTTTGTCGCTTGTAGCAAATGAGAGAAGTCTATGAATGTTGATCGTTCTTGACCAATCTTGTGTGAATGCATAAATTGGTTAAATGCTTAGACACGGTGTAGTGTTTATAAGTGTTGCCGAGCTTGTTGATTCTTTGTGCTAAATGCCATCAATGGGATACCTCAAGTCGTGTTTCGACTACGGGAGTCATTGGTGAGGTTTGAAAAGAGATGTCGAATTCACTCTTGCAAACTACTATCTAAGACGGATAGAAGTTTAGTCTTCACAACAAGTAGTGAAAATAGTAAATAAGTTGCATGTTCAATGATAGATAAGAGGTTTGGAAGTGGAAGTCAATTGCGCCCAAGGTTCCGTAAATTGTTATTTTCATCCAATCTTTAGTTGTATTGCATGATTAGCATCATTCTCTTGCTTTGCTAGGTGTTGTACTTTAATTTGTTAACTTAGGATCAAACCAACCAAACCCCCCCCCCCTTGTTTACATGCTTTTATATGTATCTATGTATGTAAGTGTTTAGTATGCTTTCTCCTATATATGTTTAAAACACTTGAAAAGATCCCTCTTCTTGTGGACGACCCCAACTTGCCATTATCTACTTAATTGTAGATAAGAAGCATTTAGGGCTTAAAAGTATTAACTTTGAGAGGTACGGCGACGACCTCCCAAATTTTGGCGCCGCTGCCGAGGAAGAGACGTTTATTTTTAAGTATTTAGGCATATTATGTGTGATTATGTGTTATTTGTAAATATTTGTTAGTTTGGTTTTATTTTGATTTCTTAGTTGATTTGCCATTTGCGCTTGGCTTGGAGACTTATTGTTCAAGTTCTTGGTGTATGGTTCGCACGCAATCCTCTTCCCAAGAACCCTTACACTACGACCCCGAGTTGGAGTTGAATTTGAGACGGGCTAGGAGGCTTTCTTTGGAAAGTGTGAATAACACCACTCCTAGTGACCATTTTGCGGATACATCTTCATCAATGGAACATCAAATCGAGCACGAAGATGAGCATCCGAGAGGGGAACCTTGCCATCCTCCTTTCCCCCAAAGAGAGATCCCTTTGGGGCACCCTTGTTGAGAGACGTCATGGCTCCCAACCTCGATCAACAACCGATGTGTATCGAGTACCCCGCAGTTGGACCAAATGAGCATTTTGAGCTAAAGATCGGGTTCATCAACATGCTACCTGTCTTCCTTGGTAGGCAAGGGGAGAATGCTAACAAGCACCTCACCGAGTTTCACTTATTGTGTGGTGGTACGGTCCCCCATGGAGTGGATGAAGATTTTTATAAGTTGAAGGCATTCCCATTCACACTAAAGAATGGTGCAAGAGATTGGCCCCACTTCCTACCGCCTAAGAGCATCAAGAGTTGGCTTGATATGAAAACAAAGTTTTTAGCCAAGTACTTCCCGGCCTCGAGGTCCACCGCCTTGAAGAAGGACATAAGCAACATCCTTCAGTGGCATGAAGAGTCTCTCTTCGACTATTGGGAGAGGTTCAAGAAGCTTCTTGCAAGTTGCCCCTACCATGGTTATTCAAAGGGGGGGTTTGGTGTATTACTTCTATAATGGCCTTCTTGATGAGGACCAAAGGTTGGTTAGAAGTTCTTGTGGTGGCACCCTCGGCAACAAAACTTCCTCCGAGGCTATGCAATTGTATGAAGAGCTAGCGGAAGAGTCGAGAAACTTTAGCTCAAGGGCCAATTTGAGAAGGAGAAGTCCAATGCCCGCAAGTGACTCTTTAAATAGCAGAAAGCTCGAGGATCAAGTCTCAGCCCTCACATCCATGGTGAAAACTTTGATGACAAAGCCCGGAGGAAATGCGCCACATGTTAAATCATGTGAAATTTGCTACTCGGCGTATCCTACAAACACTTGACCCACTTTGCAAGAAGACTACGTCGAAGAGGTGAGTGCCATGGGGTATCACGGGAATCAAGGATACCAAGGCAACCAAGGGTATCAAGGTGGTCAAGGCTACCAATGTCACCAAGCCTACCAAGGGTATCAAGGGTACCAAAATCGGCCATACAATTCGGGAACCCGTGATAACCCGAACCTCCAATATGGAAACCCGAACCTCCGATATGGAAACCCTCAAGGAAGTCAAAACCCTCAACCATACCGGCCTCATCAACAACAATATAGGCCACCTCAACAACAATTCCAAAGGCTCCAAGACAAACCTCGAGACCAAGGGGAGGGCTCGGGGCTATCCAAGGATGAGGTGTTGCAGGTCATTCACCGGTTAGGCATGAGTGCGGAAAAGAGTGAAAGATTCCAAGATGAGGCCAAAGCAAGCATCAAGAACTTGGAAACTCAAGTGAGCCAAATAGCCCAAATGGTGAACCGGATGGAAGCTCGGGAAAAGGGCAAACTTCCCTCCCAACTGGAGATCAACCCCCGCCAAAATGTGAGCGCAATTTCATTGCAAAGTGGATGGGAGGTGAAGGAGCCCCAAGCAAGGTTTGTTGTTGAGCACAAGATTGAGAAAGAAGAAGGCCATGAGAAGAAGGCCGAGGAGTTGACCAAGGGAAGCAATGAAGAAGAAGTCGAGGTGGAGGCATTTGTACCAAGACCGGGATCAAATCCCGAAACCTCATCCCCACCTCACAAGAAATCAAGAGGGGCGGAGATCCCTACCTATGTGCTGGAACCACCGTTTCCGGAGGCATAGAAGGACAGAAGGACCAAGGAGGACACCAAAGATATCTACGAAGTCTTTCGTAGATGCGAGGTAAATATTCCACTCTTAACTGCTCTGAATCAAGTTCCTAGGTATGCCAAATTCCTTAAAGAATTGTGTACCGTCAATAGGAAACAACAATTGAAAAATTTTAAAAAGAGTGTGAAGAGTGAATATGTTTCCGTCGTGTTCAATGATGGGATACCCCCTAAATGTGATGATCCGGGAATGTTTACAATCCCTTGTGAGATAGGAGACAAGTGTGTTGACAAATCCATGTTAGACTTAGGTGTGTCAATCAATGTGATCCCATATTCCTTGTATGAAAGTCTAAATCTAGGCACTTTGCACAAAATCGGGGATGTTATCCAACTAGCCAATCACTCCAGCACATACCTGAAAGGTATTGTGAAGGATGTATTGGTGAAAGTGGGTTCTTTAACATTCCCCGCGGACTTTTATGTTCTTGAGATGTGAGGTGACCATAGCTCTAAACCTATTATTTTAGGAAGGCCATTTCTAAAGACTTCAAGGACTATAATTGACGTGCTTAAAGGAACATTGACCATGGAATTTAATGGGTGGAAGATAGAATTTGACACTAATAATTCTATTGATTGCCCTAGTATATACCATTCTTGCCAAGCTATCCATGTTATCGATGATAAAGAGCAAGATGTGATTGAGCCCAAAAATGGTAGTTCCTTAAATGCTGCCCTAAATGATGTGTTGAGTGATGATTTGATTTCAAATGTTGCTAGTACTAACTTGAAGGAAAGAAAAAATGGCGAATACACTCTTGGGAATGCAACATCCAACACTTTGTGTGTGTCTGCGGGTAAGCCAGTAAGGATGTTTCCTCCTCTTTCTCATGGGAAGACTTTGGTGGAAGAGTGCAAACCACCACCGAAAGCTCTTGAATGTTCACCTCTTAGAGAAGGAGGGAAACACCTAAGTGCTCACGTGCTTGAGATCACCACGGATCAAAAAGATAAGTTGTTGGAGATGATAAGGGAACATGAAGCAACCCTAGGCTACTTGAAGAAGGTCTTGTTGGGGGATGATGATGCAAATCCCAATTCTTTTGACCCGGATCGAGGAGAAGAAACTGATTATCTCAATCCAATTTGTGAGTAAGCTCCAAGGAGGGAAGTGAGTCGTGCCGACGACGTTAAATAAACTTGGTTTTGATCATCCGGATCGTCATTTGTGACTTTCTGTTGATGTTGTTTAGTTTTGAGCTTTTATCCTTAAGTTTCATTGTTTTGCTTTATGCTTTTCATGGGTTGTTTTTTCATGATTTTGTAGCAATTTTGAAGCCAAGGCATTGGACTTTGGAAGGGGGAAATACTTGGATTCGAGAAGGAAGGACTTAGACAAGAGAAGGAAGCAGAAAAATTTTCTAAGTACTAGGTAAGTAGCCCGTCGCGAGTCGCGACGGGCTCAAAAATTTTTTTGTCAAAAATTGGACCCTCAGATCCAACTTTCCGCGAGTCGCGATGACATCGCGATGCCTTGTAGCGAGTCACGACGGGCTCAGAAAAATTTGGGCAAAAATCAGCCCTCGGATCCAACTTTCCGCGAGTTGCGATGACATCGCGAGGCCTCGTCGCGAGTCGCGACGGGCTCAGAAGTTTTGTAAAAAAATAGCCCTCGGATCCCACTTTCCGCGATCGTGATGACCTCGCGATGCTACACATCGCGAGTCGCGACGTACACGTCGCGAGTCGCAATGTGTGCGCGACGGTCGTGCAAATCAGATTTAAATGCAGGCTGAATCAGTTTTTTTTTTCTTTCTTCCCAAATCATTCATACCCTTCATTTTTTTAAACTCTCTTTCCTCTTCCCATCCACCCGTCCCTCTTCCATCTTCCTCTACCCTTGCTGTCGACGCCATCGCCGTGCCACTGTGCCGCCACCAATACCAATCATTGCTTCCCCATCTCCACCCACCAAATCGCCATCACCATTGTGAAGAACCCAAACCCTAGAATTTTGGGGTTTTGTAGATTTGGGCAATTCGAATCCGAATTGATCACGGGCCTCCAATCTTCATTGCCTCCGTGTTCTTCCCTTGTCACACAAAATCTACTTAGAAGAGGTAAAAAAGCGTAAAGTTGCTCTTACCCCTCCTAAATTATGCATATAAAATGGACACATCAAGCCTCCCCACACTTGAACCTTACTCGCCCTCGAGTAAGAAAAGATCCAAGCATACGAAGGAAATTATATATCCACATCCTAACTACTAATCCCCCAAATCAATACCTCACAAAACTCTCAATATCACACATCCCAATGTTAAAGTTAAATGAGAAGTTTCCCACAACCCCTATTCCGAAATCTACCCAAACCATATCATCCCATCAATTCATTGATTTCCTTAAGACATCTCCAAATCCCAAATTGATAATCCCAAATCCAATGATAAAAAGATGAAGCCAAAAGTGTGTATAAGGTTCAAAACACATGCTCCACTTTACATCAATATATCAACCTAAAAACGAAGCATCTTAATGATCAAGAATTTCATAACTTACTCCATCTTTTCCTGCTAAATTTTCCATTCCCAAGAGGTCCTCAAGATGTGAAGCTACCCGATCCATCCGTGTGGTCACCATAACCTTATGACTCCATCGCCGGCAAATGAGTAAACACTTAATGGTTTTCAATTTCTCTCGCTTTCTCTCATTTTGCCTAGGAGCCCTTTCGGATTTTCATCCTAGCTACAGATCATGTTTCTTTGGCTCACATCTCAACTCTTTCCGCACATTTAGCCTCTCATTTTTGCCTAGGCCGCCCTTTCAGGTTTTCGACCTATCCGGGCCCCCAATGTTGCCTAAGTTGCCCTCTCGGGTTTTCAACTTAGCGGGATTCTTTTTTCTTTTTCTTTTTTTTTTTGTTTTTTTTCAATTATTTTTCACGTGTCTCCAATCCAAAAAGTAGCAAATTTCTTTCCAAATGTGAAGGTTAAGAAAAGTATCAAAACTAACATTATCCAAGTTCATCAAAAGCAAAACATCCCAAAACAAAAGGGAGAAATTATCCAAAAGAAAGCAAAAGAGTTGTGCAAAAGTGTCTCCAACCCTAATCACCTAACAATAGTAGATACCCCTCCTCATACTTAGAACACTACATTTCCCTCAATGTAGACTCGGGAAAAACCGTACAAAGCAAAGTATGGAAAGGGTAAAAATGTGGTGCTCACACAATCAATGTTGTGATGAGCAAGAGCCGCCGCCAAAGTAGCGCTGCTGGTACTGTGCTAGCAACTCTGTGCTCCTCTGCTTCCTTGCTCTCCACCTCTCTGCTCTCAGATCGACGCGGGCCTGAAACACCGCCCGACTGGGACTGCAACTCATGGATGCGAGCTGACAAGTGGTCAATCTCCTCATCCATATCAATCAAAGCCTGGGACACAAATACATTGTGCTCCAAAATCATGCTATCCTGTCGGTGGAAAACATCGTGCATGGTCTGCATCATTCGCTCATAAAAGTCCGGCGGAGGCTGGGAGTAGCGAGGTGGAGCATCATCCTCCTGCATGGGATCTGTCTCCGGTGGAGGCTGTGTAGAGTAGTGTTGATGCTGCTGCTGCTCCGAGAAAGGTAGGGTGCTATCGTCATGCTGGACAGGAGCTGGCCCGAGGTCGCGGAGCTCAAGCTGGAACTCAGCTATACATGAGAATTCTGGGGAGATCGCCAAATCTCCTAGAGGTGTGTCGAACTCCAGCTTCGTCTTGCTCTGCTGAGGAAGTGCCATGAATGTGACCTTTCTCGCACCATATAACCAATGGAAGAGCCCCGTGGTCCATGTGAAACTGAGCATCTCAAATCAAACTAGCCGCTCAACGCTGATCAGATAAAACGCCCGCCTCCCTAAACGTGGAAAGTCGACCGGAGGGACTAATCCCAAGTACTCTGCTAAAAGGCCTATCATCCCCCCAACCATGATATTCCCCTTGGGCTTTCCTGCCACTTCTATGATCCTCTTCATCCACAGCTCTGCCCACAGCCCAAATCCTGGCCCCTCACTCGTTAAGTGCCATAGGAAGTGAATGTCATTGTCTGGCACATTCGTCGACTCCGCGGAGCAAAGGACTGTGCCAGCCAAGAGTCGGTGCACATAACGGAGTGCATGGTGGATAATGGCGCTACTCTTATCGTGGGAGTTCTTCGACCTCATATTGATGACATTCCAAAACTGCATGTCATCCTCAATTGACCACTCTTGGGCCTGTGGGTCCAGTCTTTTCTGTATCTCGGCGGTGTCAAAACCAAAGGCCTCCTCAATCTGTGAGATGGTCAGTTGCCAAGATAGGTCTTCTAGTTGAAAGGCAATATACCTCTCACAGGGTTGATCACCCCTCATGCTGCTCATACGGAATGTGGACAAGAACTCTAACGTGTACCTCCGGTAAGAGGGCGCGCTCTTACTCATAAATCTTTCCATTCCCCCTTTGGCGTGGAGGCATCTCACAGGCTGCGTGAGACTGAGGACATCCAATGTAGGCACATCAACAAAACTAGTCTCTTTAAGCTGGCGCTTCTCTAGGGCCTCCCATCTCTCCGCATAGGACCCGGTGATCCGAGTCAAACCCATGTACCTATCTGTAGGGGAAGGTATAGGGCTCGATTCCGGAGCCGGTGAAGGAGATGAAGGTGGAGCGGTGGTGCGCTCGTCTCGTGGGGAGCCCTAGATCTCTTCTTGGGGGCCATATCTATCAGTCACAGTAAACAAGTCAAACGTAAAGGAATATATGTATGTGCAATATGGCATCTATAACCAATCTTAAACTAGTTCATCATCACAGGCCAAATCAAAATCAATTCAACTAGTTCAAGTCCTAATCGCAATTGTATATACAATCTACATTATGTCCAACAAGCCCATATCATCAAATCCATGAAGTTCTCACTTAGTTGAAATGAATATGCTATATTTCAAAATCACAGTTATGCTCAACTAGTTTAGCCATCATTAGTACATTCACAATGTCAATGTCTACGTCCATGGCCAAACTACTCTAAAAAATATAACATTGCAAAGCACAATAACACTTTATCCCAATAACAACTATGTTTAATCAAGGGCTAACATGCCTCAAATTCAGTATAAGTCACCATCTACTGTCAGCTAAAGTAACATGAATGCACACATTACAAAACCAAGCAGGCATAATACAGTCAAAACCTCACTAGAAAATACACAGTCTACACCGCAATTGCAAAATATGCACACAATACTCATCAAATAAAACCACAAGCACAACATATTCACCACAATAAACCAAGATCCAAAGATTTAATTTCCTAAGGCATAGCACACAATCTACACAATATCCAATAAGCAGAATATACATTCATAATCACAATTAAGGCTCAATAGAGTGAAGAAGTGTACCACTAAGACGCTTAGGACGAAGAAAAATAGAAGCCCATGATCAATTCGGATTCGAATTGCCCAAAGCAACAAAACCCCCAAATTCTAGGGTTTGGGTTCTTCACAATGGTGATGGCGAATTGGTGGGTGGAGATGGGGAAGGAATGATTGGTATTGGCGGTGGCACGAGACCATAGAGAAGTCTTGGCATTTATGTAGGCTTTGAAAGCCAATCTATTGTTAGATATTATGAACCTCTAACTTAGAATAGTTGTACAACTCATTTTACTGATTGCCATTTTAATGAAGAACAATTTTTAACATTAGGGGGAGAAAGATAACAGCTAGAAAGGAATATTACCTGGTATGTACCAACATTATTGCATCTTGATCCTTATACAAAAGAGTGTGATGGAAAAGTCCAAAGGATTTTGTATATGCAAGATATAGCAAATCAACTTCCTGATGCATTTACAGACAAAAAGAGAGTGACAAAATCTCACTTCCCAACTGAGAATGCTCCTTCTCAAATTGAAATCCTAAAAGGGCAAATTGAAACAAAGTCACACATGAAATCACAACACACCTGAAGCGTGGAAGACCACTCGGTTCCAAAGATAAAAATCCTTGTAAAAGAAAAGGATCAGATTAAACAAGATGACCCCAAAATGGAGGAACATATTCTTGTAAAAATACGAAATGAGGAAAATCAAGAAATTTCAATTAATTATGCCAATACATGTATAAGGTGGAACCAAAATGAGGAAATCAATGATGCATTCTCTTACAATTTGCCTTGCGATGTTGTGGATGAAAATAATGGAGATCCCAAACCACGGTCTGTTACCAAGTGTAAAAATAGACACGATTTGACTGAATGGAAAAAGGCCATTGAACCTGAGTTAGACTCGCTTAACCGGCGCAAAGTTTTTGGGCCTATAGTACTCACCCCAGAATATGTGAGACTCATTGGTACAAATGGGTATTTGTACAAAAAAGAAATGTGAAAAATGAGATTTTCATATACAAGGCTAGACTCGTTGCACAAGGTTTTTTCTCAAAGGCCCGAAACTAATTTTGAGGAACCATATTCCCCATTCATGGATGGAATTACATTCAGATCTCTTATCAGTCTAGCAATCCTCTTTGTCCCTCTATTTTTATCAGGAAAACAACATTCGGGTGTGTGATTACTACTGTCTATGTTGATGATTTAAATATCACTGGGACCAATGAAGAGATTCTGGATTAAAGAAGGAGTTTGAAATGAAAGACCTTGGGAAAATAAAATATTGTCTTGGTTTACAGATTGATCACTTGCAAAGTGGGATACTTGTGCATCAATCAAATTACACGAAAAAGGTATTAAAGAAATTCAATATGTATAATTCAAATCCATTTAGTACCCCAATGGTCGTAAGATCCCTTAATTTGGAAGATGATGTATTTCGTCCATGTGAGGAATCTGAACAGGTTCTTGGTCTAGAAGTACCATATTTCAGTGCAATTGGTGCACTTATGTATCTCACTAATTGTACTCGACCTGATATAGCTTTTGCTATTAATTTATTAGCGAGGTTCAGTTCATCTCCTACCAAAAGGCACTGGAATGAAACCAAACATGTGTTTCGTTACCTTCAAGGGACAATTGATTTGAGATTATTTTATTCCATCACTATGGAACCAGTTTTGGTTGGCTATGCAGATGCAGGTTACCAGTCAGATCCACACAAAGGGAGATCTCAAACTGGGTATGTGTTTATTTGCGGAGGGACTGCAATTTTTAGGCGTTCACGGAAACAAACACTCACCACAACATCATCAAATCATGCTGAGGTTATCTCATTGTACGAAGCAATTCAAGAGTGTGTGGTTGAGATCCATGACGCGACATATCAGAACCACAAGTGGTCTCCTATCAAATGATAATCACATCACACTTTATGAAGATAATGTCGCGTGTGTTAAACAAATGAAGGAAGGATACATCAAAAGCGACAGAACAAAGTACATTCCTCCAAAGTTCTTTTCATTTACTCAAGAGCTGGAAGAGAGTAATATTATCAACATCCAATATATCTGTTTCTGTGAAAACTCAGCATATATGCTCACAAAGGCTCTCCCCACTTCAGTGTTCAAAAAACATGTTCATAACATCGAAGTACGAAAACTAAGAAATTTATGATGAAATCACCAATGCCAACATGGGGGAGCAATACGTGGTTGTACTCTTTTTCCCTTACTGTGGTTTTTATCCCACTGGGTTTTTCCAAGTAAGATTTTAATGAGGCAGCATGAACACGTAATTATTGAAATGAGCATTCCAGGGGGAGTGTGAGGAATAATAAAATGCTCATTAGCAATAAGCTAGATTTGTGATAATTGATTATATCACTATTTATTTACCAAAGGGGAATACTATGCCATTACCCTCAAATTCTACTATAAATACCCCCTAGAGGATGAAGAAAATTACACCTCTCATTCTCTCATTTCTCACTTCTTCTCATCTTATCTTATTCTCTATCCTATCTTCTTCTCCATTCTCTCCTTCTTACTTACCACATTAAGTCATTTGCTAATTTTTCAATAAAATAGTGAAAAATTAGTAAAATCACAACAAAATATAACTTTAAAAAATTAGTAAAATCACAACAGAATATAACTTAAATCTCCATTTTACCTAATATGTTGGACTTGCTCTTGGACAATAGTTCTAATCCGCCAGCGATCGGCCCATTGGTTGAACGACAATTTTCGTACCACTCCTTTAGTTTAAATAAATCATCTGGTTACTATATAAAAGATATACTTTGAAACCGCACGCTTGTGTCAACCATCGTTAGAGACATAGTGGTTATTTCCCAGGTAGGCTGAACGTGTGCCCCAGAATGTGCTCTGAAGTGGCCGCCCAAAATGACGTCATTTTGGGCACCACTTTTGTTGTTATGTGTATCCAATTTGTCAAAAGTTGCGGCACCGCCTTGTGTGTCTACAAGTGCTGCCAGGTGGCCACACAAAATGACGTTGTTTTGGACATTGGAAGCTTCGAGAGGTGAGGGTTCCAGTGGAGGGCTTCGAGGGGTACCCATTCGAGAGGTAACGTTTAAGGTGGAGGGGTTCCATTGGGCGTGTTCGAGGGGTACCCATTCTAGACGTACCCATTCGATATGTGAACTTTCAGGTGGAGGGGTTAGACTGGATGGTTTCGAGAGGTACCTATTCGAGAGGTCACCATTCGAGATGTCAACTTTCAGTTGGAGAAGTTTGATTGGATGGGTTTGAGATGTACCAATTCGAGACGTACCCATTCAAGATGTGAACTTTCAGGTGGATGGGTTCGAGCAGTTCCAATTCGAGAGGTACACATTCGAGAGGTGAACTTTCAGATGGAGGGGTTCGGTTGGATGGGTTCGAGAGGTACCCATTCGATACCTAAAACTTTTAGTTGGAGAAGTTTGATTGGATGGGTTCGAGCAGTACCAATTCGAGAGGTACGCATTCGAGAGGTGAACTTTCAGGTGGAGGGGTTCCATTGGATGGGTTCGAGAGGTATGAATTTGAGACGTACCCATTTAAGATGTGAGCTTTTAGTTGGAGAAGTTCGATTGGATGGGTTCGAGCAGTGCCAATTTGAGGGGTACGCATTCGAGAGGTGAGCTTTCAGTTAGAGAAGTTCGATTGGATGGGTTCGAGCAGTGCCAATTCGAGGGGTGCGCATTCGAGAGGTGAAATTTTAGGTGGAGGAGTTCGACTAGATAAGTTTGAGAGGTACCCATTCGAGATGTAAACTTTCGGTTGGAGAAGTTCGATTGGATAGGTTCGAGCGTTACCAATTTGAGAGGTACGAATTCGATTGGTGAACTTTCAGGTGAAGGGGTTCCATTAGATGGGTTTGAGAGGTACCAATTTGAGAGGTTCACATTCGAGATGTGAACTTTCAGTTGGAGAAGTTCGGTTGGAAGGATTCGAGCAGTACCAATTCGAGAGGTAAACTTTCAGGTGGAGGGGTTCCATTGGATGGGTTCGAGAGGTACAAATTTGAGTGGTACCCATTCGAGGGGTAGATGGGGGATCCTCGAAGGGGTGGTTCTCGGCCTCGATGGGATGGAATATTCTACCCTCGAAGAGGTTGAGTTCTAAGGCCTCGAAGGGATGGAGTCTTCTGTTCTAGGCCCTCGAATGGATGAAGTCTTCTCACCTTGAAGGGGTTGATTTCTCAGCCCTCGAAGGGATGGTGTCTTTCTTCCTCGAAGGGTTCGTGTTCTCGGCTGTCAAAGGGATGGAGTCTTCTGTCCTCGAAGGGATGAAATCCTCTGTCCTCGAAAGGATCGAGTTCTAGGCCCTCGAAGGGGTCGATTTCTAGGCCCTCGAAGGAATGGAGTCTTCTGTTCTCGAAGGGTTCGTGTTCTCGACCCTCAAAGGGATGGAGTCTTCTGTCCTCGAAGGAGTTTAGTTCTCAGCCCTCGAAGGGATAGAGCCTTTTGTCCTCGAAGGGGTCGAGGTCTTGGCCCTCGAAGGGATGGAGTCTTCTGTCCTCGAAGGGTTCATGTTCTTGGCCGTCGAAGGGATGTAGTCTTCTGTCCTCAAAGGATTTTTGTTCTCGACCGTCGAAGGGATGGAGTCTTCTGCCCTCGAAGGGGTTGAGTTCTCGGTTGTCGAAGGGATGGAGTCTTCTGTTCTCGAAGGGGTATAGGTCTCGGCCATTAAAGGGATATAGTCTTCTGTCCTCGAAGGGTTCATGTTCTTGGCCGTCGAAGGGATGAAGTATTCTATCCTTGAAGGGTTCGTGTTCTCGGTCGTCGAAGGGATGGAGTCTTCTGCCCTCGAAGGGGGTTGAGTTCTCGGCCCTCGAAGGAATGGAGTCTTCTGTCCTCGAAGGGGTTGATTTCTTGGCCCTCAAAGGGATGGAGTCTTCTATCCTCGTAGGGTTCATGTTCTTGGCCCTCGAAGGGATGGAGTCTTCTGTCCTCGAGGGGGTCAATTTCTTGGCCCTCAAAGGGATAGAGTCTTCTATCCTCGAGGGGGTTGAGTTCTCAACCCTCGAAGGGATGGAGTCTTCTGTCCTCGAAGGGGTCAATTTCTTGGCCCTCAAAGGGATGAAGTCTTCTGTCCTCGAAGGGATAGAATCTTCTATCCTCTAAGGGGTTGAGTTCCAGGCCCTCGAAGGGATGAAGTCTTCTATCCTCGAAGGGTTCGTGTTCTCGGCCCTCGAAGGGATGGAGTTTTCTGCAGGGGTTGAGTTCTCGGTCATCGAGGTGATGGAGTCTTCTATCCTCGAAGGGGTCGAGGTCTCGGCCATCGAAGGGATGGAGTCTTCTGTCCTCGAATGGTTCATGTTCTCGGCCGTCGAAGGGATGGAGTATTCTTTCCTCGAAGGGTTCATGTTCACGACCGCCGAAGGGATAGAGTCTTCTGCCCTCGAAGGAGTTGAGTTCTCGGCTGTCAAAGGGATGGAGTCTTCTTTCCTCGAAGGGATGGAGTCTTCTGTCCTTGAAGGGGTTGAGTTCTCGGCCCTCGGAGGGATGGAGTCTTCTTTCCTCAAAAGGGTTGAGTTCTCGGCCCTCGATGGGATGGAGTCTTCTATCCTTGAGGGGGTCAAGTTCTCGGCCCTCGAAGGGATAGAGTTTTCTATCCTCGAGGGGGTTGAGTTCTCGGCCATCGAAGGGATGGAGTCTTCTGTCCTCGAAGGGTTCGTGTTCTCAACCGTCAAAGGGATGGATTCTTCTTCCTCGAAGGGGTTGACTTCTCGGCCGTCGAAGGGATGGAGTCTTCTGTCCTCGAAAGAGTCGAGGTCTCGACCCTTGAAAGGATGGAGTCTTCTGTCCTTGAAGAGTTTGCATTCTCGGCCGTCAAAGGGATGGAGTCTTCTTTCCTTGAAGGGTTCATGTTCTCGACCTTCAAAGGGATGGAGTCTTGTGCCCTCAAAGGGGTTGAGTTCTCGGTCGTCGAATGGATGGATTGTTTTTCCTCAAAGGGATGGGGTCTTCTGTCCTCAAGGGGGTCGAGTTCTCGGCCCTCGAAGGGATGAAGTCTTCTATCCTTGATGGGGTTGAGTTCTCGGGCCTCGAAGGGATGGAGTCTTCTGTCCTCGAGGGGGTTGAGTTCCCTCAAAGGGATGGAGTCTTCTGTCCTTGAGGGGGTTAAGTTCTCGATCCTTGAAGGGATAGAGTCTTCTGTCCTTGAAGGAAGGGGTTCCATTGGACATGTTTGAGAGGTACCCAATCGAGAGGTAATGTTTGAGGTGGAGGGGTTCCATTCAATCCATTCGAGAGGTACCTATTCGAGACGTACTAATTCGAGAGGTACCCATTCGAGAGGTTAAGTTTTAGGTGAAGCGGTTCGATTGGATGGGTTCGAGAGGTACCCATTCGAGAGGTGAAGTTCCAAGTGGAGGGGTTCCGTTGGATGGGTTCCAGAGGTACCTATTCGAGAGATTAAGTTTTAGGTGGAGGGGTTCGAAACATTGAGGATTTGAGTGATTGATACTTAGCATGCGTGTGCCAATGGCTCGACAGGTGGAAGACTTAAGGTGTAGATGGAGGATCCTCGAAGGGGTGGTTCTCGGCCTCGAAGGGATGGAATCTTCTATCCTAGGCATCAATTCTAGGCCCTCGAAGGGATGGAGGCTTCTATCCTCGAAGGGGTCGAGTTCTCAGCCCTCGAAGGGATGGATTTTTCTATCTTCAAAGGGAGGGGTTCCATTGGACATGTTGGAGAGGTACCCATTCGAGAGGTGATGTTTGAGGTGAAGGGGTTCCATTCTATACATTGGAGAGGTACCTATTCGAGACTTACCGATTCGAGAGGAACCCATTCGAGAAGTTAAGTTTCAAGTGGAGGGGTTTGATTGGATGGGTTTGAGAAGTACCCATTCGAGATGTGAACTTTCAGGTGGAGGGGTTCAAGACATTGAGGATTTGAGTGATGGATACTTAGTGTGCGTGTGCCAATGGCTCGACAGGTGGAAGACTCGGGGGTAGATGGGAGATCCTCGAACGGGTGGTTCTCGGCCTCGAAGGGATGGAATCTTCTATCCTCGAAGGGGTCGAGTTCTAAGCCCTCGAAGGGATGGAGTCTTCTGTCCTCGAGGGGGTCGAGTACTTGGCCCTCAAAGGGATGGAGGTTTCTGTCCTCGAGGGGGTCAAGTTCTCGGCCTCAACGGGATGGAGTATTCTGTCCTCGAAGGGATATAATCTTCTGTCCTCGAAGGGGTCAATTTCTTGGCCCTCAAAGGGATGTAGTCTTCTGTCCTCGAAGGGATCGAGTTCTCGGCTCTCGAAGGGATGGAGTTTTCTGTCCTTGAAGGGGTTGAGTTCTCGGCCCTCGAAGGGATAGAGTTTCTATCCTCGAAGGGTTCGTGTTTTTGGTCGTCGAAGGGATGTAGTCTTCTGTCCTCAAGGGGGTTGAGTTCTCGGCCGTATAAGGGATGGAGTCTTCTGTCCTCGAATGAGTTGAGTTCTCGGCCCTTGAAGGGATGGAGTCTTGTGTCCTTGAGGGGGTCAAGTTCTCGGCCCTCGAAGGGATGTAGTCTTCTGTCCTCGAAGGGGTTGAGTTCTTGGCCCTCGAAGGGATTGAGTCTTCCGTCCACGAAGGGATAGAACCTCCTATCCTCGAAGGGGTCAAGTTCTCGGCCCTCGAAGGGATGGAGTCTCGTGTTCTCGACCGTCGAAGGGATGGAGTCTTCTACCCTCGAAGGGATTGAGTTCTCGGCCGTCGAAGGGATAGAGTCTTCTGTCCTCGAAGGGGTCGAGGTCTCTGCCATCGAAGGGATGGAGTCTTCTGTCCTCTAAGGGTTCATGTTCTCAGCCATCGAAAGGATGGAGTATTTTTCCCTTGAAGGGTTCGTGTTTTGGCCGTCGAAGGGATGGAGTCTTCTTCCCTCGAAGGGGGTTGATTTCTCGACCCTCGAAGGGATAGAGTCCTCTATCCTCGAAGGGTTTGTGTGACGGCCCTCGAAGGGATGGAGTTTTCTTTCCTCGAAGGGATATAATCTTTTATCCTCGAAGGGGTTGAGTTCCAAGCCCTCGAAGGGATGGATTCTTCGGTCCTCGAAGGGTTCGTGTTCTTAGCGTGTTCTCAGCCCTCGAAGGGATGTAGTCTTCTGCCCTCGAAGGGGTTGAGTTCTCGACCATCGAAGGGTTGGAGTCTTTTGTCCTCGAAGGGGTCAAGGTCTCGGCCATCGAAGGGATGGTGTCTTCTGTCCTCAAAGGGTTCATGTTCTCGACCGTCGAAGGGATGGAGTATTCTGTCCTCAAAGGGTTCGTGTTCTCGGCCGTCGAAGGGATGGAGTCTTCTTTTATCAAAGGGATAGAGTTTTCTATCCTCGAAGGGGTTGAGTTCTCGGCTCTCGAAGGGATGAAGTCTTTTGTCGAAGGGGTTGAGTTCTTGGCCCTCGATGGGATGGAGTCTTCTGTCCTCGAGGGAATCGAGTTCTTGGCCCTCGGAGGGATGGAGTCCTCTGTCCTCGAGGGGGTTGAGTTCTCGGCCATCGAAGGGATGGAGTCTTCTGTCCTCGAAGGGGTCGATTTCTTGGCCCTCGAAGGGATGGAGTCTTCTGTCCTCGAAGGGTTCGTGTTCTCGGCCGTCAAAGTGATGGAGTCTTTTGCCCTCGAAGGGGTTGACTTCTCTGCCGTCGAAGGGATGTAGTCTTCTTTCCTCGAAGGAGTTGAGGTCTCGGACCTCGAAGGGATGGAGTCTTCTGTCCTCGAAGGGTTTTCATTCTCGGCCGTCCAAGGGATGGAGTCTTCTGTCCTCGAAGGGTTCGTGTTCCCGGCCGTCGAAGGGATGGAGTCTTCTGCCCTCGAAGGGGTTGAGTTCTTGGCCATCGAAGGGATGGATTCTTCTTTCCTCTAAGGGTTGGAGTCTTCTGTCCTCAAGGGGGTTGAGTTCTCGGCCCTCAAAGGGATGGAGTCTTCTGTCCTCGACGGGGTTGAGTTATCGGCCCTCGAATGGATGGAGTCTTCTGTCCTCGATGGGGTTGAGTTCTCGGGCATCGAAGGGATGGAGTCTTCTGTCCTTAAGGGGGTCGAGTTCTCGACCCTTGAAGGGATGGAGTCTTCTGTCCTCGAAGGGAAGGGATTGGACATGTTCGAGAGGTACCCAATCGAGAAGTGATGTTTAAGGTGAAGAGGTTCCGTTCGATCCATTCGAGAGGTACCTATTCGAGACATACTAATTTGAGAGGTACCCATTTGAGAGGTTAAGTTTTAGGTGAAGTTGTTCGATTTGATGGGTTCGAGAGGTACCCATTTGAGAGGTGAAGTTCCAAGTGAATGGGTTCCATTGGATAGGTTCCAGAGGTACCTATTCGAGAGGTTAAGTTTCAGGTGGAGGGGTTCGAGACATTGAGGATTCAAATGATGGATACTTAGCGTGCGTGTGCCTATGGCTCGACATGTGGAAGACTCGAGGGGTAGATGGGGGATCCTCGAAGGAGTTTAGTTCTCAGCCCTCGAAGGGATGGAGTCTTCTGTCCTCAAAGGGGTCGAGTTCTAGGCCCTCGAAGGGATAGAGGCTTCTGTCCTCGAAGGGGTCGAGTTCTAAGCCCTCGAAGGGGTAGAGGTTTTTTTCCTCGAAGTGGTCGAGGTCTCGGCCCTCGAAGGGATGGAGTCTTCTGTCCTCGAGGGGATTCGAGTTCTCGGCCCTCGAAGGGATGGAGTTTTCTATCCTCAAAAGGGTCGAGGTCTCAGCCTCGAAGAGATTGAGTCTTTTGTCCTCGAAGGGAGGGGTTCCATTGGACATGTTCGAGAGGTACCCATCCGAGAGGTTAAGTTTCAGGTGGAGGGATTCGAGACATTGAGGATTCGAGTGATGGATACTTAGCGTGCGTGTGCCAATGGCTCGACAGGTGTAAGACTCGAGGGATAGATGGGAGATCCTCGAAGGGGTTGTTCTCGCCTCGAAGGGATGGAATCTTTTGTCCTCAAAGGGGTCGAGTTCTAGGCCCTTGAAGGGATGGAGTCTTCTGTCCTCGAGGGGGTCGAGTACTCGGCCCTCGAAAGGATGGAGTTTTCTGTCCTCGAGGGGGTTGAGTTCTCGGCTCTCGACGGGATGGAGTCTTCTTTCCTCGAAGGGATAGAATCTTCTGTCCTCGAAGGGGTCGAGTTCTTAGCCCTCAAAGGGATGGAGTCTTCTGTCCTCGAAGGGGTCGAGTTTTTGGTCCTCAAAGGGATGGAGTCTTCTGTCCTTGAAGGGGTTGAGTTCTCGGCCGTCGAAGGGATGGAGTCTTCTGTCCTTGAGGGGGTTCAGCTCTCAGCCGTCGAAGGGATGAAGTCTTCTATCCTCGAATGGGTTGAGTTCTCGTCCCTCAAAGGGATAGAGTCTTGTGTCCTCGAGGGGGTCGAGTTCTCGGCCCTCAAAGGGATGAAGACTTCTATCCTCGAAGGGATAGAATCTCCTGTCCTCGAAGGGGTCGAGTTCTTGGCCCTCGAAGGGATGGAGTCTTCTGTCCTCGAAGGGTTCGTGTTCTCGGCCCTCGAAGGGATGGAGTTTTCTGCCCTCGAAGGGGTTGAGTTCTCGGCCCTCGAAGGGATGGAGTCTTCTGTCCTCGAAGGGGTTAAGTTCTTGGCCTTCGAAGGGATGGAGTCTTTTGTCCTCGAAGGGTCGAGTTCTCGGTTGTCGAAGGGATGGAGTCTTCTGTCCTCGAAGGGGTCGAGTACTTGGCCCTCGAATGGATGGAGTCTTCTGTCGTCGAAGGCATTCTCATGAAATTGAAAAACAAGGACAACACATTGGGTATACCGTCATTGATGATTACGATAAAAAAATAGAAAGAGCTCTCAATAATAAAATTCTCTCTCTAGCTCTGGGGCGAAAAATAGAAGAAAAAAGGCGTAGCCTTTCTTCCATCTTCTGGAAGCCGATTTCTTCAATTTCATTAACAATCCACCGATGAATTATGGTTTAACGGATTCTACTCTGGATTCCGCACATAACTATATGCAATTCGTGGTGAGTTTTTGATCTACATCGGCTTTGGAGTAGGGTTTGAATTCGGCAAAGAGAGTTCTTGGTGGATCTTGATCGTGATTTGGGCTTGGAGTGTGGATTCGGTTTCAGATCAAGATTTGGGAGGGAGATCGCAATTGTTCTTCCCTTGAATCCTAGTTCGAGAAGGAGATTTGATTGAAAAACTCAATCTTTCTTCGATTTGGATTGGGATTTGGTGTGTGCAAAGGAGTATAAAGGTTTTGATTATAATTTTCAGCACGAATTATAATCAAATTCCTACAACTTGGATCGGATATAGCACAAAGTTTGGGGTTTTGAGATCGATCTACAAACCGGCGCAAGTTCTTGGTTTCGGATTGCTTGGTGATCACGGTTTCCAGGTTTTTTCGATCCATCTTCTTGTACTTTGATTGAATTTCGATTTGGAGCATGATTTTATGTGTGTATGCATCCGATTTCATGCTTGAAGGACTTCGGTTTTAAGATTATGTCATGAATCCGATTTATCATAGGGTTTAATCGGTTTAGATCCAAGTTTTTGCTTGATTTTGAATTCGGTTTTGGTGTTGGTGGATTACGGTTTTGTTGTTTTGATTTGTTCTTCATTCTGAATCCGGATTGGTTGAATACGTTTTGGTACTTGTGTTTCCGATTGGATTGTTGCCTAAATCTTTGTTGTTTTGGTGAATCCGATCTGTCTTATCGGAATTCACCATAACAATGGTGATGAATGTGGGTGATAATTCTGGTCCGAAGAATAACAATGGTACGGCCGATCACAATGTTAATCAGAGGAAGAATCAGCAAGTGCATCCAAGAGATTGGAATGATCCGAAATTAGAGAGGAGAAGGAGATGGGATGATCCTGAAATTCTAATGAATAAGTCGGCCATTGAAATTGTTGCAAACAGTGGAGATAGTGTCGATTTTGTGCTCACTGATGAAGAGATTCATAAGGATCTACATAAGCCATTTTTCGGATTCTTGGGTGTGTTTCCGGGATTCTTTCCAGGTATGTATGCCATTCGTACATTGTTGGTAGCGAAGTGGGGGGTGCAGTGTAATGTTCAGACCAAGCAGAATGGATACGTCATGTTCAAGTTCAACAGTGCAGAGGATAGAGACAAGGTGATGAATGGTCCTGACCATTATCTCCATGGGAAGAAGTTGTTCATGATGCTAGTTGATGAATCTGGGCAATACGATGCAACCATCCAAGCCACTAAACCAGTTTGGTTAAGGATGGAACACTTACCAAAGGCGTATTGGCACAAGAAGTCATTAGAGAAGATTGCTACTTCACTCGGAGAACCTATCCTTATGGACAATGGTACTCTGGAGTTAAGGGGCTATTATGCACGTCTCTTGGTATGGATCGATACATCCAGAAAGCTTAAGGAGGAGGTGACTTTTCGTATTCCATCTGGTGATTTGTTTGTCCAAAAAATCATCTACGATTATTGTAGGCCTTGGTGCACTAATTGTGGCGAAAACAATCATCTAATGGAAGAGTGTGATGACTATTGGAATGCCAAGGAGACACAACAAAAGAGATCTATGGCCGAGAGCAAAGTTGTGAAGGCGAAGGGCAAGAAAAATATGAAAACTCGGTACAATGATCATGTTTGGGTTCGGAAAATGCAAGCTGAAACTATTGGAGATAATCAGAACTCAAATTCAGTTGGAGGCAATGAGAATGTGACAATTGAGGATGCCTCTTCGGACAATGAGGAGGTAGAAAGGCAAAGGAAAGGGAAAGGAAAAGTGGTTGAAAGCATAGTAAAGAATATCGAAAGAGTTGGAAGTGCAAGAAAAGGACCAGGAATATCGATTCGGGGAGAGCAGGATGATGATCATCGGGCCGTTGTTGCGCTGCCTGCAGCACCTACGCCCGTTGCTATAAGCACTGGCGCTGCAAGCATGGGCGCTGGAATTCGTGGCGCGGGTGCAAAATCGAGACAAACAGCGCCTGGAGATGCTGGCGCTGGGCGCGGCGTTGGCACCAATTCTGCTCAAGCGCTGCCTGGAGCTGCTGGCGCTGGAAAACAAGCACAATTAGCGCGCGGTAGAAGCACTGAGCGCAAGCAGTCCAGCACTCGTCCGGCCACTGAAACCGATAAAAAACAGCAAGCGTTTGGAGATGATGATAATCCGGTTGAAGGGGCGGGTAAACTGCCTAAGCAGATGATTCATCCGGATGCTCGGGGCTCTAAAATACCAAGATTGCACAGGAGTAAGAGTAAGAGTAGACCTCCCTCCGCATCAGGGGTTTTGACCAGGTCTAGAAGCAAGAGTAGGACTCGATTAAATGAGCAAGGGAAGGGTATCCAGAAACCTTTTCAGCGAATGCTATCAGCTACAAGGAGTCATTCGGATAGTTCTGGAAGTAAATCGACTGAAGGCGGCGGTCCGAAGCCACAAGGGACCTCTGTTTCCCAATGAATACATCAGCAATGAATGTCAGGGGTCTATCGGCCCCTGTGAGAAGGAGGTGGGTGAAAAATATCATCTCCACGAATAGAGTTGGTCTGTGTGGTTTGTTGGAAACAAAAATGGAGGATAAGGTGTTGCGCATTTTTCTGAAAAGTTTTAAGGGTTGGAAGTTTACGCACAATTTTGAACTGTGGCAGAACTCGAGGATATTAATCATCTGGGATCCGAAAGGCTTCTTGGTTGATGTTCTAGGGAAAACGCCGCAATGTATTCATCTGAAAGTTCGTAATCTTGTTTCTGGGATTGAGTTTTTCTGCACATTTGTGTATGGGCATAGTGAAGGACGTTTGGCGCGTTTACCACTATGGGAGGAGTTGAAGTCGTTTGGAGCTAGCCTGAATGCGCCTTGGATGGTCCTTGGTGATTTTAATGCTATCCTTAGCGTTGAAGATCATTACGGGACTAATGTACCTAGTCTGTATCCGATGAGGGAATTTCAGGATGTTTGTGTAAAGTGTGGACTTAGAGATGCACCTGCAATGGGAGAACATCTAACTTGGCATAGTGCGGATTAGAAGATTTGGAGGAAGCTGGATAGAGTGCTACTGAATCACGGTTGGGATGAAGCTGCCTGTCGTACAACCTTCTTACCAATCTCGGCTCAATCAGACCACTCTCCCATGGTGGTGGATATGTCGCAGGAGATTGATGGAAAGGGAAGGCCATTTCGCTTTCAGAATATGTGGTTGGGTCATCCGAATTGTGGACAGATTGTAGAAGATTATTGGAATCCGTCGGTTGAAGGGACTAAGCAGTTTTCGGTGACCAGGAAATTATTTCGTATGAAGTACCCCTTGAAGGAATTGGGTCGACTTGATTTAAGCCATATTTCCGAGAAGGCTAAGGCTGCGGATGCAGAGTACAACAAGGCTTTCGATGAATTCGATGCTAAGTATGCTTCGGAGGATGATGTTGCGGCATTGCGCAAGTTAAAGAAGCAAGCAATGTTGTTTTATTTGGCGGAGTCTTCCTTTCTTGCGCAAAAGGGAAGGATTAATCATATTACTCAGGCGGATAAGGGATCACAGTATTTTCACTCTATGGTCTCTGCACGAAAAGGAGGAGGTATCCCTGCAATTATCGACAGTGACAATCGGATCGTTACTTCCAATAGTCGCAAGGGAGAGTTATTTGCTGAGTTTTATAAAGGACTATTCGGTATGAAGAGGGACAGAGTGGCCACGGATCCGAGCATATTTGATGAGAGTTCGAAGCTTACTGAGGTGGAAAGAGCCTACTTGGATCAGGATGTGGCGAGTATTGAAGTTAAACAGGCGCTATTTGCAATGGCGGATGATAAGTCTCCGGGTCCGGATGGCTATACAGCAGGATTTTTTAAGAAGCAGTGGAATACAGTGGGAGAGGAAGTTACGGCTGCAGTGCTGGAATTCTTTCAGACAGGCGACATTTTGGCGCAGCTTAATCACACTGCAGTGGCTCTAATTCCGAAGAAGCCGGATAATCTGAAGGTCGGCGACTTCAGACCAATTGCGTGCTGCAATGTGGTCTATAAAATTATCACAAAGATTATGGCGAATCGGATTGAAGGTATTTTACCAGGTATTATTGACCCTAGTCAGGGAGCATTCGTGAAGGGCAGAAACATCTCGGATAATGTCATGTTAGCACAGGAATTTGTCCGGGGATATGGCAGAGTCCGAAATTCGCCCAGATGTATGATTATGGTGGATCTTCAAAAAGCGTTTGATACAGTCTCTTGGGATTTCTTAGAAGAAGTTTTACTTGGACTGGGATTCCCGAAAAGACTAACGAGCAGAATTATGACCTGTGTGTGCACTTCTTCGTTCTCGATTGCAGTCAATGGTAAACTATGCGATCACTTTCAGGGACAGAGGGGTATTCATCAGGGTGACCCTTTGTCGCCTCACCTGTTTGTGATCTGTATGGAGTATTTCTCGAGATTACTGAAAAGGAGGACGTCATCTAGGCATTTTACATTCCATCCGACATGCGAGACTCTTCGGATCACGCATTTGGCCTTTGCAGATGATCTCATGCTCTTTTCTAAGGCGAACACGAGTTCTGTACATATACTCATGGACGCCTTGAATGAGTTTGAGCGCACTTCGGGTTTGGGAATTAATGCAGCAAAGTCGAAGTTCTTTGGGGTTGGTATAAAGGAGGATTTGAGCTTCACAGGTATTCCTTCGGCGACATTCCCAGTTAGATACCTAGGCGTGCCACTTGATTCTAGCAAGTTGAAGGTGACACAATTTGGTACACTATTGGGAAAGGTAGATTCGGAAATAGCTAAATGGAAGGGCCATACCCTCTCCTATGCAGGCAAATTGGAACTTGTGAGATCAATTGTTGGAGGTATTGCGGGATTTTGGATCCAGAATTTCGTTATACAAACTACGGTAATGGATGCTCTTGAACAGAAATGTAAAAGGTTTTTATGGGGAGGAAAACATAAGGCGAAGGTGGCATGGAAGAAACTTTGTGCGCCTAAGTCTTTTGGAGGCCTCGGTTTGAGGGACTTTGTTACGTGGAATAGGGCTTCAATGGCTAAAAGGCTGTGGGATGTTCACTTGAAAAAGGATAGCCTTTGGGTCCGATGGATTCACTCATACTACCTTCAGGGAGTAGATTTTTGGGGATTAAATCCGAGAATTGCAAATGGGAGATTGGGAGAGCGATACTCGAGCTACTTTGGTGACCTCTGTAAACTCAGGGATGAATTGTTCGCAATGTTTAATGGGGACTTGCAAGAGGTAATCGGCCATCTTGGTGTTTGGTCTGGCTCGGGAAAGTTTACTAGTGCAGCTTATCTTCATATGCATCGTCATAGATACCCGAATGTTTATGACGTTGGTCGATCAAGTGAAAGGGTTTTCAACAGTATTTGGCGTGGGTTTGTACCGCCGAAATTCTCATTCATCACTTGGTTGGCGGTCATTCAGAGACTTCATACGAAAGATAAGCATCGGATGGAGGAAGGGGATAGCATGGAGAAGATATGCTCTTTGTGCCATTTGGAAGAGGAGACAAATGAGCATTTGTTTTTCAAGTGTGAATTTTCTGAGGTTGTTTGGGGGCGTATTCGGACTTGGATTGGTTTAAGGAGACGAACTAATTCAATCCAAAGTTCCATGACTTGGGTGAAGAGGCAAGTAAAAGGCTCCAAGATGCGAAAGAAGTTTGGTATACTAGCCTTGATCACCACGGTTTATCGCCTTTGGAGGGAAAGAAACAATGTGGTTATGGATGGTGCTCAACCAAGTTCGGAAAGAGTGGTGAAAATCATCATGAAGGATTGCTACATGGTGATGAATAGACTGTTTCCGGAGGAGCACTTGTTCTAAATGGAGAGGCTGCTTGGAGATTGAAGGGTGCTGGCGGCAACGTGCTATGTGCTTCACAATTCAGGTCAAGGTGCTTCATTCCTGGCGCTGTGCTGGCGTCAGGCGTAGCGCTGGAACTCGTTCGGCGAAGGGATGCAGGACGCCAGCAAGGGAGACGGTTTTGGCGAGTGAAGGCTGGAAAGGTGTGTCACGGTTTGGCTATTCTGGCGTGGTTTTCAGTGATTGATGATGCGGTTTTCAGCGCCGGGATAGGCTGTTTTGTGCTCGATGGTGTCCGGATTGGCCTATGGTTTTTCTTGGACTTCTTTTGGCACTTGCAGCTCGGTATTCAGGTAGAGGCAATAGGTTTTAGAGTAAGGATTTCCATCCTATTACTCTTTCTCCTAAGCCTAGTTTTTACTATTCATTTGACGGTTATTTATGCGCTTTATGCTCGCGCTACACTTTGTGTTAAAATAGCATATAGCTGTCCATTTGCTCAAAATGGAGTGGGCGAGTACATACTCGCCACGCTTGGTGCACGCGGTAGAAGTGCATCCATTCTCACATCTTTCGGAAGTTGGTTTTATTGGGAGACACTAAGGTCAGAGGCACGGCCTCATTCATCTTGGCCCATAGGATCAGCTTCGGTGCAAAAGGAGAATGCCAGAAGGCCAATAACATCCCTCTTTCTTCATCTTAGGGATGTATATGGTAGAAGCGGTTGTCCATTTGGTTCATCGGCTTCAGATTATATGCGACATCCAAGACCCGAGACACCCTCGGCTGCATTAGGATTTTCTTATTATCCGTTCTTGGTTCTTAGTCCCTTCATCAACGATCCAAATACTACAATACTTCAAGACCCGAGACCCTTCTCGGTTGCATTTCGGAATTGGATTGAAGAAGGCCCCATTTGTTAGGGGTAGAAGCGGATTTGTTTTATGGGTAGTGAGTTTGTTCTCACCCCATCATTTGGGTTATAGCCTGTGTTTTTCCAGGTTATTTTTGTGCTCCCTCTGCTCGGCTATCTTGCATTGGGTTGGTTGTTATTTTATTTGGACAAAAGGGGGGGGGATAGTTGAGTGTTGTCTTCTGGATTTACACTCTACTATTCCCCCCCTACCTCTTTCGGATTTTACTCCTTAGGTTTACTATGTAGCCTAGGGTTGGATTCTTTTGTATTTGGTGGGGTCCATTTAGGGCTTCACTGCAGGTTCCACCGTTTATACTATTTACCTATTTACGTCGATAAAAAAACAATCCACCATGGTCGGCCGCCGAACGACTCAATTCAACCAACACATAGCAAAACATCTCCTAACATCCATCTTGAACCTGACTAGCCCCAAAGCATGAGCCCCATCCAACAATAACATTCCAACACCCAAAATCAAGAATTTCACTTCTCGAACCTACTATTTAACTTTCACCACTCGAATTTGTACCTCCCGAACCTTCCGCTCCAACCAACTACCTCTCAAACTTCCACTGCAACCTTCACATCTCGAATCCGTACCTCTCGAACCCCTCCACTTGAATCTTCTCCACCTGAACCTTCACCTCTCACCATCTCCACGGTTCAATTACATGTATAATTGGTACACTTATAACTCAAATTACAGCTCTTTTAACATTCTTATAAAATTCTTATAATTTGTTATCAAGCTGACCATGCAACGCACGGTGGTGTAGCCAAACTAGTGATTATCAATTAAGAAAGATCCGAAAGGTCAAAGGTCGCATGTCCCAAACCCTATTATTTTCTGTGTTTGACCCTTGACAATTAGGAAGGCTCTGATCAGTTATCACAAATAGGAGGGGGCCGAGTGTTATTTTATTTCCATACCCTCAACGTAAGATTCGTATCCATTTATGGGATATGCTCCGAATGGGCTCCAGATGTTCTGGTATGCATTTTTGTACCATTGCATTTTATACCAATAAAATTATTGTCACGTAATTCTATAAAAAATTATATCAAGATAAAAATTATTAAAATAATTTTAATTAATTTAGTAAAAATGTATAATTGAATCTTATTGATATAATACACAGTAATACACAAAAGGGTAATCGAAGATCTTGACACCCCCGAATGGGTAATTAACTAAGAAGACGGCTTCTTTCATCAGTGAAAAGTAGGAACGTTCTTTTTCTTTGGCCTTATCTCATTGCTATCAGATTATGAGGTTTGATATCATTATTTTTAAAATAGATGTTATGAAAAGTGCCCAACATTAGTTATAAGGTTGGAATTGACATCAAATTTAATTAGCCTCAAGCAATTGTTAATATATTGTAAGGATATTTAATACATGTCAATCATATTGATTGCATATACTATTACATATTAGAGTTTTAAAAAATTGTAATATCGTCCTTAGGGATATTAACTCGCTTCCAAATCAATAAGCCAATCAGAGATCTTCTAAAAATGTAACACCACTTTATTCAACTACAATCTATGTCGTCCAAACTACAAACTCCTTGAAAAACATAAATCTAACAAATTCAAATTAATAGAAACCCGTTCCAAACTAATAGAAACCCAAAGATAAAATCACAAATAAAATTATGAAACACACATATGTATAAACAAATTGAGAACAAAACATCGATGCGAACAACTAAATAGAATTATTATCATGAACACATCGATGTAATCGATCAGGTCGATGAACAAAACTATTGTATGGAGATGAATCTCACATTTATTCAACTATAAAACTATTATTTAAAATAAATTATTGTTGTCTATCTCCCCATAATAGAAAGATGAAGAAAAGAATATTGAAGAAAAGTAGTGTTCATTGGGAGACTATGGGAGGCTTCATGCCGCGGAAATGAGTGAGGTTTGATAAAAATAACCCATAAGCATCAACTGAATTCTAAGATTGTGACGTCCTATAACCATTTTACAATATAAATGAATTTCTCAAAAAAAATTTATAACATAAATTAAAATGATTATTTTGTCATCAATTACTGTTGTCAGTTTTCCTTCTAAATAATTCTAAGAGTGAAGTGGATATATAACCTCACATAATTCACATAATCACAAATATGACTGTGTGATAATTTAAAGTGCGAATATAATCCTAGATAGATAGTGAATGTGCAAATATAATATTTTTCTGGTACATTTTGGTCGGAATTTTGTGAAAAGACTATTTTACCCTTGTAAAAAATTAAAGAAATTAAAAATATGAAATGTCTATAATGCCCCTAAACCCTAACCTAATTTTCATTACTCTTTTTTCCTTCACTCTTTTCTCTTGTCTCCCTTCTCTTTTCTCTAATCTCCTTCCTTCTCTCTTTGTTCAGGCCGCTTCCCTCATTCTTCCCTCCCTCCACCATCCTCCGCCGTTGAGCCCGCCCTCCACCACCGTCGTTGAGCCCTCCACTATAACACCATTGAGAAACTTCGTCGCCGCGTGGAGATGGAGAGCAAGTTTTCAACATCAATGGTGAGAAATCAAGAAGTTGTCGAAGTCCGCCACCACGTCGCTTCCTCACCGCTAAGCCTGTCGGTCAGCTAGCGGAGGGGGAAATCTGTGGGTCAGCGCTCAATAATCGTGCAAAATTCAGGGGGTGAGGCGGCGGGGGGAAAGGGAAATATGTGGTCGGCGCGGTGAAGAGGTGGTCAGTGGCGGTTGGGGTTAGGTCATCGGAGGAAATCTGGCATCGGGGGTGAGATCAGCAAAAAAACTTGAGGTCAAAGGGGGGAAATATAAGTTGGCACCGGTATGGGTGAGGCCATAGGGGGTGAGGCGGCAGGGGAGGTGAAACTTTAGCGGTGTGGGGAATTTTTGGTCGGCGGTGACAGATGGGGTGAGGCGGAACCCTAGCGATGGGGGGAAAATTGACGGCAGGAGGTGGTGGCTGGTGGTGGCTGAAACCCTAGCGGCTGAGGAGGTGGCAGCAGAGGTGGTGACGCCTATGGAGATGGTGGGCCGGCAGAGGTGGAGTAGCGATGGTGGCGCGGTGAAGGTGGTGGAGCAGTGGCGGTGGTGGCAGTATAGTGGTGGTTCAAAGGGCATTTTTGTATTTTAAATTTTTGTTTTAGGCTGAAAGGACATTTTGGTCATTTCTGATCGGTCAATGGCCGGAAATGGCTAGTCAATGCCGAAATATAGTCTCTAGGGTTATATTTGCACTTATGTAAAGTAGTTAGGGTTATTTTTGCACTTAAAATTATCTCTGGGTCACATGTGCACTTATTGAAGTATATAGGGTTCTATTTGTACCTGACCCTAATTTTAATTGCGACTGGTACATGTAAATAAGTTCTTAGCATGCTTACAATCAAGTTTCTGTTGGACATATCATTTTCCAACAGTTTCTAGATTTCAGACGTTCATTTCAGATTACTTGTCAATCATTTTTAAATAGTAATTTTTCTTTGGCCTTTTTTTGAGCTGATCGAGTGTCTCACCTTTTCTAAAATGTTACTCCCTTTGTCCCAAGGCAATCTGCAGAGAGAAAATCTCTCTGAAAATTTTACCATGGTGAAAAGACCAATATGCCGCTGCCCTTTACAACCCAGATCTAACTCTCTTCTTCAACTCCCTCCGGCGCCCCCTCCTCTACCCACGTCGTTCTCTCCTCCTCAACTGCCTCCATCGCCTCCCCCTCCTCAACTACCTCCGCCGCGTAGCCTCAACTCTCTCCACCGCATAGCCTCAACTCCTCCCACCGCGCAGCTCCATGAAAATCATCAAAACTCTCTGTGCCTACGCTGCCATGAACATTATCGAAACTCTCATCCTTCCGCATCCCTTCAGCTCCAGAGCCTGATGCATCTGCATCAGAACTCCCGTTCTCCATATTTGAACCGGTAGTGGCATCAATGGTAGGGCTCACCGGTGGCCTCAATTATGGGTCACGCTGGTGGCATCAATGCTGAGGCGGAGCGCGGGGGGTGGTGCTAGCGGAGCCAAGGGGAGGAGGCGAAGGGTGGTGCTAGTGGAGGAGGCGGGGTGACTCTAGGGTTTAGCAGAAGGGTGGCGTTAGGGTTTAGAGGAAGGGGCGACAGAGGGAGGGTTATGGGCGTGAGAAGGGTGGCGTGAGAGGCGGTGGCCGGAGGTGGGGGGAGGGGCGATGCCCGGAGGTGAGGGGGGGAGAAGGCAGTGAGAGAGGTGGAGGAGGGGAGGCGGCAGAAAGAGGGTGATTTAATTATGGAAAATCTAGGGTTATGAGTAAAGGGGTTTTGAGGGAAAAAGAGCAAAATGTAAAATGAGCAAAGTATAAGAGTAATTAGGTCTTTTATAAATAGAAATTTTACTAAAAGAATAAAATGTGCAGATTTGCCCGGGACACCCATAAAAAGAAATTGGGCGAATTCCCCGGGGACAGAGGGAGTAATATAATTTGAACAATCAGATGTCTAAAATTAGTGAAAGTTAGGCACTGTATTGTGACATTTGACTGCTGCGAGACTCTTCTGAGCCTGTGATAAATAGTTTTTTTTTAGAGAACATTGCATATATAACCCTAATTCACATAAGTCCAAATATAACATTTTAATAATTGAAAGTGCAAATATAACCCTAGATATAGCCCTACTTTTCTTTTGTGAGTTTAATTTCATTCACTTATTTCTTTAAACATAAATTCAAATACAAAATGCAAATAATCCTGCATAATTCACATAAGTGCAAATATAACCTTTTAATATTGAAAGTGCAAACATAACTGATACATCTGAAAACCGATCGAGCCGCATGTTGAGTCCCTCGGATGTAACCTGAAAAATCCCTAGGAGATTTCAGGGGTAAACTCTCCGTTGCTTAAGTTAATAAGTATTTTCATAGATGGTTGTTCAAGTCCCTAGTAATGAATACGTACCTGCTATTCATATCGTATCACCAAACAGTATAATTCCTGATTTTATGCCTCAATATCTGCTAACCGAATATTCTCATCCTCAAAAGACCTATTGGCCCAAAAAGCTCTCGGCCTCAAAGTCCTTGAAGGCCCGCCTTGGGTTTACCCATCATCAATAACCCTGGATATAACCTTTTTTTGTGAGTTTAATTTCACTCACTTATTTCTTTTAACATAAAATTCAAATACAAAATTAAGTTTTTTTTATAAAAAAAATCAATCATTCCAAGATGCTGGGAAATTACCCAGTGGCGATTATAATAAGTGGAATTAACATCCAACCTAACTAGCCTCTACCAATAACTAACACATTGCAAGGATATCTAAATTATATGTCAACCAGACCGATCGTCTGTACTATTACTGATTAAAAATCCAATAAAAACTGTAACATCGCTCTCAAGGATATTAACTTACTTCCCGCGAAAATCATGACCACTTGGCAGAGAAGAGCGTATCACACATCACTACACCAAACAAGGATCTTCTACAACTGTAACACCACTTAATCCAACCACAATCTATGTTGTCCAAACTGTAAACACTTTGAAAAATACTGATCTGACAAATCCAAATTAATGGAAACCCAAAAATAAAACCACAAAAAAATTACAAACAGACGATCTGAACAAGCAGATCGAGAACAATACATCAACATGAACATCTAAATTGAGTTATCATCACGAACACAACAATCTAGTCAAACAAAACTATACATGAAGACAAATTTCACACTTATTGAATAACAAAAATATAAATTAAAATAAACTATTGCTCCCCATATCCCCTAATGAAAATATCGGGAAGGATTGAAGAAGAAATGGTGCGGCAAGACTGGAAAGAGGGGGTTGTGGTCAGGTTAAAGAAAGTTGGAGGAAAAAGATTTTTTTTTAGGAATGTTATATTAAGGAGTCGCCTCTCGAAAGAGAATTTTTCCATAACCCATGGACATGCCAAAGTTTAAATTGTAAATTATAAGAAATGAATAAAAAAAATTTGGGTTGTGTTATTCGGGTAATAAACTTATAACTACTGCACGTTGCATAATAAATTTTTAATATTGCAATTAAAATATTTTACTACTGCATATTGCATAATAACTTATAACTACTGCACATTGAGTATTTTTTTTATTCTAATTAAAGCACATATTTTCATAAACTTATAGAAATACGATCTTTTTCAAGAATTTACTATATTAAGTATATTATTAATAGTAAAAGAGTGTTGTACTCCCTCCGTTTCTTTATTAGTGGCACACCTTCTTTTTTTTGTCGTTTCTTTTATATTGGCACACTTTCCATTTTTTGCAAGATTCCTTCAATTTCATCCACTCATTCTACTTTTTACTTTCTACATTCAATTTTATTCACTCATTTTCTTCACCTAAATTAAAGTACATAAACCTATGGTGTCATTATTAGTGAAACGAGAGAGTATATGGATTGTAATTTTATGAATAACTTTACTAAATAAAAATATCTAAAATGGCCACCATACCAAAGAAGTTGGACTGGGAGATAAGTATTAAATTGTTGGCATTTACGTGTGCATAACCGCATCGCATCTGGTAATAAAAAAGACTAGAGAACCGCATATTCCACATGTGGGAGAGGATTATACCAATCTCGGTCCCGGTCACCGTCACTTAACGGTTAGTGAGGTCACCGTCACTGTAACGGTTAGTGAGGGGAGGCTCTCGGCTTCAGCCGATGTACTTGCCACTTGCCACTTGCCACTTGCCATTTGTCACTTGCCACTTAGCCATTTGCCACTTGCCACTTGCCACTTGCCACTTGCCACTTGCCACTTGCCACAAACGCATTTCTAGTGAATTTTATACTCTTTCGGTTCTCTTATAATGACTCACTTTTCATTTTTGGATAATTTTTTTATTTTGACCCCTTCCATATTTAGTAAATCCTAGATTATTTTTAACCACTCAATCTCCTTTTTATTCTCCAAATTCAACCTTCACCACAATTTCATTTTCTAAAAAAAATTGTACCACTTTAAATGAGACCATATATAGAGGACCAAAGGGAGTACTTACCATTGACACCGAGGGCATTCTCTCTCTAAATCTTTTTGGGAAAAAAATGCTTTTATAACTTTAACTATTTGACATAAGTGTCAATCTAATATTTCAGTACTTGAAAGTGTCAATATAACTCTATCTAGTTAGAGAATGTGCCAACATAACCCTCTCCGGCAACTTTTAGCCAGAATTTAATAAAATTACATGTTTGTCCGTCTGAAGAAAAAAAATTAAAATAAAAAATAGGAAATGTCGTTATTACCCTTAGACTCAATGTCGGACCGCCGCCGGAATAGGTAGGGTTATATTGGCACATTCCTAATGTTTGTAGGGTTATATCAGCACATTTCTAATGTTTGTAGGGTTATATCAACAAATTCTTAAAACTTATAGGGTTATAACAGCACATATTATAAATATTAAGTGTGTCGTACTCGGCTGGCCTTAACGGACGACCGCATCATCATGTACACCATTATATCGTCATAACAATATCATATACAAAATAAAATTTGACATCATGATACCATCATTAATATTAAATCACATATCATAGCCTCGTTTCAAAACTTATCAACATTAAAAATCCTAGGTCGAAGAACACAGCAAAATAACAATCACACACAACATCAAAGGTCATCGAATAATCAATCCGGACTAAAAACAACAAAATAAACAAAATATCATTAAAACCCTCTATTCTACAGTATGTGCTGAATAGACCCTACATTTTTTACTAATGTGCTAATATAACCCTATAAATTTTAGAAATTTGCTGATATAACCCTACTAGTTTTCATAATGTGCTGATATAACCCTACCTAATCCAGCGGCGGTCCGGCGGCAATCCGGTGAACTATGATGGTAAAATTGTCCACATAATTTCAGAGTTAGCCCAAAGGGTATTTTGGTCAATTTATATAGAGACAATGCCAAAAAACTGAGGTCTGCCGGAAATGGGGTTTGAGGCTTATATTGGCACTTTCATTAACTAGATAGGATTATATTTGTACTAAAAATTATCATAGGGTTATATTGGCACTTACTCAAGTAAATAGGATTATATTGGCACTTACTCAAGTAAATAGGATTATATTGGCACTTACTCAAGTAAATAGGATTATATTGGCACTTATCTCTCCTCCCACTCTCTAAAAACCAACCTAGTTTTGAAACCTTAGTTTGAGGGGAGGTTTCCATTGTCACTGGCGGTCTGCCAGCCTCCCCTCCTTCATTCTTTTATTGCTTTCTTTCTTTTAGTCCAATCTTTTCCTTTCTTTAGGCATAGAATTAAGGTCGGTGGGTCTTCTTCCCGCACTAGCCAACCCACCAACTGTAGGCACTGCTCCAGTTGTGATGATCAGCCAGGTCCTTCCCAGCGCCACTGAACATGGAAGACGCATGTAACGGAGGGTCGCACTGACAAAGGTGGCGCCGCTCCCAGGCGACGATGCTCCCATCCATCACAGGCAAGCTCTTCACTCAGCAACCAGCAAGGGACAGAGTTTTTTCGGCGAGACAGTGCCAGATCTGTCGAATCCCGACAGCCCCTCCTCGTATAGGATAGACGGAACACCCAAAACGAAGATCCGGGCGGCGGGGACGTTGCCAGCTGGATTTTAGCAGGCTTCTCAGAGTGAGTCCCGGCAATTCCATGATCTCCGACGGTTATTCTCCTCACTAAAGAACCAGAAAAAAAGGAATGTGGCAAGTCAATGGTCCCAACGGTCAAGTCCCAACTATGTCAACGGTCCCGACAGTCAAGTCTTGGCAATGTCAACAGTTTTGACGGTCAATGATATCTGCCGGTCAACGGCCTCCGACGGTCAACGATCTCCGGCGATCAACAATAGTCAGTGGCAATTGAGAATAATGGAAATTTAGCGCAAGGTGGTTTTGGGGTCTCCCATCTCAGACACTATCTGAAATTCAGGCCTAAAGAACATCCAGCATAACCTCTACTCTTAACCATCCCTAAAACCTATCCCCACCCCATATCTTGTTGTGTCGCTCAACAAAATTTGTCGTGGTTGGATGTAGCCACGGCAGCCTCGTGGTAACTGAGATGAAGAGTAGACTAGAAGTTGTAGATGATTATATCATAGTGGGGTTAGGTTGTGGGCAACAGTCAAAATAGATAATCCCGTGGTGGAAGGTATATGGTCCGGTCTATTGAAAAATATGGGTCTTTCTGTAGTAGTACGTATTCGTCGAATATAGTTTTTGGCGCACAACGGAGTTCCCACTGGTTGTAGTACCACATCTACAACGAGTCCGGAGAATAATACTCTTAAGGCGACACATGCTTATGGGCTAGAGTAGTATTGTGTTGTGGCATGACTTACCTGAATGATGCTAGGGTTTAGGTTAACTTGCTCTAGTTTGTTCTTGTTTCATTTATAGGTGTAAATTTGGTACTCTCGCGACTTCGGCGAGATTTGGACTATATTCCACCGCGTTGACAGAGAAATCCAGCGACAACCTCCCAAAAGGTTCTCAAAATCAGAACTACGGAGTTGTGGCAATCCAGTGAGGATAAATCTGGCCAACATTGAATAACATAGAGGCATGCAGTGTCGGACTACTTCAAACCAAAACAGGCATGTTTCTCGACTCTTTCAACGAACACCTTCTACCGCAGATTGGAGAAATCCAGCAACAGCCTTTCAAAACTATAGAGTTGAAGCAACCTGGTGAAGATGAAGATTGAAGGTGCGCTCGAGTTGCAGAGATCGCCAATATGGCACATGATATGAATCTAATGATAGGTCCATTTGTGGGAGGCTCACCCTACAGTGTGTGAGCCCAGATAGTTTAGAATGTTTAAAAGATTAGTTATAGTTGTTAGCTAAGGGTTGTGCGACCTAAACCTGGTGCAAATGTATAACGATCTTGCAGTTAATGAGAATGAGAACGACTATCTGTTTCAAAAAAAATTTATAATCCCTTTGTCCTAGCTGAATTTGCACTTTTAATTTTTTGACACTATTCTCTATCAAAGTTTGACCTCATATTTGAATAGCTATATGAACAACAATGTTATCGTATATGATATTGTTCAATTCGTCGTAACAAGTAGTTTCTTAATATAAAATTTTTATTTACCATTATTATACGTACGTAAACATATTAACGGTCAAACATGTTTCTTGAACAACGTGATAATGATGAGGGTGAAAATTCAGCTGGGACAGAGGGAGTAAGATATTTTAAGAAATTTTTAAACCATTCTTCACTCCGTTCGTTTTCTTAAATCTAACACACATATCATTTTTGCATGTTTTTATAAGATTGTTAACTTTCCTTTGATGGAAAAAAGTGAACCATTCTTAAACGCTTAGTATTAAATTGTTTACCCTTTCACTTGATTCTCTTCACACATTTCAACATAGAAACAAACCACATGAAACTATGATGCCAAGTATGGTTAAACAAAGGGAATATTGTGTCCCTTGTGTATCATGTATGTGCATTGTATATACTTTCTCTGTTCCTTATATATATCACACTTTCTTTTTGGAATATTTTCTTTATATTGACATACTTTCTATTTCTGAAAACAACCTTAACTTTTATCTACTTATTCTACTTTTTACTTTTTAGATTCAATTTCATCAACTCATTTTATTCACATAAATCCAATCACCTAAACTTATGATGACATATACAGAGGAACAGAGAGAGCATGTTGAATGTATATTTTAATACTATTATTTGTGCATTACAATATTTTTATAGTAATCATAATCATATTATTATAATGCTCAATAACACATAGAAAGAATGCACATTCTATTATGGAATATATATATATATATAGTATATATATTATATATATAGTTTTCAAAAGAAAACAAAATCTAGATAATTGAAAGATAAGGGAATGACAAAAGTGATGAATATTCAATGAAAAGTGTTTATTCTTTCTTCTTTTGTCTTCGATTGTGCACTTACGAGAAAGTATATGGTGGTATTTATACATCCATACCATGTATGTTAAGTTATGATACATTAATACAAGATACTCCATCTGTCCCATTTTAATCTGCACACTTTGACTTTTGACAGTTGACTTGACAAATTTTAATCCTTAATATATTTCTATAGGAATAATTAAAACTTGTGAAAAGTTGATATTTTGAAAATATATGTTATAACGAATCTAATAATGTATCACATAATAGTATTTATATTTGTATACTAATTCAATTTCATGGTCAAAGTTAATTTTTTTTACTAAATTGTAGCTTGAATTGGGCAGAGGGAGTACTAAAAGCACCATTGTAAATGGTTCATAACACACCCTCTTTAATGCTCATTATGAAACAACGCCTCATTAAAACATTACTAGAAAAATTCAATGTGGAAAAAAACCTAGTGAAGGAAAAAGAGTAAACCTTCCATTGGAGCACACCGACTCATTAAAAACCTTACCATGAAAACCCAGTGGGAAAAACCATGTCTAAGGAAAAAAGAGTACAATGTATAACTCCCTCTCTTGAGCACATAATTTAATAATTCTCAATCGGCGCATTCCAATCTTGTGCACCAGATTTTCAAATGTTGACGTCGGTATTGATTTGATGAAGACATCAGTCACGTTGCCATTGAAATGAATTTGCTGAACACAAATTTTACCATTCTTGTGTAGGTCGTAAGTGAAGATGAACTTTTGTGAAATGTGCTTCGTTTTGTTTTCTTTGATGAATCCTTCATTCAGTTGAACAATATAAACATCACTACCTTCAAATAAAGTGGTGGGAACAGTCACGTCCAATTTCAAACCACAAGTTTCTCGAATATGGTGGATTACATATCTTAACCAACACACATTCCCGACCATCTCAATGAATCGCCAACATTTCAGCATGGATGGAAGAAGTGGCAACCATCGTCTGCTTCGTGGTACACCATGAGATAGTTATGCCCACACATGTAAATATAACCAGTTTGTGATCGAGTTTGGTGGGGATCAGATAAGTATCCGAGGTTTGCATATCCCACGAGACCACTATCGAGTGACTTAAATAATAAAATCCCAAGTCAATCGTACCCTAAAAATATTTATATTGTTTAATACCATTCCAATGTCTCCATGTGGGAGAAGAACTACATCTCACTAATAAATTGACTGGAAAAGCTATATTAAGGCGGGTAAAACTTGTCAGAGTCAACACTGATAGGATTATTTTAGCATTTGAAAACTTAAAATTATTTTGGGACCTTTAAATTTTACAAAATTGTTTTAGCCCTTTTGTATAAAATATATGGTTATTTTTATATTTTGCCCAAATTAAATTGATGTTCTGCCTAAATGGCTGGACAAAGTGATTGGACAGCGTGGGATGAGATTAAATAAACACTCGGCTAGATTTCTCAGCTGCGTTGAGCCGCCACTTGAGTCCACCTTGCGCCACGTGTCAATAGAAAACTAAATTTTGAAAAAGGAAAGAAAAGATGTCCTGAAGGTTTGGGTGGAGGAGGGAATAAAACCAGAGATATCCTCTCTCGCCATATCCATCACCAAAGAATATTCCCTAACATATTCTCTCTCCTCTCTCTTCTTTAATCCCTCTCCCTCCATGCGCCACATTCTCCCCATATTTTCGCCCCCTCCGTCTGTGTTCGTCTTCGATTGATCCATCCACACATCCATAGATCATGAAGTTTGGGAAGAGCTTGAGCAACCAGATCGAGGAGACCCTGCCCGAATGGAGGGACAAGTTCCTGTCCTACAAGGAGCTCAAGAAGCGCCTCAAGATGATCGAGCCCAAAATGATTCCGGCGCCGGAGGGCGCCGCGCCGCCGGCGAAGAAGCCGCGCATCGACGACGCCGGAGGCAGCATGACGGAGGCGGAGGCGGATTTCGTGCAGCTGCTGGAGGATGAGCTTGAGAAGTTCAATTCCTTCTTCGTCGAGCAGGAGGAGGAGTACATCATCAAATTGAAGGTTCGTATTTCATGCTCTTTATATTCTTCCATGTTTTCAGCAATTAGGTGATGAATTCAGTATTCTGATTGTTTAATCGCTATTGATTTGTTTGGGGTTTATGTTTGCAATATTTGCTCTGATTTATGATCTCCTGGATTGGCGCTTCTTTTGCCATTTTCTTCAAATTTGATTCTATAGTTTATTGATTATTAGATATTTTGAAATGCCATATGTCACTAAACTGCTATCCTGGGAGTTCCTGTCTATATAACTAAGGTTGATTAGTTTAATAAGAACTGATGGTGGTTTCTTAGGCCCTGATCGACTTAACTGCAGCTCAGATGAACCACTTCTGTCGTCGCCGTTCTGTTTTTTTGGACTGGCCTCATTTCTGTCCGAGTTATTTTGTCCAATGCCTTCCAAGTTATACAATGGCTCACATTTAATAATACCGTGAACATAATAATGTTAAGAGACCTTTTCGGGGTATTATCAATTAAAAGTAAATAGAGCAGTGTCGTTTATAGCTTGGACAAGATTGGATTCGAAAATTTGCGGTATGGAGCATGTATGATACAGAATCGTGTGTTATATTATTTTACTTTCAAGCTGCTACTTTACAACCCTTTATTTTCAAGGACGCTGGAAAAGTATCACTGGTGTCGTATCTCTATTATGATGCTTTGCGAGATGCGAATCAAAACAATTTCCTATTTCATATTTCAGTACTTATGATGTGGCCGCTCTGGTTCCTAGCTGTTTATTCAAGTCCCTGATAGGACTTTGGTTTTTGGGTGAGTGGCGATTGCTGAATACTGAGCATTGCAGAAAATATGTATACTGAACATTACTTGAAACTGATGTTTTCATTTCTACACCTAACCGTTGATATGACCTATTGATTATTATACATGCTTTTTCTCATAGTTGGATATTTACCTCTATCAAGAGCTATTGTTGGCTGTATAACTGACAGGAAACAATAACAACTGCTGCTTATAACCGCATCTTAAGCCTTTAACCACTATGTGCGGTCTGTAATTCAAGTATACACTTGTGGGAACTAAAACTCTTACAGAAAGTGTATTTATATATAGAACTCATTAGCTTTCTCAGTGTTAGAAATAGTGTGGATCTGTATGAAGTGGCTTTCCATGGTTGAATTCTATGCTTATCTTCTGTCATTTGTAGAAGTCCCTCCTAGGGAGAATAGGAATGGATATGATTCTAGAATTAACCATTACCGCTATCTTCCTCACAGGAATTACAAGATAGGGTGGCGAAGACCAAGAAGTCTTGTGATGAGATTGTAAAGATACGCAAGGAAATAGTTGACTTTCATGGAGAGATGGTTTTGTTGGAGAACTACAGCGCACTTAACTATACAGGTACTTGGCTTTTATATATGAATTGGGTGTGTGTGTTTCATAATCTCTTATGAAGAGTGTAATTGAGGTAGATCACCTGATATGAAACAAGATTGTGTTCATGTGTAAATTATTTTCTCTCGTTTATGATCTGTTAAACTTGGGTAGATAACTTGGTACTCGATTATCCTGCAACCTTTTGAATCATGAAGGCTTATCTCTGCTTGAATTGTGGAACAGGATTGGTGAAAATATTAAAGAAGTATGACAAAAGAACTGGTGCCCTCCTCCGTTTGCCCTTCATTCAGAAGGTCCTGCAACAGCCTTTCTTCACGACAGACTTACTGTACAAGCTCGTGAAAGAGTGCGAGAGAATGCTTGATAACCTATTTCCTGCAATCGCTACTCCAATAGTTGAGGCTGCTGAGAAAGCTTCTGAGAAGGCTGAACTGTCAACTAGTACCATCGACACAGAGGATGAGAGTTTGCTGAGAGGCCCAAGGGAACTCGCGGAGATTGAGCACATGGAGAGCTTGTATGTGAAAGGCACTCTGTCGGCTTTACGGGTGCTGAAGGAAATCCGAAGCGGAAGCTCGACAGTTAGCATGTTTTCTTTGCCCCCACTGCAAGGTAGCGGGATGGAGAAACGGTGGAACAAAGTTCCAGTACTGGAAGAACAGGCTGCGAAGTAATTAGGGTTATTACATTTACCTGGGAGTGTTTATCACATCCACTGTTTTTTCTTGTCCGTATGTTGTCTTTTTTATACTTGTTTTTTTCCCGTTCTCTCTCCGGTCATACTTCTAGTATGCGTGTATTAGAAACTAACACAGATGTACAATGCATATGTTAGTCAAAAAGATGTTTAAATGATCAAACAAAATGTTATATTTACTCCGCTTATCTAACAATGGTTCACTTTTATTTTTGGAATTTTTTAATATTGGCTTATTCCTTTAGCAAATTTTAGATTTTTTCATCCATTTAATCTATTTTTTTACTCTTTCAATGTATTCTCTACCACTAATTCAAGTTCTCTAAATTCAAATGTCAAAATGAGTAAATCTTAATGGAGTTTCTTTTCTACTCCATCTGGCAAAATAGTACTCTCCCCAATTTTCTATTTATGGCCTCATAAGAGCAAGTCCAATAGTTGGCAAAGTTTTGGGAAAGAGGGTCTTTCCAAAGGCTTATGGAAAATGAGATTTAATTAGAATAATAAAAGGACAATTTCCCTGTAATAGTGATTTTCATTGACTATAAGGATTATATGTGGTTTTTCAACTCCAAGAGCTTCCTATCACATTCCCTAAAATAGGAATTTTTATGAGAAAAGATTTGCTTCCCTATATTTGAAGGGAATGAAAATTTAATGAAATTCCAATTGAATGCATCAAATCATAACACAATCTTTATTTTTCTATTAAAAATTTAATTCTCATATTTCCTCCGTACTTCCAATTCTACTACTCCCTCTGTCCCAGTCGAATCTGCACACTTTCCTTTTTTGTCTGTCCCAGGCAAATCTGCACACTTTCCTTTTTTAGAAAAAAATGGTATGACTCAATTACCTTTTAAAATTAAAACTTTTCCCAATTTCTTTCCCACTTTATTCCCTTTCATTTCACAATTATACACTTTCCAATTTCTTATTCTCTTTTCAAGACTCCTGCAACTTTCTCTTTCTCACCCTCCCTCTTCCCTTCCAACGTTTCTGTTCCAAAGTACCAATTTTTCTCTTCAATCCTCTTCTTTTCCAAATGTTAAGCTTTTGCAGATTCAAGTTCCTGGGCAAAAAAGTTTCAAGTTCTTAGGCCGGTGGGGTGGACAGGGGAGACACACGGTGGTGGGTGGCTTGCGATTGAATATGTTGTGTTGTGTGGTGATGTGGTGGGATGACCTCGACGTCGACATCGACTGAGGAGAGGCTAGGGATGGTGGGGGGAAGAAAGGAAGGAGGCAGATCGAAGGAGAGAAGAGTCGGATCTCTCTCCTTCTCCAAATTTCTTCACCCTTCTCCTACTCAAATTCTCGCGACGATCAAAGGAGGAGGCGGTGGTGATGCGATTAAAGGAGTATACAGGTCGATGGAAAGGGAGCTGGGAAACAGGTCAACGGAAATGGAGTCGACGGAAATGGAGTCGACGGAAATGGAATCGGGAGATGAAAGAGGAGGAGGGTGGTGGTGGTGGAGATCCGGAGATGGAGGAGGGGGAGATGGGTAGTGGTGGTGGAAATCAGGAGATGGGTGGTGGTGGTGGTGGATATCAGGAGATGGGTGGTGGTGGTGGTGGAGAGCGGAAGGGAAAGACAAATCTGGGCTGAGAAAGGTGGAAGGGAAGAGGTAGAGGCATAGTCGGAGGTGGTGAGAGGCGGCGAAGGTGGTGAGAGATAGAGGAAGTAGTAGAGTCGGAGGGGGAGGAGGTGGTGAGAGGTGGCAGCGAAGGTAGAGAGGTGGCGGAAGGGGAAGAACTTGAACCCATGGGCATTTCAGTATTTTCAAATGGTTGAAATTTTGAGAAGCACTTTCTCCCTCTGCAGGTTCCCCTAGGATAGAGGGAGTATAAAAAGTACTTTCAACTTTTAATAATTTTTTTATGGAGAAAACTACTACAATCTCAATCTTATATGAGATGCTTATTTATATTTTTTGTATGTTTTTGTCAATAATGATTTGTTTAGAAGATTGAAATTAATCTCTTTGGTTTATAGTACAGGTGACAAAATACACCCATAACCCCGGGTCAACCGGATTGTCTATTGTTAAATCCGGATGAGTATGAGTAAAATGGTGATGTGTTAAATGGGTGGTTGAAAAAATATGATTTGGGAGGGTTGGGTTTGTGGGTTTCACCCATATGGGTAGAAACCTGTGGGTTTTACCCATATGGGTTAGAACACGTGGGTTTTACCTATTTTCAATCCATGAGTTAGATGATTTTCCATTTTCAAACTGCCTCATTTTGACCTGACCCATTTTTTGACTCATTATAAAATGGGTCGAAATGGGTCATACCCATGTTTTTTAATTACGCATTTTACCCAACCCATATTTGACCCATCACCCATTTGCCACCCCTAGTTTATAGTTTATAATTTTTTGAATTTTTAGGATATTGCTACCCTTTATTTCAAACCGGGTGAATATATAAAAAGAATACGAAAAGCAAACTAGTTCTAATTAACATCGAAATTTCAGTTACAAATTTGTTATATTGATTTTTTTAAAATAACAAACTTAATTTTTACATATAATATATTTTGAAGTGATAAAAAATGAACTCTTAGCTTTAAACGGAAAAATAACTATAGTGTAATAAATGAAAGATCATGCGAAATAAGGAAGCTGTTGGAGTTGAGTCAAAAAAAATATAGGAAATATTGATTTTCATTCCCTATTCTAGAGCAAAATTTTAGAGAAGCTGTTGGACTTGCTCTAAGTTTAGGTGCTTGAATTTACGTGAGAGACTGAGTGGATGAAATTGAACGTAGAAAGTAAAAAGTAGAATAAGTGGATGAAATTTAAAGAATCTTTGCTAAAAATGGAAATTGCATCAAATAAAAGAAAACATCAATTTATAGTAAGTGTGTTATAAATAACAAAACCGTATGTTTCTTCCCATCTTCAAGATTTCAGAAGACTACCCGAAAAACTGTTTAAGCCTGATAAAGCGTTGAATCCACATAGATACACACTGCTCGGTAATTTGTTAGATTGTCACTGTCGGTATAGTCCACGTTGCCGCTCTTCTATGTGTGTTTGGGAGAATTTATTTTGAAAGTGTAGAAGACTAGTTTCTATTTTGAAAAGATAATAGTTTTTGCTTTGAAAATAAGATACTTTGTAACACTTTACTAAATAGTTAAAAAATGCTTAGCTTATATGTCATTCAAACACATCTATATTCCATCAATATTATAGAGCATAAAAGTCTTGTTTTATACCGCCTAACCGCTAAGTGATGTCAATATATTATTAATATAACTAACGAAATGGTTTAGTATTTGTTTTCATTTATTACCATGAGTTTCTCATAATTTTAAAAAATAAATTAAAATAAACTTAATATACGAATAATTTTAATTTGACTTTAAAAGTTATACAAATAGAATTTGTCATAATTAGTCTAATCATTAGACGGTCTGACAGAAGACGCTCTTACTGTGCAGAGTTTCGCATGCATGATCAATAACCCTCAGGTGACACTTCCGGTGCTGGCCTTGACCTTATACCCATTAACCACAATAGAAATGATAAAAATGTCCCTAGGGCTAAAAGCTGAATTTGTTGGACAATTATACCCTTAGGCCATCTCCGCTGCTTCGTCAAGATTGTTGTTGCTTCATCACCACTGTCGATTCTCCACCATATGCCACCGTCCTGCCACACTCAAACAACAAATCGTCAGCACCATCATTCCAATCTCCGACGCCATCATCGTCGCTCCCCTGTGCCCCCCAACCCCAACCAAATTCACTATCGTCACCACACCACCGCACCCCCCAGCCTTGTCCCCAACCCAACCCAACCCTTGCTCTGCCGCCACTATCATTCTCTGCCATATGCCACCGTGATACGAATATCAAATGTTTTGATGCTGCTTTAAATGCTTTAATTGATCGACTTTATGATGAATAATTGAATGAGTCATCATCGACATCTTGGATTTATTGTTCAAGAGTGTCGAAAAACTAAAGACATCATTAAGAACTCTATACTCTTCTTCTCACCGAGTTTTTAATGATGTAGTGTGATCACTATAAACTATGGTCATTCATTTTCAGTTTTGGACTGATAAGCTCGGTCATGTGAGCTTGAATTTCGAACTACAGTTCATTAGGGTTTAGAATATTTAGTTTCATTCTGGTTAGACTTAGATTTGGTAAGATTAGATAAATCAATATTCATCCAAGGTGTGTCTTGGAAGAATTCGGCCATATGTGTCTATTATTCGGCTATATGTGTCTATTTTAGGTATTTTAGTTAGATATGGTTTTAGATTCTTAAAGCTCTCATAAGTTGATTCCTTTTTTGTTTGTGATTAGGGTTTCTGGTCAAAATGGGGAGGGATTGGCCACGAATTTATACACACTTTTATCAATCAAATATACAACCTTTTGAGTTCATACTCTTTGCTTGTGAGCTATCTTCATTGTTGCTTAATCCCGAGGGTTAATTAAGTACCAATAAATCTTGCGATCTGATCTCGCGGGCTAGTTAGAGAGCAAGTCGAGATGGAGAGCATCCCGGGGGCTAGGCTCTTGAATTTTGTTCGACTTGGCAAGGGGTTGCAAATCCCTTCATTCGGTCAAAAGTTTTAATTCCGTAATCCAGAGTCTTCACAAGGAGATCCATATCACATCGTCGTGCCACCACCACCCCAAAAACCTAAAAAAATCCCAAAACCCAAAAAAAACACACTCAAACAAATCGTCAGCACCATTATTCCCATCTCCGACGCCATCATCGTCGCTCCACCGTGCTCCCCAACCCCAACCCAATTAACTATCGCCACCACACCACCCCAGCATTGCCCCCACCCCAACCCCTGCTCCGCCACCGCCTTTCCACCCCAGTCTCGCTCCACCCTAACCCCCAACTCCGCCACCACCCTTCCCAGAGCTGCCCAACCCACCCACCATCACATCCCCACCTCGAGCCAAATCTAACGTCGTCATTCGCCCCAAACCCTAATTTCGCCCCAAACCCCCCATCACCAAAATCCATCCATCGTGAATTGATTCAACGTTAGAGAGCACCATTCCAGATGCACCAGATCCGACGCCACCATCTTGCTAGCGAAGTGAGCTCGGGGACGGTGAAGAGAAGAAGCATTGGAGAGCAGGAGAAGGAGAAATGGTGGAAAGAAGAAGAGGGGAAGAAGGAGAAAATTAGGCTTTACCGCTTTAGGCCATTACATTCATTTCACTTTTTTTATTACAAAAATAAATTTTATTTTTAGAGGGTTAAAAGAGTAATTCCATAGAATTTCGGCCAAAATTGTCCGAAATAGTTAATTTTGCACCTTCACTAATTATATAGGGTATTAGCACTTTCGAACACTGGGTTATAAAGGCCCCTTTTTCAATAAAATAAAATAAAATAATCACGTTAAAACATGACTTTTGAATTTTGTTGAAAGCCCCACTTGAAATCTAATTTTCTTAAAGTGCCACTTAATCTTTTGATCGATATAAAAAAGTTTGACCCCAACTCTTAAACACATTTTTTTACAAAAGCACGAACTAAAATTGAACTGAATATGCCCGAATGTCCCACTAATCTTAAATTTGACTAAATTATGCTACACTAACTCATACCGAACCATCATCTTCACTAACAAAACACCATTAAATTTGCATCCGCCACCACTATTACTTTAAAGGAAGGATAAATTAGTTAATTGACGAATGAATGAGATTTATTGTTTTTTTTTTGAGAATTTAACCATACACTTAACAACGTAGTCGATCATGTAGGTGTAAAAGGGGAGGGGAACAACACGAGAACCTACCTGGGGGTACTCATCCTAGTACTACTCTTGTCATGATCGTCTCAAACATTACGGAGGCCCTTTCCAAAAAATTAATCCGAGGCCCTCTAAGAGATAATATAGATAGATTAATTTTATTAATCATTAAATATCAAATATTTACTCAAATACAATGTAATTTTTAATCGAGAAAGTCTCGGGAAAGACAACATTTCCATAAACTTATGGACAGTCGACGGGGCTTTTACATTAAATGCTGTAATTTTTTTATAAAATTTAAATATTGTATTTTATAAGTTAAAACAAGTAATAATATGAATTTGAAGGTGAAAATATAAAAATATATGATATAAAAAATATTTTAAAGAATTCTAAAATTGTATGTAATTTAACAAATGCATTGTATAAGGTAAAAAAATAAGTGACATGTTCATAAACTTATGGACATGTCGCCTACTGGGAGACCCACTCTTTTTTAAAAACTATTGAAAAATTATTTGAAAACTGTTATCCTCCTAGCTTTTCTTGAAGCAAAATCATCGATTAATTCTTCATAATTTATTTTCTTCAACAAATCATTCTCAATTGCTATAAATGCTTGTCCATTTAGTCTTTTTTTGTAACTTCGAAATTTCAATTTTGAAAAACTTCTCTCTGCAGAAACAACAATCACGTGAATAATTAACAAAAATTTTAAAATGTCAACAACTCCCATTTTTTTCATTGGACAAGAATTCTCTGAGTAGTTTTAACTCCATAAACAATTCATTACCATCAATATCAGATTGTTCCATGTTTTTAAGAGATGTTTCAAGATTATTACAACAAGACTTTAGTTGAACATCAGCAATAGAGTGTAACTTATCATAAGTAAATAAGAAACCAAACTCATTATCATATTGGTGACATTCTTCAAATCTATAAGTAAGTGAAGCAATTGCTTAATCAATAATATATATGAAATAGTTCACTAAAACTATTCTTCCCAAGTTTGTGAAGCAACAACGGATGCATCAATAGGATTCTCATCAAAATGTCTTGTTCGTCTAATTTCACATCTCTTAGAAAATATGGGACCAATATCTAAATCAATTGCAAATTTTTTTGTTATATTCATAGCATCGTGAAACCCAGTTTCTCTGTATTTCTCAAAATAAGAAAGCAATCCCTTAATTTTTATAATAGCATCATCAATAACCATATATTTTGATGACAAATGTTTACTAACTCATTAGCAGAAAACAATATATCATACTTCCTCTGATCCTCTATTTATGTCCCCATTTTTTAAATATTTTTTCAAGGCATGTTTGACAATCGATAACTTTGTTATGTACAATAATAGATTATAAAATTTTACTTTTCAAAAACTACATATTACGGAGAATCCAAAGACATCTCACATAATGTTCATTATTGTATATAGCAAAAGTTATTGATGATCAAACATGCCATGAAAAAATGGTTGGTCAAAGGGGGCCATAAATAGAGGACCGGAGGGAGCACCAAATAATTATTGCCATAAGAAACTCAAAATCACCAAACTCATTGAATGTCAAGGATTTAGGTTCACTTACTTGTAGTAAAGATTCTCTAACTTCAAGAATTTAAAATCGTATAGCTTTAACACTATCAATATGACTATCCCATTGTGCGGATGATAATGATTTAAGGGTGAAGTCTTTTGAATTTTCTTTCAATTATTCCATCTTTTAGGAGAGTTTGCAAAAATTGTATAAATGCGTTGGGTAATCTTAACCGGTCTAGGAAAAGGAAAGAAAAGAGGTCTTCTATATTTAATATTTAATTTAATTTAAATTTTTATGTATTAAATATAACCCTATTAAAATGGCTTAAAAAGTTGGGCCCTCAATTCTTTGGAGGCCTTGTCCGTTTGCTCACCTTGCACATGCTATTAGACTCGCCCAAGCAGGGTTAACTTCGGAGTTATGACTGAATTTGGTGCGTTAGTGTTGATATAATCGTTAGTGCTGTCATTTTTTGATAATGATAACTGAGGATTTAAGTGACACTTTAAACAAAATTGAGAGAACGGTGTGCACTTTGCTCAAAACATATAGTATTGGCCCCTTTTACAATAAATGAGTAAGAAACGCGCTGTTTCTTTCAAGTACTGGACATCTAAATAATTTTAAAAGAGAGTATTCAACAATATTCACTAATGGAAGATGACTTCTGAGATCAGACCACACTACACCACAAAAACTAATTTTCAACCGACCAGTTCCACAAACTATGTTACACTAAGAGTACTTCAATTAAAAACAGAAAGATAAAAGAACCCAAACACCACCAATTAGACAAAATTTTACTTTCACAAAACATAGAGAGCTTATAAAATGAAAGTTGTAGTGATGAATCAATACATGGATCTACAAGAAAAGTGTTAGGTGCAACATTAACCAACTCAAGAAATCCAACAGGACACAGATGGAAAATGTTATGGTCAGATCAAATGAGTCCAATCTATTTCTTGGTTTTTGGGGTTTGCAATGTTCATTGGGAATTTGCAATGAGCTGCCTGAAAGCAAAAAAAATGAACTACTATCACAGAAAGTGGGTGGATGAATATATGCAATGCAAGGCTTTTGGTTTTAGCTAAAGTGTTAGTATCTAAATTTAATAAATCAGCTTTTTGCAAGAAACGATGAAGCACAACGTTTGCTTCGAAAGAGAGGGCACAGCCGAATAAACTATATACTTCCTCCACTTCATAGTAATTTTCATACTCCTACTTTATGTTCCGTTATAATTTTCACATTTCGAAAATATTCACTTTTGGAAATTTTACTTATTCTCACTTTGGATTTTGTTTTTATAAAAATAATCTTTCTACTACTTCCATTACTCTTCATCTGCAAATTTACTTATCCTTTAATTTATTTTTATTTTTTAAAAATTTTTTGAAAATATTCATTCACAGGTGCTGGAAAAAAAATACTCAGCAGCGATTGCAATATCTGGAATTGACATTCAATCCAACTAGTTTTCAGCAATAGCTAATTTATTGCGAGAATAGCTAAATTACATGCCAACTAGATTAATCGCCTGTTCCCTTTAGTTTTTGGCAAATATGTAGAAAATAAGGGTAATAATGTGTGTCTGTATTCATGATCTCAGGATACATTATATAGTGGTACAGAATACCTATACAAGCTAGGAAAATGTAATAGAATATAATTACAATTATAAGTAATATTCTAATTCCTTAATACTCATCCTCAAGTTGGAGCATGGAGATCAGAAATGCCCAACTTGCCAAGCAGGGAATGAAACTGGTTACGTCTGAGAGCCTTAGTGAACAAATCCACAGGTTGGTCTGACGTGCGGATATGCTGAGTAACAATAGTGCCAGATTGAACAAGATCCCGGACAAAATGACAATCAACTTCAATGTGCTTTGTGCCTTCGTGGAAGACTGGATTTGCCACAATATGAAGAGCATATTGACTATCACAAAACAGTCGCATAGGAGAAGTGTGCATAACCCTAGGTCTTTCAGTAAAGACTTAAGCCATAACAACTCACAACAGGTAACAACCATAGGACGATACTCCTCTTCGGCGGAAGACCGAGAAACAGTGGGTTGCTTCTTAGTTTTCCATGAAACCGGAGAATCACCAATCATCACAAAATACCCAAAAAAGAGAACGTCGAGTAATCGGGCATGCAGCCCAATCTTAATCTCAGTAAGCATTCAATTGTAACAAACTACTAGAAGAGAGAAATAAACCTTAACCAATGTGACTCTTTAGGTAGTGCAACACACGAACAACAGCTTGCCAGTGAAGAGCACAAGGAGACTTCATGAATTGCGCAAATGTATGAACCGAATAACTAAGCTCAGGACGAGTAATGGTCAGATATATCAGGCACCCAACCAGACGCCTATACTGCTCCGGGTCATGATAAGCTGAACCTTCAACACGTGCCAAATCATGTTGTTGCTCCATCGAAAAGTCAGTCGGTTTAGAGACAGATAAACCTGTATTTGATAAAATGTCCAAAGCATATTTCCTTTGCGAAAGAAACACCCCCCGGTCTTCAAGCAATCTCTATGCCAAAAAAAAATACTTAAACAAACCAAGGTCTTTCATATGGAAACAAGAACTCAAGTATTTCTTGAACTCGAAGATAAGCGCAGAAGAACTACCAGCAATGACCAAATCATCCACATAAACCAGAACATGCAAAGCAATTGATCCACGGGAAAAGACAAATAAAGAGTAATCTACCTTACTTATAACAAAACCAAATGCTCGTAAAGCCTAAGCTAATTTGGAAAACCAATTTCTAGGGCCTGGCGAAGACCATAAAGAGATTTTTGAAAGCGACATACCTGACCATGAGGCGCAACATAGCCTGGTGGGGGTCTCATAAAAACCTCTTCATGTAAATCACCATGCAGGAAAGCATTATGGACATCCATCTGATGCAATTTCCTATCACGAATGACCACAACAGATAAGAAGAGATGAATAGAACTCATCTTTGCAACCGGAGCAAATGTCCCAGTATAATCAATCCCTTCAACCTAGCAATTCCCGAGAACCACTAGGTGTGCCTTATGACATTCAATAGTACCATCTGACTTAAACTTAGCTAGGTAAGCCCATTTGCAACAAATCGCCTTCTTATCCAGAGGTAGAGGGGCCAAAGTCCAAGTCTGATTGCGCACAAGCACAATAAATTTGTCCGACGTAGTATCTCGCCAATGAGCATGCTGAGATGCCTTAAAATACATAGTGGGATCTGCACTAGATGTTACTGCACCCAAAAAACTAGAAGGCATACTAGAAAAAATTATCACAGTTTACATAATCAGTACGAGGATAGAGAACACCTGAGGATAGTGATGACACATGAGTGAACGTAAATATAAAGAGAGAGGGGAGGGCGGTCTTCAGTAGTAAGAGCACAGGTATAATTATCACAATCTTAATCTTCCAAATAAGGAAGCGGTCGGTGAGCACGAATACTCTGTCTGATAGGTGGAAACTCAGCGGTGGAACTATCCAAAGCTAGAGATGCTACGGAAGGAGGATGGGAAGATGGCACGTGAAGTGGGTGGGAATCTATCACCGGTGCATGACATGGCGTGTGTGGGGGTGGATTCCTTGGCGATGCAATGTCTGGCCGAGCTTGGACGGGATTCGATGATGAAACCTCATCCTCTGGAGAGGAGCTGGTGTGCGCCAGTGGGTCAGTGCCGGTGGCAGTCGGTGTAGAAGAGCCGATGGAGACCAGCGGCAAGAGATCGGCGACATCTGGCAGTGAAGGACTGATAATGACCAGCATCAGAGAATGGGTAGCGGCCAATGGCAAAGGACCGGCGGTGGCTGGTGGCAGTAGGCCATGCAACTTTGGTAGCGGTGATGAGGAGGTCGGTGGTGAGGTGGTGGCATCGCTGGATTCTTCTGATGAGGCCGATATTAGAGTTGCTGAATACGAGAATTGGTCTTCAAAAAAATTGGCATCCCGACTGGTAAAGATTACGCGGGATTCCAAGTCAAAAAGGCGATAGCCTTTCTTTTCGGCAGGATAACCAAGAAACAAAGAATGCCGACTTCTTGGTGTAAACTTCTCACGATATCTGGGAATATGAGCAGCAAAACACAAGCATCCAAAAACTCTTAAGGATGAGTAATTTGGAGCTTGCCCATAGAGCAACTCAAACGGAGCACGACCATTGAGATGCTTTATCGGTGTCCGGTTAATCAAATAAGCAGCAGTAAGAACACATTATCCCCAAAACTCAATTGGAAGACTGACTTGAAACTGTAAAGCACGCGCCACATTGAGTAAATGACGATCATTTCTTTCAACTCGACCATTCTGCTGTGGTGTATCAACCATAGATGTCTCAAAAATGATCCCAGATGCAGCAAAATGAGATCTCAAAGGCAAAAATTCAGTTCCGTTATCAGCCCGAACATGGAGTATGGTTCGGCCCCACTGGCTGTTCACCAAGACATAAAATTCCAAAAATCTAGAAGCTACTTCTAATTTAACCACTAATAAATAAACCAAAACAACTCGGGAAATCATCAACTATAATTAAAAAAATAAAATGCACCACTAGAAGATGGTGTTCTATAAGGACCCAAAACATCACAATGAATTAATTGAAATAATGCAGTAGCATTGGTAGAACTCAATGGAAAATTATGTTTGTTTTGCTCTATCATATATAGAGCAAGGAACAAAAGTCTTATTAGTGCTAAAATCAATAGAAGAAATAGAATACAACACCGTGTAGAAAGGATGTCCAAAACGGTGATGCCATAAATCAGAAGAAGACACAGAAGCAACTATTGGAATAGACTACATGATAGAAGGATGATCACTAGTATCTAGAAGATGAAGCCAAAACACCCCCCCCCCCCTTTCTGTTCACCCATGCCAATCACTTTCCTTGTACTGATTTTCTATAAAATGCAATAGTTTTCAGTAAACAAAGCTAGACATTTTAAGGCAGATAACAATCTAGAGCTTGATAATAAGTTTCACCGCAAAGTAGGTATATATAGCACATGAGTAAGAGTGACAACACCAAAGCAAATAGAACCATATTGGGTAGTAGATGACACAGATCCATCAAGCTGAACAATCTTCATAGTGTCAATAGCAGTAGTAAAATCAGTAAGAGAACCCTTGTCACCAGTCATGTGAGATAAGGCTCCCAAATCAAGTATCCATGGTAAAGTAGACTTACCTGACCCATTGTCAGTAAGATAATTGAACTGATTAAATAAATACATGGTTGTGCTCCAGTGGTCACTAGATAGAGCAAGGCCAAAATTGAATCAGGTAGGGACGCAGCCAAAGGAAGCCGTCGCCACTAGGCCAAGCGACGACAAGGTGGCGTCAGCGAACGTCGGTGGGAGTGGAAGTGTCATGGCATAACCTCCGGTCACAGCGGCGGTGGTCGACCGAGAGGCTGGCGCCGTCCTCTTAGTGGTGTTGGCTTTCTCCTTCAACTCCTTGAACCATTCTAGTACACCAATGATCTGGAAGCATGAATCCTTATCGTGACCCTTGCGATGACAATGTGTACAAGTAAGTTTCTTTTGATCAGATGCAGAAAGAACAACTGGTGAAGAACCTGTAGGTGGTGGGCGTCGTACAACATACACCATGGAGTTAGAAGAAGGCTCACGAGCTCGGATGACAGCTCGATGATTCTCCTCCTGGGCAACAAGGGCATATACTTTCATAACAGGTGGCATCAGATCAATGCTCATGATATGTGATCGCAAGGTGTGAAATCCTTCGTCGAGGCCAAAGATGAATTGGTAGATCAAATCCTTCCCTCTCTCTCTCAGAAGACTCTTGCAGAAATATTGCAATGGCGCAATGTCTTGCTCTCTTCCAGTCACAAACTAGAGGAGGCCGCATGCAGTGATAATCTACAAACAACTTCTTCAGTTTTCCAAAGTAAATGTCGATGGGTTAACTGTTTTACCTGCAGCTCTGAATAGCCTCTTCCGTTTGTAAAACTTTTATACCATCGCCAAGAATAAATCTTACCTTCAGGTCATCTCACAATTCCTTAACTATGGCAAACGAGCTTGTAGAAGATCTCAACACCGGATCCAGGGTTTGCAAGATCCAGCAGACAAGAGTATCATTAACCCCAGGCCAATCAGCAGCATCAAGATAACCATCTTGGGGTTTGGTAATGGATCCATCAATGAACCCAATCTTTTTCTTAGCAAGGAATGCGCGGCACATCGCGTCATACCATCCAAGGTAATTTTCTTGACCTTTCAGCATGTTCGTTATAAGTTGTAAACCTGGACCATCGCCAGAGCCAATAAAGTAAGGATAAGTCGACACACGACCAATAGGTACAGTAGTCCGAGGGCCAGATTTCAATTGCAACTGCTTCAATAAAGTCACAATCACATCATAACCACTCATATCCTGAAGCTTCGGAACCTCAGGTGCAGCATCAATATGAGCCTGTTCTTCGGGATTTCTTCCGAAGGTAGACATAGTGTAAAATCAGGTATAGATCAGCAGCAGGTACAATAACCAGCACCATATCCAATGAGCAAGACGCGACAGCGCGTGGCGTTGACGGCGACGGCGATGGTGCGTGAGACTTCAGATCGTCGCGTGGGAAGCAACACACGATCGGATTGGAGCTGGGACGAAGCTGACAGATCACCACAACCGGACGGAGGCGACGGTGATTGGAGAGCGGCGAAAACGGCGAGCGACAACGATGGTGGAGACAACGACGCGTGAAGAAAACATGCGACTAATGGGCGGTGCTGGAGCTCTGTAATGGCAGGAAAATTTTCTTTAAGGTTTCAAGACTTCAGGCTCTAATAGCATGTATAAAATAAATGTAATAATGTGTGTCTGTATTCATGATCTCATGATACATTATATAGTGGTACATAATACCTATACAAGTTAGGAAAATGTAATAGAATATAATTACAATTACAAGTAATATTCTAATTCCTTAATAAAATGAGTTAAGTACTATGTAAATTACTCTGAAAGAGAAAACTAATACTCCCTTCATTTCATTGGATGTTGCACACTTTCTTTTTTTAGTTATTTTTTTTGGATCTAGCACACTTTCCATTTATGGACATATTCATTCAATTTAATCCACTCATTCTAGTTTTTTATATTTCTAAATTTATTTTCATCCACTCATTTCGATTCACCTAAATCCAAATATCTAAAACTATGGTGCCACATTCAACCAAACGGAGATAATATGTTTCGAGCACCCCCGCTGGTGATATACAATACAACACATTATAATTTAAGTTATTATGTCAACTCTTTTAGCATCTTACCTTGTAAGCTACACATTGTAGTAATGATAAGTTGCACAAAGTTGTAGATAACTTGTAATATAACGTCCGATTAAAATTGCAATTATCTTTTAGATAACTTGGGAGTCATGCATATGCGAGCTATATAACCTAATCAAATAATTTTAAGAGATTTACTCTCTACAATTGAAAACTTACAAATCTTAGATGCTTATCACATTAGGTACACCAAACTACACTAGCAAGTATGTGCAAAACACAACCATTGGATATATTATTATAAAGTACTCCGTCCCCGAATATATGGCATATTGAGATTTAATTTGGTATTTTATGCAAAATGAGGTAGGAAAGAATAATTGTAAAAAAGTAGAAATATTTTGAAAAAATGGTGGACCCAGTCATAAATTTATTGAAGTTAAAAAGGATATTGTAGGAATTCTACACTATATTATTTACCATTTTGAATAAAAGTTAAAATATATCATTTTATATGGGACTGGTAAAAATATAAACTATGTCATTTATTTCGGGATGAAGAGAGTATAAGGTTAATGGCATGCATATTGTAAGTGACATAAAAAGTTCAGAATACAGGAGGTTAACGTGGAAAGAAGCTAATGTGAACGAGATGAAAATAGGAACAAATCTAAGTATTAAAAAGCACCCCAGATAGTGGTAAGGTCCAACGCGTCAATGTGAGAATAAAGTCGATGCCTTTATAATTGAAAAATGGACGTGTAAAATATTAAGCCTATTTTTGTCAACTAAAAACCATTAATAGTTTATCTACGACTTCTACTAACAGGAGAATATGCCTATCAAATTTGGGTGACTTTTCGGCTTTGATCGTTAACGATTAAAAATAGAGTCCGTCTCTTGAAAGACGGTCTTTTCATAAGTTATGGAAAGACCAATGTTTAAAGTGTAAATTAGAAGAAATTAAGATAAAATTTTCGGGTTGCATGAACCGGGTTATAAATTTTATAACTACTACATGTTTCATACTAAAACTTTAATATTGCAACTAAGACCTTTTACCTTTTATTATTCTAATCAAACCCCGTCTTTCCATAAGTCTATGGAAAGACCGTCTTTCCCAAGACTTTGCCTTAAAAATAATTTAAAATGTGTTGTAATTGAAATTCGATTCAAGTTCTAAATTTGAAACTTGAATTTGAGATCCTTAAAAAAAGCGGCTAGTTCTAGCAACCTCCGGTGAAACACAATTGCATCAAAAACTTCTTAAAAACACAATCGCATCCAAAATACAATCCCATCAGATGTGGCGGGGCCCTTCTCCAGCGACGACCTTCCTCAAGCGGTGACACAACGGAGCTTCTCCAATGGCGATGATGCGGCGGAGGCCTTCCCTGGGCAGCCACGTGGCGGAGCTTCTTCAGACTACAATGTGGCGGATCCCTTCTCCAGCGGTGATGCGACAGAGCCCTTCTCCAGGCAGCGACGCACCAGAAACCTTCTCTAGGTGGCGACAGACAGAGGTGAGAGCGGCGGCGCAAGCGCGATGGAGGCAATGTAGAGGTCGGCGTGTGGGTGATGGTGGAGGTCGATGGTGGAGGGCGGCGTGAGGGTGGAGAGTGAACGTACGGAGGGGTGTGGCTGGGGGAGGAAAACCTAAGAAGGGGTGAGGCTGAAAAATAAACTACTCTCTCCGTCCCAACTCAAATTTCATGGAATCTTTTTCACGGTAATCAAGAAACATGTTTAACCGTTAATATGTTTAACTACGTATGATAACAACAAAAAAATACTTTTGGGAAACTACTTGTTACAACGAATCCAACTATATAACATATGATAATATTATTGTTTATATATATATATGCAAATATGTGGTCAAAGTTGGACACTGAATAATGATATAAAGTGAATTAGGAAGTTTGAGATGAGACGGGGGGAGTAAGTATGGAAATCAATGAAAAGCCTGATTTGTAATTATATACTGGGTCAAAATGCCCAACAAAGCCAATCAATTAAAGGCGCAATAGAACTGCCTTTAATAGATTTTCATTAAATGTGGAACCGTCTTTGATCGATTTAAAACTGCCTTTAAAATGAAAGGTGTGACTTGGGAGGGAGTTTCGACTTCGGAACCCGATTCAGTTAACGGTCAAATTAAAGGCAGTTTCTCATGGACCGCCTTAGATTACTGTCTTTAATCAAACACTCTTCACTAGTGTAAGTTCCTGTTATTTCGAGTTGATTTTTTAATAATTTAAATTGTATTAAACTAAAACCAACACAATGAATAAAAGGGATAATAGACCAAAACAAATATAAATAGTATTAATTTAAAATTTCACATAATTGAACTGAAGTGAACTGAAATTCAATGAATCGGAGAACTTGACTTAAGTGTAAAAACCAAAGGATAGCACATTCTTTAGGTCATCTCACACGTTGTTCTCCACTAGCAACATAAATGGCACTACAATGTGATAATCATCAACCCAAAACAAGGCAATACTTAGATGATTGATCCCATGCCATTTAGCCTATAAATACAACCTGCCTCACAGAATTATTGCAGCCCCTCCTCACAAACTCAGATCATCATATACTACAACTTCGCAAACAAATGGAACATTTACAGCTATTTTTGGCCACTTTAATGTTTGTGTTGCAGACAGTCCATGTCGTTTCAGCTCAGCAAGAACTGAAAACCGGGTTCTACTCTTCTTCGTGTCGAAATGCAGAATCCATAGTAAGATCCACTGTCAAATCTTACTACGACAAAGACCCTACTGTCGCAGCTGGTCTGCTCAGGCTTCATTTCCACGACTGCTTTGTTCAGGTTCGCGCTTTTCGTGTTGATTTAGTTTTATTTTGTTGAGGTTCAAATGAATGTTAGGATTGCTAATTGCATAGATTTTTACACAACAGGGCTGTGATGCTTCTGTTTTAATCGCGGGAACTTCTTCCGAGAGAAATGCACTGCCTAATGGGGGACTAAGAGGGTTTGAAGTCATTGACGATGCAAAACAACAACTCGAGGACTCGTGCCCCGGTGTCGTGTCCTGCGCCGACATACTTGCATTAGCTGCTAAGGATTCTGTAGACCTGGTACTCACGAAACCTTATGCTCGACAATCTGAGTTCAATTGTATGATCATATTTTAGAGTTACGTTGATCAGACACATTGTATCGTTTATATTTTTGCGCAGAGTGGCGGCCCGAGTTGGGGAGTGCCAACGGGAAGAAGAGATGGGAGGATCTCTGTAGCATCGGAAGCCTCAAATTTACCATCACCTATGGATTCAGTTGCTGTGCAGATGCAAAAGTTTGCAGCCAAAGGCCTAGACGACCATGATCTTGTAACACTTGTCGGTAACATTTCTATCCATGTTTTCCTCAGTGTTTGAACAAATTACAAATTAGTTCTTGAATCTTTCAACAGTTACATGTAGATCCTTCTTGGTATCACAATATTAACCAAAACAGATTTTGTTAGGTTAGAATTAAAGTGGGGTGACAGGGTTGTAAATTTATTATATAAAAGGAAGAGAGTTAACTATAATGTTCCAATCACTCTTGGCCTTATTCATTCAACTCAAATGTAATTCAATTTCGTTCAAATCAATCCAGCTGGTTGTTTTTAGTATTAAATTGTATAGAGTTTGGTTCAGTGTAGGTTAGTTCAGACTCGTTCAATTCAATTCAATCGAAAAGAACAAATTCTAACCATATGGTATAAAGACCAACTAAATTTCATTTTGTCTACTAAGTTTATATGGTCGGCATTAGAGTCGTGTACTTTTATCATAAAACTAATTGTTTCTGGGTAGACATGACTCCTGGTCTTATAAACATAGTCGGACCAAGAGTGGTGCGGGTCTTGCGACTGCACAGGGCCCAAAAAATTGGGGCCAATTTTACTTAAAAAATCTCTTTATATGTATTAACTTTATATTTAATTTATCATTTTAGTTTATGATACCATAATTCTGAGTTCATCTCTTGAAAGACGGTCTTTCCATAAAGCATGGAAAAATTAAAGTTTAATGTGCAAATTAAAAGAAATGAAGATAAAATTTTCGGGTTGCATGATTTGGGTTATAAATTTTATAACTAGTACATGTTGCATAGTAAATTTTTAATATTGCAACCAAGACCTTTTACCTTTCATTATTTTAATTAAACTCCGTTTTTCCATAAAACTGTGAAAAGATGGTCTTTGCCATAATTTATTTGTCTGACCATTTAATTTTTATTCAAATTGTGTAAGGGCCCAATTCTTTTAAAATGCCCTTTTAAAATACTACTTTGGACATTGGACCGGCCCTTCCTATACATTAAGCTATATTCAAGTAACTTTCTCGTTCTCATACATTGGACCGGCCCTTCTTATACATTAAGACTCTTTAACAGGTTGTCCTGAAAATAACTGTCTACTATGTGCAGGAGCACACACAATAGGCCGAACGCACTGCCTCCTCTTCAGGTACAGGCTATACAACTTCACCCCAACAGGAGACGCAGACCCCAGCATGAACCGAGCATTTCTGTCTCAGCTCCGAACCCTGTGTCCGAAAAACGGGGACGGCTCCAAAAGCGTGGCTTTGGACACAGACAGCGAGTTCGACTTCGATGTCAGCTTCTTCAAGAACGTTAAGGATGGTGTCGGAGTCCTCGAGTCGGACCAGAGGCTATGGGGCGACCCGGCCACCCGTAATGTCGTGGAGAAGTATGCAGGGAATATAAGGGGACTGCTTGGGTTGAGATTTAATTTTCATTTCCCTAAGGCTATGGTTAAGATGAGTAGCATTGATGTGAAGACTGGGACTCAGGGGGAGATCAGAAAGGTTTGTTCCAGAATTAATTGAATCTCGTTTTGCTTTGGATGAGGTGTATAGATTATAGACATGTGAAATGGTTATGATTGTAATCACATTCTCAAATGTTCTAAATAAGAGGTGTTACATAAGTGCTTTACTATCAGCTTTTAGAAACCAAATCATGTACTAGCAGTATACATTTTAAATCAATCATTCGTGGAAGTTAGGAAAAATTATTAAATTTGAATGTTATCTTAGGTTTCCATATTAAAATCAATTAGTACTAAGGGGACATTTGGTTGAGGTGAATTGGGAAAGAGAATATGAGATCTTGATTCCCTTTGTTAGTGTTTGACTTGGCTTTTTTATCATTCTCTTTCCCCATTTCTAGTTTTACCATTCTCTCAATTGGGTGTAACGTGATTCTCTGGTCCTACATTGAGACTGAGATTCCGTTTCGTTCGTCTTCCATTTCCCTCTTTGTTTTTTCAACTCCAAAATAAGATTATACTTATATTTAGAAAAAATTGCTTTTATAACCCTACCTAATTGACATAAGTGACAATATAACCTTTCAGTAGTTGAAAATGTCAATATAACCCTATCTAGTTAGTGAAAGTGTCAATATAACCATCTCCAACAACTTTTAGCCGGAATTTAATAAAATTACATGTTTGCCCTTCTGAAAAAATTAAAATACAAAAAATAGGAAATGATGTTATTACATGTTTGCCCTTCTGATATGACCCTGCATTTTTTACTAATGTGCTGATATAACCCTATAAATTTTAGGAATGTGCTGATTTAACCCTACTAGTTTTCATAATGTGCTGATTTAACCCTACTAGTTTTCATAATGTGCTGATTTAACCCTACTAGTTTTCATAATGTGCTGATATAACCCTACCTCATCTGGCGGTGGTCCGGTGAACTATGAGAGGAAAATTGTCCACATAATTTCAGAGTTAGCTCAAAGGGTATTTTGGTCAATTTATATAGAGTCAATGCCGGAAAACTGAGGTCAATGCAGGTCTGAGGGTTATATTGGCACTTTCATTAACTAGATATGGTTATATTTGCACTAAAAATTATGATAGGTTATATTGGCGCTTACTCAAGTAGATAGGGTTATATTGAAACTTATCTCTTATATTTATTATCAAAATAAATATTACAAAATTATGATTATGATTTCAATTAAATATTATAATTTATAGTTTTATTTTTTATTTTTTGTTTTTTGTTTTGTATATAGGTCGAATTTAAGTAAAACTGTAATTTTTATATGAACACTTTTTAAAGTAAAAATAAATAAATGATTTTATGACTTTATACTAGAATACTAGAATAGTAGTTATATTATTTTATATAAATACTATTATTTTATATTTATATAATATAAATAGTATTAAATTAAATAGTCATTTTATACTTTAACTTAATTAAATTTAAGACCAAAAATTAATTTCACACGTAATATTATAATTTTACTTTTCCACTTGTATATGGGTGGAATATTAAGAAAATTAATATTTATATAATTTTCATAAGGAATAATTTTATTTCATAAATACTATTATATTATAGAGGTCAGCCAAACAAATTAAATATCTTACCGTTAACCTACCCAGATGAAAAGATAATATGTGAAGTTTTAACTTGGTTCTGATACTTTTGATGGAGGTTGTGATGTTTAGGTGTAATATGGTTCTCGATGTTGAATAATTAATGTTTGATTTATCAAATTTAATTATTTATTAACATTTATGTGTTGATGAATATAATACCTTATGTAATATTTTGGATTTATATTGATTTTATGTTTTATAAATAATATTCTCTGGACGTTCATTCTTAAAAGATTTTCATATGTGATTTTTTTAAAATCATTATTACTTATTTTTATATTAAATGAACTACATATTTTAAATCAATAGTGGGTCTCCTAACAGGCGGTCTGTCTATAAGCTTATGGACATGCCACTTATTTCTTACCTTAGATACTGCATTTGTTAAATTACATATAAAATTTAGAATTTTTGAAAATATTTTTTATATCATATATTTTATATTTTCACCTTTAAATACATATTATTACTTGTTTTAACTTATAAAAGGCAATATTTAAAATTTTTTTTTTTTACAATATTTAAGGTAAAAGCCTCGTATTTCCTCAGACTTTCTCTTAAATCAATATGTCGCATGTGATATGAAATAAAAAAAAATATGTAAAGGTGACAGTATGTAAATAAAATATTTACCACAAATTATAGATATATTTATATTTTTTTAATCACATAAAACATATTAATAAATTAAAGATGATGAACTACACATTTTATATTAAAACTCAATATGACAAAAATAAATGAAATATTTTTATATTTCTTAGCAAATTTGATAATGTGAAATAATTTATACTTATATATGTTATTTTATGAAGGGATAAGTGTCAATATAACCCTACCTACTTGAGTAAGTGTCAATATAACACTGAGATAATTTTTAGCGCAAAAATAACTGTAACTAGTTAATGAAAGTGCCAATATAACCCTCATATCTCATTTCCGGCATTGACTTCAATTTTCCAGCGTTGACTCTATGTAAATTGACAAAAATACCCTTTGGACAAAATCTAAAATTAGGTGGATAATTTTACCCTCATAGTTCGTCGAATCGCTGCCCAACCACCACCAAACCACCGTCAAACTTCCGCTGGACCACTACTGGACCACCGCTGAAATGCCGTCGTAACAGGTAGGGTTATATCAACACATTATTAAAACTGATAGGGTTATATCAACACATTCCTAAAACTTGTAGGGTTATATTAGTACATTCCTAAAACTTATAGGGTTATATCAACACATATTATAAAAGTTAAGTGTGTGGTACTCGGCTGACGTTAATGGGCAACCACTTCATCATATACATCATTATCACATCACAACAATATCTTATACACTATAAAATTCGACATCATGACACCATCATTCATATTAACATCATTATCATATATCATAGCCTCATTTCAAAACTTATCAACATTAAAAACCCCTTGGTTGAAGAACACATCAAAATAACCACCACACACAACACCAAAGGTCATCCAATCATCATTCCGGACTAAATACAATAAAATAAATAAAATATCATTAAAACCCCTATATTCAGTAGTATGTTCTGATATAACCCTATACTCTTTACGAATGTGCTGATATAACCCTATAAGTTTTAGGAATGTGCTGATTTAACCCTATTAGTTTTCATAATGTGCTGATATAACCCTACATATTATGGCGGCAGTGCAGCAGTGGTCCGACGGCGGTCGAACAATATTAGAATATTAATGACTCTGAGGGTGATAACGCAATTTCCTATTTTTTAGTATTTTAATTTTTCAGAAGGGTAAAAATATTTTTTTACAAAATTCTAGCTAAAAGTTGTCGGAGGGGGTTATATTGGCACTTTCATTAACTATCTAGGGTTATATTGGCACTTCCGAACACTGGAAGGTTATATTGGCACTTATGTCAACTAGGTAGGGTTATAAAAGAACTCTTCTCTTTTATAAATAATTCTAGATATTAATATTTGTTTCCCTAGTGTGAAACAAACAGTAACAAAGGAATGAGAAAAAAATTGATTCTCTTTCCACACTTGACCCAAACATATTTTAAAAAATAATATTATTCTTTTCCTTTCTTTTCCTTTTCCTTTCCTGATTCATTTCCCTTTCTCTGCTTGAACCAAATGACCCCTAAGTGGAAGTTCCAAAGACCTTATACATAAGTTATTTAGTTCTTAAGAAACTGATGTGGGATATATTGACCTGCCTTTACTCGAGGTCGTTAATTGTAGCTAATTAACCTGAGCGAAAGCTGAGATCAAAAGGATCAATGGTCAAAGATAAAATTTATATTCTGCACCCAACTCACTACTATTCTACCAATAGGGTAGTTAGCGGTAAGCCATGCATATATCCCCAGAGATGTCAAGGCCTAAAAATTAATTAAACACATCCTCGTCCGGGTTGTCAATCCGTACGAGTTGCTAGGAATAGATAGTATAGTAGACATAGGGGGTTTGGTTTTTTGATTAACAACTACAAAGCATGAAAGTAAAAAACACGTAAACTATCTAGCTAAACACTTGGGGAATGCTTGCGTAACATGGTTAATTTAATGCTTCGATTCTCGATTCATTCACAAGTGAGATTTAGATAAACCTAATCTAGTGCTCATAACACGTGGTGTGATCGATGGCATACACTTCCCCGTACCTGTCACGTCGGGTGCGCTCGCAACCCTCCATCGACACCACCTTCATAATTAGGGGAGTACAACAAGGTCCGACCGTTGTTGTAGGTCTGTTTCTCCCCTGTACGATCACGTCCCGGGCATTCCACCACAGATGTTCTACTCCCTAGGCTTACAAATGAGGCAAAGGGAAGTAGACACCTTATCTATGACACTAGAGCCTCTTACAACCCTAGCTTGATACTTTTTTCTATCTCTACCCGTAACCCATCAGACTACTTTACGTAATCAGCTAAGACTGGTGTGATGTCACATAACAGAGCAATACTCGAAAAAAACCCTCGTGCACACACCCACTCGGTCCCATACCCTGCTACCTATTAACACATTCGAGATTTCTCTTCCCCAGGGGCATCAATATTTACACCAACATGAATATAGATTAGAGTGTGTGCTAATGGAATGAACTATTCATGCAATTCTAACATTCAAGAACAAGTCACAATAATATCACAAGTACAATAATTAAGATGAACTAAGAATCTCACAAAAAATATAAATCAACACATGAATACAATTATCCCCAATTTATGGAAACTACTCCCCGGACATGGAATTCAAATAAAGATTTTAATTACGCATCATAGGATGAAAGCAAAATAAAAAAGTAAGAAAGAAAGAAGAGAGAATGTTTCTCTCTCTAAAATGCTCTCCCAATTACAATAGTAGAATATGAAACCCTAGTATACTAAGGCTATATTTATAGTAGTAGAGGATTGAGCCTAAAAATAGGCCCAAAATAGACCAAAAAGTGTGAAACCCTAGTTCAGCCGCTGCTTGGCGCGGTCTGCGCCATGTACTGGGTCTGTGCTGGCGCGACCCGCTTGATTCGCATTGGCACGGGCCGCAGGATCTGGTGCGGTCAGTGCTTGTCCTTTGGTGCAGACCGTGAGATCTAGCCCGGCCTGCATCGTCTTCTTTGGCGCGGACCGTGGTTCTTGTCATGGGTAGCGCTGGCACGATCTGTGGCGTCTGGTGCGGCCCATCGTCAAAATGGTCGTTTTTGCACTTCTGATCCGCAGGATGTGACGTTTGGTGTGGACCATCATCAGAAATCTCGTTTAGCTCAGTAATTTGGCATGCGCCGCTCAATTCTTCACATCCCGCCAGATGGTCTTGATATTTTACACTTGGAACGGTGCAGGCCATCGAAAATGGGACAATCCGTTCCCATACTTAGCCATTTTTTAGTGAAACTTGGAACTTGAGCACATGGCCCATTGAGTTTAATGCGGTTCGTGTCGGGCCTTGGAATGGTTTGTGCCAAAGGCATTTGGCGCGGACCATGTCGTCTGGTGCGGGCCCTTGGTGCCATCCATGAGCGGTCCGCGCAGACCCGTTTGTGGTTCGGCCGACTGAACTTCTTTTCTTCACCACAGATGAACTGTTAGTCCATTCTAAGAATTACTGTATCAATTTTATGGTTCTCGAGGAGACAAACACAATGGAATCAACCTTGACGGCTAGTTCTTCTTGGATCGTTCCCAGGACTTGGCACAACTCTCAGACCACGATTCTCTATTTCTTCCTTGGCCATTTTGAACTCCAATACCGCCTATCTTTGGCTCCATCTTTCTAACCACGAATTGATGCTCGTGGCCTTCATCTACTACCATTTTAATGTGAATGGCCTATGATATCTTCTATCGTCCTTACAAACGGCCTTCAATATCTTCTACCGCCCTCGCGAATGACATTCACATAGAATGTAACGAAAAGTATCCACGATCGACCTACTAAAGATGATCACATACGAAGATCTAGGAGCCCGTGGATACAAGATGTCCATTAGTACTAATTAAGTCTACAAAATGCGGGATTTAGACAAGAAAATCAAACATGGCCGTCCAAACCACTTGTCACGTAAACTCAACTAATACTAGAAATCCAACATATAAAACAAGCCAACTATTACACCGAATGCAATGTTTAATGCACGCATAATGAAGCACATCATATGTCTTTCAACAAAAATGTGACGTGGCGATCACAATAAGTGAGTTGACATCTAACCTAACTAAACTCTAACAATAATCAACATATTATGAGGATATCTAAATTACATGCTAATCTAAATTGATCGATGTGGGATATATCTAAATTACGTTAATCAAATCGATCGTTTGTATTATTAGATATATTAGATATCCAATAAAATTGCAATATTGCCATTGGGATAATAATTTGGTTCCTGCGAAAAGCATGACAACTTAACACAGATGAGTGTATCATGCATCAATATCACTGTGTTGAATAAGGATCTTCTACAAATGTAACAACACTTGATCCAAAACACAATCTATGTTGTCCAAATCGTAAACAACATGAAAAATATAAATCAACGTATCCGAATTAACGGAATCCCGAATACAAAAACAGAAGGAATTTTTACACTTCTAACCCAAACTTTAGGTTGGAAGTGTCAATATAACACTGCAAAATGAGAAAGTGCCAAAATAACCCTAACTTTACGAATTGTTCCGACATTGACTGGAGTAATTGGATATTGACTAAATTTAAAATGTCAAAAATATCCTCCAGATTAAGCTGAATTTTTTTTTCTCTATTTTACTTTCTCCCTCTTCTTCAACCCACCGCCAGCAGGAAAAACAAGGGAAAATAATCTTAGGCTCATCTTCAACACTAACAAAAAAACACACAACCATACTTTAAAAAATCGATTTTGCAACACAAACACCATATGAAAATTAGGATCACAAAATCGAGAAGAACCAAAAATTAGGATTACAAAATGAAAAATAAATCAATAAAACAAACCTAAATTGCAACAAACTTACCATAGAAGGAGAAAATCACGATAAAAAATGTATAATTTGAATAATTACCGCTAAAAATAGAGAAATAGGGCGAGAAAAACGCGAAAGAGGGGGAGAAAAAAGAGAGAGAATGTGAAGTAGAGAGAAAATCAGTTTCATGAATGTTGGAAGAAGAAGAATTAAATAATATTATATGATGTAACTCAATATTTTTCAGTAATTGCATGTCCAATCACTTTTTTTTCTTCATTTTATATTAAAAACAATCTCATCAAGTCAGCGTAACTTTCATTAATCACAGAATAATCTTATCTAACCGTTAAGGCAAATTCTTGGGAAATACGGTATTTCCATAGGCTTATGGAAAGATAGGGTTTAATTAGAATAATAAAAGGTAAAAGGTCTTAGTTGCAATATTAAAATTTTAGTATGAAACATGTAGTAGTTATAAATTTTATAACACGGTTCATGCAACCCGAAATTTTTATCTTCATTTCTTCTAATTTACACTTTAAACATTGATTTTTCCATAACTTATGGAAAGACCGTATTTCAATAGACGGACTCAACAGTTAATCATTCTAAATAAGAAAAAAAATTAATAGCTAGAATGTTAATAATAGATCTTAAAATTTATGTACCAAATCATAAAATTATAATGCTCAAAATTTTTTGACCCAAACTCAAGCTTGATTGAGAGGATGTAATATTCTATTTAATTATATATGTAAGTGGCCAAGGCTTCTCATTTAATTATTTAACTGTAGATTTTTTCAAAAATTTTTTAAAAAAATTAACTGTATATGTAAGTGACGTATACGTAAGTGACCAGAACTTCTCATTTACTAAATCCAATTTGACTTCGCTCCTTTTCCTTTTTTTCTTTTTTTTTTTTTGATGAAAAGGCTTCGCTACCTTATGACTTCAAAACTATAAAAATAACATTAGAATTTAGAGTTTTGTAAAAAGTTAAACTAATAAAATAGCTCTTTTGAAAAACTAATTCAATCAGCCAATCTCAAGACACTGTTTTCATCAGGATTTTTAAAACAGAAAAGTATATACTCTCCTTGTCCCAGTTCAAATTTCACACTTCACTTTATGTGCAACTTTGACCATATATTTGAATAAATATATATAAACAATAATATTATCATATATGATATGGTTGGATTCGTCGTAACAAGTTGTTTTTAAATATCAATTATTTATTTGTCGTTATTATACGTAGTTTAACATATTAATGGTCAAACGTGTTTCTTGATAACCGTGAAAAGATTCTATGAAATTTGAGTTGAGACGGAGAGAGTATATAACCATATATAATTGAAATAAGTGGAAATATAACTTTTGGATACTAAAAGTGCCAATGTAAGTGCAAATATAACCCTTTCCGACGGCTTTTAACCGAAATTTTGTGAAAAGATATTTTTACCCTTTTGAAAAAATAAAAAAGATAGGAAATGACGTTTTTAGCCTTAGAGTCATTAATACTCCAAATATTGTTGTGGGACCACCGCTGGACCGCATCGGACCACCGCCAGACCGTCGCCGGACCATTGTTGCACTGCCGACGTAACAAGTAGGGTTATATCAACACATTATGAATACTAATATGGTGAAATCAACACATTCTTAAAATTTATAGGGTTATTTCAGCATATTCGTAAAAAGTGTAGGGTTATATCAGCATATACTATAAAAAATGTCATATTAATACAAAATCAACGCCAACCGTAAGCAACATCCATTTCAACCTCTTCTACCAATCACCGACATTCCAAAGTGTAATTCCAACAACGAAGGAAGAGATTCGGCGAGGTCGACGCAGCAGATGTTGAAGTGGGGGTGCAAGAACCTTTCAAAATGGTAGCTTCATCCAATTTCCCTTAATGCACTAGATCAATGCGAGATTGAGTTTGATTCCGTGATTTTCTTTTGCTTCTCTTCATATGAATAGAGATATGCGGTATATATGGTGTAGAATATTGGGGTTGTGATGATATTTTGTTTTTTGGTTGTATTTAGTTTGGATTGATGATTGGATGACCTTTGGTGTTGTGTGTGGTTGTTATTTTGCTATATACTTCGACCAAGTGCTTTTAATGTTGATGGGTTTTGAAACGAGGCTAAGATATGTGATAATGGTGTTTATTATGAATGATTGTGTTATGATGTCAAATTTTATGGCGTATATGATATTGTTATGATGTGATAATGGTGTATGTAATGATGTAGTCGACTGATAGGGCCAGCTGAGTGGATTACTATACACTTTGCTTTCTATAATATGTGTTGATATTACCCTATAAATTTTAGGAATGTGCTGATATAACCCTATAAATTTTCATAATGTGTTGATGTAACCCTACCTGTTACGAAGGCAGGGATGCAGTGGTCCGACAGCAGTCCAATGGTGGTCCGGTGATAGGTAAGGGTAAGATCATCACAGACATAAAAAATGATATTTCCTTAACTTTCCTTGCCAAACATATGTTTTCTAAAAGCATGGAAGACCAGAAATGGGTTAACATGGGGCTAATCAACACACTTAGACCACCACCAAAACCAACTATTAAATGCATTAGGTGGAACAAACCAACTGAGGGGTTTAAAGTAAATGTTGATGCATCTTGGCACAAAAACAACAACAAATGTGGTATAGGTATTATAATTAGAAACTCAGAAGGTTCTTTTGTAGCTGCAGCTATTAGAAATACCTACTGTGCCTCTAGTTTACAAGCTGAACTGTTAGCTATGCAACAAGTACTGACTTATGCAATAGATTTAAATCTGGAAACCATATCAATAGAAACTGGTTGCATAAATGTTGTTCATGCTGTTAATGACCCCCTAAAAGCTCCATGGCAATCCTTTGAAGTTGTTTCTCATCTGGCTATAGAACTAAGAAATATAACAGTCACACACAAACTCAGGGAGGGCAACTTAGTGGCTGATAAGCTGAGCAAACTTGCCATCAAATCACAACAACAAATATCAGTTTTCAACAGCTTGACCTAAGAACAAAGGGCCTTATACATTTGGATAAAATCCAACTCCCAGCAATTAGACTTGTTTTGAATGGATGCTACTGATATGTTGTTAATTTTCAACAGGATATATACATAAGGAGAAGGCTGGAAGCAGTTTTTCCAACAAGGAGAAAAGCAGTTCGAGCCTAGAACTGTCGAGCCCTCGACCCATCGCCCCTCGAGGCCTCGAACTGTGAAGCACTCGACCCCGACACCTCGATCCATCGACCACTCCAGCCTCGAACGGTCAAGCCCTCGAGCCAGAGCCCTCAAGGGAATGACCACTATACCCTTCGAGCCCTCGAACCATCTTGCACTCGACCCCGAGAACTCGAGTCATCGAGCACTTGAACCTCAAACTCTAGAACCTCAATCACTCGACCACTTGACCCGGACATCTCGAGCCATCGAGCACTCGAACCTTGAACTCTCTAGAATCCAGAATCCAGCACTCGAGCCTTAGAGCCCTTGAGGCTCGAAGCGGCGACTCCTTATACCATGAGCCTTGACACCTCAAACAAGGTGGGGAAGAAGAAGAGAAGACACAAGATAGAATCAGTTTCGATATTTGATTTCCATCAATCAAAACATTTCTTACTTAGAGCCTTTTTGGAGATCTGGCCATTTAACCATGTTAACACGAGGGGTGGAGATATGGAAAATGGAATCATCGCCAAAAATGCCCTAAGTAGACTTTTTGCTCAGATATTCTGACAATCACAATGTATCCTTTTGTACAAAGTCTTCAAAACTATTTTGAAGATAAACTTTTGTAAATGATTTCTACCATTTCAAGTTTGGGGAACCTAATACATATCTCTCCCATTAATATGGGTTAATTTTATTTTTTTAAAAAGACAGGTAAGGGTATAATTGTCCACCCAAATTCAAATTTTGGTTTGAGGGTATTTATGTCATTTGGGAGGAGGGGGCCAAGGTCAACGCTGGATTTCTCATCAGAGGGTTATATTTGCAATTTCATCAACTAGTTAGGGTTGTTTTATATTTTTAATTATCTGAGTGTTATATTTGCACTTACTCAAGCATATAGGGTTATATTTGTGTATATTCTCTTTTAAAATTAGTTAAATGGACACAATCATCTTACCAATTTTAGGATTACATTTAACATTAAAGATCAACAATTTAAAAAAAAAAATCATCTTCAAAGCCTTCACTTCACTTTCACCTTCACTAAAGGCGAATAGACACAAAATAATGCACCCTGGAGATTCAATACAAAACAATATTTATTTATAAAATTTGGGGGATAATTTGAGGCGAATAAACACAAAACAATGCACCCTGAAGATTCAATACAAAACAATACTTATTTATAAAATTTGGGGGATAATTTGAGGCAAATAGACACAGAACAATGCACCCTAAAGATTCAATACAAAACAATACTTATTTTTAAAATTTGGGGGATAATTTGGAGTATTAGAGCAAGTCCAACAAATTATGCAAAATGAAGATTTTACCCATATTTGAAGACTTTAATCATTTTTCAGCTTCATCAGATTCTGCATATAATTTTCCAAAACGAAGAATTGGAGGATAGAGAAGATTCCATTCTCTATATTGGTAGAGAGAATGAAATATTTGGTGAACTGGGCATTTAATGCTATTAATGGTAATCATCTTTAATTTAAATTTAAAGGTAATTTCCTTAATTATGTAAATAATTTCTATATCTGGCTTTCACGATTTTCGGAGCGTTCACGCGTAGGAACAAATGTTGATTGACGACATTCATTAAAAACTAGTTGTTACTTACAAATTTCACTACTGGAAAACATGTACATAGGCACTGGTATGTCAATGATACCAGTGCTAAAAAACTAAAATTCAGCACCGGTACACAAAAAATGGTGCATATGCACTGAATACAGGTGCTACAAAATAAAATTTTAGCACCGGTACACAAAAAACCAGTGTCTATGAATAAATTCAGCATCGGTACACAAAAAATTGTGCCTATGCACTGAATACCGGTGCTACAAAACCAAAATTCATCACCGGTATACAAAAAATGCGTGCCTATGAATAAATTCAGCATCGGTACACTGAATATCGGTGCTACAAAACCAAAATTCAGCACTAGTACACAAAAAACTGATGCCTATGAATAAATTCAGCACCGGTAACACAATTTTGGGTCACAATGTAATTTTCCAAGAATTTATAGAATTAATCAATGTTGACTTTCGAGACTCTTCCGTTCACCCATACATTTCCAAATTGTAGAGTTACGATCGTATATTATTTAATTTCATTTTGGTTTCACCAATTTTGTGATTTGATGACTCCAACTTTCTTGTAGAGACCTAAGTGCAAAAAGTAAAAACTTTACTTGTAACTCTAAACTAAAATTCGCTCGAACGTGATCCTAGCCTATACACCCCCATTATATTTTCCATGCATGTAAGAGAATATTTATAAAAAAATTGAGCACAAGAACATATATATAATCCTTTCCGATTTCACTTTGTAACTTCCAAGTAGCAACTATAATTTACTCTAGAACATGTACCAGCGCTTTTCAATAATTCACCAAAAAAATCATTTATTTTTAAGGCTTATATTTAGGCAAGAATAACAAAAATCATGTATTTTGGAGCAATGGGTAATGGGGTAACACAATTTTGGGCCACAGTGTAATTTTTCAAGAATTTATAAAAATAATCAACGTTGACTTTCGAGACCATTCCATTCACCCAGACATGCCCAAATTACAAAGTTGCAATCATATATTATTAAATTGCATTTTGGTTCTGCCAATTTTGTGATTCGACGACTCCAACTTTCTTGGAGGGATGTAAGTGCAAAAAGTAAAAACTTTACTCGTAACTCCAAATTGAAATCCGCTTGAACGTGATGCTACCCTATACACCCTCATTGTATTTTCCAAGTCCGTAACAAAATATTTATCAATAATCGGACACAAGAACATATCCATAACCTTTTCCGATTCCCCTTTCTATCTTCTAAGTAATCAACTCTAGGTTACTATAGAACATATAATCGCGTTTTTCAGAATTTCATCAAAAAAATAATTATTTTCTATTTCTATATTCATGCAAGAATAACAAAATTCGTATATTTTGGACAGAAGGATATATATAATGTCATAAAAAATTTTGGGCCATGGCATAATTTCCAAAAATATGTTAGAGGCGCTTCCGTTCACCCATTGTACCTCGAATTTGAAAGACGCAATCATCTCTTATTTGATTTCATTTTGGTGTCTTCAATTTTGCGATTCGCCGCCTCCAATTTCTTGTATGGACCTAATAGTAAAAATTTAAAAGTTAACTTAGAAATCAAATAATACTAGCACCGACATTGTTTTTTCATTCATACCGATGCTATGTTATGGTGGAATAATGATTTTTTAAATTTTCATTCCAAATTTTGTAGAGATTGTTTGAAATTTTGGAATTTTGGAATTAGCACCGGTATTGGTTACTTAGGCACCAGTATGTGTACCGGTGTTCCTGTTCCATACTTAGAAAAAAATTCTTGGGTTTGCCCTCGGGTGGGTCAATTTTTTTTTAAAAAAAACATTCAAAGCAACCCTAAGCATATACTTTTCGTATATTTAGGCACCGGTATGAGCATTTTGGGCACCGGTATTTGTACCGGTGCTCAACACTTAGAAAAAAATTCTTGGGTTTGCTCTTGGGTTCAATATTTTTCCTAAAAAACATTCAAACAGCCCGAATCAGCTGCTTTTTGTATATTAAGTGTAACACCCCAAATCCGCGACCCACCTGCTCAACGCAAGTATCGGGTCAGACCCAGGCGTGCTACCGGGAATCCAACGAGTCGGATTGCAGTAACGAGCAATACAAATTATGCGGAAGAAAATTTAGAAGAATTCAAAATCCTAACTTACTATTATAGTTAAAGTATTAACACAAGTGTTAAACAAGCGTTTTAACTAAAATTTATAGACAAAAATTCTAAAGGATCCGGTAAGGATCAGTTCACATTAATATAACCATTTTACATTCTATCCAAAAGATTCTAAAGGTCCACCCAGGATCCTTCCTCAAAAGAAGTAAACACACCAGTGCACTTCTCTCTTAAGGTTCATCTACACCTGAAAGGGTTCATTAAACTAGGGTACGCTCCTTGCTTAGTGAGGTTCCTTCGCCAGTATTTACCAAGTTGAGTATTAGTGGTCACACAAAACAAATAGCCACATAAGTCCTAGCACACAGTAAGAGAATACGAGTGGTTAAGCCAAGTTGTTGTCAAGGGCCTATATGACAACTCTGACTAACATACAACGCATAACCTTTTCAGTAGTGTCTGAAGGCTATCAATCGAGAATTCATTCTCACCAACCACGCCTAATCAGATATTCAATTACGAGCTCGTATCCGATCCAGATGGATATGCCAGCATACCAGAAACTCTATGTGTAGCCGGTCTAATCAGACAGTCCGGTATATACCGTTCCCCGCCGATTTCGATCGAACTACAATCGCGCCAGGGACCTCGAAAAGCACAGATAATCAATCATGTAGCAGATAATTCAAGTTTACACAACAAGATAAAGTACAAGCCGATCATCCACACAAAATATCAGAGCAGCCATGCACTCGGTTTCACAATAATTGAGCATAATATAAATATATACTAACATATTTAACTTTAACAAGCATGACCCTCTCTAGTGGAGTTCGAATACTCACAGTTCGAGTAAAGGGTTCAAGTAGAGAGGTTCGAGTACAGGGGGTTCGAGTGGATGGGTTCGAGTGCAGGGGGTTCGAGTAGATGGGTTTAAGTACAGGGGGGTCGAGTAGATAGGTTCGAGTACAGGGGGTTCGTGCAGAGGATTTGAGTGGAGAGTGTTTGAATGGTACCGGGTTCAAGTGGTACTGGTTCGAGTGGTGAGGTTCAAGAGGTACTGGTTCGAGAGGTGAAAGTTCCAGTGAAGGGTTCGAGAGGTATTGGTTCGAGTGGTACTGGTTCGAGAGGTACATATTCGAGTGGTGAGGTTCAAGAGGTACTGGTTCAAGAGGTGAATGTTCCAGTGGAGGGTTCGAGAGGTACTCTCTGGTTCGAGGGGTGAAGGTTCCCTTGGAGGGTTTGAGAGGTACTTTCTAATTTGAGAGGTGAAGGTTCCAATGGAGGGTTTGAGAGGTGAAGGTTCCAGTGGAGGGTTCGAGAGGTGAAGGTTCCAGTGGAGGGTTCGAGAGGTACTCTTTAGTTCGAGATGTGAAGGTTCTAGTGGAGGGTTCGAGATGTACTCTTTGGTTTGAGGGGTGAAGATTCCATGCAGTGTTCGAGAGGTACTCTCTGGTTCGAGAGGTGAAGGTTCCAGTGGGGGTTCAAGAGGTACTCTATGGTTCAAGAGGTGAAGGTTCCAGTGGAGGTTTGAAAAGTGAAGGTTCCAGTGGAGGGTTCGAGAGGTACTCTATGGTGGCATCATATATATATAATCATTTTAATTCGATTCGCGTTAAGGCAATGCAAACACTCACCTCTGTTAGACGTGGTTTTGTGGTTAGAACTTGGCGCAACCTCTGTTCCTACGCTACCACTGCTCAATCAATGTTCTTATTTTGGTAAGAAAATGATTTAAGGTTGTAAGTTTGGGGAGGTGGTGATTGATATTTATACTAGATGATGGCATGATGGGAGACATAAGTGTACTGACACCTGACACCAAAATTTTATCCATTTACCTTCATTTGGATAAGGTTCATGTCCACTTGCCTGAATTTCACTTTGGATAAGTTTTCACGTCCACATGCTCGAATTTCATTTTTTTTCTTCTTATAGGGTTTTGGGTAATAACTTAAAATAGTCAAAGGAAGTAGGTAAGAGATTGAAATTTTTGGTTAAAACCTCGCTATTACATGCACATTGGTTTCATTACGATCGGGTTTTTCACATTAAGGCACCGGCATAAGCATTTTGGGCAACGGTACCGGTACTCAACACTTGAAAAAAAGAGCTCAACTTTGTTTCAACTGAACCGTTGATTTTTTTTGTTGATTGAATCTCAACCGTTAAAATTTGTCTATATAAACAAGTCTGAAACCCTAAACTTACCAACCATCCCATTATTTTGCCTCCCCATTTTCCCCCTCCTCCTTCACCACCTCTCCCTCTCCGCCGCCGCCTAGGGTTCTTTCCAAATGCCTCCGCCTGAAGCCAGACCCGCCATTGGCCATGAACGCCTCTGCCGCTCGCCGTGATAGCCTCCACCGCTTGCCATAAAAACCTATGTCGCATCACCGCCGATAGCCTCCGCCTGAGATGGCATTTGTGCTAATGTTTTGTATATCGATTTTTTATATAGTTGCTATTTTTGTATAGATGTTGCCACAGCTATTGGAAGGTTGTTGTCTAAATTTTTGCCCTGAGATCGATCTATTATGAATTTTGCTATTAATCTATGTTTAGATCTAGTTTTTTCATGAATTGCGGGTTGTTATGTATTTTCAGATGTATGTAATGAACTTCTAATATATGGTTATGAATTTTCCAGTTTTCTTACATGAACTTCTGTTTATTTTGTGTTTTTTTGTCCTATTTTTGTTTATGAATGTCTGAGTTTTGTATTCTAGCCGGTGAGTTTATTCTCACTGGCCAGATTTTTTTTATTGAATGCCTATTTAATAGCACCGCTATTTTATGCATATGCACTGGTATTTCAAACATTTTCATATCAGTGCCTAAATGACCCGGTGCAAGACTGTAGTTACATAGGCACCGATAAGTGGTACTGGTACTAGCACTGGTACCACCTACCGGTGCCTATGTAACTACACCTTTTGCACCGGGTTACTTAGGCACCGGTAAGGAAATGCTCAAAATATCGATGCCTATGCATTGAAATACCGGTGTCTATGAGGGTATTTTCCAGTAGTGTTTCTTTAATTTCAAAAAATAATCATTGTTTGATTTAAAAAAATATATATACTTATTTATTTATATTGTATATTGTAGCACAAAGTCTTATTTTAGACCGATTAACCGTTATACATGATCATTTTATAATTTATGTAACTAATGGGAGTGATTTAGTGTTCGTTTTTATTTATTGCAACAAGATTCCTATAACTTTTAAAATGTATTGTAATGTAAAAATAACTATAATTTGACAATGAAATTTATTGACAAGATTGTTCATAATTGGTTTAACCGTTAGTCGGTCTAAAAGGAGATTTTATTATTTTGTAGTGGTTAAAGTATTTTTTATTGTGTTACTAAAAAAAATCCTTATTGTTTTATTAAACACAAAGTTATGCAAGATAGAGAGGAGTTTGTTTCTTGAAAGACGGTATTTCCATAAGTCATAGAAAAACCAAGGTTTAAAGTGCAAATTAAAATAAATGAAGATAAAAATTATGGATTGTATGAATCGGGTTATAAACTTTATAACTACTACATGTTGTATAATAAATCTTTAATATTGCAACTAAGACTTTTTACCTTTTAATAATTTCAATAAAACTCTGTCTTTCCATAAGCCTATGGAAAGACGGTCTTACCCAAGACTTTGCCAATAGATAATATGTTGGAGTTGAACAAAAAAATAGAGAATATGAGTTTTCATTCTCCGTTTTAGAGGAACTTTTGAAGAACCTGCTGGGTTTAAGACCAAGTTCAACATGTTCTCCAAAAGTTTCTCTAAAATGAAGAGTGAAAACTCATATTCTCTTTCGGGAAAGGCAACAAAGAAGAGGAAGAATGGCTAGGGATGCGCCGGAAAGAGGCTTTTTGCGCTACCTGTAGTAATCCACGAGTCAAAACTTGCCTTCAAGCTTGAAACTTCTATATATATAAATATATTTATATATGTATATATATATATATACATATATTATATTATATTTGGTTCAAGTCCAACATGTTTTCCATTTTGCACGACTTTGTATTTAGTAAAACAATAATGATCAATTTTCATTATAAAATAATAAATACTTTTAATCAATACAAAATATAATATAAATATGTCAACATTTTTATTTTAAGAAATTTAAATAACGCCTAATTCTTTAACGATAAAATTTCAAATAGCAACAAATAAACTCTGTTTTAAGAAATTTAAAAATATCAGTTAGATTTTTTTAAAAAAAGTAACAAACAAACTATATTTTAAAATAATTATCTTGTCAGAAACTTTGTGCAACTCATTTGATGTCGATCCATCTACAAATTAAGATAGTAAATATTCTTCAGACAATATTCACATCCCATCGGAAATTAAAGAAAACTTGTAAATAAATTAAAAATATACCGTCATCCATCATATATTATTATTTGAATTTAAAAATGAGCAGAAAAAAAATGAACGGAAAATCTAACATCAGCTCTGCCGCAAATGAGAGGTGGTTCAATATTGGTTCGACAGTTTCTGAATTTTGAATCTATACAGTATAGACTATAGAAGGTTTTAAACATAAGTAAAACATGTATTAATTAAATAGAATTGATAATTTGATATGATTAGCATTAAATTTTCCATTCTCCAAATATTTTATTCTTTTCCTACCATTATAGAGAATGAAATACTCTCTTTCCTCCAATTCTCTATTTTAGAGAACGATATGGAGCATCTGTTGAAGATGAAAAAGGTGTAAAATCTCTAAATTTTACTAAAATTTCTACTTGCTCTGTTGGACTTGCTCTTATAATTATAGTTTGGAGAATAATTATTAAACTTTATAGATTGGCCCCTCCAGTTTATATTTATTTATATATTAAAAATTTTAAAATATGTTATATATTTTTTAATTGCAATTCCGTATTCAGGTCGGATTTTGGATTGCGTTTCAATATCCAAAACCAAACCAAAAATCATATTTGAAAATCAACTTACCCGCTTCAATTAGGCAAAGTCTTGGGAAAGACCATATTTTCATAGGCTTATGGAAAGACGATATTTAATTGGAATAATAAAATGTATATGTCTTAGTTGCAATATTAAAATTTTATTAAGGAACGTGTAGTAGTTATAAAGTTTATAACTCAATTCATGCAACCCAAAATTTTTATCTTCATTTCTTCTAATTTAGACTTTAAATCTTTATTTTTCCATAACTTATGGACATACTGTATTTCAATGGACGAACTCTAATTATATTAAAATGAAATTTAAATTTGATTAGGTTATTCGAATAATTTAATTTTCAATTCAGTTTTCCTTTATTTCCCACCCTAGTGACCCGTGTTAGAAGCGAAGAGGCACACACAGTTACACACATACTCCCTCCGTTTCTTTATTAGTGGCACACCTTCCTTTTTTGGTTGTTTATTTTATATTGGCACACTTTCCATTTTTTTCAAGATTCCTTCAATTTCATCCACTCATTCTACTTTTTACTTTCTGCATTCAATTTTATTGACTCATTTTCTTCACCTAAATCCAAGTACATAAACCTATGCCACTATTAGTGAAACGGAGGGAGTATATGTGTGAAGAAAATCCAAAGAAACACATAATATGAAATAATAAAATGTTTAGATTTTTTATACAAGAGTACTTTTTGATAGAAATATGTATGTATATTTGTTTATTTATATATGGATTAACTGTTAAATATGGATATTTTATAATTAGTGAGACTAATAAGGCCATTTGATGTTTATTTTTATTTATTGCAATGAGATATATACATATAATTATAATAACATTTTAAAATGAATGTCACCAGATAAATAGTTTATTTTTAAATAATTTAAATGAAATATTATAAATTAATTATTTTTTATCATATACAATATTTAATATTTTTCAACTAAATTAATTATTTTACTTCATAATTCATATAACTTTTTTTTAAAATAACTAAATTTTAAATAAAATTTTATTTTAATATTTTAATTAATGATATTGCATAGATGATACTCCACATAAACAACGGATTAATATTGAAATCCCAACCAGAGCACCAAGTTTACTCCGTGAAGAAGCATTTATCATTGATAATAAACAACGGATTAATCTTGAAATCCCAACCATGAGCCCCGCACGCAGCCTCCCATCCCCTCTTGTCCATCATCATCTTCTCCAACATTTCCCACACTCTAAGACTACCCAGTCCCTTGCGTGCAAAACATTCCCCAAATAACTCCCAATAGTCTGTAGACATTATAAAATAGTACACACAACAGCTCAATTAGCCTTCAAGATTACTTCAGCAGCATACCCAATAATACAATTCTAAATTCCAATCCTATCCTATTCCAAATCAATTCCTTATTTTGATTTGATTGAATTGAGTGTATAATAATACTGTTGGCTGGAAGCTTACTTCTTGGAGATGACTTCCTCTGTAGCGTCTTTTGCCCAATCCAAAGTCTTCTTTAAGAAGCCCGCAATTGGGGCGTTTACCATCAAACCCTCTCAACTTCTATTTCCTGCAAACCCCACCTCGGATTACTCGAAGAGGAAGATGGTGTTGGCGGCTTCCTTGAGTGCTTCGGCTAGTTCGGCTGAAAAGCGGGATAAGAGGTATCCCGGTGAGGCTAAGGGGTTTGTGGAGGAGATGAGGTTTGTGGCGATGAGGCTGCACACTAAGGACCAGGCTAAGGAGGGTGAGAAGGAGACTGTGGAGAAGCCGCTGCCTAAATGGGAGCCTACTATTGAGGGCTACTTGAGGTTCTTGGTGGATAGCAAATTGGTTTATGATACTTTGGAGAAGATTGTGGAGAGCCCTCCTTTTCCTGAATGTAAGTTCACTTTTCATGTTTCAAGCTATTGTTCTAATTCTATCCGAGGGTGTTATTCTAATTCTATACGAGGTTGTTAAGTATTTATATGTTGATTTATAAGGTGTACTGTGTTCAATTAGTTGATATTGTAATACCAGCTTTAGCTGGTATAGTATTTACATAACAGCTTGTTTTTTAACACGATTGAATGCAATATATCGATTACTCTAGTGCGGAGATATAATCTTACTTCTGGTAGTTTATACAATATTAGTTCCAATCATTTTTAAAATCTTGTTTTGTTTTTTTTTAAAATTCAGATGCAGAGTTTAGGAATACTGGACTGGAAAGGTCGATAGGACTTGCGGAAGATTTGGAATGGTTTAAGGAACAAGGACACGCTATTCCAGAACCATCTACGCCCGGTGTTAGCTATGCGAGATATTTAGAGGAGTTGTCGGTAAACGATCCTCAAGCGTTTATTTGTCACTTCTACAACATATACTTTGCTCATTCAGCTGGTGGGAGGATGATCGGAAAAAAGGTTAGTGTATATTGTTGGGATGGAATAAAATGGGATGAACATGCTAATCAAATTCAAATGAGTTAGTTAGATGATATTGCCATAATGTATTATGGTTGTGTTTATGTGGTAGTATAACTTAGGTAAGTTATTGTCCGAGTGATTGGTTAGTCGGGTAATTGATTTTGATATGATGTAGTGTTATTATTGTGTTTCTTATCATGATATGGTGTATCATGGTAGAAGTTGTTAATTGTTTTTTTCTCACTCATTATTTGCAACTCTCAATCGACGCCTATAGTATATTAATACTCTAAGTTGATTGTTTGCTAATTAATGGAGAACGGTGGCTTAATTGGTGATGGTTTAGATTATTAACTCTTACTCCTTAGTTTGCTACATCTATTATAGATGTTGTATGACTGGCAACTATAGATGTTGTATGAGCAACTATTTGTTAACCCACTTTCCACCTCTTTAATTTTTCTACATCATTTGGGTTGATTTTAACAGTTTTTTTGGACATTTACATTGTTTTTCTGTTTTTAGTTATAACACACAGATAACATACATCTTTATCTGATCTAATGTTTCTAAGGTAGCTGAAAAGGTACTGGATAAGAAAGAGTTAGAATTTTACCAATGGAAGGGTGATCTCTCACAACTGCTGCAAAATGTGAGAGAGAAGTTGAATAAGGTTGCTGAGGTATGTTTACGTATATTTTTTATTCAAAATTTATCTAGCTGATGATGCTGTTGTTACTGTTAAATATATTGTTATTCCTTCTAATCAACACGATCTATCTATTACCTATTTCTATTTTATCCAGAACTGGACACGAGAACAGAAGAATCATTGTTTGGATGAGACAGAGAAATCATTCAAATTTTCAGGGGATATCCTCCGTTCAATATTTTCGTGATACAGTTACCACAAGATTTATCATTGTAATATATACTTTTTTTTAATGGAATTATGCGTATGAGTAGACTCTATTCCTCTTTGCGTTAGAATGAATTTTTTTATTGGGGAGGATATGTCTTTTTTAGGTAAAATGAATGATTTTTTATTAATTTTTTTGGATGGGAGGGTATATATCTTTTAGGTTACGAACCATTCATGAGTTCCAATTGGGGTGGTTACAAATGGGGTGTTTTGCACTATATTTACTATCTAACTCTGTCACCAGCCCCCGCCATCCCACCACCAATGCACCACCACCCACCACTCAGCCCTGCCATCAGCCCTGCTATCCCACCACCAATACTGCCTCCACCCGACCACCACCAGCAACGCCTGCCCTAGCTTTCCACCGGCGAATCAAGATCTGGTGGTGAGTCGACTTAAACCCATAGACTCAAATCTGCCGTCGACGAAGCACCACCAGACAAGCCGACCCGAATCTGCTACCTCTATTGATGCCCAGCCCTAGCACCACCCCCTGCACCTCCGCCATTCAGAGCTTCTCCAGCGTCCATCTAGGCACCGCAACCGCCGCTACTCCTTAGTCAATTGGCACCAACAATTCACAACCACCACATTTCAAACCTCTCGCTCAGCAATCAAGCCCCCGAAACCTGTTCTTCCCCAATTGGAACCTCTCGCTCGGCATCTAGGCACGACCGCCTCCTCCTTTGCCCTAACCCCGCCTCCACCACAAGCACCACGACCACCGCCGCTCCATTCATCCCGGAACCACTTCGCCACCACACCAAATCCCCAGCTCTGTCGGTGCCGCCACCATTTCCGGCACAACTCAGCCAAGCGCCGAAAAATTAATGAATCCACTGAATTGGGGGTTGGGAAAGACGAAAAGGGGAAGATGAGAAAAAGAGAAAGGCGAGGAGGAGAAAACAAGGAGAAGAGAAACGACAGAGAGAAGGATGGGAAAAGACGGAAAAATATTATATTTACACATAATCTAAATATGTAGGGTTATATTTACACTTAGAGTTACATCTCCACTTTCATCAATTATGTAGAGTTATTTATATGCACTTTGCTCTAAAATATTCCAACTTTTTAACATTTTCACAAGTGAGAAAGGCCAAACCTCAAACATTGAATTCCCTGCCTAAATGTAGGGAATATGTAATATTCCCAAAGTTTAAAAAAAAAAAAAAACAAGCTGGATACTTTATAGAGAGGCGCCACTCGTAAGTTGTGGTACCAATAGACCAATGTCAGTAATCTCATCTACGAAAATGGTCAAACCAATCTCCCACTTCTTCCTCCTTCTTGCCTTATTTCTTGGACTCTCCCAAGCATCAAGATCTGCTCATCATCATCCCCAATTGCAGAAATCCTTCAAGATCAAGCCCAAACAGGTGAGTAAAACCCAGTAATCCCAGAACCCCTTAATTTACTGAAAAAATATCTACACTTATTTGCATTGTATCCGATCAGGAGGATGCAGTTACAAGCGTGTGTTCATACAGCATCACCATCAAGACCAGCTGCTCCTCTACATCTTGGACCAGGGACAAAGTCAGCCTCGCCTTCGGCGATGCCTACGGCAATGAGGTCAGTGTCTTGGTCTAGAGTTAAACATGCCTAATATCCCTGTCTCATACTGGTATGATATAGAGAGAGAGTATTGGTTTAGTGTGTGTGAAAAGAATTTGGTGATGTGGGCAGGTGTTTGCGCCGAGAATCGATGATCCGGCTTCCCGGACGTTCGAGAGGTGTTCGACGGATACATTCCAGATAAAGGGACCGTGTATGTACGACATTTGTTACTTCTACTTGCTGCGGGTCGGATCCGATGGATGGATGCCGGAGAGCGTCGGAGTTTTCAGCCCTAATCGGATGCCGATGACATATACTTACAACACGTTTCTGCCCAATGGAGTTTGGTTTGGGTTCAATCATTGCGGAAGAAAGCCGACGGCCAACTCTGTTGAGGTTTTGTGAAGCCTCATCGGGTGTTATTTGAGAATAAAATGGGAGGGAAGTTTCCGCTATTTTGTTTTTTTCCATATCTGATTTTGTATGCTTATGATCAGAACATTACACTTTACTTTTGCTTGTATTTGTAATGTGAGTTCTTAGTTGTTATTGCCTTGTACACTTTCAAATTTGGCAAACATCGTATACTTCATTCTGGTAAAATCCCATTAAAAAACTGCAATCTATGGTTGCATTGCATAATATTGCCACACACCTTTTTTTTTCTAATTTGTTAAGAAATGGTCAGAACGTGACAAGAACATAGGAACACGTGAAATAATCAATTACTTTAATATTTAAGTATTCAACAAGCGCCTGTAGCTCAGTGGATAGAGCGTCTGTTTCCTAAGCAGAAAGTCGTAGGTTCGACCCCTACCTGGCGCGGTAAATTAAGCAAGTGTTTTTCTTAATTAAGCAAGTGCTTTTCATCTTCTTTTTTTCCGACCATTATGTATTCTCGCACTCTCACATCTCATGGTCTTGAATTCAAGAATTTCGCAAGCAAAACCAATGTTTAGTACCATAAACTGTAATGGAACCAATGGAATGCCTTGCAAGAACTAGTTTCATTATCTCATTCACTATTACACAATACACTGCAGTCGTATCTCTTATACACTGATACTCATGAAAAACTCGAGCAAGGGAAAATCAACACAACGTTTGGCGACAAGTTAAGCTGCTCTTTCTGTTTCTGTCTTAATCGGAGTCGGGCGTGCTCATGATTCCTCCGAGAAAGCCAGCCCCATTGCATTCGCCACACAAAACCTCCCTCTTACCTCTTCGGAAACAAGTAGAATAAACAAGCAAGTTAGGACCAAATTCTTTTTGGTTTTGGCTGTCAAAATGAATGATAAGAAGATTAGAGATTGCACGGGATACCTGCAAAGCCAACACAATCCACCGGCTTTGAACCGTCCATTGAAGTGATCGATGGAGTTTACTCCCGTACCTTGGCATTGCTTGCATTTTATATTACCTGCACACAAATGGAGCTCATTAGCTGAGCTCCTGTAAACTTGCAAAACTATACCACGTCATCGCAATGGAAGGAATCTATAGGCCTTCTGAATAAGAATGGCATGGATAAATCTAAAACATAAACACGAGAAGTGACAGATTTCATCAATCTTTCCACACATAGAGTCAAGAGAAGAAGAGAAACGTATAAAGGAAGCACATAGCGTCAAGAGAAGAAGAGAAACGTATAAAGGAAGCAGGTGGAAAACATCTAAGATTAGCAACAACAAAAAATGATGTGTGGTAATTCATATTTAGATCTTTTTCACGAATCTACGAGTTATCAACACATGGCAACCAGCCAACCAGAATTCTTGTGCAAACATGATAGCCGAAATCTGCAGAACTAGGACCTTAAAGTGGATTCAACAACCAAAGTATATTAAACCATTTTCTGATACTCCATGGATAAAAAGAAGCCAGTATAAGACGATTACCCTCTCCTTCGCACTGAGTACAGATGAGGCTCCTTGATTTGGTGGCTGGAGAATCACTACCCGTCGCCTATACAAGCGAAGCGAAAATCATTAGGACAAGAGGCATTATTTGTACTAAGCTATCATGTAAGTTACACACTCCCATGATGTAGCACATTGAAACAAGAAGAAACTACACTCTCACTTTGTAGACTCCCACTGTCATAAAGAAACTGTCTCCGTTCCAACTAAAGGTTTATATTTTCTGACCCAACCAAAGGTTTCAATTTTGCCTATTGCCTAATTTGGACTCAAATTTGTGCTGAAATTAGGCCAGCTCATTCCAATTCCCCACGTTTCCGGCCACATCATCATGCATAAATGATTTGTGCAAAATAATAATAGGAACCTTTGGCTGGAACGGAGTCCATATTAAACAATAACTTTGCCTTCACGAAATGTACGACTCTTGACAGATACAATCAGACATTTTTCAAATTTGACATGTGCCATTACAGCATATTCTACAATCGATTACAAGTAAAGCATAAGAGATGTGTAAATAGAGAGAGAATGAAGGCACACCTTGATTTCCATGGACCTGCTACTTCCCACATCGCTTATCCACTGTACCTTTCTAACATTGGAGTGGGCAGGAGTGCTAATTAGGCCTGATTAAACAAAACCAACATTGACAATTCAGACAGAAGAAAAATGAATTCCATATATAGCAATTCTCAGAACTCGGAAACACATAAACAAATCAGAGTATGAAATGCAAGAAATAAGAATGTTTGTTGAGTACCTGGTTTGGCAATGGGTTTGAAGGAGGCCAGAGGTGAAAAACATATAGAACCTGACATTGATATTTCTGGTAGAAGTTAAAAGGTATTCTCTGTTTTCAGTTGTTCTACAAAGCTTTGTCAAAAACAAAGCGAGGTTTATAGGAGTTTGCCAGGGGGACGTTGGTGCTATCATCGGCTGTGGATTAGATAAGGCTCTCCCGTTTCTACCTTCAGAATGAGCTTCCAATTACTGAAATACCCCTTCCTTACAAATATCTACTTTTCCATTTTTAATCATCCCTTTCTTCACAAAGTTTTGTTCTAATTTTCTTTTTTGAAATCAATCATTCAAACATGCTGGAAAAACGCCCACGATTACAATAGGTGGAATTCACATCCAACTTAACTAACCTCTAGAAATAACTAATTTATTGCAAGGATATTTAAATTACATGTCAACCAAACTTACCGTATGTACTATTACAGGATAGAGATCCAATAAAACTGTAACATTATCCTCGGGGATATTAACTCACTTCTGCGAAAATCATGACCGCTTGGCAAAGAGGAGCGCATCATGCATCAATATCCCTATGCCAAATAGGGCTCTTCAACAACTACAACACCACTTGATCCAAAATGCGATCTATGTTGTCCAAATTGGACACATCTTGAAAAACACATATGGAGAACATGATTCTTCCTAGAGAAACACATGACTGTAAAATCAGATCGAATAAAATAAATCGACATGAACAAAAAAAAAAAGTGATCATCATGAACACAACAATTTAATCTATCAAGTCGAAGAACAATACTAATGTATGAAGAAAAATACATACTTATTCAATAACATAAATGTAAAGTCAGAGATTTGCATTGAATATTTAATTGGCAGTTTTTGTGAACATATTTGGAAACGAAAAACTTTCCATGTTGGAACACTCAGAATTAGCATATTCACGCCTTTTACGAAAAAAGGGAGATAGAATATTATGGTATATATGATTTATAGAAATCTGAATATTCTTCTATGAATGAGGCGTGTGAAGCATAGTTAATTTATGGAAAATCCCTACATATATGGAGTGGTTATTTGCGAATATATGGGATAGATTGTGATAAGGAAAATCACTTTATTTGTGGGATTTAGATATGCTTCAAGAAGCAGATTTGGAATAGGAATATTGTGGAGATAATCATAAAGAATTCCAAACTGCTCATGAATATAAAATGGGACAAACACGACTGCGTTCTGTACGGATTTAACAGAGCAAAATTTTGCATACAGATTTTTGAGACTTTCGAGAATTGCTAAGAGTCAGATTCCTATGTTCCAACATACCTGACCTGCTACACAAAGTTCAGAATCATACACAAATTCCTCGGGAGGAGGAAATCCAACGTCGACGAGTTTCGAGGTCAGAGGGAGTCTGATCAAGGCGGATCGGTAGCAAGGGGAGCTTGCGGAATTCACACGTTATAGTTAGTAAAGATAAGTATTATGTATGATGTACTTTGTACTGCATCATTCTAATTAGTTGATTCATTCTGAACTGGGTCATGCCCCGCAGATGTAGGTGGATTTCACCGAACTGCGTAACCAAGTTGTGTGTCATTTATGCTTTTAATTATTATGTACTTGGTTAAATAGGTCATGTTGGAACATACTAATAAGGATTAGAAAATTCGGTAAAACCAAATTACAATTGGTATCAGAGCTTGGTCACTTATTATTCCCTTGGTTGTGTCAAGGAAAGTGTGATCCATTTTTACCATGGCGGCTAAAGAATGAGTTTCGGTGTCTCGGCCACCTCTACTAGAAGGCAAAAACTACAACTATTGGAAGGCACGCATGAGAGTCTTCGTCAACTCGCTAGATGAACTTGCATGGTTTTATGTTGAGAATGAGTAGAGTCATCCTACCGAAGATGCTGAGGCAATAGAAGGAGAATCAAGTCAAAGGAAGCAGAAACTCAAAGACAAAGCGAGTTGGACACCTGATGACCTCAAAGCATCTCTGGCGAATTCAAAGACACTGAATGTAATTACTGCGGTTGATGAAAATCAGTTCAAACTCATCTCTACATGTCATCAAGCCAAGAAAGCATGGGATATTCTGCAAACAGTCCATGAGGGAACGAGTAGAGTTCGTGAGTCTAAACTTCAGATGTCGGCTACAAAGTTCGAGGAACTCAAGATGGAGGAGGATGACACTATTGTTATATTAAACGAGAAACGTAGGTCCAACATGGCATATCAACTTGGAAAGGTTTACAAAGAAACGAAGTTGGTGAAAAAGACCTTGAGATCACTTCCTAAGAGATTTGCAATGAAAGTTGCGGCAATAGGAGAATCAAGAGACGTAGCCACCATGAGCCTAGATGAACTAATGGGATCGTTACAGACATATGAGATGACTTTCCAACAAGCTGCAAAAAGAGGCCCTAAGGAGTTGGCATTCAAAACATCTTCATTAAAAGACAATCACGAGTCTGACAGTGATGATGAATTTGAAAAACTTGCACTTATCACAAAGAACTTCTCAAGAATGCTGAAGAAAGTAGTTAACAAGAAATCTCATGAAAGGTTTGGTAGAATTAGACCAAGACCACAAGATTATGGAAATAATTGTGGAACGAGGTTTGAGCAAGGAAATCAACAGTTCTTCATAAATCAAAGTAGTGAACCAAAACAGTCTGGATGAATTCAATGCAGAGAATGTGAAGGATATGGTCATATACAGGCTGGATGTGTAAATACCCGGAAGAAACAAGGAAAATCATATGTCACCTCATGGAGTGAAGATGAAAAAGATGACAAAGACGAAGAGAAACTTACCAGTAACTACATAGCGTTCAGAGCAAAAATTCATGATACAGCGGAGGATGGATGTTCCAACATACTAAACAAAGCCAAAGCCTATGAGGACTATGTATGTTCCAACATAGATCAGTATGAAGCACTCAGTGATGAAGACGATGGACTGTATGTAAGTGATGAAGAGATCTTCAGCACTTATGAAAAGATGTACGCTATGTGGGTTCAAGTAGTTGACACAAACAAAGAGCTGAAAGAAGAAAGAAAGGCTTTGATGGAAACAGAAAGAGATCTGCGAATAAAAGTTGCTGAACTTGAAAAGAAGAATGAAGAAATAAATGGGAAACTGATACTAGCAATCCAGAGAGCTGAGACTTCTAAAGCAACAATCTCTAAGCTAAATGCTAGAAAAGTAAAGCTCGACGATATTCTGGACATGGGAAGGAGGAGCTTTGGTGATCGACACGGTATTGCGTATGGTAACACACACAAGACTGAAGCACACGAGAATCCAGTAACTCTCAAGACCAAGATTCGAGAAGTGAGACGGAAGTTTGGCATGCCTTATCAAAGAAAACCACTCATCTGTAGCTACTGCACATACCAAGGTTATTCAGAGGAACAATGCAGGAAACTAATCAGAGACCAAATGTCAGGACGACAACTCTTGGCATGTTCCAACATAGGCGAGGTCCAGAAAATGAAATTGGTCAGAAAGGTATGGGTTGTCAAATGATCTACCACATGTCTTGTGGCACACACTTCGCTCATATCTTATTCCAGATATTCATGGTACTTTGATAGTGGTTGTTCTCACCACATGATTGGCACTCCAGAATTTCTCACGAATATCACTCCATATGATGGCGGATATGTGACTTTCGGTGATGGAAAGAAGAGCGGAGTGATTGGAAAGGTGAATTGAGGATTGAAGGTTTTCCAATGTTCACTAGTGTACTGTTTGTTGAAGATATAAAGGCCAATTGGTTAAGTATAAGTCAGTTGTGTGATGACAATATGATAGTGGAATTTCAGAAGGACAAATGTGTTGTGAAACACAGAGAAGCCAAGGTTCTTTCAGGAATAAGATCATCAGACAATTACTATCTTTTGGAGCAAGAAGTTTGATGCATGATCCCGAAACAAGATGAAGGAGTTCTGTGGCACAGAAAGCTCGGTCACATCAATTATAAAACATTGGTGAAAATTGCAAATGTGAAAGTTGTACGAGGGATGCCTACCTTAACCAGCAAGGATGGAATTGTGTTTGGACCTTGTCAACAAGGTAAACAAATTCGATCTCCCCACTCTTCAGTTCAGTATATAACCACCTCTAGAAATATGGAATTGTTGCATATGGATTTGATGGGTCCAGTCAATACGCCTTGTATAGGTGGAAAGAAATATATCTTTGTATGTGTTGATGATTTTTCTAGATTTACGTGGGTAGCTTTTCTGAAAGATAAATCTAATACGTTTAAATTATTTAGAAGTCTGGTTATAAAGTTACAAACAAAAAAGGGAAGTTCAGTTGGGAAGATTGTTTGAATTCGTAGTGATCATGGAAGAGAGTTTGAGAATTCTCAATTCAGTAATTTTTGTGACGAGCTTGGAATTCAACATGAATTTTCGGCACCTATCACCCCTCAGCAGAATGATATTGTAGAATGGAAAAACCGAACCTTGCAGGAGATGGCTCGTGTTATATTGGCTGAGAAAGAAATTCACAAGAAATGGTGGGCAGAAGCGATTAATACAGCTTGTTATACAATTAATCGAGTGTATCTCCGACCATTCACTAGCAAAACATCCTACAAAATTTGGAAAGACAGGAAACCAAATGTCTCATATTTTCATGTGTTCGGAAGCAAGTGCTACATTCTTAGAGACAGAGAGCAGTTAGCAAAATTTGACAATCAGAGTGATACAGAAATTTTTCTCGGATATTCTATCAACAGTCGTGCCTATAGAGTTTTTAATCATCGAACCAACACTCTCATGGAATCTATAAATATTATTGTGGACGATTCAGAGGAAGGATGACAGCCAGATGTTGTAGAAGAAGAACCTGACAACACTCATGTTCCAACACAGCCACATCAACCTGACAAGGCAGATCCATCTGTTGAAGCTGAACCTCATCAACATGTTGGAACAACTGAGCTGAGCAGTTCTGAAACTGCCGAAACTGATCATGTTGGAACATTGTCCCCCGCTGCTCAACCCCATGTTCCAACACAGGATCAACCTGAATCTACCACGAGAAGTACTCAATCAGTTCCTCGAGTGGATTATCAAAGACTATTGCATTGCTTTGTATCTCACATTGAACCTAAGAATCACAAAGAAGCCTTGCTGGATGAATATTGGATTGCTGCTATGCAGGAAGAACTAAGCCGGTTTGTACAGAACGATGTCTGGTATCTTACTTCTCGCCCTACAGGCATTAATGTCATTGGTACGAAGTGGATTTTCAAGAATAAGTCTGATGCTGATGGTCAGGTTACTCGAAATAAGGCCAGATTAGTAGCTCAAGGATACACACAAGTGGAAGGAGTTGACTTTGATGAGACATTCGCACTAGTTGCCAGGTTAGAGTCAATTCGAATTTCACTTGCTATTGTCTGCTCTATGAACTTTATGTTGTATCAAATGGATGTCAAAAGTGCATTTCTAAATGGAGTGGTGAATGAAGAGGTCTATGTTGAACAACCGAAAGGCTTTGAGGATCCTCATTATCCACATCATGTGTATCGTCTCAAGAAGGCTCTATACGGTCTAAAGCAAGCACCCAGAGCTTGGTATAAACGACTTACTAACTTTCTTTTGAAGAAATTTTATCAACGAGGGGGAGTAGATCGCACTTTATTTGTGCTCGAAAAGGCTTTAGAATTTTTTATTGCTCAAATTTATGTTGATGATATTGTATTTGGCTCTACTTCGTCCTCTATGGTACAGGATTTTGTCACCATTATGCAATCCAAATTTGAGATGAGCATGGTTGGAGAACTCACATACTTTATAGGATTGCAAGTCAAGCAAGGAAGGAATGGTCTGTTCATCATTCAAAGTAAGTATGCTCTAAATCTAGTAAAGAGATTCAGCCTAAGCAATGCTCGAGCTGTTCGAACTCCTATGGGTGTTTCTGAAAAACTCGTAAAGGATGAGAAAGGTGTTTCAGTTGATCAGAAATTATACAGAGGCATGATTAGAAGTTTACTGTATTTAACAGCTAGTAGACCACATATATGTTTTAGTGTTGGGATTTGTGCAAGATTTCAGGCTGATCCAAAGGAGTCGCATCTCACTGCAGTTAAACGAGTTATTCGATATGTAAGTGAGACTTCTGAATATGGTGTCTGGTATTCTAAGAGTCAAGATTCTGAATTGATTGGGTACAGTGATTCTGATTGAGCTGATAATGCTGATGATCGAAAAAGTACCACAGGTGGATGTTTCTTTATTGGTACGAACTTAGTGTCTTGGTATAGTAAGAAACAAAATTCAATCTCCTTGTCTATTGCAGAAGCTGAGTATCTTGCAGCAGGAAGCTGTCGTGCATAATTGTTGTGAATGAAAAAAATGTTGAAAGATTATGGAATTCATCAAGGCCCCTTGAAGATTTTATGTGACAACACAAGTGCTATTGATATATAAATAAATCTAGTTCAGCACTCGAGAACCAAACACATTGATATAAGGCATCACTTTATTAGAGATCTGGTTGAAAGGAAGGAAGTGGAAGTAGTCTATGTTCCAACACACGATCAATTTGCGGATATCTTTACAAAATCGGTAGACTCCACCACTTTTGAAAGTCTTCGACAACACTTAGGTGTTTGTCAAATTTGAGGTAATTCTTACCTTATGTTTACTGTAAATATTCTATTTATTTTTGTTTAGAAAATCGAAAAAGAACAAAAAAAATAGAAAGGAGAAAAGTGTACCAAAATAGAAGAATGATTATATGGTATGTTGGAAGTTATTTTTGATGTGATATCTTGAGTTGACAAGAGGTAAAAGGGTCATCATTATACTTCTTGGAAAACCAAAAAGGAGTTTCGCGGAAAAAGAGGAGAGTTGAAGAGTTGGTGTTAGATTCAAAATCGTCCAAAACCTTTCGAATCCCTCTTTCTCGGCTCATTACCATTCTACTTGGCATCCTTTGAACACTTTCTCCTCGATACTTCCCACAGCAACTCTGTGCTAAATAATTTCTAACCCCAACTCTCCCACACGTGAAGAAGAGCTTCCGAAAATTTCTCAACCATCGGAGGGTATGGAGGATGAACCAATGATGGACCAAAGTGGGGCCAAAGCACTTCCTGAAGAAAATCAGGGTAAATGTGAAGAGAATTCTTTCGAAGAAGAACAACTGACGGTCAATATGACGATGGCTCTGTCCCTATATGATAGAGTTTTTGCAAAAAATGCCGAGTCCGACACCACCAGGAAGAGGCCGTTTGGGAAGGTAACTAGTCCTGATCCCCCTACTATAAAATTGATGGGAATGGAGTTTGAAAACTTTGATGAGATATTTAAATGGTTAGAGGTCAATAGAGTTGCAGTTGATCTAACCAAAATCAGGAGTATAGAGGGGGAACACTTGTCAGTTAAGGTAGAAGAATTGGTAAGTGGTGATATTGAAGATTCTTGGAGTATTGAAAATTGGAAAGTAGTATTTTTAAGAGGAAAGTATGGGATGTACCGAGGACAAGATAAATGTCATGTTTATTGTCGAATGCTCTATCCGAGTTATGTATTTTTTAGAGAAATAATTGATGACAGAGCTGTTGGAAGGGAGGTTGTGAAGTATGGAAACTGATTACAGGTTGGCTTCTTTGATCCAAATGTTGCCCAGAGGATGGAAGAACTGAGGAAGCCAGTGGTGATTGAGTTGTCTGATAGTGATGAAGAAGACAGTGCTGTATATGTTCCAACACAGCAGGTTAAAGATATGGAGGTAGATTCTGATGCTGACCTAGGGGGAGAAGACCAGAATAATGTATCTGGTAATGAATGTGATGAACAACCTGGAGATGCAATGACTGACCAGAATGACTCAGATCAAGATAAGCAGGATGAAACACAGTATGATAAAGAGGCAGAAGCAGAAATGCCTGAGTATGTTCCAACACATGATCTTCCTGATTTGAATTACTCGAGTGATAAGGTGCTCGATGAATTTTTCCAGATGGAAAAAGGCAAGAGGAAGGTGACTGCTTCAAAGGTTTCTCCACCTGCTAAGAAGCTCAAGACAGACCAGAGATTACCAAAGAAGAAAGTCTTGCCACCTGTTTCTGTAAGTAATGCTTTGTCATTCACTTATTTTGATTCAAAGTGTGAGGAGATGGGTGAATTGTTTGCTGAGGGGAGATTTATTTCGGAAAGGCCCATGGACTTAGAAGCTGATAGGGAAAGTGGATTTTCTAATTATCTTGAGCATACTGGAATGAAGAGAGCTGCAACTATTCAGCTTCAATATAATAGACAGGTGATGATAGAGGCCTATGCAAATTTGAGGTATGAAAATCTGGACATTGAATCTCCCTGGTTTGATAGAATTTATTTGAGAGGGAAAATTGTGGATTTTTCAGCTGATTGGATAAACAAAATTCTAGGGTTGAAGACACCAAATTTTGAAGGGGTATTCTCGGATGAGGTAGATGAAACTGATGACAAGATTCTGGAAGTCATCTCGGGGGGATACAAGGTCAAATGGCCTGAAACAGGATACTCACAGGCTTCATGCCTAACTTCCAAATTTTTTTTCCTATATCAAATTGCAGTAAATTGCTGGATGCTTTCGTCAAATACAACTGCACTGACCAGGTAGATGGCAAAGCTTCTGTTATGTGTTGGAACACAGAAGCAAGTGAATCTTGGTTTGTTTATTTAGCAAAACTTGGTGAGGCAGGCTATAACTCCCAAGACTAAACATGTCATAGTATATCCTTGTCTGATTTCAGCAATGGCTAAAAAAGCAAAGGTGAAGGGCAAGGCTAATGATTTGGTCATAGATGCAGACTTCCTGAGGCCGAATAATAAAACCTTTGGGTTGAGGCACATTCATGATTTACCATAACAACCAGAAGGCTCTACATCAGCAACAGTAGAAAATGAGGCCAAGATAGTGACCCTGAATGTGCTGGAGGTAGAGAAGACAAGTCTGGAGGAAGAGAAAGCACGGTTGGAGGCTTGAACCTCATCTGGATTTCTGCTCTATGTTCCAACATAGAGGTCAAACTCAGGGGGAGTCTACTGATGCTTTAAAAGTGCTATTTTTTTGTTCCCTTTGGCATATGTGTGATCCCAGGGGGGGAATTTTGGATGGATTTGATAATTTGGCTCTATAATCTGAATTATTTTATCTTTTGTTGGATTTCTGGGTTTACAGATTCTGGTATTCATTTATGGTATTGTGCATATGTTCCAACATAGGTGAAGTTTGGAAGACCTATGTGTGTGACAAGTTTTTTCGTTGTGAGATTCATGGCCAAAACATTATGGGTTCACAAAATGCCAAAGGGGGAGATTGTAAAGTCAGAGATTTGCATTGAATATTTAATTGGCAGTTTTTGTGAACATATTTGGAAATGAAAAACTTTCCATGTTGGAACACTCAGAATTAGCATATTCACGCCAAGATGATTTTATGAAAAAAGGGAGATAGAATATTATGGTATTTATGATTTATAGAAATCTGAATATTCTTCTATGAATGAGGCGTGTGAAGCATAGTTAATTTATGGAAAATTCCTACATATATGGAATGGTTATTTGCGAATATATGGGATAGAATGTGATAATGAAAATTCCTTTATTTGTGGAATTTGGATATGCTTCAAGAAGCAGATTTGGAATAGGAATATTGTGGAGATAATCATGGAGAATTCCAAACTGCTCATGAATATAAAAGGGGACAAACACGGCTGCGTTCTGTACGGATTTAACAGAGCAAAAATCTGCATACCAATTTTTGAGACTTTCGAGAATCGCTAAGAGTCAGATTCCTATGTTCCAACATACCTGACCTGCTGCACAAAGTTCAGAATCAGACACCTTAATTCCTCGAGAGGAGGAGATCCAACGTTGATGAGTTTCGAGGTCAAAGGGAGTCTGATCAAGGCGGATCGGTAGCAAGGGGAGCTTGCGGAATTCACATGTTATAGTTAGTAAAGATAAGTATTCTGTATGATGTACTTTGTACTGCATCTTTCTAATTAGTGTATTCATTATGAACTGGGCCAGACCCTGCAGATGTAGGTGGATTTCACCGAACTGCGTAATCAAGTCGTGTGTCGTTTATGCTTTTAATTATTACATACTTGGTTAAATAGGTCAAGTTGGAACATACTAATAAGGATTAGAAAATTCGGTAAAACCAAATTACAATAAACATTAAAAGAACATCAATTAAAATAACTATTGTTTTCCCTTCTCCCCATGATTGTAGGGAGATGGGGTAAAAGAGGAGGCTTTTGAGAGAGGAGGAGTGCGGCGCTTAGGGTTTGAAATATTCCAACATACTAAACAAGTTTTGTTCTAAATTGATTAACTGTTTGGCGTAATCATTTTATTATTGATGTGATTAATGAGATAATTTGATTGCAATGAATTTCTTATATAACTTTCTAAAGACTTTAAATGTATCACAAGTTATAAATAATTATAATTTGATCTCAAACATTATTGAACGATTTTTTTCATGATTGGTATAATCGTTAATCGCTCTAACAAAAATATCGTGACTTTCACAAAAATAATGAGACGGAATACACAAAGTCTTGTTTTAGACCGACTAATCGTTAGACGAAATCATTTTATAATTGATGTAACTAATTGAGTGATTTGATGTTTATTTTTATTCATTGCAACAAAGTTTCCAGTAACTTTAAAAAACTTTTAAAATAAATTACATTGTATAAATAATTATAATTTGCTTTCAAAAGTTATTGAAATGAAGTTTTTTCATGATTGAATAATCGGTTTAACAAGAAACTTTCTCGACAGAAAAAATCTCTATAAAATATCTAAAATTAAAACCGAGGGCAAAAGAGTCAATGCAGCAGATAGAAGTTGAAAGCAAGGACAGCCTCTCACTCCAGTCATCCGAGAGCTGGAACAGAGTCCTCCTGCCCGGATTCATTCTTGCAAATCAAAACACAAAATGGAGAGCGCCCTCTTATCTCATTCTCTCTTCGCCCCTTTTCAAAGTAAGGAGTTTTCTTGATTACACGCCTTTAAAACTCATCTGGGCCGTGTAAATTATTTACTGACCTGTGGTTTTTGATCAGATAGAAACTTAGGCTACCTGGAGAGGAAATTGCAGAGCTCCTTCTATGGCAAAATGGTGTGCTCTCTTATAAGAAGGGATATCAAGAATGGCAACCCAATTGGTCTCAGGATATCCTCTTTGGTTCTTACTCTGTTTTAGCCATATTTGATTTTCAGAAACATGGGATATTGTACAAGTTGAATATGTAATGTAACCCACAATAATTTTGTGTTTGGCAGTTTGGCAATAAAGGCAAAACCAAGGAAGTCAAGAAAGAGACTGTGGTTCCTGAGCCAGACTACAGGATCCCCATTGTTCTTCTTGGTGGGTTTGGTTTGTTTTCATCAATAAATGTCTCTGCATTTGATTTGAGCACATTATTATGATCTTTGAACAATAATCAAGGTGGGTTTGATAGGTTTATCTGGAGGTTTGATCTATGGAGATAACGTTGTAGCTGCAGTTCCTTTTGGTCTACTCGGATTGCTCTTGTTAGTACAGGTAAATTGGTGCTTTGTTTACTTAATAAGTATATTTATGTTGCCCTCCTCGGGTCCTCAAAATGCTGTATTTTACGATTTTCTTGAATTTGGCTGACAATGTTTGGGCCAAGCGTTTGTGTTTCTTTTGGATATTTTAAGGATAGGTTAGCTTCCGTGACTTTACCATTTCCTCTGCCCTATCCTTCTTTCAGGCTACCAGGGTGAGATTTGTGTTTGACGATGAAGCACTGGTTTGTTCTCTCAACCCTTTTATCTCTTTGACATCAAATGGTTATTTTTCATTCTCACTGCCATCTTTGTATTGAATGAGAGAGTAGCATTGTTAGGATCCAGAAAACAGTAGCATTGTTGTTTGTCATGGGCCTTTTTTTAGTATTCTGAATCAGAGAATTAGGATTCAGTATCTCGATTCAGAAGGTCTCGCATCGCGAAAGCATTCTGTTCTTACATTCTTCGATGCACTTTGAGCAAGACTATAGAATTACTGTCTGAACTGTTCTTGATTTCTACAGGAGGTTAAGGTAGGAGAGGAGCTTGAAGAGTCGGGCGAAAATGTTTTTGTGGGTGGGAAAAACCGCTGGAAGTGAGTACTTCACTAGACATGCTTTGAACTCGGCCATACATGACCCTTCTGTCATCTTACTTCTATGTTGCATTTGCAGGTATTCAACGTTTGTGAACTGGGAGCTTTGGTGGCCTGGTTTCCCAATTCTTGTTTATTTCAAGGAGACGCAGACCAAGCCCGAGGGACAAATCCATTTCTTCCCTGTCATTTTTGTAAGTATCAGTATTATTAGTCACCAGGATGACTGACTCTGCTCACAAACTTGATAGTGTTTCTGGGTGTGTATCTGAGCAGAACGGGAAGCAGCTATACGATGTTATGGTGGAAAGATGCGGAACTTCACAAACAAGTGCTCCGAAATCATCCTAAGAATGGAAGTCTCAGGTAACCGATTCAATGAACATTACAATTCTGTGTTGTAATACCTTGCATTGTCCTACTTGCTGTAAGTTTCAAAAGCCAGCAAACAGAATGCAATATTAAGCAGTTACCCATTAGGCATCTCTTTGTTATCCATTGTGCATCATGTTCGCATTGCCTTTCTAAAAGAAAGAGCTTTCATTACAGCCCTAATGCTTTACATAAACATGGTGAGCCTCGATTGTGTTTTACAACAGTTTCTCCAAGCATGGGTAAGTAACTAAGGTAGAATTCGAACTCATACTATCCTAAGCCATCAAACAATAAAACTCAAAGTCGATGAAAAGTAGAAGAACAGAATCATTTATACAAAATCTTCTATGTTGTGATCTATCTGAATGTTCCAGCAGAACTATTGTACGTGTATTACAATAATGCCTCAAACAATACTCAGCTACAAAGGGCACCACATCGATTATGCTAAAAGCAAAATTCCAAATGAAGAAAAGAAACCTAGAAACTCATGTCATAACCCGAGCAAAAGAACTCAAGCCTTTTGATGCTCATAGCTGGCGTTCAATGTTAGAATCAGAATCTATACAGTCACTCTTACCGTGTTACTTAAGTCATCAAATTACCAAGAAATATAGCTAATCACCAATCACTTAAGTAGTTCAGTTACCTCGTTGCAAAGACAGCAAGGGATATGGATGTCAAGACCACAAACACCTCAGCAACCTCAAGTAAACTTCGCAACAGTGTGGAAAATGAAATGACATTTCATCTCTCAATGGATCCATTCAAATAAAACAGAAGTTGTAAACCTTTCCTTCCCCCATGCCATAGCCAGGTTCTCAAATATGTATCATGTAGTTAATCCGTCTTTGTACAGTGTGCATCAGTACCGTGCTGAGTGCAATTACGATACCCTACACTGTGAAGGAACTCCCTTATCTCTTTGGCGCTGCTGTTGCTTGCTTGTAACAAGCGCTCATCTTCCTCGTATATAAGGTAAGGAGCATGCCCTTTCTTTCTAGACAGTAACTTCGAGGCACCCTTCAGTACATGATACTCCCAACCCTGAACATCAATTTTGAGCAGCAGCACTTTGTCCAAGTCGTGTATCATATCGTCCAGCGGAATGGACCGGACTTGAAGTTCAATCTCTTCATTGGACTTAAACGCCAACTTGGCACCAGTTGCCGAGACTGCACTGTTATCCAGCCGCCCAACTAACTGGTAGGTAACAAGAAGAGACGATAAGTTAAAGATGAATTTCAAATGAATCAAACAATGCCATAATGCAAGCAAAATGGTCTTGTACACCGAACCCTTCATACTACATAAGGTTCTCATTACTCTCGGTATATTAGCAAACATGCTGAGAATCACAATTGCCTTGTCAGTCCAAACCACACAATGGCATTGACGAGATAAACCTACAAAGAAGGACCTTATACTAATTGAACTGAATTAAACCGAACTAACAGGACACTTCACAATCTACTAATAACAGCTTAGTTGAGCTGAACTGAACAGTCTATATAACGTATCACTCATTATACTAACAGCTGAGCTGTGCTGATCTCATATTCCAAACGAAGCTCCAATAACATACCCTCTATTTACAGGGCCAAATCTAGATACACAAACATTCAGAAGACCTCATCTTGGATACTAAGACTTCCTTGATCTGAACTCAAACGCATAGCACAACCTAATGCAAACAAACCATAACACCAAACAAGCAAGAAAAACCCAATTCAAAGTCCGAAAAATACCTTGTGAAACGTGATATTCCCAGCCCGATCCGAGGTAGCAGCCTCAAAAACCTGAACCAAGTGGGCAACCCGATTAAAATAAACCCCCTCGCAAATCTTCTGCAAGTTCTCAAAAACAGGCTCAAACGCCAACACTCTAAACCCCATAGCCGCCGCCGCAAAAGTAGCCATGCCCACATTGGCCCCCACATCCACAAAGATCCCATCTCTCGCGCCCTCCAGAAACTCCTGAACGGTGCCGGAAATGTCCGCCCTCCTAAAGGGCTTCCCCTTGAGCGTTCGAACGATGTTCTTGTGGGGCTTTTCCGGCAACGTCCCGAAATCCGAGAGCGAGTAGAGGAAAGGGTACTTCACGCCCTCCACGAGGTTGGCGATCACGGGATGCGCTTGCGCCGAGGCGTAGCAATCGAAGGGCTTGAGCTTGCGGTCCAAGATGATGGTTTTGAGGGCTTTGGGGCTCGGGGTCTGGGTTTGGGAAGCTAAGTAGAAGAAGGCTAGGAGCAGGAGTGAGGTGGAGATGAAGAGGAGGATTGTTTTTGGGGTGAGCATTTTGGTGGGCGGGTTTCTTTTCCAGGCATTCGCCATGGAAATGGAGAGAGATTTCACCAGAAATGGTAGAGTGATGTGGGAATTTCGGTATGCTCAAGTTCATCAGTGGTGGTGTGGATTTGGGATTTTATTTGGACATGATGAATACTCCATTATTTTGTGCTATTTGCACTTGCCTCCCTTATGGTCTTGACAATTAACGATTCATAGAAACAGTATAGTAAAAATATTCGAAAATTTAAAACATTGAAATGAGCATGACGATTTCGGTCTGTTGTGCGGAATGGAGAAAGAACAGAAATTATGAACGAAAATAACAAGACACAAGATTTACGTGGTTCACCAATTTGGCTACATCCACGGGAGACGGATTCACTATAATAGGTAGCAGGTTACAGACGCCAAGAAATTGGTCAGATTTCTACCTATCTAAGTGCAGAACAGAATTAATGTTTACAGAGAGAAGAGAGACACTTTATATGTTGTCTCCACTAAACCCTAACAAACTGGGCCAAAACACAATTCGGCCCAAATTCAAGGCATACCAACAAATCTCCACCTTGACTTGAATCCTCAAAGCAGAAACTCCAGACGCACCATTACAGTGCCAGATGAGCAGACTTATCCCTCCACTCCCGGGACTGCCCATAGAGCACCTAATCAGCTCTGATGTTCAGCAAGTCCAAACAATGTTGAAACTTGCTATGTGGAACAGGTTTGGTGAACATATCAGTGGGGTTGTCAGCAGTTCCCACTTTCTTCACCCTGATTCTCCTCTCACTCCTCAGGAAATGATATCTGACATCAATATGCTTGGTCCTCTCATGATGGACCTGATCCTTGGCTAGGCAGATTGCACTCAAACTGTCACAATATACAGTAGCCTGATCATGATGTAGACCAAGGTCACTAACCAGCCCTTTCAGCCATATTCCCTCCTTTGCAGCCTCTGTCAGAGCCATGTACTCTGCTTCCGTAGTAGACAACGTCACTGTAGGTTGCAAAGTCGCCTTCCAACTAACCACAGAACCTCCCAAAGTGAATACATAACCAGTCATCGATCTCCTCGTGTCAACATCACCAGCATAATCAGAATCAGAGTAGCCTGTAACTAAGCACTCGGTATCACCTCCATAAATGAGACCCACATCAGACGTACCTCTAAGATACCTGAAAATCCTCTTCACAGCTTGCCAATGTTCTTTTCCCGGTTGCCCCATGAACCTGCTCACAACACTGACTGCCTGTGCTAAATCTGGCCTCGTGCAAACCATAGCATACATCAAACTCCCTACCGCGCTGGCATAAGGAACCCGAGACATATACTCCTTCTCCTCGTCTGACTGAGGAGCAAACATAGTGGTGAGATGAATATTTGCAGCACTAGGAGTGTCTATAGGTTTGGCTGTAGACATGCCAAACCTAGCCAACACTTTCTGAATGTAGCCTTTCTGTGACAAGAAAAGCTTCCGCTGACTTCGATCCCTAAGAATCTCCATTCCTAGTATCTTCCGAGCTGCACCCAGATCCTTCATCTCAAACTCAGCACTAAGAAGTCCTTTCAACTTCTGAACCTCGTGCTTACTCTTTGCGGCTACCAGCATGTCATCTACATAAAGCACCAGATAGATGAATGACCCATCTCTCAACCTGTTGTAGTAGACACAACAGTCATAAGCACACCTCGTATATCCCAGCTGAAGCATGTAACTGTCAAACTTCTTGTACCACTGCCTCGGAGACTGCTTAAGTCCATACAAAGACTTCTTCAACTTGCAAACATACTTTTCCTTGCCAGGAACCTGGAAACCATCTGGCTGAGTCATGTACAACTCTTCCTCCAACTCTCCATGTAGAAAAGCGGTCTTCACATCAAGTTGCTCGAGCTCCAAATCCTGATGTGTTACCAAGGCTAGCAACACTCTGATGGAAGTGTGTCTGACCACTGGTGAGAAAATCTCATTATAGTCTACCCCCTCCCTTTGACTGAAACCTCTTGCAACAACTATTGCCTTGTACTTGACTCCCTCTGCAGGTGATATTCCTTCCTTCTTCTTGAAAACCCATTTGCAACTGATTACCTTTCTCCCTTGAGGCTGTTTGACCAATTCCCATGTCTGATTCTTCTGAAGAGACTCCATCTCATCTCCCATTGCAGCAAGCCATTTATCAGCATCAGTACATGAAGTAGCCTCTCTGAAGGTTGATGGCTCTTGAGTATCCACTTCCTCGGCAACTGACAGTGCATAACCCACCATATCCTCAAACCCATATCTCTTTGGCGTCCCAACTCCAACCCTCCTGGGTCGGTCCTGAGCTAAACTGCGGACTGTAGCTCCTGATGGTTGAGGATCTGGTGGTGGAGATTCCGGTATCTCAGATTCTGTCTGTGGCTCTTGATCCACCTCAAATTGTTCCAATCTATTTTCACCTTGAATGACTTCAAGCTCCACCTGTTTATCAACTCCACTAGTTTCTGGCACAACTGTGGGCTTCACCATAGATCTAAGCAAAGAATTTTCATCAAAGACAACGTCCCTGCTCAGAATAACCCTCTTCTCAGATGGAGACCATATCCTGGAGCCTTTAACTCCATCTCCATAACCCACAAAGACACCCTTCTTGGCTCGGGGCTCTAACTTACCATCACTAACATGATAATAAGATGTACAACCAAAAACTTTTAACTTGGAGTAATCAACAACTTTACCTGACCACAACTCCATAGGTATTTTGCACTCTATACCCGTGTGAGGCCCGTGGTTGATCAGGTAACAAGCTGTACTCACCGCCTCTGCCCAGAATCTCATTTCCAAACCAGCATTAGAGAGCATGCACCTCGCTCTCGCCAGCAATGTCTGATTCATCCGCTCAGCTACGCCATTCTGCTGTGGCGTATTCCTGACTGTATGATGACGAGCAATCCCTTCATCCCTACAAAACTGATCAAACTCAGACGAGCAGAATTCCAGCCCATTATCAGTTCGAAGCATCTTGATCTTCTTCCCGGTCTGATTCTCCACCAAAGCTTTTCACTCCTTGAACTTCGAGAAAGCTTCACTCTTATGTTTCATCATGATAACCCAAGTCATCCTTGAGTAATCATCAATCAGAGAAACAAAGTACCTGTGACCTCCCAGTGACTCAACTCGGGAAGGTCCCCAACAATCAGAATGGATGTAATCCAATGTGCCCTTTGTTCTATGAATCGCCTTAGGAAACTTGCTGCGGTGATGCTTCCCAAAAACGCAATGCTCACAGAAGTCCAAGCTTTTGATCTTGTGGCCACCAAGAAGATCATACTTCGACAGAATCTACATCCCTCTTTCACCCATGTGACCAAGCCTCATATGCCATAACTTAGTCATATCATCCTGGTGAACCTCCGAAGATGCAACATTAACAGAATCCATAACCGTGGAACCTTGTAGAAAATACAAGGTACCATGCAGAACACCTTTCAGAACCAGCCTAGAACCTTTGCAGACACACAGAACTCCATCACTCCCTGAGTAGACGAAACCCTTTCTATCCAACGTAGGAAGAGAAATCAGATTCTTTGTCATTGATGGAACATGCCTGACATCGTTCAAAGTACAGAAACTACCATCATGCGTCCTGATCTTGATTGAACCAATCCCAACTACCTTGCACGCAACACCATTTGCTGTAGTAATGATGCCCTCAGCTTGCTCATAAGTTGAGAAATAATCTCTCCTTGGGCATACATGGTAAGATGCCCCAGAATCAAGAAACCACGCATTAGAATGATTATTTTTCCCAGTAACAGCTAGAGCAAAATCATCTTCAGAACTGAAATCCCCTTCAGCCACAGCAGCAGTACCAGATGTACTCCCAGATTTACTAGCCTTCTTCGGACACTCCTTTTTCCAATGCCCCTTCTCCTTACAGTAGTTACAAACATCATTGGCCTTAGGACCCTTTGAAGATGACTTCTTGCCCTTCTTCTTATTGCCGGTTTCCTTGCCTTTTGTGTTTCCGTCACTAGCAAACAAGCCAGTGGCCTGACTTTCTGTACCTGTACTGTTTGCCTTATGTCGCAACTCTCTACTATGGAGAGAGGATCTTACTTCCTCCAGAGACACAGAATCTTTACCAACAATGAATGACTGAACAAAATTCTCATACGAAAGTGGTAAAGAAACTAGCAAAATCAAAGCAGCATCTTCATCTTCAATTTTCACATCTATATTTCGCAATTCTAATAACAAAGTATTCAATTGCTCTAGATGGTCTCTGAGTTGCGTACCTTCCTACATTCGGAGACCGAAGAGACGTTGTTTCAGAAGCAACTTGTTGGTTAGAGATTTCGTCATATACAAACTCTCCAACTTCAGCCACAGTTGTGCAGCAGTCTCCTGATCTGAGACCTCGGTGATGATTTCGTCCGCGAGACACAACATAATCGTCGAGTGTGCCTTTTCTTCCAGACTCACAACATCGCCAGAACTGCTCGAGAAATCCTTCGTCAGCGGAGTCCACAAACCTTGCTGTTTCAGCAAAGATCGCATCTTGATCTGCCATAAACTGAAACTGTTTCTCCCGGTAAACTTGTCGATCTTCACGTTCAACCCAGACATCTTTCTCCCCGATCAGCCCCGATCTGATGAGCCCAGAATCCGATATACCCACTACGGATATCGCCGGAAAAAGAAATCGCTCTGATACCAGTTTGTTGTGCGGAATGGAGAAAGAACAGAAATTATGAACGAAAATAACAAGACACAAGATTTACGTGGTTCACCAATTTGGCTACATCCACGGGAGACGGATTCACTATAATAGGTAGCAGGTTACAGACGCCAAGAAATTGGTCAGATTTCTACCTATCTAAGTGCAGAACAGAATTAATGTTTACAGAGAGAAGAGAGACACTTTATATATTGTCTCCACTAAACCCTAACAAACTGGGCCAAAACACAATTCGGCCCAAATTCAAGGCATACCAACACGGTCTAATAGGCTGATTTTTTCTGGTTAATTAGTGCACATTTAGAACACTATGATAATCTTTTACCATGTATATATCATCCTCTAAAATCTAAAAGCATGCACATTTAGAACACTATGAGTATCTTTTACCAGGTATATATCATCCTCTAAAATCTAAAAGCATTATAATACGAGAAATAATTACTCCCTCTGTCCCATAACCTTCTTTTATAGATTTGTTGCATTCTTCTTAAGGGAGTGGAGTGGCAGATTATCTAAACAAGAGTGCTATACTGATCCCTTTAAGGCAAAACATCTTCTTCTATAAAGCTGAGCTAGTTCTTGAATTTTTTTTTCTCCGCTTGTTCTTTAGATCCCAAAATAAAATAACACAGAACACCGTTCTTATCAGGAAAATGCCTTGTATTATTCCACATAACGAGTTACAATCATTAATTTCTTCGAAAAAATTGGTATTGCATTGTCTCATTACTGCTGCTGCTATTACTTGACAGAGAAAATTTAACCATGAAGCTGCTGATCATGATCTCCACTGCTACATTAATCATGGTAAACAAGCCGCAAGTGCTAAAATTTTCTTGTTACATTCATGCTCATCATCCTGATTCTGATCAGCAGAAGGTTCTTACAATTCTGGGATCGATTCATCGCGATTGCAAGTCAGATGTTTACAATGTGTTGGACTATGGTGCAACCATATGTGACCATGAAGATAGCTCCCAAGTAAGTTGAGTAATCAAGTGCCATGTTTTCCTATGAACAATTTGAATGAATATATATAACTGATCAATGTCAAACTCTTCAGGCATTTCTCAAGGCATGGAATGCAGCATGTAAAGCAGAAGCCGGAACTCCTAGAGTCCTTGTTCCTGAATACGCAACATTCTTAGTGTTTCCTGTGACTTTCCAAGGCCCCTGCAGAACAGACAATATCTTGTTTCTGGTAAAAATCAATCATGCATGAACAACATTGTCTTGAAAAGACAAGAACAAGAAGACATTGAGTTTTCCGCTGTTTCTTGATCTGGATTAGGTATCAGGGACGATTGTAGCACCAGATTCACCCGGTTTTTGGACAGGGATTGATGCGAGCAGTTGGTTAGTCTTCAGAGGCATAAAAGGTCTCATTCTGGATGGACATGGAAACATCGAAGGACGAGGTAAAGGCTGGTGGGATCAATCTTGTAAACTCAATCTTAAACTGGTATGCATTTTCAAGAACTTTTCATAATCCTACAATATCTACTTCCATCTTGGCTGATCAGTTCACCATAATAACTTTTTTTAGGAGAACTGCACCAAACTGGCTCCAACTGTAAGTAATTTGATAGGACTGACAATGATCAGTCTCATGGATTGAGTCCTTGCATTCAAACTACTGTTTGTTTGCAGGCTTTAAGGTTTCTTGGATGCAATGAGAGCAAAGTGAGCAACATTCATCTCACAAACAGCCCTCAAACACATATTTACATAGGAAAGAGCCATGGATTCAGGATTGACAAGATCACGATAGAGTCTCCCGGAAACAGCCCCAATACAGATGGTATTCACATCCAGGGAGTGCGCAATTTGTCGATCACCAAGTCCAGTATAGCCACTGGTATGTACTCATCATCATCACACTTTGTTTTGGAAATGTGTTTTGGTTATCGATGAAATGAAGCAACAGGTGATGATTGCATTTCTGTGGGAGATTACACTTCTGATGTCGAAATAATCAACATCAGATGTGGACCTGGCCATGGTATAAGGTATGATTTTCCTGCATATCTACCTGAACTCTAAAGTGTCACTTATTTTGAGTTATGTTTACTTGTTTTCCTGCATTTTTTGGCATTTGTAGTATTGGAAGCTTGGGAAAAGGAGGGAACTTTGTGCAAGTTAGTGAGATTCATGTCTCGGATTCGCTGTTCGACGGGACAACAAATGGAGCTCGGATCAAGACATGGCAGGTCCAGTATCTTAAGTAGTCCTGATGTCTGTTCTTTTAATCATGTTACCATAACAAAACAGATGAATAACAGGTGGGCAGAGGTTATGCTAGGCATATCACATTCAGAAATCTGCAGTTTATGAACGTCAAGAATCCCATCATCATCGATCAGAATTACTGCGAAATTCGTGGTGCTTGCGAGGAAAAAGTAAGAAATCAAACTCAATTTCATTTGATGTATTTCAGTTCAGTTCAATGAAAATTGTTAACTATTAGTTCAGTTCAGTTCAAATCGGGCGAAAATAAGGCCTAAATCATGCATTTTTTAAGGTGAGACTTTCTGATGCTACTTTTGCTAACTTAACTCAGTGGACTGGAGTGAAAATCAGCAATGTGAGTTATGTAAGAATGTTCGGAACATCAAGCTCGAATGTGGCCATCAACCTGAACTGCAGTAGATCGGTGCCGTGTACCGGAATACTAATGCAAGACATCCGGCTGGCCTCTGCAATTGCCGGAAAAGAAGTCCGATCGAGCTGCACTTGTGCTCGTGGACAAGAATTTAACGTTGTACCTGGTCCTTGTCTAGTCCATTCAGCTTCCACATGAATTCCTGATTCAGTTTCCACGTAACCAATTATGAGAATCGGATCGAGTTTGTTGTACGATCGCACATTAGACTACCAATCAGGTTTTAGACAATTCATGTTGCTACAAAGATTTTTGATTAGAATTTCATTTGTAGTGTCTTACGTGTAAATGATCTTTTTAAGATCACTCTTGTTGAAATCGTATTCGTACAAAATTGAGCTTTAAAGAACATGGATAGTAATCCTATGGACTCTGATGATTTATTCTTTAAAATAAACCAAATACAAGAAGAGGGAAAAAAAGAAATCCAAGGTAAAAAATGGCATATTTCCCAGTGTTTGGCGTTATCTTTCTCGTTCTTAAATTGCTATCCGACTTTTCGATCATTAATGTGAGATTCTTAACACGTCTCGTTACCTGCAGCGGTATTATTTATTATGCAAATAGGACAAAAAGGAGTCACAAACCAATTAATAAAAATATACGTTCAGTACATCGATCAAACCACTTTGACTATATTAGATTATAGTCTTTGTCAAGGCTTGGATTCAAAAGCATACAGTTAGAAGGTTGGAATAATGAACAGTCAAAATTCACCATATCTTGTTCTTAAATTGTTATCCTCAAAAGCATACAGTTAGAAAGATGGAATAATGAACAGTCAAAATTCACCTCTTCTTACTGATTAATGAACCATTACTCCTAATTGAGAAGTTTACGCCTCCTTAACAACATTTGTAGGTGGGATTAGTTGTTAGGTGGGGGAGCATTGGTTTAATTCTGGTTCAAACTTCAATTTTATTATTATTAATGCTTAATTAGGACACTGAAAAAGTCAGCCTTTGTCTATGCTCTCCTCAACTGTTTCACTTCCGTACCATTCTAAGGAAAAAGTCAACCAGTTCTTACATTCTTTCCTTTCAAGTCAGTCGGTGGGGGTAATATTTCTTTTTGGATCACCATAATTTAGTTTAACATCTTGCAGTTTTCAGCTTTTCATTTCTTTCCTTCATTGCAACAGTTGAATAAAACGTTTGTATTAAAATTATGGCATTGATTCATTAGCCATTAAGCACACATAATGCTACATGAATGAACAAATATACTTAGGAATTTCAAGAGGCAAAGAGTCTAGGCCAATCGACCAAACCTATTCATTTTCTTGATTCATTATTATAAATTGCTGTTTTTGGCAGATCATTAGCATCTGAGATGTTGTTACTGAAATCCACTCCATTCTGTATCATGGTGAGCATAAATTAGTCTCATTTTGCATAGTTTTTCCTTGTGAATACCATATTTAATCACCTATCCTTGTTGCAGAAAGTCCTCCGTTTCATTCTGATCATAACTGGATCAATTTTTCCCGGGGTTTCTCCCTCCTATCATCGCAAGGATGCAGAACAGGTTTTCAATGTTCTCAATTATGGCGCTCTCAGCACAGGCTTTCTCGACAGCTCCCAAGTAAGCAGCGAGATTCATATCATTCAATATATCTACGAAAGCAAATCTTATATAGTACACGGGAAGATGATTTAAGGATTCTTATACTGCTGGAGATACGATGTAGAAGGTATCCTGAGAAACTGAGTGATTTATGTACTGGCCACCTGAATTTGTGACAGGCATTTCTGAGGGCTTGGGGTGCTGCATGCAATGCTGATACGGGTACTGCGGTAGTCCTTGTCCCTCAGAACACATTATTTCTGCTGTTTCCAGCAACGTTTCAAGGCCCTTGCAAACCCCAAAAGATCATCTTTAAGGTATGAAACATGGAAACTCCACTCGATCAACTCAGTTTCCATTTCTCATTCATGATTCATATCTATACACGCGCGTTGCGATGCTATGCGAGTAATTAAGAATCCGGGAGCAGGTGTCAGGGACAATTTTAGCGCCAAATGCACCCATGATTTTTTTCTTCGGCAGTAGGAGCGAATGGCTGGTTTTTCAAGGCGTGAGAGGGCTTAGGGTTGAAGGTCCTGGAATTATTGATGGACAGGGAACTGGTTGGTGGTATCAGTCCTGTAAAATCAGTCCTCAACTCGTAAGCATAGTTTTTTGCACATTTTCTGTTATTTAGCATGAAACTCGAGTTTTCACTGACTCGAAACTATACAAATTTGCAGGTGGGATGCACCTATGTAGCTCCAACGGTACTACTAACTTTTACTTCAATTGCAAATTTCATATATCCAGTCTATGAAACATGTATCATCCTTGAACATTCTACAGGCGTTGCAGTTTCTTGGATGCAACGATAGTAGCATCAACAACCTTATCTTTACCAACAGTCCACAAACTCACCTGACCATTCTTAACTGTGTCGTATTCACCGCCGACCAGCTCACAATCCGGTCTCCTGGAAACAGCCCCAACACCGATGGTGTCCACGTCCATGCCTCTCGCCATGTAGCTATCACAAATTCCATAATAGCCACAGGTAGATATACATATTTAACTTTAAAATAAAAACTCCCCTCCCCTGTCCTGGAAAATTCATTAGTTCGGATTATCTGTGCCACTCTTTGTGTGCCAATGGTGTGCCACAAACACAGCACGGCTATGTTGGCGACATCAGGCTTCAACTGATGAGACAACATTTAACATGCTCTAGTACTGTTGTAACATGTTAGTGATTGAACTGACAGGGGACGATTGCATCTCCATCGGAGATTACAATTCCGACATCGGGATCTCCAACATCACATGTGGACCTGGCCACGGCATAAGGTTCGGATCCAACTTTCGTTGCTATTCATACAAATTACCTAAGGCCAATCCAACATTTTCCTTGCCTTCTGACAGCATTGGAAGCCTGGGAAGAGGCGGTAACTACGCACAGGTCAGCAACATCCGAGTTTATGATTCTTACTTCACCGGAACTACAAATGGGGCTCGGATCAAGACATGGCAGGTCGGAAAAGGATACGTTCGACAAGTCATATTCAAAAACCTTCAGTTTCAGGACGTAAGGTACCCCATCATCATCGATCAGGACTACTGCGACGTCGGGGGAGTCTGCGAGGTAATGTGACACACAGCGCCTCCATACGGAATTTTCTGATTCTGAAACGTCTAACGTTGTTTATTTGTAATTATTCACTGATGAAGGGAGGAGGCACTGGTGTCCAGATAAGCAATGTGACTTACATGACAATGTCCGGAACGGCGAGCTCCGACATCGCTATAAACCTTAATTGCAGCCGTTTCTCGCCGTGCACCGGAATACTGATGCAAGATATCCGGCTAGCATCTGCAACTGATGCCAGGGAAATCCGGGCAAGCTGTATCAATGCTCGAGGGCGGGAAATAGACGTTGTACCTGGCCATTGCCTCGACTAGGAACTGAATCATAGCATTACATGTATGCCTGGCCATTCAGGATGCTAGCCTATTATTTGCTTAAAGCCAATGTGATTCCGCAAAATATTTTATGACCCTATTATTTCTGTCAAAGTGCTTCTATGTTTGGTTGGAATTACATGAATCCACCATTATACTCCTCTTTAAAAACAATTTAAATTTTCAGAAAATGTCTAAGCGACCATTTTACCCTCATTATTTTTGCTTTACTCCTTTATACCCGACATTTACCCCAAACTATAAAACCCAGAAGGTCAAAGTTAATTTCAGAAACTTTTCACTTTCACACTATTCGACTTCTCCACAGTCAAGGTCTCCACTTTCCCGTGTTTGCCTGAGCGGCGTTGGAAAATGGTGACAGATGGTGGCGTGAAGCTGGCTGTGCGGGGAGAGGGGATGGTGGCGAAGGCCTTCACTGAGCGGAGGTGGCGAAGGTCTCCATTGAGCAGCGACGGTGAAAATATTCGACTGACGGCTCCAGTCCCCCGCCCACGGTGACGGCGGTGAGGTGGGGCGATTCCGACACTGCCACAACCCTCGTCCTTCATCTCCCGAGAGGTGAGTGGTGATGGCGGAGTAGAGGTCGTCCCGATCTGGAGCAGTGCGCTTCTCAGCCAAGCGGGGGTGAATCGGGTGGTGGTGGCGGTGAGAATCGAGCGGTTAGGGAGGGGCTGAGGAGCGGCAGGCTGGCTGAGGAGGAATGAAGATGGTGGTGGTGTTGCTAGGGCTAGGGAAGGCGGCCAGGCATGGGGACCCTAAACGAGAATCTCGGTGGCAATGTTGTAAATGGCAGTGAATATGAGAGTGGTGCTGGGGTCCAAGTTGCAGACTAGAATGAGGGCTCGGACTATGAGGATGTAGGTGCCCAAGTCGCCGACGGCGCCGTTGAGCCCGGAGGAGACGGAGGTCTTAAGGCGGAGGGAGGCGGAGATGGGGTGGAGCGTTGAGGGGTTGCAGCGCCACCAAGGGTGGCGGCGATGGTCCGATGATTCTTCCGCCATGATTTCAGAATAGTTCTCCGAGATGTATACAGTGATGAAAAGATTCGAATAATCCTTCCATTGAAAGGGAAAAAAGAACTGGGATTTTAAGAGCGCGAAGAGGTGTCAAAATGGAGATTGGTCTCTTCAAAATCAAATGGGCTGCGGCAATCTACGAATTTCAATTCAATTGGCTTCGTTCTAAACCACTGGTGGTGGAACAGCGGTGGAGCAGGTGTGAAGAGTATGAAATAGTTAGGGCTATTTTAGTCTTCGCATTCATAGTTTTAAGTTTGGGGCTATTTTAGTCTTTTTTATGTTTGGTCAATGCCGGAAAATATCAAGTCAATGCCGGAATAGTGTCAAAAGATTATATCGCACATTTGAGCAAAAGTTAGGGTTATAATCGCACGTTTAGATTATACAAGATTATGTTGGCACTTTTGGAAAATAATAGGATTATATTTGTATTTTACCCTTTATAATTTTTTCCCCTGAAAAATAGTGGCTCCTTCCCATTAACATATCAAATGCAGGTCATAATTCATGATCTGACAAGTTATGTGCAACTAGTCTATCGACTTTTACAATTAATATTGAACTTTCCTAACTACTCTCTCCGCACCAGGACAATCTACAGAGAGAGAATCTTTCTGCAATTTTGCCCCGGGTGAAATGACCAAATTACCCTTGCATTTTAAAAGCTCAGATTTGACAACTCCTAAACTAGGGTTCCGTCGTTCTTCCTAAACACCTCCGCCTCCTCCTAAACTCCCTCTGCCGCCGTCTCCTCCTCAACTCCCACAGGTCCCACCTCCTCCTCAACCCCTCCCTCCGTCGTCCTTCTCCCGCAGCATCTCTCCAACTCCCAGTGCATCATCTCCACCGATGCCAGCGCCTTATCTCCGCCCCTCCCTCAGTCGTGTCAGTCGTCTCGCCTCTTTGCCACATTGCCTTCCCGCCTCCACGCGAGATTTGCACGAGATTTGCATAATCGTTTAGGCCGCGCCGCCTCCCCGATGTTTGTAGAATCGTTTAGGCCAATGTTGGAGGTTTTTGCGAGGGATTTGAGATGGGAATAAGATCTGCAAGTGAAGGATTTGCAGATGAAGATTGGGAATGGGCTTTGGAATTTGTAGACGAGAGATTGGGAATGGGCTTTGGAATTTGTAGACGAGAGATTGGAAAATGCGAGAAATTAGAGAGAGAGGTGTGAGAAAAGAGATGAGGGAGGTGACTCATTATTTTGATGAATCCTTTCTTCGGACAGAAGAAGATTATGCAAACACTTACTCGAAATCTCACCACACGAAAGATCCTTTTTTGGCTCTCTCTTTAGCCCTGTGTCTCTTATCCCTAGGAGGTCTTCCTCCACTAGCAGGTTTTTTTGGAAAACTCTATTTATTCTGGTGTGGATGGCAGGCAGGCCTATATCTCTTGGTTTTAATAGGACTCTTTACAAGCGTTTCTATCTACTATTATCTAAAAATAATCAAGTTATTAATGACTGGACGAAACCAAGAAATAACCCCTCACGTGCGAAATTATAGAAGATCTCCTTTAACATCGAACAATTACATCGAATTGAGTATGATTGTATGTGTAATAGCATCTACTATACTAGGAATATCAATGAACCCGATTATTGCAATTGCTCATAAGGCTTCTTCATATACCTATGAATTCCATTGGACCATTCTTTCACTGAAGGGAATATAAAATAACTAAATTGAATTTTAATTAGAGTAGTTTCATTTTAAAATGAATTAGAATTAAGAAATAGGATTTTCGAGATACGGAATAAACAAAAACAAACAAACCATGGATAAATCCAAGTGATCTTTTCTTAAATCCAAGCATTCTTTTCGTCACTTTGATGGGGAAACGTAACAAAATGATTTTCTTTTTTATTGTCTTTATAATATACGTAGTTATTTTATACATATATTCAAAAAAATCATAACGAAAAACTGAATGAATAAAGTCAATTTTTTATGAATAGAATGATGAAATAAGTATGTACACATTCCTTCCGAGAACTTGGTATTAACCCCCATTGCGTATTAGTATTTATTGAGTATAGAATAAATCTGCTTAGCTTTGTTCCTACCAACAAAGTTCTTCCATTATTTTATTACCAACCGAATAGAACAAATATTAGCCTTGTTCGGAAATAATTCACTGAATAAGGGAGGTATATAGAATTACAGTCTTTTGCAATGCAATAAAGTTACATAGTGTCTATTTATCTTTGATAAAGGGTATTTCCATGGGTTTGCCTTGGTATCGTGTTCACACAGTTGTATTGAATGATCCCGGCCGGTTGCTTTCTGTTCATGAATCCCTTTCTACAACTTTGACCGCAAGAGTTTCTAAGTGAGGTAGGTGAGGAGTAAGTGAGATTTTTCTGCAACTTTTAATTGTTTAAAGGGTATTTTTGTCATATGAGATATAAGTGTGTAGATTTGTCTGTGACAGTAAAAAAAGGAAAGTGTACAGATTTTTCCGTGATGGAGTGAGGGAGTTTCATTATTAATTCTAGAAGCAATTCTGAATAATTCATGATACCCCATTCCTTTCCTTATTTGAATGTGCCGACCCTATTTAAGCGCGACTCTATTTGTGCTTAAGTTAAATTTCTCTTCTTGGTCTATTATTTTACGGGAAAGTCCCAGCAAAAGCGACCTTTCCATAAGTTTATGTATAGTGCTCAGGGGCATTTGCATTAAATGTTGTAATTTTTTTATAAAATTTAAATATTGCATTTTATAAGTTAAAACAAGTAATAATATATATTTGAAGGTGAAAATATAAAAATATATGATATAAAAAAATTTTAAATTTTGTATGTAATTTAAAAGATGCAGTGTATAAGGTAAGAAATAAGTGGTCTGTCCATAAGGTTATGCATAGACCGCCTGTCAGGAGACCCACTCTTATTTTACTATCTTTCTTGGACCTAATTGATGCCATGATTGTTTCCCAATTAGGCCAAAAAGTAAAGTAAAATTTTAAAAAAGGACCCAACCCCACTCCCCACATCAGCAAGCAAGATTAAAGAAAGGGCGCATCCACACGATCGATTGAGTGATTAAGTGTTTGATTTCATTCATTACAATTGGGGTTCAATTTGTGGCAGTTGCAGTGTGAAAATTTTCTCCTTTGAAGAGGTTCCTTGTGGGCACCAATATAAATTGTGAACCAGTGCTTGATCCTCGGAACGCTGTGATTTACCCTTCCATCAACTGTAGTGCCAGGATATGGGGCCCTGGGGGCGAGGGCATCGCCTTTTATTAAAGAAAGAGCACCAAAAAATATACTTCTTTCTCTCTCTACAAGTAGAGTTGGGACAGAGAATGCATTTCAATATATTTTCACAATTTTGATCATTAACCTCAGTGCTCTTCAGACACTTTCATCCTTTATTGCGTTTAAAATCATAATTTCATGTTCTTCTGCTTGTACCAATGATAGTGCATGAAAGGTAACTATCCCCTTGCATCAGTGGCGAAGCTAGCCCGGGATAAACCAGGGCAGCTGCCCCACCTTTTTTTTATTTTTTAAAGATTGGTCAAACGAAAGATTTTGACTGTTATCCCATTGTATTTTCATCTGTAATATTTGATTTCCCTAATTATAAATATTGTGTAACTACCTATCTTGTAAAAGATTTGTTCTTGAATGTTTCTGTGGATCATTTTATTGCTAAACTTCAAAATATGAAAATTCAACATGAGTACATTTATTAAACTAGTTGTATGACATTATTTTTCATTGATTTTATTGTTTAATTTTTTAAAAAAATTAACTAATGCCCCACCGAAATAAAATTCCTGGACCCGCCCCTGGTTTACATCACTTTCATGCTCGTTTGCTTGTGCCGCCGAGCATGAAAGGTAAACTATCCCTTTACATTTGGGAGCTGATATGTGCCTTGAGCACACCATGTTGCTATCCCTCTAGTTGGTCTGCACAGTTACCTTTTTTAGCCACGGAAGTTTGTATGTTTCCTTCCATGAATAATTCCTGACACACCAAATAGCTGATATGACTATGCGTGCGAGTTCCCTAGATGATTTGGCTACACTACGTTGGGTTTATGTGAAATATGGATGCAGCTGTTGTATGGAATAATTTCTTACAATGAAAGTACAGGAAAACTCAAGAGTTTCCCAACTGCAAACTGCGATGTTCGTTCATCCATAGCCATAAAATACATCTTTACCCATAAATGATCTCAAACTAGAGAACAAGTTGCATCAAAATATCATTGCACCCGTGAATTTACACAATTTTTACAGATGTACAACGAAATTAAATAGGACAAAATTGTCAATGTGTCTTTTGTACATTTAACTCACAACACTACCAGCTGGAATATATAACATGCCTCATGTAGCCAGATTCTGAATTGAGATTTCTTTCAAAGAACCCGCTAATCTAGAAAACACCTTGAGATTATGACCAGTTTTATCCTGAAAGCCAAATGGTAGAGATGAAAAGAAATCAGAACTGAGTTACGCCGAAGCAGCTTATTAGGGACTTAATTTATGCTAATCACAACCATTAACAAATTGATCAGATGAAGAGACAAGAAGCAACTAAGTACCCTACTACTGCAGTTCAAAATAGACGCCAAATACTGAACTACAGACCAGATTGCATGTCAAGCTAATAATAGAATAACTTCAAGAGAAAAAGGAAACTTATTAGATGCAATATACCAAACTACCCTCCCCAATATGTTTGGTTCGGTTTGGCTATTGAGACATACAAAAAAAGCACACGAGCCGAACACACAACTCATTGGATATAAAAAATCCCAATAAACCTTGTTTTCTAATAGTTAGAAAGCAGAGTAACAAATAAAAGCACAACAGGATAGAAAACAAAGAACCAAGGGAAAAGGGACACAGGATGTAAGTTGTGAATGTTACATAATATGGTAAAACATATGAAAAGGACATAAATGCACACCTCCGATAGTGATTCAAGCCTTTCCAGAGTTGGAACTAACTTCTGGCAAAGGTTATTGATGTCCTCATGAGGTTCCACCTTTCTATCATGTGTAATTCCTTTAACAGCTTGACTGGAACCACCCAGGTATGAGCTGCGTTGAGAATCATTACTCCATATGACCACATGAACACAAAAAAAATCTATAAGACAGACTGACTGGGAGATATCTTTATACCTATCTTGAAAATGGGCGAGAATAATGTTCATCATGTTTTCTGCAAGCAGAAGTAGAAGGGTAATGAGACGACTTCTATCTGCAATAACCTGGCACATTTCCACCATAGCAATATACCTCCTGCACAAAAGTGGGAAAGAAGAAAACAGGAATAAGATAAGAGTAGCCCAAAAATACAATATGGATTATGAGCCAACAGGAGTGACCATTAATCAGTGAAGGAAACACGTGAATTAATGGCTTGTGAGCAAAGCTCATTTTAGCTTGAATTGTTCTATCAAGTTCGGTTGCCAATTAAACAAATGGAAAGTTCGTCCATGAATATGATGAACACACTATGTTTAGGACCAGCTGTTCATATTCCGTGTAAGAGAGGAAACATGTAGGCTAGGGTTTGACGAGCAATGAACTATACTTTTGACCAATTGTTTATCTTCCCTCAAAGAGAGGGAATATATGGTGTTATGGTCTAAGGTAATTTAAGTTTGGTTGTCAATACCATTTGATGCTGCTTCCAGATAGAGAATGAATGAGGAAATTAACATGATTTCAAGCTTGAAATATTTAGGTGAACATGAGCTTGTTAAACAATTATTAACTTTATACACTTCACAGTGTCTAATCTTGTCTCTATTCTATCAAGAGCTTGAAGCATTAGAGCCCAATAAATCTCAAATAATGACTTTTGGAAAGTACACCAAAAAGTAGATACAGTCTCAGAAAGTAAGCAAGAGAACCTGCACCCAGACTCTGGTGCAATATTAATGAAGAGAGAGAGAGAGAGGGAGACCGTTATATACCTTTTCTGAATATTTTCAGATGACGAAACACAATCCTTGCGTGAACACAAGTTGATTATTTCATCAACCTCCTGTCTTGATAGTTCATTAATATCTTGAACCTATAAATAAAAATGACAGGGCTCTCTCTTTAAGGGTTTCACACTGCAGATTTATAAACAATAATGTCCAGATAACTAGCATTCAGACCTTATTAAGAAGCAAGAAGTTCTCCTCAGTGGCTCGTTCAAGGGCAGTAGTCAAGGAGTTCAGGAAAACACCAAGCAAAGTTAGGGTAGGCTGCTTTTGTCCAGCATAGTTACGATAATAGGTTTGACCTTCTGAAATCTGTAACAAGCACATAGGGGTACATAAAGTACTCATTTTAAAATTTTAAAATTCCATGCTACATTGCAAAAACATCACAGGCTTTACCAGAACTTAAACTGCGTGACACATACCTGTAGTCTCAGAGATTTCTTGGTCACCAGAAAATATAGATAGGAGCTCAAGCTGAAGCAGAGCTGAGATACATTTAACTCTACCTTCCTTTTACTCTGCATCCACAAACATAGAGTAGTTATTTCCATGATTTGTTTTATATCCAGATATTACCTCCAGGTTATAGCCAAGCTTAAACCACATACAAAGTGTAGAAAATAACCAAGCTTAAACCTGATATTACCTCCAGAAAACGTGTTGCCTCCATACTAGTAAAAAAGTCTGGATCACGAGCATAAAGAACACGCATCATCCCAAAGAGACCTTGAATGAATCCAAAACCATTTGTCTCTTCATATGGCCAAACCTATTAAAAATCCAGTGACAGAACTTTGTTTTCAAAAGTGGCAAATCACACAAGCCAAATAAAGCAAGGTCATCAATAAGATCGATGACTGGATGTTTATGCAGAAATCCGTGAAAATTTTCAGTTTTCTTCGACAGCCACCAATATATTTCACTAAAAGTACAGAATCATGTCCCCCATAAAGTCAAGAGTACTGGAAAGACTTGATATATTGTGTATATCAAAGTCCATGTACAGAACTACAGATTGTCTTACCTTGCTAAGTATCCCTACGACATGATTTATCTGCTCCAGAGTCAGCTCATCAACTTCTAAAAGGTTTTCCTGAAGAATTTGATCAAATAACTGTTGATGACCTCTGACAAATTCCATCACTTCACGAACAATTTTGTTCTTCACCTGTCATACACAAAAAACCAACAATTAATACACCCTCAACAAAGAAAAAAAAATAGAGAAAAAGGCTAATTTTCTGCACACATGCACAATCTTGAGCGCCTTCAAACACAAGGCAATGGATGTAGTGGCATCATATGTCAATTTGGATCATGCTAAGCGCACAGTAAATCAAATAGCCATGAAACAATGTAGCCGGCACCAGCTCATGTTTTGTACACCCCTTATCACTATATTTATAAGGCCGGTTCTTTTTTAATCCTATTTCCCACATTTTGCTAAAATTAATAAATTTTGCAGCACAAAAGGAGACAGATAAGGAATGTAATCCAACCTCGAAAAACTCAGATGTATCAACTAGTGAAGTCAATGAGAACACTAGTCGTAGTATTGGAGCAATGACCAGTCGTTGTTTATCAACATCCACAGAATTGTCTCTTCCAAATTTGGAGTTGTTGCGATGGAGACCTCCCTGATGATTAATTGTTTTTGCAATTTAAAGCAATCAGATTGAGAAGGTAAAAAAGTGCATATTGCATACCCCGAAAGATGTATTGAACACAAGATACCTTTATTTGCACACTTAATGCCCTGCAAGATGAAAGATGATCTAAAGCACCCATTGAGAATAGAACCTGAGCACCTGATTTCCCATACTTGTGGCTAATTCTCAACAGCAAAGCAAGCTCTGCTTCAAGAGTGTATATCCGCTGCATTGACTCTAATGAAAACCTGCCATCCTGGTAAGAGGATAAAATGACAAGTACACACAATAAGCAATGAACTTAAATGGCATCCTATAAGTACAATAAAAAAATCCACATGTACTCATTCTCTTGGGATAGACAATTCATAAGCCAGAAATATAAATATAGCATCAAAACAAAAGGATGAAACAGAAACATAACAAAGACACCTTACTTTTAGATAGGGTCAACCATACTTATCACATCATGCCAGAAGCTATCAGATTCTAAGATGTCTTCATATAATAATAAATACATCACCTCTTTCTAGATATTTTTTTAGCCTTATGGGTCTTCTTCTTCTCTTGTTATAAGATGACTTAATAACTCTATTTCATAGAACTACCACAAGTGCATGAGCATTTAAAGATGTCCACGTTGAAGAGTATTCCTCGTCTATTGGGTCATAACCTAGCTTCATTTTTCAATACAACATTACTTACTCTATCAAGATCAAAGAGATAATCAATCACCATCTTAACTACCCCAATCTTAGTAGTTCCCAACCGACCCCATGTCTGCATGAAATAACTGTTCACATCATTCGATTCAAGATATCTCCCCCTACAGAGAGTAAAATTTATAGCTTTAAGTGTAGAAATTCAGAATCTGAAACCGATAAAATATGATAAGGTAGGTAAAGTCGGGCAATCTTAATCTGCAATATCAACACTATAGATTACATTGTTTCAACCAAACATCAACAATCCGTAGAATCAGTTAGAGTAGGCCATCCCATAGAAACACCACATTACCGGTCATATCAGTACGAATAACATATCTAAATATCCAAGCAAAATGATGATGATGGAAAAGCATTATGGACAATTCAGTCCATGTCTTTTAATTCCAAAGGCAAATGACAGCCTCACAATCAAAAAGCATAATAAAGAGTAGATACATGATTTGGACTGCTGCACTAATCTACCTCAACATTCAAAATCTAAATTTTACAAGTAACAGATCGGGGAGGGGGGGGAAGAGTAACCATTTTGCTCATAATATGTGACAACTAATCCTACTTTTCATTACATGTCTTTAGGTATAAGAAGAATGATTCACAATTGTCCTCTTACTGAGTTACGAAAATAAAATTTCAGATTTTCCAGGAATAGAAGACCCCACATGTCACCGCGATATTACTGTCCAACTCATTTTACAAATATCTTGGAACCTTTGCTGCATATCATAACACAACAAAGATCTTGAGGACAGGCACATACCTGATAAGACATATTGCCGATGTTCATGAAGCAAGACCTCAAAAAGCCTCTACTTTGGAGTTGATTTAGAAAAAACTTATCATGATCAATACAGATCAATGAATTCAGAACATAAAGGGCTATGGCCTTTCCAGATTCGCTGCCCTGAGTTGCATCTCTTATTACCTATGGTTGAGAAAAATAAAGAGTAGAACCTTCAGATTCAGAAAACAATCAACACGTAATATCAGAAACAGTCAATCCACGACTAAACGTTTGCCAGCTCCTTTTGCAAAATTGCAGTAAGAGCAAAATTGCAGTAAGAGGGAGTTACTACAGAATACAAAATTTTAGTTTCGTAGTTAAAATTGTAACTGGCTAAGTGAAATTATTTAGATGCAGAATTAAAAATATTTTTTAAAACTAATTCTGAGACGTTGAGACATTTTAATCCAAATTCAGTCATTTGCAGACTGTTATATTCTCTTTGCTCTTTCTATCTTACTATACTGCCATTACATAATTTTGACACACAAAATCAAAACTGCCAGTCACCCACCAAATCAAGGATTGTTTGAGCTTCCTTCTTTATGATAGCAAAGTTGGATCGTGCCAATTCAGCTTGCTCCTTGTCATGCTGCAGTGAATTTTAGCTCAGGAACCTCTATGATAAAATATATCACGGCAAAAAGAAAGGCATAAACCTTCTGCATTAAAATTATAAACCTTTTGTAGATCAAGATCATCTTCTTCTTCATTAGCCGATAAGAACTGCAGAACTGTTGCAGGAATATCAGGATCGAGCATATGCTGACAGTACTGGAGATAGCTAAGAAGCAACGCGTATTGCCTGAATAGATCAGGAGGAGAATGAGAAACACCACAGCCTACAAATTCCACTCAAACTCTAACGAAAATCATACCGTCTTCTCAATGTTTCTGATGTTTCATGCCGGAGGATCGCCACGATAAGCTTGAACAAAATTGATTGGCATGCTCCATTAGATAAGTGTTTCGTCAACATGACATCAAGAAAGGTGACTGTATCAGCATTCAAACCACCAGGCCATAGAAACCGCTCATCACGCAATTTGGCCATGCATGTCAAAGAAACCTTGACAAAATTTCCAAAGGAAAGTCAATTGAAAGAATGTAGAATCTCAATAAAAAAAACAAGCTCCACCATGAAATGACAAGTTTTAACCTGTGAGAGTATCAGAGCCATCTTTAGTGAACAGTCCGGAGAACCAGAGGCACTCAGCGAACCATCTAGCAACCTGTACAAGCCATATGGATGGATAGCCACACACTAAAACAGCTAAAGCAGAAGGGGTGAAGGGAAAAAGGTTTCAAAGCAACTCACTGAAATAACAAGTCAGATCGGTTTTGAAGTGAAGATATTCTTCTAGATGCAGAGACCTGGGACGCAGCAGTGGTTTCAAGGGTAAGAATATGAGTATGTGAACAGGTCGAACACAAGTAGGTATAGTTAGTGGAGAGAACCAAGTAATACACCAGAAAAAGGAAGAAACTTGGAAGCCGATAACTCACCTCTACAATCTGAGACCAGCCAGTTAACATATGGAGCTGAGCTACTTGCTCTTCAAGGTTCTTGTTGAATTTCCATCCCCATCTCAGTAACTGTTGGATTGTCTCCCTTAATTCATTCACCTCAAGTTCACTACCAAAGGAGCTGAGCTGAGGATTTATTGAATTAAATTTCTAGGTTCACCAAAACAAGAAAAACAAAAAAATGTGGGGTTAAACATTTTTTCTGAGATGTCCACATTGATAGACAAACAGAAAGACGAATGCGAACAAAGACTATCTCAATATCAGATTAACACCTGCCAGAGTTTGTCACGAAATGAAGTAAGGTCAATCAGACGATCACCGCGTTCTGAATAATAATAAATTCCACCCTTTGCAACAGTTGCTGGATTTCTAAGGATATCCTCGGCCTACAAGATAAACATAAACCAAAAAACTGAATCAATTCTAAGGTCAATGTCCAGCCAGGTAGATAAACAAAGTCAAAATTCATAACGAAGATCATTTATGCATAGCGCTGTACATAGTTGCTCTCACCAGAAAACCATATTTCATATTAGAATTGGCCAGAGAAGACTTCAATGTTGAGTCTGGTGATTTGAACTGGACAACTTCAAGCAGTCCTAACACCTTCATCAGACAGAAAACAGAAGGGCAATAAATCAAAATTAACAGAAGTCCTCTTAGAAGAATGTTATCCTCCTCACCAAGATGCGTATGATCGAGCTAAGCAGAAAAGGTAATTTCAAAATCAGAAACCAAGAACAAATGAATCTATTAGCAACGTAAAACTGTCCACTTGATACCTTACTTTTGCCGACCGTTTCAATTCCAACAGTACCCGAACTGCTTGCAACAATGGGAGGGAACATATACGTGTCATTGACAGTCTCATTGGTGTCCCATCCGAAGAGCTTAGCAAGAGCAACTTGACATGCTTCTCGATGACTGGAATTGGCAGTATCAGCACCATGTAATTCTACAGCTAAAAGCTTCAACAACCATGCCCGCTGCACATATAGAAAGACACAGGGATGATTATGTTTTGGATCAGAAAGTATACTGGCACTACCTTAATAAGTCACAACAATGAATAAACGTGCAGATTTAGTGTACCACCAAGAGCCAACACTTTGCAACAATTGTATTAGGCAATTCAGATAAATTGAATCAGATGGAGTACATACTAAATATCACTGCAACATTCCAATTGCATAAACAGAACCAAACTCTTCAAAGGTTATCCCTATTAAAACCATAACTCGAGTTGAAAATATAATTTAAGAATGGTTAGCTTTATTTTGAGACAACGCTGAGTGATAACGCCTTCAGTACTGAACACCTCCCCAGAAATAAGCAAAGCTAATTATCCATTATAACTAAACTCAGCACTTACATGTTCTTGGAGGACAGCTAGAATATCGAACATGCAATGATTCATAACAATAGCTACAGTGGTCGAAAGAGTGCTCTGCAGTAAACTTCCTCATAGTAGAACCATTAACACTATAAAATGGACAATTACAAGTACCAGAAACAACTGAAAAGCATATTCAGCAGCTGGAATCATTTTGATGTACAGAAATTTTACGGTTGAAGAATGTTTGCAAGGCAGGCAAACCTCAGCAGTTAATCAACACACTTTCTTCAAACGAAATGAAATGATCCAATTATTACTGTTCCCTTTCTCATCAGAATGGCATATATTCTCTCCGTCTCACACACTTTGACTTTCAACCGTTAATCCAAAAATGTTTGATCCTTAATATATTTCAAAGTTTAACTAAAACTTGCGAAAAGTGATATTTTGAAAATTTATGCATAACAAATCTAACAAGGTATCACATAATAATATTATACGTTACACACCAATTCAATTTTATGGTCAAAGTTATAAAAATTTGACTAAATGAATACTAGTTAAAGTGCAGTTTGGTCTGGGAAGAGCATTAGCTAATAATACTTACTAATTAGATCTGATGGAGATTTTCTAAATCTATTACAGCTCACCAAGACATTAGTGTGAGAACAGAGTACTGTTTTTCATGCCTCAAACCCACCCCTCCCCTACTCTTCTACAGCCTAAAATCTCCCACGTGCCAGAGAAGAAACATTACATGGATTACATTAAAAGGAAAGTTATAGAACATGCAGTAGTCCTACAAGCATATATAACACAATCTGATCTGAAATCTAGTTATGAGGACATTGACAACAAACATCTATGACATGCTCGATAAGAAAGTAGCTTAGTGCAAACAGAATTATGAACAGATAAACTAAAGCAACAGGAAGTAGGGCAAAAGGGAATACAAAGGGAGATTATCGCATGCTTAGACTAAAAGACAAATTCGTGAAAAACCTGATGAAGAGAGCTGATCCGAAGAGACTGGTCATTGCTTCTCTTGGGAAGTGGGGAAGTAGCAAATGTATCTAGATGCTGTCAAGAAAACAATTATACCAATCAAGTATAACTAAGATTTAAGAAGGGACCAAAAACTACAATGGAGATAAATTCCACAAGAATAGCAATCAGACCAGTGTACGAATGTAAGAATTATCATATGAAGAAATGTGTACCTTCACAAAAAACTGATACTTCTTTGAGCACAACAAATCCATAGTCGGACCACAAGTAAGTGGATCCAAACATAATTCATAAAGGAGCTGCATGAAAAAAACAGGTACATGAGCTATCAGAGTTAAACTACTGCAGAGTCTAAAAATCATTATTGACATTGGAAGACTGACCTGGAAACCAAATTCATGTAGCACTGCATTAACATCAGGTTTTGACAGCTTTTCCAATAACTCAAGAATGACCTTTAAGCAACTGCAGTTACCATGGAAAAAATACTTGGTATGAGGACAAAAAACTTATCAAATTCAGAAGACTCTGAAATTAATAAATAACCCTCATGTAAAACCTGTAATGAAATTTTGGCTCAAGAACAGTTCTTTCAACTGGAATGTCCAGATCAAACTTGAGGAGTAGGTGAGCAATGTTTGGAGCTGGCCGGCTAATGTTATCAATGAGCAACTGCATAACAAAGAGAGAAACACGCTAGATTTTGAAACATATGTATATATAATTATTCTCAAATCAAGCCTCTACTGTTGCAAAGGATAATATTTATCACTGCTGAGAGGGAAGAGCTAATTTAAGACTGACCTGCAGTATTAGCACCCCAGGATCTTCACTGCTGTTCTCATTAATTTGAGATTCTTCTGATCGAAACTCCAAGCAGGCGGCATAGTCCTCAATCAGAGGACCCGCAGCATTTGTTTTCAATAGTAACTGAACAAGACCAGCCATCCGAGAACTACAAAAACACATCACAATTGAGCCAATGCGGGCAAAAAAACACATAAGCATAACGTCACATGACAGTACAAGTTCTTGATAAGGAAAAGGAATTAAGAATGTGTACCTGAGGATGCTCAGGATTTTGATTGAACACTGCTGAATTCGTGGTTGAAAATCATATCTGACATACTCAATCAAGGACACTATTTGATGATGATCCTGAGAGAGAACAACATCCAAAGGCTGCAAGGAAAAAAGGACGCTCAAATGAATAACCTTATTAGAGATTCTAGATAGGATCAGGGAATCAAACCAGATTTACAAGCTAAAAATGAAAATGTAAGGACAGAACAATGCAATCAAAAAATACATATTGAGACAAGGACACTATTGCATGAAGCAACTAAAAGTAGACATCAAACGGATAGGTAAACTTAGCAGCAGTTTAGAGAGGAGTAGATCATATAAATATAGATAATCATTATAATTGAGCTGGCCGGTTTATAATGGTGAATAATGTGTAGTTAATCAGAAAAATAGGGAATGAATATTTTTTCAATAAGTGATGAATCGTTTCTTCCCATCCATTTGTAATTAATAAGTGATGCAACGCTTCTTCCCATCCTTTTGTATTCATACTTTCCATTTTGGTCCATCCCACTAGAGTTCATACTTTCACTTAATCCTATATTTAGCAAAAGTCCACTCATTCGTATCAACTCTTCTAAATTACTTTCTTTTAATCACTTCTTTTCATTCTATCCACTATTTCTCCTCCACACATTTACTTCCTTCTTAAACTTTGTGCATTTTAAACAGTTTGATTGGCCAATTATTAGGATTGGGGGTGTGTGTGTGTGTGTGTGTGTGTGTGTGTGTGTGTGTGTGTGTGTGTGTTGGGGGTGTCTAGGGAATGATTTCCGGGAAGGCTGGAAACAACCCCCACATTTCAAATTTATAACCATTCCTCATCCCTGAGCAAACACTGCAAAAAAATCTCAAAAGATAACGAGCTTGCTGAATAGAACACAATTTATCTTGCCAATTAACTGTCTGAACCTATTTAGGTTCCATCATGAACCTCTCAATTAATGCAACTGTGGGCAGTTCCAGAGGCGGATAGTAGTACTTTTTTTAAATCCAGAGGCGGATAGTACTCACTACCAGTACCATAGCTAGCAACATAATTTATTGTTTTAGTTTTTGTCTCCTTAACACTTGACTAGATCAACATTTGAAAATGGGTCATTTTCACCCCACTGAATCAAATAGGATATGGACAAGAATAAGGTTGAGAAGAAACAGTTGTGAAACAAACAGAAAAATGTTAGCTATGTTTTCTGCACATTTCCTACCAATTCAGAAGGGGGAAAAAACATTGTTAAGGGTGCTGTCACTTGCCTTCATTGATAACAGAGAATTGCAAGCAAACACTAGAAGTCAAACTTTAACTGCAAGTGCATAACTACCAGCATATTGCTGTGAGAACAAAATTCCAATACCTTGATAAATCCAAGGGGAAGACATTATACAGCAGTGGATTACTCATGCGGCATTTACTCCTTGAGAATTTTCTACAGACATCTAACTATCCCATAGCCCACCATTTCAGCCATGTATTATATTAGATTAGATGTGTACTCTATTTTGAAGGAAAGCCCCAATATGTCACATGACTCACATCTGTCATAATATGACTGAATATATCCAAATGATGACAAAAACTAGTTCATACGATTTATCACATCAAACTAACTATTGAGAAGTTATTCAACTAGCCGTTTAAATACAGAACTGCATTATTCATGGTTTTAACTTTTCACATTAGGAAACGGTAAAAGTGCATGGCCAGTAAAAAGGTCTTGTACTTATCAAGACCAGTTCACCTCCCACACAGACAATTTTAAAATTGAACAGAAAGCCAATACCAGCCTATAAACTAAGCCACCGTCCAGATCACAAACAGGTTGCTAAAACAGAAAGGGGGGAAAAGAATTAAGTACCAAACCTGATATACGGGGCGCCAGAAATCAGAAACAATCGAATCTTTCTCCAAGACTAGAATAATAATTTCCAAAGACAGGAGGATAGCCTTTTCAAGAATTTGCCCATAAATTTGATTTGTGCGTTCAGCAATAATGGAATTCACTCCTGGTAAAAGAATGCCCATGATATTCCGGAAGACTATTTTCCCACTCATAAAGTCCTGAAAATTACACATCAGGATGAATGCAATCAATAAATGAATAACTGTAGAAAGGAGAAACTTCTATATTTTGGAGGAAGCTGCAAAAGAAAGCAAAATCCAAGGCCAGTAATCAATAAAGGGAGGAGAGTAAACAGGTGAGATAGGAAGAAACAGTACTTTCATCAACTCAATGATGGGAAGCTGCATTTCCAGTGGGGTAGACTGTCCCCCAGATGAATTTTGCGATAGATCAATGGTTTCAGAATCTTCATCCTTAATATCATACATGGTGAGTATCCTAAACATGACATATGAGGATTAATCTCAATGCAGAATCATAATTCATTTATACCCAAAAATGTCACCTAAACATAAGAAACATCAATAAATGTTGCATTCCACAACTCCTAGACTCAGATGGACATCAGCAACACCAACCAGAATCTAGAAAAAAACTTGTCTCGAGAAAAGTTAACAAATGAAAAAAATTTCAATAGAAGTAAAATGACATACATCCTAAAGTGCTGTAGACATGCAACGACCAGCTGCCATTTCTCACAAGGATCTGAGTAGGCTCTCTGTGGGAAGGGTCCAAAAACATGATCACATACAAATCGGAAGATACCAATGAACCTGCCACATTTAACTCAGCATCAATAAAAATGTTACTTGCAAGGAAGAAAAGCAAAGTAGCACTTCAAATCTCTTAAAACACCAAACCTTCGCCCGCGATCACTCACATCCCTTTCATCAGTGATGAGAGTATTGAGCAGATTAATAAATGATATAGTAGAAGGATATTGTTCTCTTCTAGCTTCAATCTCATTCAACTCAAACCGCATATCATACACCTACATTGTGAAGATGCTAAGAAGGCTAAATGAGGCTTAAGAAAATATGAAGGCCGTTGTATGGTACAACAAAAAAATTAGTGCATGCTTAGTTTGAAATCCTACTTAAAACCAGAATAAAGGGACAGAGAACACCAGACCAGAGGACATGCTTAGAAACACAAAATATTTGCGGGTGTGGGCGTTGGTGTGTGTGGGAGTGAGAGAGGAGGAGAGAGAGAGCAAGCGGAACTTGAATTCTAAATGTTCTCTGTAAGTTCTGCCAAAATAACCTAACACAATACGTTGGATTCATTTGAACAAAGCAGTCATAAGTATGGACATTTTCAAAATACTAATAATGACTACACAATACATTGCTCATACAAAATGCCCCTCCATCTGCTGTTTAAAGCAGAAACTCATTCTCAGATGGGTTTTTTTTTTAAATATGGAAGAGTACATGAGATTTTACTGTCAATATATGTTTACATAACTCCAATTTAAGCTTTTTCTAAAGGTCGTTGCATTTAGCATAAAAGGTGAATAATAAGCTATCAAAATGTACAATTAGCATGCAGGTAAGAGAGAGAATCCTGACGCATAAAAGCCCCTCGAAAAGTCAGTATAATTAACACGCAGGTAGCATAAAGAAATTGTCTGTGTAGCATTAACTAATCTTAAGAAATAGCAAATAACCTGAGTGGCCATGGGCTGCATTTTATTCCCAGCCTGGGGACCAACAACTACCGGTAGGTCATATTGATCTAAATAGGTCCAGACTGCCTCTCTTAAAGTAGGAGAGACTTGGACAAATGTAGCAATGGTCTCACGCAATGCACCCTATGAGATTTTAAAGGGAGAAACACAGATGATTAGAGTAGCAATGCAGTTCTAGGTTTTGATCATGAATAACGAAGAATAATTTTAAAAATAGTAGACACTGGGGTTTTAAAGGAACTGGAAGAAAAGGGAAATATCGCACTTACCTTGAGATAAGTAGGAACATTTTCATAACCAAGAAGTTTGAATAACGGCTCAATATCCGGAAACCAATTCTTCCTTTCAACTGGGTTCCCATTCGCGACAACCTTTTACGCAATGACAATTGTAAGCTTCGTACTTCTTAAGAAACATTAAACACTGAATTTCTCAATCCAACCACATTCAACCAACTAAGGGATTTTATGGCAAGTTCGCAACTAATATGTATGCCAAAATGTGCCCTAGATTTGTTTCGACAATATTATAAGTGTACTGGAAATGTAGAAAATGCAACAGAGAAGTAATGGGTATCATGACTAATTTTTATAAACCGCAATATGTTTTATAACACATACTGGAATGGGAAAACATATAGCCTTTAAGTTTCCTAGAAAGTCCAATATCCAAACTGAGAGCTCATTTCAAGCACAAAAACAGTTCAGCATCATCCACAAGCATAACACACTTAAAAAGACATAACCCACTTACAAAGTACATACCTAAACTAAAGTGAAATGAATAAGACAAAATAAGAAATTGATGCTTAATAAGTATATCCGGCAGGTAACACCCATTCACCTGAACTGACGGAACAAGGTTAAGTCTTTCAAGCTACATAGCACAATCAACGGCTTATTTCCAGCTGACAATTAGTTGGAATGAAGGCAATGAATTATGCACTTTGAGAGAAAGATCCAGGACAGGTAAAGCACGAATTATTTACAGCAATTCACTATAAAGGGAAGTCAAGATCATGTACAGCAATAATAGACTATCACACATAGTTGAAATAGAAAATTATGCAAATTTGAAAACTGACAACATCAAACAATAACACTACATAGCAGCCATTGAACATTGAGAGTCACAGACTCACAGAAAGGTGCCTTTTAGTACCAAATGCTGGGAAGGGGTAAGGGCCCTTTCACCATTGTCTGCCCACTAGAGAAAGAACTGCCACTCAGTCGTGGGCAGATGCCAATTTGTTTTGCTCTCATCACAAAGGGGATCCACGACAATCAAAAACAATTTTATATATTATTAAGAATGGTTACTAATATATCAAACAGCCCCTTCAACGAGCACCTACTGTTCGAAAACTTTAAACAGAAAGAGCTATGTGATGCCTAGTCAGTGGCCATTTTAAAATGTCAATGAAACACGAAAGATGCAAGTTATAATAGCCCTAGCCTTCACAACCCATTTACATGTCAAAACACAACCAAGAACTAAAAGCTAAGAGATGGCAACAAAGTATCCACGCGAAGCACAATGCAATTACCAATATCTAAAATAAAATAAACATGAACAAAAGAAAATAAATTTGTGAGAACGAAACTTAAATTATGCGGGTTGAAATAGGATCACCTTCTGCAAAACTGTCAGATATGCAACAAGAGCTTTTGCATCTCCTTCCTGAAACTCGGGCAACAAAGCTCCCGGACTCTGAAGGGACTTCTTAAACTTTTCCTCATATATCGACAAACAATCAAACAAAGTGCTCCACCCAATGGACCGAAAAGAGTTTCCTTGTAGCAATTCAAAAACTTTCAAAGCCCCATCTGGATTAGAAGCCTGGTCAAAATAAATTACCATCAAAATACAAACCCGTGATCTTTCTCCAGCATATTAAAAAAAAGAAGAAAAAAAGGACTGATCATACCAAGATGCTCAGCATTTTCAAGAATGCCACTAACGTTTGAAAGTTAGTATGATCCTCTCCAGCAAAGCTGACAAACGTCCATAAGACATCATTTCCTGACAGCAGCTCAGGTTCTCTCTAAAAGAAAGAAGATGGATAAGAAAAGAATAAACAAGATGTTGATCTAATACAGCTCAACAATTAGACAGGGCAACTCTTGCTAAACATGGGCATGTGAAAATTATATTTACCAGATGCCATTAACAGAAGACTTGTAAGATTCCAACTAGTCAAAGCTCAACAAAGAAATGACTAAATCATCAGTACATACCCTAATACAAAGTTAAAGATCTATTTCACACTTATCACCGAAGGGCCAGATCACTGACTAAAGCTTTGCAAACACCCATAAAATCAATCCAGCAAATGAAATAAACACATAACCATGACACAAAAGTTTCAACTGATGAATAAATTCCCATTTGCAGCCACTCTCTAGAGAAAGGAAAACCAGAACAATGCCTACCTGATAAATTTCACTCACAAACTGCAACAGAGACACAAAAGTTTGCGGAGAATTTTGTGAATTAGCTCCACTGACCACCATAGAATTATGTGAAGCCTGCGGGTGCACACCAAGCGTGGCCATAGCATTTTCTTTTGCTTCTTTAACCTACCAATTAGATCCATATAAGTAAAAGCATTTCATATTGCAGCCAAGAAAAAATAGCTGGACCTCACCCAAAAGACTAAGTAACATCAACTCCCAACCTTTGCAAGAATCTGTTAAATTTCGAATCCTAAATGGGAGTGTGTAAACCAACTCTCTTGCAAACAATAGAACAAAGTAATACCTTTTCTCTAGCGAGTGGATGTGACAGAAAACACGAAACCATTTTGTGTAGGTAAGCATCATACATATAGATGATATCATCATCATCATTCTGCACCAGTAACATGAAAACCAAAAAATTAGTAATAATAGCAGGATGCGATTCCAGGTCAACTAAAAGCATTAAATCAAAAGAACAAAGAGATTCAAGTGAGAAAAACTACATTATTTGTATACTAAACATTAGTAACAACTCAAAACCTCAAACATACGTGGCAATTATTTACATACTAAAATCACTGAGAAAACGACTCCCGTAATTAGAAGAGAAAGGATTCCAGGAATTCCTGGAAATGATTATCAGCATGGTCAGGCAAATATAAAGTTTGACTTGTCATTTCATATAACAGAAATGATTATGTTGAAGATTCCTACTTGAAATCACATTGTTAATGGCCAGTACCAGAAAAGTTAGAAGGTTGCCCAAAACTGTCAGCCAACGTTAAAACCAACTCTTAGAATGCTAAAGTGATGATAGATTCATCAAAACATCATCATAAACTCTGCTTCATTTGGGCAAACAGAGAAGAAACACTAGTGTAAACAACTCGTGAAGATAACACTACCTGAAAGGCTGCAGTTTGAAGAACCTTATCCAGCCAAAAATGGAAAACGTTGTTGGAAAAAACAACTTCTAAACACAAAGAGATGTATTGAATGTAACTAGATGAAGCATCAGATGTATCCGTTGCATCAAGTGCATCCTGAGTTAACATCATGTGTACTACCCAGGCAAGCCTAACACAATCCACAAAACCTTCAACAACCGGATTATTTCCAGCCACCATCACCTATAATAAAAGATCGTTGCAACTTAGTACTTCAACAAACTATTTTAGCTTTTCATGAAGAAGTAATTGTGTAGCTTACAGTTCTCTGGAAATCATTCCTAAATGAAGGATCGGGAGACAGTATAGCCACTTTATCAGGCAAGGTGCTCAATGCATCTGAAATGAGAGCGATCACAACAGCAAATAGAATGCTGTATATAACCTGCAATAACAAGAGGCTTCTATTACGACCCACAGAAACCTAAAAACAAAACAATGCCAAAAACATATTCCAAAGAAAAGGGATGCAATCCCTGCTTAATCTACACAGTGAATTGGTCTACTAAATAGGAGTGGCATCATCACCAAGGGGAGGGGAGCACACACCTTAACTTATACACACATTGCTCTTAAAGACTTTCAACATAACACACATTTAGTATAAAAAAAACTACCAAGATAAAAATGTATACTCTTGTACATAAATGCACGGAAATCATTTCATTACAATGGAGGACGAACAGTTAGGTATACCTGAGAGACAAATGACAAGTACATGGCAACATAAATGGAATACTAGATTAAATGCAGCATAGATGCCAAGAAGGGTGACACATCTTCAGGACTGAATATTCATATACGCCTCCACAACACGTATATATACAAGCCTTCGACACTGTCACTGCTGTCTATTACAAGAAGATAACTTCATAGTATGATGCTAGGATATACTGCAACTGGCCTAAAAGTAAGGCTACGTTGAACTAATAAGACCAAATTGCAGCATGTTGTTAAGTTGACAAGTTATATACCACCTCAACTTACACATCAAATAAGTAACATATATGAACAGGACAGTACAGTCATACATTCACAAGCTGCACATCTAAAACAATCACAAAAAAACTACCAAGATAGATAATGTATACTCTTGTACATAAATGCGCGGAAATAATTTCATTACAATGGAGGACGAACAGTTAGGTATACCTGCGAGACAAATGACAAGTACATGGCAACATAAATGGAATACTTAATTAAATGCAGCATAGATGCCAAGAAGGGTGACACATCTTCAGGACTGAATATTTATATATGCCTCCACAACACGTATATATACAAGCCTTCGACACTGTCACTGCTCTCTATTACAAGAAGATAACTTCATAGTATGATGCTAGGATATACTGCAACTGAACCTAAAAGCAAGGCTACGTTGAACTACAAGACCAAAGTGCAGCATGTTGTTAAGTTGACAAGTTATATATCACCTCAACTTACACATCAAATAAGTAACGTATATGAACAGCACAGTACAGTCATACATTCACAAGCTGCACATCTAAAACAAACACAGGCTGTAGAGAACCATAGAGTACAATCCCTATTACCTGATGATTAACTACTTCAGTGCTTTCAACGAATTGCTCAGCACAATCCTTTAAAGTAGAGAACATGTCTTTTACATCTTTAGGACCTGCAAGAAGTATCCATTACTCTACATAGCACAGACTACATGTAAGTAGAAAATTATGAACCCAAATACTCTATAGTAAAAGTAAATTTAGTAGTGTTTAATATGTATAGGAATGTGAATGCATATGAGAAAAAGCAAAAACAGGACAAGCAACTTGTATTTGCGGGAATTTGTATGCATATGCAAACACATATAAGCACTGCCAGGGTTCTAATCTCATATCACAAAAGCAAAAAGACAAAGTTCCATAACTCCTGTTCACAACACAAGAGGAGAAATATACAATTAAAGCAAACCATAAAATAAGGAGACGTTTCCCATAGCGCCACACGTTCCCAACTCTTTAAACATAAGAAAGAGTCCTTATCTGAACATACAATGAACATTCTTGACAAGAAATTCATCCTGAGCAAAAGGGAAGAAAGGATAAAATAATATCAAACCTGTACGAACAACCAAAACAGAAAGAACAAGGCAATGACCGAGAATGAGCCTTTCTCTACAGACCACAGCTCGGCGTTCCACTAATGCACCCCTAGAATCAATGACATATGGTTCTGAATTAGGGCCACCAACACCAGCAGGTTCTTCTCGATTCAGTTCCTATAGTCAATGCGGCAAAAAAAACATCTGCAGAATGAGAACATGACTAACAATAACCACACTGCAAAGAGTTCAGATAGAGCAACCCTAAAATTAACTATTTCATTTCAGGAGGGACAAGTCCCAAAAAACCATAACACATTAACATAAATTAAAGCTAATCATCACGTGTCAAAAGTCCGTTCGCATACTCATTGCCACTCATTGAAGTTAGAAGTCATTGGCCAGAAGCAATTTTCCAAGAAAATCTTAAATTAATGTTCCCGGCATTTTCCCGTTAAAAATGGCAGGCAAAAAAAGTTAGTCCCAAGGGGAATAAGATCCTCACAACAACCTTTATAAGGGATAAGAAACGCTGTCTAACTCCAGCTGTAATCAGATCTTCCAAGTATCTTTGGATATCAGCCAAAAGATCAACTTCAAGGTCTTGGTCAAGGACAACAGCCTGCAAAGTGATAGCAAATTAATTTCCTGACTCATTAAATCAATAGAGAGAAAATGGAAAAACAAAAGATGATAATTCCACACACAACTTAGAGATTAAGTACCCGTAGTAGAGTGTAAAGTGCGGTAATAAGATCCCTTCTTTCAGTATACCAAAGTCCTGCCGCAAGTCGCATAATTTCCAAGGGATCTCTTCCAACAAAGCTCCACTAGGAAGGAAAGGATACAATCAATCAGGAAACTGTAGGAACTGTAACATCCCTACTTTATTAATACAGCCATAAAAGAGAAATAGTAAACAAAATACTCTAGTATATGACTACCCCATTAACGGTAACAGAGCATATAGACCATTCCACTGAACCCGCAAAATATAGTATGATGAACAAGGAAATGAATATTAAAGAATTTACCTCTTGATTGGCAGAGACAAGCAAACGGACACAGTCAATTTCATTAAGATGGAGATCGTCACTGAGTTTCAGAGCCTGGTAATCCAACAAGAAGCGACAGTCAAAGTAATCGTTAAACAATTAACAAGCACGCAGAGTTTCTCGGTAGCAATAAAATGTTGAATATGGATAAAAATCTAAGTACAGCACTCCTAACTATTTCACTTGGAAGTGGCAATAAAATTGATTTCCAGAATGAAAATAATAATAATCCCGAGACCACCTAGCTTCATAAGAACGGGCTGAACAAGTCAGACCCAAGAAGAACAGAACCTTTTCGGGTACAAAAAAAGAGGTACATGCAACTGATTCTAACTAAAACTCAGAAACCAAAACCCAAAACTCCCGATAATTCAACTGACAACTCAAACAGAACTTCGAAGACACGATCATAGATACTGACAATTAGAACGTCCTGATCATCAAGCTTGACATCTCTACCATCTGGAAGCCTGACTGCATTAGTCTGCACTTGAGCTCGGTCCGAGGGTTTCGGAGGCTGGAACACAAACAGCAAAAATAGTATTACTAATAACAAAAACAGATACAAATTGCGCACTATATCAATTTTTCAACTGAACAGCTCCCATACCGAATATGATAAAAGCGACCGGAAAGAAGGGAGGCATTTGCGAATGGCGTGCACGAGCTCAATCCTCTGCGACGGCGTCGGCGGGTTGGTACCGAGCAGGGATTCCTCCAGGATCGTCAGCAATTGCTTTGAGGACACCATTTCCGTTGCCTCCGATGACGCAGAGACGAGTGAACTGAGGTGAGAGACTGAAGCAGTAGAGGGCGGGAAAAGCCCTAATACGTACACAGGCAGTGGAGTAAGAGGAATTCGGAAAGAGGCGGTTTTTATAATTCGGGCTGTCTAACGGTCAGTTTACTAAAGCCCAAACGGAAGGGGTTCGGTAGAACTTTAAGGCTGTTAGGGCCTTGTGACAAGATTATATAAGGATCCAAAGGGATTTAGACTCTGATTGGCAGGGTTTATAAGTTGTTTTGCTTATTAGTAAAGTATTTTTTAGTGTTTGATAAAGTGCTAAAATACAGCTTATTTTGAAAACATAAGCTATTTTTGGGCTAGAGGCATAAGATGGCCTCCCCTTGCTTTCAAAATAAGTCAATTTTGCTTATAAGCACGGCTCTTCCAAACACACTCTTAGACTCTGTTTGACAGAGCTTATAAGCTGCTTTAGTGTTTGTTAAAGTGCTAAAAAAACATATTATTTTAAAAGAGGAAGCTATTTTTAGGGTAAAAGTGGAAGCTGGTCTCCCCCTACTTTCAAAATAAGTCAGCTTTGCTTATAAGCACAATTCTGCCAAACAGAGCCTTAGTTGGGATCGCAATTTTTTTTAAGTGATAGAGTGGGATATCATTAAATTCAGATATGAGGGAAGAGGCCCTCCATTGCATATTTGATTAGATCATGCGTGCCAACTACACACACTCTGTATTTTTCTTACATGGAATATAGTGAAAAACCATCGCTAGCATTATAATACTTCTAACAAAGCAAGTAAGCCCAGAGAGAACTGATGGGAAATTCCTAATGTGGTTTAGAGCCATTTCGCAGTCCGTTCTGATGAGAACATATGTCGATGAGTGTTGTTTTGCTTGCGACATTGCTTCATGAATCGTTGTTAGCTTTACTTGTACAACCTAGTTGGATTGGATCACTCTGGTGCCTTGCCACCATGTCTGACTTGTTGTCGGTCATGCGACCCAGGCCAATACTGCTTTGTCATACTCTGCTCTAAATGTTGCATTTGTGGCTAGTTGCGTCTAGTCCGTGTAGTCAAGGGTGTTCTATGGTTCCCCTGGATGCCAAATTAATTGTATGTCTCCTACCTGTCCTTTTTTCCCCATTATGATGTGCAATGACCATATTTTGTAGGTCATGTTTTGGTGTGATAGGGTTGTTTGCAGCTCTCTCCATCCTTGCCTTTAGCTTGGGGTCCTCTGGTAGGTTTAACTTTACTGATGCCAATATTCCTTCAAGGGTTTGTGTTTGCATCCCTATTGTTGCTTTTTTCATGCACACCACATGTCCTACATGATATAATAGGTGAGGTTTACATTCTCTGTCCCTGGGGCGATATCAAACCATGATTATAGCCAGGCTCCCAGCCCAGTTGGCGTACCTTGTTCGAAGTCAAATCTGAACCTTGAGGTTCTCCACACTCTTATGGCTAATTCGCATTCAAGAATCATGTGTGGGGGGTTTTTATCTGGGTTGGGCAAACCTGACACATCAGTGACACATTCATGCCTCTTTTCCTGAGTGTTAGTCCCGTTGGGGCTTCATTTTGTACTAGCCTCCAAACCAGTAGCTTGGTCTTCTCCGGTGCGTCACACAACTAGAGCTTCTTCCACATTCTTTATTATTGTTGTGTTTCTATTAGGGTTGTCGAGGTTGAAGGCCTCTATTGTATCTTATTCTTCCATGCCACATGGTATCCAGACTTAACATTGTACTTCCCCAACTAGTCCTTCTCCCATATCTGGTAGTCCTTTTGGCCAAAGGTATGTAGGGGTATGTGTAACCCTACTATGTAAGTTATCACCTCAGGTAGGAATAAGACTTCCAACCGTGGCACTCTCTATTGCTTTGAGATGTCAATAAGGTCGCTAAATTTGAAGTTTAGAAGGGACAACAGTTGTTGATCGTACCAGATTGGGTTCCGCTGGTTTAGTTTCCATTCTTCCTGGATGCCAATGAATTTCACGTCTATCACCTGCCATTTCAACTATGTTTTCATCAAATCACGTCCCCACAGTATTCCTCTCCATCCCTTTGTGGCCCCTGACTTCGCCTCTACCTGTAGGAATGGTTGAATCTTACAATACTTCTCATTGAAGAATCTGGCGAAGAAGAATTCCTTATTGATGAAGATCTTCCAAGCTAGTTTTTCGAGCATAACCTGGTTCATTTCTATAGTTGATCTCATACAGAGGCCCCCGCGCCATTTTGAATGACACATCTTGGCCCTCAATTTCCAATAAACTTTGCTGCCATCTACATCTCCCGCCCACATGAACCTTGCCAAGTGTCCATCTATTTTCTTTATCATTGTAGATGGAACTCTGAAGATGCCCAATGTGTATTGGGATGTTGATGCTATAACGTATTTGCTCAGAGTGACTCTCCCCGTGATGGAAAGATCACTAAGTTTCCATAGTGTTGTCCTAGCTTTGATTTTTTGTACCAGTATACCGAACACGACAACCTTTGAGCCCGTGAAGTCGATTTCGTAGCCTAGGAACTTGTCTCTTAGTAGATCACTAAAGATTCTTAATCTGAGACTCAGACTCTCCTTTGTTGGGTGGGTCTGCATATGGATTAACAAGTAGGCCCAAATTCTGGAAATTTATGTGTTTCCCTGTGTTTGACGTGAAAAGGTTCAAAGTCTGTGCCAATTCTGATACGTCGAAGAAGAATATGCAATCATCGGCGAATATGAGGTGTGAAACGGGTTGCACCTCCCTCCCAATTTGAACACCCTTGCATTGTCTTTGGAAGGCTTCAGACGCCAGCGTAGATAAGAATGCCTTTTGGCATTGGACAAAGAGGATGAGGGATAGAGGGCAACCCTGCCTTAGTCCTTGCTTAGGCTTGAAGGGTTCCGATTGTTAACCATTGATTTAATGGAATAGGTGATAGAGGTCACACATTCTATCACCCAACCTACCCAGGTGGTGAGGAAGCCCATTCGGACCATGATTTGATAAAGGAAGTCCCAAGAGACTCGGTCGTAGGCTTTACTCATGTCAATCTCCATTGCTGCCAACGCCTGCTTCCCCATATTCTTCCACCGTATATGCTCACTTACCTCATGCCCAATTAAGGAGTTCTCCGCAATTAATCTTCCTTGAAAAAAGGTTGTCTGGTTCCCAGAGATGAGGAAAACCAATGATCTTCTTCAATCTATTTGCCAATATCTTCGCTACAATTTTGTAAATAGCATTGCACAGACTAATAGGGCGGAGGTCTGTTGGTTCTTTGGGAAGCTTCTTCTTTGGGATAAGAACCAGAGTTGTTTCATTCCATTTCTGCTCCATTTTTAACGTTGGGAAGAACCTTTGAACAGCTTATGTAACATCCTTCTCAACTTCTGCCCAATAATGCTGATAGAACCATAGGGGGAGGCCATCTGGCCCCGGGGATTTCCGCTTCCCCATTTGGAATATCGCCACTTTTACCTCTTAGGCTATTACTGATTTTTACAGCTCTCATTTTTCTCGGTGTTTATCGTTGGTTTTACCAACTCCAAAATGTCTTGCATAGTGGATTGACCGAAGGCATCTGATGGCATTATCGATTCATGGACGAAAAGTGAGCTTACAATTTTGAAGATGAGTGCTTGTAGTCCATTGTCCGTCGATATCCATTATCCCTCCTCATTTCTCAGTTGCGTGATGTAGTTCCTCCCTATCCTCTTCTTCACTGGCTGGTGGTAGAATTTCATATTATTGTCTGCTTCTTTGAACCACAATGTCTCGGCCCTTTGTTTCCACAAGTCATTTTGTAATGTTAGTAAGCCATCCAGTTCTTTTCTCTTTCGCTCCATTCCTTCTCCATCCCTTCGATGATGCATGGTGTGGAGTTGCCTCTCCACATTTTAAATATTGTTCTCCAGCGGGCCTATATTCTCTCTGGAACAATTGCTCAATCTCAATGTAGTCTCCTCCATCTTCTTTCCTAGGGATCCCCCCTGCAGCTTGTGCTCGATTATTACCCCCTTTGTTTTGTGGCGATTGCCCAATGTGTTTGACTATCTCTCCTTCTTCTTTCATCTTAACCCATAAGAATTCAAACCTCCTCCTCGATTGATCTATATGGGTCCTTGCTCTGGAGTGGGTGCTAATCGTCACATGTCCATGGTCCGACCTCATCATTTTATGATTAGTGAACTAGTACCTGATGAATTTTTTATCCATTCACGTGTTGCAAATGCCTGATCTAATCTATTTAGAATGAGATCCCTTCCTTGCATACAATTTGACCATGTAAACCATTGACCCCTCCGCATAGTTCCTATAAGCGAGCACCTTCTAGTAGCTGGTGCGGGTCTTCTGTCTCTTCCGGATGTACCAGTCACCCTCCTGATTTGACATTGTCTTCCAGAACTTGGTTGAAATCCCCCGCCATGAGTACCGGCAGGGTGTTGTTATTCAAGGATCACAACTTCAATAAAGCCGTGAGTTTCAAATTTTGAGAGAAGAAAAGAGGAAGGATGAGCAGTAAATGTGATCAGTTCCTAATCGATAATAATTCCTAGCTTAATTCGATATTAATACAATATAATAAGCGGTTAATTCATAGAACAACCATAAGTTGAGTAAGTTGAAATGCCCCTGGTGTCAGCTCAATTCTTCCAACCTTTCCAGCACTAACCACCGCCTTAAACTTGTGATGATAAAGTTCAGGGAATTCATTTTATATCCCAGGGTCAGTTTCTTGTTCTTGACAATCCCCACTGCTAAATTTGAGCTTGTCCATAAGCTCTAAATGTTGGAAATTGATGTTGAATGAAATCATAATCCTCCCATGAGCATCTTCTGAAAGATTATCTTTCCATTCGATTAGCCACTAGATAACTTGGACTCTTATTTTATTAATCAACCTTCTCTATAGCAAGCTCCAGTAACACATGTTTCTCGCAAAGAAATCGCAGCGATTTGTGGATCTTGGCCAATGGAGGAATGGGTAATTGAATTGAGAGGACCCTTCCCGGAAAGAAATAAAGGAGTCGTGTACGTGATTATAGTCATCAATCATTTCACCAAATGAGTAGAGATCAATATGTTGACCAATCTGAAAGGTATGAGTTGCATCGACTTTTGTTGGAGAAATATACTCTGCAAGTTTGTAATACCCAGAAACATCATCACGGATAATGGGAGGCAATTGACTCAGAATATCTTTAATAAGCGGTGTGAATAATTCAACATCCAAGATAAGCTCATTTCAATTTATAACCCCCAAGCTAATGTTTAGGTCAAAGTTACAAGTTGAGTGATCGTTAATGGCCTAATGGCCTAATGGCTCAAATGGTGGGGAATAATTAATTGGGTATGCAAACTACCTAATGTACGTATTGGAAAACCGAGAGAGTGGCCATGTGATAAACTCATATGAACATGGTCTTAAGGATGGAAACAATAATAATTGCTAAAGTTAGCTTGCTAAGCCTTCAGACAACCAACCCGATGGAGGAAAAAAGAACGACGAGAAAGTCTGCAAGGACCTAGATTTTTTGGATGAAAAGAGAGAATAGTCTTAAGTTTTATCAAGCTAAGGTGAAATACAACATGAAAATGTACCCCAATACGAGAGAACCAATTTGTCCTTAGAGGACTGATCATGAGAAAAAATGAAAGGAGTTGGGAAGAAAAAAAAAAGGGAAGTAGGCAGCCAACTGGGAAAGTCCATATAAAGTTGGTGAAGCATACGTTGGAGGAAGTTATATGCTTCAAGACATGATGGGAAATTGCGTCCCCGGAAGATCGAACATTGTCAGCCACCGAAGATACTACCGTTGAGAAAAATGGCAATAAATTCTCCATCAATGACATCTTTGTGTTCCAGCCATGACGTTGCTCCTCACAAACAAAAGGCCGTTGGCTAAGAAGACTCTCAATTTTTTTATCTAATGTATTGGGAGCCGTTCACCCGAGGAACAATAGGGCCACATGAAATTTTATCAATAATTATGATCAAATTCAAAAGGCATGATATTGGCACTCTATTAGGAAGAGGCATCTCATCAAAAGATGATCTCCCGAAAGGGCTTCAAATCCCATCATAAGGTACCCACTCTCCACCAACAAGGTATCTCATAAGAAGATAAACTCCTTCGACAAAAGAACCCCACAAAATTCTCATCATAATATGCCTTGGAAAAGGGGATAAGGTGAAATCATAAGTGGTGACAATAACCTGTCCTAACCAAAGCATGAATATACAAACATCTCTAAGGCCAAAACATTAAGGATCGACTCTCACCCAAAAAAAATCCGAATACCAAAATGCTAAGGATTGGCTCTCACACTTTGAAATCCTAAGGATTGGTACTCATTCCATAAAATCCTAAGAATTGGTACTCACTCCATAATCTTATGGATGGGTACCCGCTCTATGAAATACCAAAGATGAGATTTCGCCTTATGAGGTTCTGACATATAATACTTATATTTCACAAGATCAACACAAAGAGTCAATTAATGGCCAGCCAAAAATTATTTTATTTTTTAAACAAAGGAGAAATAAATGCCATAAGAAGCTAAAGAAAAGAGGATTTATCATTAAAGAAGATTCTCGAGTTCACAAAAACTAAGGATTACATTTGAAGCTATCATATTACAAAGCATTTCTTATTACATTTAAAAACCACTTTGGAAAATGATCGATACTTCAAAGCTTGGCCAGCTCATTCATATTCACGAGCCGGTTGTGATCTCTTCGGAGGAAGAACATCCTTGGGCTCCAGACTCCCCTGTCAAAAAGGTGATGTCCAAAGGTCTAGTGGACGAGGAAGTCGAGGTGGAGTTTGATCTATTCCCCCACTTCGCCACATTGCCAAAGCTACCCTGTCTGACTGGATATTTAATCTCCGACAGCATCCGTAGAAATCCTAGACGGATAGTATGCATGTAATCTTCAGACACTCATTTCCTTTATACCAACGGCTGGCAGTAAAACTATAGGCAAGCCACAAATTTGCCAAGAAAATTTGGTGGGAGCAGATCAACCAGCCCGCCCACCTTGTCACAACTGGCTACCAATGTCACGGGAGGTCTAAAGCCTTTGTCCCCATGTTTCGCGCTCTTACTAGTCAAATTAATTGAAAAGGAAAAAAAGATCATAAAAATATGTAACAAAAAAAGAAAGACAAGAAAGGTAGAAAGTCAAACATGATTATACCTGACCGGGAGGACGGCAAATTAACCCTTAAACAACGAGCTTTCCTGCAATAATACCAAAAAAGTTACAAAGACACAAAACCCGATAATAATGCAATTTATACGATACTATTATTGAAACATAACCCAAACCAACCCAAATTTAATCGAAGAGCATAATTACCCAATCCTAAATGAACCAACTTGAAATACATCTGAATCCAATATGAAACATTATTAAAAAATAATTGACATGATTCGATCAAAACAAAACTCCAGTATAAACAAATGACATGACAGTAAACCAAGGAAATGGCAAAATGGTCATTTCCTTTGTTTCTAACCAAAACTCACGTTGACAATTTAAGTCAACGGCGTTTTGAGGGTTAGATTGTGACATACATAAAAAAATTAGGGTTATTTTTTACACTTTCTGACTTTATAGAGTTATATTGGCATTTTCGATCTAAAATTAGGGTTAAAAAAACACACTTGCTCTAAAAAAATATTAGTTTATAGTTTAAATTGATTAAATCACACTATTAAAGCATTTGATTGTTTATTCCAACAGAAGCCGCAAAAACAAATAATATTTTATAAACTATAATCTCAAACAAAACATTTGAACACATAAATTCACAAGATGTTTTGATCTCAATTCGATACCAAAGCATTCACTATTTCTCACAGTAGTCCCTCACCATGTCCCAGTCCAATCTGTAATTTAGTTATTCACTTAATCAAAATTGCTTAACTTTAACTTTAAAATTGAATTGAAAAATAAATTGGAATATTGTTGTATGTTATTTCGTTATATTTATAATAACATTTATTTTTAAAATATCAACTCTCATAAATTCAATTTACACACAATTATATATATTAATGATTAAACTTTTTTAAATTAACTGATGAAAGTCAAAGTGTGCAGAATCGGCCAAGGTGGTGGAGGAGTAGTACAATATGAAAAAAGAAGAAGGATAAAACTGTTTTGTTAGGAACCACTGTTGCATTAATTGCGTTTAGGCAAATCTTGCTTGTTTGGAAAAGCAAGCAAAAGGGCAGCTTGGAATCCATCCTCTTTCGTAGCTCATCTATAGCTTCAACAACTCATGTCTTGTCATTGTTGTCCTACACGAATAATAAGATTGATTAAATTTCCTCGTCTCCTGGTCACCAGCCAGCTTGACCATGTTCTTCTATTTTTGCAACTGACACAAATTGTTTTTCAAAAAACCGGTATTAACACACTCCAGTTTGATGAAAAAAATGGAAACACGGTACATATGGTTATTTTCCCTCTATGCTGCATAATTCATACTCCACCCTTCATCATAATTCAAACATTAGAATTATCTCCTCTTTCAGTCTTTACTCTCTGTTGCATATGCTTATTTCTCTTTCTGCTGCATAATTCATTATAATCTACACTCCAACCTTCATCATAATTCAAACACCCAGAGTATCTCTTATTTCCGTCTCCTCTCTCTATCTCATCAATCTTTCGTTTCATCTTATCTTCTTCTTCCTTTTTAAAGAAATTTCTACCCTTCTTCCTTTTCATCTCTTCCGCAATGCGGTTTTCTGATTTCACTTCATGCTCAGGATACTTATAGTTGCAGCCATTGGATTCACACTCCGTTGCATGTGTAAGACCTCAATACATCCTCATGTAACTGTGGCTACTTTGCTATATCCTTTAAGCTAAGTGCCCCATTTGGTGCCTCCAGCACCGGTGTTAAAATGGAGACTAAAAGAGACCTCATTCCCTCATACCTACGTATGAAAACATAGCCAACCATTAATCCCTATATACTAATACTTCAGATCCTTCACTCCATACACACTCTCATTTCTTGCAGCGATCTTTCTATAACTTTAAATTTTTTTAAAATTGTATCATAATGCATAAAAAATTATAATTTAACCGTAAAACTTATTGAAACAAGTTTTTTCATGATTCGTCTAACCGTTAGTCGGTTTAATATGAGGCTTCCTTCACTTTTAAAGCATTACTAGTTGTTTGTTTATTCCAACAGAAGTCGCAAAAACAGATAAAATTTCATAAATTATAATCTCAAATAAAACATATGAACACATAAAATTCACAAGATGTTTTTATCTCAATTCGATATCCAAGAAAAAATATTCAAGTCAAACAAGAGATTCAAGAAAAAGCAATTCCTAGCCCAAAGTTGTCAGGAATCTCTGCTGCATTAGTTGCTTTTAGAAAAATCTTACTTGTTTGGAAAAGCAAGCAAAAGAGCACCTCAAAATTCATCCCAGAAACTCCACGGTTTTCAAATAAGAACCCATATTCTTTGCGGCGGCGAAAAAGACGAAAGCTAGAGTAGGGAAGATTGTGATGTGGGAAGAACAAAAAGGAGAAAGGGGAATATTTGATTTAATATAAAATCAAATCAATTTGATTATGAGTCAAATCAGTAAATATTTGAGACATACTTATTAGAATAAAGTAGAGTTGGCAATTGGGGTCGGGTCGTCTGCGGATGACACGAACCCGACCCATTCTTAAGCTCAGACGGTACGGGCACGTTTGAGGCCTGAGCCCAATTGTATGTTAAGCCCAATTGTTGTTTGGAACTGTTACAAAAATTGCAAGTTAAAATTTTAGTTAGTTGAGTTAAATCAATTAGATAAGGACGACATGATTCAACATGTAGAACGAGCACGACACAACACAAAAAGCACGTGGGCGGGCCGTGAGTTAACTTTTATTTTTATAGCACGACACGAAATGACACAAAGCATAATAGGCACGAGCACGACAATCAGCCTCAAATTATTTAAGCACGAAGGCACGGCATAAACACGGCACGAGCATGACACAAAACCATATTTTGATTCTGATTGGGCTTGTTGTTTGGAGATTCAGAGGTCTACTTATAATTATGCCATTTTTCTCCACTAGTTGGAGATAAGTGAGTTTTGAAGGTGAAAATATTACTATATTGACAATTTTAGAAAAATATATATAAATAAAAGTACTTCCTCAATTTCTCTATGTATGTCACACTAGTGGAGAAATGTCAATTAAAGGTGGTTATATCGGACCAGAGAAGACATTTTTCAGGTGTCTACTCTGGTCCCAACTTGATTGGTTGTAATTAAAGACGATTCAAAAACCACCCTTGATCGGGGTCCGAATTTAGTTCTGAGTTCGGAACTCATTTCAGGTGTCCTAAAAACAAAGTTGTCGGGGGACTCTAGTTTTTCGGCAGCAAATAAAAATAGAGATCTGAAAATACATATGAACATCAAGAAACACAGACAAACATAATACAGATCTGGAAACATCTACATTCATGGAGTCCAAGTACAAAGCTAGAAATGCTAAAACGAAAAAAACATCTAACTAATGATACATATCTGGGTCAAAGAACAGAGCTGATGGAGCTCCGGCGGTGGAGGCTTCTCGGCAAAGAAGTGCCGCGATGGTGAGGGTTTCATGCCACGGTGGTGAGGGCTCTGACGAAGGAGTGCCGCATGGGAGAGGTCTTCGGTGGCAGGGTGGTGAGAGGGAGGGAGGGATGCGGGTGGGTGAGTGGGGAGGCGGGTGGGAGGAGAGAGGGAGTGAGAGTGGCAGGTGGGAGAGTGAGGAGGGAGAATGGGTTTGGAGAGAAGAGGGCTAGAGAAAATGGCTAAGGCATGGGAATTAGGATTTTCATTTATATAGCGGCCCATAAAGACATTCAATTAAATGCGGTTCTACAATAGAACTGCTAATCGATTTAAAAGTGTTTATAAAAAATCTGACATGACTTAAGAGGGAGTTATGAGTTTGGAACCTCTTTTGGATCCCAATTAAAGGTTGTTCCTCAAGAATCACTTTTGATTGGGTGTCTTTAATCACCATTTTCCCACTAGTATCACACTTTTCCTTTTTGTTTGTTTATTTTATATTTATGCACTTTTTACTTTTGAAAGATTTATTTACTTTCATCCACTCAATATACTTTTTACTTTTAAAATTGAATTTCATTCATTCATTTTATTCACCTAAATATAATAATCTAAACTTGTGGTGTTATATACGAAGGAATGAAGTGAGTACATTTAAAAAAAATATGACGCAATCGGAAGGTCAAAAGAGATCCGCAAGCACGATTCTTTGAAGAACAATCAAGGGCTGCAAGTACAAACCCTAGGTTTTGGTTCCGGAGTCTTCCAGAGAGAAAATATTCTCAAAAATTATTATGAAAGATAAAATATCTAAATAGTACAAGAGGTCCTTAAATACTATAATGAAAAAAAGGAAATTCGGAAATAAAGCAAAAATGGAAAGACATTAAATTACCGTTTTGAGGTCTTAAACGAGCTCAAATGGCCAAAAAAGACCCTACAACACGATGTAACCTTGACAATTGTTCTCCTCGTCGAGACGGTTCCAACGGCACTAGCCTTGCCTGTTCTGACAACGAGCACAAAAATTATGTTCAAAATTGTATCGGACATTTGCAATGATCCATCTCTGCTTCAATTTTCGTCGACATTCGTGATGCATAAAAATAGAGCGGGGTATAATACTCATTAGCACCAATTTATGAACTCTGTTTCAACTGGAAACTTTCACCTGCTACACCAAATAACTAAACAATAATATTGCATTTGAATATACAAGAGCAGAGAAAATTCTATTGTTGTGGCTACAGTAGAGCATGTGGAGAACGCATTTGACAAATGCGTTCTCATTAATTTCCCCCTTTTTTGCATGTGTGTATGAGGACGCATTTAATTTCCCTTTTTTATACAGAATTATCGAGGACGCATTTACCAAATGCCTCCTCATGAATTTTCAATTTTTTAATGTAATTGTTGATGACGCATTTGGCAAATGCGTCCTCCAAAATGGCAAGATTTTTTTAATCAGTTTTTTTAGAGGACACATTTGGCAAATGCATTCGGTGAATGCGTCCTTATCAAGTTCTGGTTTTTTTAAAACCCAGCATTCCAACCTTTTGCATTGTCTGGCCGTTTCTCATTTAACAACATACACACACGCCCGTTTCTCCGCCGCAGGAATCTTCAGGCCACCGCCATCTCCACCGTAGCTCAGGTCACCACCGTTGCTCAGGCCACCGCCGTCTTCATTCCTTGGTTGGTTCCTTCTTAAAGTTTGAGTTGGTTTATTTTTTGTTCAGATCTTCTCCGCTTCTTTGTGTTTTGGTGTTAATTATTGCCGAATTTGTAGTTGAAACCTCGGGCTGGCTGTTTCCGATTCGCCCTTACCCACCCGAACACCGAACGCACCACACACGCCGCCTGGACGACCGCGAGTGGAGCTCACGCATCTCCACTGGTCCGCGAGTTAGAGTCACGCGCCGAACGCATTTTTGAATATTCGAGAGGTACCTGAAAAAAATTCATGATTATACGAATATGTTGAATGATTATGTGTGATTTGTTCTCTAATATTTTTTTTGTTGAATTTGTAGTAATAGTGTAATTTGTGAAGTACTTGAAAAAAAATCTTGTTGATATGATTGTGTTGAATGATTGTGTGTGGTTGGAATGATTATGTTCAGTCTGACTCTATGAAAGTGTTGATTGAGGATGCGTGACTATGTGTAAATTGATTATGTGTGATTTGTTCACTAATTTTGTAGTAACGATTTAATTTGTGTGGCGTAAGTGAGCACACATTTTATAATAGTGTAATAGTTAGAAAATCGATAATAGTGTAAGATGTGGTTGACTGACGATAATGGAACCCTGTATGTATAGGGTTTGATGAGTTGAATATAAGTTGCTGAATAATACTGTGTTTACAAATATCGAATTATATGTTCTAGGTTTGTATAATGCAGTTGTACGATGTTTTTGACGGTGTACCTGTACAAAGGGGGTAAGATTAAGTATGATTTGACTGTGGGTGTGTATTATGATCCTCCCATACCAGAGAGAAATGTGACTCTCGAATGGATGTTAAACCACTATGAGTTAGTTGATTTAATTTTTAGAAGGCTTGGCATTGCAAGTGTGGGGTTTATGTTGAAAATATATTATCGTTGTCCTGAGCTGATTGGTTCAGCTGTATACTATCGGTGTTATAATGTGGAAGATGACGAGTCTACCGCGACCTTCTTCAACATTGTTGGTCTAATGTCCTTGTCCTCAGCTGTTCTGTACATTATTATCGAGAAGATATCAAGCATCATTGACCATGCAGGTGATGTTAGCTCGGGCACGTTCATGTCGTTATTGAGCAACATTCAAAACTATACACCTTTGCCAACCTTACCACCCCATGTTCATTGCCAATGTTTTGTCATTGGTGAGTCCAGCCAACCCAGTGCATATGTTCACGTTGATTGTGCTCAGCCGTCCACAAGTGGTGGTATATATGGTCTGCATCATAAGGAGCTGAATGTCTTCGATGACGATTATGCGGGTGAAATTAGGGAGCATGTTGGCAGTGATAGTGAACATGTTGGTAGCGATGATGAAGGTGAGGAAAGGGAATTTGATGAATAAAGTGAAGATGATCATTCCTTATCAACTGATTCGAATCTAGGGAACGATGATGAACAAGTTGTGTGCACGAACAATGTAGCCACATCGTTCCATCTTTTGGTCAATCCTGCTACATAGGCCTACTTTAGGGATTATGGGGGCCCTGATGAAGATGTGTATGACCCAACTAATTGTGGTGAAGGACTTCCGAGTTATGTTCAAGCAACTGGTGAAGTGGCATTGGGTATGCAATTCCGGATTAAGCCAGAATTGGTAGAAGCCATTTCCAGGTGGAGTTCCATGATGAACAGGGAACATGTGAAATGTAAGGACGTGGTTGAAGGAACTGGTTATTGTCATTGGTTTGTTAGAGCCAGTAAAAAGGCTTCCTATAGAATGTGGGAGATTACCAAATGGGCAAGTAGTCATGGTTGTGTTAGTGCTGGTCGATCGAGTGGTAATACTAACCTGACATCCGTGATGATCGCCCATTCCATTTGCCACCAGATTGACTTAAACCCTTCTTACACGGTGAAATATATCTAAGCGCATAGAAGGCGTGGTAGGCTCGCCAAAAGGCAATTGATTTGGTATTCGAAACTTGGGAGGAATCCTTTGAATAGTTGCCAACATTTATGATGAGCTAATCAGGGTCAATTCGAGCACCGTTGTTGATTGGGCAGACGTACCTGATAGAGTACACAGTCATTGGTGTAGGAAATTTAAATTCGTGTTCTGGGCATTTGGTTAGGCTATCACGCATTTTGCCATTGCAGGCCGGTGATTAGTGAGGATAAGACTCATTTGAGAGGCGCATACAAGGCCACAATGCTAGTTTTCGTGATGCAAAACACGGACGATTGCATAATCCCCATTGCTTATGCAATAGTTAATGCTGAGACTAATGAGAGTTGGAACTGGTTCATGCAAAGACTACGACTCCACGTGGTAGGTGGTGATAGTAAGCCAATATGTATTATATTGGATCGCCATGATGATATTTTGAATGCAATGAGACATATGGATGAATGGATGGAGCCACCATGATACCACCAGTTTTTCTTTCAGCATTTTCAGTCCAACTTCCTTAGTGCTGTGAGGGTGGGAAGTTCAAGAATGCGCATTTGAAGACTTTGGTTTGGCAGCTTGGTGGTACCAGACGAGAGAGCAGGTGGAGGGAGTACAAGGAGGAGTTGGAGAGTATCAAACCATTTACTTGGGATTGGTTAAGACAACATGATAGCAGTAAATGGTGCCTTGCCTTTGATGAGAGCGATCGTCGTTGGGGAATTCTTACAACTAATTTGTTCGAGAGTTGCAATAACTATTTAAGGCGCACACGATATCTCCCGATAACTGCTTGTGCCAAAGCTACTTTTGAAGGAACAGTTGAAATGTTTGCACGGAGGGTGATGGACACCACAAATTGGAGGTACTTTCTTGATTCATTATAGTTCATTATGTGTTTGTGGAACTAGTTTATATGTTCTAAATTGTTGTTGAATTATGTAGGTCTGAGTTCCATAGTAGGATTTGGAAAAAGTTTCAGAAGCAAGGCACTTGGGGACAGGGACATACTGTCATCGTGTTTGGTCATGCATCGCAAACTTATAGGATTGTGACAAGGACCATTGATGGAAGCATTGGTGAGAGCCAGTACACAGTGAAATACCGGAGAAAGGAGTGTAATTGTCGCGGATGGCATATTTTTTGTTTCCCTTATTTCTATGCATTGGTTGTTTGTAGGTATAGGCGTGATGATCCATCTACTCTATGCGACAGGGTATATCACACGACCACCTATGTGTAACAATATAGTTAGGGTTTCATACCTGTATGAGATCAATCATTATGGTAACGTGCCAGTTGGAGGTTAATTCCCAATATTGAAAAGTTTCTCAATAGGAGGCATGGTCAGTTTACGAAGAGAATGATAAGGAATCAAATGGATGAGAGGGTGTCAGTTGATTGCAGAGGCATCCGTAAGCGAGGGCGTGCTTAGGGACATGTTTGTAATATGGAGTTTCTAGATTTAGACCAATATGTATAACATTATATTATGTAGCCAATAAACTTGTTATGCTAAATTCTTTCGTTTTTCTAGTGCAATTGATTGTGTGGATTCATATTATGTGTACATGTTTAAATTGAAGATAATGTATTATTTGGTTTGAATTATGTGTATTTTTGTGGAAATCTGGACTGATTCATTTCGCCATGTGATTCAGATTGTCACCAGGGATACGCTATATATCATCCGGGACCCATTGATGAGGATTTACTTTACCTTCACCGGAAGCATCGAGCATGTGCTCTATACACCAGCAATTTGGAGGATGAGGCACTGCAGGTGAGGCGGTGCGATGGGGCTTGCTAGATTGTTGGGATCCCTGATCGAGTGATGCACTATGTGCATGAAGCTGGATTCCAGGGATGGTTGGATTCCGCACCAATTCATATCGGTCATTCTCTCATGACTGCCTTAATCGAGCGTTGGAGACCAGAGACGCACACATTTCACCTACCGATGAGGGATGCTACCGTCACTTTGCAGGATGTGGGCATCATATGGGGTATATCGATCGATGGCATGTCAATCACTGGTGTAGACACTAGCATGCACACATATAACTGAGAGAGATTGTGCATAGACTACCTGGGGGCTACACAGTGCTATTAGAGGGGGTCGCATAAGGGCCAACTGGTTAGGAAACTTGTTGCGCAGTCCGTTGCCTCATGATGCTACTGAGGTAAATTGTCAACATCGGGCTAAGGTTTTCATTCTAATGCTGGTCGGTGGAATGCTCATGTCCGACACATCCGGGCACCTGATCCCTCTGCTATATTTGTCGGTACTGATAGACCTAGATGCAGCACATCAGTACAGTTGGGGGAGGGCCATTTTGGCACACTTGTACAGGTGCTTATGTGACGCTGCAATCCCATAAGTCAAATCCATATCTGGGCCACTAGTCCTACTGCAGGTAACATTGTTGGTTAAACTTGTAAGCTGTACATACTGTCCATAATGATCTCTTGTATTATATTAAATTTTATTTTATTTATTATCAGCTGTGGGCATGAGAGCGAATACCAACCATCCGTCCTGCCGGACGACTTCCAGTGACCATCACAATGAGTGCTCTTGGGTCCAGGTTCGTATTCGATTAGTAAGAACAGAATTTTTAAACCTTTGAAATTACTAGGAATGACTAATATTATTCACTGTGTTCCTCACAAGTGGAGAGCCCGATACAATTTATCACAATCACCCATGCATGTACTGAAAGTGTACCGCGATCAGCTGGCATCTCTCCATGACAGTCAGGTATATTGTAATTCGAAATTCCTTTTTTTGAACTAATGGAAAAACAAAATTTCTCTCCTAACCACAACACTTGTCTGTTATGTCAGTTTATTTGGCAGCCATACACTGAGGATGCAGTGCAACAACTCCCACAGTACTGTACAACTGGTAGCAACAACTGGCTACTGTGTGCTGACCTCATTTGCTAACATGTCGTGGAGTACCATCACGTTCATCGTGTTCTCAGGCAGTTTGGCCTTATCTAGCCAATACCCACCCAGTTGGTCACTAGGGATGAACACAAACTGCTTCATACTAGAGACCGTCGAGGGAGCTCAGGCATGGATTGGTGTGTTGAACTGAGAATATATCTCGATGCTTGGGAACATCGAGCAGAGTAACAAGTTAATGCACTTGGGGTCAGCGGATCCATACACACCCGATCGAGAATACATGGAGTGGTATTTTCGCAGGACAATGACCCTAATTGATCAGCCAGGACGGCCCCAGACAATTACAGAGGGTTTTCATGGAGATGGGGCTACTATGAAGTATATGGTATTTCCTAAATTTCTAATAGTATTAACAAAAAAATACTTTAAATTCCCTCAATATTAAATATCAAACACATTTATCTCATTTATGTAGTTGCAAGCAATGTCTGAGATGTGCCTCATGTCAGATATTAATTTGGATGAATGTTCCCCACGTTTCGCAGACGTTATCAGGGGGGTACACAATGTTGCCACACGTACCCTACAATATGCGAATGAGCCCTCCAGAATGCAGTATTATCAGCCATATGTGCACTGTGAGGAACCTCCCCCTGGTGTGAGTTATAATGATATCAGAAGCCACCGTCCAGCTCCACCTGGTCGACAGGGCAATCGGCGACCGTGTGCGTGGGCCCCTACAGACCACATTGGTTCATCTGAAGCCAGACCCTCATATGCGACTCTAACGAACCCCGGGCCATCACATGGTGGACCCTCACACTATGACACTACTACAACTGATTTCACTGCATATCTCACTCCCACTGCCAGTCATGCGTACATCTCGCATACTGCTTCATTAGATACAGGTAGTGTTCCACATGTCCAGTATGATTTGAATGAGGACGGAGGAAACGATATGGGGGAAGATTTTACAGAGGGAGCTCCGCATGACGACGTACATGTTTCTACTCAGATCGGTGTTCCATGGCGCACATCCCGCACCATACGTCCTCCCCCATGTGGAACGGGTGGAAATCTTTGCAGAGGGCGTCATTAGTACATTACATGTCGTTGAACATTCATTTCATTACGTCTGTACCTATCTGTTTGACACATCTTCTTCGAATATTCTACATTTTTGTTTATTTATATTGATTAACAGTGGAAAATTTGTAAAATTGGAACAAAAAATGAATTTTGCAAATTACGATTCAAATAACGTAGTAACTTCAGAATTTTTAAATAATTCATTCATACTATATATTCAAGATTAAATTGCAATACTCACGATCAAAATTTTCCATTATCTTCAGTCATGTAAGTGGGATGTTCATGTTTTATTGTCATAAATTTCAAAGCGGACTTCCAAATTCTTCCGATGCATTTATCATTACTATTTTTTTTAAATATAAAAAATAACATGTCTAATGATGCTCTATTTTCACCATAAAAAATTATAAAAAAACAACAATTGAAAAATCAAATAAAAGACTGATTAAAAAAACATGAACAAAAATCCGATCAAATCAAATGAATTTTGCATGTAAACATTTTTCTAATAGAATCCGAGAGGACACATTCACAAGATGTGTCCTCATCACCGGCGGTAAAAAAATAGTTTAGACCATATTGAGGATGCATTCAGCGAATGCGTCCTCTAAAAGGCGAAGAAAAAATAATAATATACTGACGACGCATTCAGCAAATGTTCTTCAAAATTGGTCGGAAAAAATACTGGTAATATATGCGTCCTCCAAAAGCGAACAAAAAGAAAAATTAACGTATTGGTCGGAAAAAAAAAAGAAATCGAAGAGGACGCATTTTTAAAAATCACCACATTAAGTTGGATCATGCACCATGAAAGAAACTCGGTACAAAAGCATGAACTTGTTTTGCACCATGGGCTCCTCCATCCGACACCTCCACCAAACCCCACCGAATCCACGACAAAAGCCACCACATTATAATTAGCACTTCATCTTCATCATCAGTAACAACAAAGAAAGAGCAAATTATAAAGAAAGGCTGAGAGATCTGTAAACCACAGAGACGACGTCGCAGCCGGAGAAGAGAAGAGCAGCCTGAAAATGGAAGGCATCAGAAACAGATACGTGGTGCTACGGCGCCACATCGATGGAGCTCCACAAGAATGTGATTTTGAGGTTAAGACAGAAGTACTGGAAAAGGGAGAAAACCAAGTTCTGGTGAAGAACCTTTACATATCCGTAGATCCGTACCAGTTGAACCGCATGAAGAACCTCGCTTCCCCGCTTCACGCCATAAGTTTCTGCCCTCCCATTATCCCAGGCCAGGTAGCCCATTCTTTCCTCTCTCTCTTTACCACTTCTTTTGGCGATCATCATGAGTTTCTGTTGTAAAGCAACTCATGATCATGAGTTTATAACTCTGTGAATGTCGGACTCTAACTGTCCGGATAAATCAGATTACTGATTACGAATCTCCTCCTCGTACGTTCAGCACATTTATGGCGATGGAGTGGGGAGAGTTGTCGTCTCTGGAAATGGTGCATATAAGAAGGGCGACTTGGTTTCTGGGTGGCTCAGCTGGGGAGAATACTCCACCGTGAAGGAAGGCAGCATCATCAGAAAGCTGGATACCCTCGGATTTCCTCTTTCATATCATCTCGGACTTCTAGGTCACTTTTTATTTCCTTTTACTCTCTGCTCCACTCTACAATTTAATAGAGTACTGTATTTTTAAAAAATGTATAGTGAGCGAACGATGTTGAATTGAGAGGGCGGAAGATGAATTAAAGAGAGAAACATTAGCTAAAATTTGCTTAAAAGAAAAGTAGCAGCGTTAAGAGATCCAATAAATGAGATATCATGCCATTCTTCATGTACCCGTAATATCAAGTTAAAACAGAAAGATGCACTGCTGTGTTTTGATTGATGATGGTGATGGGTTCCTAACGCATGAGATTCCAAATGAAATGCTTTGTCTCCATAATAATTAAGCAAGCATATAAACACTCGACCATTCTTGTGGAATAATTTTAAAACATGTTCACACCTGTTGCTACGTAAACGACAATTTACCCCCATCATGAATTTCTATGTTCAAGCCTACATTCTCGTTTTTTTGGATGTTCCAACAATTTACTCCAATTTGCTCTAGGATCTCTATTTCTCAGCCCATTATTCCACCTTAAAATAATTAAAGTAAAAATACTCTTTCTTTCTCTTGTAAAGCGGAGGGAGTACCTATTTTAACGTGGGAAAGTTTTAGGAAGTGTGGTATTTCCATAATCTTATGGACAGTCCACAGGGGCATTGCCTTAAATGTTGTAATTTTTTTACAAAATTTAAATATTGCATTTTATAAGTTAAAACAAATAATAATATGTATTTGAATACAAAAATATAAAAATATATGATATAAAAGAATATTTTCAAAATTTTAAATTTTATACGTAATTTAACACATGAATTATATAAGCTAAGAAATTAGCTGCACAGCCTCTTTTGATCCGCTGCAATATTATTGCCAACTTTAAATTGCAATGCAGGTGTTAATGGGCTTACAGCTTATGGTGGTTGTTTGATGTGTGTAAGCCCAAGGTAGGTGAAAGGGTGTTTGTTTCTGCGGCTTCAGGGGCTGTTGGGAATTTAGTCGGACAGTACGCTAAGCTTTTTGGATGCTACGTTGTCGGCTGTGCTGGTACCCGGAATAAGGTTCGTTTCACTTTAGTTTTATATTAATTTAAAAGGAAATATGCAAATATAATCATATATAATTGAGAAAGTGCATATATAACTCTGAGATAATTTCAGTGCAAATATAACTTTAACTATTTTACATAAGTGCAAATATAACTCTAAAAACTATGTTCCGGTATTGACTGGCCATTTCCGGCCATTGACTGACTGAAAATGACTAAATTACCCTTTGGGCCAAAGAAAATTAAAATTAAAATACCCTTGCCCTTTCACTGGTGCACCTCCACCACCTTCGCCGTCGTACCTCCGCTACAGCTCCACTGCTACATCACCATCCTTTTCTTTTTATTAAACTCAGCTCCACCATTGCATCTCCCGACTCACGTTGCCCGATTCGGAAAAATGAGCAGCGTCGAACCGATGAGAATTTCAACGAAAAACAAACACGCCTCTCTACGAGCCCTCCACAATGTCGAAAACCCACTTCGCTTTTTCCTGGTGAAAACGATGTGGCTAGATTCAACTCGCAGACTCACGCCACCTCATGCCACGCCACTTTCGGCCACCTCACGCTGTCCATCGGAAATCCGCCTCTACCACACCTCCGCCACCACCGCTAGATTCAACTTGCGCCGCAGCTAGGGCGTCAAAGCCGGAGTGGAAGAAGAGAAGTAATTTTCGTAACCCGACGCGTTCAGAAGTCAATTATCCCCCGCCCCACCACCTTCACCCCTCGACGAAGTCCTTGGTGGTGTAGCCCCACCCAAGCCATTCACTGATACCCTAGCCCCACGCCACCTCCGCCACCATCGACCACCATTTTCGGCGCTACTTAACCAAGCGCCGGAAAATCGACAAACCATGTCGGAGCTGTATGAGCTTAATTTATCAACGTGGCTAGATTCAACTCGTCGACGCATGCCACCTCATGCCTCATGCCACCATCGGCCACCTCACACCACCATCGGCCACCTCACACCGTCCACCGAAAACCCGCCACCGCTAGATTCAGCCCCCGCCACCGCTAGGGCGCCGGAGCCGGAGTGGAAAAAGAGAAGTAATTTTCTCTTCCAGTGGAAGAGAAAACAAAGAGAATGTATATAATAGTAACTTCACCAATTTTCAAAACCATCTTTTAATCTAATTCCGGCCTCAAATTGTAGGAAAATGTTATATTTTCAAATAACCTAAATATCTAGGGTTATATTTGTACTTTTAATTATCGATATCTAGGGTTATATTTACACTTTCATAAATTGATATCTAGGGTTATATTTACGCTTTCAATTATCGAAGAATTATATCTACACTTTCATCAATTATGTAGGATTATATGTGCACTTTGCTCTTAATTAAATTAAAAACAACCCCCGCACCGATAAACAAGATTTTGATTTTGGATTCACAACTCTGGGGTTCATTTAGTAATCTCGATAAACCTAAGGGGAACTTAACAAAATTATAGAGGAAGTCCTCTGTCCCATCTCAAATTGAACAGAATATTTTTCACGCTCATCAAGAAATTTGTCTAACTGTTAATATGTTTAACTACGTATAATAACGACAAACAAAAAGTTGCATTTGGGAAACTACTTGTTACCACGAATCCAACCATATAACATATGATAATATTATTGTTTATATATTTATTCAAAAATGTGGTTAAAGTTGAAAAGTATATAGTGAAATAAAATAGATTGTGCAGGTGAGGCGAAGAGAATAAAGTATCTTCTAATGCATTTGTTGCTCTGTACCAGGTGGATTTGTTGAAGGAACAACTGGGTTTTGATGACGCATTCAATTACAAAGAGCAAACCAATCTTAAGGACACGCTTAAAAGGTGATTATCAGTTTGACAATGTTAAGAATTTGCCTAATAGTACATCCGTAACATTATCATTTTGCAGATGGATTTAGGTGGGTATAGTGGAACGAGGCCGTGTTCTTTCACGTTTATATGAACTGAACTTAATTATACTATACAAAATCTATTTGAACTCAACTGAAATGAAGTGCAGATAAGTGCTGAAAAATAAAGTTTGGATGGAGGAAATGAATGGATGAAATTGAAGAAATTTTACCAAATATAATAATATTATTACTAGTATTAAGATATTTTCTCAAATAAATTAAAGAAGTAGGAGTAGAAGTGAGTAGGTCTCATAGTAGTACTAAAAATTGTAGGTAATTTTTTATTTTAAATTACTAGTGTCCTCTCTACTTTTAGGTATGTAATATACTAACAAAGCATATATTAACAAAGCATAGCCTGTTACTAATGCTCTATGTTACTCTCTATTCGTGCAGGTATTTTCCGGATGGAATCGACATATATTTCGATAACGTTGGGGGAGAAATGCTGGAAGCAGCAATCGAAAACATGAATGCATTCGGTAGAGTTGCAGTTTGCGGAGTCATGTCCGAATATGCGAAAGAGGGAGAAAGACACGGTGGTCCGAATATGATGCGTGTTCTTTACAAGAGCATTACGATTCAGGGATTCTTAGCTTACAACATGCTGAAATTACACGGCGAATTCCATTCAGCCACTGTCCAATACCTTAAAGATGGGAAACTGCAAGTTGTGGAGGACATTTCTGTCGGTTTGGAATCCATTTCATCTGCTTTTGCTGGACTTTTCAGGGGTGATAATGTCGGGAAGAGGATTGTTCAAGTTGCAGAGGATGATTAAAACTACTTTACATAATTACATGTTTTATATGGATTAAAACTACTTTACATAATTACATGTTTTATATGGATTAAAACTACTTTACATAATTACATGTTTTTCAATTTCAGCAATCTCTCATCTTATGTATGCTGATGATACTATTATCCTTATGCAAGCCTCAAAATCTAACCTAATCAGAATTAAGGCTTTTCTTGACATATTTGAATACACTTCGGGTCAAAAGTTTAATTTCCATAAATCTGATTTCTACATTAGTAAAAGGGCATCAAATATCAAACTAAATCAGATGAGGTTGATTCTGAAAATGAAACAGGGATCTTTCCCTTTTCAATACCTAGGCTGCCCTATTTTCAAGGGCAGAACTTTGAATAGATATTATCAACCTCTGATGGAAAAGCTAGATAAAAAGTTGCAAAATTGGAAAAATAAGTGGTTGAGCACAGAGGGTAAATTAATTTTGATTAAAAGTTGCTTGTACTCTGTGCCACAACATTTATGGGCTGTAACTAATCCCCCAAAATATATAATCAAATCATTTGAGAAAAAGCTTGCCAGATTCTTTTGGGGAGAAACTGATGGAAAAAGGAATAGAACATGGAAAAAATGGGCAGATTTAGCTAAACCAACATCTCAGAATGGCTTAGGTTTTAGATCCATCAAAGGAATTGTAGATGCATGCTCCCTTAAGCTGTGGTGGAAAAGTCAGTTAGGAATCTCCTTATGGGCTAAACTACTATGGTCTCTGCCACACTCTTATAGGAATTCTGTTACATGGAAAAGAATTTGCTCTGTCAATTCCTTAGCTGAAGAAAATTCTCTTATTATCCATGGTAAAGGTAGCTGTAATGTTTGGACTGCTAATTGGTGTCCCAATGGTCCCTTGATTAATAAGATCCCAAGTAATATCCATGATTCATAACAGATGTACTCTGTATCAGATTTCATTAGTAATAAATCGGATATTCTATTACAGATATCACCTTTCCTGAAAAATGATACTTTGTTGTTGTTGCAGAATGCGGAGGTAATGGATGACAGAGATGATAGGATTATATGGAAACCGGACACTTCTGGCACATTTTCATTCAAATCTGCATATCGTACTCTCACAAGCTCTCCAGGTAACTTCCCGGCCTCTAAAAATCTGTGGAATGCATTTTTGCAAAAAAAGATATCGATTTTTACATGGAAATTGCTTCATGCCTTCCTTCCTTCCAATGATGTACTCATAACCTGTGGATATAGTCTGGCTTCGAAATGTCCTGTGCGTTGTCACTCAGATTCAATAGATCACTTTTTTATAACTTGTACATTGGCTAAATTGATATGGAATAAAATGGCATCTCTGGTTCTTTTCAACATTCCTGAATATCAATCCATCTCTCAGAGATTCTATTTTTTCTGGAATTGTTCGGACTTATCTAAAAGCTACCAATTGATATGTAAAATACTCCCTTCCCTCATTTGTTGGTGTCTTTGGAAAGCTCGGACTAGGAATCTCTTTGATCAGATTCCTTTTTCTGCTGACCTTATCTGTACGGAGGTACTTGACCTCATCAAATTATCCTTATATTCCTGCCCTACATATATGAGCTCTACTACTGCTTTTCCACAACCACTTAGGCATTTATTACCTCTTCTTAGGCCACCTCCTAAGCCAATTTTTTGGTCTGTCTGCTGGGAAAAGCCTGGGCTATACTCTATTAAAATTAATGCTGATGCCTCATGGTTCACTCATACGGCAGCTGTTGGGATTATTGTGAGGGATAGCTCAGGCATCCCACTGTTCATTAATTCAACCACTATCGAGGCTGAATCTCCTCTTCATGCTGAAATATTAGCCATAACACCGGGATATTCCCTTAATCATTGAATCAGATTCTCTTTTAGCCATTAACATGATTAAAGATCCATACTCTGCTAACTGGAATCTTTTCAACTCGGCTTACAAGGTTAAAAGCTTATCATGTGGAGCAGTGCTTAAGCATGTTTATAGGGAATGCAACTCAGTGGCTAATGCAATTGCTAAATATCATTCTTCCCATAATCACTCACTCAACCTGTACAATTTGCCAGTCCATATAAAAGGTCTCATTGCCTTAGATATGGAGCAATTTTCTCATATTAGAATTCAGAAACATGGCCATGTTAGGACTTGATACTGCTGATGGGAATTTTTTACATGCAGGTATGAGCAAAATAGGATGATTCGGTTCAGATGTGGCACTGCTGCTACCTTGGCTCTGTTTGAAGGCCTAAAATGGTGGTCCTGTATCCATTTACGCTTTGCGCTCACCGGTTGCTGTCTCTCGAATATCTACATCCGTGACGCTCAAGGAATCTCCATGGAGGATTGACTGTATACTGCCGTACTTAGCTCTCTAACTCCTAGCTAACAGCCTAATTACTTACTGGTTGTATCCTAGTAGTTGCCTGGCCAAAGTACGAATTAACACGGGGTGTGGAGATTCGTCGACTTTGGAATCGCAACTGCTTCTTCTGGATATTACCACTAACCTGTATAGATTAAACTCTTAGTTCCTTACATCGATTTTGAGGCAACGAGGTTGCCTTTTGTAAAAGCTACTATCATTATTATATGGCTGGTCTTACTGGTTTGGGGCACCAATATATCAACCCCCACCTTAGGGTGCTTTCATTTTAAAAAAATATGGATGAATGGAGGAGATTATGCGGATGCAAGGGTGGAAATGCATTCTCATCAATTTCCTTTTTTTTATTGCATGAATATACGAGGACGCATTTGGTAAATGCGTCCTCAAGAGTTTTTTTTGCAGAATTATTGAGGACTCATTTGGTAAATTTGTGCTTATGAAATTTCACATTTTTTACGCAAAGCATTTGGCAAATGCGTCATCTAAAATTTATGTTTTTTTTATATTCGTTAAATTTATCCTCACCAACTTCATCATAAAAACCCTACTCCCGTGAGCAACCTTGGTTTCTCCTCCGATTTCTCCATTAAAACAACATACACACGCCCGACGTCTTTGTTTCTTCCGCCGCTGGAATCTTCACTCCCACGCTTGCTCAGGCCACCGCCGTCTCCATCTCCGGGACCAAGGTTTCGTTCTTACCCATCTTCATCCTTCGGTTGGTACCTTCCCAAGATTTAGTTGGTTTTTTCCGTTTTGTTCAGATATGCTCCGTTTGTGTGTATTTTGTTGTTAATTGTTGTCGAATTTGTAGTTGAAACCTTCGGCTGGCTGTTTCCAACACTATGCACCCGCCCGAACGCCACAAGCGCCGCCAGGACGACCGCACGTGGACTTCACACGCCACCAGTACGTCCGTGAGTTACAGTCACGCGCCGCCAGAAAATTTTAGTCTCCGAGAGGTACCTGAAAAATTCTGTATTACACGAATGTGTTGAATGATTATGTGTGATTTGTTCACTAATTATGTGTAACATTTTTAATTGAATTTGTAGTAATAGTTTAATTTGTGTGGTATTGTTAATTGTGTGTTGTTTGAATTGAATGATTATGTTTAGTTTGAATTGAATGATTATGTTTAGTTTGATTCTATGAAAATGTTGATTATGTGTGAATTGATTATGTGTGATTTATTCACTAATTTTTGTATTGAAGTTGTAGTAACGATTTAATTTGTGTGGCGTAAGTGAGCACACATTATATAATAGTGTAATAGTTAGAAAATCGATCATAATGTATGATTTGGTTGCCCGATGATAATCAAATAGTGCATGGTTTAGGGTTTGAGGAGTTGAATATGAGTTGCTGAATAATACCGTATTTTCGAATATCGAATTATATTGTCTGTATTTGTATAATGCAGTGAACGATATTTTTGACGGTGCACTTGTACAGAGGGGGTCTGATTAAGTTTGATTTGACTGTGAGTGTGTATTATGATCCTCCAATACCCAAGAAAAACGTGGCTCTCGAACAAAGGTTAAGCCACTACGAGTTAGTTGATTTAATTTTCAGAAGGCTTGGCCTTGCAAGCGAGGGGTCGTCGTTGAAAATATATTATCGTTGTCCTGAGCTAATTGGCTCGTATGTATACTATTGATGCTATACTGTGGAAAATGACGAGTCTTCCACAACCTTCTTCAACATTGTTGATCAAATGTCCTTGTCCTCAGATGATCTGTACATTATTATCGAGAAGATGTCAAACACCATTGACCGTGCGGGTGATGTTAATTCGGGCACGTTCTTGCCGTTGTTGAGGAATATTCAGAACTATACACCTTTGCAAACCTTACCACCCCCAGTTCATTGCCAAGGTTTTGCCATTGGTGAGTCGAGCCAACCCAGTGCATATGTTCACCTCGATTGCGCTCATCCGTCAACAAGTGCTGGTATATACGATGTGCATCATGAGAAGCTAAATGTATTTGATGATGATTATGTGGGTGAAATTGGCGACCATGTTGCTGGTCATGGTGAACATGTTGGTAGCAATAATGAAGGCGAGCAAAGGGAGCTTGAAGAAGAAAGTGAAGATGATCGTTCCTTATCAACTGATTCGAATCCAGGGGACAATGATGAACAAGTGGTGTGCACGAACAATGTAGCCACGACGTTCCATCTTATGGCTAATCCTAATACAGAGGCCTACTTTAGGAATTATGGGGAGGATGGCTATGATCCAACTAATTGTGGTAATGACTTCCTAGTTATGTTCAAGCGACTGGTGAAGTTGCATTGGGTATGCGATTCCAGAGTAAGCCATAATTGGTAGAAGCTATTTCCAAGTGGAGTTCCATAATGAACAGGGAACACCAGGTCGTGGAGAGTAGGTCACGTACATGGTATGCGAAATGTAAGGACGTTGTTAAAGGAAGTGGTAGTTGTCATTGGATTGTTACAGCCAGCAAAAATGCTTCCCATGAGATATGGGACTAAATGGGCAAGTAGTCATGGTTGTGTAGGTGCTGGTCGATCGAGTGGTAACACTAACCAGACATCATTGATGATTGCCCGTTTCATTCACCACTAGATTGACGCGAACCCTTCTTACACGGTGAATGATGTCCAAGCACATGTGAAGACGGAGTTAAATGTGACCCTTTCCTACAAGAAGGCGTGGTATGCTCGACAGAAGGCTATTGATTTGGTATTCAGAACTTGGGAGGAATCCTTTGAAATGTTGCCAACATATATGGATGAGCTAATCAGGGCCAATCCGAGCACCGTTGTTGATTGGGCAGACATACCTGATAGAATCCACGGTCGTGGGTGTAGGAAATTTAAGTTCGTGTTCTGGACATTTGGTCAGGCTATCGATGTATTCGCCACTGCAAGATGGTGATTAGTGCGGGTGCGACTCATTTGAGAGGCGTATACAAGGCCACAATGTTAAATGCGGTGATGCATGATGCGAACAATTACATACTCCCCATTGCTTATGCAATAGTTGATGCTGAGACTAATAAGAGTTGGAACTGGTTCATGCAAAAACTGCGACTCCACGTGGTAGGTGGTGATAATAGGCCAGTCTGTATTATATCTGATCATCATGATGGGATTTTGAATGCATTGAGATATATTGATGAATTGATGGAGCCAGCAGGATACCACCGGTTTAGCTTGAGGCATTTTCAGTCCAGCTTCCTTAGTGCTGAGCGTGGGAAGTTCAAGAATGCGCATCTGAAGACTATGGTTTGGCAGCTTGGTCGTGTCAGGCAAGAGAGTAAGTGGAGGGAGCATAAGGAGGAGTTGGAGTGTATCGAACCATCTGCTTGGGATTGGCTGAGACAACATGATAGCTATAAATGGTGCCTTGCCTTTAATGGGGGTGATCATCGTTGGGGAATTCTTACAGTTAATTTGTTTGCGAGTTACAACAACTATTTAAGGTGCGCACGACATCTCCCGGTAACTTCGTGTGTCAGAGCCACTTTTGAACAAATAGTTGAAATGTTTGCACGAAGGGTAATGAACGCCACAAATTGGAGGTACTTTCATGTTTCATTACAGTTCATTATGTGTTTGTGGACTTTTTTATGTATTTTAAATTGATGTTGAATTGTGTAGGTCTGAGTTCCCTTGTAGGATTTAGAAAAAAAGTTTCAGAAGCAAGACACTTGGGGACAGGGACATACTGTGACCATGTTTGATCATGCGTCGCAGACTTATAGGGTTGTGACAAGGACCATTGATGAGAACATTGGTGAGAGCCAGTACACAGTGAAATACCAGAGAAAGGAGTGTAGTTGTCGTGAATGGCAACTTTTCCGTTTCCCTTGTTCCCATGCATTGGCTATCTGTAGGTATAGGTGTGACGATCCATCTACTCTATGTGTCAAGGTATATCACACGACCACCTATGTGCAATATAGTCATGGTTTCATGCCTCTGCGAGATCCATCACTATGGCAATGTGCTAGTTGGAGGTTGATTTCTGATACTGAAAAGTTTCGCAATAGGAAGCGTGGTCAGCTTGTAGAGAGAAGGATAAGGAATCAAATTGATGAGATGGTGCAAGGTGATTGCAGAGGCGTCCGTAGGCGAGGGCGTGCTTAGGGTCATGTTTGTAATATGGAGTTTCTAGATTTGGACCAATATGTATAACATTATATTATGTAGCCAGTAAGCTTGTTATGCTAAATTCTTTCATTTTTTAGTGCAATTGATTGTGTGGATTTGTATTTTGTGTATTTGTTTAAATTAAAGCTAACGTACGATTTGCCATGTGATTATTATTGTCACCAGGGATACACTATGTATCATCCAAGACCCATTGATAAGGAATTGCTTTACCTTCGCGGGGAGCATCATGCACGTGGTAATTTGGAGGATGAGGCATTGCAGGTGAGGCGGTGCGATGGGGCTCGCTGGATTGGTGGGATCCCTGATCGAGTGATGCGCTATGTGCGTGAAGCTGGATGCCAGGGATTGTTGGATTCTGTACCTATTCATATCGACCATTGACTCATCACTGCCTTAGTCGAGTGTTGGAGACCAGAGACGCACACATTTCACCTGCCGATGGGAGAGGCTACTGTCACTTTGCCGGATGTGGCCATCCTATGGGGTCTACTGATCGATGGCATGCCAATCATTGATATAGACACTAGCAAGCGCACAAATGACTGGCAGAGATTGTGCACAGAATACCTGGGGGCTACACCAGACATGAGTGCTATCAGAGGGGGTCGCATAAGGGCCAGCAGGTTGGGAAACATATTGCCCAGTATGTTTCCTCTTGATGCTACTGAGGTAGATTGTCAACAGTGGGCTAGGGTTTTCATTCTACTGCTGGTCGATGGAATGCTCATGTCAGACACATCCGGGCACCTGATCCCTCTGCTCTATTTGTCAGTACTGATGGACCTAGATGTAACACATCAATACAGTTGGGGGAGTGCCATTTTGGCACACTTGTACAGGTGCTTATGTGACGGTGTAATCTCACAAGTCAAATCCATATCTGGGCCATTGATTTTACTACATGCAACATTGTTGGTTAAACTTGTCAGTTGTACATACTGCCCATAATGACCTCTTATATTATATTAAATTTTATTTTATTTATTATCAGTTGTGGGCATGGGAGTGAATACCAACCATCTGTCCTACCGGACGACTTCCAGTGACCTTCACGATGAGTGCTCTTGGGTCCAGGTTCGCATTCAATTAGTAAGGACACAATTTTTAAACCTGTGAAATTACTAGAAAAGGCTAGTATTATTCATTCTGTTCCTCACATGTGGAGAGCCCGGTATGATTTATCACAATCACCCATGCATGTACTGAAAGTGTACCGCGATATGCTAGCATCTCTCCATGACAGTTAGGTATATAGTAATTTGGATTTCTTTTTTTGAACTAATGAAAAAAATGATTTTCTCTCCTAACCATAACACATGTCTATTATGTTAGTTTATTTGGCAACCATACACTGAGGATGTCGTGCAACAACTCCACAATACTGTACAACTGGTAGCAACAACTGGCTACTGTATGTTGACCTCATTTGCTGGTATGTCGTGGAGTACCATCATGTTTATCGTGTTCTCATGTAGTTTGGCCTTATCCAGCCAATACCCACCCAGTTGGTCACTAGGGATGAACACAAACTGCTTCATACTAGAGACCGTTGAGGGAGGTCAGGCATGGATTGGCATGTTGAACTGAGAAGATATCTCGATGCTTGGGAACATTGAGCAGAGCAACAAGTTAATGCACTTGGGGTCAGCGAATCCATACACACCTGGTCGAGAATACATTTAGTGGTATTTTTGAAGGACAATGACCCTAATTGATCAGTCAGGACGGCCCCAAACAAGTACGAAGGATTTTCATGGAGACAGAGCTACTATGGAGTATATAATATTTCCTAAATTTCAAATAGTATTAACAAATAATACTTTAAATTCACTCAATTTTAATATCAAACATATTTATCTCATTTATGTAGTTGCAGGCAATGTCCGAGATGCGCCTCATGTCAGATATTAATTTGGATGAATATCTCCCACGTTTCGCGGATGTTATTGGGGGGGGGGGGGGTACATGGTGTTGCCACACGTACTCTACAATATGTGCATGAGCCCTCCAGACTTCAGTTTTATCAGCCATACGTGCACTGTGAGGTACCTCCCCCTGGTGTGAGATATAATGGCATCAGAAGCCACCGTCCAGCTCCACCCAGTCGACAGGGCGATCAACGACCCCGTGCTCGGGGCCTTGCAGACTACATTGGTTCATCTGAAGCCGGACCCTCATATGCGAGTCCAACGAACCCCGAATCATCACATGGTGGACCCTCACACTATGACACCACTACAGCTGATTTCACTGCATATCTTACTCTCACTGATAGTCATGCGTACATGTCGCCTACTGCTCCATTAGATACAGGTAGTGATCCACATGTCCAGTATGATTTGAATGAGGACGGAGGAGACGATATGGAGGAGGATTTTACAGAGAGCTCTGCATGACGACGCACATGTTTCTACTCAGATGGTTGTTCCACGACACACATCCCGCACCATGCGTCCTCCCCCATGTGGAACGAGTGGAAAGCTTTGCAGAGGGCCTCCTTAGTACATTACATGCCGTTGAGCATTCATTTCATTGCGTTTGTACCTATCTGTTTGACACGTCTTCTTCGAATATTGTACATTTTTGTTTATTTATATTAGTTAACAATGGAAAAAGTGTAAAATCCAAACAAAAAATTGAATTTTGCAAATTACGATTCAAATAACGTAGTAACTTCAGAATTCTTAAACAATTCATTCCTACTTTACATTCAAGATTATTTAAAAAATGCAACACCCACGATCAAATTTTTCCATTATCTTCAGTCAAAGCGGACTCCCAAATTCTTCCGACGGATTTATCATTACCAAAATTTTTAAAAAAATATAAAGATTCACATGTCTACTAATTTGCTATTTTCACCCTAAACGAAAATATACAAAACAATAATTGGAAAATCAAATAGAAAACTGATTAAAAAACAATTCTGAGAATGATGGATTAAAAATAATTATTTCAATTGCTGGTAAACATTTTTCTCAAAATGCATGTAAACATTTTTCTAATAAAATCGAGAGAACACATTCTTAACACCGGCGGTAAAAAAAATTTAGGATATAATGAGGACGCACTCAGCGAACGCGTCCTATAAAAAGGCGCCGAATTTTTTTTTTATATACTGAGGACGCATTCAGTGAATGCGTCCTCTAAAAGGCGGCGGAAACTTCTTCTTTTTGGATATACTGAGGACACATGCAGCAATTGGTGGAAAATTTTTTTAAAAAAAGAGAGAACGCATTCAGCGAATGTGTCCTCCACAAAGATGTCCATTTTAAAAAATCACCGCAGTTGCATCCAACTTTGGTGATTCATGCACAATCAAAGAAAGCTCTCATGAATGGAGTGAAGTGAAACATATTTGTATGAGATTGGGATTTGGGAGAATACATTTTAGAGAAAAGTGCATATATAACCATATCTAATTCACATAAGTGCAAATATAACTTTTTGATAATTGAAAGTGCAAATATAACCCTAGATAGTTGATGTAAGTACAACTTTACCCATTCCGGCAGTTTAAGGCCAGATTTGATTGAAAAGATGATTTTACCCCTTCAAAAAAAAGAAAAAAAAGGTGAATTGACTATTATGCCCATATCTATAAACCCTAACCATTTCTGCCCACCCTCTTCTTCCTTTTTTTTCTTTCGCTGTTACCCCTTTTCCCGGTGATAATCCCACCCTCCTGTCGATCTTCTCTACTACCCCCACCCTTCCATCGATCGGTCATTTTGGGGGACAACAACGAGTCAAGGAACCGTGGGGAGGTGGTGCAGTTCACGGCAGGTAAGGTGGCATTGGGCCAGGGCAGAAATGTGGTGGTGAGTTAGCACGTTGTGGCGCTAGGGTCCGACTGGGTGGCGAGGGTCGATTAGGGCTAAATGGGCCAGAGTTGAGATTGGGGACAACGACGAGTCAAGGAGGCGCAAGGAGATGTCGCTAGGGTTTGCAGCCTTGAGCATGGTGGGGTGAGGTGGTGCGGTTTGCGGTAGGTAAGGTGGGGCTGGGTCGAGGTTAGAAGGTGGTGGTGAGTCAGCGGGTGGTGGCGCTAGGGTCCAACTGGGTGGCGGGGGTCGATTAAGGCTTAAAGCCGGTGCCGAGGCTGGGAGGCAGGTGGCGGGGATTTGAAGAATTTTTACTTGAGGATTTGATTGGGTTTCGGCAGCAATGGGCGGCGGGGATTCGCTGAGCGAAAAAGAAGCAAAGAGGAAGAATCGCTTCAGAAGAGCAAGTCTATAGCCGAAAACGTGGTCACTATACTCAGCTCCTTCAATCCCCACCTCCCTGCTCATGAAACCACCATGCATCCCACCTAGGTACTCTTTTCTTTCGATCTGCTCTTGTCAAAATACGAGAGAATTTGACAAATGCTTTTTTTGCTTTTTGGTCTACGTATTGGTTTTGAAGTGTAATAATTGATGTTTGATTGGTGTAAAAGTATCTGATTAAGCTAAATGTGGGGCTTGGTGGCAGTGGCAGCCATGGGCCGTCGACAACTTGGAGGTGGTGGTGGTGGTAGTGGTGGCACAACAACAGCAGGCAAAGGGCATTTTTATCTCTAAAATTTTTGTATTTGACTGAAAGGGCATTCTGGTTATTTCTGGTTGGTCAATGGTCGAAAATTGCCAGTCAATGTTGGAATATTGTCTTTAGGGTTATATTTGCACTTATGTGAAATAGTTAGGATTTTTTTTGCACTAAAAATTATCTTAGGGTTATATGTACACTTGCTGAAGTATATATGGTTATATTTGTACAACCCTAAGTTTTAAGTATAGAAGTAAATGAGTAGTTTCCTGACAAGTGACATGTTTATAAGTTATGGACAAACCACTGTATTTTAAACTTATACACTGCATTTGTTAAATTATATACTAATTTAAACATTCTTAAATGTGTTTTTTATATTATATATTTTTTAATATTTTTACATTCAAATATACATATTACTTGTTTTAACTTACATAGTACAATATTTATTTTTAATTTTTTAAAATAATTTTTAGGGTAAAAGATCAGAGGGTCTGTCCTTAAACTTATGAACATACCACCTTTCATAAATTTATCAAAATAAATTATTTGACCTGGTTCCAAAATAGACAATATTATAGCACTCCACCCGTACCATTTTAAACTGCACACTTTAACTTTCAGCAATTGAATTGAAGAATGATTGATCCTTAATATCTTTCATCATGGATAACTAAAACTTGTGAAAATACTGATATATAAAAAATATATGTTATAACGAATCTAACAAGGTAGTAGTATTTATACTACTTCCTCCATCCAAGTTGAATCTGCACAGTTTTTGTCAACTTTCTCAAGACACGTTTGACCACCGATAACTTTATTTACGTATATTAATAGGGTATTAAAATTTTGTATATAAAAAATACATCGTGTAGGGGATCTAACAATATATCAAATGATGATATTTGTGCCTATATACTAATTGATATTTTTGGTCAAACAAGTTTTAAGAAAGTTGATAAAAAAAATATGCAGATTCGGCTGGAATGGAGGAAGTAGTTCAATTTCATAGTAAAGTTAAAAAAATATGACTAAATAAATAGTTAAATTACAATTTGTTTTAAAAGAGTGGTAATATTTTCTCATCATTGGCTCTCGTCATTTTTCCTGCCGGCAGCCATATGCTGAAGTTCAACTCGGTTTGTGTGGGCTGTTGCCCTGGCGCCCTTCTCTTACCATATAGTGCCGATTCGGCTCCACAAAAATTCTGAAATTGGGAGCATCTAAGCTGTTTGTGCCACATAGTTATTCCATGTTGTCTTCTTATGCTCAGCTAGGCATCAAACAAAGTGTGGTTGGCATAGAGTCACAGACACACACCATAACTAACTAACATTGCACCAACTATAACGTGGGCACTAGCATATACTAATTATTATTTGAGTTAAAGTGGTAGAATGAGCTTGACTTCAAACTCAAAGTGTCAATATAACCTTACAATATCAAAAAGGTTGACTATGTTGACTTTTTAGTCAGCCGATTTATTGGCTGATTTGTTAAAAATACCATTTTGCTCTTATTATAAAATAAAAAAGAGAAACAGACAAACATAAAAAATACAATAACATAATTTTATTATTATTTATTTGACCAAAATGAGAAAAAATATTACCGAGTGCCTATAACCAAAATGTAACCAAATACTGTAGTTTTTCTCTCGTCTTCCTCCCTGGCCGCGCACCATCTCCGCCACCATATAACAAGAACCCGGTTGCTCAAACTCTCGTCTTTCTCCCCACCATTCGTTGCATCGGAAGCCTGCCGTCACCGTCACCTTCTTCGCCCGATTTCATCCCATTTTCACCTCTTCTAGAGGTTTTCGGCGGCGGAGCGAAGGCTCAAATTTTCTAGCGCTTGACTGAGTGGCGCTGGGGTCTGAGCGGACGTGGGGGATGCAGGGCGATGTGATGTTGAGAGAGTGGGAGATGGTGGCTAAGAGGGTGGCGTAAGTGGTGGCTGGTGGTGGCTAGCGGTGGCAGAGGTGGTGTGTAGGGTTTGAGCGAGGCGGGGGGTGGTGGCAGAGATGGTGTCGGAGGGGGTGGCGGGTGGTGGCATTATCATTTCACATCAGAGAGTATTTTCTCACAACATCATACCTTTGCACAATGAAATGCTGCTTCTCAGAACATCAAGGAGTATTATTGGACCTTTTGATGCATTTCCTGCTTTGGTTTGTTGCTAAGGTACAACTTGGAACTTTTGCCAATCACAGAGTTTTCTTCTTATGCTACCTTTTTGCCTATCATGGATGTTAGAATAAATCAGATTACCGATTAGATTGTGATTAGTATAATTAGAGTCATTTTCTTATTTTACCTCTATTGTAATCCCTCTATATATTCAGTTCATCAATACATAATTACTTACGGAAAATACATCTTATCATGGTATCAGAGCCTCTTTTGATCCACAACCTAAAACTCTACCCTCTATAAAAAAATTGGTTGCGCCCCCCCTCCTCCAAAAATTTACCGGAGGCCTCGCCCCCTCTCTGATCCAAAATTCCATCTGTCCCCTCTCCCTCTATCATGGCTCAAGAAAAATTCTCCTACAGTACTCTGCTCCAGATAATGTATATTAAACTCACTCCATCCAACTATCTTCTCTGGAAGCGTCAAGCAGGTTATGTCCCTCGTCCTCAAGGTCTATATGGTTTCATTGATGGCACAAAATCTCGTCCCACTCTCCCTCCACTGGCGCCACATCTCTTCTTTGCATCCAAAGTCTCAACTCTTCCAAGTGGTAGCAAGGTTGATCCCAAGTTTGCTTATCAGAAAGCAAAAGAAGAGTATGATCAATGGGTTGATGAAGAACAACGTGTCTCCAGTCTACTGTTTCCTCCCTCACCGTTGGAGTTCTCGCGGAACTCCCAGATTGTGCCACCTTCAAAGAAATCTGGGACAATCTTGCTCTCATCTATCAGAACAGCAGTGTCTCCACCATTCTCCGGCTTTGTGCAAATGCACATGGTATTCGTAAGTCTGGTACTGTTCATGAACTTCATTTCAAATTTAAAGAGGTGTTTGAACAATTATCTTTCATGGGTAATCCAGTTTCAAAAGTTGATCAAATCGTGTGATTTTTTACTGCTCTTGGTCCCGAGTATAAGAATTTTTCTGCTCCTTTGACTAATGTTGTACCAACTCCATCATATGCGAATGTTCTTGCCCGTGCTAAAAACCACAAGGATTTTTTGATAAATTTACAGGAACAATCAGGACCATCTGTCAGACTAGTGGTGTTTCAGACCAGCAATGCACCTCAAGTCGGTGGTGCGTGGAATCATGTGATAACTCAAGGCAATCGTGCATTGCCTTCACGCGTCAGCCATGATGGACGATTTGGTGGCAGGCGCGGCGGCCGACAGCCCCGGTCAGCTTTTCAAGCAACTGGTCCAGTCCCAGGTCACGATCATCTTCATTGCTCCTGGTGTGAACGGGTCGGTCACTATACTATGGCGTGTTATCAGATGCAAGCCCAAATAGGTCGTTCATCGAGTACTTATTTGGCATAAATTATCACTCATCTCACCAGTTGGAGCCTTCTTCTCGAGTGTTAGACTGGTATATTGATTCTAGAGCAACCAGTCATATGGCGTCATCTGCCTCAGGCCTATGCAGTGTCACTCCTTATATTGGTAAATCTCGAGTTCTTGTTGGTAATGGTGCCCATATCATGATTTTCCATATTGGTGATTCTAGAGTTTCTTAGAATTTACATTTATCTAATATTCTGATGATTCAGAACAAAGTAACCAAGGCCATCGTGGGCCAGGGGCACAATGAGGATGGACTTTATGTTTTGGACCGGGGAGATGCAACATTTGTTTCAGTTTTACAGCAGAATAAGAGTCGAGCTTCATATGTGTTGTAGCATGCACGCCTAAGTCATGTTCCTAGTGCAGTTACTTCTAGTTTGCACAAGTCTGGTTTGCTTTCAGTTTCTTCTTTGTTTCCTAAACCGAATACCTGTCCCCCCTGTGTTATGGTGAAATGTCAACGGTTGGATTTTGTTGACTCTTCTCTTATTCGGTAGTTTATTAATCGCACCCACCAGTAGTTTGCTTTCAAGGATCTTGGTGCATTACACTACTTTTTTGCATGGAGGTCATGCCCACTGCCTCAAGACTTCTTCTGGATCAAGCGAAGTATGCTCGGGATATTCTTTCTAGGGCTGGTATGTCAGATGCAATGTCTGTCTCTACTCCATTTCTGTCGAATTCTCAGCTTCACAGCAGTGCGAGTCCTCAGTTCAAGAATCTGGTGCTCCCCAGTATCTGACCAAAATGCAAACTTGGGAGGATCATTTTTTGGTTGTCGCTTCGATTCTTCGCTATGTTCGAGGGACTTTACATTTTGGCCTCAGTTTTCGTTCTGCTTCTTCACTTGAGGTGCTGGGTGATACGAATATCAAATGTTTTGATGTTGCTTTAAATGTTTTGATTGATCGCCTTTATGACATAAATATCTTGGATTTATTGTTTAAGACTGTCGAAGAACTGAAGTTATCATGAAGAACACTATACTCTTTTTTCCCACTGAGTTTTTAATGAGGAAGTGTGATCACTGTAAAATATTGTAAAATTATTTCATTTTGGATCTTAGACTGTAGAGCTCGGCCATGTGGACTTTGAAGAGCTGATTTTCTAACCAGTCCATTAGGGTTTCAAAAATATTAAGTTTTATTCTGATAAGAATTAGTTTTGGTAAGATTAGATATGACAATAATCATCCAAGTTGTAATCTGGATGAATTTCGGCCATAGACAATTTATTTTAGGTATTTTAGTTAGATATGGTTTTAGCTTATTAAAGTTGTCATAATTCTATTCAGTTTCTGACAGGAATTACCAAATTCCGTCCTGATTAGGACTAGGGTTTTTGGACGAAATTCAGCCCTATAAATAGGGGTTGAATTTTTGAGATTTTTATGACCATTATCATTCAGAAATATAAACCTTTGAGTTCATATTCTTGTTGCTTGCAAGCTTCTTCCATTGTTGCTTAACCATGAGGGCTAGTTAAGTATCAATAAACCTTGTAATATGATCTTGAGGGCTAGTTAGAGAGCAAGTCGAAGTTAGGCATACCCCGAGGGCTATACACCTGAATTTCGTACGAGATAGTGAGGGTTTGCAGACCCCTTCACTAGATCAAAGATATTAGTTCCGCAATCGTGAGTCTTCGCAAGGAGATTCATATCACTGGGTTATTCTGATGCTGATTGGGCCAGATGTTTGGAGACTCGTCGTTCTACTTATAGATATGTTGTCTTCTTAGGTGATAACTTGGTTTCCTGGAGTGCGAAGAAGCAGCCCACAGTGTCTAGGTCCAGCACTGAGTCAGAGTATCGGCCTCAGGCTAATACTGCATCTGAAGTTGTTTCGATTACTTATTTGCTTCGTGATCTTCGTGTTCCTTTGTCTAGTGCGCCTCTTTTTCTTTCTGACAACAACAGTGCAATGTTCTTGCCTCAGAACCCGGTGGCTCACAAGCAGGCGAAGCTCATTGACATTGATTACCATTTTGTTCGAGAATTGGTCTCTTCTGGAAAGCTGTGTGTTGCTCATGTTCCTACTTCTCTCCAGATAGCGGACATCTTCACCAAGGGTCTCTCTCGTCCGTTGTTTGCGTTCTTCAGGTCCAAGTTTTGCGTTTCTAAGAATCCGACGCTTCGCTTGAAGAGGGGGGGTGTTAGAATAAATCAGATTACTGATTAGATTGTGATTAGTATGATTGGATTTCTTTCCTTATTTTACCTCTATTGTAATCCTTCTATACATTGAGTTCATCAATATAGAATTACTTACGGCAAATACATCTTACCAATGGAGTTTTCGTGGAAATGGTGGCGAGCGGGAGGGAGGAAGAAGACCAAGTGGCTGGTGGTGGCGGGCAGGAGGGAGGAAGAAGACCAACATAAATGTTTTCTTTTTGTATTTTGTTTTTTTAAAAGAGGGGTAAATTGTGAAAAACAATTCAGCTCATGCCGGAATTTATTTGGTCAATGTTGGAATTAAGGATTTTGGTTAAATCAACACAAAATTTTCAAAAGTTAAGGTTAGAATGACACAAACAACAATTAATTAGGATTAAATTGACACTTTTTGAGATTGCAGGGTTATATTGGCACTTTCAACCTAGAGTGGGTCTCCCGATAGACGGCATGTTCATAACCTTATAGACAGTCTACTTATTTTTTACCCTATGCTGCATTTGTTAAATTGTATACAAAATTTTAAATTAAATTTTTTTATTCATATATTTTTATATTTTCACCTTCAAATATATATTATTACTTGTTTTAATTTAGAAAATACAATATTTAAATTTTATAAAAAAAATTACAACATTTAAGATAAAAGCCCATGTGGACTGACCATAAGCTTATGGAAAGACCGTCTTTCCTCAAACTTTCTCTTCAAACTAAAGTTAGTGTTATAAATGTATTTAGTGAATTGCTATATCACGCCTTGTATTTTACTTGATTACGCCCTGTATTTATACTATTTAATATACAATATGTATTTTTAATTTAATGTAAATAATTTAAACTAATTAATATTAAATAAAATTTATTATTTATTTAATTAATACTACCGCCGCCGCCGCTCCTCCGCCGTGCGCCGCCTTCTTCTTCGTGCGGCTCCACTGCCTCCTCCTCCGTGCGCCACCTACTTCTTCGTCTTCTCTGGCCGTGCGCCACCACCTCCTCCCTATCTCTTCTTCTTCTTCTTCTCCGTTTCCCTCTTCTTCTTCTTCTTCTTCTTCTTCTCCGTTTCCCTCTTCTTCTTCTTCTCCGACGACTCCTTCTCCTTCTCATCTCCCGCTCTCCTTCTCCTTCTCCCCCCGTTCTCCTTCTCCTTATCCTTCTCCTCCCGCTCTCCTTCTCCTTCTCCTTCTCCTCCCGCTCTCCTTCTCCTTCTCCTTCTCCTCCCGCTTTCCTTCTCCTTCTCCTTCTCCTCCCGCTCTCCTTCTCCTTCTCCTTCTCCTTCTCCTCCCGCTTTCCTTCTCCTTCTCCTTCTCCTCCCACTCCTCCTTCTCCTCCTGTTCTCCTCATCCGGTTCTCTACCCCAATTCACTGGCCCGGTTCTCCTCCTGACCCGGTCTGCGCTGCCACTTCTCCGCCGCTTCAAGAGCCTTTCTCCTCTCCCGCTTCTCCGCCGTTCTCCTCTCGGAGAGGCTAAGGTTTCGCTCGAAAGGGACGAAGGAGAAGGAGGACGGCGGGGCTAGGGTTTCGCTAGACGGCGACGAAGGAGAAAGAGGATGGCGGGGCTAGGGTTTCGGGACGAAGGAGAAGGAGGACGGCGGGGCTAGGGTTTTGCTCGACGGGGTGAAGGAGAAGGAGAGACGGCGGCGGGAGGAGCTAGGGAAGATGAGGACGGCGGGTGGAGCTGAGAAAGAAGGAGACATTGTGGTGGCGGTGGCGCATAGCGGAGATCGCCGGCGACGGCGCTGGCGCACTGCAGCGGCGGAGCACGACGGCGGCGGAGACCGGCGGCGGCGGTGGTGGCGCACGGCGTCAGCGGCAGCGGTGGTTGATTTTTTTATTTTTGTTTTTGATTTTTATTTTATTTTGAAAATCTAATATTAGTATTATACGTGTATATACGTATTAGGGCGTAAACTAGTAAAATACAGGGCGTGATATAGCAATACCCTGTATTTATCCCTTAATATTTCACTTATCAAATTAATTTAACTAATGCTGAGGTCCTGAGTAGCACGTCACTTGATCGTGCATTTATACCTTAATATTTCATTTATCAAATTAATTTAACTAACGCTGAGGAGCACATCACGTGATCAAGTCTTCCAAATTTGCAAGCACCCTTTTGTCACCACATACCAACAATTTCACTAAAATCCAACCACTTACATTCCCAGTCCATTACCAGCATCTCCGTTGGCATCGATATATAGCTACAACAAGAAGAAAAAAATTCCGTTGCATTTTCCTCTGAAGTTTTACAAATCTCATTTCTGAATCAATGGAAGTAACAAACAAGCTAGTAGTAATCAAACATCTCATCGATGAAGCGCCAAGAGAGTTCGATTTCGAGGTAAAAACAGAGGTTCTTCGTCTGTTCATTGAGCCCGGAAAGAAAGAGGTTATCGTAAAGAATCTTTACTTATCCGTTGATCCGTACCAAATCAACCGGATGAAAACCAAAAGTTCCTCTCAGCAATTCTCAGATTTTTCCAGCGGCATCACCCCGGGAGAGGTAACTCATTAATGCATAGATACTACGTGACAACGTGTTACCTTCGTCTTAACATGTATTTTGTTGCAGGCTATCGACACGTATGGTGTTGGGAGAGTTGTTGCTTCGGGGAACCCGGATTTCGAAAAGGGTGACTTGGTGGCCGGATTGCTGACATGGGGAGAGTACGCCAAAATCAAAGAGGGAGGCCTGTTGAACAAATTGGATACCTCCATGGGATTTCCCCTTTCTTTCCATGTAGGAATTCTAGGTAATTCAGTTTAATATGAATCAACTTGGAAAATGGAGCCTGTTCTTTCGAGATTATTTGAACTGAAACTAACTGAATAAAACTAAGTTTACTTAAAAGGGGTATAACAGCATATGACTATATCAATCTGTTGAATTGAACTGAAATGAACTAAATTGAAATGAAGTGTAAGATAATTTTGAGGGAACTTAGTTTATTTGGTGCTAATCTGTTGGGCAGCATTCAGCGGGCTCACAGCTTACGTGGGACTATTCGAGGTGTGCAAACCCAAAGTAGGGGAGAAAGTGTTCGTGTCTGCGGCATCGGGATCAGTCGGAAATTTAGTCGGCCAGTATGCTAAGCTGTTCGGATGCTACGTTGTTGGCTGCGCCGGCACCCAACAAAAGGTCGGGCTATATGTTTTCCAAATTAAAATATTCTTATGCCGACAATTATTCTTGGAAGAAATGTTAACTAATGAATTCATATCCCCTGAATCCTGATGCAAAAACAGGTGGATGTGCTGAAGGAAACGCTTGGCTTTGACGATGCATTCAACTACAAAGAAGAAACCGACCTCAAATCCACTCTCAAAAAGTACAAATTCACCTTAGACACCATTTCCCTTCAGTATCATAAAATGTCTGACTTCCTTCCGGCAACAATAATCGACCAGGTACTTCCCAGATGGGATCGACATCTACTTCGACAACGTTGGTGCAGAGATGCTCGAAGCAGCGGTCGAAAACATGAACGCATATGGCAGAGTTGCAGTTTGCGGCGTCATATCTGAGTACACGGACAAGGGAAAGCGCGCGGCGCCGAACATGATCTATGTCATTTACAAGAGGATCACGATTCAGGGGTTTTTAGCCGGCGATTACATGAAGGTTTACGGCGATTTCTTGGGGAAGACATTGGAGCACCTGAAGAGTGGGAAAATGCATGTTTTGGAGGATATTTCTCAGGGCGTGGAGAGCATTCCATCTGCTTTTCTGGGACTTTTTCGAGGCGATAACGTTGGGAAGAAGATTGTTCAAGTTGGGGATGAATGAATGGGCCGTTGTAATATTTATCGATTTGAAAACTTTGGAGAAAGAAAATGTCAATCCATCTAAAAACTCGACATACCCTTTGATTTCCTTTATGGCACCATTTGGACCTTGAATCTTTGACTAATTAGTATTGAACTTTTTAGCTCCTGGGCATATCGTTAGCCGATTTTTGTTTTGACTACGGTACAAAATGATCGCGAATGCTAGCCTTAAACTATAATATAAACACGAAATAACGGCCAATATAACATTATCTAGTTTTAAAAAAATAAACCTATTTAGTTGATGAAAGTACCAATATAACCCTAAGATACTATTTTCTGCGTTGACCGATATTGACAATATGTAAATGACTAAAATATTCTTTGGTCTAAAATTCAAAAGTGTTTGGATGATTTTGCCCTCGTGCCACCACCAACCACCACCACCACTGCCAGCTTGCCGCCACCCCACAACCCCCCCCACCCAGCCAGCCCCTCCACCAGTCAACCATCATCGGCGAGCCTAGTCTCAGCGCCAACCTTCAACCGCATCCCCTCCAATGAACCTCAGTTGCGCCCCCTCAGCCCACTCCGGCAAATTTCTTTAGCGTCCGACGAGCTCTGTACGCACCAGCTCCAGTTGCGAGCCACTAGTAGGTTGGCTAAAGTCCTCGTTTTCCAGGAAGGCATTGTTATTGGACCGCCCTTCCCCTTCATCAACAGAAATGGATTAACCTATTCCAATCAATACACAATCTACAGAAGTTGATAAGAAGGCAACATCAAATATGGAGATGGCGGACAAGCATGTTCGGTGGTTTTGGATTCAGCAACCTCACCGAAACCTAATCGTATCACCTTCCCTAATCATAATCCAGCCGCAAGTGCTCGCAACAGTCGTCAGAGCTCCAATGCCTTCAGCTGCACCGCTAGTGTCGCTGATGTCGGTGGCTCTGGTGTTGCTGTAGCGGTGGTAGACGGATGAGTCTCACATCCACTGGTGGTGCTCAATCCATAAGGAGGCGGAGCCGCTGCAGCCCAGAGAAGGAGGTGGCGGATTCTTGAGAATGAGAAGGAGAAAAAATTGATGGAGAAGAAAAAAGAAATGGGGGAGAAAAGAAAAGATGAGAAAAGATAAGGGTTTGAGGGTATAAATGTAATTTCCTCCTTTTTAATATTATTTTTATTTTATTTTTCAGAGGGGTAAAATGATTTTTTTTAATCAAATTCAGGTCTAAATTTTCCGGAATGGCTAGATTTGCACTTACATAAACTATCTAGGGTTATTAGCACTTTCAATAATCAAAAAGTTATATTGGCACTTATGTGAACTAGGTAGGGTTATAAATACACTTTTCTCTATAAGCACGAACAGATGGCACGAGCATGACACGAACACGACACGAACCCGACTCAGGATTCAGAACAAATTTTAAGAATTTTTTACACCTCATTTTAGGCTGATAGTGCCGACATAACCCTGCAAAATGTGAAAGTGTCAAAATAACCCTAACTTTAGGCTGAACTGTACAATCATAACCTTTTGACACTCTTCCGACATTGACTCATCAATTAAGATGTTGATTGGACATAAAATAACAAAAATACCCTTTGGCCCATAAGCTGAATTCTCATTTTACCCCTTTTCTTCTTCTTCAAAACCTACCCTTACCCAACCACCGCGCCACTGCCCACTACCACCCCTTCTCCTCTCCGCCACCACCCCCTCTTCTCAACCCTCCGTTCCCACTCCCACTACCCAATTTTTTTCTCCGATGGTGAATCGACGACGTCGAAATGATTGTTTCCAAAGAGCTACGGCATCTTGCCACAATAGAACCGCTATCTCCACACACACCGAGTTCGCGCAGGTGAGAACCATCGATGATGCCGAGCTTGCGTCCTTGTTGGTGGTGCCGGAGGCCAGCTTTCCTTGGAAAAGCCTCGCGCAAATGGCTTCATTTAGGGACAACCACTCGCTGGAGATGAAACGCCGATGTCGCTGCCGCTGCCGCCGCGTACTGTGAATTGAAGTCGCAGTGGTGATGCAGGTCAATTGGTATGTGTCAATACAACAATAAGGGATGGGTGGAGCTGGAGAGCTGGGGCTGGCCGCCTCAGATACGGTTAGTTGTTTCCGCCACCGGTGGCGGAGGGTGGTGGGGATGGTAACGACGGAGGTGGTGAAAATAGACCCGGCAGCGGAGATGGAGAGCTAAGCCTGTTGAGTAGAAGAAAATGGGAGAGTAAAGAAGAAGAAGGTGAAGAAGAAAGCGCAAATCCAGTCGGAGAAAACAATTCACCCACATCGGAAGCCAAAACCCGGCCGAAGAAACCGAATCACCCACACCGGAAGTTAATTTTCAGTTTTCTGCTAAAAAATGACCTTTTCAAAAAAAAATTTAATTTCTTCTTTATTTAGTAGTGTTAAAATCATTATTTCCAAAAAAACCTAGCCAATTCTGACGTTGACAAATGGAGTCAACGGCTCCCAGGGTTATATGGGTACATACATCATAAAGTTATGGTTATTGTGATACTTTCTTATTTGCACTTTTAGCCAAAAATTTGGGTTATTTCAGCACTTTCATTATATTTTAATCGAGCAAATGATAATTTAAGTGCCCACATTTATGTGAAATTACAGGTTTCACTCCTCTTTTGCACCATATTCCAAAGAGGTTTTCATATTATTGTGAAACGTTCTCAATTGGTTCCTTTATCAGACATAACACATTTTAATTAAGTAAACATATTTGTTGATGGTTTCGAAATTTAAATTTTTTAAATTTAATAACTTTTGAGTTTAAATTAATATATTGAGATTCTTATTTTTTTTAATCTCAACTTTAGGATAAAAGTTTCCCTATAACCCCACAAAATGAGAAAATGGTAAAATAACTCTAACTTTATGACAAAATGTGCAATTATAATCTTTTGTCACTATTCCGGTGTTGACTCATCAATTTGGGTGTTGAAGAGATATGAGATGATGAAAATACCCTTGTTCAATAAGCCGAGTTCTCATTTTACCCCTTTTAAACATGGGGTAAAATTATTATTTCCTTAAATTCCGACCAAATCTCCCGTCGACAATTGAAGTTAACGGCGGTCAGGGTTAGATTGACACATACATCATAAAGTTAGAGTTATTTTAGCACTTTCTAGTTTTGCAGGGTTATATTGGCACTTTCAATCTAAATTTATGGTCATTTTAACACTCGACTCTAATTAAATTTTTTTTCCAAATTCTTTCTTCACTGCTTAATCCACGATGTTCCAAACACCACAAATACAACCATACTCAATGTCTCTTCTATCGTCTCTGCTTTCCATATTTCTCACTTCCTAATAGCGACACAATCATTATTAAAAATGTCGACTGACTTAAACCAATTGAAAATATAGATGGGAATGAATTGAAAACGTTTCGTAATATCGTGGGAACGATTTGGGAACAATTTAAAAATAATAGGAACGAAACTTCTCCTCAACTGGAAACGTTCACTTGCTTGAAGTAGCTAAGCCAAGCTCCTAGAATTACACCAAATAAGTAAGTACTTCCTCTTCTACCACAGACAGCAAACTTTAACTATATTTTTGAATAGTTATATAAATAATAGTATTATTATATGTGATATTGTTGGACTCGTCGTAATAAATAATTTTCAAATATTAAATTTTTATTATACGTAGTTAAACATATTTGTGGTCTTAAGTTGGGACGAAGGTAGTAGCTGGATCACTATATCACGTCATGTATTTTACTTGATTACGCCATGCATTTATACTATTTAGTATACAATATGTAATTATAGTTTAATTTAAATAATTTAAATATGTTTAAATTAATATTAAATAAAATTTATTATTTACCACCACCGCCGACGCCGTCGCGACTCGTTTCCCTTCTCCGCCGAACCGTCGCCGCTCATTTCCCTTCTCCTCCTCCGCTCTTTGCCGCTATTTGTCTCCGGTCTCCTCTCCGCCGGTCGTTCTCGCTCTCTTCTCCCTGCTTCTCTGTCGCTCGTTTTGTTTTCTCCGATGAAAGTTCATCTTCTCCAGTCTCCTTCTCCGTCACCCGTTCTCTTTTCCTCGCCCTGGCTCGGTTCTCCTCTCCCGGTTCTCCTTCTTCGGTCCGGCTTCTCCTTCTCCTCTCCAGTTATCCTCACCCGGTTCTCCTGCTCCGGTTCTCCTGCTCCGGTTCTCCTGTTTCGGTTCTCCTCCGCCCGGGTTCTCCTTCTCCTCTCCAGTTCTCGTTTCTCCTCTCGATTTTCTTGACGGTGATGGTGATGAAGGAGAAGACAAGCGTCGGGCTAGGGATGACGGCGGACTAGGGTTTTGCTGGGGATGGGGACGGTGGTGGCAGACTACGATGAAGCTGGACGGCGGCAGGCTACGGTGGAGCTGGGGACGGATGGTTTGGGACAAAGGTGGTGGTTCCGGCGCCGACAGTGGCAGTATTTGTTTTTTTGTTTTAATTTAAAAAATTAAAATTAATATTATACAATTACATACGACATAAATTAGTAAAATAAAAGGCGTGATATAGCAACACTATGAAAATATTATACTCCACCTAGTGGTGGACCATGTGCAGCTCCTGCTGCACAAATCTCGGCCACATTTTTTAATTACCAGAAAATGTCAAGCCACATGTAGAGATAATGGCATTTTCCCCGTGTTTTGTCAACTAAAGGGCGTATTCTGCTTCCTCACTTTCAATGGAGGTCGTCACAAACAGGTATGTTGTCATCAAGCATCACATGAAGAATGGAGTACCAGAAGAGCCTGATTTCGAGCTCAAAACGGAACCGTTTCCGCTGTCAAATGATATCATCGTCAAAACACTTTACCTGTCCATGGATCCATACATGTTTAATCGAATGAAGGACAAGAGCTCTTCATACCAACCTATCAGATTTTCAGGCGCCGTTCTTCCAGGAAAGGTATTCATAAGTTTTCAGCTTCTTTTATAACGATCTGCCGATACTCTTAATTTTTCACTTACGATGAATGAAACAAGTGGATAGGTATGAACTGTGTAACGCTGCACCACAACTGGTGCACGTGTTCAACTCATTTTTTGTCACAAAATCAGCCTCTTTAACTCAATATGCCCGGGCGATATATTGAGTGTGTTTGGTTGGATTAGTGTGAACTCAAGTAATCTCCAGTTTCTATATTAATATTATTTAATTGGTGGGAAGGGGAGTGACCAAGATTGTATACGTTAGTCATTTTTTACTGTTAGGATAAATTAAATTATGATTTATTACGATTAGAGTTCTTTCTGCGTGTTTTTATTGGCTGCGGCCCTATGGGGCTTCGACAAGGTAAAGGTCTTGTTTAGATAATAACTCAAAGGCCGGAGAGGTTTTTTTTCACTAATAAACCGATGTTCAAAATCATTCCTGTCGAAATCTAAGTAGCAATGCGAGAGAATCATTGTTTCAACACGGCCTTAACGCTCAAGTACATGTATACATACAGGCTATTGATGGTCAGGGTGTTGGGAGGGTGGTGGTTTCTGGAGATCCTAGCTTTAAAGAGGGTGATCTGGTGACCGGGTTACTGAGCTGGGGAGAGTACACTCGAATTAAACAGGGCTCCGCGTTGAACAAGTTGGATACCATGGGACTTCCCCTTTCTTATTATTCAGGAGGAATTTTAGGTTTGTTTTATTCATCTAAACTAACACTTAGTTTCTCATGCAACACTTAAGTCCCGTTCTCTCCAACTTATTAGTATTTCAGTTCAGTTCAGTTAGAAATCAGCTCGGGAAAATGGGGCCTTATTCGGATTGCTTTATCTATGTGCAATGCAGGAAGCAGTGGGCTTTCAGCTTATGCTGGATTTTTCGAGCTGTGCAAACCCAAGAGAGGCGAAAAGGTGTTTGTTTCTGCAGCTTCAGGATCAGTTGGGAATATAGTTGGACAGTATGCGAAGCTCTTCGGATGCTATGTTGTTGGATGCGCCGGCAGCAAAGAAAAGGTGAAGTTGCTAAAGGAGAAGCTCGGTTTTGATGAGGCATTTAACTACAAAGAAGAAACTGATCTCAATTCTGCTCTCAAAAGGTCTAGTCTCACAAGCTTATTTTTGCTGAACTCAACTGAAGTGCAGATACCAAGGCGTATTTTGTATTTTTCGTATGGATTTCAGGTGCTTTCCGGACGGGATTGACATATATTTCGACAACGTAGGAGGGGAGATGCTGGAAGCAGCCATCGAAAACATGAACTCCTTCGGGAGAGTTGCAGCTTGCGGCGTCATATCCGAATACACCGACGAAAACAAACGTGCTGCTCCCGACATGGTGGATGTTATCTACAAGCGGATCACGATCCGAGGATTTCTAAGTACTGATCACGTGAATGCTTACAATGATTTCGTCTCCGCCACGGTTGGGTATCTTCGGGAAGGCAAGATGCTGGTTATTGAGGACATTTCTGATGGTCTGGAAAGCTTGCCGTCTGCTTTTGTTAGCCTTTTTCGTGGAGGCAACGTTGGCAAGAAAATTGTCAGAGTTGCGGATGAATGAAACAGAAGCTTGGTTCGTAGATTGGATTTGAGCACATGTTTTTTTTCTGTTTGAAGTCGGTGCCCTCTTTCGTGAATGTTGTCGGAGAACATATACGAGTTTCAGATTTCGGGGTCTTGTATAAAACCGTCTCATGGTGAGACCAGAGATTTAAATGCAAATGAGATTTTTAATTAAAGCTATAAAAATCTAGGGGCTGGATGTGAAATTTTACTATTTTACATTTAAGTCCATATATAAATATCAACCCAACCTCATTATTCTCTTATATTTTCTAAAACTTTCTCTCTCATCTCTTTTCCTTTCTCTTCCTTCTCGGCTGAATATCCTCCCCCTCCTTAGTCTGTCTCCAACTCAAATCATCTTCTTCTCTATCCTCTTAATTTCTCTTCCATCTTCTTCAATTCTAGCTCATTTTCTTCGATTCAACCGCTCATCATCTTCGTTTTTTTTCCTCTTTCTTGCGCACAGTGATTCGTCGCAATTTTTGGAGTTTTTCGACAAATTTTCCGGTGGACGAACATAATTAAGCTTCGTTTTGTGTTTATCTTTGGAGGTAATGTTTTTTCTTAGTGTTTTTATGCATATTTTGTTTTTTTTTTCAATTTTTGTTTGCTTTTTTTGGTTTATGTGATTTTCTAGGGTTTATGTTCTTCAATGTGTTAATATTTGGGGCTTTCTCTATTTTTTATGTTTTGTGAGTTGTTCTTACGGATTTGTGCTAATATTTGTGTTGTTGCTGTTATTTGTTAGATTTGCATGGAGATTTGCATCACTGCTACTTTAATCGAGAAGGAAGAATCGTTCGTAAGTTTTCTGAATTTCTCGCTGTGATGTTTCAGTTACGGTTAATGATGTTTATCGCTTTCAGTGTGATGTTTAAGGTTTTAGGCTTTAAATATTGTAATCAGTGTTGCTGTGATGTTTCAGGTTCAACGCTTGATACTTGTGGTGTTTTCATGCTTAAGTGTGCAATTGATGTTTAGTTTTTGATTGTGTGTGATACCTTTGTTTTGATTTTTGCTAATTTTGCTGTTGTTGTTGATGTTCCTTAGATGTCTAAGAATACTTTTGCCACTATTGCTGCAATCGAGAAGGAAAGAGGATCTGTAAATTTTATTATTTTGCTGATGTGATGTTTTAAATACTGCTGTTGATGTTTCGGGTTTTCTGTGTGATGTTTCATGTTTAGGGTTCAAGTACTGTTATCTTTGCTGGTATGATGATTTAATTTCAGTATTTGATGTTTGTAGTGTTTTAAGTGTGCAATTGATATTCAGTTTTGTTGTTTTGATTGTGTGTGTTTATGATTTTGTTTCTATTTGTGCTAATATTTGTGTTGATGCTGTTGTTGGTTAGATGTCTAAGAAAATTTGCATCACTACTGCTGCAATCGAGAAGGAAGAGGATTTATCTTAATTTTCAGCAGTGATGTTTCAGATACGGGTAATGATGTTTCTCGTTTTCAGTGTGATGTTTCTCGTTTTCAGTGTGATGTTTCTCGTTTTCAGTGTGATGTTTCTCGTTTTCAGTGTGATTTTTCAGGTTTTAAGTACTGTTATCAGTGTTGGTGTGATATTTTAATTTTAGCGCTTGATGCTTGTGGTGTTTTCATGTTAAAGTGTGCAATTGATGTTAAGTTTTGATTGTGTGTGATATCTAAGGGTTTTTTTTTTATGATTTGTGCAAATTTTTGTGTTGTTGTTGTTTCTTAAATGTCTAAAAATACTTGCCCACTGTTGTTGGAATCGAGAAGGAAGTAGGATCTGTACTTTTTGTTATTTTTCAGATGTGATGTTTAAGTACTGTTGTTGATGTTTCTGGTTTTCTGTGTGATGTTTCATGCTTTAGGCTTTAAGTACTGTTATCTGTGTTGGTGTGATGTTTTAATTTCAGTATTTGATGCTCGTGGTGTTTTCATATTTAAGTATGCAACTGATGTTCAATTTCGTTCTTTTGATATTTTAGTGTGTACTAATTGATGTTTTAAAATTTTAATATTGATGTTTTAAATATTGTATTTGATGTTTCACAATGTAGTTGTCAGTCATGTTATGTGTGCTATTGTGATGTTTTAATTTCAAATATTATTGTTTTTATTACTTTTTGTGATGGTTTATGTTTTTTTCACATGAACACTTTCCAAGGTAGAGCTTTACGTTGCCATTGATGAGGTAATAAAAAGACTAAATTATTTTTTTGGTCCCCTACAAAGTATCTTTTACTATATTTTGGTTCCCATTTGCAAATCAACCCTTAGACGGTACCCAACAAATTCAAAACAATTTGTTTGGTCCCTAAAGGTGGTTTTCAGGGAAAGTCAACGGTAAAACTGGTCAAAATATGTAAAAAGATCATTATACCCCGAGTTTTGAAAAAAAATTAAAATTAAAATGGGATTAAAAAAAAGAAAATTTTAATTGACTTCGTCTTCGTCTTCTTTGCTTCTCCGCCGCTTTAAATTCTTGTTCTTCTTCCGCAACGTCTTCTGCACCAGTTTTCTATGCCTCATCTTCTTCGCTTCGATTACTTCGTCTTCTTCGCTTCGATTACTTCGTCTTCTTCGCTTCAATGGCGGATTCTTCGCCTTCCGCCGCTGCTTCATTGACGGATTCTTTGCCGGCGTCGCAACCGCCTTTACAACTTCAACCACTCGACGATGAACTCTGGGCCTCGCCGCAAATCCTCCGTCTTCAAATCCTCTGTTGATATCCAATCCGAGTGCAGAGTGCCTGAGGCTGAGACGGAGCCTGTCCCGGAGCTTGAAGACGGAACTGAGTACCTAAGTACGGAACAGAGTACTTGAAGATGGAATAGAGTACTCGACCAGATCAGAGCCTGCCCCGGAGCTTGAAGATGGAACAGAGTACTTTGACCGGACGAGTGCAGAGTACCTGAGGCTGAGACGGAGCCTGTCCCGGAGCTTGAAGGCGAAACAAGGTACCTGAGTACGGGCAGAGTACTTGAAGACGGAACAAAGTACTCGACCAGATCAGAGTCTGTCCTGGAGCTTGGAGATGGAATAGAGTACTTTGACAGGTGAAATGCGGAAGACCAGCGGCGGATACTGACGATGGCGGCGGATGGTCGTGGCAGAGCTCAACCATTAACTGGTGAAGGCGACGGTGGCGGTGTTTTAGCTCTGCCATTAACTGGTGAAGGCGTCGGTGGCGGTGTTTTAGCTCTGCCATTAGCTGGTGAAGGCGCCGGTGGAAACACAGAGAAATTTATTGTGAAGGCGGTGGTGGCAGGCGGTGGAAATTGCAGGCGAAAAATGAAGGCGGTGGTGGTGGTGGAAAACTGGAAATTGCAGACGGTGGTGGCAAACTGGAAATTGCAGGCGGTGGAAATTGCAGTCGGTAGGCGGCGGCGGAAGGCGGCAGGTGGCGGTGGAAAGCGGCAGGCGGCGGCGGACGAAACAGAAAATTTAAAATTAGGAATTTTTAATTGAAAATATTTTTAATTAGTAAAATTACCATTATACCCCTGACTATACCGGAAAACCATTTAGGCTTACCGGAAAACCACCTCTGGGGACCAAAACATATTATTTTGAATTTGTTGGGTACCATCTAAGGGTTGATTTGCAAATGGGGACTAAAAGATAGTAAAAGATACTTTGTAGGGGACCAAAAAAATAATTTAGTCTAATAAAAATATGCTATGAGGAATCATGCTCCTGAAGATGTTCCCTTGACAGAGGACCAGAGCCGACCATTGATCTTGGCGTTGGTGGTGTAGAAGAGTCATCCTCTTCAAAACCAACAAGAGAAAATACAAGTTCTTGACCGAGCGCGCAACGAGAGGAAATAAGTTGGGGGAAATATTATTTGATTGCTTGGGATGTATTGTTTGTCATTGATTTTCAGTTATGATGGTTGATTGTTAGTGTTAAGACACTTGATAGTTATTGATGTTTTAGCTTGATTTGAATTTTTTTCCAGTTTTTATGTTAGCGAAGTTTTATGGTATTTGAACATTTGTTGTAATGAATGATTTTTAACAAGTTATTTGAAATGCAATAACAGTGGAATGTATAAGTGCAGTGGAGCATATGATTATTTTGTTTAAATCAACATCTTCATCGATACTTTTGTAAAACATCACAAACAAAAATTGGACCATCGCAGCATAATAGTGTAACATCACACAAAAAAATTGAACCATCGCAGCATTACAGTGTAACATCACACAAAAAAATTGAACCATTGCAGCATTACAGTGTAACATCACACAAAAAAATTGAACCATCGCAGCATTACAGTGTAACATCACAGTATGACAGTAGATAATAGTCAAGTCCCAACAAGTTAACTTAAAGTGAACTGATGATTTAATAACTTAATAGGATGAAATATAATTCGAATGTGATGTTTTAGAAATTAGTCCCAATTGCAAAAACAATCAGGCCCAACATAAGATCCTGGAGCATCAATAATTGCTTTGGGAAGTCCCTCTTCCAAGGGCCTTGCTTCCATGTAGAGACGGTAGTGCTTGTTGGTCAAAAGCAGTCTCACACTGTACAACACAAACAACAGGTAAGACAGGGAACTTCATTGTTCTGATTGGATGAACATCAACTTCCTTCTCATTTGTCAAGGCTGCATTCTTGGTGATAACTGATCCTTTTGTGGCACTGCATCTCAAGAACAACCACAACCTTGCACAAGTACCAAAAACATGTGAGACACCAACTAGACTATTAGCTATTCTAAATTCCAACTGCCACTGCAAGATCTCCAGCAGTCTCGGATACTTTAGCACCACTAACAACATTGAGGAAAGCCCCCTGCAACAAAGTAGGCTAAGTAGCAATAAGAAATCAAGGAGATAAAGTAACAATTCAGCAGAAGAAAGTGAGCTATTCTAGGATGAATCAAGAAGGCCTGTGTTTTAACTATTTAGTTTGGTGCCTTGAATGCAGCTCATGAGGCCATCATGTATCATGAAACACACAAAAACGAAAATATTCAGAAGCAAAAACTGAATTAAGTTAAACATGCACACAAAGAAGTCAATTTAAGCAACCTTTAGCTTAACATGATGTAAAAACAATCACCAAAGCAGAAAATTACATTCTACAACAGTAGACATAGGAGAACAGCAGAATGAACTAAATAAACCATCACAGTGGAAACCTCAGAGGAGTGAAGTTGAGCAGGAGCAACCGGAAGCAGATTACCAGAGGAAGCTTCAGATGCTTTAACAGTAAAGCATCCCCTTCTTTGGTCTGACCCAATACTCAGCGTCCGAAGGGAAAACGAAGGACATCGCTATAGGATAAAAATACATCAGTAACATGTATTCACATCGATAAGTGGGATAATAGAACATCAAGTAGACAACAGACACTCCTCACTTCTGGTTGCCATGGTGTTCGGAAACTGCATGATTCAGGCAAAAGACTAGACTATTGGAATCTACTTAATTAACCACACGGTCCTCTAAGATCGACCATCATCCCTCCCCTCCCTTCTGAACCATCCACCCAACCTAAATAAACTGCAAACCTTTAGCTTGAAAAAGAACACAGATCAAGTCTTCTCGAACCTAGCTAAACACTCAGTACGTTCTGAGATCATTCTATATTCTGCATCTTAATATAAATTAGTCTTAAAAAACACAAAAGTAAATCACCAGATTATACATTCAACACAAACTATTAAAACGCATACTGACAGCACGAACATCAACAATTCAGGCGTTCATAATAAATCATAACTCCAACAAAATTACCAAAATATGGTCAGCTCTTCTACGTCACTGGTAATAACAGTAAGCTGTACATAAACTACGTGTGTGTAACGAGAAAAATCAGCTTACTCTGGGGGCGGTGAGGGAGAACGAGGACTTGGGGTCAGGCACTGACAGAAACTGTTTGGAATTGAAGCCGGCCGATGGGAGAATGACCGGCATGTCAGTGAGCACACCAGAAATTTGCATCTCCGTCGCTTTTACAGATATATTAGTTCACAAGACAACATTCTGCGTCAATGTTTATCAAAATAGATGTTGAATTCCGAAAATGTTCGCTTCGAATGCCGATGAACGCAAATCCGACGAACAACACCTCTCTGCAAATCGTCACCAAAAATCCTCACCAGCGTTCTGCAAATCCGATGCCAATGCTCCGAAAATCGAGATTTCACATGGCGCTCTGCAAATTAAGATTTCACACGACGATGCCACTCTACAAATCAAAGTCCAGCCAGCGAAGCTTCCTATTTCTGAGATTTCACACAGCGGAGAAGGCGAGGCGAGGACGGAGCAACGAAGCGGGACGACGGAGCAACGAAGCGGGACGACGGAGCAATGAAGCGGGACGACGGAGCAACGAAGCGGGACGACGGAGCAAATGAGGCGGGACGATGGAGCAACGAGGTGGCACAGTGGGGTAACGAGGAGGCACGACGGAGCAACTGAGGCGGCGCCAGCGGAGCAACCGATGCAGATGAAGGAAGACACGTTTATTGGGTAGTTTTCTTACATTTGTAGTTTGATCCCCCAAGTTTTTTGCATTTTTCGTTTATAACCCCGAGTCCAAATTAATTGTGATTTAACCTCCGAATTTAATTTGCCCTTCTCTTATTTTGCCTCTAGTACCTGGTCTCACCATGAGACGGTCTCATAGGAGACAGACTCTAATTTTAATGGTTAATTTTTATATTATGACCGCTTGACAAAAAGAGCAGATCATGCATCCATAGCACTTTGCCACAATGACGGATCTAGGAATTTTAATTTGTTGGGTCACAATTTAATTTGGTGCCTTGATAATGTTAGAATTTTGGGAAATTCTAGAAATTAAGAGAATAAGGTAAGTTTAAAGTTAAAAATTATACTAGGGCACTAATAAAAAATTTGGTGTAAACTAACTTAAAAAGTGAAAAATAATTTTTTAAAGAAAAATGGTAGGGCAATTGCCCTACCTTACACAATGCTAGATACGCCACTGCCAATCAGAGATCTTCAAGAACGGCATTGGCAACACTACTTGATCCAAAACACGATACAAGTTGTCAAAACTGTATATACCTTGAAAAACACAAACGAAATCACGAACACATAATTTATACAACCAGATCGGACAAAACACACTCTATACAATTAGATCGGACAAAATACAGTGATCATCATGAACAAAACGATCTTGCATATCAAGCCAAAGAACAATACTAACGTATAAATACTATTCCACACTTATACAATAACATAATCATTCAAAATAATCAATTGAAAAACTTTTTTTCTCATCTCCTTATAATTATAATGAAAAGGTGGGGGAAGAAAACCGAAGAAAAAATTAAAATTTTTGAGGGAGGGAGGGAGGACAGGAAGTGGTGCAGCAGATGGTATGCTGTAGAACTGATCCTCAATGATAAATAAAAAATGTAATGCAAATAAAAAACCTAGCGCATGGAAAACACGAAATTGGCCTAAATGGAGTCCATTTTATTAAGACCAGCTCAACTAAGAACGCAATTCATTTCTTTAAGGCATAGAGAAACAGAAATATGCTTACCAATCCCTAGCTGTACAGTTTGCACTCGTGTCACACTCTATACTGTTCATTTCAATCCTTATTCCTCCATAATTAAAGGAACACATAACCCAAGCTACAACATCACTAAACACAATGCTTAGAATCAAAATCTTTATCATCTAACAAACTGCTTATCAGAATTTTCAGCCTTTCAGCGCCCGGCCCGGGCTTCAGGCCTGTAATATTCGAAGTGATATAGTGAAGTTCAGTTGAATTTGGATTCGTTTCACCTCCGTCAAACCAGCTACCTGGGACAAAACCACCAGGTTTGCGAAGTAAAAGCTCAGAATCTATCCTGTTGAGAACTTCTTCCTCTCTGCCGAATTTTCTGGCAAAGGGCGCATTGCTGTCTACCATTCTCTGATAATCATTGGGAGTGAGGAAATGTGGGTGCTGCTTCGGAGGGTTGTCCCAGGATATAAAATGCAGATCGTGATTCACAGTAGTGTTTTTGAACTCTTCTGCATTGCAAATCACCGTGTGAAAATATCCTTCTGGCGAAGAGAGAAAATTGGCGTAATACATTAGGACAGTTCTTGGTAAGTTATCCCAGCCCCATAACGAGTACTCAACAAAGGGGCGTGAGAGCATCATCCAAGCAGAACCTGAGCAAAGAGAAGGCATTTCTAGTGTTAGAAAATCTCGTTTTGCAACATTGGCTGGTTCATTGTATTGACAAATAAAACCTTAAGTAGACGCATAACTACGAGGTCAAGAGAATTTTATGCTAACCAGTGTTTGGGAATCTAATAGATTGCAAAAAAGGTGTCTTGGCAAGGTAGAAACTTAGAATGTGGCTATTGAACTTGTTCCTAAGAACTGCAACTATGCTTTCTGGAGACAGTAAAACATAAGCAAGCTCTATAGCTCGCGATTTTTGAATGATCTGTCATGAATTACTCAGGACACTAGAATGAAACACCAGACTATACAAAAAAATTTTAAGAATAACAGACAGTAAAACATAAGCAAGCTCTATAGCTCGTGATTTTTGAATGATCTGTCATGAATTACTCAGGACACTAGAATGAAACACCAGACTATACAAAAAAATTTTAAGAATAACAGAGCTGTTGTGGTGCCAGGTGAAATCAAGAATCAATCAATTTTCATCAACTAGTCATTACGATAATTCCACTCACACACTGTTTTGCATATGAAAGCAACAGCAGATGCATAGCTGGGTGTTTCTATTAGAGGACTTCAGAGGAAAAGTTATGTCTAGGGGAAGGTGAATGATATTTGAACTATGCATGTGGGAACTCCCAAAAAGAAATTACATTAACTAGAACATATCATGAAACGTGTCAAGCATTTCATCAGCTATTGGCTTTATGTCTATATGATGCTTGTTGTACTCTGGAGAGAAATCCAAACTCCTCATATTCTGTTTTACTCAAATCTTAAATCAAGAATTAAAAAAAAAAAAGGTCTTAAATCATAGGTTTCTCGGGCCACCCAACAAGTAGTGCAAAATTTACGATTATCAAGTGTAAACTTTAAGTTTGCAGATTGACTAGTAGAACAATTTTGCCTCTTAGCAGTTAGCAGAAACTCCTAAACCATGCAGCAACTTTGTTAACGTGGATTGCGGTGGCCTATTCAGATTATCGCACTTTCTCTATCTAATAGGCTAAGAAGCAAGATAGCACACTGTATGCAAAACAATAGCACATCCCCTGGTCTGAAAGGAGCTACAACAGAAGGGGACTGGAAGCTGGGAAGAGGTTAACAAAGATCCAAAATTTTATTCCCAGTCACTCATATCAGGACACATTATGATCTATAAGCAAGTCACGCAAAGACAAAAACAGATGTTTAAGTCGATGAATTTACGGGGGGGATGAGAAGTGTGTCGCATTCAACAGGAGATACAGAGCACGTACATCTGACACAGGGTGTTCTTACCTCTAAATATTAGAAAAAAATAATGCTTAATATAAGTTGAGTTCAAAATTCAGAAAGCAGGTTCATGCTCCGATACTCACCTGTGAAGAGCTTGAATGCTGTAGGCACACTTCTTTTCTGTGTGACCCAATAGACATCTGATTTCTTCAGGCTATAGAGCCCCGGATCAATTATAACAGGCTTTGCTCTTTGTGACCTACAAGATAAGAAAGTGCACTTCTTGAGCACAGTTGCATCTTGACATACACAAACGCTTGCAGAAAATCAACAGTAACAACAGAAGCTACAAGTACAAAAGAAAGGCACATACTCTTTCCAACCAATATCACTGGTGTGCTCAATAAAATTAAGCTCCCTTGGAATGGTTGATAAGGTGTGCAGCATATCTGCATCATTCCAACATAAAACAAACAAACAAACAACCATCAACAAACATTCATACACTTTCAAAATAATCCAGCTGAAACATCAATAATATATAACAAGTGAAAACTAGCCGAATATAGTAACATCACATCCTAAATAAAACTCCTACGCCACACATGAAGAGTCCTGTTCGCCCAAGGTACAATTTTTATTTATTTTCAGGCAACATAATGAAAGTATCACACATTTTTACACAATCCATTTCTAATCCAATGAACTACTTTTCTAATATAGTAAGAAACACACGCCACTAATTTAAAGGATACCATTTCATCAAAATCTCAATTAGATATTCAGACTAGTAAATGCATAACCACAACCAAGAAGGAAAAAACCAACCAAAGACTTTCCAAAAAAACACAAAAAGATTGCATACTCTTTTAAGGAAAAATAAGCGCACAAAAACATCAAATTCTTACCATCCTGAGTAATGAGAGGATAATCAGAAGCGCTCAAATTGATAAACCAGTCCCAGTCCCCACCTTCTCGCAACAAAATAGCAGCAGCATGAAGCGTGTTACTAACCATAGTGGGACCTCTATAAGTCACCAGATTAGATCTCTCCACAACCCTAACGTTGCCAACCTCCATGAACAGAGCTTCACTCCTCACAAAACTCACCAGCTCCATTCTCTCCTCCGCCGACGCCTCCAGGTCCAGGTGAACCACGTACTGATTCAAAGGATGGTAGAGGGCCATCAGCGTCCTCCTCAAACTGCCGCCATCCCCGCTCGAGCCGGAGATCAAGTAGGCCAACCTCGGAATCCTCGAGGCGGGCTGCGTCTGAGCTATCCGGAGCTTCGATTCCACAAAGATCGGGCCTTTATCCTCGGGTTTGGATCTCTGCTGAAAAGGGTCCGTGGAGAAGGCCGAGATGACGAGAATACAGCAGCATACAGAGAGCGCGAAAATCAGGGGGAGGGCCCATTTCCTCTTCTTCGATGGCTTGTTCGCGTCCATTTTTGGACTTTCTTAGCTCATCACACACACGAGGCAGTTGCAGGTTCTGCTCCGCCGATGTCCGGCGGCTGGTGGTGGTAGTGCACTGTGTGAGTGTGTGTGAGAGAGGAAAATATTGGTGGAGAAGGCTTTTTGTGCGGCGCACTGTGTGGTGGCGCACTCTGTGTGGCTACAAGAATCTGTTGCAAATCAAATCTTGCTGAATTCTTATTTGGCATTAGTATAATGGATTGCCACTGTTAATGAATTGTTATATGTTAATAATGCTTCACACGTATTTAATAACGGATTTAGTTTTAACCCAGGTTTATGGAGATGACTTTGAGAGTGAAAAGGCTGATTTGGAATTTGGATTTATGCGAAGAAAATGAGGAGATGGAATTGAAGGTTGAAAGTAAAAAGTAGAATGAGTGGATAAAATCAAAGTGTGCCAATATAAAAGAAAATAAACTAAAAAGGAAAATGTGTCATAAATAGAGAAATAGGGAGAGTACATTATTTGTTAGTTAAAACTAGATTTTAATGATAAATTTATTGACATATATATTATCATAAGATATATATATATATTTACATTTGTTGCAATAATAGTTTTAAATAATATTTATTATTGTATTTTATCAAATAAAATTAAGGCAAAGTTAAAAAAACTGTCTTTTCATAAGTTTATGAAATGATGAAATTTAATTTAAATAATAAAAAGGTATTTTCAAAGACTTTGCCAACGGTTTGATAGTAATATTAAAATTTTATTATGCAACATGCAATAGTTATAAATTTTATGATCCGATTAATGTAACCCATGAATTTTATCTTTATTTCATTCTTATTTACAATTTAAACATTAGTTTTTTTTAACTTATAAAAAGACAATCTTTCTTTTAAAAAACTCTAAAATTAATTAATATGGTCAAAGATATTTTTAAAAACTATAAAAATATTTAAATATGACCGATTTAAAAAATATATATATCGATAGGGGTAACTACTGGTTAGCGGAGCTGTAATTGGCCACTTGGGTGAACAATACTCATTTCGTATTATCAAAAATAATATTGGAAAAACTCAATTCGTATTGTCAAAAATAATATTAGAAAAACTCATTTCATTAGTCTAGAGCATTTGGGAATTATTTCTCATTATTAAAGAGAATCGTGTTTGGGAAATAGAAAAGAGAAGCATGATCAAGAAATTGTACCTTAAAAAGACAATGATAGTTCCACCGAAATATTAAACTAAATAATACGCATTATATTGCTTAATTCTAAAGTATATTCTGGCGGACGAGAGAGGAAATGTCACACTCGTATTCTAAAACGAGTAAAGCTGTATGAAAAGATTTGCAGACTGGTTAGACCTAAATTTCGCCTTACATTTCCTGGTATACTAGCATACTCGCTCCGTCTCATTAAAAAAATTTCTTACTTCCGTTTTTGTCTATCGCAATTAAATTTACTATTTCCTCGTTTAAACTCAAATTTATAGTTAAAAGTTGACCAACTTATTCATGTCCTATATTTCCTTCCGTCAAGGAAATGACAACCTTTACCCGGGGATCTTTTATCGCTCCCTCCGTTTCAGTTTAAATTTTATATCGCATATGAAAATTTTAATATTTATAAACTATTTGTTAGGACAAATTCAACAATGTTATATAGTATGATATTTATTTAAATATGTAATTAAAATTCGATAATGAATCATGTTAAATACTAGTAAAGTATGAAATTTAATACTCCCTTTGTTTTGATATGTTTGGCATCATAACTTTATGTATTGTTACTTTTGCAAGTAGATACGTAAATAGAATTAACTGAAGAGAATACAAAATTTAATGAATGATTAAAAATAATTTATTGACTTGAAATGATCAAAATGTCCTTTCAACTAAAATAAAAACTTACACAAAAAATGCCACACCCACGACCGCCGGAGAGGCCGAGTTGGATCTGGAAAGTGGAAGAATGGGGACTGAGTCGACTTGAGTTTCCATCGTGATTTGTGTAATCGGTGGCAACGCCGTAGATACCCGTGGCATTGAAAGAGCCCGTTAGAGATTTTGGGAAGGTGAACTTGCGTTAGAGAATTGGAAGAGCCCATAATTGGCTAGAGATGAAAGAGAACGGCGGGAGGAGAGGAAGCAATTAGGGTTACATAGTTTTGGGGACAAAATAGTAAATTCACTTTTTTTTTTCCCTTCTTTTCCTTTTTTCCCTTCTTTTCCTTTTTTCCAGAGGGTAAAATAGATCTTTCAACTGAATCCAACATCAAATTACAAAAAACAAAAAAAATTTACACACAAATTAATTATCTAATATTATATTTATACTTTCAATTATTACATAATTATACTTGCACTTTCATAATGATGTGAATATGCATTTTTTTAAAATTGCCTCGCAAAAAATAAAGTCAACCAGGAAGGCAGCAAATAACTCATGAATCATGATAGAAGGCGTGAACCATAAAGTGGCCCCAGCTGTGTCGGCATTTAGTTATTCACCTTTTTAAGAATTTCTTTTTTTTTAAAAAAAAAAGTTATTCCATCCGTTCATTTGTATGTGGCATTATAAGTTTGCTTGTTTGGATTGATGAATAAAATGAATGGATGGAATTGTATTTAAAAAGTAAAACTGAAAGAATTTTTTTAATAATAAAATAATGTATCAATATAAAGAAACAATCCAAAAGAAAAAAGTGTCATATATAAAGGAACGGGGAGAGTACTTTATATACAATGGTGAAGAAAATATTAGGATTGAAATTAGATGGATTACCGGATAAAATATTACTCAAAACTACGGGATGAAAGTCATTCAATTCGTGAGTTTTAACTCATTTGCTGGTTAAAAATCGCTTAAACCATGGGATAAAAATCACTCAACTCATATATTTTAATCCATATGATATGAAGTGAGATAGAAATTGAAAGTTTTATATATATATATATATGTATATATATATATACACTTGTATTTATATATACACTTTTATTTATATATATATTTTTATATATATACTAGTATTTTTTTAAACTAATACTTCTCAATTATACTTTTTTAAAATAAGTTAAAATTTGGATTTGAGGTTATTTGTATTTTTAAATCTTTTCATTTTAAGCCTTTTAAAAAAAAATCTCAACAAGTGCCACAGTTGAGGGAGGAGAAAAGTGAAATTTACTCATTTTGTCGAATTCACAGTCAATCCATTACTGAATATGTTTAACTTGTATTTTAAAATTATTTATTTGGCTCTCAACTTATTTTACTCACAAGTTCACAACTATTCAAATTGGTAAGAAAATAGAAAAGAAAACTAACAAGTACTCCCTCTGGCCCTGAACAATTTGTAAAAAGAGAAAAATGGAGGCAAAATTGAACAGTGCCAAAATAATACTCTTCAGTTCAAAAGGCTGAAAAAGTACAAGTCAAAATCAGCCATTTACATGCCCCCAATTTACCTCAAAAATAGTGCTATATAATGTTAAAACACTGATTATTCCCTCCAAAAGTTAATCTTTGGCTGGAGCCAATTTTACCCTTTTTCGTTCACTGTTCATTACCTCAAAAAATTAGAATTATCATCTATAAAAAAAACATTTATTACAGCATTCATTCACACCCTACATAACCAAAAACTAGACACCCCCCCCCCAGAACTGGCCAAATTCAGAATTCCCTACCCCGTACTTTTTTTTGTCTTCATCATTGAGCAAAAATAGAGTTGTGGTGGTGGGGAGAAACCTCACTGATGAATAAAGGCAGGAGATTGCCCATTTTATCCTTCAACACATAAAAAATTGGCAGCTTCAGAACACCAGTAAAGTGGAGGCAGCAGAAAGATGGTCATGCTCAGTTAGGACTATCAGCACAATCTGGGCGCGAGTTAGGCAGCAACTTCAAAATGGTGAGATTGTGTGTGCCCGTTCGAGAAGATACGGGCGTTGTGGAAGAAGCAAGAAGCCAATCGACCTGGAGGCTCTAATGGCATTGCCACTAAAGTTCAGGCGCACATACCGAAGCACAGCCGTCAAGCTGCATGTTGGTAAAAGTAGTATACACAGAGCAATATCAAGCAAGGAGATAAGAAGCCACACAAATGCAGTTCATCCATGCCTAACAACATCCCAGAAAGAATCAAGGCTAGAATGGTGTTTAAGCAAACTAGAGTGCAACATGCAATTCAAGACCATGCATAATATCATACACATCAACGAAAAGTGGTTCTACATCACAGAGGCTACATCGGGGTATATTCTTGGTCCCAATGAACCATAACCATATAGAATCACCCAAAGCAAGCATTACATACCAAAACTCATATTTATATGTGCTGTGCGTAGACCTATATTTGACATAGAGGGTGATGCAATGTTTGATGGAAAAATAGGTGTGTTTCCTTATGTTGAGTATGTAGCAGCCAAGTATACAGCAGTAAATAGACCTAGGGAAACCATGATGCCACAACCCATAACATCCATACCCGAGATGTCATTAGACACAAGCTTATCAATGAACTCTACCAGTTATCAAGGCAAAATGGCCAATTTGGGCAAGCAAAAACATTTTCATACAGCAAGATAATGCCCCTACTCACATATTTGCAAATGACCCTGAATTTTTAGTTGCAGCCACCTTAGATGGATTTAACATTCAGTTAGTGTGCCAACCAGCCAAATCACCCGATTTAAACATTCTGGACTTGGATTTTTTTTTGCCTCAATTCAAAGTTTACAACAGCCAAAACCTAGATTGACTACTCCAAGTTATGCACGATGCATTTGACAGGGAGGATCCTAGGTTCATAGATAAGATATTCCTAAGCTTGCAAAGTGTTATGGTAGAAATCATGAAATGCAGGGGTGGTAATGAGTTCAAACTGCGACATATGAGAAAGGAAAGGCTAAGAAGACTTGGTTTGCGACCCACAATATGATTGTGGATTCTGAGTTAGTAAGGGGTTGTTTGGAACACATGGTGTCTATTGACAAAACTAGGAACATACAGGATCTGCTAATCGTGATGGAGTTAGTGTAGACATGCAACTGATGTACTTTTGTGGGGTTGTACTTCTAGATTCAGGTGTAGGGTAAACATACAAGTTATTTTGATAAGGTATGTTTATAGGGAACCTTGTAAAAGCTGGGAGGGCTATACTCCCTTTTGTTTGAAGCTTTTTTAAATGAGTTTGTGTTTAAAATATGTTTCTAAGTATGAGGCAAAACAGGTTAGTCCAGAATGATAAACCATTCAAACCGTGAGGAATGGCAAACACGCATATAACAACAAAGGGACAAACACTATAAAGCTATCCTAATGTTTGTAAAAACATGGTTGCTGCCAAAGTGTTCATGCAAGGTATCATCACAGGTGGCTAACAACTACAACATGGTCAACTAAGAAAATAATTTCAGAGCTGGGTGTAATCACATCATGCCCTGCTAAGATCAGATCAATTTAGCAACTAATAAACATGCCTGCATGTTTATTCATTCTCACAGCTACATCATAAATTATGGGTTCAACCATCACATACCCAACTAGCACACATATTAGCTATGACATCAATAAACAAATGCCCTACCAATATTAGGTAAGTCTAGTGACTAACACCGCGTGGCTGCATATATAAATCACATGAATATGCCTCACAATTTACTGCTCCCATTATTGCCCATGATCTAAAATATTCCTTGCTTGACTCAGGTTCAGCTTCAGAGTCAATTGAAAAATGAGGAACAGCCACCCAAGGTTTCAGCTGAATCTGAGTCAAAATCTGAGTGGTTGTACATTTGAATATAAATATCACACAGATTCAAAACCCAGCATATAAAAAGTAGCCCATGTGCTATCACAGAAAAGTAGAACACATGCTACCACAGACAAATACATAATGAAGTAGTTGCTGTGAAAAGTAACAACAGCCACACTGTATAAACAATCCTACATTAAGAAGTAGACAGTTAGTATATGTTCAACAATTTGATATTTGAAGGTAAAATCAGAATTGAAAAGAAGCCAACAATACAAACCTACGAGTAATGAAACTATTTTCCAGCATCAAAATCACTTTTAGGCACATATTTTGGCCACTTACCAGGATAAAAACAAGCACTGATTTCCCAGGAACCTGGCTCGCCATACCTAGGGAATTCATTACCCCTAAAGTACACTGAAGGATATGGATCACACCAAGATTCAGATGAATCGGATTTATAGGAATCAGGGGGTTGGGTTTCATCGGAATCAGGGGGTTGGGTTTCATCAGAATCAGGGGGTTGGGTTTCATCGGAATCAGAGGGTTGGGTTTCATCGGAATCAGGGGTTTTGGTTTCATCAGAATCAATATCAGGATTAGGGGGCTGTGTTTTATCAGGATCAATATCAGGGGGTAGGGTTTCATTGGAATCAGGGGTTGGGTTGGATCAAAATTAGTATCAGGATCTGGGGGCATATGTTTTATCAGGATTAGTAACGGGGGGAAAGGTTTCATCGAAATTAGGGGGTTGGGTTTCTTCGTAATTAGGGGGTTGGGTTACGTCAGAATCAATATCAGTATTAGGGGGCTATGTTTTGTTAGGATCAGTAGTAGGGGGTGTGTTTCATCTGAATCAATATCTGATTCTGAGTGGTATAGGACAGATTCAGGTACAGAGCTAAAATGTGTGGCCATAGGGGTATCCAAGGATTCAAATGAGTCAGTGTCAAGAACATGGTGGTGGGGTAGGATGACATCAGTGTGAATGAGTTATGAGTCAATATCTTCAAGCCCAGTAAACAGTGTGGGATCAAATTTGGACTCAAACTGTGACTAATACTGGAAATCATTTAAGGGTTAGCAAGTGGCAGATTTGTCCTGGCCAGCCATGACCTTATCCCTATGACCCATGTTTCAGCAAAATAAAAGGATAATCAACACAAACACAGCACCACATGGTAATCAACACACATGCAAAGCAACAAAGGCTAATACAAAGACAAAAAGGACACAATATAATCAGTACACAAACCTAGACAAGATAAAAGTGAATTATGTTCATATACAACATCAAAATAGCAAGAACATAGACATGATATTACACATCTGGTAAAACAGTGGCACCCCAAACATGAATCCTTAGATAAATTACTGAATAAATCAGCACATGCAAGCAGTTTCTAATATTCGGGCAGAAGAGCACAAACCCTAACCCCAAAAATCAATTAATTAAAAAAAACCCCAAACTGAACTGGTCAAACCCTAATCAAGGCTAAACAGAGAATATCAACATCTATGGGCTAAATCAACAAGGACATGCATAACAAATAATAGATCGGCCAAAATAAATGAACATAGATAGCATTAATCACAAACCCAACATGATTGACTAATAAAATGATTATTAAATTAAAAAATAGGACACATGCATTTGGTTTCAAACAACGAAAACGAAGAACAGTTGCGAATATCACATATCCAACACAAGAAAAACCTTAGATCGAACCCAGACCACAAAGAACATTAACTTATGTTCAAGAATCACAAACCCAACTGCATTTACCTCGAAAATGACCATAAAAATCTAAAACATGACACATGCATTCGGTTTTAAACAACGAAAACAAATAACAGTGGCTAAAATCATAAATCCAACCCAATAAAAATCGTAGAATCGGAATCCAGACCACAAAGAACATCAATTATTATTCAATAATCCATAAACCACCCAGCAAAACCTTAATCAAGGCTTATAAAGTTTTGATTAGCATCGAAAAAGTTAAGAATTCGATTTCATTTTCAAAACCCCCAGCCAACTCATAAAAACCCTAGATTCGAGCCAAAAAGATGCGATAAAACCAGATATAATCAACAAAAACAACACAAGTTTTCAGCAAAGAACAAAGCCGAAAAAAGCACAAACAGCTAGGGTTTTCAGAATTGAGAGAGAAGAGAGGAGAGACTGTGAGTTTTGAGTGAGAAATGAGAGGAATGGGGAGATAAATGAGCGTTAAGAGAATTCCAGATGCCAAATGAGAGTGTTGAGAGAGCAATAATGGAGCATTGGAAGACTGAATGAGACGTATGTGAACTTCGGCGGGGGTTTGGGAGTTTAAAAATTAATCCCCACATCTACCACCATTATTTGGACGCGTGTCCAAGGCTTTCCCACTTCCCTAATTAATCAGCCTTAATGGCTATAAATATGAGGGAGTTCAGGTTCATTTTGGTCTTTTCGCACGTGGTCAACTTTGTTGAAAATGGCAAATTCTGAGTGCTTGCAATTTAATCAGAGATAGACCAAAATAGTAAGTATGCAGTTTATCCAGGGACGGAGGGAGTAGTACATTTTCTCTCTTTATAATTTTTATCCTCTCTACATTAAAAAAATCATAACTGCTCTTTCGTAGGGGTGGAGGTGAACAACACCTCGAGTGACCCCCCCCCCCCTCAATCCCACCCTCCCCTAAACCCTTACCCCTATTTCTCCAACCACCATGAAGGCACAGACCCACGGAGATAGAGTTTGGGTACAGTTTTGCAGGCTTTCCTGCAAAGATATGGAGTCAAGTGCTCTAAATCAACACAGTCAGAGGCAGTAAACATGTGTTTTCAAGCTCTCAGCCTAACGAAGGGTTGGCATTCTCTGCCCGTTGAAGAATAAATAGTGATGCTTATTTTCAAGCTCTCAGATTGCTGAATGGTCGGCGTTCTCATTCTGGGTGGTCTTGGCCTGAGTTCCTAGTGTTCCCGGTGGTCTCAGTTTGTGTTCCCGGTGGTCTCATTCTGAGTTTCTGACGGTCTTGGTGTTCCTAGTGGTCTCAGCCTAGTTTCCTGTTGTCTCAGGTCACTGGGCCGGCGGTCTGGGTTACTAGGTCGAATGTCTCGGGCATCATTGAGTCTAACGGGCTCGAGTTAAGAACTGGGCCAACACAGGCATGACTCGGGCCAACCCGGTCAACTCAGGTAAATTGGACTTGACACGGGCTGAACTGACACGGAGTTGACCCGAAGAAACTTGTCTAAGCTTTTTTCAATCCGATTTCAACTCGGCGCAACTCAAATGAATAGAGCTTGACTCGACTTAAATCGTCTCAACTTGGTTGGGGACATCATGCAAGAACCTAAATTCCAATTCAACTAAACAATCATATAACATATATAACATAATTAAGTAAATGAAAAAGGGAGTAGAGAATTTTACCAACAGAGGCGAATGTTTGAAATTGATGCAGGGTCGAGATTGATATCTCTGTCCTTAATTATTAAAATGCCCCATAGTGTGTGACGGTTCGATGGCATTCAAATCCCAGGATACAATTGCTATACTTTCTACTCCACACAACTCACCAGTAGATATCAACTACTATACTTTCTACTCTGCACAACTCAGCAGTAGAAATTGGTGAACCAACTTAGTGGCTTACTCTCAGACTCGAAGAACACAAAGAACGTGAAGAACACTGAGAAGGAAAGGAGAAGAACACGAAGAAAGAAAAGAGAGGAGGATTTTGTTTTTTGTATCTTAGAATGAGGTCAGAGGCAACCTTTTATAGGCAAAGAGGTACTCACAGCTCCTTCCTATTTCCAATGTGAGGCAAACCTTTTGTGGGCAAATGGGTACTAATGGCTCCATTCCATTTCCAATGTGGTAGAAACCCAAATTATTACTCTTTAAGTAGTCAATTTTGAGCCCTCATTTCTCATTCAAACGGAACCCAAATTTAATGTACGAGTATATACTACATTATAGTACTCGAGGAGATGAAGCCATCACTCCCTTATTCCGGCGCAAACGGTGGCCGGAGCCCACCAGAATCTTGACCAAAAAGTTTGGTTTTAACAATCCCCCACATGAATAGAAATGGCTCCTATTACACATGTGTGTTCTAGGTAGACAAACTTTTGAGAGTAAGAGTGAAGAATCACTGTATTTGGAAAGGTAGCTTTTCTTAGCCTTGAACCACCCATAGTGAATAGTTTTTGGATTTATTTGACCAGGTAGTGAACACGATGTCTTGAACTTCCCAGGCTTTTGTGTAAATCTAGAAAATGACTATCACACAGTTTCATCTTCTCCGGAACTAGGTTCTCTGACTGTGTTCATTTTGGCCTTGAACATCCCTGATTATTCATGAGTTAACTTGGAAAATTCAGTCTCTCATAATTCTCCTAGAAATTGCCCCATTTCACACTCATGAGGGGATTGACCATAAAAGGGTATCATGTCATACCTCCACTTTATTTCAATGCTATGGAATCATTAAAAGCCAAGCTTAACCTTAACTTGCACATATATCACTTCTGTCATCATAGGAACTGGGAAGAGATTGAAATCTCAAAGTGCTTTCATTGATTTAACTTGATATTGTTTGCCCCTTAAGCCTATTTCTTGGGATCTCCAATCACTTAGGTAGGTTTACCATCAAGCATCCTCTGTAATCATAGGTTTTAAACCCATTCCTCTAGATGACTTAACAACTTGATCTCGTGACAGACCTTTAGTAAATGGATCCGCTAGGTTGTTAGCCGATTTTATGTAATCTATTGAGATCACACCTGTTGAGATCAATTGTCTTATGGTTTTATGTTGTCTTCTTATGTGACGAGATTTACCATTGTATATGGAACTCAGTGCGCTAAATATAGCCGATTGACTGTCACTTTGTACACTTAATGTTGGCACTGGTTTTCCCCATAGTGGAATATCCTCCATAAAGTTCTGAAGCCATCCTGCTTCTTTAGCTGCTTTATCTAAAGCAATGAACTCAGATTCCATATTGGATCTGGCAAACAAAGTTTGTTTCACAAATTTCCATGATACAGGTGCACCACCAAGCGTAAATATATACCCACTCGTGGATTTTGTCTTTTTTTAATCTGATCTCCAACTAGCATCGCTATAACCTTCTAGAACGGATGGATATCATCCATAGTGCAGCCCATAACTTTGAGTATGTCTCAAATAGCTCAAAACTCTAGTTATCCATTTCCAATGACCGTGTCATGGATTGCTTGTATAATTACTCAATACGTTAACAACGTGTGTTAAATCAATTCTTTTACAATTTGTTAGATACATACTCCCGATCATTCAGCTATATTCCAATTGTAATATCCCATTACTTGGGTTTTTCATCATCTTGAGATGAGGGTCCTCGGAACTTTTAGCTATCCCACTTGAATAGTTCTTTAATCTATCTAGTACTTTCTCGGCGTAATGTCCTTGTGACAAAACTATTCGTTCATAGTGTCTACAGATTTTTATCCCTAACATCACATATGTTAGTCCCAACTTTTTCATGTCAAACTTTCCTTTAAGGAAGTTCTTGGTTTGTTTGATCACGTCTTTATTGCTACCTATGATGAGCATGTCATCCATATATAGGCACAACAAAATGTATCCATTTGAAGTATCTTTGAAATAGATGCACTTGTCACATTCATTTATTTTGAAACCATTTGACATCATTACATTGTCAAATTGTTTGTTCCCCTGTTTTGATGCTTGTTTTAATCCATATAGAGATTACACAAGTCTACAAACTTTTTGTTCTTGTCTAGGGATGACATAACCCTCGGGTCGTTTCATATAAATATCCTCTTCAAGCTCTCAATTTTAAAAAATGGTTTTTACATCCATTTGATGTATTTCTAAATTGTGTATAGTCGCGATTGCTATTAGCATTCTAATTGAAGTTATTTTCATAATCGAAGAATAGGTGTCAAAGAAATCCAAGCCCTCTTTTTGCCTAAATCCTTACACCAAAAGCCTAGCCTTGTACTTCTCTTCTCAGCCATTTGTTTTGCATTTTCTTTTGAAAATCCACTTTCTCCCCGGAGCTTTTGAACCTGATGGGAAATCCCATTAACTCCCGTTTATGTTTTGCATAATGGAGTCAATTTTATTGTTCGCCGCTTCCTTCCATGAAGGTGCATCCGGTGTTGACATGACTTCCTTAAATATTCTAGGATAATTTTCTAATATATAAGCCATTTCAAAATCAAGACCAAATGATTTCTCCTTTCTAGCTCTTTTGCTACGTCTATGTTCATCACTGCCCCTTCTGTTTGTTGACCATAAGTACTTGATTCTCCTTCTTCATACCCGTTTATGATTTACTTTGTCCATACACAGGAACACGTTTCGAAGAAGGATGCATTTCTTGATTCCATTACTGTATTTGAGTATATATATGGTACATCAGACATGTACACCAAAATCGATAAGCACTACTATTGTGTGCATACCCGATGAGAATACAGTCAATGATTTTAGGTCCAATTGTGACCTTTTTAGGAGGTGGTACTACCACTTTTGCTAGGCACCCCCACACTTTCAGGTATTTTTACAAAGGTACATTACCTTTCCATAACTCATAAGGCATCTTACCAGTCACCTTATGTGGTATCTTGCCAGTCACCTTATGTGGTATCTTGCCAGTCACCTTATGTGGTATCTTGCCAGTCACCTTATGTGGTATCTTGCCAGTCACCTTATGTGGTATCTTGCCAATCACCTTATGTGGTATCTTACCAGTCACCTTATGTGGTATCTTGTTGAGAATGTAGTTAGAGGTTAGTATACCCCCCCCCCCACATGTTCTGGGAAAACCTAGATTCTTGCAACATTGCATTCATCCTTTCTTTGAGAGTTCGGTTCTTTCGTTCCACAAATACATGTGATTCAGGTGAGTAGGGAGGGTAGTTTGATGAACAATACCATGTTCTCTACAAAATGCATCACCTCCCCTATCACTTTGGATAATTTTAATTGTTTTACTAAGTTGGCTCTCAACTTCCAACTTGTACTCTTTTAACTTTTCCAAAGCTTTGCCTTTGCTGCATAATAGACACACATAACAATATCTTGTGCTATCGTCTATGAAAGTCACAAAAAACTTTTTACCGTCTCTAGTTTGCACAAACTTTAAATCACACAGATTTGTGTGAATTAAGCCTAGAGGTTCGGTTGTCCTCTCCACATGTGAGGTTGGTGTTTTCATGAGTTTTGCCTGTATGTAGACTTCACATTTGTCTTTATTTGTTTTGCATTTTGGAATCATGTTCATGATCATTAGTCTATTAATAGATTTATAATTCATACATCCCAATATTTCGTGCCAAATGTTAGAAGACTCGATGACATAAGCAAAAATATTATTCTTATCCATTGAAGACTCGGGTACATCAGCTTTTTGGATGACTGTCATTACATTCATTTTGACTAGTCTATCTTTTACATGCCTCTTTCCCACAAACACCCCATTCCTAGACATGATTATTATGCCAAACATGAGCTTGATCATAAACTCGTTCTTGGAGAGGAGAGTGCCCGAGATCAGATTCTTGCGAATGTCTGGCACATGCAGGACATTGTTGAGGGTCAGCTCTTTTTCGGAAGTCATCTTCAGCACAACCTTCCCTTGACCTTCAACTGTTGAAGTGGCAGAGTTGCCCATGAAGATTTTCTCTTCACTCTTGCTCTTCTAATATGTTGTGAACATACCCTTATCTGAGCAGATGTGTCTGGTGACAGATGTGTTAGGTGGCACCTGTATTATACCACCACTCCTTTGGATTATTCCTAACCATGTTTATTTCATCCATCACAACACACAAATCTAAATTTGAGAGATGTCCTTCAGTTAAGTTGGCTACTACCTTTCCATTCCTCAAGTTGACCTTGCTGTGACATTCGTCCGCCTTGTGCCCAATCTTGTGACACTTGTGGCATTTCCCGCTGAACTTCTTAGCGGGTTGCTTCTTGAAGCTGCTCATTTTTTGGGGTTGAAAATTTGTTTTCTTCCCCTTATGTTCTGCCAGATTTACTTTCCGCTCAACCTGAACCCCATCGGCCTTTCAATTGGTTGACTCAATTTGAAGCTTGATAATGAAGTCCTAGACTTTCATTTCCTCCTGTTTGTACAACAGATAATGCTTAAAGTTCTCCCACTTTGGAGGAAGCTTCTCAATGAAGGCACTTACTTGAAAGGTTTCACATATTTTCACGCATTCAGCAATGACCTCATGGGTGATAAGTTGCAACTCTTCCACCTGCTCCATGATCGGCCTTGAGTCTATCATTTTGTAGTTTAGAAACATTGACATTGCATGCTTCTTTGTGCCCACATCTTCAGACTTATATTTCTTGTGCAAGGCTAGCCACAAATCTTCACTCATTTTCTCAGTAATATACACATTGTACAATGAGTCAATCATTCATGTTATTAAGTTGTCATTGCACATATAGTCCCATTAAATCTAATTGTCAAAGCTTGCCTGAGCGTACACATCAGTGTCATTCAGAGAAATGATAGGTTTGTCCTCTTGGAGGTACTTGTCCAGATTCAGTGTGGCCAAGAAGAAGTGCATTTTTTGACGCAATGTTTTGAATTCCGTTCCATCAAACTTGTCGGGCAAAATTTCCACATGTTGAGCATTTGGCAACGCCGGCATCATGCGCCTAATTTGATGAACTTCTTTCTCCACCGAAGGTCTGACAACCTCGGGCTAAACTACTGGGGGTTGGCCCACTAGAAAATCCATTGATGGTAGACCACTCCCAAACTGAATTTGGAGCGTCGACTAACCTAGGTTTCAAGTATTGACATTCTCATTTGCCATTTTTCACAAATCTATTGTCAAAACAATTAAACAAATTATTAGTAATTTTAGAACAGATTTAAAACACTTTTATGGAATTTTCTCAAAATTCCAAGGAAAGACTTGTGGTGGACACAATGTCTCCTTAAAAACGCCAGCCTCCTTAGACAGAACTTTTGTTGGTTATTCAGTTTAAGTTGCTTTAAATTCTTTTTTCAAAAAATTTCCTTAGTTTTGGAATACAAATGTTCAATTTCCATTTTTTTCAAAATTTGAAATTTCAGTATTCTAGCAATAAGTAATCATAATTAATTGTCCTTATTTCAAAACCGATACAAAATTTAGAATTAATTCAACTTTCAAGTTTTAATCTTAAGATTTGAAATTAATTAAAACGTTACGAATTAGTCTTTAATTAGAATAGTAAATGGTCGATTTATTTTGAAAATTTGACCAAAATTGATTTTCATTAAGTGAAAGAATTTTACAAAGTTTTGAATTAATCAGAACATTACGAAATTAATTTATACTATTTAGAATGTTTTACGAGATTTATTGCTACTAATTGTTACTAGTGATTAGTTTAAGCAAATCAGTATGATAAATTAAGAATCATACAACATACTAAAGTAAATTTAAGATTTTAAACAAATTTTGATAAATTTTGGCTACTAATTCTATTATAAACTTCATAGTACCAAACTGTTTAGTTGTGAGGATTATAGTTAAAATTTACTTTTCAGAATTAAGATTGTAAGAACCTAAATTCCAATTCAACTAAACAACCATATATGAACATATATAACATAATTAAGTAAAAGAAAAAGGGAGTAGAGAATTATACCAACAGAGACAAATGTTGAAATTGATGCAGAGTCGAGATTGATATCTCTGTCCTTAATTCTGAAAATACCACGTAGTGTGTGACTGTTTGATGACGTTACGAATCCCAGGATACAATTGCTATACATTCTACTCCACACAACTCGATAGTAGAAATTGGCAAACCAATTCCGCGTCTTACTCTCAGACTCGAAGAACACAAAGAACGTGAAGAACACGAAGAAGGAAAGGAGAAGAACACAAAGAAAGAAAAGGGAGGAGAATTGTGTTTTTCATGTTTTAGAATCAGGCTAGATGCAGCGTTTATAGGCAAAGGGGTACTCACAGCTCATTCTCATTTCCAATGTGGGACAAACCTTTTATAGGCAAATGGGTACTAATGACTCCTTCCCATTTCCAATGTGGTACAAACCCAAATTATTAATCTTTAAGTAATCAATTTTGAGCCATCATTTCTCATTCAAATGGAACCTGATTTAAATGTATGAGTATACTATATTATAGTACTCGGCGAGACGAAGCCAAAGCTCCATTATTCTGGCGCAAATGGTGGCCAGAGCCCACCGGAATCTTACCCAGAAAATTTGGTTCGAACAAATCAAAGTCGTGAAGGTGAACAAAGATCTCCTTGGTTTTTTAATGGTACGACAGTGTCATTTCCAGCTGTTGGACATATATTGATTATATCATACGGAAAATCAAATAACAAAATTGAACGAGCAATTAATATATACAAGAATAATAGACTTTTATTAATTATTCAAGCATACAATCGAAAAGCTTAAATTATAAATAATCAAAGCATAAATCATGTTTCAAGTAATGATGGAGTCACGAGTAACACTCGCTGCCCTTGAAACGAATGAGTCCCGTCGTGGACATCGTTCCCTAGGATAAAACCATCGAAGGTAACAATTAACACGTAAGAGTTACCTCGGATTCACGCAAGACCCGAAGGACTATCACCTCGACAGAGCATCAACTGGAAACTTCGAGAAAGACAGAAAGAAGACTCAAGTTTAGACTATGGAGGGACTTGAGAAATGGTGTGTATTTTCTGACTGACTTAGAGCCTCTATTTATACTGCTCTAAGAGACCCTAATCATGGAAACATAATATTCTGATTTTCTGTAATTAGAGAAGAATAATCTCCAATTACCAACTCACCAAATCCGAGACATTCCATGAATACTCGAATCAAATCTGCTGGAAAAGGAAGAAATATTTGCACACATATTCTTCATCGTATTAAACATGGTAAACCGCATATTTATTTAAGACAAGATATCTCACAAAATATGGAAGTATTTTGTTCTTATCTCTTAAGAATTACACACAAGCAATTCCATATATACTATGCGGTTGGGCCTTCCAGAGACTTCTATGCGGTCCATACGCATTTTGGACAGTCTAGAGAAAAACTAATTTGGGCCAATTTCCGCCTAATTTTTTCTCTTTCAAGAGTGCCATTTCAAACATCCATATCTCATTCACCCTTGATCCGTTTTGAGAGTTTAAATAGTCGATTTTATAGTACTCGCAGAGGAGAACCCAAAAATGACATCCATTGACCCAAAATCCATTTGGGTCCCACTCTAAACGAAGCCCAAAAAGTTGACGAAATTCAACCTTTTAACCATCATTTTCCAACAATCCCCCACATGAATAGATATTGATGTAGGAATCAGAACAATCACGTCAGACACAGAGTTTGACTTGATGATAGATTCATTTCGACGGCATAGATACTGCATAGGATAAGTAGGTGTCACCCTTTGAACTTTCCCTTGAGAGAGTACACTTAGCCCACTGGTTAGGAAGTAGACGCAATGTCCTTGAACTCCCCCTACCGCTTGTGTGAATGACAATACACTTCACACAGACATCTTTCCTAGCACTTGCGCTTTCCTCGGTTGTGTCCATTAATCAGGCCATGGCACACGCCTAGTTCTGTAAGGTTTCTAAAGAATTGTGTCCCAACAATTCCCTTTCGAAGCGGCCACACTTCTCGCTTACATAGGTGATTCTTGGTGTAAGAGCAGTTCCGTAAACTATTGCGCTCTTTCGAGTACTACATACTCGATGCCTTGAATCATTAAAAGCAATTTAATGATTAACCTCTATTCACATCACCGTTTCTTCATCATAGGAATAAGACAGGAGGTATGAAACCCCTACAGTGATCGCGATGGGTCTTTGCAGTTTAGTTGTCCCTTTGAACCTAGATCTTGGGATCTCCAGTCACATAGGTTGGGTGTCCACGTACGTAACCCACCATTTATTAGACTTAGTCATATTCCTTTCGATGAGTTCTCAACTAACTCTCGATTCAATTTCTTTGTCAAGAAATCGATTGAATCCTTTCGTCAAAGAATAACAACTCTTATCATATTGACCTTACGTATTCAACTTCGATAATTCTCGTAGAGAGTAGTCATCCAATGGTAAAGTGTCTTTGTCGAGACACACCATCATCGATATGGCTTTAAGCTACAAGCTTTACGCTACACCAATACGCATAAAAGTGCTTTGGTCATCCTAGGGTATATATTTCCCACTTTTTTTCCCAACACGATGGACTTAGATTCCTCTATGAATCTAGCAAGAGAGAACCATTTCTCTACACAACTCACGCCATATCCACAGGTCTCACACACAGCTAGTTTCCACTGATCTTTTCTAGATTACTTGTGTATCATCTTACTATCCATTGTAAGAATTGTCTAATGTGCACTTTAATAAGTACAGCAGACTATCAATGACTCTTGAGTTCTCTTCTTAAGAGACACCTCACCTTTACAAAAAGGTAACTCATAATGTTTAGAGTCATTCCATTGAATACGACATATCTCCTAGAGACTCAATCATCGTATCAATTTTACTATCAATGAGAAAACCATCAATTCAAAGACATAAATGACATGATCATTTTTCGTGTCCCTTAGCATATCTGCCTTCATCAAACTCATTGATTCAATAACACTGGCTAAACAACAATTAGTTTGGTCACATGATGGGTCATTTAGGAGCATTGAGCTTTTCATTTTTGCTCTATTCAGATTTTAATATCTAAGTCTCCAAATAACCATTTAGGTCCATTAGATGTACTTCTAGCTTTCACAAAACCTTGATAGCAAGTACCATCACCCTTGGACTCATTCTCACGTCTAGAGAACGCTCATCAAGTACACAAATATACTTACTAATTGTTCAAATCTACTAGTACTCTAGTGATTTGCACTCATGGTAGATCAATCTCTCTATTGATCACCACTTTCCACAAAAATTATTTCATGGAATCTCGTTTCCTCGTGGGTTTATCCCTGATCCTTAATGATTTCATCTATTGACTCTTAAGTCCATTTAAGATAAATCAGGATCTTTAACAGAAACTTCCACAAATACATTTTCCATCAAGATATAATTCTAGTTTCTGTATAATATTTCTTATGAATTTCAAGAAATTGATAGCACTTCAACATTGTGCATATCTAGTAAAGATACTGTTTAAGTATTCCTTTTACTATATCCGCAATACGCCAACCCACACATTCGAAAGAACTTTTAGGATGACTCTATGAGGAGCTTTATTTTCCTCCTTCTTGGGGTATCTTATTTAAAAGATCGCCAGCCAACTTAAAGGCTCCCCCACAACGCTTGATCATTTCTAGCAATGACCTTGCAAATGTCTACATTGTGAATCACATTCCCCAAAGGATTCTATGTATTCACATCATGGTCACAGATAACCTTATATGTTTTCTGTGCATCACTCTATGCATCACGTAAGTGGTTTCGTTAATATACAAACCCAACTTACTAAAAGTCCGTGTGTTCAATAATGAATCAAACACTAGGTTCTTACCCATAAAATTTCTTTTAGGGCTTGATCCTTTCAACAATCAAAACACCTTCATGTATTGATCTTTTATCGTGAAAGTCTCGTTTATTCCTTCAACTCCCTTGGAATTAGAGATAACTAAACATTCCGATCTCAATTAATCGTTCTTCCTCGCATGACCAATACCACAACCGATGTAGTATCAATCAATCGAGGATTCGATTAACTCTCACTAGGGCGCAGTGTGAGTTCACCAACTCCACACAATTTCATGCCCATTTTAAAGCTAAGTTTCAGTACAACTGAACTTTAGTTTCAGACTACTCAAATCAAACTTGAGTGTCTTTATGCTCGAAACACATTCAATTCTATTGCTCGATTCAAGTTTGAGTGCATTGCTAGACTCAATTTCGAGTTTACCCTTTTGGTTCGAGTTAAAGTCCTCCTGACTTGATCAACTTGATTCAAATCTCTCGTGGCGACTTTTTCACTTCAAGTACCTATCAAAATTCATATCGTCGTTGAATTTTTAGGTTTTCGTCTACCCCCCACATTGGGCTGGTTTTATTAAACATCCTCACATGTGTTAAGTTTCTCAAAACCTCGTGTCTTGGGGTTCCTAGACCAAATGTCTTAGGATTCCTCATCTCAGAATTCTAGGCTTTCCAACCAAAAATCTAGAGAATTGACCAAATGTCTTGGGATTCCATATCTCATGATTCTTAGATTTTTCAACCATAAATTAAGAGATTTGACCAAAAGTCTCGGGATTCCCATTCTCAGGATTCTTAGTTGTCTCAACCAAATTCTTGAGATTTTCCCCTCAATTCGTTGATTACAAATGATTAAAGGTTTTTAGCATAGTCATGATAACTCATGCTTTAGGGTTTATACCATGGTTCACAAGAACCAATACCCTAGACATAGTCGTAAACTAATGTCTTCATATTCACATTTTTCAGGTCATATAAAATGACCAGAATATATTGAACTTCGAGCCCATATGCTCTATCTGTGCAATCTAACAATTGTCACTCGTGAGCCATATGCTCGTAAACGATCAATCAAGATAGCCAATTATTGGGACAAGCCTTGTGAAACCTTTCATTTGCATAAAAATGGCACTTTCCCAAACAATTAATACAATCATAGCATATAAAAGCATAACCCAATTTTAGACACAACATAGATCTAAAATTTTTGTACATGCAGCTAAATCAAGTCCCTAAATGAACGAGAACACATCATGGATCAAATAACCCAATGCCACATACTTCATTCATGCACGAATATATTTCACTCTTGCCGAGAGATGTCATGTTTAAGTGCAAATGAAGTTTACCAATTTTTCGCATGCGATTCTCAGACCAAGTATATAAAAGTCAAGAATCACTAGCAGCACATTCTCACACAAATATGGTTTAAAATCTTTAACCAACATGAGCAGCCCACACAACCAAATTATTATACCATGCAATAGGTATTTGTAAATTTGACCAAGTATTTAAGCAAATACTCTAACATTTTCAAGGGCTAAGGAAATTTAACATGTCTCATAATTTCCAAACATATGTACTGCTTTAATGTAATTGAATAATAATGTCTTATCTCATATTCTAAACTCATGGCATATTTTTTTCCAAATTTAATCCAATCTTTCATGCAAAGAATCAAATATGATTTCTTACCATACCAACATTTAATCTCATAAGCATGATATCATGGAATTAACATATTTCCATAATTACGCCATACATGCTCAACTCATTTTCCCACATAATTAAGGGATTAATATAACCAAATCCATTTACTATCAAATTCGATAGCCTTAGTGTACTGGACATATATGTGCACATATTATTCACACAACTCTCTTTGTAACAAAATCATGTTCACGTCCAGATTCACGCAAATGGTTATCAAATATAATTCAAGCAATATATGTATATATAGCATATGCCATGATTCACTTTAATTAACGTGTATACGTACCATAGTTTGCAAAACCGAGGTTAGACTCTTGATTCTTTCATGTTGCCAAGCAAATCCTGTCGTATCTCCATGCCTAGTTTCCCTTCCATAAGAGATATACAACCGTGTATACTCGGATTCACCAATGCGTACATACAAAAGATTTCCATCGTTAAATATATGTACAAATCTCAAATATTGTAGTATAATATTTTAAATAATTATACATAACAAATTGCTCAATATGATTTTGTTGTAAATAACCAAAACCATTATCATGCACAATTTTGCAAACATACAATTTCCATAAAGCATGCAATCCCATGTGATTTGCGCAGAATTACAAATCATATGTATATTTTCGATAAATATGGCATGCCGATGGTATGCCGATTAATGAATATATCAGGCAAGTCGAGCAAGTAATATATGCATTATTACCTTACATAAATATTCTGCAAGTAATATATGCATACCATATTTATGCAAGCATTATTACCGCATGATTATTTTGACTACATCATGATTCTTCACGCATGCATCTTTTGACCAAATCAATATAAATCAACAAATATCATTCGTTTCAAGACTGTTGGACATATATTGATAATATCATACGGAAAATCAAATAACAAAATTGAACGAGCAATTAATATATACAAGAATAATAGACTTTTATTAATTATTCAAGCATACAATCGAAAAGCTTAAATTATAAATAATCAAAGCATAAATCATGTTTCAAGTAATGATGGAGTCACGAGTAACACTCGCTGCCCTTGAAACGAATGAGTCCCGTCGTGGACATCGTTCCCCAGGATAAAACCATCGAAGGTAACAATTAACACGTAAGAGTTACCTCGGATTCACGCAAGGCCCGAAGGACTATCACCTCGACAGAGCATCAACTGGAAACTTCGAGAAAGACAGAAAGAAGACTCAAGTTTAGACTATGGAGGGACTTGAGAAATGGTGTGTATTTTCTGACTGACTTAGAGGCTCTATTTATACTGCTCTAAGAGACCCTAATCATGGAAACATGATATTCTGATTTTCTGTAATTAGAGAAGAATAATCTTCAATTACCAACTCACCAAATCCGAGACATTCCATGAATACTCTAATCAAATCTGCTGGAAAAGGAAGAAATATTTGCACACATATTCTTCATCGTATTAAACATGGTAAACCGCATATTTATTTAAGACAAGATATCTCACAAAATATGGAAGTATTTTGTTCTTATCTCTTAAGAATAACACACAAGCAATTCCATATATACTATGCGGTTGGGCCTTCCAGAGACTTCCATGCGGTCCATACGCATTTTGGACAGTCCGGAGAAAAACTAATTTGGGCCAATTTCCGCCTAATTTTTTCTCTTTCAAGAGTGCCATTTCAAACATCCATATCTCATTCACTCTTGATCCGTTTTGAGAGTTTAAATAGTCGATTTTATAGTACTCGCGGAGGAGAACCCAAAAATGACATCCATTGACCCAAAATCCGTTTGGGTCCCACTCTAAACGAAGCCCAAAAAGTTGACGAATTTCAACCTTTTAACCATCATTTTCCAACACCAGCGATACACCTTCTAAATAATAGCGACAAAGAGGATATCGAATTTAACATATCTGGTTGATAGAAGTTTGTGACGAGGTTACTAGTTTACGAAAGTCTTCCAGCATACATATGCACTTTTCTACGTCAATTTTTTTCCTTTTAGGGGTGGGAGGCCTATATTTCTGTATTTTTTGCTCTTTTTTCGTTTAGTTTCTTTCCCCCAGTTTTTCTTTCTTTTTCATGTAATAAATGGGTGTTTTTCAAAATAGTTTTTTGAACTGTAGTGTCAAGAAGAAATTAACTCCGTCACTCATTTTTTCTAGCGATCTTTTTTTGGTAAATTTGATTGACTTCAGATCTGTACGTTCAACGATAGTAAGGAGAAATCCAAATCAAGATTGTTAAAAAACAAACATTTGCCAATTCCGTCCTTTCTGGGGATTTCTTTGATTTTTAGAGTTAATCCATTTGATTGTCATTTATTTGGTACTTCCTTCGTCCCACGAGTACTATTATATTTACTTTTTCAAGGTCTTATATGATCATGTTTGACCGTCAATATCTCTAACTACATAAAACAATGATAGAAAATAGATTATAAGGTGAATCTAACAATGTCCCACGTGATATTTTTATTATAAATACATGAATTTATATTTATGGTCAAAATTTATCAAGTTTGACTTGAAAACAGTAAATATGACAATACTTGCACGATGGGAATTGAATGTTAGCCTAGCGGTTGATGTCTAGTGCTACTATCATAAGGTCATGGGTTCAATTCCCACCAGGGCAAGGGGAGGGGAGGATTTTATTGGGAGCTCATTTGAGTTATTACCCAATTTTTTTTTAAAAGACAATACTCGCATGACAGAAGGAGTGATATTTTTGGAGTCAAGTTAGGCCTTATTCTTTGGAGTTATCTGCATTTCAGTTCAGTTAAGTTTATTTCATCGTGGATTTAATTTTGGTGGAATTTAGCTTAATTTAGTGACACGTTACTATTTTTAAACACATTTATTTTCAGTTCACTTCAATTATAATCATATTAGATCATATCAGTTCAGATAAACTCCATAGAACATGGACTTAGAGTTAATTATGTGCATTATAAAGGTTCCTACACCGATGTAAAAGTATATTTGGCAATTAAAATTGCTAGTTTTAGTCTCCTAGTATATATCGGGAAAGGATCTGAATGGGTTAAATGGTGACGGACTGGACCTTTGGTTGGGGGTCTTCATTTTTTTCTTTATTTCGATTGCCTTGATATTTGATCATAATTGTGAATGTAATATTTTGTGATCGATTTTCTCTTGTGGTTGGGGTCGAAACCATTAGACAATCACTTAGTGTAACTTATCTTTCTGTGTTCTTATTGCCGTAAGCCTTTTGTTAGAATCGTAATATGGACTACTGTCTTTGTGTATCTCTCTCTTATCGTTGCTGAAGATTTAGGTTTGATTTGTAATAGTTAGAACTCTAGTGTAAATGAGTTTATCCCATAACATCATTTGCTTTTAATCGCACTTTTGTGCAAAATGAATTTTAATAGAAAATGGATGAGAACCTATAAATCCAAATTATTTAAATAAGAACTCATTTTACCCAAAAATTACAGATTCATTTTGCAGTTATGCAAATATTGAAAAGTTTGTTCTTTTTCCTGCTAATCTCTTTTGTGTGTTTTTCGGTGAGACGGACTTAAAAGAAACATGGGTGCCTGGGATTACTATGTGTTCAACCTAAAACCCAACTAATGCAGCTCTATGATAATAATCTTTTGAATTTTTTGGGTCTGCAGTAAGATAACTTCTCAAATGAGTTGGTTAAGTAAATTAGTTCATGGGTATGGGTTAGGGTTCACACTAAGAAAATAAAATCAACAAAGATGATTTTTAGTGCAAATATAATTAGTGGCTGAACCAACATAGTATTTTGGGAGAGGGGAAGGGGTGCAAAATTTGTTTTAAGACGCTATATTGTATTGGTAATTATTTTTTCTGGTCGTTGAATTACACTTAATTTTTTTTCTCAACACAAGTCGACATATTCAAACAAAATCCGCTTCAATAATAAAGCGTGTATAAAATAATCATTTTTTACAGATAATAATTATTTGATTTTCTTAATTAATTTTTTTTAAAAAAAATGGGTAATAACTCAAATGAGCCCCCAATAAAATCCCTCCCCTCCCCTTGCCCTGGTGAGAATTGAACCATGACCTCATGGTAGTAACACTAGACTTCAACCGCTAGGCTAACATTCAATTCCCGATTTGATTTTCTTAATTAATGTATTAAAAATAACTTAAATAAGATTCTAAAAAAATAAAATTAGTGAGTAAATCACATGTATAAATTAGTTTATACCTAAATGAAATCAATTTATGTCTAAAAAATAATTAAATAGTTTCACAACTTGGTAAAAGTACAACTAAAAATATATAGCTTTATTGAGATTTTCTTAATTTAAAAAAATTACCATATCCATCGGCATTATTTGAAAATGAGATAAAGAATCTCTTATCTCATCTTAATTAATTATAGTAATAAAACTAATTGAGTAACAAAATCATATTTAATACAAAATACCAAATATCACAAACAACAAACAATTATGCTATCGAATATAAAAACTACAGTAAACTATTAGTTACCAGTACTATTTCGACTTCCATAAAAGTTGTGGGCTTCAAAGGGTTAAGGAACTTGACAACGGGCCTAGAGCAGGGCTCGTTTGAACGACCCAATTGGGTTGTAACCCATATTTTGCCTTCGGACTTTTAATCAAAACGACGTCATTTTGATGTCTGAAGGCAAAGGAAAAAAAGGCAGTCCAGTCATCTTCTTTGGAGAGAAAACGAACAGGGGGCGGAGCTGGCCATCCAATGGGGGCGAAAACCATTTTTCCGATGACAGCTATACCCAATTTCTATGCTACTGGATCTTAGAGGTGGCGCCAGCACCCCCTCGCCACCCCTGGTTCCGCCCCTGAATATAACCCAAACTATTATACATAAGGGCAAACATAACCCTGAAGCCATTATTCCAGCATTGACTGGCCATTTCCGACCATTGACAAACTGAAAATGACCAAAATATTCTTTTAGCCTAACACTAAAAATTTTAAGACAAAATGCCCTATCCCTATCACCTCTACTGCCACCTCCTCCATCACCAGCTTGTCGCCGCCCCACCACCACCATCACAACCCAGACAGCTCTACTATAAAATTTTCTGTTGACCAGTGTTCCTCGTCTTTTAATAATTATATAAACTCAAGAGCAGCATCGAAATTCACAAAGTTAAACCAAACAAGAGCAAACACATAATTTCTCAAAGAAGATAAAACACAAGAGAAATCGGCTACAAAAAGGTTCAGATCTAAGTACAAAATATAGAAGACAAAGGCACGACTCATATTAATTAATTACAATATGCATATAGAATTCGGGAAGAGGACCCAGATCTTCAAAACCCCTGTCGAGAAGCCACAATTTCTTTTGCATTAAACCACTTGTCCCTAAACTTCTTTAGGATAGTGTCAATATCTTAAAGGAATTCATGAAGAGCTGAAAATGTCCCGGATTGGTGGAAAAGAAGGGAGAAAATTTAGGTGGAGAAGAAGAAGAGAACGCGCACACAAAGTAGTCGGATTTCTCGTCTTTTTTTCTTTCTGAATTAGTCTGATTGGTGGACAACGCTCTCCACGCCGTGAATCTCGGCGATTCCAGGTTCCTGGTTGGTGGCGAGATTGTGTACACATCGATCCCCTATTCAGACTCCGTCGTCACCCAGCTTCAACTGCCCCTTCCAATTAGGGATTCCAACTCCGAACAATAAGAAGAAAATAAGAGGGGAAAATATATAATTTTAATGTTGTTTTTTATATATTTTTTTACAGAGGGGAAAAATAGTCCTTTCGATAAATTATGACCTTAAACTATCATAAAAGGTTATATTTGCACATAACCTAAATATATAGGGTTATATCTACACTTTCGTCAATTATGTAGGATTATATATGCACTTTGCTCAAAAAAGAATGTAATGAAAACGTTACTTCTTCAGCACTCAGCAGTCAAATGGTCTAGAGTGGTACTCTACTCCTTCCGTCCCAAGAATATTGATATAATTATTTATGCAAGATCATATGGCGTGGAATAATTGTGAAAAAGTAGAAATATTTTTTTTAAAAATAATGGGTTCAATTTTAAAGTTGTTAAAGTTAAGGAAGATATTGTAGGAATTCACCATCATATTTTGTGTCATTTAAAGTAATTTTTTCAAGGGAAAGTCACAGGAAAGACGACATTTCCATAAGTTTATGGACAGTTCTCAGGGGCATTTGCCTTAAATGTTATGATTTTTTATAAAATTTAAATATTACATTTTATAAGTTAAAATATTACATTTTACCCTAAGAAGAATTGAAATGTTGTGTTCTGATTTTCTATGGGGGGAAACTGAAGGTAAAAAGCACAAACACTGGAGATCTTGGGAAAGAATGTCTTTCCCTGAAGATGAAAATGGGATAGGTTTAAAAAACTTAGACTCATTAATTGATGCTTACTCCCTTAAGCTCTGGTGGAAAATGCAGCAGGGAATAGCCCCCTGGACAAAATTTATTTGGTCTCTCCCAAAACATAGGAGAACTTCAGATGTATGGAAAAGAGTCCAATCAGTTTCAGAATTTGCAGAAAACCACACAAGAATTATTGTGGGAAAGGGAACTTGTAGTTTCTGGAGTTCAAACTGGACAGGACATGGACTATTGATAGATAAGATATATGGAAATGCCCCACTGAATCCAGAACTAACTGTTAGAGAATTTCTCACAAATAGGGCTCCATTATTATCTTTTCTGGCACCACATATTACTGCTGACTTCTTACAGGATCTGCAAAGGGAATTCCCTCTCACTGAGGACAGTGATATCATGGTTTGGACTCCTAGTCCACAAGGTAAGTTTTCGATTAAATGTGCTTACAAAAGTTTGAGACACAAACATAGAGAATCAGCATCATTGAAAAAGGTACAATCTCTAAACCTACCTGTGAAGATCACCTTTCTGACTTGGAGAATTCTAAACAACTTGATGCCTATGGATGATATGCTCACTGAATTTGGGATTGTCACTGTATCTAAATGTCCTTTTTGTGAGCATGAGGATACTCTGCAACACTTTTTTAATTCATGCCCCTATGCCTCTTTCATATGGAAACAAATGCATGAAATCCTAGAATTACCACAGGATCAGTTTGCAAATTTATGGGATAGATTAACAACCTATTGGAACATTACAAACCTGTCAAAATTGCATAATTTCCTTTGTTACTCGCTGCCTTGTTTAATCCTATGGGAATTATGGAAAGCAAGGGGTCAGGTGCTATTTCAAAATGTTAAGCTAACACCTTTACATACTTGGAAGCAGGTTAAGGCAAACTGTAGACTCATCTCTATAGTTAGGCCACTGTATTCAAGTAACCCCTCAGATAGCATATGGATCCAAAGAGGATTAATCCCACTCCTGAACCCACCCCCACCTATAAAACTGATCCCTATTAAATGGGAGCCCCCAGATACAGGATTTAAACTGAATGTTGATGCATCTTGCAATCAAAACTCTTCATCTGTTGGGGGACTCATTAGGGATAAGGGGGGAAGTTTCAGACTTGGTTTCCACAAACTTACTACGGGTATTTCTCCTTTGCAGGTGGAGCTTCAGTCTGCCCTTCATGGCATCCAACTGGTAGTGGAAACCGGTTTCCATCAACTATCACTCGAGATGGACAGTCAGAATGCAGTGAGCATCATCAATGGCAAACTGAAGCCTCCATGGAACTGCCTTCAACTAGCTAGGCAGGTGGCAGATCTAACAAAGAAACATGGCATCCGAGTTAGCCACATCTATAGAGAAATCAATGGTGCAGCAGATTTCTTGGCAAAGTATGGACAACAAAGAAGGGTTCCACAACATTTCGCGGATCCTACATGCATCCCACAGCTAAAGGAAACACTTCTAAAGGACACACACTACTCTTGGAGACGGATCAGGGCGTAGAACCGGAAATGCAAGGCTGGAGTGTACATCGACACGGGGGGTGGAGGTGTACATAAACAGAAGGGCATTTCCGGTTTAAACGTTTAGCTTATACGTAGGGTTAGTCGCCTTAATTTCCATGTACAGGTCTCTTTTGATATTGGCATAGATTATGCCGCACATATTGCGACAACTAGTGTCCAATTCTCTCTTGTATAAATCTACTGGACTGGTTTCACGGGATTTAAATCCCAATCTGATGGTAAGGGGAGCCATAATAGAACCCCCCACCTACAGGTGGTTTCAAATTAAAAAAAAAAATGTATTTGAGGGTGAAAATATAAAAATATATCATATAAAAAATATTTTAAAATTTTTTAAATTTTGTATGTAATTTAAAAAATACAATGTATAATGTAAGAAATAAGTGACATGTCCATAAGCTTATGAACGGACCGGACCGCCTATCAGGTAACTTACTTTTTTTTTTCTTCAAAGTATGTCATTAATTGTGCAATGTACGAAAATTGACTGACAGGTCAACATTTATGAGAGTAAGGGGAGTAGTTAACATTTAACACGTAACATTTATATGTCGATAAAAGTAGGAAACAAACAAATTCTTGACCGACGGTCCCAAACTTTTTGCAAGAATGTTATGGTTTTGGGGACCAATTCGAACATTCGAAATTTAGGTAGACTACCAAATCTCCATGACTTTCAAGTCCTACCCATCGAGCGGACATTTGATCTGTCTTCGTGGTTATTTTTTAATCTAATTTTTCGGATAAATTTAGTTTCTACGAGAGTTTATAGGATTTTTATTCATTTTCTTTTAAGCTCAATTTTGTACTTCCTATGGTTCTCTTATATTGGCCTACTTTCCATTTTGGGATGGTTTTTTATTTATGTCTCCTTCCCCTTTTGGTAAATTCTAGAATGTTTTCATCCACTCATTTTACTTTTTACACTTCCAATACAATCTCTACCATTCATTTATCTTTTTGAAAAAATTTGTACCCAAAAGTTGAAGCCAATATAAGAGGACCAGAGGGAGTATAAGGTAAAGTTTTGGAAAAAATCGTATTTTCATAAACTCATGGAAAGATGGATTTTAACTAGAATAATAAAAGGTAAAATGTAAAATATTTTGGTTACAACATTAAAATTTTATTATACAACGTGTAGTATGTATAAAGTTTATAACCGAATTCATGCAACCCAACAAATTTATCTTGATTTCTTCTAATTTGCACTTTAACCCTTGGTCTTTTCATGGCTTATGGAAAGACCCTCTTTCAAGAGACGGACTCTTTGTATAATATGCGATTATAACATATGGTATGAGATAAACCAATTTACGCTGAGGTGCTAGCTAGATATTACAATTCTAATATAAAAACTCAATGGTTATGAGAGAAGGATACACAAAAGCACTACTTGATATTACAATACTGTTAAAGAAATAGAAACATTTTCCTTGTGGAAATGTTATAGATGGTAGTTATCTTATAGAATTAGTTTCCTTATAATTAGTTATAAATGATAGTTTCCTTATAAACTTAGAATCAAATTCCTATCAAACTTTGGTTTGTTGTAATCCTCATAATTGATGAGATGCCATTGATTAATATCAATGCACCATAATAAAGTCTTTTATATTTTATCAAATACTAAACAATGAGCTATGTGACAATGAGAATTGCGCACCAAGAATAAATGGGTGACATTGTGTAGCCACAATAATATCGGCCCAAGACTATCATCAGAACCTATCACAATGAAGTATCAAACGAAATGAACGCAAAATATTGTGTCCACACTTCCTATCAAACATCTAAAGCAATAAAAAAAAGAAAACAAAACTCCCCAACTAGAGATACGGTCCGTCTCCATTTAACCCGTTAAGATCATTTTCTTAAACTATGAGACTAAAATCAATCATTTTAATTGGCAAGAATATTTTTTTTCAGTGTATAGATCATAGAATTATCTCTAACTTGACCCCAAAAATCTCTAAAGACCATTTAAATGGAACTAACAATATAATTGACCTGAAAATTCTGATAGTCCATAACATCAATTATTTGCATTTAGAATCAGATAGTTGCTTATATAGAAAGGATGGTTCATAGTTTGAAACACAAACTTGTCAACGAATACGGAAGCCAAGACATCCAATGATTTGGTCATGTGTGCAAGACGTCCCGAATTCGGAAGTGGGCTAGGAAAATAAGGTAATGAACCTTTTCCTAACCAAATGTAGGAAATGGATACAAACCGACACATAGTTGAGTTGTGTACAAGAGTAGAATATTGGAGCAACGAATAACATTGTTTGTAACATTTGATCCACACTAAAAATATTATTTAGAAGACATGATTCTGTACAAGGCAACTTTAATAATTGAAAAGTAAAAATCTAAAAGGATCTCCCAGCTTGTGATCCTTGCCCATGTGTTTCGCCACGATTGGTTGCCTTGACAATTTTCTTGGTATCGTGAGTCGTCTTCCTCAGATGTATTATCTTACTGACATTTGCTTTCATTTGCTTGTACATGTCCCACCATGATAGAGGTGTCGTCCTTTTCACCTACAGTTGTGAGCATCAAAATAGAATAACAATACATATGTTAAACGTTGATAATGGATTAAATGAAAAAACATCTTTATTTGTGCGCCTTCTCTTGTTGTTTCGTTCGCGACCCATGTGCGGCCACATCCCCTCGGTGAGTTTCCAATTCTTGTTTCCAAAGAACTTCTGGTCATACATTTTATGAAGCACTACCCGCCTTTTAAATATCAACGTGTTAATAGACTTCAGGTATTTGGAAATGAGGTATCCGTAAGGTAGCTCGATAGCCTTCTTCTTTGAATGCACAACAGATGCCAATATGTGTTGCACAATGGTATAGTCGGGATTAATCTTCACATTCCTAATCAAATAGTAGAACTATATAATAGTGGTGACTGTGGGCTCATTAATGTGATCCTATACCGGCACCAAACTCCGTGCTACCATCTCGTATATAATCCCCCGCTCTATTGTCAAATACTTTAGGTTATAACTCTCGTCTGAGTCGCACTCACATACTGACCCATTAAAGTAAACTTTCCTAGATGGATAGGATTCAATAGGGGAGGATCAACATGTATGGGCTTGTTTGAATGATGATATATGTTCAAATGAGCATAAAAATTGCCAGATAACAGTCCTGCAAGCTCTTGTAAGGGCAACCTAGAAAATCATTGATTTTCTGCGTATCAGCGTCTTACCGTCTACCACTAACCACAATAGAGAATGAATCACCATCCACCTGCACCATGTTGGCATAAAATTGACACACTCCATGAAAGTGCGTTGCATCCTTGATGACAATGATGATGGAGCAACTTTGGAATTCAAACAGTGATGCAATGTTACTCAGCCCTAGCGTCGTGATATCATTCAGCTCAAGGGTGTACGAATCTAGTAACTTGGCTTATTATAGCAGAGCACTGTACCTTTGGGAGGCTGTAAGAGACACGAATTGCATAGCGTCGAAAGTTGCCATCGATTTCTTTGTCTATGTCGTCTGCTTCTTCCACTTAGCAGTTCCACCACATGAAACAAAGATGGATGTCATGCTGTAAGTGTTCAAATTTGTGTAAGGGGTGTCCACGATTAAGGTCACCGGGAATTTCTAAAGAGTTCAAGGGAAATTTTGTACCCTAAATACAGCAAGGGTTTATCATCCATAGTTAAACTCGAACGGTTCCTCAAAGGGTTCCTCGAAGGGTATTTGGATATATTTTTTTAGGTTCCAAAATCTTAATGAGGTTTGTGTTTTTTTTTATAAAATCTATGTTCTAAGCCAAATCAAAAATCAATTTCGTAACTGTGACTAACAGAGTTTTATATAGGGAAAAATACTGATATGACCCTATGTTTTGGAGGTTTGTGCTAAATTTGACCCTGTAAAATTGGAAAGTGCTATTGTAGCCCTGTGTTTTGCATCAAAAGTACCAATATAACCTTTTGACACTATTCCAGCATTGACTGATTAATTTCCAGCATTTACCAAATTTAAAAAGACAAAAATACCCCTGACTTGAAATATGAAATTTGAAGTGACCATTTTACCCTTTAGTCCCTGAATTTATATCATTGAAATCCTCCTTTCTCTCTGTCTTTTTTTTCTCCATGAGTTGAACGAACTCCACCCTCGAAAAACTCCTTCTCTTCCTCTTGGATTTGTTTCTCTGGCCCAGTTTGTATTCAAAATCTTCGTTCGTCGTCGACTACCATCCTAGGTATATCGAAGTTTTTAATCTCTTTCAGTGCATGAACCCTAGGCTTGATTTGGGAGAAATGGAATTTATGGTATTGTGGGGAGAATCCTTTCGGAAATTGCTTGGTATTATGTTAACTGCCTCGTATTCCAAGAAAAAGATGTCGCGATTGAAGAGCGTCTGTGTCTTATGCCGGAGTAGTTCCGGGTGCAAGAACTCGTATAGCGACACCGTAATCCAACCGGGCCAAGAAATGGTAAGAAAAATTGTGCAAAAATTCTTTCTTTTTTGCTCTGAATAAAGGGTTTCATTTTATGCTCTGTATTCTTAATTTTTGCAGATTTTGAGAAAGATGGATTTGGTGTACGATGGCGGAAGCATTGGAATAAGGGGTTGATTTCGAGAGAGGTTCATCTCGGTGGAAGACATGTTTTGGGGTATGATTGATTTCATTTCATCATGTTTGTTGAATCATTATTCGTGACTCTGTTTTTTGCTGATTTTTTTCTGGGTTTTTGGTTGGGTTAAGGATAATCCCGAGAACTCTAATGGCGAAAGACGTAAGGAATTTTGGTAATGGTGGTTTGAGGAGATGAAGAATGTAGATTTCGACGGTGAAGCGGTTAGGAAGTAGATCTGGAGTGGGAAAAAAAGGAACAAATGATCGGGTTTAATTACAGAGGGTATAATAGTCATTTCATGTCTATCGGGCCAAATTCAGGCCGACAAGGTTATATTAGCACATTCTAGCAAAACACAGGACTACAATTGCACTTTCTAACGTCACAGGGTCATATTAGCACAAACCCTCAAAACATAGGGTTATATGAACACTTTAATCTTTATAATATAACTAACATTTGTTTCGAAGTTGGAATAGCCTTAAAGACGCGCAATAGTTCAACCGCCTTGTAATAAAGTTACTTGTTTTAATACAACTGTCTCCTCACTCCGGTAAAAGGTCAAAAGACGCGCTCATCTCTCTTCTCCAAAACCCTTATTCTTTTGCATGTTCCAAAAACCATTTATATTCCTCCAAACACCCTTACAGAGTTGTTGTAGGGATTCCCTAGCAACAACACATGATGGTAACATACATCACATTCCTCATTTTTCCCTCCAAAAATCCACCACCATATTCCTCAACCTCTTTCAAACCCTTGCGCCACCACCTACACATCGCAGTCCAATCACAGTCTCATTTCCGTTGTCGACCGGTAAAGAACACAGAAAACACAAAGAATAATAAAATTCCGACCTCGCAAGCCTTCCTAATTTTGACACGTGATTTAACATCGCAACATCTTCCAATTCCAATGAGTATCTCGAACCAAATTTATTTCCAAAATTGTTAATCTATTCTACCGATATCTGATACACCTTGATGAGCTCGCATACCCATTCCGAGCACAAATTTCTAGTGACAGAAGTATTTTATACACATGACAATATCTTCAATTTTTATTTTGGAAACATAAGAGAACTGTTAAAATAACTAATACTACGATGCTTTAAATACCGTGCAACACAATTTTGTACGACAACCTTATAACACTGTGCAATGAAGAGGTTAAATCTGCGGTGGTGCTAGAGACGGAGGCTTGAAAATGCCTTCCAAGTGCTTCTTTAACCTTTTTAAAAAAATATTCAAACCGTCATAGACGGGGTTTGGAGGGTGTCCTTCCATTTTCATTAAGCACATTTGTTGCCAAAATAGGCTTACATCAATTGCCCGTAGGCTTACATCAAGTTGTCCCACAAAAAGGATATCATAAAAGCGCTAAAGATCATATTACAAATTAATAACCTTTATGTCTAAACAAATAGAAAAGGGTACATAGATAAATGATCAAATACTGACGATAGTTTCAACTAGTTTGGCTCGAATAAGCCGGATATTGACAGCATTCGAATACTAGTGGCCTTCTCACAATGCTTCCAAAACACAATCCTACTCGACATCTAAAGCAACCAAAAAAATTGAAACAGCTCTTGAAGTGAAAAATCCAGTTCATCTCCATTAAATTGAAGTTCTTTATAGAAAGTAGGAGATGCCCCCGGTCATTTTGGTCACCAAAAAGTCTTTTGTAAATGTAAGAAAATTGAGGAGAAAGTACGAAAGTCTCTAACACGACACAGTTCTTGAATCAAAGATTTTTCAATCTGCGCGGTCTACAAATCTGGATATGATTGGAGACGCCAATGGTAAGTATTCTAACTACCTTGACTCAAATTTCTCATGTCTTACACTAGTAAAAAGATTAGACGAAAATAATATAAAGTGACAGTAATTCACACCCATACATCTCAATACATCCTAAGTATCGATAGCTCTTTAAAATTAATATTTATTTCAATTTAGTCCACTTTAATCTAGATTTTAAAATAATTTAGTTTATTTTATTTTAATTTAACTTAATTTTAATTCAATACTATTAAATTTTATATAAATCAGTATAAGAGAACATAGTTGATGCGTCTCATGACCGTCAGCCCAGATCCAATCTCGATCTAGTTTAGCGAAATCTTTGATCTGTAAAAGGAAGACAGACCCAGGGGAATCCGGGGAGGATTCTTTGATGATCTAGTCAGCAAATGGTAGAGAGGAAAAGAAGGCAATAGAGTGTTACAAAAAGTAGAAAACATACCTTCATATTTATACTATTCTAAAATCATAATATCATTGATCTATGACCTAGCCTCTTTTATCCTCTAGTGAACGGCCTAATAACAAGCCCACTTAGGTGTGTCTTGAGTCTTGGGCCTTTTTTCAGGTGATGAGAGTGGTAGCCCAATAGGTCTTACTTCTACTATATCATAAAAAAAATCCCCAGAAAAACTAAGTGATCTTTTAACTGTCAAAGGTATGCTTCATCGAAGGTTAACCACGTTCATCGAAAGTTCAAAGGCTACATATGCTATTTAACCTCTGATGTGGTTCACTATGATGCGATTCCCCTTTCGAGGGTTCTTCACTTTCTAGGTTACAAGGGAGCACTTAGATTTTTCTCAAATACTTTGACCCTTAGAATTCCAAAAAGGTGTGTGAGCGTGCTTAAAGAGGGAAAACGACACATGTGGGACAACTTTTAATAAGCTTTTTATCTTTTCGTGCCTTTTCGGACTTCCCACTTTTTTAGGTAATGATTGATCCACATTTCTCTCTCTTCTACCTTTATAAATCCCAAAAAACATCCTTCTCTCTTTTCATTTCCACTATGCTCTTTGCAGGTTTTCTCCGAGAATCTCTGATCCATATTCTTCTCCAGCCCCAAGTCCAAGCCTTTCTCCATCTTCATTTTTGCAAGTAAGTTTCCATGGATCCTAGTGCTATCCTTGTTTTTTCCTCAACTTCTCTTCCTGTAGATTTTGAGAGAAATAGTGAGGGGGTGAATTCATCGCGAAATAGGTCCTTAGGTAGTATTAATTCCTCTTTTTCCAGCGAAATCCCTCCTCGATCGGTTGAAATCCTGATCGATTCCAAAAGTAAGGAGTCGGTAAAACCTATTCACAGTCCTAGTGAAGTTCCTAGTCTCAATGAGGGGGTTGATTCCGCTAGGGTTAGGTCTCATAAGTTTGGTGAGCTTTCTGGTGAGAGTTTAGCTAAGCTTTCAAATGGTAGTTTAGAACGCATAGGTGGTTTTGGGATTGAGAGGATTGCGAACAAGATTTTATATGAACCTTCGAAGAGGAAATTTATGGTCGAGAGGCGTTCAGTGAAGTATGTTTGTCTCGAAGAGATAAAGAAACTCATCGAAGAGTTCCCTTCGTATTAACGCATCCCTCATAATGCTCGATTGAAAGTTTTTGAAGTTGATGAGCGCACTTTTTTACCTGTAAGGAGAGCCATGACTTATAGTAAACATATTAGGCCAGGTCTTAGCTTCCCTTTTCCCTCCCTGTTATCGAGCGTAATGGAGGAGTTTGATGTTAGCTTATCCCAACTTCACCCTAACATGATAGTAATAATAATGGCTTTCTTGGTTCGGTGTAGGAAAGTAAGTGTAGATCCTCAATACGAGTTATTTCGAGCCGTGTATATTTTAATTAGTAATCGAGATGTAAGGGGTAACACAACGAAGCAAGGGTTGCAAATACCCCCTTCGATACAAGGTCCCATCTTGTATTACATACTTAGGTGCCTTGAGTCAAAATTTTCGTGCTTCGATAGGGTCTTCCTAGAGCAATCCATCTTGGAGGTATTGCACGATTGGGGTCATCCATGTTTCTCCTTAAAAAACTGGCATCACAATAATTTCCTCGAAGCTTCGATTATACAAAGTTTCAAACATTACTTGTTTCTATGACAATTCTCCCAAATCAGAGGAAGCTAATTTGCTCAAAGTGTCTGCCTTGTTATTTTTCTCCCTTGGTGCCTGAGAAAGAGTTTATGATCGAAAGCACTTCAATACAGGTTTCACCACCTCCAAGTAGCGCTGTAGACTGGCATCTCGAGCTTCGTATTCCCCATTAACCTGATTGACCATGATCTGGGAGTCACCGAATATTTCCACATCCTCCACTTTCATCTCCTTTGTCAATCAAAGACCAGTGATTAAAGCCTTGTATTTTGCTTAATTGTTTGTGGCCCTGAACTTGAAATGCATGGCGTAGGGGTAGTCAGTACGATCGAGGCTAGTGGGCAGTGCTCCTGCCCCACTTCCTCCTGAGTGAGATGATTCATCCACGAACAACTTCCATACTCCCTTCTCCCCAGTCTTACAGACATTCTCGATGGTCTTTGTAGTTTTCACAAGGCTCGAGGATGAAAGATGACACCTTGTGGGCTCGCGGCTTCGAGGTCTCAAGAGGCTAGGCTTGAGGATGAAAGATGACACCTCACGGCTTTGAGGTCTCGAGAGGCTTGCGGCATCGAGGATGAAAGATGACACCTCGAGGACCCACAGCTTCGAGGTCTTAAGAGGCTTGCGGCCTCGAGGACCTGAGGTGGTGATTTCTTGAGGACTGATCTCGAGAGGGTAATGGACTTTATGGTTCAGCTTGAGTCGAGGGCTTGCTGCCTCGAGTTCTCGAGGGGATAATGTCTCGAGGACTGGCCTCAAGAGGGTGATGGATTTTCTAGTTCAGCTCGAGTCGAGGGCTTGCTGCCTTGAGGTCTCGAGGTGGTGATGTATCGAAGGGCTGGTCTCAAGAACTGGCCTAGAGAGAATGATGGACTTCAGGTTTGACTCGAGTCAAGGGTTTAGGGCTTCGAGGTCTTGAGGGGATGATGTCTCAAGGGTTAGTCTCGAGAACTAGCCTCGAGAGGATGATGGACTTTCAGGTTTGGCTCGAGTTGAGGGCTTGCTGCCTCGAGGTCTTGAGAGGATATGTCTCGGGGGCTCACGAAGATGCCCTTGCGAGGCTATCGCGACTCGCGAAAAGTGAAGGCTGGGAGCTGAATTTTTAACACAAGATTTCTGATTACATCGCGAGTCACGACCAAACTGTCGCGAGTCGCGATGAGGCCCTCACGAGGCCATCGCAGCTCACGAAAAGTGGAAGCCGAGACCTCCATTTTAACACAAGATTCTGAGTCGCGACTCGCAGAAAGTGGAGGCCGAGACCTCCATTTTTAGCCAAAATCCCTGATTCGGTCGCGACGAGGCCCTTGCGAGGCCATCGCGACTCGCGACCACTGCTTCTAACCTGGTATTTAGAAATATTTTCCGATTCCTTCTCTTGTCCAAGTCTTTCCTTCTTGACTCCAAGCCTTTCTCCCTTCAAAAGTCCAATGCCTTGGCTTCAAAATTTAAACTAATTTTGCTCGATCTCGAACTAGAGCCATGATTAAATATATTTTATTTTTTACGTACATTATAAAATATTATATATAATAAAAATATATTAAATATATACTATGATGATTCGACAAACTTTACAAACATTATTAGGGAGCTCGAGCTCAAATACTATAAAAGCTTGGCTCGAGCTTGATTAAATCAAATTCAAGTCAAGCTTTGAACGAGTTGTTCACGAGTTTTTTCGTGAACACTTCGGTTCATTTACACCGCAACCCATGGTTTACAGCTCGGTTCATTTACAACTCGGGTAAATTACTTCTATCCAATGGATTATTTAGTTTTGACCCAATGGGTCATTTATCAGTTTACCCAATTTACTGAAATTTTAACCTATTTTGTAAAAAAAAAATGTTATCTTATTATGAGAAATTATTCGCGGATCACCTGTTATCCAACCCAAACCAACCTGATCCAAAATTATCCAACGGATAACCTGTTATCCAGCCCAACTCAATCCAACAATTATAACTCAATTATATTCATTAATTGATCATTATCTGATAAGTCTTATCAAATAAGTGAATAATGGTTATTCATGACCCGAGGATATTTGAGTTTTTAGAGAGAAGAGGACATGCGACCATGACGATCTTCCTAACATGAACCATAGACAACAGAATACTAGTAGAATCGAACCAAAGAGAACAACTCCACACAAACGTATGAACAAACCGAAAGAGTGATAATTCACCAATTTGGTGTGTCTATCATACACTCCATCTATCTCAAATATATTTGTACTCTTAATTACTTGATATTATTCTCCATTAAAGTTTGACCACATATTTGAATAGGTAGATGAAGAGCAATATTATTATATATGATATTGTTCGATTCGTCGTAACAAGTAGTTTCTTAATATCAATTTTTTATTTACCATTATTATACATACGTAAACATATCAACGATCAAACATTTAGTTTGAACAACGCAATAATGATGATGGTGCAAATTCAATTAAGATATTGAGAATAACCTTTACTGATTACTGATGATACACGTGAATATTGCAGCCTTACTTTAAATTAAAAACGTTACACGAAAATATTGCATTTTCTTTGGACGTTCTTTTGATGTTTCTATTCACAGGCATTTGTAAGCACAAGACATTGCATACTAAGAAGTTCTCATAAATAATGATTCTGTAAGAATAATAAGAGAACATGACAGTTTAGTTATTTCTGTTTTCGCACCATGTTTTTTAAAGGTTCCCAAATTATTATGAAATGCTCTCAATTGATTTATTTATCGGACATAACACGTTAAAATTAAGTTAACGGACCCGTTAACAGTTACCAATATTTTAAAATTATAATTTATTAACTTTTGTGACACTGCCACAACTATGAATGTCGACTAGATGTTGACTCATTAAATCAGCTAATAATATGAGGGAATCAATAGAGAATATTTCGTAATGATGTGGGAACGTTTTAGAAATAATTTGTAAAAAGAGTGACGAAACATGTAATTTCACCTAAAACTAGGTTTTTCTCAAAAATTATAATAATGAAGCAACTCATACACTTTTTTTATTCAAATATTAAACTTTTAAATAGTAGTACTTTTCAACTTTAATGTTATATTTTATATAGCATCTCTGCTATTTTTACATTCAAACACGTTTTATTTTATATTTTTAAGTAGAATCCTTCTCTTGAAAGATTGTGTCATAAGTTATAGAAACACCAATGTTTAAACGGCAAGTTAGAAGAAATGGAGATAAAATTTTTGGGTTGTATCAACAGGGTCATTAACTTTATAACCACTATACATTGTATAATAATTTTTAATATTGCAATTAAAACCTTTTATCTTTTATTATTCTAATTAAACCACGTCTTTTCATAAGCCTATGGAAAGATGGTCTTTCCCAAGACTTTGCCTTTTATGTACTCCCTCCGTCCTAGCAAAAGTTGCACATATTGACTTTTGCAAGTTGACCAAAATTAATTTTGACCATTAATATCTTTACTTGTGAATGTTTAAAAATAAAAATAAAATTAATATTATGAAAATAGATGTTACGACGATTATAACAAGATCTCACATGATAGCATATTACTTTATATATTATTCGATTTGTACTTTTCAAATTAACCAATTTTGACTGAATAAATAGTGCTGATACAACTCCATCTGGGACAGAGGGGTATAATATACTACAATATGTAGATTTTAAAAAATTACAATATCTAACCACTTGGGATAGCCCAGTGGCCAGGGCAGTGTGCCCCCCCAGGTTCGACTCCCCCCTGGAGTTGCATTATTATGAGATTTAAGTCTCCGTATACACCGTATTAGGTGTAGGAGTTTCACTTCGTGTGAGTCATAGGGGAGTTTCACCCCGTGTTAGGTGTAGGAGCCTCACTTTATGTGAGTCATATGGGAGTCTCACCCCACCTTTATGTGAGACACATGTGAGCATCACCTCCTTTGTGTGAGACAACTTGGACTTGAATAAAGTGTGGAACATCTTTAAAAAAAAACAATATCTTAAATTTCACAACCTTAAAAATTGTTGTTTTTCCAAAAACTTAGTCATACACAATTATCATTCGGATATCTCTGATTTTCTCACAGGTGCCTCTCACCCATATCACATATGAAATAGGTCATGCAATTTGCATGCTCTTAACACATCTTAAACATCCAACTTTTAAGATAACTAACAGTGGGATCAATAATAATAAAAAAATCATTTTAATATTCTTAATGTCTTATTATAATTGTTTAAATATCAAAATTCGTTTTAAGAGGTTTTCATAGTTGAGTCTGTCTCTTGAAAGACGGTCTTTGCATAAACTATAGAAAAATCAATGTTTAAAGTGTAAATTAGAAGAAATGAAGAAAAAATTTTTGGGTTGCATGAATCGGGTTATAAACTTTAGGGATAAGTGCCAATATAATCTGTTTACTTGTATAAGTGCCAATATAACCCTCAGATAATTTTTAGTACAAATATAACCTTAACTAGTTAATGTAAGTGCCAATATAATGCTCAGATCCACTTTCCAGCGTTGACCACCAATTTCCGGTGTTGATTTTATGTAAAATGTCTGAAATACCATTTGTGTGAAATACTGAATTGAATTTGACAAAATTACCCTTTATTGTCCCTGGCCCCTACCTCAACTTTGTTTTTAAGTATTATTTGCTTAAATTTTTTTTTAGTCTTGCCCCCCAGGTTTCATAAAAAGCCTCCGCGCTTCACACCATTCCGCCCCTACGAGTTGTTCTACCACCGTCCGAGCACCAGCACTGCCTTTCGAGCTCCGCCGCCGTCGTCCGTCAAGCCCTTCCCATGAAACTCTTCCACAGCTCAAGAATCAAATTCTCCCACAGCTCAAGATTTTGTGCAACCAAAGCCGCCGGAATCCATCACTACGATGTTGAACAGAGAAACGTGGACAATGTACAGTAGCGTGCCAAAAAAGCAGATTTTTCGAGACTAGGGTTTGCGAACACATAATACGCGCCGCCGTCAAGTCAGACTCGCAAGAGCGCCTGCGATTCCGGCTCAATCGACCGCTGTGACGCAAGAGAACGGAGAATTGGTGGTTGCCGATCGGTAGCGTGGGGCAAGGGTTTTTGTGGAACTGGTGGGGAGAAAACGAGAATGGCTTGGGTTAGGCGGGAATGAAAGCGAAAAGTAGATTTGAAGAGCCTGGGGGCATATGGCCTTTATCTATTTTTTAGTTTTTAAATTATTTTTTGAGGGGTAAAATAGACTTTTCTATTGGTTCCTGCCTTCAACTACTAGATTGGGTAAAATTACACTTACATCAACTAGGTATGATTACATCTACAGTTTCAATTATCTGCACTTACATCAATTGACACTTATGTCAATTAGGTAGGGTTATAAAAGCATTTTTTTCTAAACTTTATAACTACCACACGTTGCATAATAATATTTTAATATTGCAATTAAGAATTTTTACCTTTTATTATTCTAGTTAAACTCTATCTTTCCACAAGCCTATAGAAAACCCGTCTTTCCCAAAATTTTGCCTCTACGTAATTCATTGCAAAAAATATAAATAACTATTAAATTACCTTATTAGTTGTATTAATTATAAAATGATAGTGTCTAATGGTTAGTTGGTCTAAAACAAGAGTTTGTGAACTTTTGAAGGAGAAACTGTTATATACGATTATATTTAAACAAAACAAAAGAGTAAAGTGGTAAAATACCGTAACTTTAGGTTGAAAGTGCCAATATAACCCCTTAAAATTAGAAAGTGCCAAAATAATTTTAACTTTATGATGTATGTCTCAATCTAACAAAGGAAGACGCTGACTTCAATTGTCAACAGTAATTTTGACCGGAATATAAGAAAATGACTTTTTTACCCCTCAAAAAAGGAAAAAGAGGGAAATAAGAATTTTAACCAAACCAAAATTTTAATTTATTCCAACTATATAATATATTCACAGATTTCCTTCTTCTTCCAGGTCTTTTCTCTTCCGCTGCAGCAACGCCGCCATGGGAGACCCGCTTCTCGCCGGTCTATTTGATCCCTGACCACCTCATCTTTCAGATCCGGGTGAATCTTGGCGGCGGGTTTGGTTAAGGTTGTTGGGTAAAATGCTGTAATTCTCCATTCCATTGGAATGGTAAAATCACGATTGGATGATGGTGGTAAAATCTTTCTTGGATATCGATGTGAGTTGCGTTACGTACGCTTTCCTTAAAGAGTAATTCGACCCTATTACCGCCTTGGGTTACACGAATTCCCTTCGAGGATAAAACAATCGAGAATCCCTCCTGTTCTAGGCTTGAATCAGAAGAATACTAATGAGTGACTGTGTTTTTGGTATTTTCACTTCTGTATTGTGTGTATTTAACCAACCATGCGAATGCATGTATTTATAAGAAACTAATGTCGTGAAAAGACATAACACTTCATCATTCTACATTAAACAATGAACCTATCAGAATTATAAATTTTGAAATGATGCAATTTTTTCACACGATACATCTTTCCACATTGCACTACAACATTCAATGTATCGTATTTAATCTGATATCATCCTTATCATTTCCATCAAAGAGAAGTTAGACAATACACACCATCATATCAAAATTATAATAAATTCGGAAATGATATATCTTTCCAGGACAAGCCATGTTAGTTATCACCAACATAATTAATCCTCATCGTATGAACCTGTAAGCTCGTAGATAGTTTATATAAATGTGCACTCCACACCACCAAACTTGTTTTAACATCACGAGTTTACAACTACTCAAATCCAATTATACTTAAATAGCTTTGTGTTTTATAAAACACCAACAAAGGTCACCGGATGGAGACTGGGTAAGGTCGTTGGCTGGAGATTGACGGCGGGCTCGGGTGGTGGTGTGTGTGGGTCGTTGAAGATTGACGACGGGCTCGGCAGGTGGTGGAGATTGACAATGGGCTCAGAGGGTGGTGGAGATTGGCTTCCGCCGGAGCTGGAGATCGGCGACAAGCTCGGTGCTGGAGATTGCCGGAGCAGGTTCCATAGGGGATCGGAAAGTGTCACCGTCACCAATCGACACCAAGCAGCGTCAATTGGGTGGAAATCGGTGAATAAAGTACTTGCTTGGACCCATTTAGATTTGTGAGGAGTACTACTTTTCTCTGTACCATTAATAATTTTTATGAGAGAGTGGAGCATTTTCTCTTTGCATTTTAGGACGGAATTATGCAGTACAACTCAAGTTAGTTGAAAGGAATGGACTGAAAAGCTATGTGCAAACCATGAACAATTGATTCATGGCGGCAGAAGCTCCGGCGGGGGGCGGGGGAGGGGGGATTTGAAGAAGAGGAGGATAAAATGGGAATAAAATTTTAATTTCTAGATTAAGGGTATTTTTGTCATTTCAAATATGGTCATCAACATCCAAATTAATGAGTCAATGCTGGAATAGTATCGGCACAATTTAACCTAAAGTTAGGGATATTTAACACTTTTTCATTTTATAGGATTATATTAGTACTTTCATCATAAAATTAGGATTACGAGTGTTTTTACCCAAAATAAAATAACATGATTGTTCGTGAAATTCCCATTACCTAGAAACAAATTAAATTCCCAATCAATATGTATTCGAAATAGAATTAAAAAAACAAATAATGCAGGAGGCAAAATCTTGGAGAGATCGTCTTTCCACAGACTTATAGAAAGATAGAGTTTAATTAGAATAATAAAAGGTAAAAGGTTTAGTTATAATATTTAAAATTTATTATGCAATAGGTAATCGGTTTTTCTAACGAGTGCCCATGGGCACTCGTTAACAACTTCAGATTCCATCGAAAACTGTGTTATTAAATGCAAATCCATCGAAAACTGCGTAATAGTACATAGGGAGTGTAGTTTTTTAGGGATGTCATTAATCATTAACTCTATTTGCATTTAATAACACAGTTTTCGATGGAATCTGAAGTTGTTAACGAGTGCCCATGGACACTCGTTAGAAAAACCGATATGTAATAGTTATAAAGTTTATAACCCAATTCATGCAAGCCAAAAAAATTATCATTATTTCTTACTATTTACACTTTAAACCTTGACATTTCCATGACCCATCTTTCAAGGGACGGACTCAATGCACAATCCTAATATGTAAACATATATGATAATTGCAATTACTACTAATTCTGTTGGGATTGTCTCAGGAAAGGCGGCCTTTCAATAAGCTTATGGACAGTCCTCGGGGGCATTTGCCTTAAATGTTGTAATTTTTTTATAAAATTTAAATATTGCATTTTATAAGTTAAAACAAGTAATAATATGTATTTGAAGGTAAAAATATAAAATATATGATATAAAAAATTTTAAAATTTTGTATGTGATTTAAAAATGTAGTGTATAATGTAAGAAATAAGTAGTCTGTCAATAAGTTTATGGACACGCCGCTACACCCACTCATTTCTGTTTTAAAAATCGTCTAAAATTTATTATGGATCATTCCTATTCTCTCTCTTCAGATATTTCAATTTTTATACGAAACATACCTAAATAGTAGGGCGCTAGTAAGGATAATTATTTGGTGAAAACAAAGCATACTTTAACCAAAAAAAAGAGAAGTCGTGATCGTAACCAGAAAGGGAAATTTTATTTTGAATGGAAAACTTGGATTTACTACCAGATCTCCAGTCAAGGGGCAGTAATAAACCCGCTAAAGAAAACCGAGTCAAACCAAAAACACGCACTCTCACACACCACCCCGGCTTACATATTCCCCTCCTTCTTCTACTTCTTCTTCCCCACTCCCAAATCTCCTTCTTCCTTCCTTCCTCAAACTCCTCGAAGAACTAGAAGCAGGAACCAGTCCTCGGAAACTATGGGGAAGGGCGGCGCGGCGGCGGCGGCGAGCGAGAGCGTGGTGCAGAGGATCCTCCTCTCGTACCTGTACGTCATGATCTGGATCGCGCTCTCCTTCAGCGTCATCGTCTACAACAAGTACATCCTGGATCGCAAGATGTACAACTGGCCCTACCCAATCTCCCTAACCATGATCCACATGGCGTTCTGCTCCTCCCTCGCGTACCTCCTCGTGCGGGTGTTCAGATTCGTGGAGCCCGTGACAATGTCGTGGGACCTCTACTTTAAATCGGTGGTCCCAATCGGGGCTCTCTACGCGGTATCTCTCTGGCTCTCCAACTCCGCCTACATTTATTTATCCGTTTCTTTCATCCAAATGCTCAAGGCCCTGATGCCGGTTGCGGTTTATTCGATTGGGATTCTGTTTCACAAAGAGACTTACAAGAATAATGTGATGGCTAACATGGTTTCGATCTCGATCGGCGTCGCGATTGCTGCGTACGGGGAGTCGAAATTCGACACGTGGGGTGTGCTCTTGCAGCTGGGAGCGGTGGCTTTTGAGGCCACCAGGTTGGTGATGATCCAGGTGCTGTTGACTTCCAAGGGTATCACTTTGAACCCGATTACTACTCTGTACTATGTCGCTCCCTGCTGTTTGGTTTTCCTGTTTGTTCCATGGATGGTTGTGGAGTACCCTGTGTTGCGCGAGACTTCGAGCTTGCACCTCGATTTCGTGATCTTTGGGACCAATTCGATGTGCGCTTTCGCCCTTAATCTTGCTGTGTTCTTGATTGTTGGGAATCTGTCCGCGTTGACCATGAATGTGGCTGGGGTGGTCAAGGACTGGCTGCTGATTGCGTTTTCATGGTCTGTGATTAAGGATGCTGTGACCTCGACTAATCTGTTGGGGTACGCGTTGGCTTTCTTGGGCGTGTGCTATTACAACTACGTCAAGTATCAGAACATGATCAAGGCTAAGGAAGCAGCTCAGGAAGCGCAGAAGAAGGTGTCCCAGAGCGACGAGGAGTCCGGGAGCCTGCTTGGAGAGCGAGAGGGACTGATCGATTATGCGGGCAAGAAGGATGAAACGCAGGACTAAGTTGATAGGCATGGTGATGATGATGATGATAGTAGGAAAGAATCAAAAGCAGGGGACTTGGTTAGCTTGTCTGTTATGTTTAGTATTCTGCTTCCTAATTTTGATGCTAGTTAATGTTGGGGATCAGTGCATTTCCATGGATTTGGTGAAGAGAACGGTGTTCATTCTCGACTTGCCAAATCATGAATGTGACTTGAGCATGACTTGAGGCTCTTTATTTATTTAACTTCCTTTTAATGTGAAATCCGTATTGAGAACGTCTCTCTTTCAGAAATTGCAATCATTTCGGATTCTCAGTTTATATTCAGTGCTTATAGTTGTTAGTTACTTAGGCCGAGGCAAAGTTGTGGCTTCTTAGCAGTTTGCCTGGTTCATGATTGAGTTTGTGTTTAATCCCAATATTCATTCAACTGAGTGCTCTTGTCCAGATCCAGTATGCTAATCCGATCTCTATTAGTCTGACTGGAATCTGATATCGAAATCATGTGAACTCCCAGCATGCATAATGCATTGATTGAAAGAGTCCACAGTTCAGATTATATGTCTGTCTTGGTGGCGCGGAAAATGATTCCCTTGTTTAAAATGATAGAGAAATCAGACACAGTGTAATTTTATGCTGGTAGACGGGTCCTCAACTCTAGTCCTATATTGTCACGCTTCTGCTTGCGCTTTTGAGTTTGCTAGGGTTTGAGTTTGGTCCATCCACAAATGTTTGGTTTAGGTTGAGAGTGGATTTAGTGATGCAAAGCCTTTAATCCAGCTGCCGAACCCCCTGTTCTCCGAGTGCTTTTACTGCTTTGTCTTAGTTGTAGATTTGGAAGAACAGTGTTGTAGGTACCTCCCGGAAAGGAGATCATCTCTATCCATAAGTAACTACCAACACCAGGCTAGTCACGTGTCAAGTAAAATTATATGAATTGTATGTTGGTAAGCTGATCTTCTAATCATCCGGGAAAAGTTAGATAGCCCTCTTTACACCTGCAATTAAAAGATCGATAGTAATGTTACAAGTTACATCAAGCACATTGTGAGCTGTAAGATAGTCTTACTTTTGGTATGGTTTGGTCTGGTTCCTAATGTAGTGGATTCGGAGGTAAATCTTTAAATGCGCAAGTTACATAAAGCTTGTGGAGCTAAAAAAAAGCTTTCTTTGTGGGCACAGTTGTCTTTCTTTGTGTGATTGCAAGCTTTGCCTTGTTCATTTGTGCCTAACACTAACCTACTTTAAGAATGAATAGAAAATCATTTCATTCTTGGTGTTACACTTGAGTAAAGAAGGTCAAAAGTTGTTTAAAAACCAGAAAGGTAGCTAAGGTTATGATTTAGGTACAAAATGGTTTTTCTTATTTTGAATTGTAGCTTTTCTAATCAAGCCATCAGCAAAAGTGGTGAGAAATGGATTATTTTAAGTTACGATCAGATCCAGAAAAGGAAAATTGAGCAGTATGTATGATTTTTCCAGAATCCAAAAACACTAGCACTTCTCCACCCCAGCACCACCATTTACCGCTGCCGAGGAAGGTTTAGGCTTGTTGGACCTAAATGAAACAGCACAGATAATAATATAACGCAAGGTTTATGACTCCTTGTATCGCAATAAGTGCCTAAAAATGGTCGAGCATTCCATGGCTTATGTTGTCCGCGAGCCATCTATAACCGCCATTGCTAGAAACTGTCACATTCTTGGTAATGACCCATTGCTTGACTACCATTTCTTGAGGCTCTTTATTCCTTCTAACGTGGGATCAATATTTTAGTACTTAAGTTGTTCAGAAATTTTGATGATGTTTTGTTTCATTTTGTATGAACTTTACTCTGCTGCACTAGTAACTAGCGACAGTTTCCTGAGCATGACACTTTTTTCTTTGTGGTAAGAGTTTATGACTATTATGCCACAGTATCCCTTATGTTGTGTGGATCTGAGGTTTAATGCTTTATCCTTGAATAAATTGGGTGATGTGTGAGATTGAAATGAATTTGCATTCTCAGTTGAATTTGGTGCTTTTAGTTGTTAACTATTAAGTTGAGGCTATACTGCAGCTTCTTAGCTATGACATTGTTGACAGTTTATCCTGTTCTTGATTTTGTTGGTTGATTTTTAGAGTTACACAATTGAAATGAAGTCTATTGCCTTTTACAGAATATTCATTCAGTTAAGTGCCCTGGTCCAGGTCCGGTCCGCTGATCTGACCTCTACTAGTCTTACTGGTGGAGTCCATCTGTTTTCAGTATAATATTAACTCTTAGTCTGCATAATGGGTTGACTTCTTTCTTCTTCGAAATATGCATAATGGGTTGACTTATCAAAAGAATCCATTGTTAGATTTGTCTGTTTTTCTTGGTAGTTCAGACAATCGCTCCCATATTGTTTTGTCTGCCTGTCTGTGTTGGGTAGTTGAGAATATGACGAACAAACCAGTATAGTATGATTTTTAGCTCTACGATGAATACTGAACCCTTCAACTAATTTCCAAAATTCGGTTGAGTTGCAGATTTGGAAGAGCATTGCAGCCTCCCTGGAAAGGAGAGCATTGCTAACCTTTGATAACTACCAGAAGTAGGTAGGTCATTTTCTTTGCTCTGTGTTTTGTATAAGAAACATGAGCTGTATGATATAGGTCAGCTGATCATCTTATCATTCAAGAAAAGTTAGAAAGGCCTCTTTTTTCGATAGCCCTTTGTCGTGTTGTGATTAAAAGATTGATCGTAATGACAACGGACACAAGTAAGCGCAGACTGTGGGCAGCAAGATATTATGTTAGGTATGATTTGGTTTGGTTCCTGATGTAATGGATTCGGAAGCTAATCTTTGCGTGTGCAAGGAGTGTAAAGCTTGCGGAACTAAAAAAAGCTTTCTTGGAGTCTTTGCCTTGTTCATTTTTACCTAAGACTAACCTACTTTAAGAATGATTAGAAAAACATTACATTCAAGGTCAAAAGTTGTTCAGATACCAGAAAGTTAGCCATGGTGATATAAGAAAATTGCATCAGAAAGATCAAAAGTTGTCTTTTGGACTGCAACTTTTCTAAACAAAGTATGCAGCACAGTGGTAGTCAAAGTTGATATAGGTACAAGAAGGATTATATCAGGTAATGACATCCAGAAAAGAAAAGGAGTAGCAGTACATTTGATTTCTCCACAACTCAGACAACACTAGCATTTCTCCTCCCCAGTACCACCATTCACCGCAGCGGTGGAAGGTTTAGGCTTGTTGGACTTGAAACAACCCGCACAGATAATGTACAAAGCAAAGTTTATGATCCCCAAAACCGCCAAAAGTGCATAGAAAAGATCGAGTCGTCCATAGTTTATGTTGTCCGCGAGCCATCCATGGCCGCCATTGCTTGATACCGTCACCTTCTTGACAATCGAGACCAGAAGGCTACTGAAAAAGAACCCCAGTGATAGAGTCGTTAAGAAGAGACCGGTGCTCATTGCTTTCATTCCCTTGGGTGCATTTGTTATGAAGAAATCCAGCTGTCCTGTGTATATAAACGCTTCTGCTGATCCCACCAAGAAGAACTGTGGGATCAGTAGAAACGCGCTTATGGGCAATGCAGAAGTACTGCTTTGCCCTGTTGCTTTCGCGACAGATAATCTCCTCATTTCAACTAGACCAGCAGCTCCCATCCCAAATGAGGACACAAGAAGTCCAATTCCCATCCTCTGTAGGTTGCTGAAACCTGTATTGTGGATTCTTGTTAAGGAGATTGATTTTTGTGGAGCTGTTAGTATGAAATATCACATGTTACATTTACACACCTGGTTTTCCCTTCCATTTCTTCCAGAGGGGGATAATGAGGCGGTCGTAGACCCCCAAGGTGATCAAAATCGCTAACACGAAGAACACAGGGAGTGATCCCGATGGTATTTCAAAGCTCCCGATTTTTCTGTCCATGGTGGATGCCTGCTGCACAGAGAAGGTGATCATCTGTGCATAGGCAGTCCAGAAGAGGATGGTAGTTGCCCATATCGGGATCAACTTCGCCATCATCTTCACTTCTTCCACTCTGGTTACAGTGCATAGCTTCCATGGATTCGGGGCAGAGAGAGCTCTGTCCATGAAATCCTCTTTCTCCACAACTGCAGCCTTGTCGAGAAACCTGCAAACACGAAAATTCGCTGATTACAGTCTAAATTCGTAGCTGTACTACCTTAAGTGGAGTCAACTGTACACATCTTTTCTTACCTGAGCTGCTCAGTGTGCTGAATTCTTAATGTTTCAGGTGTGTTTTCGTAGAGTAAGGCGAGGTCGCTAGGAACACTCAGCTTCCTCTTCCTGACAGCGGCCGCGATGACCTGCAGAATCTGAACTATGGGGCTCCCCGTGCTTCTCTTGTACCGGTACCTTCTCGTGCCGGAGAAGAAGAGCATCACGGCGACTGTCATCGACATGGTGCAAATCCCGTACCCTAAGCTCCGGCTAACGTGATCTTCTAAGTACACAAGGACAGTCACTCCAGCCAGTGTTCCAATGCTGATGAGGAAGAAGAACCGGCCGAAGAAGTAGTCCATATGTGCTTTCTCCCTCTCATCCTTGTCGTCGAACTGATCTGTTCCGAATCCTGAAACACACGATTTCAGGCCGCCGGTGCCTAATGCTATGAGGTACAGAGCGATGTAAAGGACTCCCATTTGGACTTCATTCGCCGGCTTGCAGTAGCCTCTGGCATCGCACGGAGGCGGCCGGAGCTCTGGCAGCTTGGTGGCTATGGCCAAGGCTCCAGTTCCCTGGTATTGCATCAATTTCATGTCAAAATATACTCACAAGAATCTCTCTCTCATGTCAATGAAGGTAAATGGTACTCACAATTATCTGAATTATGGTGAAAATGGCAATAGTTTTGTATCTGCCAAGAAAAGCATCAGCTAGAAAGCCTCCCAAAAGACACAGAAGAAATGAAGTTCCCAGGTAATCTGTCACAGTGTTGGCCGCTGCTGCACTCGGCATATGCATGGTCCCACCCAGGTAAGTCACCAGGTTCACTGATATCCCCAGGGTGGAAAGCCTCTCACAAACCTCAATTCCTGAAAAAATAACGCGGCAGTTGTGTCTCACACGCCCACGGGAGGTGGAAATATCGCATGCATGCACAAAAAACCGAGAGGGAACAACTGAAACAAACCTAAGATGAGCGCGGCCGGAACCCAGCCCCCGGTCGTGCTCTTCTCGGCCGGATGGCCCTTGTAGTTGACAACATCTTCAGCAATGTTCCAACTCATCTTCGACATCTCGTAAGAATGCCTCAACTTAGGCGTGAGTGTGGTTTCAGGTTGTGTTAGAGTGGCTCTGGGATGTGGAGGAAACCTGAGGAATGGTGGATGCATTTATAGGGAGGACGCGAGTGGCTTTCCATTGCCTTTTTTCGCGATCTGTTGGTCAGGATTAGGCCGATCGCATTTTGCACAGAAGCTTCTAGGTGTAGAATGGTTCTTCTTATCACCAGAAATGTGTGTGTGTAGGCTAAGGGAGATGAGAAAGGTGATGTTGATTTGCTTAAAAGTGGAGAAAGTTGAAGATGGCAAGATTTATTTTGGAATGTCATGTCTACAATCGAACACATATGCATTTCCAGTTGTCCTTAAACACAGAACACATGACTGGTTGCTCAATTATTCACAACACTACTCACATTCTACCTGTCGTACAGTATTAATTTTTATCAGCCAAGTTTCGTGTGTTATTTTGTTCGTACTCCGTCGCAGCCGAATCTGCACACTTTTTGATCAACTTTCTCAAGGCATGTTTGACCATAATTTTCAACTAGTATATAGACACCAATATCATCATGTGAGATATTGCTGGATACCCTGCATGATGTATTTTCTAAATATCAAATTTTAACATACCGGTAATATACGTAACTAAAGTTATCGTTGGTCAAACATGACCTGACAAACTTGACCAAATAGTGTGCACATTCGGTTGGGACAGAGTAATACTATTTTTGTTTATTAAAGTTCATTTGCATTTTAACAGATGTGAAGCCTAATCTGATATTTCCAATCGCTTATATCTCCGACGCATATACATTAGGAAGCGGGCATGACTACGATCTTGGATTTTAGATTACAGACGAAAGCCTTCCATAAACAAGCAAATGTGAACAGTAGAAACAAACGATAATGATGAATATTAAAAATGAAAGAAATATTTCACCGTAAAATAATCTTCATGTATTGGATCATCATTCGTTATTTTTTCTATCAAGAAATTTATAAGGCAGTTCATGAAAATTTTAAAGATTTTAGAAATTTATTATAACTAAAGTCATGGAAAAATTAAAGTTTAAAGTGTAAATTAGAAAAAATGAAAATAAAACTTTTGGGTTCCATAAATCAGATTATAAACTTTACAACTACTACAAGTTGCACAATAAATTTTTAATATTGTTACTAAAACATTTACCTTTTATTTTTCTAATTAAACTCCATCTTTCCATAAGCCTATGGAAAGACGGTCTTTCCTAAGACTTTGCCTTTATTTTTTAAAAAAATTTTAGTCATAAATAAATATTTAGATAAAGCACTGTATAAAAATAAAACACTATACAGAAGATAATATATTTTATTTATGTTATTTTTCAACTCAAACAAATAATAGTTATATATAATAAATTAAAAATTATAATCAAAATATTTAAAAAGTATTTAATGTATAGTTTAAAAAGTAGAGAGAGTCTTAGGAAATGCGGTATTTCCATAAACTTGTGAACAGTCCACAATGGAATTTTACCTTAAATATTGTAATTTTTTTATAAAATTTAAATACTGTATTTTATAAGTTAAAACAAGTAATAATATGTATTTGAAGGTGAATATATATGATATAAAAAAATATTTTCTAAAATTCTAAATTTTGTATGTAATTAAACAAATGCAGTGTATAAGGTTAAAAATAAATGACATGTCCATAAGCTTATGGACATGCCAACTGTTAAGAGATTCACTCTAAAAAGTATTATAATGATTCTATAGCGTATAGAAAGACCATATGGAAAGACAGTCTTCCAATAAGCATATGGAAAGACGAGGTTGAATTAGAATTATGAAAAGGTAAAATATTTTAGTTGCAATATCAAAAACTTATTATGCAACATGTAGTAATTTTAAGTTCATGACATAATTAATGCGATCCAAAATTTTCATCTTATTTTCTTTTAATTCACATTTTCAACTTTTGATAGAAAAAAAACTTCTTTCGAGATCAGGACTTATCTGAAATACAGAAGTTAGTTGTTTTTGGTGCGTCAAAAAACAAGAGATGAAACCCTACTATTATCTCAATGTCTCTATGGGCTCAATCATTAGATACGCGTGTATCTGGTGTTTCTTGGAGTTTTTCGCTCCATACTCTGCACATTATCACATAAATGCCTCACTTTTTCCTTTATATACTTGTATGATAGTATTCTACAATATTAGTGACAGATCAGTCGTGTTGGGGCACAAATAATGCTAATGTGTGTGGCTCGTAAAACATAGGGTTTAATGAGTTGCTGTGAGAAATAAATGCACATAGCTGTATTGGCGCAAGTAGACTAACACCCACGGATTTGCCCTCCTGAATGGGAATTTGGTTTAGTGGTTTGTCCACCCTCTACATAACCGAGAGATTTAAGGTTCAATTAACTTCCCTAGTAAAAATTGTGAATTTTGAGTGTTAGGGATAATCCTTTGTTGGCAGGATTTCCGCTGTACTTTCTCAACCAGCAGGTGGATTATGAAGGTGTGTCCATTGTGGTTCCACGTCCGAGGATGGTGCATGAGTTGGATATTTTTTAGAGGGCATCCCTAACTGTTCAGATGATATGAAGTTTCATATGATAAAATATAAAGAATTTATTATAGTGCAGTGATGCCACATCAATGACACACTTCATCGATAATGAGAATTGCATTATATAGGGCTGCAAACTATAGTCTAACTTGAATATGATTCCAATTGCATGAGAAAATTACCAGTTATAATCTAACCTACAAGAAAAATAATTCTATAAGGTAACTACCATTTATAACCCTTCTTGTAGGAGGGATCTCTATTTTCTTATCGTCATACATCACTAGATTTCAACGTATTCAAATTCTACTAAGAGTAGCTCTCTTGGGCCTCTGGCGTCTCCATGTCTCGGTATTCCCGAGTTCAAGTTCCCAGCATCTCGGTTGTTGGTATGCCTTGAATACTGTAATAGCCGCTTCTGCGACCCTGGCCTGGGGGTCCGGGGGGGCGGCAGTTGCCCCCCGGGAAACAAACGCGGCAGTTGTCTCTTTATTGGACTGCTGTTGATTTGGGCCGAATTGTGTTTTTGGCCCAGTTTGTTAGGGTTTAGTGGAGACATCATATAAAGTGTCTCTCTTCTCTCTATAAACTAACTCTAATTCTGTTCCGCACAAAATTAGTGAATTCGTCTCCCGTGGATGTAGCCAAATTGGTGAACCACGTAAATCTTGTGACTTGTTATTTTCGTTCATATTTTCTATTCTTTCTCCATTCCGCACAACAAACTGGTATCAGAGCGGTTTCTTTTTCCGGCGATATTCGTAGTGGGTATATCGGATTCTGGGCTCATCAGATCGGGGCTGATCGGGGAGAAAGATGTCTGGGTTGAACGTGAAGATCGACAAGTTTACTGGGAGAAACAGTTTCAGTTTATGGCAGATCAAGATGCGAGCTTTGCTGAAACAGCAAGGTTTGTGGACTCCGCTGACGAAGGATTTCGCAGGCAGTTCTGGCGATGTTGTGAGTCTGGAAGAAAAGGCACACTCGACGATTATGCTGTGTCTCGCGGACGAAATCATCACTGAGGTCTCAGATCAGGAGACTGCTGCACAACTGTGGCTGAAGTTGGAGAGTTTGTATATGACGAAATCTCTAACCAACAAGTTGCTTCTGAAACAACGCCTCTTCGGTCTCCGAATGCAGGAAGGTACGCAACTCAGAGACCATCTAGAGCAATTGAATACTTTGTTATTAGAATTGCGAAATATAGATGTGAAAATTGAAGATGAAGATGCTGCTTTGATTTTGCTAGTTTCTTTACCACTTTCGTATAAGAATTTTGTTCAGTCATTTATTGTTGGTAAAGATTCTGTGTCTCTGGAGGAAGTAAGATCCTCTCTCCATAGTAGGGAGTTGCGACATAAGGCAAACAGTACAGGTACAGAAAGTCAGGCCACTGGCTTGTTTGCTAGTGATGGAAACACAAAAGGCAAGGAAACCGGCAATAAGAAGAAGGGCAAGAAGTCATCTTCAAAGGGTCCCAAGGCCAATGATGTTTGTAACTACTGTAAGGAGAAGGGGCATTGGAAAAAGGAGTGTCCGAAGAAGGCTAGTAAATCTGGGAGTAAATCTGGGAGTACATCTGGTACTGCTGCTGTGGCTGAAGGGGATTTCAGTTCTGAAGACGATTTTGCTCTAGCTGTTACTGGGCAAAATAATCATTCTAATGCGTGGTTTCTTGATTCTGGGGCATCTTACCATATATGCCCAAGGAGAGATTATTTCTCAACTTATGAGCAAGCTGAGGGCATCATTACTACGGCAAATGGTGTTGCGTGCAAGGTAGTTGGGATTGGTTCAATCAAGATCAGGACGCATGATGGTAGTTTCTGTACTTTGAACGATGTCAGGCATGTTCCATCGATGACAAAGAATCTTATTTCTCTTCCTACGTTGGATAGAAAGGGTTTCGTCTACTCAGGGAGTGATGGAGTTCTGTGTGTCTGCAAAGGTTCTAGGCTGGTTCTGAAAGGTGTTCTGCATGGTACTTTGTATTTTCTACAAGGTTCCACGGTTATGGATTCTGTTAATGTTGCATTTTCGGAGGTTCACCAGGATGATATGACTAAGTTATGGCATATGAGGCTTGGTCACATGGGTGAAAGAGGGATGCAGATTCTGTCGAAATATGATCTTCTTGGTGGCCACAAGGTCAAGAGCTTGGACTTCTGTGAGCATTGCGTTTTTGGGAAGCATCACCGCAGCAAGTTTCCTAAGGCGATTCATAGAACAAAGGGCATATTGGATTACATCCATTCTGATTGTTGGGGACCTTCCCGAGTTGAGTCACTGGGAGGTCACAGGTACTTTGTTTCTCTGATTGATGATTGCTCAAGGATGACTTGGGTTATCATGATGAAACATAAGAGTGAAGCTTTCTCGAAGTTCAAGGAGTGGAAAGCTTTGGTGGAGAATCAGACCGGGAAGAAGATCAAGAGGCTTCGAACTGATAATGGGCTGGAATTCTGCTCGTCTGAGTTTGATTAATTTTGTAGGGATGAAGGGATTACTCGTCATCATACAGTCAGGAATACGCCACAGCAGAATGGCGTAGCTGAGCGGATGAATCAGACATTGCTGGCAAGAGCGAGGTGCATGCTCTCTAATGCTGGTTTGGAAACGAGATTCTGGGCAGAGGCGGTGAGTACAACTTGTTACCTAATCAACCGCGGGCCTCATACGGGTATAGAGTGCAAAATACCTATGGAGTTGTGGTCAGGTAAAGTTGTTGATTACTCCAAGTTAAAAGTTTTTGGTTGTACATCTTATTATCATGTTAGTGATGGTAAGTTAGAGCCCCGAGCCAAGAAGGGTGTCTTTGTGGGTTATTGAGATGGAGTTAAAGGCTCCAGGATATGGTCTCCATCTGAGAAGAGGGTTATTCTGAGCAGGGACGTTGTCTTTGATGAAAATTCTTTGCTTAGATCTATGGTGAAGCCCACAGTTGTGCCAGAAACTAGTGGAGTTGATAAACAGATGGAGCTTGAAGTCACTCAAGGTGAAAATAGATTGGAACAATTTGAGGTGGATCAAGAGCCACAGACAGAATCTGAGATACCGGAATCTCCACCACCAGATCCTCAACCATCAGGAGCTACAGTCCGCAGTTTAGCTCAGGACCGACCCAGGAGGGTTGGAGTTGGGGCGCCCAAGAGATATGGGTTTGAGGATATAGTGGGTTATGCACTACAGGTTGCTGAGGAGGTGGATACTCATGAGCCATCCACCTACAGAGAAGCTGTTTCAGGTACTGATGCTGACAAATGGTTTGTAGCAATGGGAGATGAGATGGAGTCCCTCCAGAAGAATCAGACATGGGATTTGGTTCAACAGCCTCAAGGGAGAAAGGTTATCACTTGCAAATGGGTTTTCAAGAAAAAGGAAGGGATATCACCTACAGAGGGAGTCAAGTACAAGGCTAGAGTTGTTGCTAGAGGTTTCAGTCAGAGAGAGGGAGTAGATTACAATGAGATTTTCTCACCAGTAGTCAGACACACTTCCATCAGGGTGTTGCTAGTTATAGTGACACATCAGGATTTGGAGCTTGAACAACTTGATGTGAAGACGGCTTTTCTACATGGAGAGTTGGAGGAAGAGTTGTACATGACTCAGCCAGATGGTTTCCAGATTCCTGGCAAGGAAAAGTATGTTTGCAAGTTGAAGAAGTCTTTGTATTGACTTAAGCAGTCTCCGAGGCAGTGGTACAAGAAGTTTGACAGTTACATGCTTCAGCTGGGATATACAAGGTGTGCTTATGACTGTTGTGTCTACTACAACAGGTTGAGAGATGGGTCATTCATCTATCTGGTGCTTTATGTAGATGACATGCTGGTAGCCGCAAAGAGTAAGCACGAGGTTCAGAAGTTGAAAGGACTTCTTAGTGCTGAGTTTGAGATGAAGGATCTGGGTGCAGCTCGGAAGATACTAGGAATGGAGATTCTTAGGGATCGAAGTCAGCGGAAGCTTTTCTTGTCACAGAAAGGCTACATTCAGAAAGTGTTGGCTAGGTTTGGCATGTCTACAGTCAAGCCTATAGACACTCCTAGTGCTGCAAATATTCATCTCACCACCATGTTTGCTCCTCAGTCAGACGAGGAGAAGGAGTATATGTCTCGGGTTCCTTATGCCAGCGCGGTGGGGAGCTTGATGTATGCTATGGTTTGCACTAGGCCAGATTTAGCACAGGCAGTCAGTGTTGTGAGCAGGTTCATGGGGCAACCGGGAAAGGAACATTGGCAAGCTGTGAAGAGGATCTTCAGGTATCTTAGAGGTACGTCTGATGTGGGTCTCATTTATGGAGGTGATACGGAGTACTTAGTTACAGGCTACTCTGATTCTGATTATGCTGGTGATGTTGACACGAGGAGATCGATGACTGGTTATGTATTCACTTTGGGAGGTTCTGTGGTTAGCTGGAAGGCGACTTTGCAACCTACAGTGACATTGTCTACTACGGAAGCAGAGTACATGGCTCTGACAGAGGCTGCAAAGGAGGGAATATGGATGAAAGGGCTAGTTAGTGATCTTGGTCTACATCATGATCAGGCTACTGTGTACTGTGACAGCTTGAGTGCAATCTGCCTAGCCAAGGATCAGGTCCATCATGAGAGGACCAAGCATATTGATGTCAGATATCATTTCTTGAGGAGTGAGAGGAGAATCAGGGTGAAGAAAGTGGGAACTGCAGATAACCCCGCTGATATGTTCACCAAATCTGTTCCACATAGCAAGTTTCAACATTGTTTGGACTTGCTGAACATCAGAGCTGATTAGGTGCTCTATGGGCAGTCCCGGGAGTGGAGGGCGAAGTCTACTCATCTGGCACTGTAATGGTGCATCTGGAGTTTTCTACTTTGAGGATTCAAGTCAAGGTGGAGATTTGTTGGTATGCCTTGAATACTGTAATAGCCGCTTCTGCGACCCTGGCCTGGGGGTCCGGGGGGCGGCAGTCGCCCCCGGGAAACAAACGGGGGTCTCGCTTGTCTCTTTATTGGAATGCTGTTGATTTGGGCCGAATTGTGTTTTTGGCACAGTTTGTTAGGGTTTAGTGGAGACATCATATAAAGTGTCTCTTTTCTCTCTGTAAACTAACTCTAATTCTGTTCCACACAAAATTAGTGAATTCGTCTCCCGTGGATGTAGCCAAATTGGTGAACCACGTAAATCTTGTGTCTTGTTATTTTCGTTCATATTTTCTATTCTTTCTCCATTCCGCACAACATCGGTGCTTAGCTCGGATCGGGTCGGTACCTGGGTCAAACGGGTCACCAACTCAGACCAACCCAGCCAGCTCAGCTAAATCGGTTCTGACTCGGGCAAATCATATTTAAAGTGCTACGTTGATTAGATGATTTGATGATGGATTTGAGTCAGTGAAATTATCTTTTGATACGCGGAAGCAAGCAGACAAATAATATATGGTATTTAGCTGTTCCAATCACATCTAAAATTCCTTGAAAATGGAGTTGCCAAATCTTAGGGAAGGTGCAGAAAAGTTGTTGAGCAGCCGACCTTTTTTACCGTGGTCACAAGTTAATGAGATGGGGCAGAATTGCAGAAGGCGCCAAAGAAGGAGTCAGGATTATATGTGACTGTGGGGGGAATCGGGCCTCCACAAATTGCTACCTGTTGTAGTATCCAACTTTAACGTGATCAATGATTCATTTATCTGTTGTTTTCACGCCTCTCCAACAAACTCCCTATGCGTGGACGTCAAACTAATTCAAAACCAGACGTTTCTAGAGCTTTATAGTCGATACTCGCTCTCTTCCATCACAAATGACATACTTTCTATTTCATTCATTCCAATAGCATTGACATAATTGGCATCAAAGTATTACTTTACGTGCTAATAATATTAATTTGAATCTATTGCAACATTTTTAATTACAAATGTTATCTTACGTGGTGTTACATTAGATCTAATACGGCTTTTTTTTAAGATATAGCCTTGTTGTTGCTCTGTTATGCTGGTTGTTTGCTGTTTGTTGGAATTGATTGTTTGTTGTTGCCTCTGTTTAGGTCGCCTCTATTTTTAGATTGTTTGTTGTTCCAGAGAAGTTCCAGAGAAGTTCAATAGCTACCGGAAGCCCTTTTTTTTAGAAGGTCAGATTTAAGTTCTAACATCGGAACTTCTTCAGATCTGATAGAAAGAAGTTCCAACACCTCTTAGAAGATGGTTATGAACCGCCTTCCATTGTTAAGTTAGGAGGCGGTTCCTTGGAAACGCCTTCTATTGCCATCAATAGAAGGCACGCCCATGGAAGTCACCCCCAAAGTGACTTCCACTGTCCACTAGAACCGCCTTTGATAGAGGCGCCTCCACTAGTAGATGTTGCGACTTTGACGTTATTTAGGTGCCCCCACTGCTGATCGAGAAACCCCAGTGGCTACCTCCAAAATGGTCATGAGCAAAAATCTTAGAACTACGGCGTTGTGGCAACCTAACGGGGATTAACTTGATCAGCCCTGAATAAACATTGAGGAACGCAGTAACGATTTGCTTCAAAACAAAATGGACCTGCACTCAAAACTACTCTATAAGACGCCTTCCAGGGTTGATCGGAGAAATATCCAACAACAGCCTCACCATAACTATAGAGTTGATGTAAACCGGTGAAGGCGAGAAGTTTGGAGGCACAGATCGAGTAGGAGACTGTCAATATGACATGTGGACTTCAATTCCAAATTTTTTTTTGTTGATTTAAAGGTTCATTTGTAGGAGGCTCACCCTTCAATGTGTGAGACAAACAAAGTTTTCAATTTTAGCAAGATTAGTTCTAGTTGATAGATAGAGTTGTCCGGTCCAAATCTGGTACAATGGTGTAACAATCTTAAAATTAATGAGGATGCTAATTATGTTTTTCAAGATAATAAGAATTGTGCATGTATAAAGATATGATTGTAACTCTTTTATAAGATATGAAAGAATTCTAGACAGGCAAAGCTTTAGGAAGTACCGTCTTTTTATAGGTTATGAAAATACGGGGTTTAATTAGAAGAATAGAAAGGAAAAATATTTTAGTTGCAATATTAAAAATTTATTATGTAACGTACAATAGCTATAAGTTTATGACCCGATTAATGCAATCAGAAAATTCTATTTTCATTTTTACTAATTTGCAGTTTAAACTTTGATGTTTCTACAATTTATGAAAACACCATTTTTAAGAGATAAACTCTTATAGATAAGGTGGATAGAGAAATAAAAAAAACTAATCAATTTCACTTAGTTTTATTGGAGTATAATTATTTGATTACCCAATCCTATCACACGTTGACCTTCGCACAAGCGGCCGGCTCTTCCCTAGTGGCGGTGTCAAGACTGATCCTATGGTGGCCTATCAGAAAGCTAAGGCTGAGTATGATCAGTGGATTGATGAAGATCAACGTGCGTTAAGTAAGCTGTTTAATTTCTTCTCTCACACCCAAGGCACTTGCGGGAAATCATGATTTAAACATGTCTAAAGAAATCTGGGACAATATTGCAGCTACTTTTCATGACAGCAGCACCTCCACCATCATTCGTCTTCATGCCGATGCCCACGGTATACGTAAGACTAGTACAATGCATGAACTCCAACTTAAATTTAAAGAATTTTTTTAGCAGTTGTCTATAATGGGTTCTCACGTTGCGAATGATGATCAAATTATATGTTTCTTGGCACTGGGTTGAAAGATTTTTCTGCTTCAGTACTTAATGCTTTTCCTACTCCTTTATGTGCCGATGTTCTATCTCGTGCCGAAAACCACGAAGCCTTTTTGAGAAATTTACATGGACATTCAGCCCCAGCAGCAGGGCCTACCGCATTCACGATTGGAGAAAATCCCTCGGCCGGCTGCACAGGTGGGATCACGTGCCGGCGAGGGGCTGTGGCACGTACGGGTCATGTGCCACCAGGGGTGCCCAATCTGGTAGACGCCAAGGCAGCAAAGCTCCTTGGGCTGCTTATTTTTTTCCGGTTCCGGTTCTGGTCGCGGAAGGCAGCATTGCATCTAGTGTGGTCGTCCCGGTTATTATGCTGCTACCTATTACAAAATATTGACACATTTCTGACTCGACTCTTCTGGCAGAAAGTTTTCAGTCATCTCTGCACTTAGAGCCTTACACTCGCACCTCAGAGTGGTATATTGATTCTGGTGCTACCATTCATATGACATCCTTGGCATCTGGTTTGGAGAGTGTGGCCCATTATTCTAGTAGTTCTTATGTTTCTGTTGGTAATGGTGCCTCTATTCAGATTTCTCATATTGGTGACTCTAATATTTCTGATGACTTATGTGTATCTGATGTTTTGATTGCTCCTGAGATTGCTAAGAATCTATAATCCATGAGTAAACTGACCAGAGATTTGAATGTGTTTGTCACTTTTGATGATCAAAACTTTGTGATTCAATACAAAGTGTTCAAGGAAATCGTGGGTAGGGATGACTTTAAGTTTTGGATGGGGGCGAGACATCTCTATCTTCCCATTTGCAGCAGAATAAAGGGCATGCATCTTACGAGCTTTGGCATGCTTGCTTAGGTCATGTGGTGACTGTAGTTATTTCCAATTTGCAGAAGTTTGGTTCACTTTCTGTTCTTCCTCAATGCCTAAACTGTAAACATGCGCCCTATGTGTTATGGCAAAAGGTCAACAGTTGGCTTTTGTTGAGGTCTATAAACGTGATGTACACGTACTTGATTTGATACACTGTGATTTGTAGGGGCCTTCCCCAGTTTTATCGTCGAATGGTTTTTCATACTATGCCTTATTTATGGATGATTTTTCTCGCTTTACTTGGATTTTTTCACTTCGTCGAAAGTTAGATTTTGTTGATACTTACTTGTAGCTTGAGGCGCTAGTTTTTTTTTAAGTTAAAACACCCGGATGTGTGGGATATTATTATGGCCCCAACCCTTAAAAGAAATGGAGAACATTAAGTTTGAAGCCAGAGATGGCTGAGGCAACATAGTTTCCTCCAAAAGAAACTAGAATCCTAAATCTAAAGTTTGGTTCGATAACTATATAGTACACAAAGGATTAGCGGATGTGTTTCCAAAGATTGTAATCTCCACCCCACTTGTTAATTACTATCTTTGGCCATCTACTAATTTCCTAGAAGAAAGAAGAGTTCCAAGATAAAAGAATATGGATATATGAAGCTTGGATGCTTGCTGAACGACCTTAATCTTGAAAAATGATCTGTTGAAAGGCACAAGTTTTTTGGAATCTACTGCATGGCTAACATTTTGGTTTGATGGATTCTGCTTCCTTCACTTTCGGTGTGATGGAAACTGCTGCCTTGTCTAATCTACTTCTTTTGAAATTGATTGAAAGTATGCTTAATTGCTACTGATTTGGTTGCTTTCCATAACTATGGAGCCATCATCAGATTGTTTCTTATGTAAACATGAGTGTGAAAACAACAAAGCAAACAACAGAGAGACATTAGCAGTATAAATCCTCATCATAAGCATGCTATGTACTCTAATATATGGAGTCTGAGTCCTATCTAGATTAATAGTTCCTCTAAATGAGCAAGAAGGTTTATAAAACTCCATTCCTTATCTGAATCTAAAGAAAAAGCTAACTTGTCAATCTCATCAGCAGCCGTGTTACATTCTCTAAAAACATGGATTAGATCAACACCATTTAGCAATGTGTGTATTTGGAAGGCAAAGGTGTAGAGAGACCACTATGCCTTTGTAGGAGTGTTAATCATTTTAACAGACAAGAGAGAGTTAGATTCAATGGTGATTTTGCAGTCAGATAGTGGAAAAGAAAGACATGCAAAAATGATAGCTCTCATTTCAGCTTCAAGGGGAGAGACTGCAGTGGTATTGCTTGTCTTAATTATTAGAGGATTGCCATCTTGATCTCTAGCTATCAGACCTAGGCTTGATTTTTCAGGGGACCAGACTGCATCAACATTAAATTTAATACAATTCACTTCGGGTTTTGCCCAATGCAGAATAGTGAGAGGGGGTTTTGGGGGAGGTCTAAAAGGTGGGATAAAACCTATAATTGATAACCTAAGGTCAGGAGGATCATTAGAGAATATGGTTTGGCCATGAGGGAGAGATACGTAGTTTGTCTAACTTTCTTAAGGGGCTAGTCGAGAATCAATTTTCATCCAAAATTAAGGTTTTTTAGAGTGATGGTGGAACAGAGTTTTTGACCAGTTGTTTACGGTCTCATTTTGCCTCTAAAAGTATCCATCATCAGATTTTGTACCCATATACTCCGGAACAAAATGGGTGAGTGGAGCGCAGGCATAGACACGTCGCTGAAATGGGCCTCACAATGTTATTCCACTCGCACATGCCCATTTCTCAATGAGATGATGCTTTTACCACAACTTTCTACACCAGCAACTGATTACCTACTCTGGTTCTTCAACGTGCTTCTCTTTATGGGCTTCTATATGGTCACGACCCTATCTACTCAAACTTTCATCCATTCGGGTGTCGGGTATTTTTGTTTGTTCGCCCTTTTGCTGATCAAAAGCTGGCTCCCAGCAGTATTTCTTGTGTTTTTATCGGCTACAACTCACACTACAAAGGTTTTCGATGACTTGATTCTTCTACATGCAAGGTTTACATCACTCGGCATGCCCGATTCGAAGAGATGCATTTTCCATTTGCCGAGTCTATTATTTCGGCCACTGGCTCCCCTTTGTCAACTTTGGATGTTTTGGAATTTTTAGATCTTGATGGTGCTTCAACTCCTCCCTTGCTTGTTCTAGTCGCATCTGCTTCGGTTCCCTGCTCAATTTGTGCCACTGATTCGGATCCAGCTCCTCGGCCAACGCTGCCTGTATCACCGTCAGCATGCCCAACTTCCCAATCTCTGACCAGCTCGGACGCTTCATCTTCGTTCGTATTGGCTGACTTCACTCCTTCGGCCTCCTCCCCTCCTCGGACTCGCACTCATCAGATGACTACTAGGTCGTCTACTGGGCTATTCAGCGCAAGATTTATTCTTATATTGTTTTTATGGTCTTACTGTTGTTGTACTTGCTCAATTGGAGCCCACAGATTATTATTGCATTGCTCTTCAGGATTCGGCTTGGGTTTCTTCCATGGGCGACGAGATGGAATCTCTTCGTAAATAGCGCTCATGGGATTTGGTGCCTTGCCTTTTGGACGTCAACATTGTTGGCTCCAATGGGTTTATCGATTGAAGTATCGACTAGATGGCACTATTGAGTGTCATAAAGCTAGCTTGGGTCTCTCACAAATTTTGGATTTTGACTTTGACCACACTTCAGTCCAATGGTCAAAGCATCCATAGTTCGTACTGTTTCAGCTATTATTACGATGCACTCTTGGCCTCTTCATCAGTTGGACGTCAAGAATGCATTTCTCAATAGTGTTCTTAATGCTCCAGTCTATATGGCGCAGCTCATTGGATACAAGGATCCGTTTCACCTAGAGTATGTTTGTCGTTTGTGGAAAGCCATTTATGGTCTTAAGCTTGGTTACAATGATTCAGTACTTATTTGGTTCAGCTCAATTATATCTGCAGTTCTACTGATAGTTCTCTTTTTGTTCTGCTCGGGGGTCATCACTATTGTACTTGTTGGTCTACGTTGATAATATTATCCTCACAAGTAACGACCCAATGCTGCTAAGATAGTTCATCGACCGGACGCATCAGGAGTTTGCCATTAAGGACCTAGGCACTCTTCACTACTTTCTTGGCTTGGAAGTTACACCCTCAGCATTGGGTTTACTTCTTGGCCAAGCTAAGTATACCAGGGATATTCTCACTCGTGTCGGGATGTCAGATACTACACCAGCCTCTACTCCATTTGTGCTAGGATCGCATCACCACAGCTCCACCATTCCTGCATTTCGGAATCCAACGCTTTATTGCTCTCTTGTTAAGGCTCTGCACTAGCTGACAATTACTCGTTCTAACTTGACCTTTGTGGTCAACACAGTCAATCGGTATCTTCAGAATCTCCGTGATGATCATTTTGTTGCAGTTACTCGGATTCTTCGATATGTTGGAGGTACTCTACATTTTGGTCTTGCCTTTCGATCAGCCAGTTCTCCTAAGGTTCTAAGTTAATCTGATGTTGATTGAGCTCGTTGTCTAGAGACACAACGATCCACTTAAAGTTATGTTGTCTTTCTTGGTGGAAACCTTGTTTCCTGGAGTGCCAAAAAACAGCCAATTGTTTCTCGTTAGAGTACGGAGTCCGAGTATCGTGCACTTGCCAACACTGCTTCTGAGGTTGTTTGGCTGACCCATCTTCTTCATGATCTTCATGTCCCGCTTGTTGGATCTCCGCTACTGTTTTGTGACAAAAGCAGTCCTATTTTCTTGGCCCAGAATCCAGTTGCTCACAAGCGGGGAAGCACAGCGACTACCACTTTGTTCGAGGGTTGGTTGCTTCTGGCAAGTTGCGTGTTGCTCACGTTCCTACTGCTCTTCAGATTGGGAAGATCTTCACCAAAGGGCTCTCTCGCCCGCTGTTTGACTTCTTCCGTTCCAAGATTTGCATCGTTGAGAATTGGCGCTTCACTTGAAGGGGTGTTAGAATAAATCAAGTATCTGATTAGATTTAATTTGTTATGGATAGAGGTGTTGATTAGATTAGAGTCATACACGTAACGACCTTCCCTTTTTACTCTATTTATTCTAAGCAGTAATATATTATTCCTTACCATATAAATATTATCCGTAACTTAAATATTTTTGATGATTAGAAAGGTAAGTTGTTGTTTAATTACTAATAACTTCCTTCCTTTTTCAGCCGTAGTAATCTGTTGATGAAAAGGTTAAAGTCAAAGCCGTAAAGTTGTGAAGTACTATTGTCTTGAAACAATTCTAAACGTGGTCAAACTTGTATGCATCTGTCATCTTATATTCAGACGTGTTAGTTTGTTAGGATGTGCATGTATCATCACTATTGAAAAACCGTTAATAGTCTCCTGTATAAATTGACAAGGTAGATCCACGGCTACAAATTAAGGTTTAAAATGTGCATGTGTCATTACTATTTAAAAACCGTTGATAGTCTGCTGTACAAATTTACAAGCTAGATCCAATGCTACAAATTAAGGTTACTTTAGTCGCTAAAAATATCAGGTAAGATTATTGTAACACTTTTACAAAAGGTGATTAATCGGCTCTCCCTCAGTCGCCCCAACTACCCAATATCACAGGCCTTACCAGAGAGGTAAATCATAGCACTCCCGTAGCCGAGCACATGGCCCTCGACCCGAGAGTCGAACCCGTGTTCCAAAGAAATTAGGCCATGCAAACCAACCACATGGGCGATCGTGTGGGTGTGTAACACTTTTACAAGTATTACCCTAGGTGGTGTTGTATTAGATCTAACACAACACTTATCAAAATTTAAATGGCATTTTCCAAAAAATTAAGTAATACTTTATAAGAGAAAATGACTTATGTGGCTCCTAAACTATATATCATCATCGTCCACGTTTGGCACATTATTTTTTTTTAATACTTTTGGCCCATCAGCTTGCAAAATAACTTAACTGTGGCTCTTCCACCAGGTCAAAGTTTAAAGATCCGGTTAAAGTATTAATTTTAAGGGTAAAAAATCATTTTCCAATTTTCTATTTCTATTTCCTTTTCACATTTTCCCTTTTCTATTTGGCAAAGTCTTAGGAAAGACGGTCTTTCCATAAACTTATGGAAAGACGGAGTTTAATTAGAATAATAAAAGGTAAAAGATCTTAGTTGAAACATTAAAATTTTAGTATGCAACATGTGGTAGTTATAAAATTTATAACCCAGTTCATGCAACCCGAAAATTTTATTTTTATTTCTTGTAATTTACACTTTAAACCTTGGTTTTTCCATAACTTATGGAAATACCGTCTTTCCAGAGACGGACTCTTTCTATTTTCCTATTCCTTTTTTTCCTTTTTTCGCCTTATTCTCGTTCCCCCTCTGCCTCCCCTTCCCTTTCTCTTTCCCGCTCCCACTCTGTCGCCCCCACACCCACCACCACCAAATCCATTCGATCCCGACTCAATCGTCCACCACCATCACGAACGTTGAAGAAGAAACCAAAGAGGCGAGCGTTATCAATTTCCAACTGGAGCTGAACAATCCCACAACCCCAAGTCATCGACGGTGGAGCTCCGATCTGGACATTGACTGACAACGAAGGAGCTGAGGCATCGCAGTGTAGACCTTTTTCGAGGTCAATGTTGCCACGCCGGATTGAAAGCTCTGTGGTAGAGCAACCCAGTCTTGATTTCGATAATCAGCTTCGCAAATCTTGAAATCGCATTGGCAAGGGAAGATGTTATTGTTGTTGTCTGAGAATGAAAAAATAGGTCAAAGGAAACCCTGGTTCGGGCGGCGGCGGCATCAGGTGGCAGGCGGCGGAGGAATTTGGGGGGTGGCACAATTAGAGAAGGGGTGGTAGAAATGGAGAAAGGGGTGGTGGAATTGGGGTTGCGGGCGGCAAAAATGGAGAAGGGGAAAGGGAAGCAGCGAAAAGGGGAATGGGAAAGGGAATAGGGAAACGAAAACAAGAAAAATGAAAAAGAAAAAAGAAAAAAATATAAAAGATAAAAGAAAAATGGGAAATGTCAGTTTTGCCAAAATTAACGTTGAAAATATACTTTAACGGTTTGACCTGACGGAAGGGCCAAAATTCACTAATTTTGTAAGTTTAGGGAAGTGTTGGGAAAAAATTGGAGTGACAAAGGTGGACGATGGTGATAGTTCGAGGGACACGAAAGTCGTTTGCTCTACTTTATAAGCTATTATAGCATTATAATGAGTGTTGCTAGAAAAATGTTACAATAGCTCTAATTTGCATTAGTAAGACTTGTATCCAAAACAATGTTCATCAAGATAACTTTGCAAAGACCTCATCAAATACTAATGTCCATTTTTAGTGAATTATAAAATTGAATTAGGTCATGATCTTCTTCTTACCCATTTTTTTATTGAATTAAACTGAATTGGACCAAACTTAATTTAAATTAACCATAATCAAAAAATATATTAAAATCAAGGTAAATAGAATTAATACAAAATTTTACTGAAAACTAAACTGAAAGAAGATAGAAATTAGAAATTGACCTTATTATGTGTTATATATATATATATATATATATATATATATATATATATATCTATAAAACACACCAGAAATATAGGATATTAATCAAATTATTATACTTCGTATATGAATGTAATACTCTCCATCCCATTTCAATATGCATACTTTGGTTTTTAACAGTATAATTGAAAAATGTCGATCCTTAATTTCTTTTATTAAGGATAATATAAATTTATGAAAAGTTGATATTTTGAAAAAATATATATGTTATAACAAATCTAACAATATGTCACACGGTAATTTTTATACTTAAACACCGATTCAATTTTATAGTCAAAATCAAAAAATCTTGACTAAATGAATAGTTAAATTGCATCTTGAAATGGGACAAGGGAATAATTCATTTTCATGAAATTGCAAGTTTTATTTGACTTGTATCATGTTGTAGATGTTTGATTAACTCTTTAAAATTAAGCGCTTATTTTAAAAATCTAGTTTTTGAAGAATATGCATATTATTTTCAAAATAAACCAACTCTATCAATAAAGACAGATCTATCAATAAAAATCAGTAAAAAAAAAATCACACGGTTAATTCTTACATATTGACAATACCATTGTAAAAATGTCAGGATCGTCTGATCACAAGTGTAATGATATATCTTTAAAACACCTTTGATAAAAGATTGAAGATAAACATTGAGCACCTTTCTATATTTATGAATAGTACAAGACATAAGGCGATTTTGTAACAAAACTCATTCATATCCACATGATTAACCCGCGTAGATGTGACATTCCACTAATTTACACCAAAACACAAGGCCACTAATCCTCTCTTCTGAGTACTACCCATTTTCATTACTCCATCCGTTCCACTAATAGTGGCACCATAGGTTTATGTGCTTGAATTTAGGTAAAGGAAATAAGTGAATGAAATTGAATGTAGAAAGTAAAAAGTGGAATGAGTGGATGAAATTGAATGAATCTTGCCAAAAATGGAGAGTGTGACAATATAAAAGAAACAACTCAAAAAGGAAAGTGTGCCACCAATAACGAAACGGAGGGAGTAGTATCTAGAAACATCGAAACTAAAATCAATTATCAAGTGTGTGTCGATGATCATTGCATAATATTGTTATTATATATGTTTCAATTCATGCACCACACATTTATTTTCTATGGATATTTAATAGCAAACCGAAGCGATAAAAATAATTAAAATCAGGCGAAACAAATCATGATCTTACTATTATTTCCTATTAGGTGCAACGGCAAATTTGGATCCTATTTTTCTTATTTTATATTTAAATATAAATTTAAATATGAAAATTCAAGAATATTATTATAAAAATATGCACGTGTCCTGTAGAAAGGTAAGAATAATCTTAAAAGATGATGAAGGACATGAGGAGTATTAATTACAATGTTATTATGCGATGGAATGTGTTGAACTGCGCATGTTCAGATTTGAATTAAATTGAATTAAACTTAAAAAAATAAATTGAGACCTTTAGATTAAATATTTTAACTCAACCGAATGAAAGTGCATATAAATTTAAAAATAAAGACAATATATTTATAAATATATTTAAACATTAGTAATTTGCTTTGGTGTTAAAGTGAAGGGCCAATTATTAAGGCAAATTCTTGGGAAGTGCCGTGTTTCCATAAATTTATGGAAATACGGAGTTTAATTATAATAATAAAAGATAAAATGTCTTAGTTGCGATATTAAAAATTTATGCAACATGTAGTAGTTATAAAGTTTATAACCCGATTCATGCAACTCAAAATTTTTATCTTCATTTCTTCTAATTTGCTTTAAAGCTTGGTATTTCCATGAATTATGAAAAGACGGTCTTTCAAGACATGAACTCAAATAATATAATGAGGGGAGGATATTTCTCTTCGTGTCAAGGATTGAGAATACTCATTAAATTTCAAAAACAAATAAAATGAGAAAACTCATTATATATGGGAGTATATACCATCTTGCAACTAATCCTAATTAGCCAAAAAAAAAGTTATTTCTAAAGGTGATATGATGTTATCCTTTGCTGCACTTCTATCAGAAAATGAGCTAACGGAGAAATGATTAAGCTTAGATGCCGGGTTAACTAATCAACCAAGTTAGCCAATCATGTGTATTCATCAGTGAAGGAAAAATTAAAATGGATCCAATAATATGAATTCGAATTTTAAAAGTTGAACCTTCTTTCAAAAAAATAAATAAAAAGTTGAACCTTATATTTCCAATTTTTTAATATTGTCATTTAAATTTTTTTTAAACAGTTTTTGAATATGATTTTTTTGTAACGTTTCTTTAATTTCAACATTTTATGTCACTTTTTTTAACAAAATTCTTCACCTTTCAGCCAATCTAAAATTCATATGCAATATGAAAGAACAGTAATGATAGATAGAGTGAAAATTTATATTCCCTCTGTTCCAGCTCAAACTGCACACTTCACTTTATGTCACTATTTATAGTCCAACTTTGACCACACACGTATTTGAATATATATATATATATATATATATATATATAAACAATAATATTATCATATGTTATATGGTTGGATTCGTTGTAACAAGTAGTTTTCCAAAAGTAACTTTTTGTTTATGTTTATTATACGTAGTTAAACACATTAACGGTTAGACAAGTTTGTTGATGATTGTGAAAAATATTCTGTGCAATTTGAATTGGGACAGAGGGAGTAGTGAAATTACATAGTGACTGATGTGACATTAGTGAAAAGACAAATGTATCCATAATGAGTTGCACATTTCAAGGAATGTGATTAGTAATTTAGTCTTTTATTAGAATTCACATCATTCACTATGACTTTTACCGTTAGTTCTTGCTCTCTCTATCATCACTCTTAAAATGGAATCTCTTTGACAATGTTAGAAAACGTAAGAACTATAATTTGTTATTACAAGAACTTTAGTGAAATGGTCACATCCAATCTTCCCAATTTGAATTCTACATTTTACCTTTTGACAGTTGAGTAAAAAAAAAGTTTGACCATTAATATTTTTAATTATATATGTATAGAAAAAATAATATTAAAAAAATATACATTAAGATGAATTTAACACTATGCCACATAATAATATCTTTACCTATATATATATATATATATATATATATATATATCAATAGAATTTTGTAATCAAACTTCGGTCATGTTCTCCATAATTTATCTGCATTTCAATTTATTTTAATTTAAATATATTCAGTATATTTCAATTTAGTTTAGTTCACCCAGTGAACATTTACTTTGGTGAAATTTTACTTTATTTAATCATATTATTATTATTATTAACACACTTATTTTTTTAGTTCAGTTCAATTCAATTCGATTCAATTCGATTCAATTCATATCAAATGAGTTCAGTTCAATTTGATTTAGTTCATTTTAGAAAAACTCGGGAAAACATGGCCTTAGTCAATATTAATTAAATGAATAGTGCAATTGCGGTTCATTGTGACAAAGGGAGTACTACCATTTAAAGATGAAAAATGACATGTGATATTTTATGTACTCCCTCCATTTTTTTTATTGGCACACTTACTAAAAGTGGTGTTTTTTTTAATTGACACTTGCTATTTTGGGCAAGTTTAAGGTTTTTACATCCACTCATTTTACTTTCTCTTCTTTCAATTCAATTTCATCTACTCATTTAGCATCTCCTCAATTCTAATACCAAAAGGGAGGTGCCAATGAAAAAAAAACGGAGGGAGTACGTTTTAAAAATTTTATGTAGTTCTCCGTCTCACCATAGTATGGTAAGACTCTAATACGAGCTTTTCTCATTTATTATATTGCGCATAAATGGAATAAAACCATCATTTATATATTTGTTTCTTGGGCGATTGTGTCTTGAAAGACGATCTATCCATAAGCTATGAAAATACTGATGTTTAAACCGTAAACTAGACTAAATCAAGATATAACTTTCAGATTGGATTATAAACTCATAACCACTGCACGGTGCATTATAAACTTTTAATATTGCAACTAAAATATCTTATCTCCTATAATCCTATATTAACTCCACATTTTCATAGGCATATAATAATACAATTTCCCCCAAAATTTTGCCAACCCTCCAAGAGAGAGAGCAAGGAAAATGTAGTGGCGCGGCGGAATGATTAGTAGGGGAATGTCAACGGGGAAGAGAGGAAGGCAGGGAAAGAAACATGGAACGTGAATGGGTGCGTGGCATGGCATGTTACAAAAAGTTGGATCGGCTGATATTCATAATTAACAATATGCCCCAATACCCCATCTCTCTATACAAATCTAATGTCCCCCACTAAATCACCAAATACCCCTCTAATATTCCACCTTTTAATTTCATGAACTTGGACACTAAATCATCGCCCCCTTTAACAAACATTTGAAATGGATCTTGTTACAAATTTAGAAAACCTACGGATTGTTTTGACGGCCGTCCCTTTTAATTTTCTTTCATAAAATTTAATTCTATATATTACTATTATTTTACTTGCAACGTCTTGAAAAAAATTGTATTTCCCTAAATTCATGGAAATATTGGGTTCAATAAAAGACAACTGTTCTTAGTTGCAATATTAAAATTTTATTATGCAACATGTAGTAGTTATAAAGTTTATAACCTGATTCATGCAATTCAAAAATGTTATCTTCATTTCTTCTAATTTGCGCTTTAAACCTTGGTCTTTCCATAGCTTATGAAAGACCGTCTTTCAAATGAAAGACCGTCTTTCAAGAGACAGACTCTATTTTACTACTCCCCTTGTCTCAATTTAAATTTCATAAAATTCTTTTTACAGTTATCAAGAAACATGGTTGATCGTTAACATGCTCAACTAAATATAATAATAAAATATAAAAAATTGATATTTACAAACTAATTATTACGACAAATCCAACAATATTTAGAAGGACGCGACCTCCCAAAGCTTCAGATCTAGATTTTGGTTAAAGGGAAGGGGAGACCGTCAGAAAAGATAATCACCGGCGGTCTCCCTAAGATTTTATATCTAGGTTTTGGTTAAAGGGAAGGGAGGCGCTTAGAGAACTTTGGTATGAGAAAATCTTCTAGACTAAAAATTTTTTTTGTCCCAAATATATAATGCAATATCATCTTTTGAACCCTGAAGTCAATATTGCGTTTGTTCAACAATTAATAAATACAAAATAATTTGTTTGATCTCCAATGTGGTTTTCAAGGTGATTTTTAGATGCTTTTAGGGACTAAAAGATAGTATACGATCATATATAGGGACCTTAACAGTTAAACCAATCATGAAAAATCTCGTTCTCATAACTTTTATGGTCAGATTGTAATTATTTATAATTTAAATTATATTTTACAAGAATTTTAAAATTATGAACAATAAATGGAAACAAACATTAAACTATTCCATTAGTTATATTAATTATAAAATAACTCAAACTCCATCTAATAATTTGGTGGTATAAAACAAAACTTTGTAACAAAGACAATATACATGTTTTTGGCAACTATCGATCAAAACTATTCACGCCGTCTCTGACCAACATGGTCCCAAAATTTAATTATTATATATTTATATTTATATATAATTTATATTTATAAAATTAAACCAGATTCTTCTTGATATTTTTAATATTTTATTTAATGTTAATTAAGTAAGTAGTATTATTAATTTGTCATTGTTTTTTTATTTTGTTTTGAAAATTTGTAATATCCAAATAATATAAATTTTATTTGATAATTTTATGTTAATGTATTTAGGGGTTTCATTTCTTTTATTTTACATCGGGCCTCCAAATTGTCAGATATGGCCCTGGATATTTTTCCCATTAATATCTTTAATTTCACATATTTAATAATAATAATAAAAAATATTATAAAAGTAGATGGTAACACGATTCTAATGTTATCATACGTAATAATATATTATCTTATATTTAACTTGAAATTTACTTTTCTAATTAATCGAGTTTGACTGATTGTTTAGTGATCGGTGTTAAATAGAATTGGGACAGATGGAGAACTTTATTTTGGTTTCTTTTTCTTTTGAAAATCCCATGCTTGTGTGTCGTGCTGGTGGTGGAAGACGAAGGTCTGAGAGTTTGAAGTTCCCACGGCCACGGAGTTCTTTCCTGAAAACAATACATCTAATGTTAACAAGGCGCCCTTAAATAATTATCTACATTCACGATAATTTAGTTTATAATACATTTACATAACTTTTCCTGTACCCACTCGCCTTTGTCTTCCACGCACAAATTGGTCTTTGGCACAGTATTAATCCTCCCCTTAATATCATTGCTCCTCATTTAATTAGTTATCAATTACGCGCCCATGATATTTATGCTGCCGACTAATAAAGTTAGTACGTACAATCACATGCGGCCGCCCTCCATCCCACATTAAACTGCACACTTCACTTTATGTCACTATTCACTGTCCAACTTTGACCACATATTTAAATAGATATATAAACAATAATATTATCATATGTTGTATGGTTGGATTCATCGTAACAAGTAGTTTATGAAAAGTAACCTTTTGTTTGCCGTTATCATACGTAATTAAACATATTAACAGTTGGACAAGTTTCCTGATGAGCGTGAAAAAGAGACAAGTTTCTTGATGAGATTGAAAAAAATTCCGTGCAATTTAATCTGAGATACAGGGAATAATTAATTTGGCCTCAATAATTCATCAGCATTATGTACGTGCACGTTTCTGTCCGATGCAGATTTAAACCCATGCATAGTCTATCTTCTGTTTTAGCATAAAGATAATGATGAGTTAATGATTTTTGATGCAACATTATATATTGTTAACAAACGGGTAAAAAAATTGGATGCTGAGAGACCCTTTCTAATTACGGTTACAAGTCACTTTTCTGTAATACTGATTGGTTTAAGGATACTAAAAGATCTTTCAGGTTTCATGTTAAATGACCCATGATTTTCATTATTATGGTACTCATCGTTAATTGGACTTGCATGGTATTTTTGTGATGGTGGTGTGAAATATATAAAAGGAAAAATTAAATCAAGATATTATATCATGAATTACAATGAGACGAGATAATAAAATTTTAAAATTTATATTAGTAGAAACTATTTCATGTCATTTTATATCTTTAAACAATTACACCAACATTGAATTCAATGAGTTTATATCGCTCAAATCTTTGAAATAATGATTGCTACAGTGTACAGTAGATATCTTCAATAATGCAAATCTTAAACAGTACCGGTACTACACAAAGGCTGCCTTTTTTGGTTCTTATCCTGCGACCGCAACCTAAGATGGATATTCGCACTATTATTTCTCTTCAGTTTTGACTTCTCAATTCTCGTGATTCGCGACTACTTTTTCTTAATAATTTAAGGTCACCGAAAGGTGATGAGTTATTTTCATCAACCAATTCAACACTATCTCGATTTTATTATTGGATGCAGCACACTACCACTAATAAATTAGATTTAGGTAAAAAATGAGTAAATAAAATTAAATTTAGAAATTAAAAAAGGTGGAATGAGTAGATGAAAATGAAGGAATTTTACCCAAAAAATGAAAGTGTGCCAAATTTACAAAATACAACCAAAAATTGAAAGTGTGACACATCCAACGAAACCGATGGAATAATAACCAAAATTATGTCAATAACCACTACAACACAAAAGTGCCATGAGAATGCTAAAATGTGCCCCAATAAGTCTTTATTAAGACATTTCCATTCATATGACGCTTCTAAAATGTCCCTTTAGAGCATGCTCAATAGATTCTCCAAAAATTTCTCTAAATAGAGAGTGAAAACTTATATTCTCCATTAATTTTTTGTTCAAGGCCAACAGATTCTCCATTTTGCATAAATTTTTATTTAATAAAAAAATAATGATCACTTTTTATTACACAATAATAAACACTTTTAATCAATACTAAATATAATATAAATATATAAACATTTTTATTTTTAAAAAATTAAATAATGTCTAATCTTTTTAACGACAATTTTTCAAAAAGCAACACTATATTTATAAGAAATTTGAAAATAACAGTTAAAGTTTAATGAAAATAACATTACTCCGTTAACTGTCAATAGTGACCACAAAATTGCTTACTTCCATGCTTATTTTAGTCAGAGATTTAGTAAGGATTTTTCAATTCACTCATTGGACCATAATCACATCCCATCATGAATCAAAGATTTTTTTTTAACAAATGAACGTTTATCCATCATCAAACATACATTACTTTTATGAGATTAAAAGCGAGCAAAAAAAGAAAGAATGGGGAATCTTAGATCAACAAGAGGTGGTTCAATATTGGTTCGATAGTTTATGGATTTTGCATGTATATGGTATAGAAGGTTTTAAACATAAGGAAGGAGAATATGTATTAATTAAAGATGATTGATATGATTAGCAATAAATTTTTCATTCTCCAAAATTTTCATTCCCCTCTACCAATATAGAGAATGAAATGTTCTCTCTCCTCCAATTCTCTATTTTAGAGATTGATATGGACTTGGTGTCGGACGGGGTCGTGAGGGCGAGGGTATCGCCTTTAGAGAATGATATGGAGCATCTTTTGGAGATGAAAAAATGTGTAAAATCTCCAAATTTTGCTAAAATCTCTACTTCAGAGAGTCTGTTGGACTTGCTCTTTTCACGAATCCCTATAAATCTTGGGCCGTTGTATAAAGTAACTGTAGAAATACGATATAAGTTTTTTTTATGTGCCTTATTGTATTAAATCGCTTTTTAATGTTCTAATTACATAAGGAATGAGACGTTTAATTTATATTAGGACACTTATAAATGTCCTAACAATTTGGATATTATATCATTTTGTAATGTTCTAATTATCATTAATTATATATAGAGAGACACTTTTAATATGTGTCACACAATATTAGTACGCTTAATTTTAAGCATCATAATATACAACTTTTATATTATAAAAGCGTACCTATATAAGTCCTCCAAGTAATTTAGTTATTAACCTAAATATGAAAGACAACTAATTATTGACTTCACGAAATTAATTGTTTAATATGACTAATCACATATAAACAATGTACAAGAATGTTATTGATTGTATTCCCACCTTATCCATACATGATACATTTGGGTATTAAGTTATGAATTTATAATTCCATTTTCACAGTATTTGCGGATTAATTTTTTAAAAAAATGGAGTGTATTAAATTTTCTCTTACAATATGAGGACATGAAAAATGTAAAACAATTGATAATAAGAAAACCAAAGATGCACTTACTTCCTGATGGGACCAAGTAGATCCTAAGTCTTCGATTATTGGATCAGATCAATGAAGGAGGATTAAAATGGTCCTATATTTAGCAGTTTGTCAATGTGATATGCAAGAATTAATGATGAAAATGTAGAATTAGTGCTCAATATTTCTAGGTTTAGGGTTGAAAGTGTTCAATAATTTGATTCCGATTCCGTTTCTGCGGTTTAAGATCAGTATTACACTGTTCGAAGAAAAAAAATAAAAGGATCAGTATTTCACGAATGGTCGAAGAATTTCTCCCCTTCAATTCATTAAAGTTCACATGTATAATAGAAGTCAACTGATAGTTGACTCACAAAGCTTTCACGGACCATCGACTTCATTAATTAATTCATGGAAATCAATACTCTCTTTTTGCCTATTGATTCAAGTTTCAGGGAAGATTTTCTCTGTGTTTTTATATTAACAGTTCTATTTTAATATTTGTAAACACCTTCAAAAACACCGACCATGCTTTGGATCATGTGATGCTATAGTTCTTGAAGGTCCCGACATAATAATATTGATACTCGTAAATCTGTGACACTCATCCTTTCCAAGTGATGATAATTTTTGTGGGTAAGCAAGTTAATAGTCCGATGACGATATTACAGTTTTTATTGAAACTCTTTCATGTAAATGCACAAACGATCAGTCTGATTGACATATCAACGCTTTTTTTCAACACCTATGAATGACTATTTTCAAAAATAAAATAAAGCAAGTACCCATAAACTAGCATGTACGCACCCACCTTTCCTATAATTAGCAGTTCATGAAGCTTGAATAAATTAAAGACTGACATAAGCAGCTGAAGGAAATGAAGAAGAAGTAGAGATGGAGAAAGTTTGTGTTTCAATTATGTGGTTCAAAAAAGCATACGAAAATAAGCTGCCTTCTGTGTGGTTTATACTAAACCAACAAAAAGGCTCAACCAATAGCTACAGTCCACGGGGGCAAGTCAGTAACAAAAAAATGTAAGATAAATGAAACGACAACTAATCCTGCGTTTAACTAAGTTTTGAAGTCTGGCGCTAGCATTTGAAAAACTGGTTGTCACCCGCCAAAAGCTCCAAACTGATCTTCGTGCTTACACCAATGGCTTCTTCACCCCCTCCTCAAGCTCAGCTGGGGAAGCCCGAACGCTGAGATTGAACAGATTAGCAAAGAAAGAAGCAGCAGGAAGAGATTTGGTGAAGATATCCGCCAGCTGGAAACGAGAGGAAACAAAGGATGGCAGCAAGAACCCCTCCATATAATAATCTCTCACCAGATGACAATCTATTTCAAGATGTTTAGTCCTCTCATGGAAGACGGGATTAGCGGTGAGATGCAGAGCTGCTTGATTATCACAAAAAAGAGGAATGGGAAAAGAGATATGAAGGTGGAGATCCCTGATCAAGTAACTGATCCATTTGAGCTCACAAGCAGTCATGGAAAGACTCCTATATTCTGCTTCAGCTAAGGACTTAGAAACTGTAGACTGTTTCTTAGATTTCCAAGAAATCAAGGCTGATCCCAAAAAAACTGCATAACCTGTGACTGATCTCCTGGAAACCTTGCAAGAAGCCCAGTCTGCATCACAGTATGAATGAAGCTGAAGATCATTCTGAGAAGGATAAAACAGGCCAAATGGAAGATGATGATGCAGATACTTCACAATGTGGAGAGCACCAGAGAGATGATGATGAGTTGGTGCTTGAACAAACTGGCTGAGTTGATGGACTGCAAAGGTAACATCAGGTCTAGTATAATTGAGGTAAAGGAGCCTCCCAATAAGTCTTCTGAATTGACTTGGATCAGGAAGCAATGGTGAAGATTCATCATGCACAAGCCAAGAAGGAGGAAGAGGAGTTGCAGTAGGCTTGCAGTGTAATAATCCACAGTCTGAAACAATATCAGTAATGTACTTGGTTTGCAGGAGATGAAGACCAGAATCTGTTCTGTGAAGTTCCAAGCCAAGAAAATAGTTAGCTTCACCTAGATCCTTAATAGTGAACTTCTGATGCAAAGATTGTTTAACAGCTGCAATGGCATCAAGTGAGGTTCCCATAACCAAGACATCATCAACATACACCACTAGGGCCAGCATGTACTGGGAAGTGAACTTCAAGAACAAACAATGATCATGGTGAGATTGATCAAAACCAAGGCTGAGTAGATGTTGTGTAAACTCCTTATTCCACTGTCTGGAAGCTTGCTTGAGTCCATACAAGCTTTTTGTGAGCTTACAAACTAACTGAGTATCAGGAACTGAATAACCATCATGCAATTTCATATAAACCTCTTCATCAAGGTGCCCATGCAGGAATGCATTGTTCATGTCAAGCTGATGCATATGCCAGCCTGATGCAGCTGCAATAGCAAGAAGTAATCTGATGGTGACAACTTTAGCAACTGGGGAAAACACTTCAGAAAAGTCTATTCCCTCTATCTGATTAAAACCTTTGGCAACCAATCTAGCCTTATGCTTTGCGAGAGAACCATCTGCATTATACTTAGTTTTGTACACCCATTTGATCCTATGGCCTTCTTTCCTGGTGGCAGTTTAACCAAGTCCCAAGTATGATTCTGTTCAAGGGCTGCCAACTCCTCATTCATGGCCTGAGTCCACTCAGTGAAATGCTTTGCCTGGTGATAATTAGATGGTTCAGGAACCTGTGAAGAAGAAACCACATATGCAGGGATAATGGACTGAGGCTCAGAAGATAAGAGGACAGAAGATGAAACAAAATCTTTTGTCCATACAGGTGCCCTGATGACCCTAGTACTATGCCTTAAAGAAGTATCAACAGGTGGTGAAGGTGTGACTTGAGGAGGTTCATGTATTTGAGGAACAGGAAGGGATGAGTGATGATCATGTGTGAGAGGTTCTGAAAAGGGAAGTGGAAAAGAAAACAAACTAGGATTGGAGTATGGAAAAATAGTTTCATGAAACAAGACATCCCTTGAAATGATCACTCTTTGATTTTGAAGATCAAAGAGCTTGTATGCTTTCTGGCCTAAGGGGTATCCAATGAAGACACAATGGAATGCTCTCTCAGATAACTTGTCTTTGTGTGGTGTGGTGTTAGTGGCATAAACCAAACACCCAAAGACTCTGAGTGATTGGAAGTCTGGGAATTTGTTAAACAAGAGCTCATAGGGAGAATTCCATGAAAGGACTGGAGTAGGTAATCTATTGATGAGATAAGTTGCTGTTAAAATGGCCTCCCCCCAGAAATCCTTTAGAAGATGAGATTGGAAAAGCAAAGCTCTAGCAACTTGGAGAATGTGCTGGTGTTTCCTTTCCACTACCCCATTTTGTTGGGAAGTGTAAGGACAAGATTTTTTATGAAGGATACCTAGATCAGAAAACAGCATATCACAGTCTTGGTTGACAAATTCACTTCCATTGTCTTATCTGAAAGACTGCACAGTGGTATGGAAATGATTTTTCACCATATTGAAAAAGGTTCAAAGCAGGGAAGGGATTTTGTCCTTTGATTTAACTAGATAAGTCCAAGTACTTCTAGAAAAATCATCCACAATGGTCAAAAAATACTTACAGCCAGAAGTTGAGGGTATTTTGTAAGGCCCCCACAGATCAACATGAATGAGTTCAAACAATTTTGTTGTAAAAGATGAGCTAGAATGGAAAGATAATCTGTGTTGTTTAGCAGAAGGACAAATAGTACAGAAAGTATCTATTTCAGCAGGAAATTTGATTACATTGAGATGTTTCATGACATCATTAGAAGGATGCCCTAGCCTACAATGCCAAGAATGCAAAGGAATATCAATGTTCTGCCTAACAGTATTCACTACACTATCTATAGAGACTTCATTCTGAAAACTTGACTGAATTCTTTTCTTGATCTCATCTGGTTTGAAAGAATGCTGATCTAAGATGTATAATCCATTCACTTCTCTTACTGCTGTAAGAACCTTCCTAGTCTTGTGGTCCTGCAGCAAGCAGAGATTGGATGTAAAACTGAAATAGATTGGCATAGTTTTGGAGAGCTTACTTACTGACAGAAGATTGTATTTGAAATCAGGAACTAGGAGACAGTTTTGTAAGATGACTGAGGGAGTAAGAATTACTTCTCCTATGGCTTGAACAAGTTTTGTTGTGTGATCAGGCATGTAAACAGGTGTAGGTGTATTGACTGAAGAAAAGGAATTAAAAACTGACATATCACTACACATGTGACTTGAAGCTCCACTGTCCACAATCCAACTATTATTTGACAATGCAAAAACACTGAGTGAAAGATTAGTGATCACACTACCTGAGTAGTCATGATAGTGACTATAATCAATTGGTCCTCCATAGTCTTTTATCACCTCTCTTTCCTTCTGTTTCTTTTCAAACTGCATCTCAACCATCTTGGCAATCATTGCATGTAACTTTGCATCTGTGTCAGTAATTGGTGTATCCTCTTCTTCTGCTACTGCATGAGCAGCATGTTGTGAAATCCTTGCTGATACTGCTGTCCTCTTGAAGCATTTGGTGAAGAATATTGTGGCCTCTGAGGTCCATGAGTAAGGTACTGCTGCCTTGTAGCTTGTTGTTGATGAGGAGGTTGTGGTCTTATTCCAATATCCCCTCTATTTCCTTCCCACCAGTCAGGGTAGCCCTTTATCTTGAAACAGATATCCTTGGTGTGCTCTAATTTCCCACAATGCTCACATTTTAAATCAGGCCTTCTCACAGTTTTCATCCTCATTGCATCATTCTGCTGATCAGACATTCCATCTCTATACTGATATGGAACCTTGCTGTCTCTATACACTCTCACAGCCATGACTGAGTTATGATGATTGTCTTGATAACCCTCATGAACAGCCTTCTGCCTTTCCACCTTTGCTATCATAGAACATGCCTTATTAACAGTTGGTGCAGGATCCATAACTAGTATTTGATGACTAATAGCCCCATATTCATCATTCAGCCCCATCAAAAACTGACTCAATTTGTCCTCCTCTTCTTCAGCAGCAAGACAATCATAATTAACACATCCTGCACTACACCTTCTTCTAGGTCTTAAACACCTAAATTCATCCCACAGGCTCTTAAGTTGAGTGTAATAAACAGACACTGATTCATTACCCTGCTTCAATTCAGCAATATCTCTCCTAAGCTTATGCAACAAAGGACCATTACTCTCTCCAAAACTCTCCTTAATCTCATTCCACAGTGTAAACACATCTTCACAAAACATAAAACCTCTTGCTAGTTTAACAGTCATAGAATTCAGAATCCAAGAAAGTACAGTGGAATTCACCTTATCCCATTGATCATAAATTTCATCTTCAGGATCTGGAGGTCTGATCTCCCCTGTTAGATACTTCAGCTTCCCTTTAGATCTGATAGCTCGGACCATAGCCTTGCTCCATGTTATGTAGTTGTACTCATTCAGTGGTTCAGCAACTAACACCAAGCTATTGTTCTCACCACTTTCAAGCTTATACAGATCATTCCTTTCTCTTTTCCTTCGCTGGTTATGGCCAGATCCAGCAATGGACTGTGCCACAGAATTGACAGAATCATCATCTGAAGACATGGTTAATGGATCTCAGAATAAAGAGGATTTCAAGAGGAATTCAAATCAGTATTTCTCATTGTATGGGTCGATTGCTCTGATACCATAAAGACTGACATAAGCAGCTGAAGGAAATGAAGGAAATGAAGAAGAAGCAGAGATGGAGAAAGTTTGTGTTTCAATTATGTGGTTCAAAAAAACATACGAAAATAAGCTGCCTTCTGTGTGGTTTATACTAAACCAACAAAAAGGCTCAACCAATAGCTACAGTCCACGGGGGCAAGTCAGTAACAAAAAAATGTAAGATAAATGAAACGACAACTAATCCTGCGTTTAACTAAGTTTTGAAGTCTGGCGCCAGCATTTGAAAAACTGGTTGTCACCCGCCAAAAGCTCCAAACTGATCTTCGTGCTTACACCAATGGCTTCTTCATAAATAAGACTTCATATCCACTTAAGCAAATGCTATGATAATCACAACGGTTAATTAAACTTAAGATGGAATACGTGATCCTAATGGCATGATCACAAAACAACATCTTTCTTCCGTTCTAAGCATTTTTCTAATTTTAACTATCTTAATAAATATATAACCTTTCCGAATTCGTGTGTCACTCATCATTTAATTTTTCAGTGACAATATATAAAATCTACTGATAGCAAAGATCCCACAGGCCACGTTTAAATTGCGCATGATCAATTTTTGATGCATGCATGTAGATCTTCATGATGTTCAATAAACTGAACAGACTAAAATAAGATAAATTGGATTAAACTGGACATAACTAAAACTAAGCAAACTGAAGAGCAGAACAAAATTTAGTTTACTAAACAAAACTTCACTGAAACGTAGTTGAGTTAAAAACAACACACTACCACAGACACCCCCCTCTATTACCAGTTTTTTATCATTGATTTTTAAAATTGATGCTAAAAATCTAATAGCACCAATTTTTTTAAATTTTTTTTAACACCAGTCCTTAAAACCCCGGTGTTAATTTAACACCAGTTTTTTAAATTTTAACACCGATTTTTTAAAAATCGGTGCTAAAATTTAAAAATAGCACCAGTTTTTAAAAACCGGTGCTAAAAATTTTCAAAATTCATTTTCCTGCCAAAGAAATAGGCAAAAATTTTAAAATAGCACAAGTTTAGAAAATTAGCACCGATTTTAAGAAATCGGTGCTAAAAATTTAAAAATAACACCGATTTAAACAAGTGCTAAAAATTTTATAATTTTCAATTTTTTCCCACCAAAGAAATCTCCAAAAAAAATTTTCCGCCAAGGAAATTGTCAAAAAAAATTAAAATTCAATCTTCCTGCCAAAAACATCTAAATATTCGTCGGAATTTTTAAAGTTCAATTTTTTCGCTAAAGAATTCAAAAAATTCGCCAAAAATTTCAAATAACCTCCCTAGAAATCTCATGAGCTAGGAGCAGCCACTCAAAGCTATTTTTTTAACTTTCAAAATTGTTCACTTCTTTTGTTGACTTTAACTAATAACTAAGTTAAGTTAAATTAATCAACGATGAACCTCTACTGACCTAATATATACAACTAAGAATAAAATTTGTTTACATTAACTAATTAATGCTCAACCCTTAATTAATTTAGTATACATAAATACAACTTTAATTAGTTAACAGTCAAACTTTACTTGACTTTCAACATATAAACACTAATAACTAAGCTGACTTTGACTAATCAACGGTCAAACTATACTTGACTTTCAATATATAAACACTAATAACAAAGTTGACTTTAACTAATTAACGGTCAAACTTTATTCAAATTAGTATATAATAAACACTAATAAAAATATTTGACTTTGTCTAATCAATGGTCAAACCTTACTTGACTTTCTATATATAAACACTAGTGACTAAGTTAACTTTAACGAATCAATGGTCAAACTTTACTTGACTCTCTCTCTATATAGAAACACTAGTGACTAAGCTGACTTTAACTAATCAACGGTCAAACTTTACTCGACTTTTAATATATAAACACTAATAAACTTTAACTAATCAACGGGTAAACTTTACTCGACTTTCAATATATAAACACTAATAACTAAGTTGACTTTGACTAATTATCGATCAAACCTTACTTTAATTAGTATATAATAAATACTAATAAAAATGTTTGACTTTGTCTAATCAACGGTCAAATCTTAGTTGACTTTCAATAAATAAACACTAATAACAAAGTTGACTTTAACTAATTAACGGCCAAACTTTATTTGAATTGGTATATAATAAATACTAATAACTCGGTTGAGTTTGTCTAATCAACGGTCAAACCTTACTTGACTTTCAATATATAAACACTAATAACAAAACTGACTTTAACTAATTAACGATCAAACTTTACTCGACTTTCAATATATAAACACTAATAACTAGGTTGACTTTAACTAATTAACGGTCAAACTTTACTTGACTCTCTCTCTCTATAAACACTAATAACAAAGTTGACTTTAACTAATTAATTGTCAAACTTTACTCGACTTTCAATATATAATCACTAATAAATAGGTTGACTTTAACTAATTAACGGTCAAACTTTACTTGACTCTCTCTATATGAAAACACTAGTGACTAAGCTGACTTTAACTTATCAACGGTCAAACTTTACTCGACTTTTAATATATAAACACTAATAACTAGGTTGACTTTGTCTAATCAACGGTCAAAATTTACTTGACTCTCTCTTTATATAGAAATGCTAGTGACTAAGCTGACTTTAACTAATCAACGGTCAAACTTTACTCGACTTTCAATATATAAACACTAATAACTAGGTTGACTTTGTCTAATCAACGGTCAAACTTTACTTGACTTTCAATAAATAAACACTAATAATAAAGTTGACTTTAACTAATTAACGGTCAAACTTAACTTGACTCTCTCTATATAGAAACACTAGTGACTAAGCTGACTTTAACTAATCAATAGTCAAACTTTACTCGATTTTCAATATATAAACACTAATAACTAGGTTGATTTTGTCTAATCAATGGTCAAACATTACTTGACTTTAAATATATAAACACTAATAACGAAGTTGACTTTAACTAATTAACGGTCAAACTTTATTTGAATTAGTATATAATAAATACTAATAAAAATGTTTGTCTTTGTCTAATCAACGGTCAAACTTTACTTGACTTTCTATATATAAATACTAGTGACTAAGTTGACTTTAACTATTGTTGATGGTCAAACTTTACTTGTCTCTCTCTGTATAGAAACACTAGTGACTAAGCTAACTTTAACTAATCAACGGTCAAACTTTACTCGACTTTCAATATATAAAAACTAAAAACTAAGTTAACTTTGACTAATCAACGATCAAACCTTATTGAATTAGTATATAATAAATACAAATAAAAATGTTTGACTTTAACTGATCAACGACCAAACTTTACCCGATTTTCAATCTATAAACACTAATAAATAAGTTGAATTTAACTAATCAACGGTCAAACTTTATTTGAATTGGTATATATAAATACAAATAAAAAATGGTTGGAAATACGTAAAATGACTATTATACCCCTGTGAAAAAAAATAAAAAAGGGAAACCCTACCCTCACTTCTTCTTTTTCTTTCTTCCCAAAATTCATCCTTTGCATTTTCCTCACCGTTGCTCGACTAATCGACGGTCGTTTGATTGGTGTGGGCGCAGTGGTTCGATTGGAGATGAGTCAGCGATGGCGCGATGGTGGTTTGATTAGAGTAGTTGTGGATTAGCGGCGGCAAAGTGGTGCGGTACGATGGGGGATAGAGTTTCTGGCGTGGATAGGAGGTGGCGGATCTAGGGCGGAGGTAGGGGGTGGCGGAGCTAGAGCAGCGGTGGCGCACGGTTCTTTCTGGTAGCTAGTGGTGTGGGTTTCTGGCGGAGCTAGGAGGTGGCAGAGCTAGGGTAGAGGTAGGGGTACGGTTCTTTCTGGTGACTGGTGGCGTTGGTTTTTGGCGGAGCTAGGGCGAAGGCATGAATAATGCCTTGAAACAAGCTGAAGAAGCACATCATCTTACATTTGAGCGCGAGAATGGCATAAATAATGCCTTGAAACAAGCTGAAGAAGCACTGAGTAAAGCTTTGCGTGATCTGGCTGCGACTGAGGCTAGAGCAATTGTTGCTGAAGGTTTTGTTTTCGAGATTCTTGTTCATCTGCTTATTGTATATGTGTTCTAATTTTTCATGGTTACTTATTTGCTAAATCCTTACTGCTTTGGTGATTCCTTTTCCAGGCTCAGTGCTCTGGTTTGGAGGAAAAGATGAAGCATGCCGAGGTAATTTTCTTTGGTGTTGAAGTTAATCCTTTATTGTTAAGATAAACTAGTCCAAGCGGCTCATGTTGCATATTAAAAGTTCATTATGCTTTCATATACTGATTGATGCTGGGTTTTGTAAGTTGATGTTGTACAACACTTTTATGAACTTGCATTACCTCTATGCTCCCACATGAGAGCTCTGTGATATATTCGGATTATCGAGACACTTTTTTGCATGCTGTGATGATTGTCATATGGCATCTTGGTTTGGGTTCTAGATATTGCATCTTGGTTTGGGTTCTAGCTATTGCATCCATCACCTTTTTCCTGTTAACTTTTTGTTGATAACTTATTTTTGCCTTTTTTCACTTTGAGCCAGGTCTCTGAGTTAAATGGGGAAGGTGGATCTAGCTCTACGAGGTAATAAAATTAGCCTCCCTCCCTCTCTTCCTGCTTACTTCTCTCCTCAACGTGGACTTGGAACATATAAATAATGGAAGATGTAATCCGATGTATAAAGCTCCAAGTCATGGGGTAGAAATGGACCACAAAAATAGTAGAATTAAATCAGTGTATTTTTTAAGGAGTGTTTCCCTTCGGTTGTATTGATAAAAATGCACGGCTTATTAGATGTGTGGACATGCTAGATTAGATTAAAAAAAATGCCAGGGCACCACCTAATATATGAGAAATGTGTAAAATACGATGAAAATGGTTTGGACATGATAACATTATAAGACGTGATGATGGAGGAGGCATATTATATATATATATATATATATATATATATATATATTATATATTGCAGAGTGTTTAGATGTCCCAGTTGGGTTTCAATATAATCTGAATTTCGCTGAATTCATTTACTAATGTAGGTTGTATAATCTTTTTGAAATACATACTCTGCACTTGCTAATCCACTATTAGATGTACTGTGGAGAATCATTATTTACTTCTCGGGTTTAATTGAGGACCACAACCAATAAACCCTAGTGATAAAAAAGAAAATGTCTCCATATGTGTGTAGTTTAGTGGTGAAATTTATTGCTCGCAAATTGTGTGATTTAAAAAGTATAGGAAGATGTTGGTAGGAAAAATAAGCATATGGTAATGTTGAAATTTGTAGTAACAGAAGGGGAAGGACAATGGTTTGTCTACTCAGATGTCTGCCATTTAACTGTCATTTGCGTTGCTAGTAATGTAGGCAGACTCGACAGTCTCACCTAACGTAGAAAATGATCCTTCAATCATTTCTTTGTGTGATCAACTTATAGCAGAAAGTATGTTAGTTGATCATGACTGGGATCAATTTAATTTTATGTTTCCTTTCTAAGCCTTACTATTGATGAAAATCCCCATGGTATGTTAAACAAAAATCATTTATAGCATTCCGTAGAGGCCGTGAAGCTCAGCGAAATGTTAGAACCTTTATAGATGCTCTTTCACTTGAACATGATACAATTAAAGCCGGTAGAAGTTGAAGAGGTATTAGGCGCAAGAGTCATGGTTTACATGCACTTTGATTAATTCATGTATGTAAATTGAAGATTGAAGGAGCATTTGTACAAGGTCTCGGATGGGGTTGCATTAGAAGAGCTTAAATAGGGAGATGCTGCACATAAGTGGATACCTGCAGGATCCTTATACGTGTGGTCCAGGAAGTGAAGGATACTCCTTTTGAATTCAATATTTCTCTTTTGAAGGTACACATCTTTATCTCTAGTTGAGATTTCTTGTTTCGACAATTGCTAACATACTATTTCTGTCAGAGAAGCTTTGAATTTAAACCTATGCTTATATTTGTGATTCATATCATGTTTCTGCTACATAGTTCATGGTACTGTTATTTCTTGGTTTCATTGTGAACTATGTAGTTGCTCAACATAATGAAGAAATTGCTAAGTTGGTGGAGGAGGCACAAATGAATAAAGATCACATGCTTCAAGTACCGAATGACTCTGTCGTTATAGCATAAATCAAGCATATGCTAGTTTTTCCTATAGAGATAGACTTGTGTGCTGAGTGGAGTTTTGATTACTCTTTTTTTTCTCTATGTTTATTTAGATCTAAACTACGTAGCCCCTTTGTGTGTATGTTTGATTCCTTTGTCTGTTTGAATATACAGAGGATTTCCAATTTGTCTTAAGTATGTTCCAGGCATTAGCTTCTGAACATACAATGAGCCTTCCAAGGTAAGATTTACTGATTTAGTTACATTTACCTTTTCCCCCTACCATTTTTGCAAACTAAATTGAAGTTTGTAGTTGTATGGTCTTGTAGATGCATATGAAATGATACATCTGAGCATTTTTAAGGATCATAGATTCAAGATTAGTTGTGTGGGTTAGCCTTGTGATTTGATGTGTATACGTCACATGATTCAATTGCTAGTTCAAGCTAAAGTTATGTATGGTCTCGTAGATAGTTATGTTTGAGATAGTTATGTTTAGTCCCATAGATTATAAATTTTGTATAATAATTTTTTTCGATTTTATTTCTAAATTATCAATTTTGTGAAGTTGATTTTATTATTATATTAATGTCCTAATAAATTGTTAATTTTGGGTCTTTTTTCCCTTCCTCTGAAGCTGCCGCTTTCAGAGGAAGGGATTTTTTTAGTCATCGTAAATAATTTAGCACCGGTTAAAAAACAGGTGCTAAGAAAAAAACCGGTGCTAAAATTAGCACCAGTTGAAAAATTGGTCCTAACAAAAAAAACCAGTGCTAAAATTAGCACTGGTTGAAAACTGGTGCTAACAAAAAAAATCGGTGCTATCACGGTACATATTAGCACCGGTTTAAAAACCGGTGCTAACAAAAAAACCGGTGCTAAAAGTAGAGATTTAGCAACGGTTTTTTTCAACTGGGGAAACCGTTTCATCGGTTACTTAGGCACCAGTTTTGTTTTACAAAAAACCGGTACTAGAATTTTTAAAAAAAATTGGTGCTGGGGGGTTCTATGTGGTAGTGACACTATCTTAATCACATATACTCTGTCCGAACTCTATTTGCACTTGTACTTTTTTGATATTGTGTACTATCAAATTTTGATCTCATATTTAATAGATGAGAACATTGAAAGAATATTATCGTTTATGATAATGTTGAATTTATCGTAACAAGTATATATTAAGCTTTTATTTGACACCATCATACGTAGACAAGCATATTAATGATCAAATATATTTTTTAAATATCATGATGATCATCGTGGTGCAAATAAAGGTGAGATGGAGGGAGTAACTCTTTATGTGTAATCCTTCCACTAAATTACTAATAGTATTATTATTGACCTGTGAAGAAAATGTCAGATGTATGGCATCCCTGAATTAGCAACACTCATAATAATTCTATTCTGATGCACCCGCCAGAACGTGTTGTATCAAATTATAGATGGAGATGAAAGAACTGCAATTTAAAACCTTTTTATCCAGAGTTTGAAAGTAAGAATGAGATTCAATGAATCGATAACATTAGCCAGGTAGCAAAACATAAATGCTCAGAATGTATGTCGTTTTCAGAAAATTAAGATTGAGAAAATTTGGGAGAATCATGAATCCACCCAGAGACGCCGGGGCCTAACCATAAATTGCCATAGAAAAATGTTGTGTGGGACTAGGGTTCTTATCCTTTAATTTAAGCCACTCTTATTGGTATAAAAAATAGTCAAACCCCTCCAAGATTCTGGTACGCACAAAGCAATTCACCGTCCATATTTTTTTAAAACTTTTTCTTAAAAAGTCACCAGAATCATGTAAAATTGTTATGAGAATTTTCTGAGAATTTTTTACTTTTTAATTCTCAACTCAATTTACTCCATTCATTATACTCACTTAAATTCAATTACATTTAAACTTATACTTCCTTTAGGTGATGTTATTTTTGCAAGTTGAATTGTGTAGAGAGAATTAAGTGAAGAGAATAAAACATTTAATGAGTGGCTGGAAATAAATTTTTTTATTATTATAAAAAGGAAATATGTTAATTTTAAAAAAAACAAAATAAAAAATATGTCAAACTTAAGAAAAACGGACTATTATTTATTAAAAATTCGGAGGAAACACTTTTCGCAAAGGAACAACATAAGAGCTAGACCTATCTAGAGTAGAGTATTTGCTATCGCATTTGACTACTCCCTCCGTTTTTTTTTCATTGGCACCTCTCTTTTGGTGTTAAAATTGAGGAGATGCTAAATGAGTGGATGAAATTGAATTGAAAGAAGAGAAAGTAAAATGAGTGGATATAAAAACCTTAAACTTGCCCAAAATAAACACCACTTTTAGTAAGTGTGTCAATGAAAAAAAAACGGAGGGAGTACTACTCGAAGTACTTTTGTTTTCCTACATAGTTAGGCAAATTTGGGTAATGGATAAGGACTTAATTGGGTAAATAAGATGAGTGAGTTTTTTTTGATAGGCGGTCTATTTATAAATTTATGGATAACTTATTTATTTTTGAGTCCGTCTCTTGAAAGACGGTCTTTCCATAAGTTATGGAAAGACCAAGGTTTAAAGTGTAAATTAGAAGAAATGAAGATAAAATTTTCGGGTTGCATGAACCGGGTCATAAATTTTATAACTACTACATGTTGCATACTAAAAGATTAATATTGCAACTAAGACCTTTTACCTTTTATTATTCTAATCAAACCCTGTCTTTCCATAAGCCTATGGAAAGACCGTCTTTCCCAAGAGTTTGCCTTTATTTTTTTAGCTTATATATTGTATTTGTTAAATTATATATAAAATATAAAATTTTTGAAAAATTTTTTATATCATATATTTTTATAGATTTACATTTTTATATATTTACGTTCAAATACATATTATTATTTGTTTTAACTTATAAAATATAATATTTAAACTTTATTAAAAATTTATAACATTTAAGGTAAAAGTTCCCAAGAACTGTCGATAAACTTATGAAAATGCTGCATTTCCTGAAACTTTCTAATCACCGTATTTAGGAATTTAGTACACACTATTTCAGTACTTTTATCTCCCCAAAAGACCAAGAACACATACTAGTTGTGCGTTCCAAATTCTCTCTAAGGATTGTGAGTTCTAAATTAACACTGCGAGTTTGATGAATATTGAGGATTTAATTAGAGTTAGTGGTGCTTAATGAATTGAACAACTCACACAACTTGAAATTGATTTGTTTTAATAGCGAGTCGAACAAACATATATTCGATTTGATAGGTTCGTAGGTGACTCAATTAAAATTTATATATTTAGGGATCTTTGGTTTGGGTGAATTAGGAAAGGGAAAGGGAAAGGGAAGCTGGGATCTTGATTTTCCTAGTTAGGGTTAAGTTTGCATTTTTTATCATTTCCTTCTCTATTTTAGTTTGAGTGCGTCTCTTGAAAGACGGTCTTTCCATAAGTCATGGAAAGACCAAGGTTTAAAGTGTAAATTTTATAACTACTGCATGTTGCATACTAAATTTTTAATGTTGCAACTAAGACCTTTTACCTTTTATTATTCGAATTAAACCCCGTCTTTCCATAAGCCTATGAAAAGACCGTCTTTCCCAAGACTTTGTCTTTTAATTTTACCATTCTCCCATTTTGATGTATCACGATTCTCTAGCCCTACCTTGGGATTGCCATTCCACAATTTCCTTATTCCAGCCTCCATGAAAAACACACGTATTCTCCAGCCCTACCTTGGGATTGCCATTCCACAATTTCCTTATTCCAGCCTCCATGAAAAACACACGTATTCTCCAGCTTTTCCTAGCAACCCTTCTTCATAAAACCTTCATTTTCACCGCCACTGTTCATTTTCAAACGATCTCTGATATCTATTTCTCAGTTACAAGACAAAATTATACTTTATATTTATTATCAAAATAAAAATAAAAATTATTAATTATTATTTCAATAAAAATATTATAATTTTATTTTTGAGTTTTAAAAATATTAGAATGTTATACTTTAACTTAAATAAATTTAAGACAAAAAATTAATATAATTAATATTTTATTTCTAAATTTTAACTATTTATTAAAAAAAATTATGTTGGCGGATATTATACATTATGTAATATTTTGGATTTAGGTTTTTTTAAGATATTGACTTCATGTTTTATATCATCTGTAACGTCCATTCTTAAAAGATTTAGGTATGTGATTTTTTTAACACCATTATTAGCACATACGATGAACAATAGATTTTTAAATCAATATATCGTATGTGATTTACATATATTTTAAAAATAACTGAAAATATGTAAAGATGATAATATTTGAATAAAAGATTAATTACGAGAAATATAAATAAATATACATTTTTTTAAAATCACATACGGCATATTAAAAAGTTAAAGATGACGAACTAAAATATTTTTATATTAAATATTATTTTATATGAACTATATACGACAAGTGTTCATGAAATACCTTTATATTTTTTTAGCAGATTTGATCATTTGAAATAATTTATACTCATATATATTATTTTATAAATTATGCTAAAAATTAATATTGTTTCCCTAGGATGAACCAGACAGTAACAAAGGGAGTGAGAGTGAATTTAATTTCTTTTTCATAACTGGACCAAAGAAATTTTAAAAAAAATAGGGTTATTCTATTCCTTTCTTGATTACTTTCCCTTTTCCGGATTGAACCAAACGATCCCTTAATTATATTATATTTATAACATTTTATTTCAGATTTATCAACATAAATAATTTTTCATGTTATTTTATACCATGGACATATCCAAATTTACATTATATATAGCCGCTCGCTTGGTACTTGGAAAAATGATTAGAACATGGAAAAAAGTTTAACGATTATTGAGTTGAGCAACACCTTAGTCCCGATCGACTCACTCAATAACAACTCTAATTACATTTGTCTCTCCTGTGCATTTATTCATTTTTTTGGGTTCAATTTTTGGGACTCTCTTTTGCTTTGTCAATGTTTTTTTAAAACTTTATTTTTCGTTATTTTTCAGATTTATTTAAGTTTTGACAAACAAGCTTCGAAGAGTTTCCTTCCGTTAAAACCGATAAGATTGAGAATGATGTTGTTTTATCTCGATTGTTGATGTTAAAGTGTACGAGGGGAGTTGATATGAATGTTATACAGAGGGATTTGCTCGTTTTTGTAATTGTTTATGCATTAAATTAGGGTTTACTCTGTTTTCATTAGTTAATTTTGTTTGTTGAATATGTATGTTTTTTTGTTTGTTAGCTATGTATGTTTTGTTTGTGTATGTGTGTGTTTTATTGATGGAATGTTTTGTGTTGGGTATGCATTTAGGTATGTTTTACTAATTGAATGCTTTGTTTTAAAAAAATTATGTGGAGGAGCTTTGCTGCCCCGGTAAAAAGAAATCTAAAACATACATAACATTTTAAGAAAGAAAGAAAGGAATTCTAATGATAAATTTTTTCTATAATTTCGAGTCTGGGTAACATATATATTGATATTGATTCGAGCAAGATGACTCTTAAGTTCGACTTGAGTATCATGCAGTTATAAGTTTGAAAAGTTTAGAAGTTAAGTTAAGTGTAAATTTTAACTTAGGGTATTGATGTGTCTAGGGCAACCGAACAGTTAACTGGTTCGAACTCCTTTGTGTCGACCTACTATAAAACTGTCCCTGGGGATCCCAAATGTCAGTCCTCTGATGCTTAAATCAGTAAAGAGTATGCATACAATTTCAAGATAAAATGAATGCAGAAAATGAATACATACTTGGTATTTATACCGTATATCCTTAATTATAGCCTTTAATGTCCTATAAATAGGGCAGGTGTTACATGGTCCAATGATATCATGATTGGGCCAATGTTAATACGGTCCATTATAACCTTTGGCCCAACCTCGATCAAAATTCCCCAGAAAACTAGATTCCTGTTCGAGACTCTGGAGTACCAAGTTAGTGGTTCGAGGACCTTTTCCCCGGTAGCAATTTTGAGATCCGGGGCTTATTAGCGTTCAAGAACTTGTTCCTCGATAACGATTCGAGGACCCAAGAGTTCAAGGCAAAATTCCTCATATAGTACTTTAGGTCCCGAAAAAGGGATCCAGCTTTCTTATTTTTTAATTTTACTGGTATATCAAAAGGCGCCCGTGTATGGAAATAGCGCGTGTTGCTGCATCCGAAGCGGCGTGCCAAAAAGGGGTGAAAAGACAAATTGCGTCTTTTCAAGGTTTTTAGTTTTTCGAAACTATTATTAGCAGGCCGCCGTTTCAGGCTGATTAACCACTCCCCATTTCTTCAATTTCCATCTTATTCATTTGCAGGTATCTTCGCAAAGGAGATTCACACTTCAGAGCCATTTATTTTATCCCTTTTCCATCAGAAGCTCTAATCTCACCATCTTACTTCTGAAATAAGTAAGTTTTCCCTCTTTTCTTTTTTTTACTCTCTTTCTTTCCTCAAAACAATGGCCACCTACGGCAAGAGTTCCATTAAGAGGGGGTTTTCTGACAAGGCTAGAACAGATGGGGAACAAGTCAATTCACATGAGAGGGTAAGTCTTGATTCTGAATCTAGCCATTCTTACGAGTCGCAGTATGAATCCGACATGGAAGATGATATTCATGGCCACACGAACTATAACCTAGAGGTTACATGCCTTCTCAGGGATATGCAGGAGTATGGGCCCCGGGTATGGGCAAACCCTACTTGAGGCCTTCCTCTACTACTGGTAAAATTGGTTTTTACCCACCGTTAGGTAATAACCCTTGAGGCCAAGGTAGAAGAGGATGTGCCTCCCCAGGGAGAAGAGGTGCCCTGAGAGGAGAAGGAAGTGTCTCGAAAGGTAATAAAGGTATCTCAAGTGAAGAAAATATCTTGGGGGAAGAAAGTGGTGCCTCAAGAGGGAAAGATTGGAGCTTCTACCCACAAGCCCCCGCTCTGGAAGGTAGAAAAAGTTATCTCGAGGATCCTGGCTTCAATTCCTCTTTGCCAACGAGTAGCTACGGGCGTAGATTTCCTTTTCCAAGAGGGAGATACCCCTGACAATCTTCCCGAAGGGAGATCTACCATTTTCCTTTGACATTTGCATTGTGGGCTCTGCTTCCCTCTTCCATCCCTCTTCTCTAAGATTCTCAAGAAGTTTCAAGTTAGTTCATTGCAAGTTCATCCTAACCTTTTGGTGGTTATATGATGTTTTAAACAAGATTCCACAAGTTTTGGATCAAGCCAAGGTATAAGCTGCTTCATTCACTGTAGATTATTACTTTTACTAGCCGGGAAGTGCACCACAAAGTCTTTACTGTCCCCTCCCATTTGGGTGACTGGAGGAGCTGGAAGAAAGGAATCTCCTTCTACTGTAAAAGGTATAGATATCCCCGGTGGAACTCGAATGTGCAGATCGAGTCCCCGAAAGAAGTGGAATACACTTGTCCAGACCACCTCGAGGGCGATAGGCAACACATTTTATCCACATCTCTTGATTATAGTCTTTACTCGAATCCCGACAAGAATGTTGGTGGTTTTGTCTGGTCACCTGTGATTTATGGGAAGTATGTATATAAAAAGCTTATGAAGAATAGCAAAAAAAATGAAAAAGAGACTCCGAGGACCCCCCCCCTCAGAAGCCCCCTCTCGATACCCCTGATAGTGGTCCTAGACCCTCAGAAGTCTCTGAAGGTGTTTAATGCAATTTTGTCATTATATTCTTTCTTTAATTTTTCTCTCCCTTTGCTAATCTCATTTTGTGTCTTTTTCAGTGGGTCTCGGTTCAGTTTTGGGTCCAAAGAAGAATGACCCTAAGGGTGCCCCTGCCCCCTTGAATCAGACTTCCACCCCTCCGGTGGGTGGTGGACGGACTGTGCAAAACAAGAGGCCAGAGGACCATACTTCTACATCAAGGAATCAACGCCAAAGGGTGGAAGGTGATGGAGGCCGAACTTCCAACAGCCAAACCCATAAGCTTCCTCCTCAAACACTCTAACAGCCATTCCAAGTGTTCTTCTTATAAATGAGCAGGTCCTTGCTACCTTGACCGCTGATCATATGGTTAGCTTATACATATTTGTATGTAGTTGTTAAAATTTTGGGTGATTTTCTAATTGGCTATATATCTAATCGATCTAACGTGTTATTTCAATCATTTTCCAGATTCCCTAACAACTCGGCCAAGTGACCCAAGACTTTACCGCTCTTTTGTGAATTGTGACTTCAAGTCATGGTAAACTGCAAGAGTAGTTTAAGCAAAAGGACTTCGAGAATGCTGAATTGAAAAATCCTCTTGAAGTTCAAAAGAAGAAGATTGAGGCGCTCGAGGCCGAAAAGCATAAATTCTTCCTTGATAAAGATGTACTCGAGAAAAGGGTTGAAGCAGTTGAGGACCCCAGTGCCCAAGTTCGTCTGCTCGAAGCATTCAAAGACAAGTTGCTAAACAACATTGAATTTTTCAAATTGTTTGTAGCAATCTGGCTGAAGAAACATTGAAACCTATACTCGTCTCCTCTTTGTCTGAGAATAACGTTAAATTGCTGGGCGACCTTATCAAGCCTGAGCTCGTGACCCTTTTAGACACAAAATGGGGCAAGGTAATCAAGCCTGGTGGTTTGAACTTTGCCTTACTGGACAACCTTAACTCCGGTGGGCAATTTCTTACTACTGAGGGGGTTCGAGAACTTTACTTAGTTATCAATTAAGAAACAAACGGACTCACTGTGAGTGTCGTCTGTCAACATATCACTTGATCATCAGCCTTAGCTGGAATTAACATTCAGAGTGCCGTTTATCAGCATATCACTCGACCATCATCCTCAGCTGGAATTAACATTCGAGGTCAAGGTCGAATCCGTGTAGGTTCCACGAAAAAATTCTCAGATTATTCTAAGGGCAAGATGGATCGTGACTTTGAACGAGCCATATGCGCTAAAGTCGAGAATGTAAACTGGGGTGATTAATCACGTGTGCTGGTTTTGTATTACCTGGTTTTGTATTATTGATATTTATTCAAAAGATTTTCCTCAATCGATCCTACGGAGTTCGATATCATTTTGTCCACCTTATTAGACTCGACGTAGGCGGGAGTAATCAGATACTTTGTCCAGTGATAAAGCCATAAAGGCCATTAATTAAGATGTAGCGATATGCGTATGAATCATAAATTGAATAACTAGATGCTGCAATAAGCATACGAATCATAATTTTTTAAAGTCGGATGTAGCGTAGAGCGTACGAATCCAAAGGTAGCACAAATCTCGAGGGTATCCTTCGATTTACCGTGGCAATTTCTTTGGATGCTCTACCCCCTATTTTTAGGGTAAGCTATTTCCTGACTAGCTGTAGCTTACTTTTTTTTTTATATTCTTAATAATGATTATAAAATTTTATTATTGATCAATTACGCGAAGATGTATTTTTAAACTAATTATGGTTAAAGTGGAATCCGTGCCCATACTTAATAAGGGAAAATCAAAAAAATTAATAGTTCAAAAATCGCAATCAAATCACTGAATTTGCGAGAAGTCATTGTGCGAAAATCACAAAAGTTATGAGGAAATCACAATCAAATTACCAAATGTGTGAGAATCCACTACCCCAAGCTAAATCATTCAGGAATATTTTGATCTCCATGGAGATAAAAAGTTTGCTAGCTTGAGTTAATTCTATTTTCACGAATATTGAATTCATAAACTTCAATGAAAATTGAAGACAGACCTAATCCACATACACTTGAATGATAAAAGAAGTAAAATTGCAAGCTGTAAGATCTCAACTTAGAAGTGGTAAAATCACATGCACTTCAATGAAAAGTGAAGTAAGATTGCAAACTTTAAGATCTCAACTTAGAATCGGGAAAACACAATTCAAACGCTGCAAATAACACAGTTTCACGTCTCAATTTATCGAGTAATATTACAGTAATACATCAAAAAGAGCCGCTACTCCATCAGTCCAAGCTCCCGAGGATACAGCTTCCTGAGGCCCTTCACTCCGAACATACTCCATGACTCTCCTCAGATCATGAGCTTCTCGATGGCATCCTGTGTATAGAGCACAGTATTGAAATGAGTATAACAAGCATAAGCTATACAGGACGAGCTAACAATTCAAATGGTTGTTTCATGTTCTCGGAAGCAATGTAATATTAAAAGCACGGCAGATTTAAGGTAGCAGCAAACAACCTTGAGTTGCTGTATTTGAGACTTCAATTGGCTTCCTTCGTTGCTAGTAACGGAACATGCAATGACAGGTCTCGTGACACCACATGCTCTACCAAGAGCTTGCTTAGAAGGGACGAAAACATACGGAACATTCTGAAAAATAAACCAATCAGCAACCATTGTAAGAGAAATAAAATCAAATAGACAAACAGACAATAGCACATGTATAAGCACAATACTAAAGAAGCAATATATCAAGAATCAAGCTCAACCAGAAATTTTTTTTAAAAAATGCAAACGAGGGCAGCAAAGCAATTTCCAAGACAAAAAGCAAACATAGGACGTGGTGTTAGGATTGCGAAACAAGAGCTGCAACTAAGGAAGAATTCCACAAATTTGTGAAACAAATGTATGAACCCACTCTCCATTCATACAGCAAAACATAATTTGTATATCACTACAAAATGTACAACTTCCCAGAACATTAACAAGCTAGCACAACAATGCAATCTAATCTATAAGGAAAACAAAACATGAGAAACAATTATACCTTGTCTTCGGCAAGGAGGGGCAGATGGAGCAAGATCTCCAAGGGCTCGGTATCCGCCGCCATCACCACGAATTCCGACATTCCCCTGTTGAGGGTCTTGGTGGCTGCAGTTTCAAGATTACCACCAAACACATAACAATTATAAGCAAACAAACAAAGAGCTAATTAAACAAATCAAAAGAATTGAAAAGGAGAAACCTTCATTGGCGCCCTTCTTGAGCTGCTTGTAGTTGGCAGCCTGCTGGACCAGGTCCATTATAGTAATGGTGAGCTGGGCATCTGCCAGCGGGTACGCTTTCGGATTCACAGCTTCACCGGTCTAAAAAATGACACGCAAACTTCTCAGAATCAAGCATTTCAGAGAGCAACAAAGAGCAACTGAAACCGGTCAAAAAATCACACACAAAAGAACATCAGTTAGATTTCACTTCTTAGAATCAAGCATTTAGAGCAACAAAGAGTAATAGAACCGGTCTAAAAATCAGTATCAAAAGAACAATTAAACTTCACTTCTCAGAATCAAGCACTTCGGAGCTACAGAGGGTAATAGAAACCAGTCAAATATCACACACAAAAGAACACAATCAAACTTCGCTTCTTAGAATCACGCACTTCAGAGCAGCAAAGAGTAATAGAAACCGGTCAAAAATCACATACAAAAGAACACAATCAAACTTTGCTTCTTAGAACCAAGCATTGCCGAGCAGTAAAGAGCAATAGAAACTGGTCTTAAAAAAATCACACACAAAAGAACAACAATGAAACTTCGCTTCTTAGAATCAAGCATTTCAAAGCAACGAGTTACAGAAACCGGTCAAAAATTACACAAAAAGGAACAACAATTAAACTTCACTTATTAGAATCAGGCATTTAAGAGCAGCAAAGAGTAAAACAAACGGGTCCAAAAATCACACACAAAAGAATAACAATTAAACTTCGCTTCTTAGAATCAAGCATTTCAGAGCAACAAAGAGTAATAGAAGGAGAATGAAGAGAGAATTACCATGGCGTATGGCGTGCGGCGTGCGGCGTGCGGTGTGCGGCGTGTGCTGCAGAGATTTGAGAGAGGCGGAACGAATTAGGGTTTTGGGTTCGCGAATATATACTGTAATAGAAAATCACGGGGGGTTTAAGGATGATGAAGACGGTGATTCCAGGTCAAAATTATCCTTCTCTTATGCTTCTTACATATTTCACTCGGGCCCAATTTTGCTTCACTTCATTATGGGTCGGCCCACTGAGAAACCCGCATTGGCCCATCCGGAAGCGATCAGCATTTCAGAAGAAAGCTTTTGGCAATTGTGTAAATTGAGACAAATAGCGAGGCCACCGGAACCGGAGAGCTGCAGTGAGATATTCCGAGAAATCGATTGACTGACAACAATGGGATGGATCGGGGAGCAGATCGAATCCATCAAGTCTCTACAGTTCCGACAAGTTTTCACTCAAGCCGTTAGCCTAGGTCAGCATTCATGTTCTTGTACCTTTTTTTTCTCGATCGAGTTAAGGTTTAATTAGGGTACATCGTGCTTACGGGTCTGATTGATTTGGTGTTAGCATTTTTTAATCACATGCGAACCGATCGGTTGTAAAATTGCCGAATTGACTGATACATTTGGGATTCTGCGCGAATGCTTTAACAGGGATGATAGTTACATCGGCTCTGATCATATGGAAAGGCTTGATGTGTGTAACTGGCAGCGAATCTCCTGTAGTTGTTGTTCTTTCTGGAAGCATGGAGCCCGGATTTAAACGGGTCAGTTTTGTTTTGGATTTGGACTGAATTTCTGATGGTATAATTACTGAGTGTATCAAATTCGCTTGGGGGCTGTAATTTATTACGTTGGTGCAGGGTGACATTCTATTCTTGCATATGAGCAATGAGCCCATTCGTGCAGGAGAAATCGTTGTCTTCAATGTCGATGTATGTAATTCTGTCACTTGTTCTGTTATATGTTTTTGCTTTGCTGTACTAATCAGAATTTATGTAATGGGAAATTGTTTTGAGCGTCGCGGTTTCTTAGAGTTTGGAATTTTCAAGTGATTTCTAAAGCCTATGTCCATTTAGTATGACTATATAGTTCTAAGTGGAGCTTCCAGTGTACTTTTTACTCTATTTGTATCATAAGCATCAATGCCCTTGGCAAATGGACAGATTATGTTGGCAGTTGGTCATGTTTTGCTGTTTCAGTATGTCTTTGCCTTGTACCTTTATTGTGCATAACTCTCCATACATATGCTTGCTGTGCAGGGGCGGGAAATTCCTATCGTCCACAGAGTAATAAAGGTAAGCTTATCAGCACCATTGTTTCTTGTACTCTGATGTCTATACTCATTTACTAAGGAAATTAGCTGTATTTATCCCCGTGCTGTAAGGTACTTTTACAAATTCTAGTTAATTTTGAAGTGGTAGAGTTGGTGGGGGTGTTTTACTGGAGCAAACAGATTTTCTCTTATTTGTTCTGGTTGGTCCATTTTTGCTTGCATACTAATGTTATTTGAAAATGCATTCTGTTAGCTGTAGGTTATATGACTATATTTCCTGATACTCATATTTTAATTTTAATTTGGGGTATTTCATCAGGTGTCTTTACTTTGGAATTACCATTCTTCCATTTTCTTATGTTGATGCTGTGACTTGATTTTTATGCTTTTGTAGGTCCATGAGAATAGAGATACCGGAGAGGTTGATGTTCTCACAAAAGGTACTAAAAGATGAATGAAATTGGTGCTTGACTTCTTTCAAAAATAAAGTAAAAAATTGGGGCTTGACTTCTCCAAAATCTTTTATCCAAAGAATTAATCATTCAAATTTCAAAATGCTTATGCAAAGGGTATCTTGTTTTGGTGCACCTAGTTTCACCTTGCACCAATCATCTTCAAACCATTTGCAGAGATACTGTATTGTTGACATTGCATGATATGAAAAACTTGATCATCTTTCTTCAATATTTGCAGGAGATAATAACTTCGGAGATGACAGACTTCTGTATGCTCACGGTCAGCTTTGGTTGCATAGACATCATATTATGGGAAGGGCTGTTGGGTAAGTCGATAGCTGGAGCAGTTTCTGCATTGAATTGGTTTTAAGTTTCCAATAATCGCAAATCTAGGTTGTTATTGCACTATGTTAAACAGACAAAAAACTGCAACATTGGATCCGCGTAACTGTTTATGTGAACCTTGAAGCATCAGACACACGATTACCCGTTTAAACTAAATCAGATAATGTATCTGCTTCTCTGCAGGTTCTTGCCTTATGTAGGTTGGGTGACAATAATAATGACAGAGAAGCCTATCATCAAGGTTTGAATTTTATTCTTCAATTTAACCTCTAAATTGAAACTTTGATGGCATGAGTAGTTAGCTTTTCTTTCACCGATTCTTCATTTTCAATTTTACTCTGCACAACCGGCATTGATTGAATCTTGTTTGTGTTGCAGTACATTTTAATAGGTGCACTTGGGTTGCTAGTGATAACCTCGAAGGAATAGGAATCATATACACAAAGGCAGAGTGGAATGCCTCTTTTGTTTTTCCTATTTCATGTACACTTACTAGAATGTCAATTTGCAGAAAAACTTGCCTATTTTATACTGGTCTTCACGTAAACCCTCCTTGTACTCATAGTTAGAGCTCATCGATCAATTGGCATTTAGTATAATTCAATATGTCTTCTTTGCTCTTATCTTTACACTATGACTATGATCGGGTTGATGTTTTAGCGTTGGTATAACTGCACAGTAGCACAGACTCACAGAGAAAATCAACCCAAACAACATCAATATCATCACATGAATACGTTTCCATTCTGCCAGTTTTATGCTGTACAGGTATTTGGGAGTCAATCCATTACATATTTCCACACAGGAATATACATCACGCATTCGGTGAGAAAAGGTGTATGGTGACATTGCCAAAAACCTCTATTTTTTCAAATTGGTCAGAAAATATCTTACTGTAGCTTATATAAAATGTTTGAACCGAAAACAATTTTATCAAATTTAAACTGAAGACAGCCAATGGTCCATGACGTGTAAACTCCGCTGTACTCATTCGAGTGAACGTGCCAAAATGAATGAAGGAAGACAGCCAAAACTAAATACAATGCTCTAGTTAAACTAATGGAACAGTTCCTAAGTGAGTACTCATCCTCCTTCCTTTTTGTTTACCCTCCCCTTTCATAACTGAACAGTAAAAGAGATCAAGAAGGCAGAAGACAAGCAACAAAAGAAGGCAGCCGTTGCTGTTGAGCAAGAACACAAGTCGCTGAAGTTCCCACAAACAATGAGGAATGTAAATTTGGATCCATTATTGAATGATATCAAACATCAAACGCTTTGGTATAGAAAGCATACCATGCTTCCTCGTGCAATTCTATAATCTGATAGTTCATCTTCAGGTAATCTAAACCACTATGTTCAAAACTCAACTAGAAATACAATACAGCCGACTTGACTTGAGTTGCACCAAGCAGGCTTTGACCAATGATTTGGATTCCAAGTCCCACCTGCTTATCTTGTGACACCAGGTCTGCAAGAAAACATAACAGCAACGGCATCATTACACATCTACTTTTCTACTCAATAAAAAATCACAAGCTGCAATCAAATAACACTGGAAGGAAGATGTTAAGTAGATGAAGGAATAAAGCATTGCATGCAACACTCATATATAAACGCTTAAGCAAATATCAACATGAAATCAATCAGCCAGCAATAGTCAATAGTCCAATATCCTAGATAATCTCTTACGACCAAAACATAGATTTTAGAGGTCTTTCCTCTGCCGGCAATTCATTTGGCCAAGAATGCAGTCAGAAAAGTTCATCACAAGATGGCGAAAGAACCATTTGACAGAAAATGTTGGCGCGTTTGTCCATGCAATTAAAAATCTAAACAATAGTACAATATAACACTTGCACAGAGACTATATGCACATTGCACACAAACAAACCTATACATGCTAACTGATTTTAGGAAACTTAGCCAAAGAACTTCATTACTTCAACTACTGCAACATAATTATTTTTGTGAAGTACACATAAACCTAAAAGTGATTGCAAACATCTATGGCGAAACACTTTTACAAATGCATTGCTATTCATAGCTTGAACTCTAAGCAAAACTATCCCATGCCCAAATCAACAGGAAGAGAAAGCTGTCGCCTGTCATTGCTCTGATAGCTATTCAAAGAAAAAAATATATTTTCAAAACATTAATCAGTAAGCAAGCACCCATCATTTCATCTACATCCATTGAAAGGTTTTCTAATATAAATCGAGACACAACAACCAGTCTGTCAGAAGACAGTTTAGAAATCTTTCCCCTGCCAGCCATCCACTTGACCAAGAATGCAGACAAAACAAGTTCATTGGGAAGACAGAAAGAACCAATTTTCAGACTGCAATAGAAAGTCTAAACAGTAACATACTCACTCAGAGCCTACATGCACACATACAAACCTATACATGTTAACTGTATTTTTAAGAAACTTTGCTGAAGAGCTTCACTACTTCATAATTCTCTCCAAAAGGCACACAAATCTCAGAAGTAATTTTATCCACGGTAAAGTACGTTGCAATGTATTACTAGTCCATAAATAGAACTCTAACAGAAACTATTTTATGCCTGAATCAATGGTCGTAGTTCTGATAACAGTTCAAAGAATCTAAAACATTAATCAGTAAGCAAGCATACATCTAACTCTACTGAAAGGTTATAAGTTCAGCTATGAATCTTGACACTATGAGTGTGTTTGGTTATTTCCCCCCATAGCTTATGTTTTTCAAATAAGGTGTTTTTTAGCCCTTTACCAAACAGAAGAAAAAATGTTTGCCTTATAAGCAAAGCAGCTTATAAGCACCGTCAAATTCACCCTATAACCTGTCTGCCTGAACACTTCTTACATGTAAGAAATGAATAGAAAATTCTAGAAAGCAAACAACAATTTCTTGCCCGCCATAAAAATGTAGTACAATATACTCAGCATAACACAGTCAAACACAATATCAATTTGAACAATAAATAAAGACACTGAAAGCTTAGAATCAATACATAAAAGTAATATAATACCTACTACAGCACTGATGCCATTAAGCTGTGGCCTGAAACGTTTTTACAGCATCACAATTCGGCATTTCCCGCCGACCCCAATGTATCTGTTGCATCTCCACTCTACAATTATGTGAAATGATCCTATAATATTCACCATCAACCTGATTTTCGAGCGTCACTCGCTCTGTACTCCCCGGCGGATACTCCTGATCAAACCTCCCCGACTTCACAAAATAATTCACTCCCTTCTCAGTAGTCAACCGATACTCGTATGGATAGGACCTTGAAAGCGAAAAAATGGGCTGCTGTGTGGGCAAGAAATTCATCAGCAAAATCAAAAGCACAGGCAAAACTTGAAGCAACATTCTGAAGGACCCACCACCATTGGACACCCCATGATTGCCACCCATACGCACCCCAACTCCACCCGACCCGAAAGTAAACCCGCCAAACTGCGTAGTGGCAGCTGGATTCATTCCTCCGTAGAAGAAATTCCTGAAAATCTCATCTGCGTCGAAATCACCGTCATTGTAGAACCCATTAAACCCTTGACCACTGCTGCCGCGCCTACGAGCACGCATCTGCGTCTCGTACACAGCCTCATCAGACCCCGAAACATCATACTTCTTCCTACTCTCCTCATTGCTCAAGCACTGAAACGCCTTCGAAACCATCTTAAACACTTCCTCCGACCCGGGAGCTTTGTTTTTATCAGGATGAACCTTCAGAGACAGCTTCTTATACGCCTTCTTCACATCCTCAGCTCTGCAGCTTTTTTCCAACCCTAAAATCTCGTAAAAATCTTTCTTCCTCTTAATTTCCCTCACAATTGTTGCCTGCTCCTCCGTATACGATGCCGCAGATGACGACAACGGCGAGGATCCATTCGCCGAAACCCTACGGCGAGGCGGCAGGCGGGGCCCGCGGTCTCCCTGGGAGACACTTTCATCTGCGGGATTATGCGATCCTGATGAATCGAGTTCCGATAACTGATCGTCTATAGCGATCGAAGGGTACAGACGCCGGGCCTTGGCGAGGAACTTTAGGGCACGGGTATTATCGCCGGAATCGAGGGACTGCTTGGCAATTTCCAGACATTTGAGAGCTTCATCTTTGTTACCCTCCATCTGAATTGAAATCTGAAACTGGAATTGAAATTGAAATTGAGGGCTTGAGGAGCTGGAATTTTGAGGGTGGACGGAAACCTCTTAAACCAGATCCAGATGATTGGGGATTTTGGAGGGGTTGATCGACCAATTTAGGGTTTGGGAATCTGATCGTGACTCTTGAGGAGATCACCCAAAGCCAAAGGTTGAAGACGGGTGGTACGCTCACATTAAAGTTGCAATTTTCTTCAATTTAAAATTGTACTCCTCAAGTGTAGTTGTAATCTTAATCGATTAAGGATTGTATAGCTTTAGTCCAGATTAATTTCTAAGGGAAAGTCTCAGTAAAGGCGGCCTTTCCATAAGTTTATGGACAGTTCTCAGGGACATTTGACTTAAATGTTATAATTTTTTATAAAATTTAAATATTGCATTTTATAAGTTAAAATAAGTAATAATATGTATTTAAATGTGAAAATATAAAAATGTATGATATATAAAAATATTTTCAAATTTTTTAAATTTTGTATATAATTTAAGAAATGCAGTATATAAGGTAAGACATAAGTAGCATGTCCATAAGCTTATGGACAGGCCGCCTGTCAGGAGACCCACTCAATTTCTAATTCTAAAATATCCTTTAATCTCTATGAGTGGAGTCCATCGTGCAATGCGCAATATTGTTGATTGAAAAAATTGAGATAAAATTTTAATACTCCAACCGTCCCACCATAAGCTTCACAAAATCGTTTTCACAGTATTCAATAAATATATTTGACCGTTAATATATTTAATTACGTATAATAACAACAAGTGAAAACTTGATAGTTAAAAACTAATTATTACGACGAATCCAACAATATCACATTAATATTATCATTTGTATATCTATTCAAATATGTGGTTAAACTTTGACAATATTATCTTTAAAATTATAAGTGTGTGGTTTATGGTAGGAGAGAGGGAGTATACATTTTAAGTCTCACATTTAGATTAGAAATATGCAATTTTATTAAATTGTTAAATCTAGTCATTTAAAAATAACTATATCAATTATGAAGCGAAACAATCCATTTAATTAAAAACAATTAAATAATGAATTATTTAAACCCCTGCCCAACACATTGTGAGCAACTTCAACCAAGCCTTTCTCCATTGCTACGTTCAAAACGCAATTCATAATATGAACAGTTAGGACGAACCCTTGATTCTGCCCTTCAAATGACAAAAACCATGTCCCCAGTTGTCTGCATAGATTACTGAGGCAGCAAACATTGAAGGAAGGAAGAGAATGGTAGCGTAATTCATCAGCCCGAGCTCTGCTAGAAAGTACGCCATGTTTTTCACATGGAACAAGATAATCAGAAACTATGAGAATGACTGAAATCTAACTTATTCTAGTGAACACATAAAAGTGATGGAGAAAAGCATTCTTGGTGAATTACAATGGAGTTTTACTATTCCAACATCTTACACATTCCTTCTGCAACTCATCGAAGCCTCCATTACTTATATGAGTTTTTCTAACGAGTGCTCATGGACACTTGTTAACATTATTAGATTCTCTCAAAAGTTGTGTTGTGGTGGAGTTCTTTATGAATTCTTAATGACTAATACCACTTAAATAAAAGGGATATATACTAATATAACAATATATACTTAGTAAGTGCAAATATAACCCTCAGATAATTTTTAGTGTAAAAACCACTCTAATTACTTGACAAAAATGCCAATATAACCCTAAGACATCATTTCCAGCGTTGACTGACGTTGACCGCATATAAAATGACCAAAATACCTTCTGGCCTAAAATCTAAATGTGTTAGGACAATTTTTTCACCTCATCACCCCCTCCCCACCCCATTTTCGACCACCTCCACCACCCTCATTTCCCGGTCACCGCCACCGTCATCCCCACTTTTGGCCACCGCCACCACCACCACCCACCCAGCCCTGCCATCCCCACCTTCCACCCCCTCCAGGGCCGCCGCATAGACTTCCCCACCGATCATAGACTTTCCCCACTGACGTCGAGTCTCTGACCACTAACCCCAGCCTCTCTCCCAACCTCTCCATCTCTGTCCCCTGCGTTTCCTCCCCCACTGATGGTGCGGCGCTAGGTTTAGCGGGTTTCAGTCATGGCGACGCTAGATTTCAGTCACGCTGATGCTAGATTTCAGTCACGCTGATGTTAGATTTCAGTCACGACGCTAGACTTCAGTCATGTCGAGTCTCTCACCCCTCGCCCACTGCCACCTCACCCCACCAGTCACCAAACCTCAGTCGCCGCTCGACGCTACTCGCCGCAAACCTCAATCCTTATATGGTTTCATTTTTCCTCCAATTCACATATTCTACTCGGTTCTTCATATACTAATTCGTAACTACACGTATACAATGTAGAATACATGTATTCCTCCCATTGTGTATTCCTTGGTACACATGCAATATATATTTAACATGTATTATACTCTATTCCTCCATATAACTAATGTTTAATCAAAATTTATCCATCCAATACAAACATACATCAAAATTATGATATGGATTCAATGTGATAAATTTCAAAATTATGATATGGATTTAGTGTGATGTATTTCGACGAATGTAACCGTGAGTTTGTTCTCGAACGCAAATCTTTGAATTGCACATGTTTGGTGATTTGTATAAAACATTCACCTAGTAATTTCAATAATTTTACAAAAATACATGCTATTAAAAAATACGTCATGTATATACAAATTCTTTTAAAAAATTAAATCGGAAACTAATATCATTTATAATCTATTTTATTTTAAATTTTGCTCAAATTCATATACTAATTACATTAATTAGAATACTATATAAAGTAAATAACTTCGGTGGCCCTCAAACTATCTCCATCGTTCACCTTTTGCCCTCCAGTTTTTTTCTCATACTTTAGGCCTATGAACTAACAAAACAGGTGAATTGTGGCCCTTCCATCAGATCAAAATTGACCTTTTCTTTTTCCTTTATTTTTCTTTTAATTTTCCTTTTCATTTATTTTACTTTTAAATTTTCTTTTCCCTTTTGATTTTCCTTTTCTCCTTCCCCACTCAATTCATATTCCCGCTTCCCCTTTCATTCTGCTCTCGCGTGGCCAATCTAGTTAACCGTGTCCCATCCCTGCCGGAGACTTCAGAGCCCTATCGCACAACCACCATCACTAGGCCCGTCAAATGGGTCGGGTGACCCGTTGGATAACCGTTACCCATCTACTATTTTTACTTATTGGATAAAACTTATTGGATAATGACCCATTGGGTTAATGAATATAATTGGGTTGTAGTTATTGGGTTTAGTTGGGTTGGATAATGGATTATCCGTTGGATAATTTTAGGTCGAGTTGGGTTGGGTACGGGTGACCCGTGGATAATTTCATATCATAAGATAACAAAATTTTCACAAGTTTGATTACGAATGATTTAATTTTTCCCTAACACATATAATCATTTTAGAAACGATCAAATTCTCGATTCATCATATTTATCGATTTCGGTTCATGTCTTAATCAATTTTAATTTGAACCAATTAAAAATTGGTAAAAGATCTTGACGAAAGAAGTAAAGGTAGTATTTAAGAAACTTTTACTAAATTTGAAAAATCTCCTCCATGAAATATGAAGATTTTTAAAAGTATTTTGTTTTATTGAACATAAGAAAATAATAAATAAAATCCCCACATTTAGCCACTCGAATAAATATTTCCTCTTTTGTAGTTGTGTACACGATTCAGCCTATATCAAAAAATGATTAGAGTTAATCGTAATTTTTCACTCCAAGTAAAATGTTACGTGACTTATCCATTTAAAGTTTAAATGGTTGAAAACACCAATTATCCATTAAGTATATACTGAATTATCCATTAGGTATATACTAATTATCCATTGGGTCTATACTAATTATCCATTGGGTCTATACTAATTATCCATTGGGTCGAACTAAATGACCCATTGGATATAGGTCATTTATTTGGGTGAAACGTGAATTACCCATTAAGTTTGTGTTCTTTCTCAGTTCTCACTTGTCACTTCCCAGTCTGCGTTTTGTTTCATCAGTTCGCGTTTCGTTCATCAATCGATTTGCGTTTTGTTCATTTCGAGTTCTATAATATAATATTATGTACATTATATTATATAATATTTAATAAAAATAAAAAATATATAATATGTTGATTTTGTAAACTTGACGAAACTAACGAACAATATTACTTGGGATCGAGCTCGAGCTCAAATACTGTACGAACTCGAATATTGTACGAACTCGAATACTGTATTAGATTAAGCTCGAATACTGTACAAACTCGAATACTGTACGAACTCGAATACTGTACGAAATTGAGCTCGAATACTGTACGAACTCGAATACTGTACGAGATTGAGCTTGAATACTGTACGAGATTGAGCTCGAATACTGTACGAGATTGAACTCGAATGATGTATAAACTCGAATATTGTACGAACTCGAATACTGTGTGAGATTGAGTGCAAATTTTGTACGAACTCGAATACTGTATGAGATCGAATACTGTACGAACTCGAATATTGTACGAGATTGAGCTTGAATAATTTGTGAATTTAATTTGTATAATTTGTATAATTTGTGAGTTATAGTGAATATTTATGTTAAATATTACACATACATTTAATTGGGTAATTTTGGATATTTATTGGGTATTTATTACGTTCTCATTGAGTTAACATAATATGAGACCCATGGAGATCAAAATTTCTCATTAACACAATTATTCTCATCCCGCTCAATCCCAAAAACTAATGAGCATTTAATACCCAATTTCATTGGATAATGACAACTTGTAACCCAAATCAGAAGAAAGTATTGAATGATGACTTATTGGGTTAATTATAGGATGACTTATTGGATAATGACTTATTGAATAATATATTTTAACTCATTCGGCCATATGAATATCTCATGGGTTATCCAATGGGTTATCCATTTAATGACCCAACTCATTTATGACCCAACCCATGATGATTCATTAATAAATGAGTTAATTGGATAATGGCCCATTCCCAATCCCATCTCCACCTCATCTCCACCGCCCGTCCCAATCCCATCTCTGCCATAGCGGTGGAATCCGCCGACATCTCCTTCTCCAAGACACAGGATATAAATCCCGTCCCCGCCGCCCCCAAGCCCACCATCATCATCTTTGAGAAGCTTGGAGAAGCGGGTCTGGACCTGCTCCGACAATTCGCGAACCTCGACTGCTCCTACAATCTCTCCCCGGAGGAGCTCTGCGCCAAGATCTCCCTCTACGACGCCCTCATTGTCCGGAGCGGGACGAAGGTCACGCGCGAGGTTTTCGAGGCGGCGAATGGGCTGATGAAGGCGGTCGACATTGGTAGCGGAGAAGAAAGCCATTTTTGGTTTCGTGCGGGAATGGGAAGGTTTTCGCCGGAAAAGAAGGTTTTCGAGGGCCACTGAAGTCAAATATAGGGTTCAGATGTTTATTCTGTGCCTTTAATCACAATTTCAGATGTTGATCCTTGTGCGTAGTTCGATTTTGATTTTGGTCACTCGATTGCAGATGTTTCAGATTTTGGTCACTCAACTTCAGATGCCAACTCCGGTTGAATGACACTTGATTAGGGTTTCGCTGGGGAATGGGGGTATACTGGATGGTGGAGAATTGGGGATAAAGCTCGGTGGGCATATTGGTCTCGAAGATGGAGGTGGTGACGTCCTATTCCAGCAAAACTCAGCGGCTGGAGGTGGCGATATGGGTGGCGATATGCTGAAGAAGGAGATTATGGGGGCTGGGTTGTAATTATAAAGGGGCTAGGTTGTAGTTTAAAATATTTGGAGGCTGGGTTATAATTATAAAGGGGGCTTGGTTATAGTTTAAAAAATAGGGCCTGAGTTTGTAAATAAAAAAGAAGAAAAGTCAATTCTACCCTCAACTAACTGAGTAAACTTTAAAGTTAACGGTCTGAGTTGTGGAAGGGCCACAATTCACTAGTTTTGTGAGTTAAGTATGAGAAAAAAAGTGGAGGACCAAAGGTGAATGATGACGATAGTCACTTACTCTACTATATATGATAATTATACATACGGTTTTTCTAACGAGTACCCATGGACACTCGTTAATAACTTCAGATTCCATCGAAAATTGTGTTATTAAATGCAAATAGAGTTAATGATTAATGATTAATGCAAATAGAGTAATTAAATGCAAATAGAGTTAATAATTAAATGCAAATAGAGTTAATAATTAAATGCAAATAGAGTTAATGAAAGAACTAAGTAGAATACACGAATACGAATTGGAGGAAAATTGAAAGCATGTAAAATTAGGTAATGGAGGAATTGAGTTTAATAAGGAGTAATGTTGTTTGTTATTTTATCTAGGTGGTATTAGGCTCTGTTTGGCAGAGCCTACAAGCTGTTGTGCTTATAAGCTGAACATTTTTTAGTGTTTGGTAAAGTGTTAAATATGTAGATTATTTTGAAAGCATAAACTATTTTTGGGGAAAAAACAGAAGGTGGTCTCCCCCTACTTTCAAAATAAGTCAGTTTTACTTATAAGCACAGTTCCACTAAACAGAGCCTTAGTCAGGTTTCATCAGTCATTAGGCTCTGTTTGGCAGAGCTGTGCTTATAAGCAAAGCTGGCTTATTTTGAAAGTAGGGGGAGACCAGCTTCTGCTTTTTTCCCCAAAAGTAGAATCTGCTTTCAAAATAAGCTATTTTTTAGCAATTTACCAAACATCAAAAAGTGATTTGCTTATAAGCAAAACAGCTTATAATCTCTGCCAAACAGAGCCTAAATAACTCCTCCACTACACAACTTTTGAGAGAACCTATTAATGTTAACGAGTTTCCACGAGCACTCATTAGAAAAACCCTACTTATACTTATTCCTCTACCTCAAAATGAAAGCATAAATTGACACTCTAGAGCCTGGTTAGTAGATTCTCATTCTCATTCACAACTTTTCGACGAGCTTGCACTATTCCTAATTCCAGATTCCCCTGAGAAGACGATAATACCATGTTTTCATTGAACTAAATCAAACGTGCTCAGTATATTTATACGATGTTCCATGATATTGAAACACGCTATCCCATAAAAAGAGAGACTTAAATTGTTGTTTGGCTTGTTTTGTTTCATTAAAGCGGAGAACTGTAAGCTTAAGAAAATCAAGATTGGGTTGGAAGTCTGCATAAAAAAAATGACGACAAACTCATGGTCTTTAACATAGTTACAAGCCATTCCTGACTTAAGATTACCAGCTTCGTATCTGGTTCTCATTATCCGATGTCTGTCCATAATATTCACATTTTTATCTTTCCATGAACACACTTCACTCCTTATCAATGTCTGTGTAAGTTTATCATCTGAATCATCCAAAATTTGGGCCATGAATTGATCGCTTTGGCCAGTCCATCTGACACACTGATCCAATTGATTGCTCATATACCTTAACAATACGAAAGCATTAATGCTGACAAACAAAATGATCAGGATGCACATCAACAACAAAATCCAATCAAGAACTAACAGAGATCAAGATGCAAGATGCAATAATTAAGGAGAAGTTAACTACCGAAGTGATAATGTGTAGTAGCAAGAACCAAGGGTTGCATATTCACAAGAAAAGCATGGAGTTTTGGGAATTATATCTTTGTCGTGGAGGTAGTTCATATTTAGAAACCACTAAACTCAGGGTACATCAAATTATTCACCGCATACTTCCTCAAAATCCAGAATGTTCCATCCTTCCCTCCCCATCCACTACAAGTCTACAACCAAGAAACAAAGACATATTTTACCATTTTGAGGCTATATTTCTTATTCAATATATCTGCTTAGTCAAAATCGATAATGGATATTTTAAAATGTTTATAAATTTACTGAATGATCCAGAATATAGCGGAATCTTGATTGAATCTAATTGAAGCAACTGTGATCCTATTCTGTTACTGGATCTCACAATAAATGTTTTAGAACCTTCCCATCGATTTTGAGCAACCTCCTTATCATTTGCTTAATTTGAAATTTTGAATCTACATCCATGAAAGATTCCCTAGAAGTAGAAGAACCATTGTTTATCATGTAAAATCAAAATATTGCGTATCATGATCCCTAACTCTCAAAAATTTTTCCTTAAAAGAACTGACCAATTCCTCACCAGAATCCACGAAAACAGTATCAGTAACCTGCAGAAGGAAGCAATCTAAAAAGAAAAACTCATCCGCATAAACTAAACATGATAGGTCGAGTAGCAGATTGTTTATATGGCATATTAACCTCATGATAAGTTCATTTGTGGGAGGTTCACCCCATAGTGTGTCAACCAAAGAATGTGTTCAAGTTTAGAAGCAGATAAACCTGTATCATATAAAATGTCCAAAGCATACTTTCTTTGCGAAAGAAACATCTCATCCGGTCTTCTAGCAATCTCTATGCCAAAAAAATACTTAAGCAAACCAAGGTCTTTCATATGGAAATAAGAACTCAAGTATTTCTTGAACTCAAAGATGAACACAGAAGAACTATCATCAATGACCAAATCATCAACATAAACCAGAACATGCAAAGAAACTGATTCATGGGAAAAGACAAACAAAGAGTAATATGCCTTACTCTGAACAAAGCCAAATACTCGTAAAGCCTGAGCTAATTTGGCAAACCAATTTCTAGGAGTCTGGCGAATACCATAAAGAGATTTCTGAAGGCGACATAGCTTACCATGGGGTGCAACATAACCTGGTGGGGGTCGCATAAAAACCTCTTCATGCAAATCACCATGCAAGAAAGCATTATGGATATCCATCTAATGCAGTTCCCAACCACGAATGACCGCAACAGATAAGAATAGGTGAATAGAACTCATCTTTGCAACCGGAGCAAATGTCTTAGTATAATCAATCCCTTCAACCTAGAAATTCCCGAGAACCACTAGGCACGCCTTATGGCGTTCAATAGTACCATCGGACTTAAACTTTGTCCGGTAAACTCATTTGCAACCAATCGCCTTCTTATCCTGAGGCAGAGGAACCAAAGTCTAAGTCTGATTGCGCTCAAGCGCAGTAAGTTCATCCGACATAGCATCTCACTAATGAGCATGCTGAGATGCCTCAGAATACGTAGTGGGATCTGCACTAGATGAACGTAGACGTAAGGGGGGGTCTTCAGTAGTAAGAGCACAGGCATAATCATCACAGTCATCATCTTCCAAATAAGGAGGAGCTCGGCGAGTACGAATACTCTGTCTGATAGGTGGCAACTCAGTGGCATAACTATCCAAAGATGGAGATGCCGCGAAAAGGGCGGGGCAGCCGGCGCGTGAAGCGTGTGGGAATCCATAGTCGACGGCGTGTGTGGTGGCAGGTTCCTTGGAAACGCAATGTCCGGCCGAGCTTGGGCGAGATCCGGCGATGGAACCTCGTCTACCAAGGATGAGCCGGTGTGTGTCGGTGGGTTAGTGATGGCAACGGTTAGCGTAGATAAGTCGACTGCGATCAGAGGCAAGAGACCGGGGACAGCCGGAGGTGGAGGACCGGTGGCAACCGGTGTCAGAGAACCGTCAGCGGCCGACGGTGAGTGACCAGCGGCAACCGATGTCAGAGAATCGGCAGTGGCCGATGGCAAAGGACCGGTGGCGGACGACGGTAGTGGGCTGTGAGACTCCGACAGCGGTGATGAGGAGGTCGGCGGTGAGGTGGTGGCACCTTTGGGTTTTTCTAATAAGGTCGATGTCAAAGTTTCAGAATACGAGAACTGGTCTTCAATAAAATTGGCATCCCGACTGGTAAAGATTATGCGGGATTCCAAGTCAAAAAAACAATAGCCTTACTTTCCAGTAGGATAGCCAAGAAACAAACAACACCGACTTTTTGGTGGAAACTTGTCACGATATCTTGGAACATAAGCAGCAAAACACAAGCATCGAAAAACTCTTAGGGATGAGTAATTTGGAGCTTGCCCATTGAGCAACTCAACGGGAGTACGACCATTGAGATGCTTTGTCGGTGTCCGGTTAATCAGATAAGCAGCAGTAAGAACACATTCTCCCTAAAAATCAATTGGAAGACTGCCTTGAAACCGTAAGGCACGTGCCACATTGAGTAAATGGCGATGCTTTCTCTCAACTCAACCATTCTGTCGTGGTGTAGCAATCATGGATGTCTCAAAGATGATCCCAGATGCAACAAAATGAGATCTCAAAGGCAAAAATTCAGCCCCGTTATCAACCCGAACACGGAGTGTGGTTCAGCTCCACTGGTTCTTCACCAAGGCACAAAATTCCAAAAATCTAGAAGGTACTTCTGATTTAGCCACTAATAAATAGACCCAAACAACTCAGGAATAATCATCAACTATCGTTAAAAAATTAAATGCACCACTAGAAGATGGTGTTCAATAAGGACCCCAAACACCACAATGAATTAATTGAAATAGTGCAGTAGCATTTGTAGAACTCAATGGAAAACTATGTCTAGTCTGTTTTGATCTATAACATATAGAGCAAGGAACACAAGTCTTATTAGTGCTAAAATCAATAGAAGAAATAGAAGACAACACCGTAGAAGACACAGAAACAACTATTGGAAGAGACTGCGGGATAGGATGATGATCACGAGTATCCAGCAGACGAAGCCAACCCCCCCTTTCTGTTCACCCATGCCAATTACTTTCCTCGTACTAATTTTCTGTAAAAAAGCAATATTTTCAGTAAATAAAACTAGACATTTTAAGACAGATAACAATATAGAATATGATAATAAGTTGCACTGCAAAGTAGGTATATATAGCACATGAGTAAGAGTGACAACACCAAAGCAAATAGAACCATATTGGGTAGTAGATGACACTGAGCCATCAGGCAGAGCAACATTCATGGTGTCAATAGCAGTAGTAAGATCAGCAAGAGAACCCTTGTCACCAGTCATGTGATATGAGGCTCCCGAATCAACTATCCATGGTAAAGTAGACTTAGCTGACCCATTGTTAGTAAGGGAATTGAACTAATTAAATAAATGTGTGGTCATGTTCCACTGGTCATCAAACAGAGGAGGGCTAAAATTGGATCGGGAATAGACGCGTCCAGAGGAAGCTGCTGCCACTAGGCCAGACGGCGACATGGCGGCGCCGGTGAACGGTGGTGGGAGTGGAAGAGCCATGGCGGATCCTCCGTTCACGCCGGTGGCCGTTGGCTGAGAGGCTGGCACCGTCCTCCTGGCGGCACTGGCTTTCTCCTTCAACTCCTTGAACCATTCTGGTACACCAATGATCTGGAAGCATGAATCCTTATCGTGACCCCTGCGATGACAATATGTACAAACAAGATTCTTGCGGTCAAATGTAGAAAGAACAACTGGCGAAGAACTTGTAGGTGGTGGGCGTCGTGCAGGATGCGCCATAGAGTTAGAAGAAGGCTCACGAGCTCAAATGACAGCTCAATGATTCTCCTCCTGAGAAACAAGGGCATATACTTTCATGACGGGTGGCATCAGATCAATGCTCATGATATGTGATCGCAAGGTGTGAAAGCCTTCGTTGAGGCATAAGATGAATTGATAGATCAAATCATTCTCTCTCTCTCTCTCTCAGAAGACTCTCGCAGAAATGTTGCAATGGTACATGGCCTTGCTCTCTTCACAATCACAAACTAGAGGAGGCCGCATGCAGTGGTAGTCTACAAACAACTTCTTCAGTTTGCCAAAGTAAATGTCGATGGATTGACTGTTCTGCCTGTAACTCTGAATAGCCTCTTTCATTTTCAAAACCTTCATACCATCGCCAAGAATAAATTGTGCCTTCAGGTCATCCCACGGTTCCTTAACTGTGGAAAACGAGCTTGTAGAAGATCTCAACACCGGATCCAAGGTTTGCAAGATCCAGCAGACAAGAGTAGCACTAACCCCAGGTCAATCAGCAGCATCGGGATGACCATCCTGGGGTTTGGTAATGGATCCATCAATGAACCCAATCTTGTTCTTAGCAAGGAAAGTGCGGCACATCCCGTCAAACCATTCAATGTAATTTTCTTGACCTTTCAGCATGTTCTGTATAATTTGTAAACCTGGACCATCTCCAGAGCCAATAAAGTAAGGATCAGTAGACAGACGACCAATAGGTACAGCAGTACAAGAACCAGATTGCAACTGCAACTGCTTCATTAAAGTAGCAATCACATCATAACCACTCATATCCTGATGCTTCTCAACCTCAGGTGCATCATCAATATGGACTTGTTCTTCGGGATTATTTCCAGAGGCAGACATAGTGCAAAATCAGGTACAAATCAGAAGCGGGTACAATAACCAGCGGCGGATTGGATTGGCAAGACGCGGCAGCGGTGACAGTGCGTGGGACTTCGGGATCTATGCGTGGAAGTAACGTACGAACTGATTGGAGCAGAGACAAAGTCGGTGGATCATCACAACCAGACGGTGGCGGCGGTGATTAGTGAGCGGTGGAAACATCGAGCGACAACGACGGTGGAGGCGACAACGACGGTGGAGACGACAACGAATGAAGGCAAACACGCGGCTGACCACGGTGGCTGGAGCTTGGTAATGACAGAAAAAATTTCTTTATGGTTTCAGGATTTTAGGCTCTGATACCATGTAGAAAATAAGGGTAATAATTGTGTGTCTGTATTCATAATCTCATGATACATTATATAGCAGTACAGAATACCTATACAAGCTAGGAAAAAGTAATAGAATATAATTACAATTACAAGTAATATTCTAATTCCATAATAAAGTTTGTAATAGATTAGTTAGACGTGTCAGTTCGGAGTTGTGCGACATAAACCTAACACAAATGTGTAACAGTCTTTAAAGTAATGAGCATAAAAACATATTTGGAAAAAAAATAATGAGAACACTTTTGAACAAAAAATAATAATAATAAACACTGGCAAAACTTGAAGTAATGTTTTGAAGGACCCACCACTATGATTGCCACTCATACGTACCCCCAACTCCACTCGACCCGAAACTAAACCGACCAAACTGCATAGTGGCAGCTGGATTCATTCCTCCGTAGAAGAAATTCATGAAAGTCTCATTTGCGTCGAAATCACCATCATGGTATAACCCATTAAACCCCTGACCCCACCGCCGCGCATACGAGCACGCGTCTACGTCTCAAACACAACCTCATCATACCCCGAAACATCATACTTCTTCCTACTCTCCTCATTTCTAAAACAATGAAATGGCTTCGAAACCATCTTAAACACTTCCTCAGACCCAGGTGTTTTTATCAGGATGAACCTTCAGAGACAGCTTCTTATACGCCTCATTCACGTCCTCAGCTCTGCAGCTTTTCTCCAACCCTAAAATCTTGTAAAAATCTTTCTTCCTCTTAATCTTTCTCACAATTTTCGCCTGATCCTCCGTAAACGAGGCCACAGATGACTTCAATGTTGAGGATCCATTCGCCAAAACTCTACGGCGAGGCAGCAGGCAGGGATCTCGATCTCCCTGAGCAACACTTTCATCTGCGGGATTCTGCGATCCTGATGAATCAAGTTCCAATAACTAATCGTCGATTGCGATTGAATGGTACAGACGTTGGGCCTTGGCAAGGAACTTTAGGGCACATGTATTATCACTGGAATCGAGGAACTGCTTGGCATTTCCAGACATTTGAGAGCTTCATCTTTGTTACCCTCCATCTGAATTGAAATTTGAAATTGGAATTGAATTGAAATTTGAAATTGGAATTGAATTGAAATTTGAAATTGGAATTGAATTGAAATTGAAGGTTTGAGAGTAGGTGCAATGGTAGTTTTTTTAAGTTTAAAAACCCGCTCTAGAAACCAAAAATCCCTACAATGGTGATTTCCAAGGCGGTTTCTCATAGTTTCTTGTGAGGCAACCGGTCAAGAGGCATAGCGCACATGGGCATAGGGCCGCTAGAAGCCATTTTTTTGTTCCCTGAAGGGATACGTGTCAGTCATGCATCGGCCCACGTGTCCCATTAGTTGTTGTCCCCCTTTTAAAAAAATATATGATGGACACGTGGTAAGTCCTGATTGGGCCACGTGTCCCTACGTTTGGTTTTATTTTTTAATAAAAAATTTTGATTTTTTTAATTGTAAATTTTAATTTAAAATCAGTAAAATAATGTAAAAATTCTTTGCTTTTAAAAAAAATATATAAACTGCTTTTGGAGAAAATATTTGAAGAAAAATTATTGAAAAAATCTGGAATAATTATTTTAAAAAATGAAATTCAATTTTAAAAATTATGATTTATTATTAAATTTCACATTTAATTTATTTTGGATGGATAAATTTATTTAAATTTAATGTTAATAGTAAAATTAATGAGTATGATAGAGAAAATTAAGTGGGGTACGTGAATAATAAAAAATATTTTCTTACCATTGTGGAGAAGAAAATTGGTAGTTTCTTAAGTGATTTCTTAGAATGAGGTGGAAGAGAGAACAAGAAAAATAATATATTTAATTGTTAAGAAACCAATAGTGATTTCTACCATTGCACTTGGTCTGAGGAGCTGGGTGTTTTGGGGTAGGCGGAAAACTCTTAATCCAGATCCAGAAGATTTGGGGATTTTGGAGGGGATCGATCAATTGAGGGTTTAGGAATCTGATCGTGACTCTTCAGGAGATCACCCCAAAAGGCGATAACCCTCATCCTCAGGCTCCCGGTCGCAACGACATCACGCCCATAACCGATGAGATAAATCATAGCATTCAAAGCGGTCAAGCACATGGTCCTCGAACGTTCTCGGTGGCCACAAAGAGTCCTCCCACTGGGAGAACCCCCACACTGCGTCTGCCGAGATTCGAACCCCACCCCATGATTGAAGGTGGGTGGTACGCCCACGTTAAAGTTGCAATTTTCTGCAATTTAAATTATAACACAATCAGAATTCTTAAGTGCAGAATTCGATTTTTATTTGTATAACTTTAGTGTAGATTAATTTTTACAATTCTTATACCATACCTTGGCTATCATGAATATGCATTATAAAGATATAGAGAGTGTATTTCATCTATCTATAGTATATTAAAGGAGGCTATTTTTGCTATATGACATTCCCACATAATTTTTACTATATGGCATTCACACGTAATTTCATGTCACTTTCTAAAATTAATTTTAAATGTAATATTTTAGAAAGTCAATCCCCAAATTACAATGTAAATCTCTTTTCCATTTTCAATGTTCTTCCTACACTTCAATGTTTTTCAATTAATGAGTAATTAATCATACCCTATTTATACATGCTTTGATTAAGAAGTTGTCCCTTTGCTAAACCCTTATCCAAAGCTGCAGCCTCTCTCTGCGTCGTACCCCTTTCTTCTTCAATCTTTTCCCCCATTTTTTCATTAGGGGAGATGGAGAACAACAGTTTATTTTAATTTTAATTTTTGTTATTCAATAAGTGTGAGATTTATCTCCATATATTAGTTTTGTTCTTCGACCTGATCGATTAGATCGTGTGTTCATAATGATAACTCGATTTAGTTGTTCACGTTGATGTATTGTTCTCAATCTGCTTGTTCAGATTGTGTGTTCATCATTTTGTTTGTGGTTTTATTTTTGGGTTTCCATTAATTTGAATTCGTCAGATCCGTATTTTTCAAGGTGTTTACAGTTTTGACAACATAGATCGTGGTTCAATCAAGTGGTGTTACAGTTGTAGAAGATCCATGTTTGGTGCAGTGATATTGATATTGATGTGTGATAAGCTCATCTCTGCCAAGTGGTTATGATTTATGTGGGAAGCGAGGACAATGTTACAGTTTTTATTAGATCTGTAATAGTATAGACGATCAGTCTCGTTGGCATGTAATTTAATATTCTTGCAATGTATTAGTTATTGCTAGAGACTAGTTAGGTTGGATGTCAATTCCACTCATTGTAATAGCCGTTGGGCGATTTTTCCAGCATCTTGGAATGATTGATTTTCAAAACAAAAAAAAATCATACCCTATTTATGAAGATGCACATTCTTTTTGTGTTCTCAATCTCCATTTGTGAGGGAAATTCTTTCATAATACTTATTTTTTACAATATATGTTTTTAAATTTGACACACTTTCCCTTTTGGTTTATCATTTTACTATTATCAAACTTCATTTCATGATACTAAGTGAATTATTATCATCTACTTATTCCTTTTTTTACTCACTACAATCAATTCTTTCCACTTAATTTAATTTGCCTACAAAAAATCTAAAATTACTATGTAAACATGTAGAATGCTTTATATAAATATCAAATCTAGTATTGAAAGATTTTATTTGTAAATACTTTCAATGGTCTATTTCACACTTTGTAAATTTTATTTGCAATTTTTCTTAGAGTTCTTCTCTTGAAGACGGTCTTTCCATAAGTTATGGAAAAACCGATGTTTAAACTGCAAATTAGAAGTAATCAAGATAAAAATTATGGATTGCATTAATCGAGTCATAAACTTATAATTATTGCACGTTGCATAATAAATATTTAATATTGCAACTGAAACATTTTACATTTCTATAATTCTAATTCAACCCTGTATTTTCATATGCCCATGGAAAGACGGTCATTCCCAACACTTTGTCTATTTATATGACTTTATTTTATTTTTGTTAACAAATAGTTAGAAATGGCATATCTTAGTACATATCAATATGTGATTGGTAATAGTATTAAAAAATGAGTTCGTCTCTTGAAAGAACGTTTTCCATAAGTCATGGAAAGATGCAAATCAGAAGAAATTAAGATAAATTTTTTGGATTGCATTCATCGGGCCATAAACTTATAACTATTGCACGTTACACAATAAATTTTGAATATTGCAACTAAACCCTTTTATCTTTCTATAATTCTATTTCAACTCCGTCTTTTCCATATGCCTATGGAAGTGCGTTCTTTCTCAAGATTTTGTTATAACAAATTTAATGCATTAAGGTATAGTATATTTTAATTTTAATATTAAATTTATATTGTCATAAATTTTAACTTTCTTTAATATGTATAATTAGTAATCATAAAATATTTACAATTTAAGACTATATTTTTTTAATCTAAGACGATGAATTAAAAAAATTGGTTCAAAATTTAAAAGTTACTATATTTTACATATTCCTAATTCAATCAATTAATCATGAATTGCTCACAATATCCTTAGTTTTAAACTTTAGATCTAACATACATATTTTTTTTTATCATTATAAATAAGCTCCTCGTTATATTTGACTGCGCATGGTTCAACCACTGGTGATGCCAAAAATGTCCCATCTTTTACGAAGTACAATACTTGTTGACCACAGAAAAAAAATTTGGTCTTCCCTAGAATGTTTAATCGAAAAAATGACCTTCTCTATAATGTATTTTTTGTTCAAAAAATAGCATAATGTTATCAATTAATCACAATATATTAAAATTTTTGTTGGAGACATATATAACTCAATTGCACAAAGTTTAATTAGTTAAAACCATCATCTAATTTCAATATTTTAAAATTGTGTACTCCTTTTATCCCAACTTAAATTACCCACTTATTTTATGACACTATTCTCTATTAAAGTTTGACCATATATTTAAATAAATATGAGACATAATATTGTCGTATGTGATGTTGAATTCATCGTAACAAGTAATTTCTAGAATGTAACTTTTTGTTTGCCGTTATTATACATAGCTAAACATATTAACGGTCAAACATGTCTCTTGAACAATGTGCAATGATTATGCTATAATTTAAATTGAGATGGAGGGAGTAAAAAGTTGTATGATAATAATAAATATATTTTTTTTATCATAAAACATGCAATGACACGATATTACAACAAATCTTCAAAACTTTGATAATTTTTCATAATTTATGGAATCTGTATGCATGCAATGTTAATAACAATATTGTTATTTTACTAAAGTGGTATTTATTAATATTTTATCAATTAATTAAATTATATTAAATATATATTTATTTTTATAATAATATTCAAATTAACATCCGTGCAAAACACGGGTGCTATCTAGTACTATATTAAAGGAGGTCATTTTTGCCACATAGTCTTCACACATCATTCTTGTCACATGTCACTCGCAAAAATTTCCACGTCAGCTTTAAAAAATTAATTAAAAAATAAGTATTTTCAAAAGTTAATCCATTCGTTTCGATGTTCTTCCCATATTTTAATATTTTTCAATTAATGAGTAATTAATCATACCCTATTTATGAGGATGCCCATTCTTTTGGTATGCTAAATCTCCATTTGTTAGGGAATCTTTTCATAATACTTATTTGAGTTCGTCTCTTGAAATACCGTCTTTCCATAAATTATGGAAAGAACAAGGTTTAAATTGAAAATTTGAAAAAATTAAGACACATTTTTGGATTGCATTAATCGAGTCATAAACTTATAGCTACTGCACATTGCATAATAAATTTTTAATATTGCAACTAAAACCTTTTACCTTCTAAAATTCCAGTTCAACCTCGTCTTTCCATATGCATATGGTATTTCCCAAGATTTTGTCTACTTATAAGACTTTATTTTATTTTTGTTAACTAATATTTAGAAATATTTTAGTACATATCAATATGTATTTGGTAATAGTATTTAAAAATGAGTTTGTCTCTTGAAAAATCGGATTTCCATAAGTGATGAAATAACCAAGGTTTAAATTGCAAATTAGAATAAATCAAAATAAAATTTTTGGGTTGCATTAATCGGGTCATAAACTTATAACCAATCGTTGTATAGTAAATTTTTAATATTGCAACTAAAAATTTTTACCTTTCTACAATTTTATTTCAACTGGTTCTTTCCATGCCTATAGAAAGGCAGTCTTTCTCAAGATTTTGTCATAAAAATTTAATGTACTAAAATATATTATAAATTTATTTGAATATTAAATTTAGATTATCATAAGTTTTGAGTATAATTAATAATTATGAAATATTGACAGTTTAAAACTTTTTTTATCTAAGATGATAAATTTATATTTTTTGGATCAAAATTTAAAATTTATATTTTATATATTTCTAATGCAATCAATTAATATGAATTGCTGACAATATCCCTAGCTTAAAAAAATTAGATCTAACATACATGATTTTTTAATCATTATAAATGAGCTCCTCATCATATTTGACCGTGCATGGTTCAGCCACTGGTGCTACCAAAAATGTCCGATCTTTTACGGAGTACTATGTTTATTGACCACGGAAGTTATTTTTTCCATTATTCCCTAGAATGTTTACTAAAAATGACATTATCTAGAATGTCTTTTTTTGGTCGAAAAGTAGCACAATATATTAAATTTTTTATTGGAAGAAGAAGAAAATGGACATCTATAACTCAATTACACAATGTTTAATTAGTAAAAACTATCACCTAATTTTAATATTTTAAAAAAATTGTATGATAATAATAAATATTTTTTTATCATAAACCGTGCAATGACATGATATTACAATCAAATCTTCAAAATTTTGATCATTTTTCATATTCTATGGAATCCATATACATGCAATGCTGATAACGATAATGTTATATTGCTTAGAGTCCATCTCTTGAAAGACGGTAGTTCCATAAGTTATGGAAAAACCAAGGTTTAAATTGTAAATTAGAAGAAACAAAGATAAAATTTTTGGGTTGCATGAATGGGGTTATAAACTTTATAACTACTACATGTTGCACAAGAAATTATTAATATTGCAACCAAGATCTTTTATCTTTTATTTATTATGATTAAACCCTGTCTTTCCATAAGTCTATGAAAAGACGATCTTTCCCAAGACTTTGCCAATTGCTAAAGTGGTATTTATTAATATTTTTATCAACTAATTAAATTATATTAAAATATATATTTATTTATATAGTAATTTTCAAATTCACGCCCGTACAAATCATGGGTGTTATCTAGTACTATTATTTGTGCATGCAACATCTATATAATACTTGTAAACAAATCAGAATAATGTACAATCTTATTTGAGATGATGCAAATTATACGCAAAATATCCATTAAGATACTATACTCATAGTTAGACCTGGCAAAATATAACCGAACCCAAAAACCTGGTAATAAATAACCGAATCGAATCGAACCGACACCCAAATAGTGAGACCCAATCAATAACCGGAAACCAAAATCACCCGATTGAACCGTACCCGAACTTAAATTGCCAGGCCTGATGGGACCCAAACTCGAATAACACCTGAACCCGAATCGAACCTGAACCAAAACCCAAAAAGGACCCGCACTTGGACCGAACCTGAATCCGAACCCGAAAAGGACCCGTACCTGAAAGAAACCTAATCATACCCAACTACTACTCGATTCGAAATGAACCGAATTGATGTTAAATTGTTAATCCAAATTTGAAGACATCCGGATTAATGTTAACTCAAACCGAACAAGACCCGAATATGATTGAATAGTGTGTTACAATTGTTATTGTCTAAAATTTTAACTTGATCATATTTAGTTGAAAATAACATTACGATTATAAACAGTGTTGATATGTTATTTAATATTAAAATATCACATAATAAATTAAATTTATAAATTTAAAATGTGTATTAATAGCATGAAATTATTTTAAAAGTATATTATGTATTAAATAAAAGAACATTGCAAATTATTAATTTAAAATTATTTTATAAGCTAAAATTAATATTGATTAGTTATTTTATTTATTATTAGAAAAATTTTCATACAATATTAACTTTTCATTATTATTATTTTCTTTTGGAAAAATTATTTTCATTAAATTTTGCAAAATATTTTAAATCAATGTTTTCAATCATCCAATTCTTTTGTAAGAATATAAAATTACATCTAAAATAATATTGATCTATTTTTCTCTAATGCTTAAATTTAAAATATGCTTAATAAGTATAATTACTCCTCCATAGCATATCAAAAACATAAGTATCATGCCATACGATAATATTATTGTTCATATATCTATTCAAATATATGGTTAAAGTTTGACAACTTTGAGCGAAAAAAGATTATGTGCATATTTGAATGAGATGGAGGGAGTAGTAGAAATCTGCAAACTCCACATTCTGAATTTGAATGAATGATTGTGCACAAAGTCGGCCAAGACTGTTTATGAGACTCATAACTTATAATTAGTAAATAGGAGATATTTAATTTCTATATAAAGTCGACCAAGACTATGTAAAGTTAAATAGTTCTAAAGGGATTTATTGGTAATATACTAATATTTCACCTAATTAAGAAAAAATGAGCATGTCTTTCTATGAATGTTTTCTTATCTTAGTTTAATATGCTAATATTTTAAAATGAATCGCAAGCAATCATGAATTGTAAGTTTTTTTTATAAAATTTAAATATTGTATAAGTTTATGGACAGTTCACGGTGATTTTTACTTTAAATGTTGTAAGTTTTTTTTTATAAAATTTAAATATTGTATTTTTAAAGTTAAAATAAGTAATAATATGTATTTAAATGTGAATGTATAAGGTAAAACATTAATGGCCTGTCTATAAACTTATGGACAGATCGCCTGTCAGGAAAATTATATATATATATATATATATATATTAATATATTATAACTTGCAAGTTAGGAGTTTTGTGAGTTATGATCGACAACATAAAATAGGGAAAAAAATTAAATACAAACTATTCTATTTTGTTCTTACATACTAGTATAATCTTTAAGCGGTAACGTATACAGATCAATGTTTGCAATTTGCATAAATGTCATGTTCTTTACAAAATAAATAATTTTTCATTTCAAAAAATTGAAAGTATACATTAAAAAAGTGACTAGTAAAATAATATATATATATATATAATAGATTAGTTCAGCTAAAGTATTTTTACAAAATTAATATATTAAAATTTTATATTCATTATAATGACAATTTGCTATATTTATTTGAACAGGACCTGGATTGAATATATTTGAATCCAACCAAACCCGACCCGAAAGAGAATGTACCCGAAAAGTACCAAAACTAAACTGACTCAAACCAAATCCGATCCGAACCTGATTAAAAAAATGTAAAACTGAATTGTACCTGAAATCGAAACAACCTGAACCAAATTTGATCTGAACCCGATTCAAAAAAATGATACCTGAATTGTATTGAAATTGAAACAACTAGAACCAAACCCGACCCGTTCAGATATTTTTCAAAAACTATCAAAAGACATCCGAACCTGAATACGCCCGATCAAGATCCGGTACTCGAAGATAAAACAATTTACCAAATCATAGCTGAACCGATTGGGTCTCACCCGTATCCGACCGAAGAGACCCGTTTACCAGGTCTACTCATAGTACCCCCGATACCATATAATTTCCCTAACCTGTTTTACTCCTTTCTTTATATTCCGTAACCCCCTTTTTCTTCTTCTATTCTTTCCTATTTTTGAAGGAAAATTGAGTCAACCTTAATCCTGTTAGTTTGGAGACACGTCTGTGCGTGCTAAATTATCTGAATTAGATGCTTACAGGAATACGCATACAAGTGTGTGTAAAATTGCAGAGGATTGAATGCATAGCTAGTACATCACTGTATTGAGATAATACATACTGTATAATACAATGAGGAATTAATATATCCTTAGGTTTTTGTTTTTTGAAGAATAACTGACAACAGAATTTTTTTAAAAATTGTTTAAAACTTTACCAAACTCATATGCATTTATATTTTTGACCCATATGGATTGAAACCTGTAATTTGAGTAATTTTAATCCGCGGACTGAATGGGTTTTAGCCCAATCTATTTTTAACCTGTTATAAAATGGGTTGAAATGTGTCATACCAATATTTTGTAATACCTATATTACCCGACCCGTATTTGATTTGCCCGCCAATTTGTCACCCCCATTGGAAAGTGTTTGGTAAAAATGTATTTACAAGTGAAATCGCCTTATTTTAATGTTAAGGAGAGCCTCGATCCTGTTTCCCCCTAAAATAATTTCTACTTTTAAAATAAACAGTTCTTCAACCCTTTACCGAACACTGGAATGTACTTAGTTTATAAACAAAACAGGTTATAAGCTTTGTCGAACACAGTATATTCTCACTTCATTTTAAATTAACAAAAAAGTGTTCATATAACCCTGCCGGCCTGAATTTGGCTGAAAAGATATGAAATGACTATTATACCCCTGTTTAAAAAATATTAAAAATTCAAAAAATATGAAAAGTCTATATTGCCCACGCAAACCCTATTTCCTTCCTCTCCATTCAATTTTCCTTTTCGTTTTCTTCTCGATTCACCATATCTTCCTTTTCTTTTCTTCTCGATTCGGCGTTTGCGCCAGAGAGTAGCCAGCTCGGAAGGGGTGGTGGCGGGACGAGGTCAAGCGGCGGTGGTGTCGTGACCAGATCTACCTGCTCGTCCGGTGAAAGCGGTGAGGTGGCGAGGCCAGGTGGCGGTGGTGTCGAGCTTCAGCGAGGGTGGGTTAGGTAGGATAGGGTTTTAGGGAGGCGCCGACACGGCGATGTGGTAGCGCAGGGGTAGCAGAGGTGGTGGGGCGGCGAGGTCAGGCAGCAGCACTGTAGCGGGACTAGGCAGCGGCACTGTAGCGGGACGAGGCAGCGGCACTATAGCGGGACGAGGCAGCGGTGGTGGCAGACTTCAGTTTGCTCACCCAGATCTACCTGCTCGTCCGGCGAACTTCAAATTTTGAAGAGTTGAGTTTTTTGGCATATATGAGTTGAGTTTTTTTGGATGTCGATTGATTTTTGAGATTGTGGTTTTTGTTTCACAGTAGAAGGATACAAGAGGTTTTTTTTGTTTTTTTAATTGGTAGTAATTGTTTAGTGGACTAATGGTGCTGGAGGTGGTGAGGTGTGGAGGGGGAATTTTGGCGAATTCCGGCGAACTCCAGTGGCGAAGCGATATCGGCGGAGGCGGAGATGATGCTGGAGGTGGTGAGGTGTGGACGAATTTTGGCAGATTCTGGCGAACTCCAGTAGCGGAGCGGTGGCGGAGCTGTGGCGGAGTGACGACAGTGGAGGTGACGGAGCGGCGAAGGCGAAGATGGTGCTGGAGGTGGTGAGGTGTGGAGGAGGAATTTTGGCAGATTTCGGCGAACTCCAATGGCAGAAGTGGCGGAGCGGCGGAGGTGAAGATGAGATGGTGCAGGAGGTGGTGAGGCGTGGAGGAGGAATTTTGGCAGATTCCGGCGAACTCCAGTGGCGGAGGTGACAGAGCGGCGGCGGTGGAGGCAGAGATGGTGCTGGAGGTAGTGAGGTGTGGAGGAGGAATTTTGGCAAATTTCGACGAACTCCAGTGGCGGAGGTGGCAGAGCGGCGGCGGCGGAGGTGGCTCCACCGCTGTGTTATGGAGAAGAACTAGGGGTAATTTTGTCTTCACATTTTAAATTTTAAGACTAGGGTTATTTTAGTCTTTTTAGTTATGGTCAACGCCGAAAAATGCCAAGTCAATGCCAGAATAGTGCCAAAAGATATATCGGCACTTTTGATGCAAAACACAGGGCTACGATAACACTTTTCAGCTTCACAGAATCATTTTAGCACAAACCTCCAAAACATAGGGTCATATCAGTATTTTGTCCTAAAATTAATTTTATAGCGTGCAAGATACATGTGATTGTAAATCACATTCTATAACATTTTCATTTATTTATGTATCGATTCATAATAATTAAGATTTGATTTTTTAAAACGTGGAATTTAATCTGAATGAACTAAACTATACACTTAAAAAAGAAAAGAAAAAGTTATATACCTCAAGTTCTTTAAAAAAAAAAACTACTCACCTTTAGCATTGCACTTATAAAAGAAGACAGAAATATTTCATTACACGGCCGTCATTTGTGATCCAACCTATCCAATTAATGAGTTGGCAATAATCTCTAATTGCATGTGCGGTAGAAGATTTTTATATTTTATATCGTAGCGTATTCATTCTCCCACAGCTACAAATGGAGTAACGGTCAATCAATACAAAATTGCATACTGTCCATCCAGCTACAACTGAATAACTACATAAGCCAAAAAAACGCAATAATAATTATAAAAACGGTAAAACCACATCCAGTCATAAGTTACCCAGTTGATAATAGTTATTTCGATTTTCCTTTCTTTGAGGAGTCCCTTTTAGCTGGTTTCTTGAATGATTTCTTGCCTCCTGCCTTTAGTTTGCCACTGTAAGGGGATGATTTCCCCTTCTGACTTCCGCGATTCTTTTCCTCCTTCACGTTGTACATTGACACAGCCTACACTCCAGACAAAGCTCGAGTTCAGATCAAGAGTTTTTTTCTTTTTTTTTTGTAATCGAGCATGGAACACTAGTTAGACAGCAAAAGCATACCTTTTCGACGTTCAGAATCTGATGCGAATTCTTTGCCAACAACTTGTTTAGAACCTTATCGGTCTGCTGCCTTTCTAAGGATCCCATTCCAGATCCTGCAGCAGTTGGTAGGAACTGAATGGAAAGAAAGCACGAAGGTGTTAGCAATAGTGACTTATCAGAGTCCGTGAAGCTTTGCTAAAATTTCATAATTGTAAGTGGATAACTAACCTTGCGATACTTCTTTTCATGTTTCGGGGGTTTCTCACCAGGCAACTTCTTATCGAATTTCCCTCCACTGGCTGTTGCAGTCGATGCCATACCTGCCACATTTTGAAGCTCATCCTTGCCAACTTTGCTGGGTGCAGCTTGACTCCCTGTTATGGGTAATCTTGTGGCAGCGAGTTGAATATGACTGCAAAATGTGGAATTTACTCAGACTAGCAGAAGCAAAGCCGGTGATTGTGCCATGCTGAAAATAATTATTTTGATAGTCCAAGATACAGAATAATTACTACACTTTTCCTACTTCGATTTATTTGCTTTAACACATGCATGATTCATATGACGGGGACTTCAAACCATCCTTTAAATTTTGGATCTATAATCAAATTTAACCATTAACAGTTCAAGCTTCAACTACAGTGTTGGAAGTGAAAGGGGAAAAGGGCCTAGTTGGACATTAGGATCAAAGAAGGGTCCATATATATAAATTCATGCATACGCACAGACCTGGTGACTTGGGAATTGACAGGTAATGAGTTCAGAAGATAGAGGAAGATGAATGAAAGCCAAAAATAGGAACCAGCATTGAACAAAATGTCAAAAACTGAACAATTAAGAGGTCCATACAATAATTTTATCATGAAAGCACACACCTTGGTAGGGGAGCCCCAGCTTTCCCAGCTTGTTTCAAATTGTGCAGCCGGTTTTTCTGATTTTTGTCAACTCTCTTTTTCTTCTCTTCTTGCCTCTTGGCAAAAGGGTCTACCCCTGGCTCTGAAAATAGTCGGAGCATGCACATTAATAAATATGCTACAGTGACTAGAAACCTACTAAAATGATGCTACTACATGAAATGTAGCTGAAACCAAGAAGAAAATGTTGATGTATGAATCAGACAACAAAAATTAAAAAAAAAAGAGACCAAATTTCTTTTCTTCAAAAATGATCGCCTAGCTTTCAAGTCATCCAAGGTATCACAATCAAAAAAGAATGGAAATGAATAAACTTACAAATGTCAAGGCGAACAATATCAGACCCCAAAAAAATCATAAAGACAAACAAAACTGATATCCACGTGATGATTTCCATTATTCCAATATCCTGAATTCTCCAATTGAAGCCTAGAAGAAGACATAATATGACATAAAGAACTAATCCATTGTTTTGGTAACACTGCTCCAGAACCCAAAAGTTATTAGGGAAAAAGCTTGTTTCATTCCATTAATTGATGATTCAATCATTCAACACTTATGTTTACCTTATAGAGGCTGCAGCTTGAATAAGCAAGTCAGCAGTGAATTCTGCTACACGCAAAAAATGCTTAAATGGTAAATTATGAGCTAACTCAATTTTTTAGCTACCTCAATTTTGACTACCATATCATATTAGCTAGCTCAAGTTTTTTTCTATATGATTGACAAGAAACCCTTATAAAATGATAGCAGCAGCACAGAAAAACACTGAATAAATAGTATAAGCTTTATAATGGATAAAAAACATGAAAATATCAATATCAGTATTATATACCATCAGTCATCTTGGCCTCTATGATGGGTATATCTTTATCATCATTGACGCGATCATAACCATGTCGTCGTTTCCATGAGCCTGTCTGTTCATCAAAGACAACCTTGTCCTTTTTACGCTTCTGGATACCTGACGATAATCATATAAGATTTAAAAAAAATAAGCCAATTTAATCGCAGAAAATGTCACTGCCAAAGCATTGATTCAATAATAAAATGCACGAGACTGTCTGACAAATTAAACATAGGAGATGCCCTCAGTGATAATCAACATGAATAAGCACTTGGTTGGCCTTCAAGGCAATATTCATTGTCAATAACTAACCTTTCTTCTGTGCAAATGATTCCCATCTGGTTGGAGGTCTTGGTTTCGGTAGCTGGTACAAAAAAAAAATTTTGTTACACATCCAAGGGAAAAGATTACAATGCACAAACCATAAAAGAAGTACAAAGATTGCTAGTTGAAAAGAATACAACATAGTTGGCAAACAATCACAAAAGTGAAAATCTAGTTATGCTGATAGTTATGCTTGGTAGGCTTACAGGGAGGGTGGTGAAAGGTGATGGTAGTATCAAATTACACACTTTTGGGTCACACTTTATTTACTTAACTAGGGGTTGTTAATCTTAAGGTTGTCTGGACATCCATTCTGCTCTATGCAAATCTCTATCTTTATATGTAACTGTCGAACAGCGGATGGCCTCTTCACGACATGGTATCAATTGTCATTTTTATAACTTATGTATCCTCTTCTTTTTAATTAGAGGGGTAGTTTAAATGAGGTTGGTCAGAATTTGTAGAGATTGGTCTGAATTTATATTGAAAATCTATTAGTACTATGTGGATACATAATTTTGCCAAAGTAAATCAAGCATAAAAAACATCCTTTTTTCCCATCTCTAACATCTTTCACCCAGTGATGCAGTTTTGCAAGGCAAACAAAGGACCAAAATTTTCAGAGACCACAGTAAGATAATTAATTAGAGTAAATTACAGTACACAAGGCATATGGAGAAGAGTACTTGGCATATGGAGGTTGGTCGGAATTTGTAGTTTTAAGGTAGATAAACAACAGAATCCCAGAGAACAAAACCCCTATTCACGCATTCATGTAGAGTCAATAGGCAAACTCAGAGGCAAGAGGGAAGGAAGGAGAGGGGAGAGAGAAACAATGAGAGGAGGAGAAACAGTGTAGAATTGTTTTCACACATTTCTTATTAGAAATTTATCCTTTTGTATCAGCATCATTGTAATTACTGTCATAAATCTTACATCGTCATATGTGGCTTTTGATCAGATGGGGTATGTGATATTAATATCAGTGCCTATGATTCTGCTGCTTTTGATCTTAGCCATCACTTGTTACCTAAACTTAGCCATTGCACGAAAAAAACAACTAAAGCTAAACAGCCTAAACTCAAGAAATCAATAAACAGGCCATGTGACTTGCTAGTACGTGGAAAACTTACCTAGACAAGAGCAGAGCAGAACACATGAGGTTAAGTATGTGGCTATCGATTTGTCAAAAATGTTTGCCTAGGATCCAATTAATTATAAGTGAATCCCTTCCAAGCAAATTTCATCAAAATTATTTAATGTATGGAGAATATTAGGGCCCTTCAGAAATTTGTAATTGCTAGATTGAGGCGTGGAACTGTTATAAAATCAGCTTAATATGCGTTGTTCATAGTACAGACTAACTAGAAAAAAAATTAATGACCAATAGACTATATCCATAGTTCTCCAACGTAAAAGCATGTCAAGCCTCCTGGGTCGTACAGCGTAAATTAACTCAAACACAAACTGAAATGCTATCAAGCAGAGTGAAGTGATTCTGAGAAAATAATGAACATCTCACTCTACAGTTGATAATTATGAAAGGCATAACAATGAACAGGCATCCTAATGAGTCCACTTCACTTGGGGATGCTTTTCACTTATTCGACAAACACAGAGTGGGAGTTTTAAAAAATGTATACATCTAAACATGAAAATGGCACAAAGCTAATGGCGGGTTCCGACAGAAAGCAGAAGAAAGTGCACGAGGAAGGCATACCGGCTTGGAGCGAGGCAATTTGGTTGTTGGTGGAGGCAAAGTGACAAGGGGGCCATCGCGGTCTTCCACAGAAGGCAAGTCGAAAAGGGCATCAGCAACAGCTTGAACCAACTTGGTCCCCTCTTCTAGAGTCTGCTTCAGTAGCTCCTCCCTAAACATCCATCAAACAAGAAATTCGATAAGCTCCTGCTTCACAAACCCTAAGAATATCAAAGAAATTGCCTAATGCCAAAACATTCGAATGAACTAACTTTGCAATCTAATCTTTCAAATTTCCTAGCTTTGTCGCATAAGAAACGTGCGACAGAGACAAAAACATCCAAGTACCAAAAGAACACAAACACATAATGGCAGTTTGAGCCAAAGGGTCGATGAAAAACACCTGGAGGGTGGAGAAGCAAAGCTGTGGCGAGGGTTACATGCCATGAGGTTTCCCAGGTCTATTGCGTATTCCGCCATTTTCGCGCTGCCTCTGTGTGTGTGTGTGTGTTTGGGTTAAGGCCGTCGGAGAAGCAGTTTGGCCGGCGGAGGAGCAGCTGCGAGGGTTTAAGGCGCTACTGGAGTCGAAAATTTCCTTATTTATTACTTTACTTATTTGTATTTCAACCCCTGTAGCATTTGTAACCTTATAATTTGATCCACTTGTTTTTTTAAAGGACTGCACTTTGTAAAAACTGTAGACTCCTCGGACGCCGGAGCCCGAGTTGAAGACGGCGGCGACACCCTCCGTTACAGACTGCGGGCGGTGATAATTCCTTCTGCTCAGGTTGGGTTCTAGTACGATTACACTGGCTATGATTTGTATGTAATTGTTTACTACCAAATTTTCTCCTTTCTACACGACTGCTACCTGTTTGTGATTATGTCCAACCGGTGTTGTTTGTCATTTCTTATGAAGAAATTATTGCTGAACAACAATACAGGCGGTTAAAGTTTGAGAATAGAAACACGTATAGATTTTGGAGCTGGAATTTGAACTGGCTAGAGCACGTATGATTCCCAATGTCAGTGTTAAGTAAATCTGTCTGAGATCATGATGTTGCATTAGGTTAGAATCGTTAGATGCATAAATATGTTGTAGAAAGTGGCTTTAGAATCAAATACTGACGTAGAAATGGGGTTCTAAATGTCATGAGTTATAACTCAGTTTCAATGTATTTTGCTGTTAGCAGGCTAATGATGCTGAAATCACTTCTTTCGAGGGGGACTAGTGCGACAAATGGCTTTCGCTTTGTCCAGTTTAATCCTCAAGTAAGTTCTGTTTATGTGATCAATCACGAGTGAGTATGTTCATTCTTTAAGTATGTTTCTTTGTGATAGAGGGGGATGCATAGTAGAAATAAGAAAGCTATGGAATTCATTGCCAAAGGATGGAATGCTCTTAAAGAAGTTGACAGAGTGATAGATTACTGTGAGCATGAGGACCAGCGCCTCATCCCTATGCTAAAGGTTAATTTGATCTCCTCAATTTTCTTATTTATGATGAATTGCTTGTTTAAAGGAATGCCATCATGTTTTGTTTAGTAGTTATCGTCCAATTGCTAATTTTCTATAAGCATGCATGAACATTGAGTGTTTTAGCTTTTAATTGATTTTGTATGGTTTGTTCCAAATAGTCCATGAACGGTAGCAAATTTTCAGTGCCTTGATGAAGTGATAAACTGATAATAGGCGACTGTGCATGTACAAATTACATATCAGTTCTGGAGATTGAGGCGAACCAAATTAAACTGCACGCTAGTTGGGATTTTGACGGTGTTGTTTTGCTTATTTATCTTGATGACAAATAATAATTGGCATTAGACGGTAGATAACACTCTTTTGAGTGCAGAGTTCTCGTGTTTTCTTGTTCTGTTGAGCCTACTGAATTCCATATTCTTACATAATTGGTAACCTATCAGACAGCAAAGGAGAACTTTGAGTTGGCCATGGAGGTTGACAACTACAATACCCATGCCAGATACTGGTTGTCCAAACTTCATCTGAAATATCATGTCCCTGGTGCCTGTAAAGCTATGTAAGAGCTCACTTTCTCTGTCATGAATCCATTCTTCTTTTTCCTTGAGTCGTTTATTTGACACAAAGAGTTCTTTTTATGAAACTCAATTTAGTGTTGATAGCTTATACGTGCAAGTTTGTACCTAAATTCAATGTGGCAATTCTTTCATAGCCATAGTTTGGCAGGGAGATGGCATTGCATGATTATATAGACATTATTTACTGGTGTATCATTTACATGTATTGTTTTATCCTATTCTGCATTATTGGCCTCTTTTCCTTTAGGGTTTAGGGAGTGGTTTTTGCAACATAATCTACAAATCACAAATTAGGTTGTTATCCTGCTGGGCCAGTTTGAATAGTTTTTTAGTTCGGCAGAGTGTTATACCGAATCAGCACTGAATTACCAGAAAGTTGGTCTATAGTAGAGTCCTAGTTTCTGCTTTAATTTCTGCACATTATAGCATCTATACTGACACTTTAAATTCTTACAGAGGAGCTGCTTTATTAGTAGAAGCTGCCGAAATGGGTAACAAAGATGCACTGTACGAGTTGGGCTGCAAACTCAGAGTAGATGTGAGTCTTTGTTTATGGGTTTCGAGTTATAATGAATTAAAACCTTTAAGCAATGTTGTAATTACCTGGCATGTGTTTTTCCAAAAATTAATTAAGCTCTGTGTAATTCCATTATATTTGGTTGTTTTCTACAGAATGACTATGTTCAATCAGATCAACAAGCTTTCGACTGTATAGAGAAGGCAGCCGACCAGGTATGCTGTCCAACAATACTCTGTGTATGCATATATATCTTCTCAACATATTCCAGTATCCTAATGAGAGATGTCACATCTTTAGATGCATCCCGGTGCTCTTTACCTCTTAGGTACCGTGTACTTGACCGGAGATTGTGTGCAGAAAGATCTTCAATCAGCTCTGTGGTGTTTCCACAAGGCATCTGAGAGGGTAATTTTCTCTTTGTTCATCTTGTGGCATACAATGCTGTTTCTAGAGAAAAAGCTCTTACTCATGAACATCTTCTTATTAAATGACTGAAAAAGGAGGATGATTTTCTAAAAGCTGTATTACTCTCAAGTGATTATAGTGTGCATGATTGTTTTAAGTCCTACATTTCCTCCATCAGTCACACAATCAATATGACTTGTCTAATTGATCTCGACTTATAATTTTTCTGCAGGGCCATGCAGGGGCTGCCATAGCCTGCGGATCCCTGCTGCTTAGAGGTAATATGCTCTTTATTTATGCGTATGATCATGAAGATGCAGATTTGACTTTGCATTGCTACACTTTTCATCAGAAACTCAAGATTTCTTCAAATGTTTGGTATGAAGAAAGGGTTTTAGTTTGACCTTTAAAATAGAAAATGCTAGGTCATTTTTGCATACGAGTAAGTTAAAGTACGTTTTTAAAGAATATGTTCTGATCTTGGTGCCGGTTTGACCTTGTTCAAGGGGTCGATGTTCCAGAATCACTTGTGAGGTTGGACTTGAAGAAGAAATCCTGGATTAGAAACGGTAAAAGGAAGGAAGTAGCGGAGATTAATCCGGTTGAGATGGCAAGAAAGCAATTTGAAAGAGCAGCAAGAGGTGGATGTGACCTCGGTTTTAGATGGTTGAAAAGACTGGAGGAGGAAGAGAAGCGTTTAATGTCTTCGTAACACAATCTTAAACTACAGGTTTATATATTTAACAAGAGTACTTAGTAATTTTGTAAGCTACGTGGAGTTTAATCTAAAGTAAAATCACGCCTGCTAGAATTGCGAACTACGTTTTATAAAAATTATAAGCTACACGATCAGTGTTAATCTCAAGCTTCTTGCATTTTACCATATCTAGCTCATTTGGCTGTGATCTAATTTATTTTATCTTTGTTTAGAATCAACGTTTTACCGTTGATTATATTAAATGAAATGAAGTGATTTACATATATCCTTATTCCAAGGGTATCCAAAGAAGGATAGGGTCAGGGAGGAACACAAAAATAAGACAGGTCTATGGCTCCCACGAATAGAAGGCCAAAACTCCACATATTGCCAAACAAATACCCTGGAGAGCTAAATGCCAGACATCTTATGATGGAAGATGGGACCGCTTGGAATAAGGATTTGAGCTGCAACATATTCAATCATGAGGAGTCTGCCCTTGTTTTATCCCTCCCAAGGACTACTGATCCAGGACTTCAAGACCGTTGGTTATGGCATCCAACATTGGATGGTAAATACACGGTCAAATCAGGTTATAATCTGGGAATTAACTCTTATATCTCCTCGTATGCAAGTAACATGGCTTCTAGCAGTTCAGGACCATCTCCACATTGGAAGAAGATTTGGACTCTAATGACACAACCAAAGATTAAACACTTCATTTGAAGACTATGCAAGGACAACTTACGCTTAGCGGCCAATTTACGCCAAAGACGTGCTCCTGCTGAAACTCCATGCTTAGCTTGTTCTGCAGAGGACACATCCATGGAGCATTTATTCTTTCATTGTCCTCTAGCACATCAAATATGGTTTGCAGCAGATCTGTACCACTTAATATACAAATTCGACCAGCCGAATGCAACATTATGGGCGCATGATTTAGTTATGGAAATGGATGACTGTGATATGGCCATGACCGTGATCTTATTGTTTGAACTATGGCATCACACATATGCACTCCTTCAAAGGGAACAACATGACATCAAACCACAACATTATGTTCTATATGCCATGAAAATCATATCTGAACTGGAACGGCAAGCCCACGTAGTTGTATATCAGCCATCTCATCCGTTAAGACAATGTATACAAGGGAACACTCTCTTCTTTGATACATCAACGATACAAGGGAACACTCTCTTCTTTGATGCAGCTATATCAACATATAGCACCTGCCTTGGCTGGTTTATTTGATCCTCAAATGGAAATTGAATGTACGGGGAATCACACTGTATACCCCACATTCATATCGTGAAGCATGCAGAAGCAATTGTGCTCCGCACATCATTGATTAAATCACTTAGGAATGGCTTTCAAATCAATCACATCAAGGGGGGAGCACAAGTTGTCATTAACGCAGTTAAGAGTCACAAAGAAGACTTGTCAAACTTTGATCTTACCATTGATGAGATAGTTAGCCTGGTTGAGAAGCATTAATACACATACTTGTCATGGATTAGGAGATAGGAAAATTATGTTGCTCATGTTGTAGGCTTGTAGCCCAGCATGCAAAAAACAATGGATCTTTTCTCCCAATGGGACACTACCCCATACTTTGTAACACAATTTTTCAATGAATGAATACAAAAATTTTATATCCAAAAAAAAAAAGTGATTTTCATACTCTCTCCGTCCCAGCTTAACCTGCATAGAATCTTTTTTCACAGTCTTCAAGAAACATGTTTGCCCATTAATATGTTAAACTGCGTAAAATAAAAACAAATAAAAAGTTAATATTTAGAAACTACTTATTATAACGAATCCAATAATATCTCATATTATATATATATATATATATTCAAATACGTGGTAAAAGTTTGACAGTGTTGACTTGTCAAATAGTAAAATTGCAGTTTAAAGATGGGACAAAGGTAGAATAGAAAAAGGATATGAATAGTGGGATACTTGGAAGAAAAGAGTTGTTTATATGAATTGTCACACTACAAAAGATAGGAGTAGTTAGTACTCTCTTTGATAGTTTTCTTATATATGACATCATAGATTTAAGTGTTATTATTTTTGCAAGTTGAAATATGTGAAGAGAAAAAATAGTTAATTGAGTGGTTGAAAATGATTCAGTTTTTGCCATACAACGAAATGTTTCAATCTTAACAAAACATACAAAAATGATAAGTGTGTCAAATTTGAGAAAACACAGAGTGCATATTGGAAAACCTAAAACTGATAAACTCTACTTAAACACCCGATTAGCAAAGTGGCTAAGGGGGCATATTACAACAAACATGAGTATAATATCTCTACAAATGTATGTCTATTCTAAAATTATTTATACATTTATTCTTGTGCAGTGTAAAAATATTAATATATATACATACAAAATATTTTCATCTCAGACACCATATAATAGAAATTGTTTGTTTTCTATTTGTCAACCGGGGATATTGAAGTCATTTTGACCAACCTAAACCCAAGTTGTCTAAAGATAACATACTAATATTTTAATATATTTTTATTTTATTTCTTCACTGTGTATAATCAATCATAACTTGTTCAAATGTATAACTTCTAAAGATATATTTAAAACCATAAACATCACATTGCACTATCTATCTATATATATCACTGAAGAAAATATAAAGACTCATATAATCTGAAATAACAAAATGTTCAAATTTTTTGAATACTTTTTTTTAAAAAAAATTAAGCCTCCTGTCAATGGGGGAATATACTAGGCTTCCCGTAGCTTCTGAAATTATAATGATAGAGTTTGATTCTTTTCAAACTGTAATTTCAAGACTTGCTCGAACCAAATACAACAGATAGCGAAAGGTAACCTATTGTCATCTACAACCCACTTTTAAGAGAATTTTGTAAGTGATTCCACTGCCAATATCTCCACTCCCTGTGTGAATATTAGACAAATGGCGAGACTTCCAAAATTCCCTAAAAAGTATAACAAAACCGCCTTGATCAATTCCTTGTTTTGGTTTGGAAATGCCTATGTTCCACCTCTATCAAGAAAAAAACTCAATGTTCCCAGAGGTAATATCTTTTGGCTAAGCTTGAGCCATCAGTGTATATATCTCTGGCTTTTATCATTATCCACCTATAAAACATACAGCAGGAGCGGAGCCAGGATACATCTATGAAGGGGGCTGAAAAAAAATTCCAATACTTTCCTATATCATAGGGGGTAAATTTTTTTTTCCAAATTTACTCCCTAGATTTCCTTGGAAATTTCATATCGGTGGGGCAGCCCCCATGTGGCGCCACTGACATACAGTAAACAAAAACAATCAGCAGCATCCATTTTTTTTCATCCAATCTGATAATAGGTATGTTATTTTTGTCCAAAGACAGCATGCCTTTAGCTTGTGGATCAAGATCCGAGTAAGATAAGAAAGATCCATGGGTTTCAACTTAAGTGCAAGTTTTGAGAGATAGTCAGCCATTAGATTTCCTTGACTCATGGTATGAGAAAGAGTGATCTGAGAGCTTTGATCCCTAATCTGAGCTGTGAGATTATAGAGGTTCCATGGAGCTTTGTGGGAGGGGGGGGGGTTTATAGACTCTAAAGCTTGTATACAATTAGATTCCAGTACAAATGAGTTTAGATCCAGCATATCTGTAACTTTCAAACCAATTTGTAGAGCTATAATTTCAGCATAGAGACTAGAGGTTGCACTAACAGATTTCATTAAAGCTTTAAACATTTCACCTCTATTATCTCTAATGATCACTCCTATTCCAACTCTTCTCAGTGTCATTTGCCAAGAGGCATCGGCATTAATTTTAAAGAAACCAATGGTTTGATCCATTTTACTAATCTGATTGCAGGCTTGGGAATTGGCTTTAAATTTTGGGGTTAAACCTAGATGGTACCATTCCATGTCAGAAACCTTATTATTGTGTACTTGGTCGATATAGAAGGAGAGGAATATGTCTTGTTTGATATTTTGAATCGTTACATCGAGATGTGGATTCAAATTATCAATTAACATTTTGTTTCTCGCCTTCCATAAATGCCAACATATCAGGGATGGTGCAAGTCTAATAAGGTGTGTATGAATTTTTAAATCTCCAAATGTAGACCAATAGAATGATAGTCTTTCCCAAATTGTATCGAAATGTGATTTTCCAACTCTTAAAATAGTGTCAAATATGTCCCACACTTTAGATGACAGTTTGCATATATTAAAGTATTGTGATAAGCAATCACAATGGGCACTTTGATGCAATGCTAATGTTTGAGAAGATTATAATATCATCAAAGGGTAAAATAGCATTGACTAGCTTCCACATAAAAATTGAAATTTTCTTTGGAAGTTTAGGATGCAATACTTGAGTTAAATATCTGAGGACTCTTTTGCTTTTTGCCACTGTTTGATATGCAGATTTAAAAGAGAACTCCCCATTCAGTGAAGGTTTCCATATCAGTCTATCTTCTCTATCTGGATATACATTTGTTCCTTGCAAAAAAAGTAATAATGTGAGCAGGTAGAAACTGTAGGGAGGCTAACATTTGTTGTTTATTGTCTATAAATTCATCAATAGTTAGGCTCTAAAAATCCTGAAATGCATCAGTTTGGAAAAGATCCTCTAAGGGCCCAAAATCAGTCAAATTTGATGTTAAAAAGTTAGTTAAACCCCGTCCATGAATTACTCTGGTATTAGCTTCAGCCAAAACATTTACCTGAAGTATTCTCTTCTAGTTATTAGAGTTTCTTCTGCTAATTGGAATAGACCATAGAAACTATGACCATGGGGTTTTTCCTTGTTGGAATTTCCACCACAATTTCCTATCCACTTAATTAAGTGCCAATATAACTCTCAGATAATTTTTAGTGCAAATATAACCCTAACTAGTTGACATAAGTGCCAAAATAACCCTAATACACTATTTCCAGCATTGACCAGTGTTGGCCACATGTACTATGACTAAAATACTCTTTAAGTTAAACCCTATAAGTGTTAGGAAATTTTTGACCTCAGACCATCACCTCACCGCCAGGCCACCACCTCCACCTCCACCGCCATGCTACCACCTCCACCTCCTCCAACCAGCCACCATCACCACCACCGCCAGCCAGCCATCACCACCACCTCCCGCCTAGCAACCACCACCTCCTCCTCCTCCTCCTTCAGCAAACCACCACCACTACTTCCACCGGGAGGGCCCTACCACCACTAGCCAGCCACCATCACTTCCACCGCTAGGGTACCACCACCAGCCAGCCCCTACCGCCATTACTACCACTTCCCACCAGGCCTCCACCACCACCACCATCAGCTATCACCACCACCTCCCGCCTGGCTACCACCACCTCCTCCTCCAGCAAACCACCACCACCACTTAGCCTTGCTGTTAAAACTGTCATCACCACCTCATCCTTCGACCGTGAAACACCAGCCCTATCCCCACCACCAGTCATATCCCCACCGTGAAACCGCCAAGCCCCATCATCACCTCCTCTCTGGCCAATCTCACCACCAGCCTAGCCCCGTCGCCACCACCTCTTCCTCCGACCGTGAAACCTAGTCCCTTAACCCCAGCCCTAGTCTCACCATGAAACCCTCACCACCGCTATGAAACCCCAGATCTAAACCCAACCCTCGCCGCCACCACCAATCCATCTCCCTCATGCCACCAACACTAGCACGCCCTCTCCTTCAGGCGATTGAATGGCCGACACAATGCGATTTAATGACCAGCGAACGACATCGACGAGGAAGGAGCGTCGGTGAGAGCAGAGGAGAAGAAGGGGAGAGGTGAAGTCAGGGAAGAGGAGAAATGGAGAAAATTAGGGGAAATAGAGAAAATGGGCATAAATGTAATTTCATTATTTTTTCATTTTTTCCAAAAGGGTAAAATAGTAATTTCATTGAATTATAGCGAAAATTGATTGGAATGGGTAGTTTTGCATTTATGTCAACTAAGTAGGGTTATATTGTCACTTTCAAACACTGAAAGATTATATTGGCACTTACGTGAAGTAGTTGGGTTATAAAGGCACTTTTCTCTTTTTACTATGTCTTTGAAATCTCTAAAACCCATCCCATTTTGAGTATGTGGAAAACAAAAGTTATTCCAACTTTTCCAAATCTTTTTATTACCCTATTCATTTGCCCCCTAGAAGAAATGAGTTAAGATTTTTTTTTTCAAGTTTTTTAATTACTACACTTGGAGGGTTTAGCACACCCCACAGATTTTGTAGAATGGAGAACATCACTGATTTTTTTAAGATAAGTTTACCTGTCATAGATAACCATCTATTTTTCCAGTTCTTCATCATCCTATCATATGTTTCAAAGAGAGGCTGGAAGTACTCATTTTTTGTCCTACCCGTGAAGATGGGACAACCAAGATAGATAAAAGGCAAATTACCTTGTGACATGGCCAACTGAGTCTTAATGTAGTGGATGTGGCTCCTGCTAGCATGCTTACTAGTAAAAAAACTTGCTTTTAGAGTAATTAATTTTTTGACCTGTTGTAATTTCAAATACTTCTAAAAAAGCTTTTAGCCTTAAGATGGTAGGTTTATTTACCTGGATAAACAAAACTGTATTATCCGCATAGGAAAGGTGGGAAATTGGAATAGCATTTGGGGGTAGTTTAAAATATGAAAGTTTTCTTGTCTGGAAGATAAATTTGAGGCTTCTACTAAAAGCTTCTAAGAAGATATTAAACAAAGAGGGAGATAGAGGGTCTGTTTTTTTTGTATATAATGAGTACTTTTGATACATATATGTGTACATATTATTAATTTATTTATATAATTTATGACAAAATCTTATTTTATACCGACTAATTGTTAAATGAGGACCTTTTATGATTAGTAAGATGAATAAGGCCATTTGATATTTACTTTTATTTATTGCAATGAGAAACATATAATTATGATATCCTTTTAAAATGAATCTAAACATATAAATAATTATTTTTATGTAATTTGAATGAAATATTATAAAAATAATAAATCTTTATTGTATTCAATATTTAATGGTTTCTAACTAAATTAATTATTTCAGTTCATAATTCGTATAGTTTTTCTTATATGACTAAACTTTAAAATTTTAAATAAAATTATTTGTTTTCAATTTAAATGTAAGACACAAAATGTAATAAAACTTAATCTTAATATTTTAATTAATAATATGGCGCAACGCGCGATGGTACTCCCACTAGTATTCACTACTGGAAGATACCCCCACAGGCACCGGTATTTCAATGCATAGGCACCGGTATTTTGAGCATTTTCATACTGGTTCCTAAGTGATCCGGTGTAAAAGATGTAGTTAGGTACCGGTGCTAGAATATATTCCAGTGACCAGAGCGCGGGGAGATAACGTCGGGAATGGTGTGCCACGGGGAGATGAAGTTGGGGATGGTCCGGGAGGGCAGAGAGGGGGTCGGCGGCGGAGGCATCGATACGGAGAGGGGGTGCACCGTCATTGGCGGCGGTGGCGCTAGGCTGCGGCGGAGAGGGAGAGGTGGTGAAGGAGGAGGGAGAAGATAGAGAGGCAAGATAATGAGAGGGTGAGTTGGTTTAGGGTTTCAGATTTGTTAATATAGACAAATTTTTGCGGTTGAGATTCAATCAACAAAATAAATCAACGGTTCTGATGAAACCAAGTTGGACTTTTTTTAACACCGAAACACCGGTACTGGTGCCCAAAATGCTCATACCGGTGCCCAGGGGAGGAACCAGGGGGCGAGTGGGTGCTGGCGCCACCCCTAAGATCCAGTAGCGCAGAAATTAGGTATAACCTCCATCGGAAAAATGGTTTCGGCCCCCCGTTGGATGGCCAGCTCCGCCCCCTGTTTGTCTTCTCGCTGAATAAGGCGACCGGCCTGCCTTTTTTTCCCTTTGCCTTCGGACATTAAAACAACATCGTTTTGATTAAAAGTCTGAAAGCAATATGGGTTAAAAATCAATTGGGCCGTTCAAACGAAGCCACGAGCCCGCTGTTAGCCCACTACTTTTATGGAAGTCAAAATAGTACTGCTAACAATAGTTTGCTGTAGCTTTATATTAGGTAGTATAATTGTTTGCCATTTGTGATATTTGATATTTTGCATTAATATGATTTTGTTATTATAATTAATTAAGATGAGAGGATCATAAGAGATTCTTTATCTCATTTTTAAATTAATGATGATGGATGTGGTAATTTTTTAAAAAATTAAGAAAATCATAATAAAGCTATATATTTTCAGTTGTAATTTTACCAAGTTATTAAACTATTTAATTAATTTTAGACATAAATTGGTTTCATTTAGGTATAAACTGATTATACATGTGATTTTCTCACTAATTTTATTTTTATAATCTTATTTAAGTTATTTTTAATATATTAACTAACAAGATCGAATAATTGTAAGTGTGATTTATCGTATTTGTAAAAATTGGATTATTTTATAAACACTTTATTATCGAAGCGGATTTTGTTTGAATATGTCGACTTGTGTTCAGGAAAAAAATTCAATGTAATTCGGAGCCCAGAAAAAAAATTACCAATATAATATAGCGTCCGAAAAATTTTTTGCCAGTATAAGTAAGCCCCCCCCTAAAATACTATGCTGGTTCCGCCACTGCCGGTGCCTAAATATAAGAAAAGCAGCTGCTTATGACTGCTTTGAATGGTTTTTAAAAAATATATATATATATATACTGAACCCAAGAGCAAACCTAAGAAATTTTTTCTATGTATAATGCATAGGTACGCATACCGATGCCCAAAATGCTCGTACCGGTGCCTAAATATATGAAAAAATAGCTGCTTAGGGCTACTTTGAATGGTCCGTACCAGTATCACCGACATACCGGTGCCTATATACTTGTATTCCAGAAGTGATTATGTGAATCGATATAATACACATATTTTGTATAGTATATGTATGTTTGGAACAATTAAAATACACAACTAGTATTTGAAGGTAAATTCTTGGGAAAGACCGTATTTTCATATGCTTATGAAAAGACGAGGTTTAATTATAATAATAAAAGGTAAAATATCTTAGGTGCAATATTAAAATTTAATTATACTATGTGTAGCAGTTATAAAGTTTATAACCTTATTTGCAACACAAAAAAATTATCTTAATTTATTTTAATTTATACTTTAAATTTTGGTATTTTCATGAGTTATGAAAAAATTGTCTTCCAATAGTCGTACTCTATTTGGAATTTGATATCATAATAATGTCGGTATAAGAATTGATGTGAAAAAAGAGAAGTGGATCGCTATATCTCGCCCTGTATTTTACTATTCTCGCCCTAATACGTATACAGTATTTTTTATCGTATTATTTTCAATAGGTAAATTAAAATCAATTGAGATAATTGTAGTTAGTTAATATTAGCGGAACGAATTTAGTTAATTAATCTAAATTGCGCCGCCGCCGACCGCCGCCGCCCGCCGCCGCCCGCCGCCGCCCACCGCCGACCGCCGCCCGCCGCCCGCCGCCCGCCGACCGCTGCCCGCCGCCGGACCGCCGGTCGCCGCCGCCGGACCGCCGGTCGCCGCCGCCGGACCGCCGGTCGCCGCCGCCGGACCGCCGGTCGCCGCCGCCGGACCGCCGGTCGCCGCCGCCGGACCCGGCTCACCACGGCCTGGGCGCGAGGCGCCGCCGGTCGGCTCGCCATGGCCTGGGCGCGAGCCGGCGCCGGTCCGGTTGCCGCGGCCTGGCCGCGAGCCGCCGCCGGGCCGGTCGCCATCGACAGGCCGCGCGCCGCCGCCGGTCCGCTCGCCACCGGTGGACCGCGAGCCGCCGGCGGGCCGGTCGCCACCGACAGGGCGCGAGCCATCGCCGGGCCGCTCGCCGGCGTGTGGGCGCGAGCCGTGGCTCGCCGTGCAGTGGGCGCGAGCCGCGCGCGGTCCGTTCGCCAGGGCTGGGGCGCGAGCCGGACGCGCCTCGGCTCGCCGTGGGCTGGGCGCGAGCCGTGCCAGCCTGCTTCCAAAAATCGAACTGCTATAAATGAGCTCGAATTCTTACTCATTCAAAGGGCACTCGAATTCTTACTCATTCGAAGGGCACTCGAAAAATATTGCTATCCAAGACGAGCAAAAATTACCCCGAAAAGGGTGTTAGAAATTCCATGTCTTCGGAGGTAATTTTACTAATTAGCTTTCTGTCCGTAAGTAGTTGTTAAATTTAATAATTTTTGCCGTACAAATTTATGCTCGTCTTTGTGTTTTAATTTATTAACTGTTACGATGAAATTATTGCACATTTATCTCCTATGAATTTATCTCCTGTTAATAGCAGTAACGTTAATGCAGTAACGTTAATGTATGTCCTATTAATTATTGAAGCAGTTATTTTTGTTGTTTTGTTAATTTTGTGATTTTGTTAATTATTGTACCGTTAAGTTACGTATTTTTACGTTATTTTGATATTTTAATTTGTTGAACTGTAAGAATGTTATATTAATTCTAGCCACGATGTTATTGCATTTTTTTCCCACTACATGTATGTTTTAGTTGTTAATGAGAAAGAAATTTATGCTCATCTTAGTTTTTTAATTTATGCTCATCTTAGTATTTTAATTTATTAATCGTAACGTAAAAATTATTGTAACGTTAATTTTATTTATTGTAACGTTAATTGTAATTATTGTAACGTTAATGTTGTTGTTTTGTTAATTTTGTTATTTTGTTAATTATTGTGACGTTAATGTTGTTGTTTTGTTAATTTTGTTATTTTGTTAATTATTGTAACGTTAATTTACATTTTTTTTACGTTAATTTTGATATTGTAATTGGTATAGCAGTTGAGTGTAACTAATTACTTGATGTTTATTGCTGTTTAAGGATGACAATCAGTCATGTGAAGCTGCTGCAGGGCGGAACGGATACTCTCCATTTGCCACCTCAGCTGTGTTCCCAGACGTTGCCGAGGCTTACTCCTACCTGCAACGGATTGCTCTGCAGGTGGGATTTGAACTTGTGACGGGGTCCTACAAACAGAATAGGAATGGTCACCTGAGGTTATATTGCATTTGCAATCGGGGCCGAAAGGATAAGGATGTAGATACGAGCGAATCTGATGTAGTCCGACGGAGTAGCAGCTCGACCAGCAGTTGTGGCTGCCCGTTCGCGATTGTCTTGAAACAGAGCATCACGGGGAATGGTTGGAATGTAGTGCCGTGCAAGGATCCTAGACGAGGGATGCACAACCACCCTTTCTCGGTGTACCCCGAGGGTCATAGACAGAGCAGCAAGCTCCATGCGGACGCGAAGCAAATGATCAGAGACTTGACAGATTCAGAAACTGCCCCAAGGCATATCAATGCCAGCCTCAGTAATTCGTTTCCGGACCTGCATCAGAACATTAGGCAGGTGTACAATGAGAGGTCGGCATATGCAACAGAAAGGCGAGGCGGGCGCAACACAGCGGAGAATTGTTTGCATCTGGCCACCGCGAAAGGGTATGTCACTAGTCACCGCTCAGCAGGTGATGGTACTTTGACTCATTTATTCATGGCCAATCCCGATGCTGTTGTGGCATTTCGCACGTTTCCGTGGGTGGTGGCCATCGACTCAACGTACAAGACCAATCGCTACGGCATGCCATTCATTGAGATGGTTGGGATGTCCCCTTGCAACACAAACTTCCTGATTGCCTACGCAATTGTCGTTGACGAAACGGCAGATACCTATGAGTGGGTGCTGAACGCGCTGAAGAACTTGCTTGTGGATGGACCGTTCCCTGAGGTTGTGGTCACCGATCGGGAGATGGGACTGATTAGGCCACTTCGGACTGTGTTTCCGGAATCGAACCATTTGCTCTGCACCTGGCATATTAACAAGGATGTGGAGGCACGTGTTACTGTGCTGACAGGGAATAAGAGGAACGGGGCAGCGTTCAAGAATGGTGCATGGTTCCGAGTTTGCAATGCGTCCACCGTTCCAGAGTACGAAACCGCCTTGGTGGATATGAGGACTGGATGGTCTTGGAGCGAGGCTGTTGTTAGTTACGTTGAGACGACGTGGCTCACCCCCCATAAGGAGAAATTTGTGAGGGCATGGACGAACATATTTCTGCATTTCGGGAACACAACTACATGCAGGGTCGAAAGTGCACACTCGTCATTGAAAGGGTGGTTATATACGTCGACTGGTTCGCTGGACACGGTATGGAGGCGTGTCGACCTGCAGATAGCCCAGCAGATTACTATGATCAAGACCGGCCTGGAGAAATCAAGAACTGTCGTTGGAAGATTGCACCGTAGGGCCCTTTTCAGCAACTTGATCAACAATGTGTCCAAATACTGTCTGGATAAATTGACGGTCGAGTCCGGGAGGATTGATGCACTCGGAGCACAGGTATATGCTTACTGTGGATGTGTGCTGCGCTCGACACACGGAATACCGTGTGCATGCATCATGGCAAGGGCAGTTGCTGAAGGAATCCCCTTGTACTTGGACGACATTCATCCGCTGTTCAAGAGCCTGGCATTGGGTGATCACGTGCGGAGCACGGACAACATTGCGAGGGCCGAACAAGATCAGTCGCGGTTCAACACTCTGTTGGAGGAGCTGGCACGCAGCGACCCTTCGGTCCGCCGACGAGTTTCATCCTACATAGATGCGCAGTTGCGTCCGGAGGAGAGCGGCATTGGCGAGCCGGACAATTGCACCAGTGCACGTGGGAGACCAAGCGAGCAGGTCCCCCGATCAAGATCAACCCGACGTTCACCGAGCTACCACGAGCACGTGAACAGGCGATACGGGAGTAGTTCACGGTCCCCGGGGCGCGGTTCAGGGAGCGGTCGCCGGCACGGTGAGTACAAGCACCATTCTTCCTAATGAACGCCTCCTGCGCAAGATATTTATCTTAATGTGTTCTCCTGCAGCGACATTCCCGTTCCTCGAAAGTGTCCCTCACATTGTCCGGCGCTACATCGAAGGCTGGAACGATGTCGCGAATGATGGAAACTGTGGCTTCAGATGCGTTGCTGATGCGTTCCACGTAGACGGTGAAGGTGAATGGTCTACAGCGCGTCGGGCGGTATTTAACGAGATATCAACTCATTGGCCTGACTATGTTCCCATATACGGTTCGCGGAATGACGTTGAACTCGCCAGAGCCCGTATACACCACACCAGCGGTCCATGTGGTCCGGAGCATTGGTTTACGGTCATTGCAGACATGTTTCCTGTGGCCACCTACTACAACGCGGTTGTAGTTCTATATTACATTTTAGAGAATGGGTCGGCGGACCATTGCTGTACAGTCCTTCCACTGAGGGCAGGCGGGGGCGAGGATGGAACAAGTAGGGAGCTACACATTGTATACGTTCGCAGTGCAAGCCATTTCGTCCGGGTACACGTGAAGGAAAACTGTCCCATGCCCCCCGTGGTTAATATGTGGACCACGTTGAGGAAGGTTGATGTCGTAGGTTGGGAGTTACCCTTTCGTAGGAGGCTAAGGGCTTGGAGAAGAGCATACTCTAAGAGTAATTAACTGTTGTAAATCGCCATAAACATTTTGGCATGCACGCAACCGTTACAGTTACTATCGAAGCATGGAGTAATTATTTTGATAGCATTACTGTTGTAAAAATCGATGACTTATGTATTTGATATGCACAAACAGTTACCGATTACATAAATGAGCAAACTATGGCAAAACTGTGGGTTCATACATAAGCAAACGTCCGACTAAGGAATGGGGCCATAACCGAGCCTGCGGTACTCATCGCGACGACTGACAAAAGTCGTCATCAACTGCCTCACGCGGGGGTCGGCGGCGAGTCCACCAACGGTCGCCGAGTCGAACGGATCCAGGTCGCCCATCATGTCACTGAGCATCTGTTGCACAGGAAACAGAGTTTACAATAACGAAACAGTAAAATGTAATATAATTACTCGAAGCAAACAGTACGGGAAAACTTACCGATAACTGATGATGTATCCTGTCCAGTCCACTCGCGGCAGCATGTTCAGGATTTGCGATCAATGGGTGCGAATGGGTCGCGTACCAGCCCTCGTAATCCATGGTACACTCTGATTGGCTCGTGGCTATCGGGAACGCCGCAAGCTGACCGTCGTGCCACGAGTGTGCCATCTCCCACAGGGTCAACTGCAGCCTCCCTGGGTAGGTCACTGAATAGCCGACTGGATCAGCCGGGCGGGAACAAGGCTCGGGCGCAATTGCAAGACCCCGCGGTATACCCTGTACGAGACCGAACTGGCGCACAACGCGATCTGGCATGTACGCCTCCATTGCGTCGAGGTATCGAATCACGCCGCGGTAGTGAGTCCTCCCCCTCGCAGCCCTGACCACGTCCACTCCATACGGCAACCAATCCACCTGCAAAAAAGTTCCATAGACATGTTACGTTTCTACGGAATCCGATCTATCTACTACTGTCAGAATAAGAGTAAAAGCATGGAATTCATACCTGGTCGGCCTGTAAGGCATCCAACTGTCGCCTGATGGCTCCGAGCCTCACCGTACCCCTCCCCGATCTATCCCCTGTGTGCCACCGACTGGCGCGACCCGGAAGAGCTGGCAACGTACTCGGTCCCGGCCGAAACATCGGAAAGTACTCGTATATCCATGCTTGAAGCAGCGTGCAACATCCGCATAGGCCGCGCGCCTGGGACCGGGACGCAATTCCCAACTGCAGATACAAACTGGCCAACGTCGCCGAGCCCCACGACAACTGCGAATCAAGCAGGGGTAGAAGGTTGGCTCTAACCTTATTCCCAGTTTTATCCACAAAAAGCGTGGATGAAAACAGGGTCAGCATGTAGCACATAAATTGGAAGTTCTGGCTCTGCCCCGCCGCTACACACCTCGCCATCAACGATTGGGCATCTATGTTACCCCCGTTCCAGTCTTCCGCGACAAAGGACTCCACGTCTTTCCCAAATAGTTCAGCGCACGCTTCCTCAATAGTCTCCGCCGTAATGGTACTCGCAACAGCGCCACCATCGATGGGAATGCCAAGAATCATCTCAACGTCATGCATCAAGATGGTCATCTCCCCAAAAGGCATGTGAAACGTGTTCGTGTCCGGCTGCCACCTCTCGACAAAAGCGGATATCAGTGCCATGTCAAGGAACTGGAACATAATCGCAGGCAGGTGAGCCAACCCGGTCGCATGTATCCGGGCCTGTGCAACATCGCTCAGTTCGGGGAGCGTGGCGACTAGCTGCTTGCATAGCGGCGACCGAGCATGGCATCTCAACACACCTCGCTCTATACCATTCCAAACATCAAGCGCGACGTGTCCTCCGAAGCTTGGTATGACGAGGTCATCCTGCGGGCCACCAGCCATCGGTCCCCGCACTAGCCACGTCTCATCGGCGGGTCGCTTCCTCCTATTCCTCGGTGCCATTCCGGTGCTAGGCTCACCGGCATTGCACGATCCACCAGAAGACTGTGCGAATTGACCAGCTCTGTTCCTCACGGTGTGCCTGGCTCCAGCTGCAGCATAACGTTCGATCCCGGCATCCAATGGAACACTCGAACTAGGTTGGCCCATCGGGGGGACATCTGCCGGCAGGTCATAATTCATCTGCCAATCACTATCATGACGGATTCCACCAGACGCGATAATGTTAATCTCCGGACCGTCCCATGTTGGCATGGGATCGAATGCACGAACGCTTGGTGGAGAAGGCTGCTCCGCTCCTACATCACACTCCCGCGGGCGAGGAGACGATTCATCCTCGACCACGCGGCCTCTAGCCTGTCTCGCCGAGGCACTAACACCTCTTCGTCGTATGGAACGACCATGACCGTCAGGTTGACCAGCAGTGCTCATCTACGACACAAGATACGTAATTAGTATAACAACAAGTGAATCAAACTGATATGATAAGATAAATTAACATACATTTCAACAACGTGTGAACTAATATTTTCGAACAGTGCATCATTTCAGTTTCCTTATGGAGACTACATATTATATAATGCATAGGAAAAAGTGGATGTAACATAAAAAAACCCCTCCACAAACAGCAAATTTATAATCGTACAATCATGCAACCAGCTGGAACATTTTTTTTTGTTACAAATTGGCGATTACATTACTAAATAATCTTATTTTCTAGCCACATCACACTATTATTAACATTCAAGGAAACAATAGTTAAAACATATCGTAACAGTTTACTACACAATTGTTTACATCGGATTACTAAAGTTTGTTTAAATAGAACTATATTCTATTATGTCACATAACTAAATAATTTCCAAAAAACACAATTCCTAAAGAATTACTTCTGAGAAATTTCTATTACGTCACATAACTAAATAATTTCTAAATAAACCAACTTCTAAAAAATACAATTTCTAAAACATTATGTCCAAATTTAAACTAAGTAATTTCTACAAAACACAATTTCTTCGTTTTAATTTCAATTATGCCACATAACTAAATAATTTCTACATAACCCAATATCTAAAAAATACAATTTCTAAAATATTATGTCCAAATTCAAACTAAGTAATTTCTACAAAACACAATTTTTTCGTTTTAATTCCCATTATGTCACATACCTAAATAATTTCCAAAACAACACAAATTCTAAAAAAATAATTTCTACATAATTTCTATTATGTCACATAACTAAATAATTTCTAAATAACCCAATTTCTAAAAAATACAATTTCTAAAATATTATGTCCAAATTTAAACTAAGTAATTTATACAGAACACAATTTCTTCGTTTTAATTCCAACTATGTCACATACCTAAATAATTTCCAAAACAACACAAATTCTAAAAAATAATTTCTACATAATTTCTATTATGTCACATAACTAAATAATTTCTAAATAACCCAATTTTTAAAAAATACAATTTCTAAAATATTATGTCCAAATTTAAACTAAGTAATTTATACAGAACACAATTTCTTCGTTTTAATTCCAACTATGTCACATACCTAAATAATTTCCAGAACAACACAAATTCTAAACAAATAATTCCTAAGTAATTTCTATTATGTCACATAACTACATAATTTCTAAAAAACCCAACTTCTAAAAAATACAATTTCTAAAATATTATGGCCAAATTTAAACTAAATAATTACTAAAAAACACAATAAGCTTCCAATTATGTCATCACGTCCAATTATGTCATTATGTCATTAATTCCACATATGTCACATAGCTAAACAATTTCCAAAGAAGCACAATTTCTAAAAAATCGTTTCTCAATAACTTCTATTATGTCACATAACTAAAATCCTAACAATTCCGACAAGCTCAACAAAATTCGAATAGATCGGGCAACGATTCCCACGAAAAGAAGAAAAAAAATTTCTCAAAAACTTACATTTTCCGGCGGGATTCCGGCGGCGGCGGGCGGCGGCGGCGGGCGGCGGTCGGAAATGGAGAGGCAAGGGGGAGAGGGAAGGGGGAGAGGGAAGGGGAGAGGGAAGGAGAGAGGGAAATGGAGAGAGGGAAATGGAGAGAGGGGAGGGGGTATTTATAGTGTTTTTTATATTTTTTTTCTTTTTTTTCTTTTTTCTTTTTTTTAAAAATTCAAAATTATTTTTTTTTAATTCAAAATACGTGTATTTATATGTATTAGGGCGAGGATAGTAAAATACAGGGCGGGATATAGCAACACCCAAAGAGAAGCAAAACTCCAATTGAATTTGGATACGGTACAAACGTTTTCATTACCAAAACAGAAAATTGTCTTTACTTTTACTCGTTCACGCTACCCCTCCACCTTTTTCGTCGTCGTCGTCGCAAAGCCATTTACATTACCCAAAATGGGCCGACCACCAACGGCAGCCCAGTGCTATGGGAAAATGAAAGGCAGCCCTTTTTCAGAAACAATATCTGCAGCCCAGAGATTTCCTCTCCTTTATTTAGAACCAGAATATTTTCTAAAATGCAAATTCCTTTAACTGGGGGTGGTTATCATGCCTGGTTAGTGGATTCACAAGTTTGGATTGATGGTTAAAATTTTCTCAACTCAAATTCGACCAGTCAATGGTTCCATGTCACGTAAATTTTGATTTTAACTTTAATGTATATTTTCTTCATCCCACTAGCTGTGACCGGTTTATTTTTTTAAGTTAAACTTGGTATATCTTGACCCAAAATTTAAAGTTAGATATTGCTACATTAATTTTAATATTTATTTTTAAAATATCAGTTTTTTTATGTAGAATTGTTTTATGTAGTTAGACATATTTATGGTGTAACATGATCATTGTGAATCGTGAAAAAATAAATAAACTAAAACTAGTGGGAAGTTGGAGGAGGAAGTATACATTTGATTCAAACTCAATCCATCCATAAAAATATTCGAAAATTTTATAGCATATGACCTAAAATAGTCAAATGTTACACTGTTATAACTCATTTTTCTACACAAACATGTATTAAAACAGTAAAATATTACACATTATTAACACTGTGGAACCGGTTAATCAAGTCACCAGATTGAACAGAACCTAATTCAATTTTTTTTAGATTAATAGTTGATCGACCCATTTTATGTTCATTGTTAATGCCAAAATTTGTCATGTGTCAAGCCTGGAACTGGTTGTCCAGGGTCTGTCGGAACTGCGGCGAGAGCTCTAATGTGGCCTCTGTTCGGGCCTCCTTTCTGGCATGATTCCGACATAGATAGTGTACCTATAAAGAACACGGGTCACTCAGGGCGGGCGGCCTACGACCGTGCCCTCTTTGATGCCCAAGTCATATAGGATAATATTAGTGTAGAGAAGGTGAACCTACAATAACATGGAAGTTGTAGTCACTTACCCTAAAACGAGGGCTTCCCCATCATTTTATAGATGTATGGTTTCTTCTTTGCTTATGTTGGATGCTGGGCTTTTGGACCTGGTAAATAGGAATATGAGCTTTAGGCCCACACATTATCAAGTCCCCCTAGCCCGATGTCACGTTGCTGAACAGCGAGGGGCATTGGGATAATACATGTCTGAACATCGTGGGCGTTTGTCGAATGTCGTTGCTGATCATTGATCTGTGTCGCAGCCCTGCTGCTGTCAGCCTGGATTCTGTCTTGCAACTTATAATTTCTCTTGCTTCGGCCTTATTAATTCTTTTAAGGCATAACCATGATTTGCTGCATGCTGCGTCAACCTGGACTCTGCTTGCAGCTCTATAACATTCTGCCTGGGTCACGTACGGTGACCCTTCTGGCATCGGCCTGGGCTCTACACCCAAGCCTTCTAAATCATGACCGAACTCTTTCGTTTCAGCTTCATTAATTCTTTAAGGTATAACCTTACTTCGCTGCCTACTACGTCAACCTGGACTCTGCCAGTAGCTTCATAAAATCCTGCCTAGGTCACGCGTGATGACCCTTCTAGCGTTAGCCTGGGTTCTGCACCAAGGTCTTATAAATCATGATAGAACTCATTCATTTTGGCCTTATTAACTATTTAAGGTATAGCCTTACTTCGCTGCATGTTGCGTCAACATGGACTCTACTGGCAGCTCCATAAAATTCTGCCTGAATCGAGCGTGGTGACCTGTCTGAACAGGTAAAAGGAGTTGAGTTTTACCTGGTGAAAGCCCCACAAAGCATTAAACTATTCGTGCAGGCTGATGGGTGATCCCTGTTTTGCCTGAGTAGGCAGAAGGTTGATTATCGCCCTGTCTGATAGGCTGGTGGACAGGCTTTCTTGCATCTCCATGCATACGTGCGCATAAGGGTATTTTGCCTATTATTTTACTGCCAAACCCGTACAACCAAGCATTTCATGCTAACGTGTCTAAACTTAAACAGACCACGATAGCCACATCAGTCCAACTGATGGTATAACGTATCAACTCTCTATCTTCAGCTTCTCTTTAAACATTCACTACAAGAATTAAATTTTATTAACCATGCTATCGTGCATAAACTTAAATGACAAAGGCACGTATAACATATTTGGAACTTGCATGAATCCTTTTTATCTTTAAGAAATCATGCATAGTGTCTTTAGTTTTGGATTTCAACTTGGCAGTCACATACATGTTTTCTCAAATTTATTTGTTTACCATCATGCACTAATAACGTATTTGGTAGCGTTAGGAAAATAATTACTTTCATGGAGCTAGTCATTTTTGTTTGAAACACTTTACGTATGCTTCTACAAAGGGTCATGCCAAAGGTTATTGTTTAAGAGAACAATTGTATATTTCTAACCTTAGCGGTTGCTGACACAGCCAGCCTTGTCATGTGGTGCTCCACCGTGTGGTAGTTCTTTAACCCCCACTCGCGCATGCTCTCCACACGCCAGCAGCATTTCCTTTGGCCAGAGCCTTGCGTGTCATTTTATTCCTCACCACTTTATCACTTTGCAGTGTGAATTCTTTTGTTGGTATATCCAAATTTAGGCATTCTGGCAATCGGTGGATTGTACATTCTGGCACTACAAAGCACATGGCATCATCTTCTTCTGCTGTTGATTATGTGAGACCTTACCATGGCTTTTCCCACGTCTATGTTGGTAATGGTTCTCAACTCCCTATTACTCATGTTGGTGAATCTCAGATTTCTAAGTCTTTGCCTATTTATGATGTCCTTATTGTGCCTAATATCACTAAAAATTTGCTTTCTATTAGCAAATTAACTTAAGATTTAAATATTGCTATCTGCCTTAATTATCGTTCTTTTATTATTCGGCATAAAATCATAAGGGAAACCGTAGGTCATGGTCATATTGATGATAGTATTTATGTTTTAGACTATGGTGCATCTGCTTTAATGTCTACCGTGGAGTCAAATAAGTCGCGTGCGTCCTTTGAAATCTGGCATGCTAGATTTGGTTATGTTTCACATTTAGTTATTTCTGGTTTGTGTGCTTCTAGATCCTTAGTTGTCTCGTCGATTTTTGCCTAAACCCACCATTTGTCAAGCGTGTGAAAAAGCTAAAGGGAAACATTTATCTTTTCATACAAATGATAAACGTGCTGCTGGGGTACTTGATATAGTTAATTGTGATTTATGGGGGCCCTCTCCTATTACATATGCCGATGGTTTCTCCTACTATGCCATTTTCCTTGATGATCATTCCCGACTCTCGTGGTTTTACCCACTTCATCGTAAATCTAATTTTTTTATGTGTACCACCAGTTTGAGGCTTTTGTAGATAACCAGTTTTCTTCCACCATTAAAGTGTTTCAGAGTGATGGGGAGACTGAGTTCATAAATAGTCACTTACGTTCTCACTTTCAGAAAAAAGGAATTCATCATCAGATTTCTTATCCGTACACTCCTGAGTAGAACGATCGGGCTGAGCACAAGCACTGCCACATTACTGAGATGGGCTTGTCTATGTTGTACCACTCTCACGTTCCTCTCTCCCACTAGCCACACGTCTTTGCTGCAACTACTTATACCATAAATCGGTTGCCCACTCCAGTTCTTGGCGGACGATCACCATTTGAAGTTGTCAATGGTCGGGTTCCCACATACATGAACTTTTATGTATTTAGTTGTCGTGTGTACCCTTATCTTCGTCCACATGCATCTCATAAACTTGCTCCTCACAGTTTGCCCTGTATCTTTCTTGGGTACGACTCCTAGTACAAGGGTTATCGATGTTTGGATCCTACATCTGGAAAGGTATATGTCATCAGACATGCTCGGTTTGATGATACTTTCTTCCCTTATGCTGATGGTTATACTTCAGTATCTCCATTTTCTCTGGATGTCTCTACTTTTCGCTGTTGATCCATCAGTTGATACTCCTACTTCTTCCACGGTGGCATCTCCTCCTGCTCGGTCTGCCACTTTGGTTGCCAGCCCTCCTAGTTCATCAATGCTATCATCTTCACCGACTACAACACCATGTTCTAACTGCTCTGATGATTCGGACTATCCAGTGGCCTCTCAGACTCATCCTGCTCCACCCATCCCGCCATCGACCAGCTCACCTGGTCCACTGACCAGCCCATATACTTCTCTGGCCATCTCACCGGATCCTTCGCTAGTCATCTCACTAGCCACTTTACCTGTTGTGACTGCTCCTCCAGTTTCTCCACCTCGGATTTGCACTCATTGCATGGCTACTTGATGGTCAATTGGAACTATTCAACGTTGAGATTATTCATGGCACAGAGTTTTTCACAAATTTTGGGTTTTGACTTTAACCACACTTTCGGTTCAGTGGTCAAAGCCTCCACTGTTCGAACACTCCTCGCGATGGCCACCATGTGTTCCTGGCTACTTCATCAGTTTGACGTCAAGAACGCTTTTCTTAATGGTGTTTTTTATGCTCTGGTCTATATGAAACATCATGTTGGTTATCAGGATTCTGCTCATCAAGACTATGTTTGTTTGCTTGCGAAAGGCCATTTGTGGTCTTAAGCAGGCTCCCCGGGCTTGGTTCAAGCGCTTCAGCGGTTATCTGACACAACTTAGTTTTCAGTGCAGCTCAGCCGATACTTCTTTATTTGTTCTCTCGAGAGGGTCATCGTTACTGTATTTACTTGTGTATGTGGATAATATCATTCTTACAGGCAACGACTCGACTCTTCTTTGTCAGTTCATTGATCGGACACACAGAGAGTTTGCGATCAAGGATCTTGGTGCTCTCCATTACTTTCTTGGTCTTGAAGTTTCGCTTACCTCCTCAGGGTTACTTCTTGGCCAAGCAAAGTATGCTCGAGATATTTTGACTCGGGCCGGTATGTTTGACACGGCCCCTGTTTCTAAGCCATTTGTCACCGATTCTAAGCTTCACAGTTCTACCAGTCCTTCATCCAGGTTCCTACACTTTATCGTTCCCTTGTTGGTGCCCTCCAGTATCTCACCATTACTCATCCGGATTTGGCCTTCTCGGTCAACACGTTGAGTATCTTCTGGATCCCAGAGATAACCATTTTGCTGTAATGACACAGATTTTACGGTATGTTTGTTGCACTCTTAAATTTGGTCTTAGTTTTCGTTCTTCTAGTACTCATGAGGTCTTAGGGTACTCTGATGCTGATTGGGCCCGCTGTCTGGAGACTCGACGGTCTACTTATGGTTATGCGGTTTATCTTGGTGGGAATATGATTTCTTGGAGTGCCAAGAAACAACTCACTGTTTCTCGCTCTAGCACTGAGTCTGAATACCGTGCTCTCGCCAACACTTCTTCAGAGGTGGTTTGGCTCACTCATTTGCTTCGTGATCTTAGGGTTCCGCTTCCTGGTGCTTCATTGCTATTATGCGACAACAATAATGTTATCTTCTTGGCTCATAATCCGATGGCGTACAAGAAAGTGAAGCACATCAACATTGACTATCATTTTGTTTGTGAGTTGGTGACATCTGGCAAGCTGCGCGTAGCTCATGTCTCGACTTCTTTTCAGATTGCGGGCATCTTCACCAAAGGACTCTCTCGTCCACTCTTTGAGTTCTTCAGGTCCAAGTTGTGCGTCAGCGAGCATCCGACGCTTCGCTTGAAGGGGGGTGTTAGAATAAATCAAGTTGATGATTAGATAGGATTTTATTTCGATGATAGGCTAGAGTTATGTTTAGACTAGTCTACTTTGTACTCTATTTATACTATTTTCAATCAATCAAAAATTATTATGGGAAATCACTCTCTCACTCAACCTGTCGATGTAGAGGATGAGGAATTCGTCCGCTTGAATCGTCGGTGGATCTGCTTCCAATGCTGATGTCGGATGGTGGTCAGGCTCGCCGGACCAGAGGCATGTGTCCATTTCTTGGTGAAGAAGGCTTCTAGTTGGAGAAGGTAGCTTGTCGGAGGAGGCAACTTGTATGTTCAAGTAGCCCATCATCGAAGGTAGCTCGTCAGATTGTTGGATCGTTGACTCGGACGCCTGCTTGGGCAAAGTTCTTGAGCGGACTTGGTGGGTTGACTGGGTCGACTCATCTGACCTAGCCGCTGAGTTGACTCACCAAGTTGGACCGAGTTGGGCCACTTAGTCGGGTTGGCTGGTTGGACTGACTGTATCTTCTCTCCTTCTCCGCCTTGAGTAGACTCTTCGTTTTGTTTTCAGAACCTGGATAAACATATGATTCCGGGGAATGGGTATGTTCTTCCCCTTAAAAATGAAAACAAATAATTGTATGAACAATAGATTTGCTTATCTATGCATATGCATTTGCTCTGGATGTTGTGCATGCAACATCTGTTAAATCTGCGTGAGGGCCTTGATGTCGGTTTCCCACAGATGCCACCAATGTTAATGCCAAAATTTGTCATGGGTCTAGCCTGGAGCTGGTTGTCCAGGGTCTGTTGGAGCTACGGTGAGAGCTCTGATGTGGTCTCTGTTCATGCCTCATTTTCGGTATGATTCTGGCGTAGATGGGGGTACCTGTAAAAGAACACGGGTCACTCAGGGCGGGCGGCTTGCGACCGTGCCCGCTCCGATGCTCAAGTCAGATAGGATAATATGAGTGTGGAAAAGGTGAAGCTACAGTAACATGGAGGTTGTAGTCACTTACCCTAAAATGAGGGTTTCCCCCTCATTTTATAGATGTAGGGTTTTTTCTTTACTTGGGTTAGATGTTGGGCCTTTGAGCCTAGTAAATAGGAATATTGGTTTTAGACCAACACTTTATCATTCATCCAAACCTGTTAAATTTGGATCGAATCGAGTTTTTGAGTCGGGTCAGAAACCGTACCCTATACCCTAGACCATTTTCTGGTGTCGATTGTACCACACGCATCAGATGGTGTACCATGCCTACCACTCTCTCTCCACCGTTCCACTTTCCCCCATGCGTAGTAGTACAACACACAACACTACTGGTACCCCTCCCACTCCACTCCCTCTCCCTCTCTCTCTCACACACATACACACTCACACAGTACCATAATCCCATAACCCCTCATTAATCCACGCCATTTTCTTTCTCTCTCACACACTCAATTCAGTAGCCACTGTTCTTCTCTTTCCGCCTTTCTGTTTTCCTCCATTATTGCACTCTACCTCAACAATGGAGTCTCATTCCTCACATTTCACGTAGATTATAGATTCGATCCTCTTCCTCTCATATTGTTACAGCTCACAGCCATCGTTGCCGGAGAACCAGACGATCGATACCATGTCATGGAACGAGTCAACTCGGGGACAGAGACCCACTCGCCCCACGTATCTTCCGCCCCACCTTCGCGATCAGCCCGCCATAACCGTCTCCATTCCCGACTCTCCCCGATTCAGCCATGGCCGCGGCCGGGCCCGTGGGCCCAGGCGTGGCCGCAGCAGGGGACCGAACCAGGGCCGATCATGGGGCGGCGGAGGTGGACGTCGATTCACGGAGAGGGAGAGCTACTCGGAGTACGAACCAAACCCGTTCCACTCGCCGGAGAAATTCGATGAGCTCGAGGTTCTCGAAACGGAGTTCTCGAACGTCAACCTCGACGCGTACGACGAGACGCCGGTGGAGACTAGCGGTTTCGACGTGCCTCCGCCGGTGACATCATTCGCGGAGGTGGATTTCAGCCCGGAGATGATGGAAAACATCAGGAGGTGCAAGTACGTGAAGCCGACGCCGATTCAGCGGTACGCCATTCCGGTGGCGGTGGCCGGAAGGGATCTCATGGCGTGCGCCCAGACCGGGTCGGGCAAAACGGCAGCGTTTTCCTTTCCGATCATCAGTGGGGCCCTTAAGGAGCTCTCCAAAAACCCCTCCCAGATCATCGCGGAGGGCAGGGGGATGAGTTTGAATATGGCTTGCCCATTGGCTCTCATCCTGGCTCCCACTCGAGAGTTGTCTTGTCAGGTGGGGCCCCTTGCCGTTTTTGGAAACTTTTGAATCTATTTTGGTACTCCTACTATTGTTTGTTTAATGATGATGGATTAATTTGACGTTTGTTTAATGATGATGGATTAATTTAACGTTTGTTTAGATTCATGCGGAGGCCAAGAAATTTGCTCACAGAACAGGGTTGAAGATTGTGGTGGCTTATGGTGGAGCTCCCATTGTCCAGCAGGTTCATTTACTTGCATTAAAACCTCTTTAATATGTGTTTAGTTGAATTTTGATAGATTAACGCTACATGTTCATTAAATTCAACCAAGATACGATTGAAATAGTAATTTATACTTTTATAGTGAAAAGCAAATACTCTTCTGTTTTCATAAATTTTGACATGGTAGGTTTCAGTGTTGTTTTTTATGTAAATTGAATTGTGCGGAGAAAACTTATTTTGGAGGGCGAAAAGTTCATCGGGTGGGTGGATGAGAACGATTCAATTTTTGACATAAAAAGAAACATGACAATGTTTGATAAACTGACTAAAACAGTAAGTGCGACAAACTTTAGAAAATAGAGAGTACAAGTAATTTAAAATTGATGGTTTTTTTCCCGTGAAGCTACTTGTTGAGTGGATAAGTCTTGTGTGATTCTTTCTTGGAGTATATTTTATATTTGTGTGGTTATATAGTGATTTTACCTGTGGCTGATTGATGTGTGGAAGTGCAGTTTCGTAATCTGGAAAGGGGTGTTGATATCTTGGTTGCCACTCCTGGGAGGCTGGTGGATATGATAGAAAGGGCGAGAGTTTCGCTGAGGAATGTCAAGTACTTGGCACTGGACGAGGCTGATCGGATGTTGGATATGGGGTTTGAGCCTCAAGTCCGGAGGATTGTGCAGCAGATGGAAATGCCGCCCACAGGCGTTAGACAGACGATGCTATTCAGTGCAACCTTCCCTTTTGAGATTCAAGTCAGTTTAGTACATTTATGAATAAGTTGTGGAGTTTGTTCAACTATTTGACAACATTGTTTGAATTCAATGTTGCAGAAGCTGGCGGCGGATTTCCTGTCCAACTACATCTTCCTAGCTGCTGGCAAAGTCGGGTCAAGTACCGATCTTATTTCTCAGAAGGTGCAGTTTGTCCATGACTCGGATAAGAAGAGTCGTCTGATGAACCTTCTGCATAACCAGAGAACAAATGAGCAAGGAAAGGTACATCTGATCATTTTTCTTTTTGAATACTTGCAATTTCATGGCTGTTACTTTTGCCCTGTATTGAATCATGATAAAGCTATTGCAGTTTCTGTGCTCCGCTTTCTGTCATTTATACGGTGTTATGTGTCCCGTTGCAGCCTCTGTTAACATTGGTTTTTGTGGAGACAAAGAGAGGGGCTGATGCCTTGCAGCACTGGTTATCCTCCAGAGGGTTTCCTTCAATCGCCATACATGGTGACAAAGTACAAGTGGTTAGTCAACACTATCATATCGGTTAATTTATCTTGATAGTGAATGGTTGTCATTGCATTATATTCTGCTTGGTCTTGCTTCAACCACCCATTGATTGCATAAGCTCTTAAATGAAGTATTTTGCTGTCCACTATTTGTCAACTTTGACCTTGACCAATGCACATTTAAACAAATTTATCTACTGCTCTATGTTCTCATTTCATGTCCTTTGTTTCACTAAGCTGGAACTTAATGTTTAGGACATTATTTCTCTGTATTGTTTTTGTCCTCTGAGAATCTTGAACTTGCTATTACATCATGGATGAATTGAAGGAAAGGGAGCGAGCTCTAAGATCCTTCAGGCGCGGGGTGACTCCAATTCTGGTGGCGACAGATGTCGCGGCAAGAGGCCTGGACATTCCACACGTTGCTCATGTTATAAACTATGACTTGCCAAGGGACATTGATGACTATGTTCACAGGATAGGCCGAACGGGGCGCGCTGGTAAATCAGGTCTGGCAACTGCATTCTTCAGTGAAAAGAATGTTCCCATAGCAAAGTCCCTTGTTGAGCTGATGAAGGAAGCAAACCAAGAAGTCCCCTCCTGGCTCATTGATTACGCTGACACAAACAGCTCCGGCTACATTCCAAGATCAAGCCGAAACAGTGGCATCAAGTTTGGTGGGCACGATTACAGAAGAGGGAATCAAAATCAAGCCTATGACTATCATCACACAAGCCAGATTGCAGCAGATAGCCGTTGCTTACAATCTTATGGTGCAGGTAGTTCGTATTCATGTCACCCGTCGGATGCTGGTTATCCTCCTGCTTCTCCCAGAGCGGCAAACTCCTTTGGTGATGGCTTCTATAGCCACATGTATGGCGGCTACCACCCGGTTGTGGCGAGTGGCTTGAACTGAAAAGTCTGATTTTTGCTGATACTCCCATAGGTTGTTAGGGTAATGCTGATAGTTATGCTTGGTAGGCTAACATGGAGGATGGTGAGTGGTGATGGTAGTATCAAATTACACACTTTTGGGTCACACTTTATTTACTTAACTTGGGGTTGTTAATCTTAAGGTTGTCTGAACAGCCATTTTGCTCTATGCAAATCTTTAGCTTTGTGGAGTATGTAACTGTGGAACAGCGGAAGGCCTCTTTTGATGACAACATGGCATCAGTTGTCATTTTTTAAACTTATGGATCCTCTTCTTTTTCTATCTACAATTTGATCGTGTCCATGTTTTTGTGTTGGCTTTGCTAATCAGTAATCATTAATCACTGATCTCTGATAGTTGCATGAAAAAGGACGTAATGCAATTTTAGTTTTTCATTTTTGGGAAAACAATGCACTTTCGCTTCTAAGTAAGGTTAGAGAAGCTGCGGCTGTTTGTATCCAACATGCATGCACGGGTGAGAGATCGATAGCAAACAAGCATCGCGAGAGAAAGATCAAAGATCAAAGTGCATACATAATCCTAAATAATTGATGAAAGTGTAAATATAATCTTACCATAATTAAAAGTACAAATATAACCTAGATATTTAGATTCTGTGCAAATATAACCTTCTACAGCAACTTTTAGCTGTAATTTTTTTAAAAGATATTTTTGTCCTTCTGATTTTTTTTTTAAAAAAAAAGAATATGATGTTATTGCTCTTGGCATCATTATACCTAAATATTGTCGTTGGTCCGCCGCCGGACCGTCGCCAGATCGCAATGGGACCGCCACCGGACCGTCGCCAGATCGCAATGGGACCGCCGTCGGACTTGGTAGGGTTAAATCAGCACATTAGAAATTTGATAAGGTTATATCTGTACATTTCTAAAACTTATAGGGTTTCATCTGGACTTTCGTCAATTATGTAGGGTTATATGTGCACTTTGCTCTAAAAACAAAGTGCATATTAGTACAAAATCAATGTCAACCGCATGCAACCATCATTTCAACCTCTTCTACCGATTGCCGATGTTCTAGAGTGTGATTCTAGTTTGAAGAAAGAGATTTGGCGAGGTCGATGTAACGGACATTGAAGTGGAAGTGCGGGAACCTTTCAAAAATGTTATCTTCATCTGAAATTCCTCTTAATTCACTAGATTAATGCAATATTGAGTTTAATTATGTGATTTTCTTTTGGTTCTTGTTAAATGAATAGAGATAAGCGGTATATATGGTATCGAATATAAGGATTTTGATGACTTTTTTTGTTGAATTTAGTCCGGATTAATGATTGGATAATCTTTGGTGTTGTGTGTGTAGTTGTTATTTTGTTGTGGTTTTCGATTTAGATTTTCTAATGTTGATGGGTTTTGCTTTTATAATATGGGCTAATATAACCATACATTTTTTATGAATGTGCTGATATAACCCTATACGTTTTAAGAATGTGCAGATATAACTCTATCAAATTTCATAATGTGCTGATATAACCCTACCTGTTCTGGCGGCGGTCCGACACATGTAAGGGTATAATTATCCATCCATATTTAGCTTTTGGTTTGAGGGCATTTTTGTCATTTTTATGGGGTCAACGCCGGAAAAATACGATCAACGCCAAAAATATCACCATAAGGTTATATTTGCACTTTTGTTAAATAGTTATGATTATATTTACACTAAAATTATCTCACGATTATATCTATATTTTTTCAATTATATATGAATATATTTACATATTTCTCAAGATCAAAAAGACTTTACAAAGAGAGTCGGTTCTTGAAATTGTTGGAAAAGCAGTGAATGGAGCCGGTGACGCACCTCTGTCACTTTCAAATGTGAAATATCTTTTATTACTCCGTCCCAGCCGAATGTGCACACTTTTTTATCAACTTTCTCAGATCATGTTTGACCAACGATAACTTTAGTTACGTATATTAACGATGTGTTAAAATTTGATATTTAGAAAATACAGCATGCAGAGAATCCAACAATATCTCACATGATGATATTGGTATCTATATACTAGTTGAAATTTATGGTCAAACGTATGCAGATTCGGCTGGGACGGAGGGAGTATTAAACTTAGAGTTAAGTGTCCATATAACTCTATATTTTGGTCAAAAGTGTTAATATGATTCTGTAAAATTAGAAAGTGTGATTATAACCCTATTATTTGCTTGAATATGCTAATCTAATCCTGGAGGCCTTAATATGATTGAAATTCTATTAATTGACTATTATACCCCTGATTTTAAAAATAAAAATTCATTAAAAAGTGAAAGGACAATTATATCCTCGTTGTCTATTAATGAAACAATTTTCGTTTAAGACTTTATTCTTCCCAGATCCATTTTCAATTTCTTCTCCGTGGTGAGCAGAGTCAGATGCATGCGCTTCTTCTCCGAGCTTCTTCTTCGTTGGCTTGTCCTGCAGACGCAGCCGGAATGTAGCAAGGAAAAATGGCGCTTCTTCTCTCGCTTGTCCTGCAGACGCGCTTCTTCTCCCAAGGTGAGCCAGAAGCCGAGGAAGAACGGCGGCAAATGGCTGAAATGGACGACAAGAAGAACGGTCGATCAGAGACGGAGACAGACAAGATTGAAGTAACGCGCTTCTTCTCTCAAGGCAAACCAGAACCTAAGAAAGAACAGCGGCAAACGGTTGTAGCAGACGCGCGAGAAGGACGGTCGGTTGAAGATGGGAATGGACATGATTGGAGCAACGGTGGACTGTAGGTTTTGAAGGTCGGAGACGGACAAGAGCAGCGGCAGCCTCTGGTGGTGAAACCCTACTTCATATAGTTGGGGTGATGGTGGTGGCTGGGGTGGTGAGCAGATTCCGGTGAACTCTTGATTTCGACGAGAAAATTTCATGAATTTTTGGATTAGGGTGAACTCAAACTCTAGTCTCGAAGTAAGCATATATTGTTTGTCTCGGTTCAAATAAGCGAAAATTGATTTATAGTTCTGTTGTGATCGCTAAGTTAGGAATTGTAGTGAAGTAAGGTTTCTCGTTGAGATCTGAGTGAGTAGAAGTGAATGCAGTTGCTTAATTTCTTATTGTTGCTGAAATGAGGGGGTTTTGTGTAGTAGTTCTCTAAATGGTGGTGGAGATGTAGTGGTGGAGCGACAGAGATCCGGTGGCGGCGGTGGCAGAGCGGCGGAGATCCGACGGCTGTGGTGGCGGAACAGGTGGAGGTAGTGCTAGAGGTGGTTTTGAAGATGGTGAAGAACAAGAACCCTATGGGTATTCTTGTCTTTAAATTTTTAGTTTTAAGACTAGGGTTATTGTAGTCTTTTTATGTTTGGTCAATGTTGAAAAATACCAAGTCAACGTCAGAATAGTGTCAAAATGTAATATCTAGGGGTGTAAATGAACCGAGCCGAGATCAAGTAGTGGTGTGCTCGAGCTCGAAAAAAACAACTGTGTTCGTGTTTGAGCTTGAGCTCGTTCGAGCCCAGAAAATTTATCTCGATCTCGTGCTTGATTGTTTGTGATCTGCTCGAGCTCGGTTTGTAACTCGATCGAATTTGAACTCGAGCGAGACTGGCCTTTTGAGCTCATTACCTTCAAGCAAGCCTACACAACCCTCTAATTTATACAAAATTTTAAATAAAAAATAATATAGTTATAAAGGTACATGCTTGTGAAGCTCGACAAGCCTACCGAACAATAATGAAGAAGCTCGAGCTCAAGCTCGCTTAATAATCGAGCTAGCTCGAGCTCTAGCTCGCTTAATAATCAAGCTAGCTCGAGCTCAGCTCATGTTCGTCTAGCTCGAGTTCGAGTCGAGCTTTTTCTCAAGCTGTTTGCGAACTTTTCACGAACAACTTGGTTCGTTTACACCCCTAGTTATATAGGCCCATTTGATGCAAAAGTTAGGGTTATAATCGCACTTTCAGATTATACAGGGTTATATTGACACTTTTGGAAAACAATAGGGTTATATTTGTATTTTACCCTAAACCTTAATTATATTATTATTCTAATGACAAAGTCTTGTGCTAGACGGTCTTACAATGAGACCAAGGGTTGATTGGTAAATAATAGAGACTTAATTTTTGATGGGGTATTAATTATAATTATAAAATTCTATGGGGACTAATTCATAATAAATGAAATATTAACCCTCATTGTTCCAGCATCTTCACGATGACGACCTTCACTTTTTCATCTTCACTTTCTCTCTCAAAAAACTGTCACTTTCTCTCTTTTTTTGCAGGGTTCCGTCGACGCTAAATCTTACTGGCCGTGATTTCCGTCAATTCTAGGCAATTTCGATGCTCAATCTGCATAGAATCATGTTTTGCGTCCATTTTGTCGGTGTTTTCCGTCGGTGTTTAGCCTTGATTCTGCATCCAACGATTGATTGCAATCGAAAAGGCATCCAATACCTAGGGTTTAAAGGTAACTATAAATCGTACCTATTGCAACATTGCTATACATTCTACTTATTCTATTTGACATGCTTTTTTAGTTGATATTTATTTAAGATATTACTGATTGATGCTTCTGTAAGCCTCAATATTATTGAATTGATGCTTGTGATATGTAAGTCTCGATATTACTGAATTGATGCTTCTGTATGCCCCGATATTACAGAATTGTTGCTTCAGCACGCATCTGCTAAACTCATAACGGCAAACTCTTTGCCTTGCTATAATGTTAATTTTATATGATGTTATGAGATTTTGAGTTTATATTTATTCAAGATGTTACTAATAAACTAAATTAATGTTTCAATCGGTGAGCCTCGGCTAAAATTAAGGATGATAACACTCAGTTTTAATTTGCTTTTTCAAGCTTTCATATAGATATTTTATTGATTTGATTTGATATTTTCATGTTTTAATATGATATTTGGTGATTCATAGATGATGTTATATGTGAAGTTGGTTTGACTAATTGTTCGTATCATTTGATGAGGTAAACTTTGATGCTAATATTTAATTTTAGGATATTACTAATGTTTTTGATAGACTGAGTAAGCTTGATGTTTCAATCTGTAAGACTGGCTAAAATTAAAGATGATAGTGCTCTCAATTTTAATATGATGTTTCAAGCTTTCATATAGATATTTTATTAATTTAATTTGATGTTTTAAGGTTTTAATATGATATTTGGTGATTCATAGATGATGCTATAAGTGAAGTTGGTTTGACTGATTGTTCGTATCATTTGATGAGGTGATACTAATATTTTGTTTTAGGATATTAATGATGTTATTGATTGACTGAATTGATGTTTCATTCTGTAAATTTGTAAGCTTGATGTTTCTATCTGTAAGCCTCGGCTAAAATCAAAGCTGATAGTGCTTTCAGTTTTAATATGATGTTTCAAGCTTTCATATAGATATGTTTTTAATTTTAGACGATGTTATATGTACTGTTAATTTGATTTGATGTTTTAAGGTTTTAAATTGATATTTTGTGATTTATAGATGATGTTACATGTGGAGTTGGTTTGGTTTGAGAGATTGGTTACGTCATTTGATGTGGTAAAGTTTGATGATCTGTTTTACATATTGATCATTTAAGTTACGTTTAGTTGATTTACTTGTTGATCAATTAAAATTTGATCTAATTGAGTTTTAGTTGATTAGTGTGATGTGTTTAAGTTTTAGTTTGATATAGTTAGTTACGCTAAAATGTTGGAAGAGATGGTTGTGCTTTATTGGCTGTACATGGTTGTGCAAGGGATGAAAAGGATGGAAGAAAGTTCTGTGCCAACTGGAGTGTGATCAAGGCTGATAAAGATGCTGCCAGGATTTCTGCCCTTTCTCATGGTAATGTACGATTCATGGATGTTGTATGGAGCTGCTTGGAGGAAACATGGGTTCAAGGCTCTGCTAGAAAATTCAGCTCTATTTACTGGATATGAGACTGCTGAATGGGGAACTAACAGTGAACGTAACTGCATAGATGGCGAACTTGATCAAGCCAATTTAGCGGTTGAATATCTACAGTTTTGTGAGAGACACCTAGTGTCATGGAGGATGATACGTTCTCATATTCATAAGATGTTAGGTGACTGGTTCAGGATTCAACCAAGTGTGAGAGAGGATTTTAATGTGCAATACAAACCGACATTCGAATTTCTCTATGCATTTGAATTGAATGATTATTCAAACGAACTGATCTTTCAAGTTTTTGTATTGATATTTTATTTATTTAGTTTGATGATATTTAAAATTTTGTTTTAAACAATTTGTCTAGCAAAATAAACCTAATTCTTGTATCACATCCAACCTAAATAGGTTTATACAACATAAATATGTTTAAAGCATCATCAAATATATCAAATTTGATGCCAAAGAAAACAAAATTCAGAAATTGATTATCTAAAAAGGCATCTTCAAACTTTTGCAGTATAACATTATAACATTTCAAACTTCTTCAAACTCATGTTGCATCAAATATATAACATCAAATATCTAGCTGATAGATCAATATGAAACATCAATTCATCTACTTGAAACTTCAATATATATGTTTGAAACATCAGAAAATTGTTGTTATATATAACATCTATCTGTATGCCTAAAACATCTAACACATTATTATGTCTCCATCTCTTTAACTCCAGCAACTCAGTGTTGTTTAACTGGTGAAGGGTTCCGGTAATGTCGTATATAGAACCACTGTGACGAGTCTAACCATACACTTCTCCAAGCAGACCAAGCAATTCACCAAACAATTTTCCAAGCAGACCAAACAATTTTCCAAGCAGACTAGACCAAACAATTCTCCAAGCACAAACCATCCAGTGTGTGCACATCGAGACTAAAACCTCTTTCACCACAACTACCAATATGCAATGGTGTGATAGAACCAACCTTACCCTTGGGATCCCATGCAAGCATAATCTTGACCTTAATACCGAGGACACCCTAACAGTAATTCAAACAAGAAAAATCAGAAACTTGGTAGAGCCAATAAACTAGGGTCCAAATGAGTTTTCAGTAATGATAGAGTTTTGAATTGTAACTAACCTGTCTGAGTAAAACGTGTCTCACAGCAGAGTCAATGTACTCCTTGATGGGCTGTCCAGAGGAGATCATGTTCCATCCTTTGTTGCAGTTGCATCTAAAGTGATTATGGTTGATACATAGAACTGATCTATGTGTAGCTTCATTAATTTTATCTCGTACACTTCAGGTTATAGGAATAACCAAGGGAAGCAAAGTGAAGTATGAACTTGACAATAAAACTAGTTTGATCAAGGTACAGTGTTATCCAGTATTCTGGTATATATGTATTTTCCCTCCCTAACCACTGAGCTTTCCACTAACAATGACCTCACAACCCTTATTCTTTGAAACATCAGACATTTGTTGATATAACATCTATCTGTATGTTTAAAACTTCTAACCGACCAAATACAGACCAACAAACGAAGATGCTGTATAGACCAAACAATCAGCACAACCCTTATTCTTTGAAACATCAAACATTTGTTGATATAACATCTATCCGTATGTTTAAAACATCAAACTGAACAAATACAAACCAAAATTGAAGACGTAATACAGATCAAACAATCAGCCCGATTTTGGCTTGAATTATCAGACCATAATCAAGCATATGATGTTCATTCAACAATACTAACTGAAAGTACATCTAAATTGTTTCATTGTACTCAACTTATCAACTAAAACTTATCAACTAAAACTTAATTACTATCACCATCAACATAACCAGAAGGAGGAAAAAATTTAAAAAATGACCAAAAGAACTACCTGAAGCAATACTACTTCTTTGCGACATCGATCTGGCGGTGGCGAATTCGATTATCTCGAAATTTGTGGCATCCAACTCATCTGCAGATGACAACAAACGAAGACTCTATACAGACCAAACAATCAGCCCGATTTTGGCTTAAATCATCAGACCAGTACCCCAACCAGGAAATCAAACCCATCGGGAAACGGCGCAAAACTCACCGTGAAATCGCCGTAACCCATCGAATCCTACCTTGACGAAGTCGGCAAGGAGACGACGCAAAACCCTCGCAAATTCGATAGGGTATTCAACTACGATGAATTGCAAAGACGGCGAAGGTGATACGGAATTGAGCGAGGAAACTAGAGTTTGGCTAACATGAGGGGGCACGACAGAGAACATCAGCGTCGCGGCCGGAGAAGGAGGGGAGGAGAGAGGCGGAGGAAGTTTGGTTGAAGGTGAGAGGCAGTGGCGGAGAAGGCAGGGAAGAGGAGAAGACGCCTCTTGTGTGTCACTTGTGTGTCAACTGCGTTATGTGGGCTTTTTTGTTTATTTGCAGAGTGATCCTCCATTTTTTTGCAATTTTTCATTCAGGCACCGACAAAAAATAAATTTTAATTTGACCCCGAATTTGATTTGTCATTTATCGATTTTCACTCTATTCCTTGGTCTTACGGTAAGACGGTCTCGCAGGAGACGGACTCTATTCTAATATGTTATTATATAGCAAAATCATCTATGTTACATACTCCTGTAATGGTATATATATTTTTATTTATAATAAATGTACAAATTTTAAGAAGACATGTGCAATTCAGCCTACAATTTGAAAAATGGATAGTATTATATTTTTTCTTAAATTATTATATTTTCACTAATAAATTAATGTGGTTGGTAAAACTCTTTAACTGATCTATCATGGCACGTGACAAGAGTGGAATGGACAGCAATCAATAGCAGAGGGTATTACTATATCTCGCCCTGTATTTTACTATTCTCGCCCTAATACGTATAAATACACGTATTTTGAATTAAAATAAAATAATTTTTAATTTAAAGAAAATAGAAAAAAGAAATATAAAATATTACAAAACCCACCAAAAATTCTATAAATAACCCTTACCCCCCTCCTTCCCTCTCCCATTCCTTCCCTCTCCCACTTCCCTCTCCCCCTTCCCTCTCCCTCTTCCCTCTCCCCCTTCCCTTCCATTTCCGCCTCCAGCCATCCCCTGCCCGGCGCCGCCGCCCGCCGCCCGCCGCCGCCGCCGCCCGCCGCCGACCGCCGCCGCCGGAATCTCGCCGGAATTTCGCCGGAATCCCGCCGGAATCTCGCCGGAAAATGTAAGTTTTTGAGAAAATTTTTTTTTTCTTTTCGTGGGAATCGTTGCCCGATCTATTCGAATTTTGTTGAACTTGTCGGAATTGTTAGAATTTTGTTGAGCTTGTCGGAATTAATGACATAATTGGACATGATGACATAATTGGAAGCTTATTGTGTTTTTTAGTAATTATTTAGTTTAAATTTGGCCATAATATTTTAGAAATTGTATTTTTTAGAAGTTTGATTTTTTAGAAATTATGTAGTTATGTGACATAATAGAAATTACTTAGGAATTATTTGTTTAGAATTTGTGATGTTCTAAATTATTTAGGTATGTGACATAGTTGGAATTAAAACGAAGAAATTGTGTTCTGTGTAAATTACTTAGTTTAAATTTGGACATAATATTTTAGGAATTGGGTTATTTAGAAATTATTTAGTTATGTGACCTAATAGAATTTATTTAGAAATTGTATTTTTTAGATATTGGGTTATTTAGAAATTATTTAGTTATGTGACATAATCGGAATTAAAACGAAGAAATTGTGTTTTGTAGAAATTACTTAGTTTAAATTCGGACATAATATTTCAGAAATTGTATTTTTTAGATATTGGGTTATTTAGAAATTATTTAGTTATGTGACATAATCGGAATTAAAACGAAGAAATTGTGTTTTGTAGAAATTACTTAGTTTCAATGTGGACATAATGGTTTAGAAATTGTATTTTTTAGATATTGGGTTATTTAGAAATTATTTAGTTATGTGACATAATCGGAATTAAAACGAAGAAATTGTGTTTTGTAGAAATTACTTAGTTTCAATGTGGACATAATGGTTTAGAAATTGTATTTTGTAGAAATTGGCCAATTTAGAAATTATTTAGGTATGTGACGTAATTGGAATTAAAACGAAGAAATTGTGTTTCGTAGAAATTACTTACTTTAAATTTGGACATATTGTTTTAGAAATTGTATTTTTTAGAAATTGGGTAATTTAGTAATTATTTAGTTATGTGACGTAATAGAAATTATTCAGAAATTATTGATTAGGAATTGTGTTTTTTGGAAATTATTTAGTTACGTGACATAATAGAATATAGTTCAATGTAAACAAACTTTAGTAATCCGATGTAAACAATTGTGTAGTAAACTGTTACGATATGTTTTAACTATTGTTTCCTTGAATGTTAATAATAGTGGTAAGAAAATAAGATTATTTAGTTATGTAATCTCCAATTTGTAACTAGAAAAAATGTTCCAGTTCGTTGATGCACTGTTCGGAAAATCAGTTCACACGTTGTTGAAATGTATGTTAATTTATCTTATCATATCAGTTTGATTCACTTGTTGTTAATTTATCTTATCATATCAGTTTGATTCACTTGTTGTTATACTAATTACATATCTTGTGTCGTAGATGAGCACTGGTGGTCAACGTGACGGTCATGGTCGTTCCATACGACGAAGATGTGTTAGTGCCTCGGCGAGACAGGCTAGAGGCCGCGTGGTCGAGGATGAACCGTCGCCTCGCCCGCGGGAGTTTGATGTAGGAGCGGAGCAGCCTTCTCCACCGAGCGTTCGTGCATTCGATCCCATGCCGACATGGGACGGTCCGGAGATTAACATCCTCCCGCCCGGTGGTATTTGTCATGAAAGTGATTGGCAGATGAATTATGACCTGCCCGCAGATGTCCCCCCGGTGGGCCAACCTGGTTCGAGTGTTCCATTGGATGCCGGGATCGAACGTTATGCTGAAGCTGGAGCCAGGCACACCGTGAGGAACAGAGCTGGTCAGTTCGCACAGTCTTCTGGTGGATCGTGCGATGCCGGTGAGCCTAGCACCGGAATGGCACGGAGGAATAGGAGGAGGCGACCCGCCGCCGATGAGACGTGGCTAGTGCGGGGACCAGTTGCTGGTGGCCCGCAGGATGACCTCGTCATACCAAGCTTCGGAGGACACGTCGCGCTTGACGTTTGGAATGGTATAGAGCGAGGTGTGTTGAGATGCCATGCTCGGTCGCCGCTATGCAAGCAGCTAGTCGACACGCTCCCCGAACTGAGCGATGTTGCACAGGCCCGGATACATGCGACCGGGTTGGGCCACCTGCCTGCGATTATGTTCCAGTTCCTTGACATGGCACTGATATCCGCTTTTGTCGAGAGGTGGCAGCCGGACACGAACACGTTTCACATGCCGTTTGGGGAGATGACCATCTTGATGCATGACGTTGAGATGATTCTTGGCATTCCCATCGATGGTGGCGCTGTTGCGAGTACCATGTCGAGGGAGACTATTGAGGAAGCGTGCGCCGAACTGTTTGGGAAAGACGTGGAGTCCTTTCTCGCGGAAGACTGGAACGGGGGTAACATAGATGCCCAATCTTTGATGGCGAGGTGTGTAGCGGCGGGGCAGAGCCAGAACTTCCAATTCATGTGCTACATGCTGACCCTGTTTTCATCCACGCTTTTTGTGGATAAAACTGGGAATAAGGTTAGAGCCAACCTTCTACCCCTGCTTGATTCGCAGTTGTCGCAGTTGTCGTGGGGCTCGGCGACGTTGGCCAGTTTGTATCTGCAGTTGGGAATTGCGTCCCGGTCCAAGGCGCGCGGCCTATGCGGATGTTGCACGCTGCTCCAAGCATGGATATACGAGTACTTTCCGATGTTTCGGCCGGGACCGAGTACGTTGCCAGCTCTTCCGGGTCGCGCCAGTCGGTGGCACACAGGGGTTAGATCGGGGAGGGGTACGGGGAGGCTCGGTGCCATCAGGCGACAGTTGGATGCCTTACAGCCCGACCAGGTATGAATTCCATGCTTTTACTCTTATTCTGACAGTAGTAGATAGATCGGATTCCATAGAAACGTAACATGTCTGTGAAACTTTTTGCAGGTGGATTGGTTGCCATATGGAGTGGACGTGGTCAGGGCTGCGGGGGGGAGGACTCACTACCGCGGCGTGATCCGATACCTCGACGCAATGGAGGCGTACATGCCAGATCGCGTTGTGCGGCAGTTCGGTCTCCTACAGGGTATACCGCGGGGTCTTGCTATTGCGCCGGAGCCTTGTTTCCGCCCGGCTGATCCAGCCGGCTATTCAGTGACCTACCCAGGGAGGCTGCAGTTGACCCTATGGGAGATGGCACACACTTGGCACAAGGAACGGCTTGCGGCGTTCCCGGTAGCCACGCCCCAATCAGAGTGTACCATGGATTACGAGGACTGGTACGAGACTCATTCGCACCCAGTGATCGCAAATCCTGAACATGCTGCCGCGAGTGGCCCGGACAGGACACAGGCCTCGGTAAGTTTTCACTAACTGTTTGCTTCGAGTAATTATATTACATTTTACTGTGTCGTTATTGTAAACTCCGTTTCCTGTGTAATAGATGCTGAGTGACGTGATGAGCGCACTGGATCCGTTCGGCTCGGCGACCGTTGATGGACTCGGCGACCCCAGCGTGAGGGAGTTGATGACGACTCTGCTCGGTCTTCGCGATGAGTATCGGAGGCTCGGTTATGGACCCATTCCTTAGTCGAATGTTTGTGTACGTGTGAGCTCACAGTTGTGCCATATTCTGCTCATTTATGTAATCAGCTATGTTTTTGCATATCACATTTTTGCGTCATTCATTTTTTCATCGACAACGCTCTCAAAATTAATTACGCGACGCGTAGGCAATAACTGTAACGGTTGCGTACATGCCGAGTTAATAACAACAGTTAATTACTCTGGGAGTATGCTCTCCTCCAAGCGCTTAGCCTCCTACGAAAGGGTAACTCCCAACCTACGACATCAGGCTTCCTTAGCGTGGTCCACAGATTAACCACGGGGGGCATGGGACAGTTTTCCTTCATGTTTACCCGGACGAAATGGCTTGCACTGCGAACGTATACAATGTGCAGCTCCCTACTTGTTCCAGCCTCGCCCCCACCCGCCCTCAGTGGAAGGACTGTACAGCAATGGTCCGCCGACCCGTTCTCTAAAATGTAATATAAAACCACGACCGTGTTGTAGTAGGTGGCGACGGGAAACATGTCCGCAATGACCGTGAACCAATGCTCTGGACCACATGGACCGCTGGTGTGGTGTATACGGGCTCTGGCGAGTTCAACGTCATTTTGCGAACCGTAAATGGGAACGTAGTCAGGCCAATGAGTTGATATCTCGTTAAATACTGCCCGACGCGCTGTGGACCATTCACCTTCACCGTCTACGTGGAACGCATCAGCAACGCATCTGAAGCCACAGTTACCATCACTCACGACATCGTTCCAGCCTCCGATGTAACGCCTGACAATGTGGGGGACACTTTCGAGGAACGGGAATGTCGCTGCAGGACAACACATTAACATAAATATCTTGTGCAGGCGGCGATATACATTTAGATAAACAATAAGATAAACATGTTGTACTTACCGTGGCGGCGACCGCTCCCTGAAGCACGCCCCGGGGACCTTGAACTACTCCCGTATCGCCTGTTCACGTGCTCGTGGTAGCTCGGTGAACGTCGGGTTGATCTTGATCGGGGGACCTGCTCGCTTGGTCTCCCACGTGCACTGGTACAGATGTCCGGCTCGCCAACGCCGCTCTCCTCCGGATGCAACTGCGCATCTACGTAGGATGCAACCCGTCGTCGGACCGAAGGGTCGCTGCGTGCCAACTCCTCCAACAGAGTGTCGAACCGCGACTGATCCTGTTCGGCCCTCGAGATGTTCTCCGTGCTCTGCGAGTGATCACCCAATGCCAGGCTCTTAAACAGCGGATGAATGTCGTCCAAGTACAAGGGGATTCCTTCAGCAACTGCCGCGGCCATGACGCATGCACACGGTATTCCGTATGTCGAGCGCAGCACACAGCCGCAGTAAGCATATACCTGTGCTCCCAGTGCATCAATCCTGCGGTACTCGACCCTCAATTTATCCAGGCAGAATTTGGACACATTGTTGGTCAAGTTGCTGAAAACGGCCATACGGTGCAATCTTCCGATACGCGTTCTTGACTTCTCGAGGCCGGTCTTGATCATAGTAATCTGCTGGGCTATCTGCAGGTCGACACGCCTCCATACCGTGTCCAGTGAACCAGTCGACGTGTGTAACCACCCTTTCAGTGACGAGTGTGCACTCTCGACCCTGCACGTAGTTGTGTTCCCGAAATGCAGAAATCTGTTCGTCCATGCCCTCACAAATTTCTCCTTATGGGGTGTGAGCCACGTCGTCTCAGCGTAGCTAATAACAGATGGGCTCCAAGCCCATGCAGCCCTCATATCAACCACGGCGGTTTCGTACTCTGTAACGGTGGACGCATTGCAAATCCGGAACCATGCACCGTTCTTGAACCCTGACCCGTTCCTCTTACTCCCCGTCAGCACGGTCACACGTGCCTCCACATCCTTGTTGATATGCCAGGTGCAGAGCAGATGTTTCGATTCTGGAAACACAGTCCGAAGTGGCCTAATCAGTCCCATCTCCCGATCGGTGACCACAACCTCAGGGAACGGTCCATCCACAAGCAAGTTCTTCAGAGCGTTCAGCACCCACTCATAGGTGTCTGCCGTTTCGTCAACAACAATTGCGTAGGCAATCAAGAAGTTTGTGTTGCAAGGGGACATCCCAACCATCTCAATGAATGGCATGCCGTACCGATTGGTCTTGTATGTTGAGTCGATGGCCACAACCCACGGAAACGTGCGAAATGCCACAACAGCATCGGGATTGGCCATGAATAAATGAGTCAGAGTGCCATCACCTGCTGAGCGGTGACTAGATACATACCCTTTCGCGGTGGCCAGATGCAAACAATTCTCCGCCGTGTTGCGCCCGCCTCGCCTTTCCGTTACATATGCCGATCTCTCATTGTACACCTGCCTAATGTTCTGATGCATGTCCGGAAACGAATTACTGAGGCTGGCATTGATATGCCTTGGAGCTGTTTCTGAATCTGTCAAGTCTCTGATCATCTGCTTCGCGTCCGCATGGAGCTTGGAGCTCTGTCTATGACCCTCGGGGTACACTGAGAAAGAGTGGTTGTGCATCCCTCGTCGGGGATCCTTGCACGGCACTACATTCCAACCATCCCCCGTGATGCTCTGTTTCAAGACAATCGCGAACGGGCAGCCACAACTGCTGGTCGAGCTGCTACTCCGTCGGACTACATCAGATTCGCTCGTATCTACATCCTTATCCTTCCGGCCCCGATTGCAAATGCAATATAACCTCAGCGGACCATTCCTGTTCTGTTTGTAGGACCCCGTCACAAGTTCAAATCCCACCTGCAGAGCAATCCGCTGCAGGTACGAATAAGCCTCGTCAACATCTGGGAACACAGCTGAGGTGGCAAATGGAGAGTATCCATTCCGCCCTGCAGCAGCTTCACATGACTGACTGTCATCCTGAAACAGCAATAAACATCAGGTAATTAGTAGGACAACAAAATCAACGCTACAGTAATTAATCGGACATAAATCACTGTACACAAATTCAAAACAGCATTACGTAGTTAAATTAACATAGTATTTTCCATCCAATCAGAATTACAACGGAACAACCAAAATTAACGTTACAATAATTAGGAGATAAATGCGCAATAATTTCTACATAACAGTTAACAAATTAAAACACAAAGAGTAGGACAAATTTCTACGGCAATAATTAACAATTTTAACAGAATAACAAAAGCAACGCCACAATAATTAATAGGACATAAATTACTGTACATAAATTCAAAACTCCATTACGTAGCTCAATTAAGAACAAAATTAACGGTACTGCAATTAATGAGAGATAAACTCGTAGGAGATAAATGTGCAATAATTTCTACGTAACAGTTAACAAATTAAAACACAAAGACGGGCATAAATTTCTACAGCAATTTCTACGTAACAGTTAACAAATTAAAACACAAAGACGGGCATAAATTTCTACAGCAATGCTTAAGAATTTTAACGGAACAACAAAATTAACATTACAATAATTAATAGGCCATGAATTACTGTAGATAAATTCAGAACAGCATTATGTAGCTAAATTAACAACAAAATTAACGTTACTGCAACTGATAGGAGCTAAATTCAAAGGAGATAAATGTGCAATAATTTCTACGTAACTGTTAACAAATTAAAACACAAAGACGAGCACAAATTTCTACAGCAAAAATTATTAAATTCAACAACTACTTACGGACAGAAAACTAATTAGAAAAATTACCTCCGAAGACATGGAATTTGCAACACCCTTTTTCGAGTTTTTTTTCACCAAACTAGGACTGCAAAACAAATTAAAACACAAAGACGGGCATAAATTTCTACAGCAATGCTTAAGAATTTTAACGGAACAACAAAATTAACATTACAATAATTAATAGGCCATGAATTACTGTAGATAAATTCAGAACAGCATTATGTAGCTAAATTAACAACAAAATTAACGTTACTGCAACTGATAGGAGCTAAATTCAAAGGAGATAAATGTGCAATAATTTCTACGTAACTGTTAACAAATTAAAACACAAAGACGAGCACAAATTTCTACAGCAAAAATTATTAAATTCAACAACTACTTACGGACAGAAAACTAATTAGAAAAATTACCTCCGAAGACATGGAATTTGCAACACCCTTTTTCGAGTTTTTTTTCACCAAACTAGGACTGCAAAACAAATTAAAACACAAAGACGGGCATAAATTTCTACAGCAATGCTTAAGAATTTTAACGGAACAACAAAATTAACATTACAATAATTAATAGGCCATGAATTACTGTAGATAAATTCAGAACAGCATTATGTAGCTAAATTAACAACAAAATTAACGTTACTGCAACTGATAGGAGCTAAATTCAAAGGAGATAAATGTGCAATAATTTCTACGTAACTGTTAACAAATTAAAACACAAAGACGAGCACAAATTTCTACAGCAAAAATTAGTAAATTCAACAACTACTTACGGACAGAAAACTAATTAGAAAAATTACCTCCGAAGACATGGAATTTGCAACACCCTTTTTCGAGTTTTTTTTCACCAAACTAGGACTGCAAAACAAATTAAAACACAAAGACGGGCATAAATTTCTACAGCAATGCTTAAGAATTTTAACGGAACAACAAAATTAACATTACAATAATTAATAGGCCATGAATTACTGTAGATAAATTCAGAACAGCATTATGTAGCTAAATTAACAACAAAATTAACGTTACTGCAACTGATAGGAGCTAAATTCAAAGGAGATAAATGTGCAATAATTTCTACGTAACTGTTAACAAATTAAAACACAAAGACGAGCACAAATTTCTACAGCAAAAATTATTAAATTCAACAACTACTTACGGACAGAAAAACTAATTAGAAAAATTACCTCCGAAGACATGGAATTTGCAACACCCTTTTTCGAGTTTTTTTTCACCAAACTAGGCCTGCAAAACAATTCAAGTGTCATTGGAAGAATGGAATCCGAGCACCCTTTTATAGAGGTCAGATTTTTCAAAAAAAAAAAAAAAAAAAAAATTCCTGGCTCGGCTCGCGCCCAAGCCACGGCGAGCCGAGCCGCGTCCGGCTCGCACCCACGGCCTGGCGACCGGACCGCGTCCGGCTCGCGGCCAACGAACGGCGAGCCGTGGCTCGCGCGCTGGCGCAGGCGACCGGCGCCGGTCCGGCTCGCGCCCGGACCCTGGCGAGCGGCCCGCCGGCGGCACGCGGCCTGTCCGTGGCGGGCCGACCGGCGGCGGCTCGCCGTCCCGCGGTGGCGACCGGATGGCCGGCGGCACGCGGCCATGCCGCGGCGACCGGACCGCCGGCGACTCTCCGCCACGGCTCGCGCCCAAGCCGTGGCGAGCCGACCGGTGGCGCCTCGCGCCCAGCCGGTGGCGAACCGGGTCCGGCGCCGGCGGCCGGTGGTCCGGCGGCGGCGCACGGTGGTCCGGCGGTGGCGGCCGGTGGTCCGGCGGCGGCGCACGGTGGTCCGGCGGCGGCGCACGGTGGTCCGGCGGCGGCGCAAAAATTCCGGCGGCGGCGCAAAAATTCCGGCGGCGGCGCAATTTTTTTTTATTTTTTCCCAGAATTTAGTTTCTTTAAAAATTAAATTTTTAACACTTTAATATAGTTTAATTTATTTATTCAAATTAAATTAAAAATATATACTGTATACGTATTAGGGCGAGGATAGTAAAATACAGGGCGAGATATAGTGATCCACATAGCAGACGATAAATAGGAAGTACAAGTCCCACGTGTATATATAAACCAATCTCTAATGAGTTCTTAGTATTGAATTTTGTTTTCCTTTTTTTTTTTTAACAAATATTTGTACTTTATCACATTAAATTAAACTGTATTGTCCCACATAAAGGGGGTGAGACTCCCACAATTCTCACACAAAGTGAGGCCCTCCACACCAACACGGTGCAATAGGAGACTGAACCCCAGAAACTTTACCCCAGGCCGGAATCGAACCTGGGGTGTCTCTGTGGCGTGCCAAAGCACTGGCCACTGGACTACTCCCAGTGGTTTGTTTTCCTTTCAAGTAGTTAAACAACATTGTTTTCCATTCAAAACGAAGTTGTTTTGCTACTTGAAAGACTTTTAGAAAAAACATTACTTAACTGACGTCGCTTAAATAATGAACAAAACAAAAAAATTTATAGAATACTTTGTCTTCTTCAAGAGGTAATCAAACATGTGGCTAAAGGGTTTTTCGATCCAATAACACGCCTATAATACTACTATCTTTGCCATCGAATCATAGAGAAAGTTTACGAGTCAGCTCGCCCCTAGTTCCAATCCTGTCAACCACATTGTATCATTTATTTAAAATAGAGTAAAGTACTCATATAATCCTATATTTTGATGGTTTGTGTTAATACAATCATGTGAAGTTGAAAAGTGCTATCGTAACCCTGTGTTTTGCTAGAGTGCTAATATAACCCTGGAGGCCTGAATTTGGCGGGAAATACATGAAATGATTATTATACCTATATTTTAAAAAAAATAAAAATATAAAAGGACAATTATGCCCTTGATTTTCTTCTCTTTCCACGATTTTCTTTTTCTTCCTCGATTTTCTTCTTTCTCATTCTCCTTCCCGATCCCATTTTCTTCTCCTCTCGTTCCCCTTTCTCCATTTTCTTCTCCTTCCTCGATTCCATTTTCTTCTCCTTCCCCGATTCCATTTTCTTCTTCTCTTTTCTTCTCCGTCCTCGATTCCTTTGGCGGGCTTGGGTCTACCTCGGATATTTTTGCGATGAGTTTTGGGTTGGGATTGGCGCCAGTGCTCGTTGTCCGGTGAGAACGAGTGATGTGTGGCAGCGGGATGGGCTCGTTAAGAGATGTGGGCTAGGGTTTCTGTCGATTGGTGGTGGTGGTGGTGGAGCGGCGGCAGTGGTGGTGGAGCAATGATGGAGTCTTCGTCCGATGTGCCATTGGTTTTTCAGTTTGTGTTTATGAGTTTTTCAATTTATGTTTCTTTGTATGATTTTCTGTGTTTGTATGATTTTCTGTGTTTGTTTGAGTTTTGATTTGTGATTCCTTGTTGATCGGTGGGCAATGTTGATGATCGATGATTTCTGATTTTTTGTGTTTCTGGCGGCAGTGGTGGTGGACCGGCGGTGGTGATAGTGGTGGAGTGGCAGTGGAGCGGTGGTGGTGGTGGTTGTGGAGCGGAGGTGGTGGTGGTGGTTGTGGAGCGGAGGTGGTGGTGGTGGTTGTGGAGCGGAGGTGGTGGTGGTGGTTGTGGAGCGGAGGTGGTGGTGGTGGTTGTGGAGCGGAGGTGGTGGTGGTGGTTGTGGAGCGGAGGTGGTGGTGGTGGTTGTAGAGCGGAGGTGGTGGCAGCTCAGTGGTGATGGTGGTGGTGGTGAAGAGGAAGAAGAACCCTAGGGTATTTTAGTCTATCTCTTTGTAATTTTAATGCTAGGGGTAGTTTAGTCTTTTTAATTTAGGTCAATACCAGAAATTACTGATTCAACCCCGGAATAGTGTCAAAAGGTTATATCGGCACTTCTGATGCAAAACACATGGCTATAATAGCACTTTTCAACTGCACTGGGTCATATTAGTACAAACTTCCAAAACATATATATCAGTATTTTGCCCTTAAAAATATTTTGATGGAGATGAAATGAGTGGAGATAACCAAAGAAAAAAATAAAATGAATGGATGAGTAGATCAAACTTTACCATTTGAAGAAAGTGTGTCAAGAAAAAGCAGAAGCATTTGATAACACAACACTCTACAATCGAGATGCTACTCTTATTTTACTAATATTGGCTCTCTTTTTTTTTTTTTGGTGTCTTTTAGCATTGACTCATTTTAATTTGATAAATTTTAAATTATTTTCATCTACTCAATTACTCTTTTAATACATTATCAACCACTAGTTTACATTGGATGCTTCCATTTTTGCCAATGTTAATGAACCGGGGGTAGTACCGACCTTTATGCCACAGAATGGCCCAACCCCGTGTGTAGAGAGTGATAAATAGAAACAAATGGAAAATCCCAAATATTGACCAACAACGCAACAGAAGGCTCCTCCCAGGATCTACCCCCGCCGTCGCCAACATTAATACACACATTGCTTGTCTTACACTCATTCCATAGTTCGGAGCTTGTGAATCAATGGAGGAGATCACCGAAGGAGTGAAAAATGTGGCCATCACCGCCACCGGAGATCATCACAAGAAGAATCGCATTCAGGTCTCCAACACCAAGAAGCCCCTCTTCTTCTACGTCAATCTCTCCAAGGTAGATTTAAATTCCAGGAATCTGAATTTTCAATTTCAATTTCATGAATGCCTCAACAATTTATGCATTCCTAATTTCTCTTCGCAGAGGTATATGCAGCAGTACAAGGAGGTGGAGCTCTCTGCTCTTGGCTTAGGTACGGTTAATTTGTGTTGGATTCTGATTTTATGGATTTGATTTTCGAGTGACCTTCAGCGTTGCGCTATGTTTTTGTGATTTTTCGTTTTTATCCGTGTAGCTATTTCTACGGTGGTGAGTGTCGCTGAAATTCTGAAGAACAATGGTTTTGCTGTGGAAAAGAGTAAGTGGTATGCTTTTACTATTTTAACATTGATATGTAAAATGTTGTGTGATTCTTATTGGTCCTGATGATTTCATTGCAGAGATCACCACATCCACGGTTGAGATTAGGGATGATTCGAGAGGCCGCCCTGTCTCAAAGGCAAAAGTAAGTTCGATTTATATGTCGTTTTTAAGCTTAAGCTTGCAAGGTGCTTGTGTAATGTATGATTGATGATGTGTGCTGCAGATCGAGGTTGTGCTGGGAATGACGGAGAAGTTTGATGAGCTGATGGCAGCAGCTGCGGAGAGGGAAGCCGCCGGGGCAGAAGAAGAGACTTGAAAGGAAGGGAATTGTGTGTCTTTTCTTTTGAATCTTGAGATTTTGCTGTCCTTAGCCAAAGATGCGTTAGACTGTTAGTGAGCTTCAGGACTGAAACCTGTTTGTTTGCTCTTTAGGATTCAATTTTCACTTCTTTTGAGTTTTGCTTTCTTCAACATGGATAACTTGCCATGGATTGAATACTGAAACATGGGTTGCAGATGTGTTTGATTTCCATCAATGCCTCTGTTTCTTTTGTCCATTTTGTTACCGTTTATGCATATTTAGTTACTCAGAGCTGAGCTTATTTGCCTGAAGCAATCTTAGAGCAATTGATTCAATCCATTCTAATAATGCATCTCTTTGCCGTTAGAATCCATAGTAATTCATTCTTGTCTATCTCATTTGTGATACTGAACCTTGAGGATAACACATTTTGTTTGCAAGTCCGAGCAGCATGAATTTAATTGCCCTTTGTCCGATCCATTCAAAAGTACTCTTCGTAATAAAGAGCTTTGTTAGTACAAATTCTTCCTGTGGAATGGAGGTTGTATTGCGATGTCTTAAACATAAGCAAGTGAATTTATCATCGGATTAAAATCAACTCAACTCAACAACTAGGAAAGAAGGAAGTGACTTGAGCATTCAAGTCAAGAGAAGACAATTTATTGGTTCTTTCCATACAGCAAAATTCGCCCTAAATTTTGGCAACCTCAAATTATTAGATTCAACTCTCTAAAATCATCCAGTTAACCAGCAACCTAAAACACTAATATGGATCATCTTCATTTTCCACCAATATCTTCTTGCAAGCCTCGTAACACATGAACGAGATTCCAGCTGCAGGTACTAACTTCATGCAGCTCGGTCCCAATCCCCTGTACAAACCTTGAACGCCTTCATGCTCGAGTATGCTTAAAAGGGCGTGAAGCATGTTTGTGTACTGTCTCCCGTTGAGAGCCCCAGCTTGCATGTGTTTCCGAGCCACCTCGAGTGGGAAAGTTGCAGTACTCGAGATTGCACCAGCTGATGATCCTATTAAGAGCGTTGCTATGTTTCCGATTTCCTCCTCCTTGAAGACTTTCTTGTAAGCCTTCCTCAATGAGTCATAAGCAAAGTAGTTGGTGGCAGCATACGGGATCACTCCGATTATACTCGGAGTGAGGCCCCTGTAAAGCTCCGCAGGTCCTTCCTCCCGAACAATTTTCACAAATGCATCCAGGAAGTTCTTGTATACTCCCCTCTGTAACAGAGGTTAGGTCTTGAGAAACATAATAAAACTACAAGGAAGTAAATATCATTCCCCACATTTTGATGTAATGTTAATTTTCTTTTTTGTACCTGCACAGTTAAACGTGTTTTTAGCAACTCAAGCGGATATGTGAGCAAAGTGGAACTTATTCCTGCAACAGCACCGGCGATTGGAGAAGCTGGAAAAGGTAGTAGTGGCTGCTCTCCAGGCTTAGGCGCCAACTGCTTCTTGACGGTGTCATAAGCAAACAGCTGAAATTTTAAACCATAGAAACATGATCAAAGATCAGAAAATTTGAATCATGAAACATACAGAAGGAAGCAGATAAGCATGATAAAGATTTTTAAGAGATGAGTGTCGCACAATGCATATTGATGATAGAAAAGTCTTTACTGACACAGCAAGGCATCACATCTCAGAAACATTCTTAATAATGGTAGCAACTGGGATAGCTTCAAATATTTCTCTTAAATAAACTCGTAGAGATTCCATACAGAAGTAACAATTACATCAAACAGAGCTGTAAAAAACAACTTGTTTTAATCGGTAGTGATGAAAATAAGCACTCGGAAGAAGAAAAGAGATGGGAAAACAGTATTAACATTGTGGATTGCCTAAGCAATTTCTTCGAAAACACTGTTGACAACCTTAAATATGGTTCCCTTGAGCAAACAGTCAAATAACCCATACAGATTGCGGTTTGTAAAGGATAAAAGTAAGAGCAGCTTTACCACATTATGAACGAGCTATGCAATCCAAATCGCATATAACTGATAATAAGTCAAACTGGAGAAAATCATCATAACATGACATCATCATCATCTATCATCTATGTAATTCAAATTTCCTTCCTCATCATTGTCATCAATCGGGCAATTCCACAAGAAGATGTTTTCTCCCCATCTCATGTCCAACAGGAAGACTAAAGACTAATGAACAAAGCCAGAGAACTCATAAGGCAACACCAAAACAGAATATACATACACAAAGTGTAGGAGATCGAAAATCGACAATCTTTTCTTACGATTTAAAGCAACAAAAATGGAGTAAAAAGAGAACGATGCATATCTACATACCTCAATTGCCTTGCTTGGCGCAACCCGAATGACATTCACTAGATTACCCCTAAACAAGCCTGTCCACCCTTCCTCCTTCAATATATTATGGAACACTTCACTGGTCGACTCTCCACAGCTCCCCACCATCAAATGAGTCCTTATTGTCTCCAACGGTGCAACTGATGTCCGGGAAACTGCGCCCGCAATCGCCCCACTAATCAATCTTCTCAGTGAGGTGTTCCCAACCTTTATTCTCAATTTAAAACCACCCTTCACACTCTTCCTCTCCTTCACTAACCCTCCATCCACCAACTCATTCTCTTCATCAGCCAAAAGCTCCTGCACCCCACCATTACTCCCAAAGCCAGATTCTGGCAGCATACATTTATCAAGCAAGTTATTCTGCGTAAACTTCAAGCCTTTACCAGAAGAACTCGAAGAATTCGTGGATAATCCAAAACCTACGCTAGCGAAAAACCCACACCGGTTATTACTTTCCTCTACATCCAAAGGGCACCACAAGAGCCCAATTCCAGAATTTGCCAACAGCACGTCCCCACTGCCATTGCCCTCATTCACTCTTCCTCTACCCATTTTCAAATCGTAAATAACCACCCTAGAGGAACAAACAGCTGCAACAAAAACTGCCCAAAAATTAAAATTTATCCAATTTATGTTCACAGAACCAAACGGAATCCAATAAAAATGGCCAGAATCAAATATTTGGTAATAAAATCAGAATAAATGGCGAAAACAGCGAGAAGGGCGAAGATTACCAGGTGGGGTGCTGATCAAAAGACCACAAAGAGAGCCCTTTTCTCTTCTCTACTAAGTTCCCTTACAAGGACAGAGAGCTCCGTAGAGAAGGATAGATGTTCTTCGAAAATGGCCTTTGGTGGTAGGTGGAGGTGGGAGGCGCGGAGGCAAAAATAATGAAAAATTAGAGCATCCGAATCTGGTTGTTGCTATAAATACCATGGGCCAAATACGACTGGGAATTGGCAACGGACACTGTAGCGGCGCCACCTCGATGGCTCTTTCTTCGTGGGTTTTATCGAAATATGCAGTCTTTGACTTCTTATCTTTAGCTTCACTTTCCCGCTAGTGTCTCATTTTATAGAGCTCTACGGGTGCTCCCTCGGGCCTCAATATATAGGAACTAGAGCTGTCAATCTCTGATTTGAACCAAGAATTCGATTTAGATTGAAATTCAAAATTCGATCTGATCCGAGAAATATTTACCCAAACCCGACCTGACACGACCACACTCAACCCAAAACTCGATTTTAACCCGAGAAATATTGACCTGTACCTGAACCCGACACGGCCGAATTCAACCCAAAACCCAAATATGACCCGATAATCTGGACCTGAATCCGACCTGAATACGAACCCGAATATGACCCTATAATCTGGACCCGAACTCGACCTGAATACGAACCCGAGATCAACCCGAACCCGATTTAACACGAACCTAATTCAACCCGATAAATCAACTATATAACCCTGCATGTAATCAACCCAAAACAGATGCAGTTGTAAAGTCAATTAACATTTAATATGGAACCAAGTCAAGTTGGTTGTGCGTCAAACTAATAACAAATGAGGTTTTTAGCCATATGATTACTAGTACGTAAAGTCAATTCATAACAAATGTGAATACACAATGTTAAGTTAAAAATGCACACGACTAAATATATAAATATAATGAATAATAGTTAAATAAAAAGAGATGTCTCATTAATACCGTCTTTCAATTATTCCATAGGCTTATGGAAAGACGGAGTTTAATTATAATAATACAAAGTAAAAGGTATTAGTTGCAATATTAAAATTTTATTATGCAACGTGTAGTAGTTATAAAGTTTATAACCCGATTCATTCAACCCAAAAAAATTATCTTCATTTCTTCTAATTTGTATTTTAAACCATAATATTTCCATGACTTATGAAAAGACCGTATTTCAAGAGATAGACTCACAATAAATTCAACAAAAAAAAAGTAATAAAATTGAAAATTTTGAAATGAATTTCGCATGTGAAGGCGTGATTGTGAAGCCGTGAATGCTGAAGGAAGAGCTAAGTAGGGGTGGGCAAAAAAACCGAAAACCGAACCAAAAATTGAATTATCAGAATTCGAATAACCCAAACCGAATTTAATATACTGTTTTTGGATATCCGAATTGAATAAACCTATTTCTGAATACGGTTTTTGGTTTGGTTTTGGATATTAAAACTCAAACCAAAACCCGAACCGAATACCGAATTGTAATTAATTAAATTAATTAAATATATATAATAATAAATAAAATTTAAAAATACAAAACTAAATTTATAAGTAAATATTAGTGGGAGGACTAATCTATAAATTTAAAAAAATTACCCCTAACATCTTAACATGAAAATGTGAAATGGATCAAATAGACAATAGACTGATATTCAAGTGTTTTACAATCCATATTCATTATAAAAAAAGTTTAATAAATTAGTTCGTTTAAATTTCTTATAAATTTAAAAACAAGTATATATATATATATATATTCTTTTAAATTCTTATTGGAATGAACGTAAACGGAAAGTATTATCTGTAATCAATAAATATTCATATCTAAACTACAGTGATCTTATTAATCACAGTGATAAGGTGCACGAATAATTAATTCTTCAACAGTAATCTTTCACTAGACTAAAGCATTCCTCAAACAATGGACATTTTCATCTGCTCTAAAAAATTAACAAACTACAATGGACTCATAAGAAATTACTTTGTGAAGAGATGAAAACAGTGATTAGCCAACCGAGAAGCATAAACAAGTGAGGATGCGGATCGGTGTGTAATGGTTATGCTTCCGGTAGCATGAAAATGAGCCTATTTCAATCTGATTCGTAATCTCCAGTCTCCAATCTGATTCCGGTAACATGAAAATTATAATTATTTATACATTACTGTATATTTTAAAAGATATAAGAAATTTGTTGCAATAAATAAAAACAAATATCAAATCAACTTATTAGTTATATCAGTTATAAAATAACCTCGTATAATGATTTGTCAGTCTAAAACAAGATGTTGCGTTAATTTAATAGTGGAATTTTTGTTTCACCCTCTAAATGTATTTAAATTACTTATATAAATAGAATAGAAAGAAATCATAAAATATATTATAAACACATTCATCATGTATGAAAATGGTAAAAGCATAAGTCAAATTAACAGGGTAATAATAATAAGAAGGATTTGAGATCAAACGGTATTAAATAATCTTCAGTCACAAAACACTCCTCAAATTAAATAATGTAAAATAAATGGCAAAATCTTGAAAAATACCGCCTTTCCATTATTCCATAGGTTTATGGAAAGACAGAGTTTAATTATAATAATACAAAGTAAAAAATATTAGCTGCAATATTAAAATTTTATTATGCAACGTGTAGTGGTTATAAAGTTTATAACCCGATTCATTCAACCCAAAAAATTGATCTTCATTTTTTCTAATTTGTATTTTAAACCATAATATTTCCATGACTTATGGAAATACCCTCTTTAAAGAGATGGACTCATAATAAATTCAACAACAAAAAAAAGTAATAAAGTTGAAATTTTGAAATTAATGTTGCAGGTGAAGGCTGTGAAGTGAAGTTGTGAAGGAAGCCAAGGCAAAGCAGTGAAAGCACTACACTCATTTAGTCCCACATCGGAAAACTCTTGGAGACTTAGCCTATCTTGCCATTATAAATACTAGACTCACTCCTCCTTATTCTCACAGCCAAGCATTAGCTTTTGGATGCAATTGGTAATTGCCAATTGGGCCTCAAGTGATAAATTATTTGGCCTTAAATTATTGGTTTGACCCATAATTGTTATGGGTAAAAAATTTGATTGAATTGAATTTGATTTGATAAAAATTAGAATAAATTCGGTTTATTCGGATGAATTCAGTTTTAAACCGAAATTGAATTTTGCATTTGGTTCGGATAATTCGGATTATTTAACTTGTTTGGGTCGGATTCGGTTTTTAATTTTTAGGGAAAAAAACCAAAAAATCCGAATCGAATAGACCAAAAACTGAATAAACCGATCCGATGCCCATCACTAGAGCCAAGGCAATGGCAATTGGCAAAGGCTGCAAAGCATTAGTATTACTACACATTTAGTCCCACATCGGCAAAAGGAAGGAGACTTAGCTTATCTTGCAATTATAAATACTAGACTCACTCCACCTCTTTTTCATTGCAAAACATCAGCCTTTAGATGCAGTTGTCAATTGGGCCTTAAATGATAAATCATTTGGCTTTGAATTATTGAGTTGTAATTATTTTAAAATTTTGGTCCATAATTATTGTGGGTAAAAAATTCGATTGAAGAATAAATTCGGTTTATTCGGATGAATTTGGTTTTAAACCGAAACTGAATTTTGAATTCGGTTTGGATTATTTGACTTGTTTGGGTCATATTCGGTTCTTAATTTCTAAGGGAAAAAACTGAATAATCCGAACCGAATAGGTTGAAAACCGAATAAACTGATCTGATGCTCACCCCTAGTTGTAACAATAGTATTATTGAAATATAACCTAAATCAACCCAAATTTAATTGGATGACATAAAACTCGATCTAAAATGAACCAACCCAAAATATATCTAAATTCAATGTGAAACATTATAAAAAATAATTGACATAATCAGATCCGAATAAAACTCCAGTACAAAAAATGACACGACAACCCGATCCAATCCAACCCGACAATATTCTGACCCGACACGATTTAATCTGAGTATAAAAATTACACGACACTAACCCGACCCGATATTTACTCAACCCGACACTAACCCGACCCGACATTAACTCAACCCGACACGACCCAATCCGAGAAAAAAACTAACACGCTTTCAACCCGACACGATAAGTACCAAATTTAACCCGACACGATAAATGAAATCAACATGATTCAGCCCGACATGTTTCAACACGACACGTTTCCAACCCGATACGATAAATGAAATCAACACAATTCAACCCGACATGTTTCAACACGACACGTTTCAAACCCGATACGAATGTGACACGATAACCCGAATTGACACCACTAATTGGAACTCATCACATTTTTATTTTTGAAATTAAAATTGGTGGGGGAAATTGTATTCAAAGAGTAAAAAGTAAACTGATTGGATGAAAATAATATTTCCTCCGTCCCAAAATAAATTGTAAGAGAGAGAAAAATGGCTACAAAAAGGAAGAGGACACTTTTCAGTTTGAAAATTTGAAAAATTGCCCTCTGATTGGATAGAAAATTTACAGTACACAATGGATTAAATTTCTGATAATCCCTGACGGGAACATTTAATATTCCCTCCCTTTTGTTAACTTTTGGCTGCTAAATTTTACTTTTGGAGCCAAATTTACATTTCCGTTGCTACTGTTCATAAAGTTCAAAAATTCACCCCTACATATATAAACATGGGGAATTTATTACAACACCCAACCAAATCAGCCAAAATTCAAACAAAAGCTCTCAGAAAAATTTTGGCCAATTTTTCAGGAACTAGCCAGATACAAAAACACTAATCCCTCATTCACTTCTTCATCATCATCGAGCAATGTTGTGATGGTTGGGGCAAACCTAACAGATGATCAGAGGCGAGACATGGCCCATTTTCTACTTCAATACATCAAGACTGGCCAGATTGAGAGTCGAGGCAGCACATAGATGGTCATGTTCAGTGCATACTATTTTTACAATCTGGGTGCGGGTGAAGCAACAACTTCAAATAGAGAAGTTGTGAATGCCTGTTCAAAAACACATGGGCGTTGTGGCAGAATCAAGAATTTGATCGACATAGAGGCCTTAATGGCAGTGCCACTAAGGTACCAGTGAACCTGCCGGAGCACAGCAGCACAAATGCACGTTGAAAAAAGCAACATACAAAGGGCTATAGCAAGCAAGGAGATCAAAAGTCATACTAATGCAGTACATCCAAAACTAACATTGGCATGCAATGAATCAAGGCTAAAATGGTGCCTAGGCAAATTGGAGTGCAACATACAGTTCAAGCCCATGGAAAATGTCATACAAATCGATGAAAAGTTGTTCTGCTTAACAGGGGCAGCAACAAGGTATATTTTAGGTCCCAATGAACCCGAACCATATAGAATCACTCAAAGCAAGCATTACATTCCAAAACTCATGTTTTTATGTGTTGTGTGTAGACCATTACTTGACTTAGAGTGTAATGTAATGTTTGATGGGAAGATATGGGTGTTTCCATATGTAGACTATGTAACAGCCAAGTACACCACTGTAAATAGACCTAAGGGAACCATGGTGCTCACACTCATATCATCCATAACTAGAGATATCATAAGACACAAGCTGATTCATGAGCTCATACCAGCAATCAAGGTAAAATGACCAGTTTGTGCAAGCAAAAACATTTCCATACAGCAAGATAATGCTCATACCCACACATTTGGGAATGAACCTAAATTTCTATCTGCAGCCACCTCATATGGGTTTAATATACAGTCAGTGTGCCAACCATCAAAATCACCCAATCTAAACATTCTGGTTTGGAGGTTTTTTGCCTCAATTCAAAGTTTACAGCAGTGAAACCCTATTCAAAACTTAGATGAGTTACTACAGGCTATGTATGATGCATTTGAGATACATGATCCTAGACTTATTGGCAAGAGTTTTCTAAGTCTACAATGTGTCATGGTGGAAATCATGAAATTCAGAGGTGGAATGAGTTTAAACTGCCACATGTGGGAAAAGACAGGCTAAGAAGACTTAGTATGTTGCCCCATAATTTAATTATGGACCCTGAGCTGGTAAGGGATTGTTTGGAACACATGGTGGCCATTGGGAGAACAAGGCACCTTCAAAACCTGCTGATCAGTATGGAGCTGGTTTAGATATGCAAGGTGATAATGTGCAAAACTATACGGCTTAATGGCATGTGCGTCCGACCATCGGCCCAATGCTTTAACCCTTGGATAAAGCTTCCTTTTTGGGCTGGCCCAAGGTGGAGTATTTTCTCCACAAGCAAGCAAAACAGTAGCCCTACTTGCCTACCTATATAAAGGCTAAAGGTTATCCTACACTCTAAACTATTCATTCCCATTTATATACTCATACACTGTTTGCTTACTTGGCCGTCAGGGCCTCTTCCTCCCGGACACCTCCAGCGGCTTTTTCTTGCAGATTTTGGCACGACAAACGCCGGTGTAAAAAGGATGGCAAACTGGGGCGCTTTAAATTGGCACGCCAGTGGGACCTGTTGGAGTCAGATCTACATCGTTTTGTAGTTTATGTTTGCCCTTACGGCAAGTTCATTTCGTAGGAGCAAACTGTTGAAGGATAGAGGAGTTTCGGCCGCCGAAGAAGAAGTACAGTCCTCTTACAGGAGAAGAAAAGACGTGGGACCAATCAAATTGATCCTACCCCCCCCCAGGCACTGGTAACCAACACATGGGGAGCTTCTGGGATCATATCCTGGAAATGAGAGGACAGGAGGGCCCGTTAGACGGAAGCCCTCACACAACCAAACACCCTAGGGAGAACAGACATCATCGTTGAGCCTCGGTTGGGGGGTGTTACAACCCCTACCACACAAAACCAGGCATATCATCCTAGAGGGAGGGTCGCAATTCACAGAGGCTACGATAGATTCATAAGTGGTGCCTACGACAGCGGCCGTTCAAAGGACGAAGCGGAGAAAGCTGAGAGCTGCTATGTGCTCATACCGGTGACTGATGTTCCAACATAAGGTGAGCAGATTATTGAAGGCACTACTAATTAGACTGCAGAATTAGTGAAAGATGAAGCACAGTCACCAAGAAGAATATTAAATCAGAAGGAGGACATAGTTCAAGAGCAGCTCCCTCAATTAAGGATGCACTCAATTCTTTATTCTCCAATGCAGAAAATCATGAGAGATATGCTATTGTGTGTCAGAGGAGGATTTTAGCTGAAAGAACAACTGATTTGGGTGTATATGAGGAGTGTGGATTTACAGCCTACCTGGACTATTTGGGTCTCAAGACTGCTGCCTCAATCTACAAGGAGTACAGCCGAGAGATTGTATAAGAATTCTATGGGAGGCAACGTTGATCCATATTTTGAGTGGTACAACAAAGTTTACAAGAGAAGCAAGAAATTATTGTAGGATTTCAGTCTCAGTGGCTGCTCAACGGAATGCCGCTGCATCTAGCTTGACTATCAGGTATTTCCATCTATTCCAGATTGTTATAAACTTGTTGGATTCCCTTTTGAAATACTACATCTCTTTCTCAAGAAAATTCCAAAAAAGAGGACATTTGATTTAAGGCATGTGCATGATCTATAATGGAATCTTGAGACTACAACTTTTGATGTTGATGAGAAGAAGGTCAAGTTTATGGTCATTAATGCGAAGTTGAGAGCTCTAGCCACTTAGATGGAAGTTTTGGAGGCAAAAATGACATATTAGATGAGGCACATATAGCTGCTCCTGAAGAGGTTTGAAGGTTCTTATATGGCTCTGTTCCAACATACGCCAGATATTTGCTTCAGAGGGAGTTGCAGTTATTGGAATTTTTTTTGATTTTCAGTGTCTAATGCATTTGGCATGTTTATGGTCCCAAGGGAGAGAAGGTTTTGGATTTCTAGATTTTCTGGATATTCTTGGATTTCAGTACTTATGTGTTTATGTTGGTCATGTGTTCCAACATGGTTTTCTGGGTAGCTAAGTACTGATTGTGAAGTTTATGTGAATTTGATGTTCCAACATGGATGTTGAAGTCTTGATGATTTAGAGCTGTGATATTCAGGGGGAGCTAAAAGTTTTTCCAGCTCATGTTTCAACATCCATCCGTGGTTTACTTGATGTCTATATATTTGCATAGTCGTTGCTTTGAAAGTCCAAAAGATTAGTGGGTCCACAAAATGCCAAAGGGAGAGATTGTAAAGTCTAGATTTGGCTAATTGGCAATTTGTGGTAATTATGCAAATATGGTATTATTGAGTTGCAACATCAAAGAAGGAATTTCGATGAAATAAGGAAATACTGAAAACTGAATCCCAGAAGTGTACATCTCATCCAAGTTGTATTTGAGTTGGAAAATATATCAGTTCTTATATATGTGGGATTGGATTAATGTTATGGAATTGGAATATTCAGTTATGGTTAGGATATGGATGGGATATTCTAGTTATTCTAACTCCTTAGTTAAAGGGATTAGATTTGGTAATTCGTATCTCCAAGAGATTTGATTGTAATCAGAATATTATGTGGAGTAAGAATTACATTTGCACAAGACTGCATGCGTAAGAAGACATTCCATGTTGAAACAAATGGAAAGGTGAAGCCTAAAATGATTTAATTAGTGGAAGATATTGCGTGAATATTGAGTTATGGAATATTGGAGATTTTGCAATATATTATTTTAGGCATGTGATTAAAGCATATTGGATTTATGAAAAATTCCTATAATTATGAAATTGGATTTATGTAATATTATGGGATACTTGAGATAAGGAAAATCCTTTATTTATAAGATTTGGATATGCTTCAGAAGCAGATTTGGAAACAGAATATTTTGAAGACAAATGTGGAGAATTCCAATCTGCTCATGATATATATTTTGATGGACATCACGGCTGTGCTACTCATGGATTTGACAGAGACATCTGCACACAGATTTTCATTCTTTCGAGAGTATTGCAAGAGCCAGAATTCTATGTTCCAACATACGTGACATGCCGTTCAAAGTTCATAATCGTATGCCTTAATTCCTCGGGAGGAGGAGATCCAGCGTCGACGAGTTTCGAGGTCAGAGAGAGTCTGATCAAGGCGGATCGATAGCAAGGGGAGTTTGCAAAATTCACATGTTATAATTAGTTAAGATAAGAATATTGTATGATGTACTTTGTACTGTATCTTTCTGATTAGTGAATTTATTCTGAACTGAGCATGACCCCGCAGATGTAGGTGAATTTCACCGAACTACGTAATCAAGTCTCGTGTGTTCATGCTTTACTTTATTGCATACTTGTTTAGATAGAATATGTTGGAACACAGTAATAATAATTGAATTAATTAGATAAAACTAAATTTCAAGATTCAAATCACACCCTTAGGCCTTATCAAGACATTGTGTTGCCCACTTTCGCTTCATCTACGACAATTTTTATTCTTTTGTCTGCAAGACCTAACCTGACATCGTCTTCTTCACCAAAGTTCCCCCTTTCTCTCTCCATCTACCTTGAAACGCTTTGATCTTTTGCATGATAGGTTTGGTGATTTCATAAAGAGAAGATGCATAGGAAGAAGGAATAAGAAAACAGTTTTTTTATAAAAAAAAATCATATTAGACCTTGTGATTTAATAATAGAAGGGAAAAATATTCTTTATTTTTAATTATTGGTAATTATTTTTACATATTTAAATGAGTCAATCTCTTGAAAGACGATCTTTCCATAAGTTATGAAAAGACCAAGATTTAAAGTACAAATTAGAAGAAATAAAAATAAAAGTTACCGAATGTATGGATTTGGTTATAAACTTTATAACTAATACACATTGCATAATAAATTTTTAATATTGTAATTAAAACCTTAAATCTTTTATTATTTTAATTATACTTAGCATTTTTCATAAATTTAATAAAAAGACCATCTTTTTTAATACTTTGCCTATTTAAATTGTATATTTTTTATTTTCAACTTTGACCAACATTGACACAATATTCAGACCAACACATTATTTGGACACGCATTAAGGAAATGAGGATTAGAAAAACACAATTTTCAAAAGGAAATATGCTAGTCCTATGTATCAACCAGTCATGCACACTTTAACTTTTTTTTCAATTGACTTTTTTTAAAATCATTAATATATATAATTTATAATTATGTGTAAAATTTATAAAAAGTTGATATTTTAAAAATACATGTTATTACGAAACTAACAATATCACATGCGACAATTTCCTAACTTATTTATCTATTCAATTTTGATGTCAAAGTTAAGCAATTTTGACGAAGTGAATAGTTAAATTGCAGTGAATTAACCCTAGTTTAGTGGTAATTCACACTCTCTATAACTGGGAGGTTTAGGGTTCAAAACACATCACAGTCAAGAATTGTGAATATTAGAACAATTTCTTAATAATGATTACCCAACATTATGAGAATGTGTTGGTGGTCCCCGTTGTGGTTTCTCAACCTGCAGGTATTCAATGGAGGTCAGATCGTGGTGGTTCCAGTTTCGGTGGCGGTGGTTCGTTGGTTGTGCATTTTTTGTGTGTTCTTAGGAGGGCGTCCAAAGTATTCAAAATGATGGAGTTTCAGGCTATATTGATATTCAATATATTCAAAGGTGGTATCTCCTAGTTAAGGGGAGTACATCAAATTGATTCTTTTATTAGCTACTTCGTTTGTCTCAACCTAAATTACCCACTACTTTATGACTTTATTCTTCATTAAAATTTGACCGCACATTTGAAAAGTCATGTGAGAAATTATAATTATCGTACATAATATTGTTGAATTCATGGTAACAAATAATTTTTAAACATCAATTTTTTATTTATTGTTATTATACATAATTAAACATTATTAATGGTGAATCATGTTTCTCGAACAATGTATAAGGTTAAACATATTGAGGGGGTACTTTGGCATGAGACGGTCGAGTATTGAATTAGGGATTCTTTGGGTTTCTTCATCGATATAACATCTATTTTTTTTGCCAAACTTAATGTTCTAAACATCTTATTCGGAAGTCCTAAATGTGGCTAATTATAAAATGAGCAAAGTGGTAAAATGTCTCTTAATTTATATTAAAAGTGCTAATATAACCCTATAATTTTATGAAGTGTCAAAATAACTTTAACTTTACTGATTTTTTAGTCAACCATTTTGTGGCTGGATTTTGTTGAAAAGACCATTTGCCCTTGTCAAAAAAGAAAAAATCGCAAAAAACTCTTTCTTCCTCAATTTCATTTCCTTTCTTCCTCAACCCATTTATGCTGCTTTTTTTTTCTTCAAAATTTCACCAGAGAAATCTAGGTTATTCGGTGGGGTGGCGGGATGATGGGATTGGTGGGGCTAGAACGGAGGAGACAGGGAGGGGTGGCAGTAGGAGGAGGAGATCGGCGGGGGAGCGGGTCTCGATATGAATTTAGGTTGAAATTACCAATATAACCCTGCAATATCATAAAGTGTCAAAATAACCATTAACTTTGCTGCCAGATTTTGTTGAAAAGGTCATTTTGGCCTAATAAAAAAAAGAAAAAAATTGAGAAAACCCCTTTCTTCCTCAACCTGTTTCCGCCACTTCTTCTTTCTTCAAAATTTTACCGGAGAAATCTAGGTTTTCCGGTGGGGTGGCAGGATGGCTGGATTGGGCAGGCTAGGACGGAGGAGATGGGGAGGGGTGGCAACGGGAGGAGGAGATCGGCGAGGGAGCAGGTCTCGATTTGAATTTAGGCTGAAAGTGGCAATGTAACCCTACAATCTCATAAAGTACCAAAATATACCTCGACTTTGCTGACTCTTTTAGTCAACCATTTTGTGGCTGAATTTTGTTGAAAATATCATTTTGCCCTTGTCAAAAAAAAAAGAAAAAATTGAGAAAAACCCTTTCTTCTTTAATTTCATTTTCTTTCTTCCTCAACCTGTTTCCGCCGCTTCTTCTTTCTTCAAAATTTTGCCGGAGAAATCTAGGTTTTCCGGCGGGGTGGCGGGATTGGGCGGGGCTAGGACGGAGGAGATGGGGAGGAAAGCAGCGGGAGGAGGAGATCGGCGGGGGAGCGGGTCTCGATTTTCCGCCGCTGTCTTCTTCGTCCCAGGTGACTTCAAAACCGAGGTTCAGGAAGGTATCCAGGAAGCCCAGAACATCTCGCTGGCAGCCATGCTCAGAGTCGTCGTGGCGATGCGAAGATCTGCATTCCTCGATAAGGTGAACCGGGTTTTTAATCAGCTTACAGAGCCACGGGCACGGGCTGCAGTTCGGGAGGTATGGAGGCGGATATGGCCGGAGTACGGAGAGGCGGGAGCAGTAAGAGTCGGAGACCTGGAACGGCGACCCAGATAAGGAAATGGGTTTATCAAATACGGTGTAGGGTGTTTCCGTACAAGTGTGTAGAACAATCACCTGGAGGCTCTGAAGTGTGTGGTTCAGAACATTAACGATGGTGATTTTTTTAACTGCAGGGATGATGATGGGATGACTATTTTACATCTTGCCGTTCTGGATAATAAATTTGAGGTAAAAATTTCACCTTTTCATATTTTTGTGAATCAATTTCATACATGCATAAGATGGTGGCACGTGGTATGGTGCATTGGACATAGAAAGCTGGGCGGGTGGTAGAGGGCGAATGTCTGGTGGTGGTGGGCGGGGTAAAATGGGAAAAATTATTCAGTTAATGCTAGAATTTATTTGGTCAATGTTGGAATTAGAGAGTTTAGTTATATTAGCACAAATTTTTCTAAAGTTAAGGTTAGAATGACACATACAATAATTAGTTAGTGTTAAATTGACATTTTTTGAAATTGCAAGGCTATATTAGCACTTTCAGTGTAAAGTTAGTGTTATAGATGTATAGGTTAAATGCTTTTCCAACCCTACATTTAGGATGAAAGTGCAAATATGTCCCTGTAAAACCATAAACTGTCAAACTAACCCTAACTTTATGATGAAATGTGCCAATGTAACCTTCAGGCTATATTCCGGCATTGAATCATCAATTAAGGTTTGACTGGACATGAAATGACAGAAATACCGTTTATACTCTAAGTTGAATTTTCATTTTATTCCATTCTTCTTCTTCAAAACTCACCCTTACCACATCCGATACCCCACAACCACAAGCCACCACCCACCACCCCACCACCATCGACCACACTTCACCACCACCAGCCACACAACCACCACTCCCCCACCATCGGCCACCACCCCACCATCACCGGTCACCACCGGCCATCCCATCGCCCAGCACGACACCACGCCCAGTACACCACCCATCTCCCTGTCCCCTTCACACCACCTCCTGCCGCTGATGCCCAACCCGCCTCCTCCTCTGGCCACAACCCTTCTTCACCCCCATCGACAAGAAAACAAAAAACCCTACCAAATCGAAGTTGACATAGGTGGTCGGAGCTGCGAATTGAAGTCGACACGGTTGACCAGAGCTTCAAATCGAAGTCAACCCCAGAGCTGGCGCTGCCATAGACCACCGCCGAGACTGGTCGGCGGAGGGATTTGAGAAGAAATCGGCGTTTGTGAAATCGGTGAAAGATAACCAAAAAGAAAGTTGGTTAGAAAAATCGGCGGAAGTCTGAGAAGAAACAAAGAAGAAGATGAAACAAAGCCGCCTAACTTTGTCCTTTTTCTTTTTATCTTCTTTTTTCTTTTTTTTTATTCGAGGGGTAAAATGATCATTTTAGTAAATTCCGACCAAAATGCACGTTGACAATCGAAGTTAACGGCGTCCAGGGTCAGATTAACACATACATAAAAACGTTGAGGTTATTTTGGCACTTTATAACTTTGCAGGGTTAGATTGACACTTTCATAAAGATAGTGTTATTTTAGCACTTTACTCTAAATGTATTTATCCCTTATAAAATTCCACTAGAGATCTAAACACCCCGAAGTTCTAAACATGGCTTACTCCCTCCCGTCCTCTATTTATGTCATCTTTTTTCTTGACATATTCTCAAGACATGTTTGACCATCGATAAATTTAGTTGCATACAATAATAAAATATAAAATTTTACTTTTAAAAAATTACACGTTATAGAGAATCCAAGGACATCTCATATGTTGTGAATTATTGTATACAAAAAAATAAGTTATCGATAGTAAAACATACAATGAAAAAAATTGCGATAAAAGGGGGGCTATATACCAGAGACATGAGGGAGTATTTTAAATGGACGAAAAGGAACAAAAACTTAAAGGTCAAATATGTTTACAATGCAAGGAGAATAAAATATAGAGCAAAATGTATATATAAATATACATAATTCATATAAGTGCAGATATAACCCTGTGATAATTTAAAGTGAAAATATAACCATATATAGTTAGTGTATGTGCAAATATAACTTTTTCCAGCAGATTTAGACTAGAATTGGGTAAAAATTCAATGTTACCCCTAAAAAGAAGAAAATAAATAAATTACTATTTTAACCCCAAAACTTCTAACCCCAAAGCTTCTAACCCTAATTGCTTCTTCTCAGCCCTCCTTTTCTTTTTGAAAAAAGAGATTTTATAGTCCTACATACTTCACATAAGTGTCAATATAACCTTTTGATAATTAAAAGTACAAATATAACCCTAGATAGTTGATGTAAGTGCAGTTTTACCCATTTTAGCAATTTAATGTTGGATTTAATTAAAAATACAAATTTTCTCCTTCTAAAAAATTTAAAATGAAAAAGACATAAAATACAATTTAACCCCAAAACCTATTATTTATTCTTCTTCTCTTCGTCGTATTCTTCCCATCCACCTGCCACTGTGCTCAACCTCACCACACACCACCGTTGTCCAACCACCACGCCCTTCCACCACACACCGCCTTTGAACTTCGTGGTCTTAGATCCAGTGCGAAAACCAAAAATGACACAACTCTTGAAGGTCCGGCCAAATTGGGCCTTCCACTTGATGGTGGTCTCTTTCTCTCGCCTGAGGTCATCGGAGGGCAGCTTGATTTGTAGACCCCGGATGCTGTCGAAGCCGCAGAGGATCTGGGCCAGAGAGTTGTAAACCCAGGGCTGGCGACGAGGGCGTGTGGTTTCTTGTTGAGGGAGACGGAGGTGTGGAGGGACTTGAAAATGGATCAGAGGAAGGAGTCAGCATCGTCATTGCCTTCGCCGTCGGCATCGGAGATGACTCGATTGACTCGGAGGAGGAGTGAGTCGACACGAGGGATGAGCGAGTTGAAGCCGTCGCAACCCCATTAACGACAACAAAGAAGCTGGGGTTTGGTGGAAGAACAATCGCACTTTGGTTCCGACGGTGAGGATGAGGCATGAGGCTAAGATGAAGCTCTCTAATGGGATGAAGATGGAAGGGGTGACATTGGTTGTTGTCCAGCTGATCATCGGCGGCGTTCCAGGTACTGAGGTGGAGGAGCACAACAACAATGTCAGATTGGCAATGGAGGCGTTCGGAGGCTATGAGATCTACGGCGAAGCAGTGGAGAAACAACTGAAATGCATAAGGGAAAAATTGTCTTAACAATTATAAGCTTTAGGTTAAAGGGTATTTTAGTCATTTCATATGTGGTAAATACCGATCAATGCCGAAAACGATGTCTTGGGGTTATTTTGACACTTATTTCAACTAGTTAGGATTTTTTTACACTAAAAATTACGTGAGAGTCATATTGACACTCACTCAAGTATATAGGATTATATTGGTATTTATCATTTGTTTTCTTCTATTTGCTTCACCCAAATCTGGTTCTTCTCACAAATCCGCCATGATGGCTCCATCACAAATAAGCTCAGAGCCAAAGTGTAATTCACAAATCACCTCACATATTGTTTCTCATCTTTTTCTCCAAACCAAATATCAATCCCTACAATCCTAGCTACACCACCTTGTCTCTGAGCCAAAGTGTAATGCACTACGACCATGTTCATTCATAAAATTGAGTTGCAATTAGGTTCAAAAGAGCATGGCCCGAGTCCATTTATTGTCACATCCGATGAATAACTCTGTTTTCTGATGATAATATTAATTTGCTCCGTCACAAATGACCTCAGACCTAAGTTTGCGCCGCCATGCTGGCTCCGGTGTTATCGATGTGTGGCTTCTTCGACAATGGTGGGCATCCTCTAGTGCGGGAATCCTCTTGGGCTCGATCATCTTAAGGCGCCTATTGAGCAAATCGCCATATCTGAGAAGCAAATCGCTTCTTAAGCAAATCATCAAGGACGGAGACGCGCTTGTTGCTGGGAAATGGGGACCGAAAGATGTGTGTTAAGGTTTAGGGTCGAGTGGTTCTAGCGGGAGGGGTTGGTGGTGGTGGCCGGGAGGGGTTGGTGGTGGTGGCCGGGAGGGGTTGGTGGCAGGGTGATGGCGGTTGAAGATGGGTTTTAATGGTAAAATTGTCCATCATATTTAAGAATTTAAGTAAAATGGCATTTTGGTCTTTGCAATTCAGTCAACCGTCAGCATTTTTAATGCTAGAATTGGTGTCATAGGTTATATTTGCACGTTCATTTAACACAAAGTCTTACTTTAAGCAGCCTAAACTTTAGGTAGATCATATTATGCAATTAATATAAAAATATAAAATTTGGGGTGGATTTTAAAAAAAATATGCTGATAAATTTAGGGGTATGCTGTGTAATTATTGAAATACAATAAATATCACAAAAATTTTAGATTTTTTCATTTTTCATTTTTTGGATTCTGATCGGAAATTGCCCCTTCCACTAAAAGCCATCCCCATTCCGCCGCTAACCACCACCAGACCCCGGGATCTCGTCAAAATTTGGCCAGATTTTTGCCGTTCCACCTATTTTCCACCGCCCCCATCGGATCCGTCGCCTGAACAACCGGATTCCACCTAAAACTTGCCAAAATTTCCTGTATGTTCTTGAAAACCGCTCAAAACCCTAGCTCTGCAATTCTTCACCGTGAACCAGATCTGAAAAGTTGCCTTGCCGTGAATCAGATTTGAGACGACAAGGGCGCTGGATTGACGCACCGTCAAGCTCTACGACGGTGTTGGACCGACAAGCTCTGCGATAGCTCTAGATCGATGAAGACAAAGATGATGAGCTCTGCGACGGATCTAATGAGCTATGCTGACAGCGCTGGATTAACGAAGATAAATCCAACGAGCTCTACTGACGGCACTGCGACGAAGATGACGCTGGTGGCTGAGGGAAGAAGGCGCGTGAGATGCACACCCCTGGGGGAAGATGACGATGAGCGTGCATCTCATGCACGACCGGAGGTGACGACTGCAATGGTGGCAAACGGTAACTGCGACGACGGAGTTGAGTTGCGGTGTCTGAGAGGTGAGGTTTAATTTTTTGTTTTATTTTTTTCGAAAACTTACTGAGGTATAATAATTCTTGACTAAGCTTGTTATCAACAAAGATTGATTGGTCTAGTGGTTAGGACTATGGTTGTCGAGGTTATAAATCAGGGGTTCGAGTTCCAACTATTGATATTATTTTATAGAATTTTATGCTCTAGATGTACAAGCTGAGGTTTACTATTATTTGACTGAGTGCATGTTCAATAATAATTTTTGGTGTAGTGGTTATTGCTCTAGTCTTTGAGATTATAGACTTGAGTTCGATTCCTACTAGGTTATCTTTTTAAAAAGAATTTTTATTCTTGAGGTACTGTAGCTTTTTATTATTATTGATGTTTGTAAAAAAAAATTCTTTGATGTTTTTTATTATTCGGATGGAGTTTAATTGATATGAGTTGATGTTTTGCAGTTTTTTGGGTGGTATAGATTGATATTTTTAGTATTTTAATTTTTATTTTCCCATGTTAATGCTTTTCATTTTCCGGCTGAGGCTTTAGTAATAGTAGTTGATGTTTGTAGTGTCTTTTTTTTCTTATGTTGACATTTTTTAATTTTCGGATGAGGTTCAAGTGTTAGGCGTTAATGTTTGTAGTTTTTTTTTTAAAATCGTTGATGTTTTATAATTTTTCAGAGTGAATAACTTATACTCTTGAGGTATCGTAACTTTTTTGTTGATGTTTTTAGTTTTTTTCCTCTGATGTTGATGTTTTCCATTTTCTAGACGAGTTTTAGGTGATAGGGGTTGATGTTTGTAGCTTTGTTTTTTAATGATATGGTTATTTTAATTTTTTTGGTAATAGGAGTTGATGTTTGTAGTGCTTTTTTTATGTTGACATTTTTCATTTTTTGTTAGTGATTCAAATGTAGTTTATAGGTGTTTATATTATAACATGTGTGTGTTGTGAAAACAAACTGGTGCTTGAATACAACTTGTAAGTGCTTCAATCGTTGCTTGTTAGGAGTTGATGTTTGTAGTTTTTTTGATGATATGATTGATTTTTTGTAGTGTTTTTTTTCCTTACGTTCACGTTTTTCATTTTTTGTTTGTGCTTCAAATGTAGGTTGTAGGTGCTTATTTTATAGCTTGTAAGTGCTTATTTTATAACTTGTAAGTGCTTAAATCGTTGTTTGTTAGGAGTTAATATTTGTAGTTTTTTTGATGATATGATTGATTTTTTTGTAGTATTTTTTCCTTACGTTGGCATTTTTTTTCCATTTTTCTGTTAGTGCTTCAAATGTAGGTTGTATGCGCTTATTTTATAACTTTTGCGTGCTTCATTTTTTTATTTGAATATATATATATATTGTTGTTTTAATTGATTTTTTATATATTTTTTGCTCCAATTTTTAGTTGATGTTTTGTGATTTTTTTATGAAGTTATGCTATTTTTTTTGCTGATGTTGCTACAGTTTTTTAATTGATTTTTTGCATTTAAAAATATTTTATTAATTTTTTTTGTAGATTGCAGGTGACGAAAAAATAATGGGAAAAAATTGGATGAAAAAGCCCTTTAAAAGTTATTAGTATAGGTCCCTGTAAAATAATTAGAGATATGCTCATGTAAAACTATTAGAGATAAGTCTCTCAAACTATAATATTGTTAGAATTGTACAAAGATCCCTGCATAAAGTTTAGTCTGCCTCACAGGAGACCATCCCTTCATTTAATTGTTAGGGTTATTTTTACATTAAAAATTAGGCAAAGTTTTAGGAAAAACTGTCTTTCCATAGATTTATGGAAAGACGGAGTTCAATTAGAATTGTAAAAGGTAAAAAATCTTATTTGCAATATTAAAAATTTATTATACAACGTGAAGTAGTTATAAAGTTTGTAATCCGATTCATGCAACCCAAAAATTGTATCTTAACTTCTTCTCATTTTCACTTGGTGTTTCCATGACTTATGAAAAGACTGTCTTCCATGACTTATGAAAAGACTGTCTTCCATGACTTATGAAAATTATGTTAGGGTTATACTTGCACGTTTCCCTAATCTAGAAGCAAGAACATTATTTAATAAAGTTTAGGCAATGTCATTAAACTCTCATGATAACCACCACTTGCATATATTCGCTCGCTCTTTCTGACTGCATCAATCAATTAACAAAGGGAGGGAAAAAACCCAGAAATCAATTCATTTGATTTTCGTTGAATTGGGTTTGTTTTCGTGTTCTGCGAGCTGCAGGAGAGCTTTTGGGATTGAAAATGGGGGCGGTGAATATCTGGGACGCCGTGGAAGTGGCGGAGGGAGCTCGGGACAACCATTCATTGGACCTTCCTTCATCTTCTCTCACCGTCGACCACTCGCTCTCTCTCCCCGACATGAAGCCTCAGATTGTGTACGTTTTCCTTTCTCTTTTTGCCAAGGAATCTCGGGATTCGTTGTTATTGATGCGATTCTCACGTCTTGATTCTTAGCTTAGTTCAAGAAATGGATTGTTATTTCTATTCTTGGAAATTTATAGTGAATATGTCATTTCTTGGTATGAGCAGAGAGTTGTGCAAGGATCTGTTCAGGAATTGGGCCAGTTTGGATGAGTCTAGCTTCTCCGTGGAGACGGTTTCGGGTGGCATAACAAATATATGTAGGACTTCCATTTACCATTTCATGGGGCTGAGTTTGTTTTTATAAAATAATTATGAGAAATCTTGCGTATTCGTATGTTCTTGGATCTTTTAATTTATTTTGGGGAATTCTAGCTGTATATACCTGAGCGGAATCGTGTGGTTAATTGCAGTGTTGAAGGTATCTGTTAGAGAAGAAAAGGGAGATGTGGAGGATTTGACTGTAAGATTATATGGTCCCAACACTGAGTATGTTATCAATCGTGAAAGGGAACTGAAGGTCAGTACGGAATGCTAAAGCTTCGGTTTACATGTAATCCTGCTTAACCATGAACAAATGCTTTGTGCAGTTTGAGATTAAGAGCTTGTTTTGTAAGGAATGTTAGATGAGCATCCCTTTTACACATTGGCATTATCCTGACGGCCCTGTAATTTCTCGCTAATTTAGCATCTGCATTGTGTTTTCAGGCTATCCCGTATCTTTCCGCTGCAGGATTTGGCGCAAAGTTACTTGGGATTTTCGGTAATGGGATGGTGCAGTCATTTATTAAAGCACGGACACTAGTTCCACTAGGTAAACCTTGAATGTCATTTGATACTCCTACTGTCATTCTGCAAATATTGTCAACCAAACTGAGTCCTATTTATAATACTATCTAGTTCAACTAATGGGACGGACGGAGTGTTTGTCCAAATGTAAGATGGTTACTGAAAGCAAAGTTAGCTCTGAACTAACCTTGTTCCAGGTTATAAATTGGGATGCATCATAGTGCTAGAAATACTTTAGGTGGCTTGAGAGAGTAGCTAACCCTTGTATGTTTTATGGATCACGAGAGTTAAACCTTTTCTGACATTATACTGAAACCGAGCAATCATCTGTTTTTTCATCTCTCTGAGTTGGAGCTTTATCACATTGGCCAATTTGGTACAATCCTTGTTTTGATGTTTCAAACTTTTGACAGATATGAGGATACCAAAGGTAGCAGCTGAAATTGCTAAACAACTTCATAAATTTCATCTGGTAGAGATACCAGGTTCTAAAGAACCTCAGTTGTGGAATGACATATCAAAGTTTTTCGGAAAAGGTTTGTTCATTACCATTTTGGCTTATCTAATTTAGCTGTAACTTTCCTATGTGGGATAATAATCCTGGCTGATAGGCATAAAAGCTATCTGAATGTTATCTTATGCTTCTCTTATGTTTGATTTGCTACGAAATTGGGTCCTGCAGCTTCTGAATTGAACTTTGATGACTGCGAGAAGCAGAAGAAGTATGAAGAAATTTCATTTAAAGAAGTTTCTGTAGAAATCACTACGCTGAAGGTATTTCATTGGCTACTTTCATTATAAATATTCAACTTCAGTTTTAAAAAAGACAGTCATGTAGTTACTTTTCTTGTGGAATTTCATCTCAGGAATTGACTGGATGTCTTGATAGTGCTGTAGTCTATGCTCACAATGACTTACTTTCAGGAAATTTGATGCTGAATGATGATGAAGGTACTTATGGTTGTTAATTAGCTTCTCCTTTCTTTGATTTAGGTGTTCTATCCACCATACAGAAACAAGGAGCTTCTTTTTGTCCCACCAAATTCAACTAAAGAAGTTGAGCTTCATTTTAGCTGATCTAATCGTGAAGTTTCACCTTACAAGAATGTGTTGAGCTTTGAAAGGAATATACTGAAGTATTAGATATCATCCTAAATATGTAGACCCAAGGGAGAGTCTATACATGAGAAGCAAATCTAGTTATGACAGGGAACATTGTTTTGAGGGAAAGGCTGTGCCTCAAATTTTCTATATTTCTTGATACAGCAACACTCTTATTTATTGACTACTATTTATATCTTGATGTATTACCAGAAAAACTCTACTTCATTGATTTCGAGTATGCATCATACAGTTACAGAGGGTTTGACATTGGAAATCACTTCAATGAATATGCTGGCTACGACTGTGACTACAGCTTGTAAGTGTTAGTTCTACTTTTCCATTTGGTGCTGGCTACTATTAAACTTCCAGTGATCATCAAATTAAATATGGTTTTCAACTTTACAGGTATCCAAACAAGGACGAGCAATTTCACTTTTTCAGACACTATTTAGATCCTGAAAGGCCAGAAAAGGTGCCTCTAAAACTTGCTAGCTATGGTTCCTTTTTTTCGTTTCCTCTGTCTTCTAGCGGTAAAAATGACTCTCTTTACTTTTTATTTGATGAATGTGTTGAGCAGACCTGATAAACTAATGATTGTATCTATTAATGAACTGGGGCTTTAAACTTCAAACCAGATTTCCGTGCTTATCTTTTACTCCCTCCGTCCCTGCGTAAGGCTCTACTTTCTTATTTTTGCTGAAATTTGTGGCTGAAATTTAGCCAAGTCATTCAAAACCCCCACTTTCTCTACCACATCAGCATGCATAAATGCCCGTGCAAAAAGCATAAAGCATATAGGAACCTTACGGTGGGACGGAGGGAGTATCTAAATTATTTTATGCCTGCCAAATATATGGTGGTTAGTTATCTTTCCTTAGCACAGATGTCGGTTACTTTATTTTGTACTCATTATATGGTACCTCTTCCCTTCAGTTCTTCAGTTGCCCAAATGAGCTCCAGTCAGCTATAGTCATAGTGCTACTTGTCTTGAAAGAGTCTTCATGCTACCTGTCTTCGTAGACTCTACTTCAGTTTGTTTTCAGCATTTTTCAAACACACATTACTCCTTATGTGCTTTATCCAAATTACCAGTTTGATGACTATGGCAGATGCATTTAACTAAGTTTGTTGTTCTAACAGGTGTCTGACCAAGATCTGGAAGCTCTTTATGTCGAGACAAATTTGTACATGTTGACATCACACTTGTTTTGGGCATTATGGGCTTTAATCCAGGTAACCTTTCTTGCGAATGATCCTCTGTAAGCTATCCTACTTCTAGAGAATGCAAAAAATTTGTAGAGGTTAATATTCTAGCTCAATGGATTTTTGACAGGCCAGGATGTCTCCTATAGATTTCGACTATTTTGGCTACTTTTTCCTACGCTACAACGAATACAAAAGGCAGAAGGAAACATACATCTCACTGGCAAAATCACATTTGTCAAGATCTCTCACTGGGTGAACTCTTCTCCCATATCTGCTCTCATATCCTACATCTTTTTGAATAATTTGTTTTGTTTATCTCACGTAAGTATTTTTTAGGATATTTCTTTTCTTAAAAAAGAAGTAAAGAAAAAACTAGTGACATTTGTGGTGGTTGCAGGCTTGTAGTGTGTATTCGGACTGTTGTCCTGAAAATAATGAAATATGACCGTCCATTCTATTCTATCAAATACTCATGTAACGGTACCTTTTGAGAACAGAATATTTATACAATATATCTATGATTGTCTTTATAAATTCATAGAAATTTTAATACTTTTTACATAGCAATACGGCCTTCAACTTATATTGCAGCAGGGAGGATACAACGTTATCATTAAGCTAAGGATCTATAGACGGTTACGAAACTAAAGATGTTACATAAACCGGCATTGGAACTGAGAACTCTCACCCCCTGGGGCTTCAGATCCTCTACATTATTAGGTTCTAACTCTACACACTGGATGCTCTCATAAGCAGCTTCAGCCATCCTCCTAAACGCATCCTCCACATTCTTGCCTGTTTTTGCCGAACACTCCATGAACATCAACCCGTAATCTAGAGCAAACGCGGCACCCTCTTCGGTACTCACTTCCCAATTGTGATTCATATCGGACTTGTTCCCCACGAGCATGGTGATCGGGAAGTGGTTGGTGTTCTCGCGGCGGAGATCTCCCAGCCATGAAGCAATGTGATGGAAGCTTTCTCTACGTGTAATGTCGTAAACTAAGAGCACTGCCATTGTGTTGCGGTAGTAGAACTTGGTTAGGGACCTGAACTTTTGTCCGGCTGTGTCCCAGATGTGGAAAGTCAGGCCTTATGGTTGGCGCTAGACAGCCGTTGAAAGTTTGGTCTGTGTACTGATTCATGAGACATGATTTTCCGACGCCGGAATCTCCTAAAGTTATGAACCTGAAGATGTAATCTTCTGTGGTCGAATACATGGTGTGTTGGATGATGTTTGAAGCAGGAATATGATGAATGGCTGATGTTGAGTTGTTTATATAGAGGGAGGATAAATATAATGAAAGTGAATCAGATTTGTAGTCGATTTCGCTTCCTACTAGGAAAGGAAGAGTGCTTAATCCAATTCCTATATTTACAAATAAATCCAATTGCGATGGAAAATATATCTCCAAATAATGTCATTTAGACCGTTAGCAGAATGAAGCAGGCTGTTGATTGCAAGTTGCAGGAAATGTGATAGAATATCTTGATTGATATTCTTGTATTTATTCATAGAATATCTTGATTTATATTAAGATATTCTTGTATTTATTTGTAATATTTCTCGTTTATATTTAGAGTAGGTTAGATACAATGAATGTATAGCATCAGTGAAATCATTCTGAATTACACATTCACATGGTATCAGATTTGGTTCTCATACACATTCGTTAGGTTCAATATTCAAACCCTAACCTTACAAACCCTAGCCCACTGCTAGGTGTCTAAAGCTCTTCCGATCCAGACCAAATCCTGCCGCCGGTGTGCTCTCGTCTTCCCGATGGAGACCGAAAAATCTCTGACCTACGCCACCATGATCCATATGTTGCCGATCAAGCTCAACACCGGAAATTTCATGGTGTGGCGATCTCAAGTGCAGGTGTTTCAATATGCTGGGTTTTTTGCGTACCTCGACGGTTCTCTGCCAAAACCCAACGCTTCTGCTGCTGGAACGTCGGATCCCTCAGCCCTCACACCAGAGGCTTGGACGGCGCAGGACAGGTCCTTCAGGCTCTTCTCCGATCGTCGCTCACCGAAGAATCCATGTTAGAAACGATCGGCTGCGAGACTGCTCAGGCCATGTGGGAGGCTCTGGCGGCGGCGTTCGACAACACGTCCGACGCTCGAGAGTTGCAACTCCGTGACGAGCTGCACACAATCCGCCGCGGCTCCTCCACTGTCATGGAATATCACCGCCGCCTCAAGACCATCACCGACGGCTTTGCTTCTGTTGCATCTCCAGTCGGCAACAAGGATCGCATCATGATTTTTCTTCGCGGTCTCGGCTCAGCCTTCTCCAATTTCCAGGCGGTGCAAATGTCGCAACCCCAGATTTCGGCGTATGCCGACGTTGTCGCAAGGGCCAGAAGTCTTGAGATCTTCCTCGCTTCTGGTGGTTCTCATACTGATATGGGTTCTGATCCTTCTCCCGTCGCTTTTGCAGCCTCTGCACAGGCATTTTCAGGTGGTTTTTCCTCGAACTCCCAGGCGCGTGGCCAACACGCGCCACCGACAGGCGCGTCGAACCCCACGCACGGCCGATCTAGCGGCGGTTCTGGGCGCTCTGGTGGTTCTGGTCGTGCAGTTGGTGGTGGTGGTTCCTCTGGTCAGTCTGCTGGTGGTGGCGGCGGTGCTCGTCATAGTAAACGAAGGTGGAATCCCAAATGCCAACTTTGTTATGAATTTGGTCACACGGCTCGCACTTGCACCAACCCGTATCCGGAGTCTGCAAATCTTGCCGATACTTTTCAGTCCTCGGTGTCTCTCGACAATGCTTCTGACTGGTATCTAGACTCTGGTGCTACCAACTACATGGCTTCCACACCGTCTGGTCTTGACAGCATCACTCCCTATAACGGTAACCGTTCTGTCGCTATTGCTAATGGTAGATCTGTTAAAATTACTCATATTGGTCAGCGTCGGTATTCTCGTGATTTATGCTTATCTGATGTGTTGGTGGTACCTGATATTACGAAAAAACTTCTCTCCATTAGTAAACTGACAAGGGATTTACATGATGTGATATCATTTGATGAAAATTCGTTTATTATTCAGACACGGTCCAAAAAGGAAATCGTGGGCCGAGGACGATGTGAGAAAGGTCTTTATGTGCTTGAACAAGGTGGTGCTGCTTTTGTTGCTTATATTCAAGCAAATAAACATAGGGCGCCTTTTGACATATGGCATGCTAGACTAGGCCATACTTCCCCTTCAGTCATTATTGAATAAGTTCAACCTAGTTAAGGTTACATCCTTTTCGCCTACACCCTCTTTATGTTCTTCCTGTGAACGAGCTAAGGGAAAAAGGCTTTCATTTATGGAAAATCCTAGACGGGCTGTTTCTTTACTTGCATTAGTACACTGCAACTTATGGGGTCCTGCTCCTATTTTATCAGAAAGTGGTTTATCTTATTATGCGATCTTTGTGGATGATTTTTCGCACTTTACTTGGTTTTATCCGTTGAAGCGAAAATCAGACTTTTTTGAGACATTCGTGCAGTTTCAGAACTTGGTTGAAAATAAGTTTTCCTGCTCGATTAAGGTGTTTCAAAGTGATGGAGGCATTGAATTCACTAATGCGCGTTTATGGGCACATTTCTCTGCTAAGGGAATTTTTCATCAAATTTCTTGTCCAGCCACACCAGAACAGAATGGTAGAGCGAACGCAAACACATGCATATTACGGAAATGAGACTGTCAATGTTGATGCACTCTCAGCAACCACCATCTTACTGGGATGTTGCCTTCGCACTTGCCACTTATACCATCAACCGTCTCCCTACGCCTGTTCTTCACAATGTGTCTCCCTACTTTCTAATCCATGGCCGTCATCCTGATTACTCTAACTTTCATCCTTTTGGGTGTAGAGTTTATCCTTATATACGGCCGTTTGCACCCCATAAGCTCGCTCCTCGAAGTGTCCCATGCATTTTTGTTGGTTACAGTGCGCGGTACAAAGGTTTTCGCTGCCTTGACCCCTCATCCAAGAAGGTCTACCTCACTCGCCATGCCCGTTTCGATGAGACCTCCTTTCTAGCAGCTGCTGATTCTACTTCTGCTGCTCCAGCAACCTTGGATGTTTCTGTCTTTGCAGACTTGGATGATCCTATCTTATCGGCAAACCCGACTCCAGCACCGTCGGCAAACCCTACTCCAACACCGTCGCCAACCTCAACTCCTGCACCGTCATCACTGCCATCCCCGTCTCAATCTCCAGCACTCTCTGCTTCCTCTCCGTCGCCTTCACCACCGCGACCGATTCACTGCATGACTACCCATTTGCAAACAGGCTGTCTTACAACTAATCGTTAGTTTGCTGATTATGAGATGACTGGACTTCTTGCTATATTGCTTGCCGAGACTGAGCCGCGAGGGTTTTGTTCCGCTGTTAAAGATTCTCGTTGGACTTCTGCCATGGATGAGGAGATGCGAGCTCTCCGCCAGCAACACACTTGGGATCTTGTTCCTCGACCCTCAGATGCTAATGCTGTTGGATCCAAATGGGTTTATCGTCTCAAGCATCGTCTCGATGGCTCTATTGACATGTATAAGGCTCGTCTTGTTGCCCAAGGATTTACTCAGCTGCCTGGGTTTAACTTTACTCATACCTTTAGTCCTGTCGTTAAAGCCTCCACTGTCCGGATCATCCTTGGTCTTGCCACGACCTTCTCTTGGCCTCTTCATCAGCTCGATGTCAGGAACGCTTTCCTTAATGGTGTTCTTGATTCTCCGCTCTACATGGAGCAACCAGCTGGATTTTCTGATCCTATTCATCCGGATTTTGTCTGTCGCCTTCGGAAAGCCATATATGGGCTCAAGCAGGCTCCTCGGGCTTGGTTCCAGCGCTCCACCTCATTTCTTCTCCGTTTAGGGTTTAAGTGCTGTTTGACTGACACTTCACTGTTTGTTTATGCTTGAGGATCGACTGTGCTATATTTGTTGGTGTATGTTGACGACATCATCCTCACCGGAAATAACTTTGATCTCATTCGAAGGTTCATTGTTCGTGCTGATCGAGAGTTCTCCGTCAAAGATCTTGGTTCTTTTCACTACTTTTTGGGCATTGAAGTTACTCGATCTTCTTCTGGGTTGTTCTTAGGGCAAGCTAAGTACGCTATGGAAATTTTACTGCGAGCTGGTATGACGGATGCTGCGCCTGTCTCTACCCCGTTTGTGCATGGTTCGCAGCTTGTCACCTCTACTGGTCCTGAATTCTCAAATGCCAAGCTTTATCGCTCACTTGTTGGTGCACTGCAGTACTTGACAATCACTCGCCCAGATTTATCTTATGATGTTAACTCCGTTACCAGTTTCTGCAGTCTCATAAGGATGATCATTTTCAAGCTGTCACTCGCATCCTTCACTATGTTCGTGGGACGCTTCACTATGGACTTTCGTTCCATCCTTCGCCTGCTAGTCTTCCCATTCTTGGCTACTCTGATGCTGATTGGGCTCGTTGTCTCGAGACTTGCCGCTCCACCTATGGCTATGCCATTTTCCTTGGTGGAAATCTTGTTTCTTGGAGTGCTAAGAAGCAACATACTGTTTCTCGATCCAGTTGTGAATCCGAATATCATGCCATGGCCAATACTGCGGCTGAGTTGGCTTGGTTATGTCAACTGCTACGTGAGCTTCGGGTCCCTCGATCTTCCACTCCGCTACTGCTCTGTGACAACAGTAGTGCCATTTTTCTGGCTCAGAATCCAGTTGCTCATAAGCGGGCTAAGCACATCGACATTGACTACCACTTCGTTCGTGAGCTTGTTACCTCTGGGAAGGTTCGTGTTAGTCATGTTCCCTCTTCTCTTCAAGTGGCTGATGTTTTCACTAAGGGACTGTCTCGCCCGCTCTTCGAGTTGTTTCATTCCAAGATTTGCGTCTCCAGCAATCCGACACTTCGCTTGAAGGGGGGTGATAGAATATCTTGATTGATATCAAGATATTATTGTATTTATTGATAGAATATCTTGATTGATATTAAGATAATCTTGTATTTATTTGTAATATTTCTTGTCTATATTTAGAGTATGCTAGATACAATGAATGTATAGCTCTTGTACTCTATAAATTGTAACACCTTTGCATCAATGAAATTATTCTGAATTACACATTCACATACTCAATAACTAACTTATCCAGTTAGTAGAGTTGGTAGAATAATAGTTAATTAGTTAGAAGATCAGTTAGCAGTTAGATATTTTTTATTTAGTTTCTGGTTAGCTGATTAGATCTTTGTGGAATCAATAGAGGCAAAAACCATCTATAAATAATGGAGTTGTAATATTGTAAGAAGATCAAGTTAAATAGTTAATCACAAAAAATATATTCCCAAACTTTCCTTCTTCAATTTACAGCTTTCAGTTTTATATTGTAGCTTGATTACTCGTTGTTGGAGTGCCGAAATTGTCTATATGAGTCAAGCCAACCATCACAGGCAGAGCCTCACGCATGGGCTCTTCAATCGGTCGATTTGTCGATTAATTGGATTCGATTTCTATCAATTTAAGAAATTTAATAAGGAATCGAATAATTGAATAGTTGTCAATTTTACTAATTCGACTAGTATCGATTTTATATGATGTGTCGATTATTACCAGAATTATATATATCATTCATTTCATATTAAAAATATAAATTATTTTAATATACATTAGTAGTTAGAGCCGAAAATTTTAGAATAAAAGGTGAAAAGTTTAGGAATTGGATGATTGTGTTGCATAGGAATTGAATAATTTTTTTAATTAATATTAAATTGTACCATGAGTTTTCGTCAATAATTATTAGTGTTGTGCACAATTATTAGCTACATCGACTTGTATTTGCATAATTCATTATTTTGGGCATAGTTATTACTTAAAGATGTATGAGCTAATAATATAGAGTTTAAAGAATAAGTTAATTTGGATTAGGAAGTTAAAGTTTTCTTATTGGGTTTGTGATTAAAGCCCAAAATAATTTAAATTCAATATTCACGTGGATTAATTCTTTAAGAAAAAAAATACAATTCATAATATTTAATGAGTTGAATAAAAAATGAAAGTGATTTAGTCCGCTTGGGATTTTACTAAAATCATATATTACTCCTTCAGTGGCAGCATAGGTTTAGAAGATTGAATTTAAGTGAAAAAATGAGTGGATGAAATTAAATGTGAAAGGTAAAATTTAAAATGAGTAAATAAAATTAAAGGAATCTTAAAAAAAAATGAAAGTGTGCAGTTATAAAAGAAATAGCTAAAAAAGAATAATGTGCCAGAGAAACGGAGGAATACCGGCCACTCATTTTTTTGACCCATACGGGCCATACCCAGATGGTTATCGAAAAGCATCAAAGTCTCCAGGCCTGTTAGGTTCTGAAGCACAAGGGCCAAGGGGAATCGTCCCTGTCAGATTGTTCATCGACAAATCTAGTTTAAACAGCTCTTTCAGCTGTCCCGACCCATGCTCATCCTAATCGGAGTTGCCAAGAACGGAAAAAAAAAGAAAAGGTCTCCGAAATGTCACAGTAGCAGCAGTAGACCTTCCTGTTTCTCTTTGCACAAGGGTATTCGTCGGGCATTCGTTCGCCCACTGTTGCCCTAACTCTAAGGTGAAATCTTAGCTTTTCCTTTCGTAGTGTACGATTATTTCCCTTTCCCTAACTCCATGTTGATTGCCCATTGACGGAAACCTAAACTTGAGGATCTATTATAATTTATAACTTCGATTTGTTTCTGCTGGCTGGTGATTGGCTCTAGTTGGAATGATGAGTCTGTTTGTTATCAGAGAGTATTGAAACCAAAAATGACGTATGCTTTAATCGCTTCCTCAATAGGTGTTCTGCTGGGAAGGTCAACCTCCCTTGCCATCGACAGTGTAGTTCCGGTCTTCGGATTCAAGGAGCAGCTAGAAAACTTGCAAGAATCAACCGCAGACATTCAAGCAGTCTTGGCCAATGCAGAGAATAAGCAAGCCCAAAACCAGGCCCTGCAACGATGGCCGGTGAAGGTCAAAAGAGTAGCTTTGGAATCAGACAACGTCCTGGACGAGCTCCTCTATGAGGGCCGCTGCTTCGCTGTGGAGTCCAAGAACCAAACCAATTGGACAAAGAAGGTTTGCTTATTCGGTAAAAGTTTGATATTCTAATTTCGATCATAGAATACTATTTTGAAACATCTTATATACGCATAAGCAAAGATAATATTCATGCAGATGCAGTTTGGCGTGGAGAATATCAATTTTCGTTGGAGAATGAGTTCCAAGGTTACAGACCTGAATGGCAAGTTGAAATTTTTTTATAGCCAAGCTATGGAGATTGGATTACTGAGATTTTCCCCTGATAGTAGTAGTCTTGTCAGTGCACAAAAAGTAGGACTCAGTAGAGAATCCAACTCTATCATTCTGAGCTTTTGTTGTAGGAAGAGGGGAAGAAGACATTGTCAAAATGTTGTTGTCGGGTTGATGTTTGTCTGACAAGAATGTTAGTGTACTTCCAATTGTTGGTATGGGAGGATTAGGAAAAACCACATTGGAAAAATCAGTCTACAACCATGCACTAATTGAGAGTTGCTTTGGTGGGAAGATTTGGGTTTGCGCGCCGGACAAATTTGAAATGACTGAAGTGTTCAGGTTGATTTTGGATGCGTTGTTGAAAAGGTTTAAGGGCCTGATGGGCTTGCGGGGCAGAGGTTTTTGTTGGTTCTTGATGATGCGTAGAATGAGAATTAGAAGGTGTGGCATGACTTTTAAGTGCCACCGGGTGTCACTTAAAAGTCATGCCGCACCTTCTCATTCTCATTCCACACATCATCGAGAACCAACACAAACCTCTCCCTTGCAAGCACATCTCGGATTTTCTGAACAAAAACATCTTGGTTACACTTCTCAGCCTTAAACCTTTTCAACAACGCATCCAAAATCAACCTGAACATTTCAGTCACTTCAAATTTGTCTGAAACGCAAACCCAAATCTCCCTATCAAAACAACTCTCAATCAGTGCATTGTTGTAGACTGATTTCGCCGTGGTTTTTCCTAATCCTCCCATACCAACAATTGGAAGAACACTAACATTCTGGTTAGACGAACATTGAACCCAACAACAGCATTTCGACAATGTCATCTTCTTCCCCTCTTCCTGCAACAAAACGTAGAACTATGGAGAAGGGTTGTGGAATAGAAGAGCTCAAATCCATGAAAAACCTCCGAGGAGAAATTCAGATAAACAATCTTGAGCTAGCGAAGGCAGGGAAGCGGCAAGATTGGCTAATTTGTTTGAGAACAAAATCTGGTAAAATTGAGATTTTATTGGTATGGGAAGAAAACGTACACAGACCCTTTGCATTGTGCAGAAAATGTGTTGGAAGGCCTTGAACCTCTCCCAAATTTGCTGGATTTAGGGATAGCATATTGCATGGGTGTTCGTTTTCCTCAATGGTTTGAAAAGCTGTCAAAGTTGGTTGATTTGAGTATCGTCGGTTGCAACTTTTGCACACATCTCCCAGCACTGGGACATTTGCCATGCCTTGAAACTCTCCGCCTTAATGAACTCCATCATTTTAGTCGTCTTGGGGATTCATTCTACGGCATTGACATCAGTTATGGTGATGGTGGTGATCGGGTGTCTATGGCAACAAGAAAAGTGTTTCCTGCTCTTAAATCATTGGACGTTGACGACATGAAGCATCTAGCTCAAATAGAAGATGTGGATGTCTGTATAATGTTTCCCAAGCTTAAATACTTGGTTACTAAAACTTGCTGCCAACTGGTTCAGTTGCCTCAATGGATTGGAAAGTTATCTACATTGGTTAAGTTGGAGATCAACAATTGCAATAGGTGCACGGTCCTTCCCAAACTTGGAGACATGCCATGACTTCAGGAACTCAAGTTGTGGGGTTTCCACGATGTTTATATTGATGATTCGTTCTACAACGTTGAAGGCTGCAAATCAAGAGGAGGTTTAGACAGCAATAACATTTATGGTGGGGATCAGGTGGGGGTCTCAAGAAGGGAAGTGTTTCCAGCTCTTAGAACTTTGTCAATAGGAAACCTGAGGAGCTCACTTGAATGGAAACAAGTGGAAGATGTTGCAATGTTTCCCAAGCTTGAACACGTAGATGTTTCATATGATAAAGATATTGATTTACCGGCAGTAGACGGAAATGAACAAGTTTTGGTGGTTAAAAATATTCTTTTGGGGAGTGCTAGTGCTCTGAAGTCTTTATGCATCACTTTTATGGATGGGTTGGTGAACTTCTCTGATGTGATTCAGAACCCCCTCACGTCTCTGGAGCATTTGGAACTAAGTCTCTGTGAAGGTTTGACTTGCATACCTAGTGAAGCACTGGAGTTGTGTACATCACTAAAGCGATTGGGTGTGTGGGAATGTCCGAATCTCATGTCTTTTCCACTTGATTTGCAGCGAATGACTTCCCTCACAGAGATTGACATGCTGTTCTGCTCCAGTTTGTTCAGTCAAAGTGAAGGTCCATGGCCGAGAGGACTCAGTCATCTGGCCAATTTGGAGGAGATGAACATTGGTCCTTTTGTGGATGATTCGATTGGATTGTTTGATTGGTCAGTCTTAGCGTGTTCATCCACATTCTCTAAACTGCACATTTTTTTATCTCCTCAAATGTATAATCTCTTACCAGAGCGACTTCAGAACTTGAGATCATTAAGAGAGTTGAATCTTTACCAGCTTGGATAGGTACAAGCTATACCAGACTGTTTTGGGAACTTGGAGTCTCTTGAAATACTTAATCTGCAGATGTGCCCCGAGCTTCGATGTTTACCATCCTTGCAAGCCATGAGACGCCTGACCAAATTAAGAGAAATATCGATAATCGAATGTTCTCATTTGAAAGCAAGTTGCAACAGGAAGGACATTCATTCAGAGGGGTACAAGCTCTCATCTTAAAGATGTCCGTGTTCAGATTGATCCAAGTTTGATACTGCAACAGCACCAAAATCAGGTATGTTTCTTCTCTTTTTCTTACCCCTCTCAGATTCTAGTTATTTTACTCTGATTTCTAGCCTTAAATGTACTCCCAGGTTTTTCAAATTTATGGGTCTTTCTTTAAACCTGCATATGTAGTATGTTGTATGTTGTTCTTGATACTCTACTTAATAGCTTGTTCACTAAGCTGGGATCTGAGTGCACTGGCGTTTTCTTCAAGTTAACTACTGATTGAGGTTTCTGTGGCTGTTTAAGGAATTTAGGTTTAGATGGGATCCCTGATTATATGATTAGTTGGAGCTTTTAATTTTATGGTTATGTAGGTGATGCTTCTTTTTTTTCCTTGTACATTTTGCTATGTTGTTTGATTATTATCCTAGAAAGTATTAGAGTCATTATTTATGTGGTTTTGTCTGATCATCTTGGCCAATTCAATCCCCTATACTTGGTTCGCTGGTCAGTTATAAATTGGTTTCAAATCGATGGCCATTCGAGGGCTAGTTGAAATAATTAAAAACATAGGGCTGATTTTCTTTTTCTAAAATAAGTATGAGAATTCTTGAGCATTTATATGTTCTTGGATATTTTAATTTAATTTTGAGAGTTCTATCTGAAAATACCTGAGCGGAATGGTGTGGTTAACTGCAGTGTTGAAAGTATCTGTTAGAGAAGAAAAGAAAGATGTTGTGGATTTGACTGTAGGATTATATGGTCCCAACACCGAGTATGTTATCAATCGTGAAAGGGAACGGAAGGTCAGTACGGAATGCTAAAGCTTCGATTCACATGTAACTTAATCAGGTATGTTTCGATTCTAGTTATTTTACTCTGAGCATCATCCCTTTTACACATCGGCATTATCCTGACGTCCCTGTAATTTCTCGCTAATTTAGCATCTGCATTGTGTTTTCAGGCTATCGCGTATCTTTCCGCTGCAGGATTTGGCGCAAAGTTACTTGGGATTTTCGGTAATGGGATGGTGCAGTCATTTACTAAAGCACGGACTCTAGTTCCACATGGTAAACCTTGAAAGACATTTGATATTCCTACTGTCATTCTGCAAACAATTTCAACCAAACGGAGCACTGTCCTAATCTTTATAGACTAACTGTTACTGATTTACAGATGAAAAGTAAAAGTAAAAAAGAAAAACATATGGAGACATTCAGTAGTCAAAACACAAAAATCTTGGTTATTGTGAACTTTTGTAGGTGTAGAGAATCATTCTTTCCTTCCTTAATCAGTGTCCCATTTATAATATTATTTAGCTCAACTAATGGGACGGAGGGAGTGTTTGTCCAAATGGAAGATACTTACTGAAAGCAAACTTAGCTCTGACCTAACCTTGTTACAGGTTATTGATTGGGATGCGTCATAGCGCTAGATTAATACTTTAGGTAGCTTGAGAGATTAGCTGACCCTAATATGTTTTATGGATCACGAGACTTGAACCTTTTCTGACAGTATATTGAAACTGAGCAATCATCTGTTTTTGCATCTCTCTGAGTTGGAGGTTTGTGACATTGGCCAATTTGGCTCAATCCTTGTTTTGATGTTTCAAACTTTTGACAGATATGAGGATACCAAAGGTAGCAGCTGAAATTGCTAATCAACTTCATAAATTTCATCTGGTAGAGAGACCAGGTTCTAAAGAACCTCAGTTGTGGAATGACATATCAAAGTTTGGAAAAGGTTTGTTCATTGCCATTTTGGCTTATCTAATTTAGCTGTAACTTTCCTATGTGGGGTAATAATCCTGGCTGATAGGCATAAAAGCTATCTAAATGTTATCTTATGCTTCTCTTATGTTTGATTTGCTACGAAATTGGGTCCTGCAGCATCTGAATTGAACTTTGATGATTGCAGGAAGCAGAAGAAGTATGAAGAAATTTCATTTAAAGAAGTTTATGTAGAAATTACTGAGCTGAAGGTATTGCATTGGCTACTTTTAATTATAAATCTTCAACTTTACTCTTAAAGAAGACAGTCTTGTAGTTTCTTTACTTGTGGAACTTCATCTCAGGAATTGACTAGACGTCTTGATACTGCTGTCGTCTATGCTCACAATGACTTAATTTCTGGAAATTTGATGCTTAATGATGATGAAGGTACTTATGTTTGTTTATTAGCTTCTCTTTTCTTTGTTTTAAGTGCTCTATCTACCCATACAGAAACACGAGAATGGAGCTTCTTCACCTATTTCTACCCTATTTTCAATTCTCTCAAAGCATCTAAAACTGATACTCTGAGGTATAATAATTCTCGACTAAGCTTGTTATCAACAAAGATTGATTGGTCTAGTGGTTAGTACTATTGTTGTTGAGGTTATAAATCGGGGGTTCGAGTTCCAACTATTGATATTATTTTGTAGAATTTTATGCTCTAGATGTACAAGCTGAGGTTTACTATTATTTGACTGAGTGAATGTTCAACAATAATTTTTGGTGTAGTGGTTATTGCTCTTGTCTTTGAGGTTGTAGACCTGAGTTCGATTCCTACTAGGTTCTTTTTTTAAAAAGAATTTTTATTCTTGAGGTACTGTAGCTTTTTATTATTATTGATGTTTGTAACTTTTTTTTTCCTTTTATGTTGATGTTTTTTATTATTCGGATGGAGTTTAATTGATATAAGTTGATGTATTGCAGTTTTTTGGGTGGTATAGATTGATATTTGTAGTATTTTAATTTTTATTTTCCCATGTTAATGCTTTTCATTTTTCGGCTGAGGTTTTAGTAGTAGTAGTTGATGTTTGCAGTGTCTTTTTTTTCTTATGTTGACATTTTTTATTTTTCGGACGAGGTTCAAGTGTTAGGCGTTAATGTTTGTAGTTTTTTTTTTAAATCGTTGATGTTTTATAATTTTTCAGAGTGAATAACTTATACTCTTGAGGTATCGTAACTTTTTTGTTGATGTTTTTAGTTTTTTTCCGCTGATGTTGATGTTTTCCATTTTCTAGACGAGTTTTAGGTGATAGGGGTTGATGTTTGTAGCTTTGTTTTTTAATGATATGGTTATTTTAATTTTTTTGGTAATAGGAGTTGATGTTTGTAGTGCTTTTTTTATGTTGACATTTTTCATTTTTTTGTTAGTGATTCAAATGTAGTTTGTAGGTGTTTATTTTATAACTTGTGCGTGTTATGAAAACAAACTGGTGCTTGAATACAACTTGTAAGTGCTTCAATCGTTGCTTGTTAGGAGTTGATGTTTGTAGCTTTTTTGATGATATGATTGATTTTTTGTAGTGTTTTTTTTCCTTACGTTCATGTTTTTCATTTTTTGTTTGTGCTTCAAATGTAGGTTGTAGGTGCTTATTTTATAACTTGTAAGTGCTTATTTTATAACTTGTAAGTGCTTATTTTATAACTTGTAAATGCTTAAATCGTTGTTTGTTAGGAGTTAATATTTGTAGTTTTTTTTATGATATGGTTGATTTTTTTGTAGTATTTTTTCCTTACGTTGACATTTTTTTCATTTTTTTGTTAGTGCTTCAAATGTAGGTTGTATGTGCTTATTTTATAAATTTTGCGTGCTTCATTTTTTTATTTGACTATATATATATTGTTTTAATTGATTTTTTATATATTTTTTGCTCCAATTTTTAGTTGATGTTTTGTGATTTTTTGATGAAGTTATGCTATTTTTTTGCTGATGTTGCTACAGTTTTTTTTTATTGATTTTTTGCATTTAAAAATATATATATTTTTTTTTGTAGATTGCAGGTGACGAAAAAATTGGATGAAAAAGCCGCTTAAAAGTTATTAGCATAGGTCCATGTAAAATAATTAGAGATATGCTCATGTAAAATTATTAGAGATAAGTCTCTCAAACTATAATATTGTTAGAATTGTAGAAAGACCCCTGCATAAAGTTTAGTCTGCCTCAGAGGAGACCATCCCTTCATTTAATTGTTAGGGTTACTTTTACATTAAAACTTAGGCAAAGTTTTAGGAAAAACGGTCTTTCCATAGATTTATGGAAAACGGAGTTCAATTAGAATTGTAAAAGGTAAAAAATCTTAGTTGCAATATTAAAAATTTATTATACAACGTGTAGTTGTTATAAAGTTTGTAATCCGATTCATGCAACCCAAAAATTTTATCTTAATTTCTTTTATGAAAAGACTGTCTTTCAAGAAACAGACTCTGAAAATTATGTTAGGGTTATACTTGCACGTTTCCCTAATCTAGAAGCAAGAACATTATTTAATAAAGTTTAGGCAATGTCATTAAACTCTCATGATCACCACCACTAGCATATATTCGCTCGCTCTTTCTGACTGCATCAATCAATTAACAAAGGGAGGGGAAAACCCCAGAAATCAATTCATTTGATTTTCGTTGAATTGGGTTTGTTTTCGTGTTCTGCGAGCTGCAGGAGAGCTTTTGGGATTGAAAATGGGGGCGGTGAATATCTTGGACGCCGTGGAAGTGGCGGAGGGAGCTCGGGACAACCATTCATTGGACCTTCCTTCATCTTCTCTCACCGTCGACCACTCGCTCTCTCTCCCCGACATGAAGCCTCAGATTGTGTACGTTTTCCTTTCTCTTTTTGCCAAGGAATCTCGGGATTCGTTGTTATTGATGCGATTCTCACGTCTTGATTCTTAGCTTAGTTCAAGAAATGGATTGTTATTTCTATTCTTGGAAATTTATAGTGAATATGTCATTTCTTGGTATGAGCAGAGAGTTGTGCAAGGATCTGTTCAGGAATTGGGCCGGTTTGGATGAGTCTAGCTTCTCCGTGGAGACGGTTTCGGGTGGCATAACAAATATATGTAGGACTTCCATTTACCATTTCATGGGGCTGAATTTGTTTTTATAAAATAATTATGAGAAATCTTGCGTATTCGTATGTTCTTGGATCTTTTAATTTATTTTGGGGAATTCTAGCTGTATATACCTGAGCGGAATCGTGTGGTTAATTGCAGTGTTGAAGGTATCTGTTAGAGAAGAAAAGGGAGATGTTGTGGATTTGACTGTAAGATTATATGGTCCCAACACTGAGTATGTTATCAATCGTGAAAGGGAACTGAAGGTCAGTACGGAATGCTAAAGCTTCGGTTTACATGTAATCCTGCTTAACCATGAACAATTGCGATGGAAAATATATCTCCAAATAATGTCATTTAGACCGTTAGCATAATGAAGCAGGCTGTTGATTGCAAGTTGCAGGAACTGTGATAGAATATCTTGATTGATATTCTTGTATTTATTGATAGAATATCTCGATTGATATTAAGATATTCTTGTATTTATTTGTAATATTTCTCGTCTATATTTAGAGTAGGTTAGATACAATGAATGTATAGCTCTTGTGCTCTATAAATTGTAACACCCTTGCATCAGTGAAATCATTCTGAATTATACATTCACATGGTATCAGATTTGGTTCTCATACACATTCGTTAGGTGCAGTATTCAAACCCTAACCTTACAAACCCTAGCCCACTGCTAGTTGTCTAAAGCTCTTCCGATCCAGACCAAATTCTGCCGCCGGTGTGCTCTCGTTGTCCCGATGGAGACCGAAAAATATCTGACCTACGCCACCATGATCCATATGTTGCCGATCAAGCTCAACACCGAAATTTCATGGTGTGGCGATCTCAAGTGCAGGTGTTTCAATATGCTGGGTTTTTTGCTTACCTCGACGGTTCTCTGCCAAAACCCAATGCTTCTGCTGCTGGAACGTCGGATCCCTCAGCCCTCACACCGGAGGCTTGGACGGCGCAGGACAGGTCCTTCAGGCTCTTCTCCGATCGTCGCTCACCGAAGAATCCATGTTAGAAACGATCGGCTGCGAGACTGCTCAGGCCATGTGGGAGGCTCTGGCGACGGCGTTCAACAACACGTCCGACGCTCGAGAATTGCAACTCCGTGACGAGCTGCACACAATCCGCCGCGGCTCCTCCACTGTCATGGGATATCACCGCCGCCTCATGACCATCACCGACTGCTTTGCTTCTGTTGGATCTCCAGTCGGCAACAAGGATCGCGTCATGATTTTTCTTCGCGGTCTCGGCTCAGCCTTCTCCAATTTCCAGGTGGTGCAAATGTCGCAACCCCAGATTCCGGTGTATGCCGACGTTGTCGCAAGGGCCAGAAGTCTTGAGATCTTCCTCGTTTCTGGTGGTTCTCATACTGACATGGGTTCTGATCCTGCTCCCGTCGCTTTTGCAGCCTCTGCACAGGCGTTTTCAGGTGGTTTTTCCTCGAACTCCCAGGCGCGTGGCCAACGCGCGCCACCGACAGGCGCCTTGAACCCCACGCACGGCCGATCTACCGGCGGTTCTGGGCGCTATGGTGGTTCTGGTCGTGCAGTTGGTGGTGGTGGCTCCTCTGGTCCATCTGCTGGTGGTGGCGGCGGTGCTCGTCGTAGTAAACGAAGGTGGAATCCCAAATGCCAACTTTGTTATGAATTTGGTCACACGGCTCGCACTTGCACCAACCCGAATCCGGAGTCTGCAAATCTTGCTGATACTTTTCAGTCCTCGGTGTCTCTCGACAATGCTTCTGACTGGTATCTAGACTCTGGTGCTACCAACCACATGGCTTCCACATCGTCTGGTCTTGACAGCATCACTCCCTATAACGGTAACCGTTCTGTCGCTATTGCTAATGGTAGATCTGTTAAAATTACTCATATTGGTCAGCGTCGGTTTTCTCGTGATTTATGCTTATCTGATATGTTAATGGTACCTGATATTACGAAAAAACTTCTCTCCATTAGTAAACTGACAAGGGATTTACATGATGTGATATCATTTGATGAAAATTCGTTTATTATTCAGACACGGTCCAAAAAGGAAATCGTGGGCCGAGGACGATGTGAGAAAGGTCTTTATGTGCTAGAACAAGGTGATGCTGCTTTTGTTGCTTATATTCAAGCAAATAAACATAGGGCGCCTTTTGACATAGGGCATGCTAGACTAGGCCATACTTCCCCTTCAGTTGTTTCATTATTGAATAAGTTCAACCTAGTTAAGGTTACATCATATTCGCCTACACCCTCTTTATGTTCTTCCTGTGAACGAGCTAAGGGGAAAAGGCTTTCATTTATGGAAAATCCCAGACGGGCTGTTTCTTTACTTGCTTTAGTACACTGCGACTTATGGGGTCCTGCTCCTATTTTATCAGAAAGTGGTTTCTCTTATTATGCGATCTTTGTGGATGATTTTTCGCGCTTTACTTGGTTTTATCCGTTGAAGCGGAAATCCGACTTTTTTGAGACATTCGTGCAGTTTCAGAACTTGGTTGAAAATCAGTTTTCCTGCTCGATTAAGGTGTTTCAAAGTGATGGAGGCACTGAATTCACTAGTGCGCGTTTATGGGCACATTTCTCTGCTAAGGGAATTTTTCTTCAAATTTCTTGTCCAGCCACACCAGAACAGAATGGTAGAGCCGAACGCAAACACAGGCATATTACGGAAATGGGACTGTCAATGTTGATGCACTCTCAGCAACCACCATCTTACTGGGATGTTGCCTTCGCCACTGCCACTTATACCATCAACCGTCTCCCTACGCCCGTTCTTCACAATGTTTCTCCCTACTTTCTAATCCATTGCCGTCATCCTGATTACTCTAACTTTCATCCTTTTGGGTGCAGAGTTTATCCTTATATACGGCCGTTTGCACCCTATAAGCTCGCTCCTCGAAGTTTTCCCATGCATTTTTGTTGGTTACAGTGCGCAGTACAAAGGTTTTCGCTGCCTTGACCCCTCATCCAAGAAGGTCTACCTCACTCGCCATGCCCGTTTCGATGAGACCTCCTTTCTAGCAGCTGTTCATTCTACTTCTGCTGCTCCAGCAACCTTGGATGTTTCTGTCTTTGCAGACTTGGATGATCCTATCTTATCGGCAAACTCAACTCCAGGACCGTCGGCAAACCCTACTCTAACACCGTCGCCAACCTCAACTCCTGCACCGTCATCACTGCCATCCCCGTCTCAATCTCCAGCACCGTCTGCTTCCTCTCCGTCGCCTTCACCACCGCGGCCGATTCACTGCATGACTACCCATTTGCAAACAGGCAGTCTTACCACTAATCGTCAGTTTGCTGATTATGAGATGACTGGACTTCTTGCTGTATTGCTTGCCGAGACTGAGCCGCAAGGGTTTCGTTCCGCTGTTAAAGATTCCTGTTGGACTTCTGCCATGGATGAGGAGATGCGAGCTCTCCGCCAGCAACACACTTGGGATCTTGTTCCTCGACCCTCAGATGCTAATGTTGTTGGATCCAAATGGGTTTATCGTCTCAAGCATCGTCCCGATGGCTCTATTGACATGTATAAGGCTCGTCTTGTTGCCCAAGGATTTACTCAGCTGCCTGGGTTTGACTTTACTCATACCTTTAGTCCTGTCGTTAAAGCCTCCGCTGTCCGGATCATCCTTGGTCTTGCCACGACCTTCTCTTGGCCTCTTCATCAGCTCGATGTCAGGAACGCTTTCCTTAATGGTGTTCTTGATTCTCCGGTCTACATGTAGCAACTAGCTGGATTTTCTGATCCTGTTCATCCGGATTTTTTCTGTCGCCTTCGGAAAGCCATATATGGGCTCAAGCAGGCTCCTCGGGCTTGGTTCCAGCGCTTCAGCTCCTTTCTTCTCCGTTTAGGGTTTAAGTGCTGTTTGACTGACACTTCACTGTTTGTTTATGCTTGAGGATCGACTGTGCTATATTTGTTGGTGTATGTTGACGACATCATCCTCACCGGAAATAACTTTGATCTCATTCGACGATTCATTGTTCGTGCTGATCGAGAGTTCTCCGTCAAAGATCTTGGTTCTCTTCACTACTTTTTGGGCATTGAAGTTACTCGATTTTCTTCTGGGCTGTTCTTAGGGCAAGCTAAGTACGCTATGGAAATTTTACAGCGAGCTGGTATGACGGATGCTGCGCCTATCTCTACCCCGTTTGTGCCTGGTTCGCAGCTTGTCACCTCTGCTGGTCCTGAATTCTCAAATGCCAAGCTTTATCGCTCACTTGTTGGTGCACTGCAGTACTTGACAATCACTCGCCCAGATTTATCTTATGATGTTAACTCCGTCAGCCAGTTTATGCAGTCTCATAAGGATGATCATTTTCAAGCTGTCACTCGCATCCTTCGCTATGTTCGTGGGACGCTTCACTATGGACTTTCGTTCCATCCTTCTCCTGCTGGTCTTCCCATTCTTGGCTACTCTGATGCTGATTGGGCTCGTTGTCTCGAGACTCGCCGCTCCACCTATGGCTATGCCATTTTCCTTGGTGGAAATCTTGTTTCTTGGAGTGCTAAGAAGCAACCTACTGTTTCTCGATCCAGTTGTGAATCCGAATATCGTGCCATGACCAATACTGCGGCTGAGTTGGCTTGGTTGTGTCAACTGCTACGTGAGCTTCGGGTCCCTCGATCTTCCACTCCGCTACTGCTCTGTGACAATAGTAGTGCCATTTTTCTGGCTCAGAATCCAGTTGCCCATAAGCAGGCTAAGCACATCGACATTGACTACCACTTCGTTCGTGAGCTTGTTGCCTCTGGGAAGGTTCGTGTTAGTCATGTTCCCTCTTCTCGTCAAGTGGCTGATGTTTTCACTAAGGGACTGTCTCGCCCGCTCTTCGAGTTGTTTCGTTCCAAGCTTTGCGTCTCCAGCAATCCGATACTTCGCTTGAAGGGGGGTGATAGAATATCTTGATTGATATCAAGATATTCTTGTATTTATTGATAGAATATCTTGATTGATATATCAAGATATTATTGTATTTATTGATAGAATATCTTAATTGATATTAAGATATTCTTGTATTTATTTGTAATATTTCTTGTCTATATTTAGAGTAGGCTAGATACAATAAATGTATAGCTCTTGTACTCTATAAATTGTATCACCTTTGCATCAATGAAATTATTCTGAATTACACATTCACAACCTGAATAACTAACTTATCCAGTTAGTAGAGTTGGTAGAATAATAGTTGATTAGTTAGAAGATCAGTTAGCAGTTGGATATTTTTGATTTAGTTTCTGGTTAGCTGATTAGATCTTTGCGGAATCAATAGAGGTAAAAACTATCTATAAATAATGGAGTTGTAATATTGTAAGAAGATCAAGTTAAATAGTTAATCACAAAAAATATATTCCCAAAACTTTCCTTCTTCAATTTACAGCTTTCAGTTTTATATTGTAGCTTGATTAAAGGGAAATCCTGCTCAGTAAAAATCTCTATACCGCCTCTGGATGCTCGTTGGCACGCTACCCTCGTTGTTGGAGTACCGAAATTGTCTATATGAGTCAAGCCAACTGTAAAGTTAAGGAATTATTTAGTTGGCAATTTTGTGTTAAGTATTTGTGAACTGATATACAGACCATGTTGGAACATGGTGCTGGAGCAGAACTGGAGCAGGTTTTACGCCAAAGGTTTTAACGGAATTCAAGCTGAAATATTGGAGTATTTTGGAATTTATGGTAATTGTATATTTGGCTATATATTAGGCGTGTGAAGCATAATTGGTTTTATGGAAAATCCCTACTTATATGGAGAAGATTTATTCGAATATATGAGATAGAATGATATAAGGTAAATCCCTTTATTTATGGGATTTGGATATGCTTCAACAATCAGATTTGGAATAGGAATATTATGGAGATAATCAAGAATGTTCAGATCTGATTCGTGGATATAAATATGGGACAAACACGGCTGCAGAACACACGGTTTTACAGAGCAAAATCTGCACCCAGATTTTGAGATCTTACGAAATTTGCAAGAGCCAATAAACTGTGTTCCAACACTGTCATGCCGCACTAAGTTCAGAATCATATACCTTAATTCCTCGGGAGGAGGAGATCCAGTGTCGATGGAGTTCGAGGTCAGAGGGGGTCTGATCAAGGCGGATCGGTAGCTAGGGGAGCTAGCAGAGTCCACACGTTATAGTTAGTAAAGATAAGTATTTTGTAAACTGTACTCTGTACTGTATCTTTCTAATTAGTGGATTCATTCTGAACTAGGCCAGGCCCCGCAGATGTAGGTGGTTTACACCGAACTACGTAACCGAGTTGTGTGTCTTTTACGTTTTACGTTATTTTACACTTGGTTAAACTAAGCATGTTGGAACACACTAGTAAGTACTAGAAAAAGTGGTAAAACCAAAATTCAATTGGTATCAGAGCTGAGTCACTTATTGTTCCCTTGGTTGTTTCAAGGAAAGTGAGATCCGGTTTTACCATGATGACAAGAGAAGGAGCTTCAGTCTCTCGACCACCACTGTTGGAAGGAAACAACTACAACTATTGGAAGGCACATGTGAGGGTCTTTATCAATTCACTGGATGAACTGGCGTGGTTTTATGTTGAGAATAAATGGAATCATCCTACAGAAGATGCTGACACAAGTTCTAAGGCTGTGGAAGGGGAGTCGAGTCAAAAACCCAAAGACAAAGCTAAGTGGACTCCAGATGATCTTAAAGAATCACTAGCGAATTCGAAGGCCCTGAATGCAATCTTCACTGCTATTGATGAAAATCAGTTCAAGCTTATATCTACATGTCACCAGGCAAAGAAAGCATGGGATATTTTACAAACTGTTCATGAAGGAACCAGTCGGGTGCGGGAATCTAAACTACAGATGCTGGCTACCAAGTTTGAAGAACTAAAAATGGAGAAGGATGACACCATTGCTACATTCAATGGAAAGCTCAGAGATATATCCAACATGGCTTATCAACTGGGAAAGGTTTACAAGGAAGCTAAGCTAGCGAAAAAGACATTGCGATCTCTTCCCGAAAGATTTGCAATGAAAGTAGCAGCAATAGAGGAAGCAAGAGACGTAGCCACCATGAGCCTAGATGAACTGATGGGTTCGTTACAAACTTATGAGATGACATTCCAGCAATCTACGAAAAGAATCTCCAAGGATTTAGCGTTCAAAGTTTCTCCAGTCAAGGTAAGTCATGAGTCTGATAGCGATGATGAGTTTGAAAAACTGGCACTTATTACAGAGAATTTCTCAAAGATGCTGAAGAAGGTGGTTAACAAGAAATCTCAGGAGAGGTTTGGTGGAAACAGACAAAAGCCACTAGATTCGAACAATAATCGCGGAATGAGATTTGAACAAGGAAATATGCAGTTCGGGAGGAATCAGAACAACGAACCAAAACAGCCTGGACGAATTCAATGCAGAGAATGTGAAGGATTTGGTCATATTCAGGCTGAATGTGCTAATACCCGCAAGAAACAAGGAAGATCATATGTCACCTCTTAGAGTGATGATGAAGATAATGAAAAGGATGAAGAAGAACTTACGAGTAATTACGTAGCTTTTGGAGCAAAGGTACAGGATACATCAGAAGGTCAGTGTTCCAACACACTGAACAAAGGTAAGGCTGTATGTTCCAACAAGAATCTGGACGATGCTCGTAGTGATGAAGATGATCTATCTGTAAGTGATGAAGAGATCTATAGCACATATGAACAAATGTATGCTATGTGGGTTCAAGTAGCTGACAAGAACAAAGAGTTGAATGAAGAAAAAGGTAAGCTAATTGAAAGTGAAAAGGAACTACGATACACTGTTACAGAACTTGAAAAGCAAAATGAAGAACTGAGTCAGAAATTGATAGCAGCAGTCAAGAGAGCCGAGATGTCTGAAGCAACTATCTCTAAATTAAATTCCGGGAAAACAAAGCTTGATGATATTCTGGATATGGGAACAACAGTTGGTGATAGACATGAAATTGGATACAGGGAAGAAATAAAGACTGAAGTCCTTGAAAAACCAGTTACTCTCAAAGCTAGGATTCGAGAAGTAAAACGGAAGTATGGAAAGCCGTATCAAAGAAAGCCTCTAATCTGCGGATACTGTACATACCAAGGTCATGCTGAACATCAGTGTAAAAAAACTGATCAGAGATCAAATAACTGGAAGACAACTGTGTTCCAACACAGTCGATACTCATACAAAAATCAGGAAGGTATGGGTTATTAAAAGGTCCAGTAAGTGTATGGTGGCACACACTTCTTTATCAGCCTATTCCAGTGATTCTTGGTACTTTGACAGTGGTTGTTCTCGCCACATGACTGGGACTCCAAAATACCTTACAAACATTACTCCATATGATGGCGGATATGTAACTTTTGGTGATGGAAAAAGAAGCAGAGTAATTGGCAAAGGCGAATTAAAGATTGAAGGGTTTCAGTACTCACAAGTGTACTATTTGTTGAAGATCTAAAAGCAAACTTGCTTAGTATAAGCTAGCTGTGTGACGACAACATGATAGTGGAATTTCAAAAGGACAAGTGTGTAGTGAAGCATGGTGAAAACAAGGTTATTTCTGGAATACGATCTTCAGATAATTGTTACTTGTTGGAACAAGAAGTTCGATGCATGCTTTCAAAGCAGGATGAAGGAATTCTCTGGCACAGGAAGCTTGGACACATCAACTATAAAACACTGGTGAAAATTGCTAATATGAAAGCTGTACGAGGAATGCCAATCTTGACTAGCAAGGATGAAATTGTGTGCGGACCATGTCAGCAAGGTAAACAAACTCGTTCTCCTCATTCTTCAGTTCAGTTTATTACTACTTCTAGAAATCTGGAATTGCTACATATGGACTTAATGGGACCAGTTAATACACCTAGCATAGGAGGAAAGAAATATATTTTTGTGTGTGTTGATGACTTCTCCAGATTTACTTGGGTATCCTTCTTGAAAGAAAAATCTGATACGATTGAGGTATTTCGAAGCCTTGTAGTAAAGTTACAAACTGAAAAGGGAAGTCCTGTAGGAAAGATAATCCGAATTCGAAGTGATCATGGCAGAGAGTTTGAAAATGAACAATTCAGTTCCTTCTACAATGAGCTAGGAATCCAACATGAGTTTTCGGCTCCTATAACTCCTCAACAGAATGGCATTGTTGAAAGAAAGAACAGAACTCTACAGGAGATGGCTCGAGTTATGTTGGCAGAAAAGGATGTTCATAAGAAATGGTGGGCAGAGGCGATCAATACCGCGTGCTATACAATCAACCGAGTGTATCTTCGACCATTCACTGACAAGACAGCCTATGAGATCTGGAAGGGCAGGAAACCAAACGTCTCATATTTTCATGTGTTCGGAAGTACATGCTATATTCTTAGAGATAGAGAACAGTTGGCAAAATTCGATAATCGAAGTGATCCAGGAATATTTCTCAGGTATTCCATCAACAGCCGTGCCTACAGAGTTTTTAATCACCGAACCAACACTCTCATGGAATCCATAAATGTTATTGTGGATGATTCAGAAAAGGAACAACCTCCAGAAGTTGTAGAGGAAGAATCTGCCAACACTCATGTTCCAACACAGTCTCAATGTTCAGACAAACCAAAGTCTTCAGCAGATTCTACTGAACCAAATGATCACCAGAACCCTAACTCTACTGAAGATGGCCATGTTCCAACACACGACCATGTTCCAACACAGTCATCTCCTACTGACGACCATGTTCCAACACTCGATCAATCTGGCTCCACCATGAGAAGTACTCGATCAGTGCCTCGAGTTGATTATCAACGACTGGCTGGTCTACACTGTTTTGTTTCTTTGATTGAGCCCAAGAACTATAAAGAAGCCTTACTTGATGAATACTGGATTGCTGCAATGCAAGATGAACTCGGCCAGTTTACCAGGAATGATGTTTGGTATCTCACTCCCCGCCCCAAAGGCATTAATGTCATTGGTACAAAATGGATCTTCAAGAACAAGTCCGATGCAGATGGCCAAGTCACCAGAAACAAAGCCAGACTTGTTGCTCAAGGATATACTCAAGTGGAAGGTGTTGATTTTGATGAAACCTTTGCACCTGTTGCCATGTTAGAATCTATTCGTATTCTACTAGCTATTGCCCGCTCTTTGAACTTTACTTTTATATCAAATGGATGTTAAAAGTGCGTTTTTAAATGGAGTGGTGAATGAGAAAGTTTATGTGGAACAACCTAAAGGTTTTGAAAATCCCCATTATCCGCATCATGTATATCGTCTCAAGAAGGCCTTATACGGATTAAAGCAGGCACCTCGAGCATGGTATGAACGACTTACTACCTTTCTACTTCAGAAAGGTTATCGTCGAGGGGGAGTAGATCGCACTTTATTTGTGCTTGACAAGTCCTCAAAGTTTCTAATTGCTCAAATATATGTTGATGGCATAGTATTTGGCTCCACTTCACCATCTATGGTACAAGAGTTTGTCACCACAATGCAATCTGAATTTGAAATGAGCATGGTTGGAGAATTGACCTACTTTCTGGGATTACAAGTCAAACAAGGACGGAATGGCTTATTCATCAATCAAAGTAAGTATGCCTTGAACTTGATTAAGAAATTCAGACTCAGTAGTGCTCGTGCAGTTCGAACTCCTATGGGAGTTTCTGATAAACTAGTGAAAGATGAAAAAGGAGTTTCAGTCGATCAGAAGTTATATAGAGGCATGATTGGAAGCTTATTGTATTTAACCGCAAGCAGACCAGATATATGTTTCAGTGTTGGAATATGTGCGAGGTTTCAAGCTGATCCTAAGGAATCTCATCTTACTGCAGTGAAAAGGGTTATTCGATATGTAAGTGGAACTTCAGAATATGGTGTCTGGTATTCTAAGAATCAAGATTCAGAGTTGATTGGGTACAGTGATTCTGATTGGGCTGGTAATGCTGATGATCGAAAAAGTACTACAGGTGGATGTTTCTTTATTGGAACAAATTTGGTGTCTTGGTATAGCAAGAAACAGAATTCAATCTCTCTATCTACTGCGGAAGCAGAGTATCTTGCAGCAGGGAGCTGTTGTGCACAACTGCTATGGATGAAACAAATGTTGAAGGATTATGGAATTCATCAAGAACCTTTGAAGATTTTATGTGACAATACAAGTGCCATTGATATTTCAAAGAATCTAGTTCAACACTCAAGAACCAAACATATTGACATAAGGCATCATTTTATTCGAGATTTGGTGGAAAGAAAAGAAGTGAAAGTGGTCTATGTTCCAACACACGAGCAGTTTGCTAATATATTTACAAAGCCACTTGATGCTACCACTTTCGAGAGCCTTCGACAACACTTAGGTGTTTGTCAAATCTGAGGTAATTTTTACCTTTGATTAGTTTTTCGTGTAAATAATTTTTGTTTCTGTTATTTACGCCAAAAATTTTTTTTTAAAAAATTCTGGAAGGAAGTAAAAACTTACCAAAATAGGAGTAGTTAAGTAAGGTGTGTTGGAAGTTAATTAAGGAAGACAAAGTGATGTGACAAGAAGAGAAAGGGATATCATTACAATTTTTGGGAAATCTAAAAAGGCACTTCGCGGGAAAAGAGGTAAGTTCATGAAGAGTTGAAAGTTGATTCAAACTCTAAAATCCCTTTAGCACTCTATTACCCTCGGCTCGATTTCCCCCCCAAAACTCTTGCCAAAAATCTTATACTCAAAACTCTCCTCTATCTCGGCATTGTACCAAATAATGCCAAGCCCAAATTCTCCGATAAAAGAAGCTTCAGTGCCGGAAATTATGGAGGAAGACCGGAGCTCAGTGAATTCGTAATTGGTAGTGTTTGATGAGCCGAGAAGATATGTTGAATTGGGTAAGTCACAAACTCAAGATCAGAACAAAGTAAATGCTAACCATGAGGAGAATGAGGAGATAGCTGGAGCAGAGCCTGATAAAGCTGAAGAGGAAAAGGAAGAGGAAGAGGCTTCTGTCAAGAAACAGAGTGGAGATTCTGATGCCCAAGAAGAAGCATCTGGAGGCAAGAAACAGAAAAAACCTAAGGTAACTGGTCCTGACCCTCGACCATTGAAATTCTTGGGTTTTGAAAGTAGAAGTGTGGATGATATTTTCGAATGGTTACAAGCAAATAGATATCCCGTGGATCTAAGCAAAATCAGGAGTAATGGAAAGGATTTAGAAGTGTTGCATGTCAAAATTAAGGAGATTGTTTCTGGACACTTTCCTGATGTTTGGGATATTGAGTATAGGAATGTGAAGTATCTGAGAGGAATGTATGGTCAGCTGAATGGAAAAGGGAAGGACAGATTTCATGTTTTCTGTCGAATGACTGCTCATAGTTATGTGTGGATAAGAGAAATTAATGAGGAACAAGCTGTTGGGATGAAGACGGTAAGGTATGGAGACAAGCTACAGGTTGGATTTTTTGATGAGGAGAGTGCAAAAAGGATGGAGAAATTAAGAGAACCCTTGATTATTGAACTGTCTGATGATGATGACAGTGTTCCAACACAGGAGGAAGAATCTGTGTATATGGAGGTCGAGTCTGATGCTGATCTGGGAGGTACACAGGATAATGAGGTGCATGAAGATTTGAATGATGAAGCCCCTGATCAGTCTGATGATGAAGGGGATCAGGAGATTGGAGTAGCTGATGAAGATCTGCCAGTTTAGGGTGTTGATTCAGAAGAAGAACTGGTTGAACGAGTTGACAGTGTTCCAACATAGGATGCCCCAGATCTGACATACTCCAGTGACGAGGTTCTGGATGAATTTTTTCAAAAGGCAAAGGGAAAAAGAAAGGCTAGCTCTGCCATGGATACTGAGGAAGCAAAAAGGAGTAAGAAGAGACGGGATAGCAACCCGAGGAAGATTCTGCCTCCTCCATCTGTCTCCCAGGCCTTTTCTGCAGTTTACTTTGATGAGAAGGGAGCAGAGATGGAAAATTTTTTCTCTGAAAAGAAATTTATTGCTGAAAGACCTTTGGACCTGAAGGCTTATCAGGAGAGTGGGTTCATAAATTTCTTAAAGGCAATGGGGATGACAAAGGCAGCCACAATCCAACTGCAATACAATCGGCAGGTGGTTTTAGAGGTATATTCTAATCTCATGCCTGAAAATCTAGATATTTCTTCTCCATGGTTTGGTAGAGTCTATGTTCGAGGAAAAATCATAGATGTGTCTGCTACTAGAATCAATGTGTTGTTTGGGCTGAAAACTCAGGAGATAGGGGGAGTATTTCCTGATGATTTGGAGTTGAGTGATGATGAGATTTTGTCAGTTATATCTGGGGGATATAAGAAGAAGTGGCCAGCAGTGGGGTACTCTCAAGCATCATGCTTGACGTCGAGATTCTTTGGCCTGTATCAAATAGCGGTACACTGCTGGTTGCCATCAAGCAACACCACCGCACTGACTAGGGAGATGGCCAAGCTACTTTACTGTGTTGGAACACAGAGGAAAATCAATCTCGGGCTCTTAATTCAGCAACATTTGGTTCGACAGGCCACAGCTCCTAAAGTGAATGATGCGGTCATCTACCCAGCCCTAATCTCTGCCTTAGCAAAGAGTGCCAAAGTCAAAGAACAGGTCTCTGATGTGATAGTGGACACTGAGTTTTTGCGGCCTAATAAGAAGACTTTCGGGCTCAGGCAGGTACATGACCTTCCATGGACAGCTTCTGGGTCAACCTCTTCATCAGCCACGGCAGACAAAAAGACTCGATTGATGGCTATTAATGCTAGACTTGGAGCTGTAGGGATTCAAATTGCAGCCTTACAAGCAGAGCAAGCACGGTTGGAAGAAGAAAAATCAAGGCTGGAAGGTTGATTAATTCAGGGGGAGTTTTAAGTTTTTTTATGCTTTTGTGATTGACGTTTCTTTGGCCTCTGTGTGGTCCCAGGGGGAGTAATTTTGGATTCTGGATATTTGGTTTTCAATTTGGTTGTATAATCTTTGGATTTCTGGAATTCTGGATTTCGGCTTTCATTATTTGAATTCTGGTATTATGATCATTATTCTGCTCGTTGAATGTAGTTGATTATGTGATTGCAGTCCAAAATATTATGGGTCCACAAAAATGCCAAAGGGGGAGATTGTAAAGTCAAGGAATTATTTAATTGGCAATTTTGTGTTAAGTATTTGTGAACTGATATACAGACCATGTCGGAACATGGTGCTGGAGCAGAACTGGAGCAGGTTTTACGCCAAAGGTTTTAACGGAATTCAAGCCGAAATATTGGAGTATTTTGGAATTTATGGTAATTGTATATTTGGCTATATATTAGGCGTGTGAAGCATAATTGGTTTTATGGAAAATCCCTACTTATATGGAGAAGATTTATTCGAATATATGGGATAGAATGATATAAGGTAAATCCCTTTATTTATGGGATTTGGATATGCTTCAACAATCAGATTTGGAATAGGAATATTATGGAGATAATCAAAAATATTCAGATCTAATTCGTGGATATAAATATGGGACAAACACGGCTGCATAACACACGGTTTTACAGAGCAAAATCTGCACCCAGATTTTGAGATCTTACGAAATTTGCAAGAGCCAAGTGTTCCAACACTGTCCTGCCGCACTAAGTTCAGAATCATATACCTTAATTCCTCGGGAAGAGGAGATCCAGCGTCGACGGAGTTCGAGGTCAGAGGGAGTCTGATCAAGGCGGATCGGTAGCTAGGGGAGCTAGCAGAGTCCACACGTCATAGTTAGTAAAGATAAGTATTTTGTAAACTGTACTCTGTACTGTATCTTTCTAATTAGTGGATTCATTCTGAACTGGGCCAGGCCTCGCAGATGTAGGTGGTTTACACCGAACTGCGTAAACAAGTTGTGTGTCTTTTACGTTTTACGTTATTTTACACTTGGTTAAACCAAGCATGTTGGAACACACTAGTAAGTACTAGAAAAAGTGGTAAAACCAAAATTCACCAACCATCATAGGCAGAGCCTCACGTATGGGCTGTTCAATCGGTCGATTTGTCGATTAATTGGATTTGGTCTCTATCAATTTAAGAAATTTAATAAGGAATCGAATAATTGAATAGTTGTCAATTTTACTAATTCGATTAGTATCGATTTCATATGATGTGTCGATTATTACCGGAATTATATATATCATTCATTTCAAATTAAAAATATAAATTATTTTAATATACATTAGTAGTTAGAGCCGAAAATTTTAGAATAAAAGGTGAGAAGTTTAGGAATTGGATGATTGTGTTGCATAGGAATTGAATAATTTTTTTAATTAATATTAAATTGTACCATGAGTTTTCGTCAATAATTATTAGTGTTGTGCACAATTATTAGCTACATCGACTTGTATTTGCATAATTCATTATTTTGGGCATAGTTATTACTTAAAGATGTATGAGCTAATAATATAGAGTTTAAAGAATAAGTTAATTTGGATTAGGAACTTAAAGTTTTCTTATTGGGTTTGTGATTAAAGCCCAAAATGATTTAAATTCAATATTCACGTGGATTAATTCTTTAAGAAAAAAATACAATTCATAATATTTAATGAGTTGAATAAAAAATGAAAGTGATTTAGTCCGCTTGGGATTTTACTAAAATCATATATTACTCCTTCAGTGGCAACATAGGTTTAGAAGATTGAATTTAAGTGAAAAAAATGAGTGGATGAAATTAAATGTGAAAGGTAAAATTTAAAATGAGTAAATAAAATTAAAGGAATCTTAAAAAAAAATGAAAGTGTGCAGTTATAAAAGAAATAGCTAAAAAAAGAATAATGTGCCAGAGAAACGGAGGAATACCGGCCACTCATTTTTTTGACCCATACGGGCCATACCCAGATGGTTATCGAAAAGCATCAAAGTCTCCAGGCCTGTTAGGTTCTGAAGCACAAGGGCCAAGGGGAATCGTCCCTGTCAGATTGTTCATCGACAAATCTAGTTTAAACAGCTCTTTCAGCTGTCCCGACCCATGCTCATCCTAATCGGAGTTGCCAAGAGCGGAAAAAAAGAAAAGGTCTCCGAAATGTCACAGTAGCAGCAGTAGACCTTCCTGTTTCTCTTTGCACAAGGGTATTCGTCGGGCATTCGTTCGCCCACTGTTGCCCTAACTCTAAGGTGAAATCTTAGCTTTTCCTTTCGTAGTGTACGATTATTTCCCTTTCCCTAACTCCATGTTGATTGCCCATTGACGGAAACCTAAACTTGAGGATCTATTATAATTTCTAACTTCGATTTGTTTCTGCTTGCATTTTGAATGATGAGTCTGTTTGTTATCAGAGAGTATTGAAACCAAAAATGACGTATGCTTTAATCGCTTCCTCAATAGGTGTTCTGCTGGGAAGGGCAACCTCCCTTGCCATCGACAGTGTAGTTCCGGTCTTCGGATTCAAGGAGCAGCTAGAAAACTTGCAAGAATCAACCGCAGACATTCAAGCAGTCTTGGCCAATGCAGAGAATAAGCAGGCCCAAAACCAGGCCGTGCAACGATGGCCGGTGAAGGTCGAAAGAGTAGCTTTGGAATCAGACAACGGCCTGGACGAGCTCCTCTATGGGGGCCGCTGCTTCGCTGTGGAGTCCAAGAACCAAACCAATTGGACAAAGAAGGTTTGCTTATTCGGTGAAAGTTTGATATTCTAATTTCGATCATAGAATACTATTTTAAAACATCTTATATACGCATAAACAAAGATAATATTCATGCAGATGCAGTTTGGCGTAGAGAATATCAATTTTCGTTGGAGAATGAGTTCCAAGGTTACAGACCTGAATGGCAAGTTGAAATTTTTTTATAGCCAAGCTATGGAGATTGGATTACTGAGATTTTCCCCTGATAGTAGTAGTCTTGTCAGTGCACAAAAAGTAGGACTCAGTAGAGAATCCAACTCTATACTTCTGCGTTTTTGTTGCAGGATGAGGGGAAGAAGACATTGTCAAAATGTTGTTGTCGGGTTGATGTTCGTCTGACAACAATGTTAGTGTTCTTCCAATTGTTGGTATGGGAGGATTAGGAAAAACCACATTGGAAAAATCAGTCTACAACCATGCACTAATTGAGAGTTGCTTTGGTAGGAAAATTTGGGTTTGCGCGCCGGACAAATTTGAAGTGACTGAAGTGTTCAGGTTGATTTTGGATGCGTTGTTGAAAAGGTTTAAGGGCCTGATGGGCTTGCGGGGCAGAGGTTTTTGTTGGTTCTTGATGATGTGTAGAATGAGAATTAGAAGGTGTGGCATGACTTTTAAGTGCCACCGGGTGTCACTTAAAAGTCATGCCGCACCTTCTCATTCTCATTCCACACATCATCAAGAACCAACACAAACCTCTCCCTTGCAAGCACATCTCGGATTTTCTGAACAAAAACATCTTGGCTACACTTCTCAGCCTTAAACCTTTTCAACAACGCATCCAAAATCAACCTGAACATTTCAGTCACTTCAAATTTGTCTGACACGCAAACCCAAATCTTCCTATCAAAACAACTCTCAATCAGTACAACAAAAATCTGACACGCAAACCCAAATCTCCCTATCAAAACAACTCTCAATCAGTGCATTGTTGTAGACTGATTTCGCCGTGGTTTTTCCTAATCCTCCCATACCAACAATTGGAAGAACACTAACATTCTGGTTAGACGAACATGAACCCAACAACAACATTTCGACAATGTCATCTTCTTCCCCTCTTCCTGCAACAAAACGTAGAACTATGGAGAAGGGTTGTGGAATAGAAGAGCTCAAATCCATGAAAAACCTCCGAGGAGAAATTCAGATAAACAATCTTGAGCTAGCGAAGGCAGGGAAGCAGCAAGATTGGCTAATTTGTTTGAGAACAAAATCTGGTAAAATTGAGATTTTATTGGTATGGGAAGAAAACGTACACAGACCCTTTGCCTTGTGCAGAAAATGTGTTGGAAGGCCTTGAACCTCTCCCAAATTTGCTGGATTTAGGGATAGCATATTGCATGGGTGTTCGTTTTCCTCAATGGTTTGAAAAGCTGTCAAAGTTGGTTGATTTGAGTATCGTCGGTTGCAACTTTTGCACACATCTCCCAGCACTGGGACATTTGCCATGCCTTGAAACTCTCCGCCTTAATGAACTCCATCATTTTAGTCGTCTTGGGGATTCATTCTACGGCATTGACATCAGTTATGGTGATGGTGGTGATCGGGTGTCTATGGCAACAGGAAAAGTGTTTCCTGCTCTTAAATCATTGGACGTTGACGACATGAAGCATCTAGCTCAAATAGAAGATGTGGATGTCTGTATAATGTTTCCCAAGCTTAAATACTTGGTTACTAAAACTTGCTGCCAACTGGTTCAGTTGCCTCAATGGATTGGAAAGTTATCTACATTGGTTAAGTTGGAGATCAGCAATTGCAATAGGTGCACAGTCCTTCCCAAACTTGGAGACATGCCATGACTTCAGGAACTCAAGTTGTGGGGTTTCCACGATGTTTATATTGATGATTCGTTCTACAACGTTGAAGGCTGCAAATCAAGAGGAGGTTTAGACAGCAATAACATTTATGGTGGGGATCAAGTGGGGGTCTCAAGAAGGGAAGTGTTTCCAGCTCTTAGAACTTTGTCAATAGGAAACCTGAGGAGCTCACTTGAATGGAAACAAGTGGAAGATGTTGCAATGTTTCCCAAGCTTGAACACGTAGATGTTTCATATGATAAAGATATTGATTTACCGGCAGTAGACGGAAATGAACAAGTTTTGGTGGTTAAAAATATTCTTTTGGGGAGTGCTAGTGCTCTGAAGTCTTTATGCATCACTTTTATGGATGGGTTGGTGAACTTCTCTGATGTGATTCAGAACCCCCTCACGTCTCTGGAGCATTTTGGAACTAAGTCTCTGTGAAGGTTTGACTTGCATACCTAGTGAAGCACTGGAGTTGTGTACATCACTAAAGCGATTGGGTGTGTGGGAATGTCCGAATCTCGTGTCTTTTCCACTTGATTTGCAGCGAATGACTTCCCTCACAGAGATTGACATGCTGTTCTGCTCCAGTTTGTTCAGTCAAAGTGAAGGTCCATGGCCGAGAGGATTCAGTCATCTGGCCAATTTGGAGGAGATGAACATTGGTCCTTTTGTGGATGATTCGATTGGATTGTTTGATTGGTCAGTCTTAGCGTGTTCATCCACATTCTCTAAACTGCACATTTTTTTTATCTCCTCAAATGCATAATCTCTTACCAGAGCGACTTCAGAACTTGAGATCATTAAGAGAGTTGAATCTTTACCAGCTTGGATAGGTACAAGCTATACCAGACTGGTTTGGGAACTTGGAGTCTCTTGAAATACTTAATCTGCAGATGTGCCCCGAGCTTCGATGTTTACCATCCTTGCAAGCCATGAGACGCCTGACCAAATTAAGAGAAATATCGATAATCGAATGTTCTCATTTGAAAGCAAGTTGCAACAGGAAGGACATTCATTCAGAGGGGTACAAGCTCTCATCTTAAAGATGTCCGTGTTCAGATTGATCCAAGTTTGATACTGCAACAGCACCAAAATCAGGTATGTTTCTTCTCTTTTTCTTACCCCTCTCAGATTCTAGTTATTTTACTCTGATTTCTAGCCTGAAATGTACTCCCAGGTTTTTCAAATTTATGGGTCTTTCTTTAAATCTGCATATGTAGTATGTTGTATGTTGTTCTTGATACTCTACTTAATAGCTTGTTCACTAAGTTGGGATCTGAGTGCACTGGCGTTTTCTTCAAGTTAAATACTGATTGAGGTTTCTGTGGCTGTTTTAAGGAATTTAGGTTTAGATGGGATCCCTAATTATATGATTAGTTGGAGCTTTCAATTTTATGGTTATGTAGGTGATGCTTCTTTTTTTTCCTTGTACATTTTTCTCTGTTGTTTGATTATTATCCTAGAAAGTATTAGAGTCATTATTTATGTGGTTTTGTCTGATCATCTTGGCCAATTCAATCCCCTATACTTGGTTCGCTGGTCAGTTATAAATTGGTTTCAAATCGATGGCCATTCAATGGCTAGTTGAAATAATTAAAAACATAGGGCTGATTTTCTTTTTCTAAAATAAGTATGAGAATTCTTGAGCATTTATATGTTCTTGGATATTTTAATTTATTTTTGAGAGTTGTAGCTGAATATACCTGAGCGGAATGGTGTGGTGCAGTGTTGAAAGTATCTGTTAGAGAAGAAAAGAAAGATGTTGTGGATTTGACTGTAGGATTATATGGTCCCAAAACCGAGTATGTTATCAATCATGAAAGGGAACGGAAGGTCAGTACGGAATGCTAAAGCTTCGATTCACATGTAACTTAATCAGGTATGTTTCGATTCTAGTTATTTGACTCTGAGCATCATCCCTTCTACACATCGGCATTATCCTGGCGTCCCTGTAATTTCTCGCTAATTTAGCATCTGCATTGTGTTTTCAGGCTATCGCGTATCTTTCCGCTGCAGGATTTGGCGCAAAGTTACTTGGGATTTTCGGTAATGGGATGGTGCAGTCATTTACTAAAGCACGGGCTCTAGTTCCACAAGGTAAACCTTGAAAGACATTTGATACTCCTACTGTCATTCTGCAAACAATTTCAACCAAACGGAGCACTGTCCTAATCTTTATAGACTAACTGTTACTGATTTACAGATGAAAAGTAAAAGTAAAAAAGAAAAACATATGGAGACATTCAGTAGTCAAAACACAAAAATCTTGGTTATTGTGAACTTTTGTAGGTGTAGAGAATCATTCTTTCCTTCCTTAATCAGTGTCCCATTTATAATATTATTTAGCTCAACTAATGGGACGGAGGGAGTGTTTGTCCAAATGGAAGATACTTACTGAAAGCAAAGTTAGCTCTGAACTAACCTTGTTACAGGTTATTGATTGGGATGCATCATAGCGCTAGATTAATACTTTAGGTAGCTTGAGAGATTAGCTGATCCTAATATGTTTTATGGATCACGAGACTTGAACCTTTTCTGACATTATATTGAAACTGAGCAATCATCTGTTTTTGCATCTCTCTGAGTTGGAGGTTTGTGACATTGGCCAATTTGGCTCAATCCTTGTTTTGATGTTTCAAACTTTTGACAGATATGAGGATACCAAAGGTAGCAGCTGAAATTGCTAAGCAACTTCATAAATTTCATCTGGTAGAGATACCAGGTTCTAAAGAACCTCAGTTAAGGAATGACATATCAAAGTTTGGAAAAGGTTTGTTCATTACCATTTTGGCTTATCTAATTTAGCTGTAACTTTCCTATGTGGGGTAATAATCCTGGCTGATAGGCATAAAAGCTATCTAAATGTTATCTTATGCTTCTCTTATGTTTGATTTGCTACGAAATTGGGTCCTGCAGCATCTGAATTGAACTTTGATGACTGCAGGAAGCAGAAGAAGTATGAAGAAGTTTCATTTAAAGAAGTTTATGTAGAAATTGCTGAGCTGAAGGTATTTCATTGGCTACTTTTAAATATAAATCTTCAACTTTACTCTTAAAGAAGACAGTCTTGTAGTTTCTTTACTCGTGGAACTTCATCTCAGGAATTGACTAGACGTCTTGATACTGCCGTCCGTCGTCTATGCTCACAATGACTTACTTTCTGGAAATTTGATGCTTAATGATGATGAAGGTACTTATGTTTGTTTATTAGCTTCTCTTTTCTTTGTTTTAAGTGCTCTATCTACCCATACAGAAACACGAGAATGGAGCTTCTTCACCTATTTCTACCCAATTTTCAATTCTCTCAAAGCATCTAAAACTGATACTCTGTGCCGCAGTTTTTCTTTCCTTATCTGGATTATGGACCTTAGACTATCCGCAGGTGTCCTGCCAAATTCAACTCTAGAACTTGAGCTTCATTTTAGCTGATCTAACCTTGAAGCTTCACCTTACAAGAATATGTTGAGCTTTAAAGGAATATACTGAAGTATTAGATATCATCCTGAATATGTAGAGCCCAAGAGAGAGTCTACATGTAAAGCAAATCTAGTTATGACAGGGAACATTTTTTGGAGGGAGAGGCTATGCCTCAAAGTTTCTATATTTCTCAATACAGCAACACTGATATTTATTGATTACTATATATATGTTGATGTGTTACCAAGAAAACTCTACTTCATTGATTTCGAGTATGGATTATACAGTTACAGAGGTTTTAACATTGGAAATCACTCAATGAATATACTGGCTATGACTGTGACTACAGCTTGTAAGTGTTAGCTCTACTTTTCCATTTTGGTGCTGGTAACTATGTAACTTGAAGTGATCGTCAAATTATGTGGTTTTCAGGTATCCGAACAAGGACGAGCAGTTTCACTTCTTCAGACACTATTTAGATCCTGAAAGGCCAGAAAAGGTGCCTCTCAAACTTGCAAGCTGTGGTTCCTTTTTTTTGGCCTCCTTTGTTTTTTAACTTGTAGAAACGACTCTTTGTTTTTTATTTGATGAAGATGTTGAACTAACCTGATAATCTGATGATTGTATCTATTAGTGAACTGGGGTATTAAACTTCAAACCAAATTTCTGGGCTTATCTTTTATTGACTTAATTTTTTTTCTGCCTGCCAAATATTTGGTGGCTAGTTATCTTACCTTAGCACAGATGTCGGTTACTTTACTTTCCCCTCCTGATTATATGGCACCTCTTCCCTTTAGTTACTCAAATGAGCTCCACTCAACTATAGTCATAGTTCTACTAGTCTTGAAAGAGTTTTCATGCTACTTGTCTTTGTTGACTCTACTTCAGTTTGTTTTCAGCAATTTTCAAATGCAGGTTACTCTTAATGTTCTTTATCCAAATTACCAGTTTGATGAATACGGTAGATGCATTCAACTAGTTGCTGTTCTAACAGGTGTCTGACTAAGATCTGGAAGCTCTTTATGTTGAGACAAGTTTGTACATGTTAGCATCACACTTGTTTTGGGTGTTATGGGCTTTAATCCAGGTAATTTTTCTTACTTCCTCCGGTCCTCTATTTATGGTCCCCTTTGAACAGCAATTTTTTCATGGCATTTTTGACCATCGATAACTTTTGTTGTATATAGTAATGGACATTATGTGAGATGTCTTTGGATTCTCCGTAACGTTTAGTTTTTGAAAAGTAAAATTTTATAATCTATTATCGTACGTAAAAAAAGTTATTGATGGTCAAACATGCTTTGAAAGAATGTCAGAAAAGAGTGGACATAAATAGAGAACCAGAGGGAGTATGAACAATCTCTCTGTAAGCTATCCTACTACCAAAGAATGAATAACATTTATAGAAGTTAACGTTCTAGCTCAATGGATTTTTGGCAGGCAAAGATGTCTCCTATAGATTTCGACTATCTTGGCTATGTTTTCCTACGTTACAACGAATACAAAAGGCAGAAGGAAACATACATCTCACTGGGAAAATCATACTTGTCAAGATCTCACTCCAGGTGAACTCTTCTCTCGTATTTGCTCTCATATCATGTTGATGTGAATGCTTCTGTTTGACCAACATCTTTTTGAATCATTTGTTTTGTTTACCTCACGTATAGTATTCTTAGTAGTAGTGTAACAAATTGTCGGAAGGATAGACTGGATAAGTAGTTCTGATAGTTCTTCACCTGAAGAGAAGTTAACAAAAGGACTAGTGATATTTCGGGTTGTTGTTACGTGTATTTTCCCCCTATTCGTACAGCTGTCCTGAAAATCATGAACTATAAACTTGTATGTGAAAGTTAACGCACCATTATATTCTTTCAAATAAGTGTAACGGTACCTTTGAGAACAGAATATATGTACCATTTTAAGATGATGATTTGTCTTCATAAATTTATAGAAATTTTAGTTTTTCTACATCTGCAAAGAAACTAGCAGGAATTTTTTTTACGTAGGGGAATATTTAAGGAACAACGTTATCTTTTACCGCAGAAGGGAGGATACAACGTTATCATTAATGGCGGTTAAGGAACAATAGATGGTACTTAAATCGCCATCTGAACCGATCTCACCCCCTGGAGCTTCAAATCCTCTACATTATCAGGTTCTAATTCTACACACCTGATGCTCTCATAAGCAGCTTCAGCCATCCTCCTAAACGCATCCTCCATATTCTTACCTGTTTTTGCCGAGCACTCCGTGAACATCAAGCTGTGTACCCCAGCAAACTCGGCACCCTCTTCAGTACTCACTTCCTGATGGGAAACCATATCGGACTTGTTCCCCACGGGCATGGTGATCAGGAAGTGGCTCGTGTGCTCGTGGAGATCTCTCAGCCATGAAGCGATGTGAACAAAGCTTTTCCTACACGTAATGTCGTAAACTAAGAGCACTGCCGTTGTGTTGCGGTAGTAGAACTTGGTTAGGGACCTGGCCAGCTTTTTACCGGCTGTGTCCCAGATGTGGAGTTTTATTTTCTGGCCATTAGCCGTGATGACTTTGTGCCCAAAGTCAGGTCTTATGGTAGGCGCGTGATGGTTGTTGAAAGTTTTGTCTGTGTACTGATACAGGTTTTCCAATGCCGGAATCTTTTAAGGTTATGAACCTGAAGATGTAATCGCCTTTGGTCGGATACATGGTGTGTTTGAAGTAGGTATATGATGTCTATATGATGTTGAGTTGTTCATATAGAGGGAGGATAAATATTTAGAGAGTGAATCATATATGTAGCCGATTTTGCTTCGTACTGGGAAAGGAAGAGTGCTTAATCCAATTCCTCTATGTACAAATAAATCCAATTCCGATGGGAAATCTATCTCCAAATATTGTCATTTAGACCGTTAGCAAAATGAAGTCGAACATGTCTTAGAAAATGTGGTCTATTCATAAACTTATTGATAGATCCTGTAACTTTTACCTTTAAGAATTTAATATGATTTAACCAACGTAGTACAAGAGTGCAAAAATCCAGTACATAATTTAGGATAAGCAATCTATCAGGAGACCTCCTTCAATGAAGTCTTGCTCGAATTTGATATCATCTCTAAACAAAAGGAAAATATATTTCCATGAGTGAGGCACTTTTGTGTTTTCACCACAAACAGACATCAAACATTTGAACTGCTAATCAATAACCATTCGGCATTTACATCAACAAGAGCAAACAAGAAGGTACTTAAGGTCTCCCAACTGCAAAAGCATAAGAAAATCATCAATTCTGCATTAGAAACAAACCAAACAAAACCAAGTGAAACAGTTGAATCAAAATGCATATCACAAAAGGCAAAGGTTACCTTGTCAAAGATCTCTGCTTTCAAAAGGTAAAAAAAAACCCAAATTAGTACTCCTGAGTACCGCTAACCAACTGTATAGCTTTTTGCAGTGCAGTCCACCCATTTTTGTAAGAGATGTCAACACCAAATTCTTCCATCACATAGTTTTGTACACTTCTCACCGTACAACAAGGATTCACTTCAACAAGATGCCGAATGCGATTGGCAATCATTGTTGTCCAGTTCATATGATCTCTGGATCGATTCGCACTAACACAGCTATGCTCCTCCACCCATTCTGTTATTCGCCACATCTCATGAGCGATCACACGAACTGCGCAAATTCTCCAAAAGCAACATATTCTGCCGGGCCATGCATTCTCCCATCTCATAGATTCAATCTCTAACTTGCATACTGCTTCCCATGCGTTACTATCACTTCGGATAACTTTGTACTCGCGTTTTTGTCTGACGGACCATCCTGAAATAGCCCGTTCCAACTGCTGCTTGTCTTTAAACCACATGCCTAATTGTTTGTGGCTGTCGTCTTCACTCCATACAACAAATGGCACATCTCCCCGGTACCTCTGGTCTGCATAAGAATCTCCATACTCATCAGTTTCAGAAGAAGGTGCAAGGGAATTTGGAGTAATCTCGAAATCATCATCCCACTTTTGAGAATCATTAATGTCTGATTCGTCAGATTCATTCCCTGGGAAAACTCTTATCTCCATTCTGTGTAACGAAGTTCTCATTAAGCACTCTCCCGGGTCTAACACTAGTAAACGCGCGCCTCCAAACCTCATCTTGCAAGGAGCCAGTTTGATTATACTGAATAAACATAGTAGGTGAACCTGTAAGCCTATAGGTAGGGTTTGGTAAACTAGGTACAGGTTCAGTCTCTATGTAAATCTCTGCAACAAAAGACCCCAATTGCCTAACAACTTCAAAGAGCATCGCAACAGTGTCATTTCAGTGCAAAAAAGACTAACTTTGATCTCACGTTGTCTGGGTAGCGATACAGAGTGTTCACCTTGAACGCCTGCTTCGTGACGCCTACCCGACTATACAACTCAGTTTATATCGAATTAAAGTGGCACATTTGGGATTAGAGGATCGTAACATAGACCTATGTCCGCGTTGAACACAATCTGACCACCCCAATACAGATTGATCATGAATGGCTTCATGCTTCTTCAAGAATCCGAAAAAACATAAAACAAAACCATCATCAACTACACAGTCACACATCATAGAGTCCATTTACGGAACTATTTCGCATCAAATAGGCACATATCAGTTGACAAAACATGCATAAATCAGTGACATTTCACACACTTCCATTTTACTACAAGCATTCAACAAAAGGCCAAACACACTATTCAGCATTATCAATTGAAATCGAGGGTAACATTTTGATGCCCTATTCAATAATACAACTCTAAGAGCACAGCATACCGCTCTAACAATGCGTGGTTTCATCATAGCAAGCCTACAACATTGTCAATTCTAGCATGCAACATTAACAATCGTAGCTCAACATGCACTTGTTATCAACTGTAACATATAAAATCAATTACATGATTTCCATACAATAATATCAGGGCAAGCATAAGCAATTAGCAACGAATGAAACATGATAAAGGCCTGTTGAATCCACAAAATTCAAAATACATACACAAAGACAGCAGCAGTAAGGTCGCCGGAATGGACACGAGCCGGGTTGAGTCCGTAATTACCAGAGTGACGGCGCGTGCAACTCACACGTGGAAAATAGCTACGGCACTCCCAAACAGCTTTGGTCGTCCTCTCGGTTGGGGATTTACCGATTTGTATCAGGTCCAAACAGCTCTAGCTTCGTCGTTCTGTTTCAATCGTCCGCCACCATTCGCCGTTCAGAATATTTGCAAGGTGGTGGTTGGTTTTTTTATTTTCAGTGAAATGTTTTGGGTTAGATATCAAGAGGTCGCATTTACAAAATGCGTCCTCAGAACACACGTGACACTTTTCCCTCCAAAAAAAATCGAGTTGCCATTTGGGAAGTCCGGTAGAAAAGACCCTATTTCAGGCCATATTCTGCATTTTCATCCCACTTTCGGAGTTGCTAAGAACTCGTTTAATTGTGCAGGTAACAAAATACAGGGCGGGAATTAGCATCGCCAGCGCCCAGCCTAGCATACTCTTAAACAACTCGGGTGGATTCTCGAGTGGTGTGACTTTTTCCCACGCAATGTGGTTCGGAAACATGTGCAAGCCGGGGATCTCAATGGGAGACAGTACGAAAACATGCTCCATGCCCTCTTAAGTTTACGAGCATCAAGGTGTTCGAGTTTCTTTCATGTGTTATGAAGGTACTGATGGAAATGCAGATCCTTAGAAAAGTTGAAGGATGAAAAAATCGATGATCATATAGCGTTTTAGGTTGCTGAGTAGCCGGTAACTCAGCTAGTTTTTCCAACATGACAATCGGACACAAATTAGTACCTCTTTTCATACTTGAAATTAGGAAAAGAAAGAACATTAACAATACTTCAGTTAGTATGCTATGTATAGAATAAATTGTCTGAACCAAGCAGTAAGAACAAATTTAGAGGAATCCAACTACAAGAACATAGCTTTAATCGTCTGGATTAAAAAATTGTAACAATTCAATAGCGCAGATGATTAACTGGAAAATATCAGTACTTAACAAGAAAACAAAAGACCAGCACTACCAGTAAGATGGGATGCATAAATATATTTCAATTTGTGTATCGAGTTCTTTCAAAGCGGTGCTACAAGCCTACATTTCCACACCACCATGGGTACCTATCTAGACAGAACCTAGGAACCAATGTAATAAATATATTCATATATAGGCCACAGAGTTCATGCAATTCGACAGAAGTTCAAACTTGAAGAACCTGGCAATAAAGAACATTGTTTTTAACTCTATTCCGGCCCGCAAGGCTTGATAAGAAGCTTGTGACGAAGGTCTTGAACTGCCCTTTCCCTGAAATAGATTCCCACAAGTGTTCTGCTGGAGCTCCGTTTGTGCCATCATCAGATCTTGAAACATCAACTAGAGAAATACTCATGTTGTTCCTTACAATGCACAATTTTCCATTTAGAGGAAGCAAAGCTGCAGCCTCCAAAGCCTTGGAATTGCCTAAATGCATCTTGCTATCGATATGCTTGCTCCAAGAATCAGTTCCTTCATCGTACATCTTCAGCTTGCAGCCATCTTTGCACTCCAAAGCGTAGAGATGCCCGTTCATTGAAGTACAGGGGTTCCTCCACCCTGCAACCATTCCATCGTACACTGGGAACCAGCTATCGGACTCTGGTTGGTAGACCTCACTCAGGACCTGACGGTGCGTGCCAATGCCCTTCAAGAACCACTTTCCTTCATACACGACCCCTATGAAAGGCACCATTTCTGTACTCATATCAGAAATAAAGGACCATCTGTTCTTGTTGGGATCATACACTTCAGCTGATCTCAGTGATCTTTGATTCCCTTCATTTTCCCCTCCGGCTACATACAAACAGTTGTTTATGACACAAGAACCAAAAAAATGTCGCCTGCGAAGCATATCTGGGGCACGTTGCCATTTATTCGTTCGTGCGTTATAAAATATGACTCTTCTCATAGAACCCTTGACAGGGTCTTTTCCACCAAAAAGATAGAGATGGCAACCACTCAGTACAACACATCCAAATCCTAGAGCCTCTGAATATTCCTTTGGAATAGGAGGGAGAGGCTGCCACAGTTGATACATGGGATCAAAGGCGTGCCACGATAATTTACCATCACGATCTCTCTTCATGATGTAGATCCACTCCTCTGTAATTCCTATATTCTTCCGAAGAGTATAAAAGAAGTTACCTGCCAAAAGCCTATACCATCTTTTGCAAACTAGACGAAGCTTGCGATGTTCAATCCTTGGGACACGGATTAAGCACGCAATGGCAAGATCATCTGGAAGCCCTGGCAACAAAGGGGATGGGCTTCGATTTCTATCTCGCGGTGGTTTTTGTCTGGTGGGATGAATGGATGGTTTGATGTCAGGTTGAAGACAGAGCTTTGAACGAGGAACATACTTTTTAGCTCCTGCAACAGTTTTGAGGCCTGCATCTACTCTACATAGACAAGCTGTTGAATCGACCTGAAAACATATCACTACAAATCAATGGGATATTGCACAATGTATATACTTGTGCATAGCTCTTGACCTACTTATCAGTTTACCAGTCAAAATACGAGTCATAACTAACCAACAAAAGCATGTGAAAATTTGAAAAATGAAGCATTGTAAAGCTGTTAAATTTAGTCAAAGCATGTGTGTGGATCAACTCTTATCTCCAAAATTATCACAGTTAGCAATATGAAGTCTTGCTTGAAGTTGATATCCATATCTGAGCAAAAGGAAAATCTATTTCAAACGAGCACTTCCATCTATGTTTTCATCACAAATCAAACATAAAAAATTCAAATGATTTGAATTACTAATCAATAACCAATTCAGCATATACAAGACCATGGGGAAATAACTCAGTAATTGAGGTAAAAAATATGACTCAACTAGGCATAACATACTTCCGCAAACGCGATACTAAGACCTTCTGAGCATAGAAGCATACATAACCAAACAACAGATCGCACCAAAAGCATGATACAACAGCTTAGAAATCATAAGATCGTGAAAAATATCTGAAAGCTACCAGGGGAGGCTGAATGACTCTGTCTCTATCCATCCTTGACTGCATTTGACTCGAAAGTTGCAAACTCTACAAGCGCATCATCAAATGACAACTCTACTGTCTTCCAGCTGCAAAAGCACATAAAAAGTCATAAGAAAATCACAGCCGATGCTGATCATCAGTGTTGCATCAAAGAAAACCCAAACTATACCGATTGAAACAAAATGCAAATTGCATAAAGCAAATCACCCCAGCTTGTCAAAGATCTCTGCTTTCAGAAAGCTAAAAAACCCCAAAATGATCAAAATTCCCTCTCAAATCACCCCCCGAAAAGAACAAGTCATGCAACAGAACAGCCAAAACATCAACAACAAAACCTCCTCATTTCAGAATCCCAGACAGGAAATCAAAAACCCAGATGAAAAAACACGAATTCAAGGATCAACAATCCGGAAAAGTGCCATAAACCCCCCAAATGCGAGACAGCAATAAAAATGGGAGTGGGAAATAGATAAAGAAAAGTCTCACCGCTAAGTGGAGTATCGGGCCCATAACTTGCAATTCGCACAACCTACCAAAGCACAAGAGTTGCAAAAGCTAACCCCAAAACCATGAATGGGTCAATTATGATGTTGAATCAATCTGTGATGTGTTGACGTTTAGCTACAGCCTCTGAATTCAAACAACGCTTTTCTACTTTTCTCTACTGTACGTGACTGTCAACTATTTATACACTTGCAATTTTCAATTAAAAGGTAATTTTCAATTAAAAGATAATTTTTCAGAAAGAATAACACGTTTGGTAAAACATCCTTGATTGTTTGCCTGTTTCTTTCCCATTATTTTTAACATGTTTAAATATTTTCAGTTTTCATGATGAATAGAAGTGCAACAAAAATCATCCAACTAGTATACTCGTAATATTATACGATCTTGAAGGTGGTATTTGATGGCACGAGATCTTTTTATCATTTGTGGTACTTGGATTTTTAAAGTTTAGTTAATTCAATTTGGATCGATCAATTGGCATTTTTCTAAATTGAAATGATTATGAATGTAGTTTTCCAAATATGTAAGGTACTCCATTTGTTAAGCTGAATTTGCCCATCATTATTATTGCACCGCGTAAGAAATGTATTTAGCCATTAATGTGTTTACTTATGTGTAATAACGACAAATAAAAACTACTTGTTATAACAAAGTGAACAATATCATATACGATAATATTATTGTTAAAAAATGTGGTCAAACTTAACGGAGAACAAAGTAAAGAAAATGTAATAACACAAATTCAATTGAGACGTACCAATAGACGATAACTTGAAATGATTGTACATTGGATGTATTCCGTCTCAAGTTTTGCCATGATAGATAGAAATAAATGATAATTTCATCATGAAATTGGCATTGAAAACATGAGCTTCTTCTTCTCTTAATCTGTCGTGTTTTGATAAATGAATTACATCCTCTTTTCCAGATTAAATTGCAAAATTTTTTTTAACGATCTCCAATACACATGTTTGATCGTCAATATATTTAATTACGTATAATATTGGTAAACAAAAAGTTACTTTTTAGAAACTACTTGTTATGACAAATCCAACGATACCACATACAACAATATTATTGTTTATATATTTATTCAAATATGTAGTAAAAACTTTCTTCATTTGACTGATTTTTTTTACAATTTATTTTGGGATGGAGGGAGTAATGAAATTTAGATACACTTTTCTACTACCCCCTATTTTAAGTTTAAAAATAAAAATACTTGATTGTTAATAAGACGAACGACTTACCAGACTCTCAAACTATTACCAGTTGACCATTTTGGCCCCTCTTTTTTTCCGATCACATTCATCCTTGAACTAACAAAAGTGTTGAATCGTACCCACCGTCCGGTCAAATCGTCAAGTGTTGGTCAAAACATCAATTTTAAGGGTAAAATTGTAATTTCTCATTTTCTCCTTTTTCTTTCCTTCTTTCTTTCTCCTTTCCTTCTTTTCTTTCCTTTTTTTCTTTTCTCCTTCTCCAGAACCGCCGTCTGCTCTATTTTCTCTCGCCGTCTGTTTCTTTTCTCTGATTCGAGTAGCTCCGACGCCGATCCCAACCACGAGCACTCCGGCTGCCCCTCATCCCCGCCTGCTTCTTTTCTCCCTCCCCGTCCAATTCCTCTTAAACCCTCATCCCCCTACTTCTTTTCTCCGTCCCTGCTTCCATTTCCTGTGATGCTTGCATTTACTGGCCTAATTATTCGGGAGATCCTGACCTGGCAGCAGCCTATGCATATTCAAAATGTTTGCAGCTTGAAACATGGAACATTAGTTATGTTCAGGGATGTTCAGCGACCCAATTCAACCCATATTTTTTTGTTGGAGCACATCAGCACGGGCACCGAACTCTCGCCGGAAAATGATGTCACGGGGGCACCAAAAATGCTTTGCTTAAGGCCTCTCCCGATATCTACACCACGGTCCACATGATCCGCCAATGTACGAGGAACGATTGGATTTATCTGGGACACCAGCTATATTGCCGGATTACACGATCTGGGAAGAGCTCTAATGTGTTTGTTTCCACAGTTTTGATCAGTTTATACGTGAATTTTAAGCTGGTGAATGAAGCCCGGGAGGTGCTTGATGAAATGTTTCACCGGAGTTTAGTTTCTTGGAATTCCTTGATTTCTGGGTATGTCCATTCTGGGCAGTGTGGTGAAGCATTTAATTTGTTCCTTCAGTTAGAAAGTTTTGATCTTCAAAATGGTTGTTAAATGTTTTGCACAAGGCATATGAGAATGTTAGTAAATGCAAACATCACAGTAATTGGAAGTTTACCCTTAGGGTAATATGCAGATATAACCCTATATGTTGAGAAAAGTGCAAATATAACCCTGAGTTGTTTTTTAGTGCAAATATAAACCTATCTATTACACATATGTGCAAATATAATCCTAAAGCCACTATTCCGGCATTGACTGGCCATTTCCAGCCATTGACCGACCAGAAATGACCAAAATGCCCTTCTAACCTAATACAAAATTTTAAATGACAAAAATACCCCCCCACCAATCTGCCACCACCACCAATCTGCCACCACCACCAATCCGGCCGCCACCAACTGAGCCCATCCCCGCCACCACTACCTGAGACCACCTGAGCCCATCCCTACCGCCACCACCTAACCCCATCCCCGCTGCCACCACCTGACCCCATCCCCGCCACCACCACCTGACCCCATCCCCGCCACCACCACCACCACCAATCCGCCACAACCCGAGCCTATTCCTCTGCTCGAAAATCAAGACCCATCCCCTAGCCCCGCCTCCTCCATCAACTAGCCCTAGCCCACCGTGAACGAAAATTTCAGTAGTTCCACATATTAAGCAATTTAAGAAAATTTAAGAAGGTTTAAAATATCAACAAACACCTGGTATCTTCGTTTATTCTGGGACACAACATGCCAAGCTTTGACTTCCGTCGTGGCCCAACCCCAGCGCCACTAGGCTTCCACCACCATCACCCAGATCCGCCTCCGCCGTGGCCCAATCCTAGTGTCGGCACCACCGACCCCTTCCCAATCAAAGCCCATCACCGCCACCATTCGAACGACGCTCCACCACCGATTAATGCCCTGCCCCCAATCGATACTCCGCCACCCCTGGCCACCATGAACACCAGCGTCGTGGCCCAACCCCATCGCCACTAGGTTTCCGCCGCCACCACCCAGATCTGCCTCCGCTGTGGCCCAACCCTAGCGCTGGCACCACCGACCCCTTCCCAATCAAAGCCCACCACTGCCACCATTCGAATGACGCTCAGCCACCGATCGATGCTCCGCCACCCCTGGCCACCACGAACACCACGTCCCGCCGCTCAATCGTTCTTTGGATTCTCGGGTCGAGTCGGGTTCTCTAGGAATCAGAATATGAAAAAGAAATCCGTGGTTCACAAAAGTGAAGACAGAAATGGGAATGCAAAAACAGAGGAACAAAACACCATCTCCGCCCATTCTCCTTTCTGCGCCACAAAGGAAGGAAGGAAAGAGAAGAGAAAAGGAAGGAGAATGGAGCGGAAGGAGAGAAGAAACAGCAGAGAGGGAAGGAGAATGGAAGGAAAGAGAAAAGGAAAGAGAAAAAGAAAGAGAAAAGGAAAGAGAAAAGGGGGTATTAATGTCATTTGAAAAATGTGGTTTTTTAGTTTTTTTAAAAATCATCAGGGGCAAATTGGTCCTTTCACTGTATTCCGGCCTCAAACCGGCTAAAAAGGTTATATTTGCACATAACCTGAATAGATAGGGTTATATTTGCACTTTCGAATAGCGCAGGGTTATATCTGCACTTTCTTCAATTATATAGGGTTATATTTGCACTTTTCTCTTACCCTTAAAATGAGAAAGAAAATGAGAAATTACTATTTTACCCTTAAAATTGAAGTTTTGACCAACATCTAAAGTAGATCTGTCAATCTCTAACTCGAATTTCTGACTCGACCTGCCAAATATTGACCCAAATCTGAACCCGACCCGAACCAAACTCAACTCGAATCCGATCATGACCCATAAAATATTGACCCAAACCCAAACCCGACCAAAACCAAACTCAACCTGAACCCAATCTTGACCCGCAAAATATTGACCCAAACCAAACCGAACCGCACTCAACCCAAAACCCGATTCTGACTTGATAATCTGGGCCCAAACCCAAACCCGACACGACCCAAGCTCACCCAACAGAACCCAAACTCAACCCGAAACCCAATTCTAACTTGGTAAATCATTTCTTAATTTAAAAAAAATTAAATGCAGTCCTAGCACCGGTATATTATAACTTATATTGTGGCTAGCTATTTTTCCACCACAATTTTATCCGCCAAAATTACTATGGACATAGGCACTAGTATTAGCACCGGTATATGTCATTCAACCAAAACCGGTGATGAAAATCATTAAATTCAAACATTTTTTTCTTCAATGAACCGCTGCTGGATTTATTCATAAGCACTGCTTTTTTGGTTCATTTACCAGATTGTCGGTGCCTATGAAATTCCTAATACCTGTATTGCTCTTCCATCACTGACATATCGATACATACATACCTTTTTCTAGTAGTGTAACCCAACCCGACCTGCCCAAGAAACATTATAGATCCGTCAGAACCTGACTTGACATTTTCCCGATCCGACCCGACAAACAGACTTCCGTATTTTTCAACTCAAACACATTTTGAACCTGACCCGACTAACAGATTTTGACCCATTTCAACTCGAACCCATTTTGACCCGACCCAATCCGACAAACAGGTTTCGACCCGCTTCAACTTGAATCCATTTTGGCCCGATTTGACCCGACCAACAGATTTTGACATGTGTCAACCCAAACTTGACCCAACTAGACAAACATATTTTAAACCAATTTCAACTCAAACCTATTTGACCCAAATGTAAAGTAAAGCGGAATAATCGAATTGACAGCTCTAATCTAAAGTTACGATGACAAATGAGAGGTAGTAATAAAGATGCAAAGACTGCATATGGGGTGTGTCCCCAATACAGTATTTGAAATCAAACAAATGTGCGGTTGGCGTTTAAACTAAAGCAGTAGCAGTAACGCAAAATTCAAATGGTCGTGGAGCCAACCAAACTTTTCCACCAAAGACTCCTCCATTAAATTTGGTCATCATTCCACCCTTAGATATATTTTACGTACTTTGTGATGCGATTGTATTGAAGGGAACATCATAATTCATAAGTCAATCGTAATTTCAGTTCGTAATTTCAGTTCCCTTTTGATCTGATTTACAGTTCTGTTTTCAATTGAGTAAACTTCTATTACGGCTATGTTGATAAATTGACATATGTTCGGGAATATGTCTTGGCTTTTCAGATAACTAAAAGATACATGGGCAATATAATCTTATATATATTTTTAAAAGTGTTGAAACAAGCTTCATTTTTTTTGAAATTGTCAAAATAACCTTGAACTCGTTTGAAAATTTTGAAACAACTTTGAATCTGCTGATCTTTGTCGGAATTATTGGACATAACTGAAAGACTAAATTATTTTTTTAGTCCCCTACAAAGTATCTTATACCATGTTTTGGTCCCTATTTGCAAATCAACCTTTAGACGGCACCCAACAAATTCAAAATAATTTGTTTGGTCTCCAAAGGTGGTTTTCTGGTAAGGCTAAATGGTTTTTCGGCATAGTCAGGGGTATAATGGTAATTTTACTAATTTAAAAATATTTTCAATTAAAATTTCCTAATTAAAATTTTTCTTTTATTTTTCACCACCAGCCGAAGCCGCCTTCCGCCACCGCCGCCAATTTCTCTGTAGACGAACCAAAGACGAACCTTCTCTGCACCACCACCACCTCCGCACCTCAATGGCCAACTCCGCCGCCAAACCCAACTTCTTCAAAGCAACGCTGCCGCCGTGACCTCGAAAGCTTTCAGCTCTGCATAACTGAAGAAGTCTTCAGCTCTGCGTCGCCGGAGAAGTCTTCACCTCTGCGTCGCCGGAGAAGTCTTCACCTCTGATTAATGTTTCTGATTGCTGCCTCGATGGAATCGAAAAGAAGGAGAAGCAGAGCGTCACCAACAATTCCTACATATGCAAGGGGGCACATACTCCGGTGCGGTCAAGCTACTCGCTGCTCGCTTACCTCCTGGCGGAGATCGGCGGTGGCGGCCACATGGTGGCGGTCACGTCGTCCACCCTGGGCCCCATGCGGCTGGATTTACTGATCATCAGAAGTATCTAGAAGAAAAATGCCAGGATTTGGTGTTGCTGAGGAAGGAGGAGTTCGCCATGGGAGTAGTCAAAGCGAGGACCTGGTCGAAAATGATTGACGAGAAGATTCTGAAGATTGTGCCCACAATCCGATCACAACGCTGCCGGGAGAGCCGAAGACGATCGGTGCCCATGCTGGAGAAACTTCTCCGAGCTGGCATTAATGATGCGAATAAGACAAAGTGAAGCTCCTCGGTGGCGGAGAAGACGAGCAAAGAAGACGAAGCAGCGGCGGTGGAGACTGCTCCAGTTTGGTTCATACAAAGCGGTGACGGCGATGGAGACGAACCGCAGCAGCAAAGACGAAGATGAACTGCTCCAGATCTTTTTATTTTTTTATTTTTTAAACTCGGGGGTATAATGGTCATTTTACATATTTTGACCAATTTTACCGTTGGCTTTCCTTGAAAATCACCTTTGGGGACCAAACAAATTGGTTTAAGTTTGTTGGGTACCGTCTAAGAGTTGATTTGCAAATGGGGACCAAAACATGGTATAAGATACTTTGCAGGGGACTAAAAAAATAATTGGGCAAAATGCTGATATGACTCTATGTTTGGGAGGTTTGTGCTAATATGATCCTGTGAAGTTGAAAAGTGCTATTGTAGCCCTATGTTTTGCATCAGAAGTGCCGATATAACCCTATGGCACTATTCCGGTATTGACTTAATAATTTCCGACATTGACCAAACCTAAAATGACTAAAATATCCCTAGTCTTAACCCTAATAATGTAATGAGTAAAATACCCCTACATTCTTCTTCTTCATCATCTCCATGACCACAACCATGGTTGTTCCGCCACCACCTCCACCGCCGCTTCACCACCTCCGCCGCTTCCCTGGCAGATTAAAATCAACAACAATTGCATTGAATCCTCCTACTTCAGAATGCCAAAAAGAATGACTTAGTTCAGTAATTTGTACAAATAGATAATCTCAACCGACACACCAAACAATGATAAAGAACTTACCACCCAACACCACCACCAAGTACCAAGCAATCTCAAATGATATGAAAACTTACCAAATAATGGCAGAGAATCTCAACCAAAGTTGCGCTGTACACTTACTGCCCAGCACCACCGCTGCCACCCAGCACCACCACTGCCCCCATCTCTAAACCCTAGCACCACCTCGATGAATATCCGCCGGCGGTGGAGCATCGCAACCACGATGAATCCATGGCGGAGGATGTCCGATTTGAAGACCCAGGGAATATTCGATGAAGGCCGCGATTGAACCCAACCAAGACCGACGAAGACCCACCACCACCACCTCGGTTGAACCTGATGAAGATCCGCCACACCACCGCGGTTGAAGACCGACGAAGACCCACCACCAACACTGCGGTTGAAGACCGACAAAGACCGAGATTCAAAATCCACCTCCGCGATAGAATAATCTGAAGTGTGAGAAGATTGAAAACCCGCCTCCCCCTCCAATCTGAAGTAATTGAATAATCTGGAGATTGAAAACCCACTTCTGCCAATCTGAAGTAATTGAATAATCTGATGATTGAGGAAGAAAAAAGGAAGAAAAAAGAGAAGAAGAAAAGAGCAGAAGATAACCGTGGTTTAATTGTCTTTTAACATTTTTTTATTTTTTATTTTTTTTAAACAGGGGTATAATAGTCATTTCATGTATTCCCGGCCAAATTCAGGCCTCCAAGGTTATATTAGCACATTTTAGCAAAACACAGGGTTACAATAACACTTTCCAACTTCACAAGGTCATATTAGCACAAACCCTCAAAACATAGGGTCATATGAGCACTTTACTCAAAATAATTTAGTCTAACTGAAATACCATTCTAATCAAAAAGAGTAAAAGTTTAAATATCGGTTATGCCCTCCTAATTTTAAAAAATAAAATAGGTAAAATGTGAAATGTTTAATTTACCCCTTCTACATTCCATAAATATTTTATTCCAAAAAATCATCTCATTTTTCTCATTTCCAAACTCGTTATCTCCTTTTTCCATTGTCCACTTGCTCATCAATTATGGTTTGCACCACATATCCATAATGAGATATACTCTCATGAACAACCGATAGTTGCGCTTTGGTTAAGGGACATAATTCTTGACTTTGACAATTATAAAATGTCTTTTATAGCTATCTTGCTAAATCATTTATGGTTCCATCGAAACCAGTTGCTGCATGGAGAAAGACATGACCTTCAACCATTGCAAATCATTCAACAGTCTCTATCCCAGATAGAGGAAATTAAAAGTGGAAAGATCAAGAATGGACCTCAAAATGTTGAAGCAAGCCAAGTTGTAAATGAACCCTTATCAGGAGCAACTCTATACTTTGCCGCAGCTACATCACCAAATGGAATTTACTTAGGATGGCATGTTCAAACATTCGATAACAAATGGGCATATGGAGAATCTAAACGTATAAGGAGTAAATACCCAACACAAATAGCGGAAGCGATGGCACTCACAAAGGCTATCAAAGGATGCATAGGAAAAATCATGTCCTTCTCAATCATTAAGAGTGATGCTCAACAAGTAATTCAGGCTCTACAATCACAGAAGGAGGATAGATCAGATTTCAGCATCCTTATAAAAACACAAAAATATTGTTGTCAATCATTGGTGATTCAATTGTTCAATGGATTCCTAGACATGAAAACTCAATTGTGGACCAATTGGCTCAATATCAAAAGACTTGTACATATGGCTTGTCTTCAAGTAGTACATCTCCACCCTTTGTAAACTCATCTAATAATTAATGATACAATTTTTTTTATAAAAAAAAACTTGTTATCTCTTTGATATGCTTCGCCGCTCATCCTTTTATGAGCGCCTCTCTCTCGATTCATTCCCCCCCACCCTCATCTGCTTTTACCACCAGCAGGAAGGTCACCCCCACTCCGCCTCATCGCTTCACCCCAGCCTCGCTCTGATTCTCAGATCTGACCATTAAAGGACAAGTTCATGATGCCTATTCCCTTTCTCAATTTTCATGTATTCAAACTCAAAGAACCCTCCATTTTCTTTTCGCATTAGAAGGAACCCTCTATTTTCCATTTCCAAACCTCATCATAGATGCTACCACCATCGCCTCAACCTTCAAGAAGGCTAAAGTAGCTTAATAATCTCTCCTCCCCTTCTTCTGTCGTTTCCACCTTCACAGTTGCTTATCTGCCAGCCCAGAAACTCAGTGTCTCTCGGGGCATGCTCCAAAATATGTGTTGTGTTTTTGTTACCCGAGTATCTGTGGGATTAACAATGAAGCGGCGTATGCCGCACTCGAATTTCAGATTGCTTAGAAGATTGAAATATGAATAGGTGCATATTAATAGATGGTCATCATGTTTTAGGTTTAGGAAGCCTATATTGTATACTTATATTGTGACAATTTTGAAGCACTTAGAAATGGATTTTGTTGTGTTTGGTGTATTATAAAGATTGTACACGACATCATTAGTCCTTTTATAAAATTCTTAATGCTATTATTGTTCAAAAACAAATTGGGCTGGTGACGAATTTGCACAACGTTCTCGCAAAGACGAAAGGGCTGATGCTAAGAATTGTTTAAAAATTCCCGATCCAACCCCAAAATTTCAAAATTAGTACTGATATATACCGAGACATCAAAATTAAGTGTTGGTATTCTTATTCAATTTTGGCGGTGGGCATATTTCGGGAGAGTACAATCGTTAACAAAATAGAAAATTAAGCATGGGTATTTTGATCAATACCGGGATGGTCAATGTTGGAATTTGTCTAGTCAACACTAGCCTTCGGTTAGGTGGGCATAATGGTAACATTCGACAAGTATTTGGGGTTCCTTCAGCATTTCTGAAGAACTTGGGTTATTTTGACACTTTCAGAAAAACTTGGGTCATTTGAAGATTTTACCATAAGTAAAATTATGTAAAGAGAATTGAGTTTGGAGAGTGAAACTAATATTGAGTGGATGACATTGATTCACTTTTTACTACAGAAAGAAGTGTGATACTTTCGAAAGAGAGACTTAAAAGAACAGTGTGTCAAACTTAAGTAAACAGAGTGATTACAATCAACCAAATTACATCTTACTCTACTAATAGGACTAAATTAGGAGACACCGCCATTTGAATCTATTGAAACTCAATAAAATCTAAAACTTCATACATTAGAATAGTCGGTGACGCCATCCTAAAAACACTCAATTGTTGCACCACCATTGCTCAAGTCAAAATCACAGCAATTGTTGTCTCACGAAATTGCTCTAGAATTAGTATTTTAAACATAAGTATCACTTGAACCCTAATTCAGCTTCGGCTAATTACTCTATGTAACCATTGGTTAAACCAGGCATGGATTGTATTTTTTTTTTAAAACAAGTGCTAAGTTCGGGGCTCCCCTGATTCTGCATTGGAGGGATGGCAAAATGGATGATGGTTTCCAAACCATACCTAATTCCCCTAGCCTTTAATCATCACTGTCACTCTCTCAATGCAAGCCCACCGTTGCTTCTTTAACGTGCTATTTTACCTTTTCCGTGTTTCAAATACACAAGTTTCCGCTGATTCTTGAGGTCTCAATAAATGATCACTAGGATTAGTTTTTTTTTTTTAAATAAAACCATCGTAGATGGGGGAAATTATATTGGCCTTCCCGAGCCGTAATAAAACAAAAATAAAGAAGCCAGAAGGCTAAGTTAATGTACAGACTGAGCGGATTGCTCCTGAAGCAACCATAAGTTGCTTCCAAAAGAATGAACTAGAGTATTTGGATGCTATAGGATGTACTCTCGAACTTGTTAGTGAATCGACGTCGAGACACAGGTCAGTCAGAGAGAACAACCATAAGCATAGTCTCTTAGTTTGCAAAAACAAGTGAAAACTAGCAAATTGTAGTGGAAAGAAGAAAAAACTGAGAGCTTTCTCGTTTCCCTACTCAAAACTGATGAACAACCTACTCCAAATTGGATGATCAGTGCTGACCATAGTATGCTCATTTAGAAGCTTGTAACTTGAGAATCTTGAGAGCCGTGTATAGCAACATAGACTTGCAACGTAATGTTGCTCGCAGCAACCTGGTATTATGGCCTCAGGTGTGTCATCGGATCCTATTCGGGTGAACTTGAGATGAGCTTGAGTGATCTAATGATTCCTGTGAGCTTGTTATGAGCTGGAGCTTGAATTGATCCATCCATAGTGCCATCCTGAAAGCCTGCATCCAAAAAATTGGAAGTTAGTAGCATCCGAGCTTGTTTAGGATACCCTTAGGGAGGGTATCCTAAAAACCTGCATCCTGAAAACCTGCATCCAAAAGATTGGAAGTTAGTAGCATCCGAGCTTGTTCAGTGTCAGAGTCCAGCAGTGAAAACCAGATCTAATCTTTGTCCTGCCATGGAAAAATGAAAGAAAACAGTAGCTTCCAAACTAATGATCAATTCTCACAGAGGGAGTGTTCATTTGGTCCAGTCTAATTAGTCCTTGTACTTGGTTAGGCAGCAATGAGAATTGAGAAAAAACTAAGTTACATTTTTGTGAGAAGCATGTCTTTGCTAGAGAATGTGCTACCTGGTTTGCTTCCCTGAAAATATGCATAATGCGAATATCCCTTAAAGAGAGATGGATCTCATCTACTAAGCTAAACAGCTGCCAAGGTGATTTTGATGGATCATTTGCATATAGCACCGCATTAAGACAATCTGATTCCATAATTACACTAGACAAAGAGTCACAGAATTGAATAGCAAACAGAATAGCTTTTAATTCAGATTCAAGAGCAGACTTTGCATCAGTAAAAGAGGTATATGCTTCATGAAAACACCCTCTACAATCTCTTATGATCATGCTGAGGCCACATTTATTTGTCTTAGAACACCAAGCTGCATCTACATTAACTTTAAAACCAGTTGATGGCCTGATCCATGCAATTTTCCAGATTTTTGGCTTTGGAGGAGTCCTAATGAGAGGAAGAAAAGAGTGGTTTGCAATGCTGAAATCAGATGGAGAAGATATGTATACTGGTTTAGCAGAGAAAGAGAAGAAGATTTGATCTCTGATCTGGTCAAGAACAATAGAAGCAGAGGGCTTGACTGAATCAAAGATGAAACTATTTCTCATCTTCCATAAGTTCCAGAAAGTGTAGATTGCTGCTGTTCTAACAATGGTGGTATGTAATTTAGAAAGGGTGGGGAGGGATAAATAAACAGATAATCTGTGCCACACAGAATGAAAAAATCTGTCTCTAATTCCCATAAACTGGTGAATATATTTCCAGACTTTCAAAGCAAACTCACAGGAGTTGAAAAAATGATCCAGATCATCCACATGTAAGTTGCACATACAGCATTTAGAGGCCAGATTAATTCTTAGATGTTGAAGAATATTATCAAAAGGAAGCAATGAATTTGTCATTTTCCACATGAACACAGAAATTTTTTTCTCAAATCTGGAATTCCAGAAATGACTTGGAGAAGCATACTGACCTGAATTGTTACATAGTAACAGATAAGTGGCTTTGAATGAGAAGTTACCATTGGATCCTGGCTTCCAGATCAGTCTGTCAGGTCTATGTGGCCATGTTCTTGATTCCTGCAAGAGAAGAGTAGTGTGAGGTGGTAGGAATGGTTGAATTAAAGGGAGAAAGCTAGGTTTATTATGTATAAACTCAGCAACAGAGCAATTATCATCAATAGCTATGCTATTTTGATCACATAAATCAGAGATCATTCCAGTTCCCAACCAATTGGAATTCCAGAAGTTACATTCTCCATTTCCAATTATTACTCTTGAGTTAGGTTCAGCCCAAGAATGCACTGAACAGATTCTTTTCCAGTTAGGAGATGTTCTATAAGATGGAGGGAGGTTAGCCAACAAGTGAGACCATAATGTGTCTGCCATCTGGAATTTCCACCACAGCTTAACTGAACAAGTTTTAACAATAGTTCTAATATTTCTAAAGCCCAAACCATTTTGATCAGTTGATGCACATAATGCAGTCCACTTTCTCCATGCTCTTTTTGGTTTGTGTTCATTATCTCCCCAAAAGAATCTGCTCAGTTTTTTCTCCATGGAGGAGATAATCAGTTTTGTGGGCTTAATTACTTGCCAGATATGTTGAGGGATAGAGTAGATACAGGATTCAATTAAAATGAGTTTACCTCCTGTTGACAACCATCTATTTTTCCAATTGTTAATCCTATTATCAATTTGCTCAAATAGAGGCTGAAAATAGATCTTCTTTAAAGCACCAGAGAAGATTGGAACACCTAGATACATGAATGGAAAAGTGCCAATTTTCATTCCCATGATTCTCTTAATCTGATTTACCCTTTGAGCAGTAGCATGTTTACTGATAAAAATGTCACTCTTATTATAGTTAATAGATTGGCCCGTGACTTCTTCAAAGGTAGATAAGAAAGCTTTTAACCTAATCAAAGTTAGTTTATTAGCTTTAAAGAAAATGACAGTATCATCAGCATATGAAAGATGTGAGATTTTAGGAGGGTTACCTGGCAGGTCATATGCTGAGATCTTACCTGTTTGGAAAATGTAGGCCATACTCCTAGAAAAAGACTCAGAGAAAATATTAAATAGAAAAGGGGAAAGAGGATCCCCTTGCTTAATACCCCTAGAAGATTGAAAAAAACCACAAGGCTTGCCATTAATGATAACAGAGAACCATGCTTGAGACAGGTTCTTCATAACTGAAAAGATGAATTTTGGGTGGAAACCAAATTTAGCAAGGACTTTATATAGGAAAGACCATCTAACCCTATCAAAAGCCTTTTTAAGATCTAATTTCATTATGCAATTAGGGTCCCTTTTCTTCCTATTGAGCAGCCTTACCATTTCTTGTAGATAGATGACATTATCTGAAATGTCCCTACCTTGAAGAAATGCTGTTTGGTTAGGGGAAATTATTTTAGGCATTATATCTTTAAGTCTCTCCATAAGCACCTTAGAGCAAATCTTATTAATCACATTAGAAAGACTTATAGGCCTGTAATCATCAAAGGAGATTGGAGTTTTCTTCTTTGGGATAATAGTAATCCATGTGCTTCCTATACCTCTAGGCATAATGGATGAAGATAGGAAGTCCTGAACCGCACTAAGAAGATCTATAGCAATAATGTTCCAAGATTTAATATAAAATTTTGCAGTGAAACCATCTGGACCAGGACTGCTAGACTTATTCAGGCTGAAAACAATCTGTTTAAGTTCATCTAGTGAGACTGGCCTGAGCAACTTTTCATTATCTGACTCAGTCACAAGAGATGGGATATGATTAAGAAAATGAGATTGAAAAGGAGAGCTGAGAGTTGCAGCTTCTTCACTCAGGAGTTCCTGAAAGTAGTGAATAGCCTCCATTTCAATATCATTAGGGTTATCTAGCCACAATCCATTTCTGCTCCTGATTTTTGTTATTTTCAGTTTGTTATTTCTATCCTTAACCGAGTTATGGTAGAAACTAGTATTGTTATCTCCCTCTTGCAGCCATTTAAGTTTAGCCTTATGTTTCCAAAAATTTTTTTGTTCAGATAGAGCCAAAACTAACCTAGCCCTAGCCTCTTTCAACTTAATCTGATCTGACAAAGAATCTGAAACATCAGCTAGAGACTCTTGAGTTTGTACTGCAAGTTCAGCTTGAATCACATTATCATGAATATTACCAAATTTTTCTTTGTTCCAGATTTTTAGAATCCTTTTAAGTCTAATTAATTTAAGGTAGAAAGCTAACATTCCAGAATTGTTGACAGGAATTTCCCAATTTTGTTTGATGATTTCATTGAACTCATTCCTCTTAAACCATGTATCAAGAAATCTAAAAGGCTTTGGGCAAGAGGGGGAATCATTTCCTACAGTTAATAGCATAGGACTATGATCCGAGGTTGCTCTATTAAGAATCTGGATAGAGGATTGAGGGAAACATGAAGACCAAGATTGAGTGCACAAACCTCTATCCAGTCTTTTTATTGTGGGAGATCTTAATCTATTATTTGACCAAGTAAACAGATTACCAGAGGTGTTGATGTTTTCCAAAGCCAAACCATTTATGAAACCATTAAAATCCCTTATACTACCTAAATTTGGAGATGATGGTCCCTTATACTCAGTGATAGAAGAAATGGCATTAAAATCACCTATAAATAAAGATTCAGAATGGCTATAGGAACTAAGGTCTGCCCAAAGGGGTAATCTTCCATTTCTGGTCCTAAGTCCATAGATAAAGAAAGCATCCATTGGGCAATTAAGCTTTATACTACTTAAGTTTACTGCTAGAAATTGCAGGTTATCTGTATTAACCTTTAGGATTAGATTTGATGACCAGAATAACCAGATTTGGCCACTATTTGCAGAGAAACAGAAATCAAATTTTAGTTTCTGCCTATATGACTCACATTGGGAGTTATCATGTTTAGGCTCTATTAGGCAGATAAGGTCAAAATTATGTCTTCGATAAAGATTACAAAGCCTTAATATGGATGTATCCATGCCCCTAATATTCCAGACCAACATTTTAAGCTTGGTGGATGTACAATTCATTGAGAAACATTAGAGGAGCTTTTTGATCTGGTCATTATAATGTTTTTTTGTGAGAAAAAGGATTCTTTACCTTTTTTTAATTGCTTCATATGAGGACTATCAGATCCTTCCTTACCATGATGAGTAGTGGAGGGACTAACCTTATGGCTCAGGTCCTCCATAGTACCTGGAGAGGCTGAGGATGAAACTACTTCCAGTGTGCCACTCTGTAAAGGATCTTCCCTAATGTGCAGGTCTTCATTCAATGCTTCATCAGCCAAAAGGGAGAACCTATTTTGCTTCTGTTTCTGCTGAGAAAAGATGAAATTTTTTGCAGCAATAATGGAATTAAGGGGAGAGAAAGATCTACCTCGCTTACCATACAGATCATCCTTTGCAAAGGTTTTCCTACGGTTGGTAGGATCAGATTGAGATATCTTGTTTATCTGCCTAATTGGACTATAACCAGAGGAAGTAGCAGCAGGGGAAGTGTCCCCATACAAGGGTAGAACTTCTTCCGAGATTACCAGATCATTTGGAGTAGTACATGAATTAGAAACCTTATTTTTCCCTGTCATCTCCAGAGGGGGAGGGAGGGGGGGAACCATTGTTGCCTTATTAAACTGTTGGTTCTCCTTGTCTTGTTCTATTATCAGTATTTGGCTCAGTTCATGATATGGCATCTCACTAGTACAGTTAATAGCATCAGTCTTAGTGTTATGATCTAGCATATCATTTGTCATAGCATCATGAATCATTGTAGTTTGTAGAGCCAGTAGGGGAACAGAACCAGATGGCACAGAAACATTTTTCACAGAATCAGAAATCATTGGGGGAACAGATCCTTTTGTCACAGGATCAGGAATCTGTAAGCTATGGGGAGCTAATAGGGGAACAGAACCAGAAGAATTAGTCTTAGTAGTGTCCTGCTCAATATTAGGGACTTTCTTAGGAACATATACCATTTTCTGAGCTTGGGAGTTTTTCTGTTTTTCCAAAATAGACATTCCAGAACTCCCAGCTTTAAGAGACTCTAGTTGAGATGAGTTAATCTGATGAGCCTCAGGTATTTTGAAATCTGGTTTTTTTGTCCAAGTTCTCTTAAGTTCAGGGTGTAAATATACACAATAGTTGTCCTCATGACCAATACATTTACAGTGAAAACAGTAGGGCGGGATATCCTCATATTCTAGGGGTAATTTCCGTACATTAAATTCATTTCCCTCCTCTTCAATACCCAATCTAATATGTGTTGGTAATTTGTTCTTTAAATCCACTTCCACACACATTTTGACACAGGAAGGCCTTGTCAGTGCCTCAGTAGCAGCATCAACTTTGATAAATTTTCCAATTTGGTTCCCAATAATCTCAAGCATGGAAGAGTTATAAAAGTAAACTGGAACTTGGGGAATTGATACCCATACCGGAACGATCGACGATTCTGCCTCCGGTGAAAAATCAGGAGTCCATTTGAGGACCTTCATCTGGGCATTGTTGAGAGTCCACTGTCCTTTAAGCCAGAATCGTTGATAATCTTCCTTTTCGTGGAATCGGATGAGAATGTGACGATAGTCAATCGAGCCAATCTGGAACTTGCCCTTGAAGCCTACAGAATTGAAAGCACTATTTAGTTGGATCATCGTCGGCTTTCCACGGGCAAACTTACCTATCAGAGAGTTGCAGTAGTGGGAGGCAAGAGTCTCAGCATCCTTGCGCGTGACAAGGCATGCGATCTCCCCTTTGAATTGGACTTTGGGCGAAATCTCCGGGTTTGAGGGGAGGGAGTCACGTAGGGGCGGTGGGCGGTTAGCGAGGGCCTGAAGAAAGGATTTTCCTCCCCCCTGGCCACCGCTACCAGACGGCGGAGCCGCCATAGCAGCGGAAGGATGACACTCCGATGAAGAAAAATATAGCCGTTAGCAGAGGAAATGCAAGAAGAAAAGAAACAGAGCAGGGGAACGACGACAGTATTGTCGTTTTGGTGATTTCGCACGGCAATTTCGCACACAGTTACTAAATTGATCACACTTTTATGATCATCGTATACTAGGATTAGTTGAACTGTAGGTATAGACTGAGAGTTGCAATTTAATAACATAATGCAACTTATACTTAACTCTGATTTTTCGTTTCCATAAAATGCCATTGTCTAAATGGCCAAAGATTAGTGCAATGACAATGAAAAGAAAGCAAACTACTACCCGCCAATGGGCTATTGAATATTGAATGATCAAATCAGCTTTTAACTTGTCTTTTAATCACTCGTTGCCATCTCAAGCCTCAGTCTTAACATGTGCCAGACCAAACTCCCCCAACCAACAAATCATCTCTTGATTTTCTTCAAGCATCAAATAGTTAACCCATTGCTAGTTTTGTTAAGGCATCAGAAAGCATACTGAATTGCACACTTTCCCTCTACGATCAGTATTTCTTTTTCATATTCACTCCCCTCACTTGTTTTCACAATTTTCTCAGACATCATTCTTATATTAACTCCAGTCCACTTATTTTTATCATTATATACAAAATCAATAAATTGAGGCTAGTTGGCCTAACTTGAGAGCCACTCATATTTGAGAAATCTTGTTTTCTGGTACCAATACTAACACTACATTGTAATGCAAGAGAACCCAATTCCACTCTACTTCTTCTTTACTGAAGAGCAGATGCCACTGCAAAAAGACATCCATTTTACGAAAAAACATGATCCAATCACTCTATATTTCCGTGTTCTTAATCATATCACTGGGTCAAACATAACAGATGACTGATGTCCCTATCACTCCTCGACTGAAAAATCGGTTAAGCTATTAACAAAGGGAAGAAAAGAGAAGCAAAATATGTAATCCATGATCAACCCAATCTTCATCTGCTATCCATCTTCTGTCCAATTTTTTTCTCCCAAACTAAGTCAGCAATTTTTCCAATAGAGTCCAAAAATGTTTAATCTGTACGAAGCAAATCTGGCTGCGGTTTGAATGTCTCAATAACCAAGTACGGTAAGATCACCATGCCCGACATGAACAGGGTGAACTGCAAAATGTTTTAGGAAAAGTTTAGGTTCATCAAATTACACGGAGAATTGACATCAAGGGAAGTATACACGATTCGGAAACACTTATAATAAAAATGGACAAGCAAGAGGCACGGAGAATATACCACAAGCGGAAGGGTTAAGAAACTGAAGATTGGCCACAATGCGAATGTGAACCTGATATTGAAGAATGAAGATTGTAAAAGATGAGTAAAGCCATTTCAAGTGAAAGTTTAAAAAATAAAAATAATCACTAACAGAATTCATCTTACAAGCAGAAGGATACGAGTCCAAGGAGAGTAAGAATTGGCAAAGCAGCTATACTTGAAACCTCCCAATTTTCATTAGTTTTCCGCAAACCCCAAGCTACCATACATGTATACAAGAAAAAGAGAACATTCAAACTGACACCTAACATCCCCATGTACAATGGAATCCTGCATAATATGAACTGCATATAAATGCCTTGCTTCACAGAGAAGTTAACAAATTTGAATGATCAATACAAAGAGGTGCATACAACTATGTGTTTGTGAGCATGCAAGCAAAATCTTACTCCATTTCATATTATACAACGACTAACCATGCATTAAAGTCACCCAGTCCACCATTCAACATTCAAGGAAGGAGGATACTTCTACCTAAGGCTACTTTTCCAAAAATAATGCGTAAAGAAAGTGTTTCCAGAAAATACTAATGACAGCATGATAGATAGTACAATGATCATAATCAGCAGTGAAATCAATAGAACAAAAACATGATAAAATACAAATCGATCTGTGAATGATCTTCGCTAAATAAGTGGAGGATACAACTATCACACAGCAGAGAAGTATTAGTTCTCTTCACGAGTTATACAGCTTACGAGAGCGCTAAATTACCAAGCAACACTAAGATTTTGAACCAACATTCATTCACAGATTAACATTCCTAAGAAAAGGAAGCCAAAGGTACTTGGATATGATCAAATCGCTCAGGAGGCAAACACATTCACATCAAAACTAACACCGCCTACATTAGAAGCGCAAACATGGATCTAAATTTGTCTTCATATAAATGACTGTTGCACGAAGGTAGACTAGTAACTACTTCCAGAAAACTAATCCAAAATCCAACAGAAGTACTGGTTTCTAACATTCCCACCGCAACAAAAAGCTAATCTTTCACACCTAAAATGTGCACTTCTAAAAAACAAATACTCCGAACTCACACTGAACCGTATACATTTATTTTAAAAAAAACAAAAAACAGAACCAACCAATTCATCACAAAACAATTCCATATTCCTAATCAAGATTCAAAGAACAAAACAGACGGCAAAAATTACCTCCTGATGCGATCATCATGCCACAAGAGGAAAATAAGATTGGAGCGCCTATCGCCATAGTAGACGATAAAAAGAGCAGAAGCAATCCAAAGAAAATTCTCCAACACATCAACCCAAGTCCTGGATTTCGGAAGCGAAGAATTCAAAAAAGCCGCTCTAGAACACGCATCATCCTCCAGATCATCGCTACTAGACGTGTATCCCTGACTATGCCTCTGCCTCATGTGCCCGCCCCCCGCGACAGGGGTACCCCCAGACATGCTACCACCAAATATTTATAAAATAATTTTAAAAAATTAGAATCGGCAATACAACAGTTCGTCCTAGTATCTGTACATCAACCTAAAACCTATCAAATATCCCAGAAGCGATTCTGTCCCCGCTACGACAACCATGTCAAGCCCTGCAACTTGCCGCTAATACTACAAAAGGATTTAATGTTCAGGAAAAAACAAAAGAATGGCGTGGATTCCCGAATCTGAGAGAGCAAGATTAAGAGAATAATCAGCGCCGCAAAGAATTGGGCAATAAATGAGCGGGGAAGGGTTTTGAGAGAGGGCTAATGTGAGCTTTCTGCTCATAAATCTCTACTAATATAATGCTAATTCAGAAAACAATTACGTGTAATTCTGTAGTTGTGTTAACGTGGTCTCTTCAGATTGGAACTCTCTCACGCCATATTCGTTTCTTCCGCCACTCACCAATGTCCATCTTTATATCTCTCTTGAAATATTTATAGGATATAAAAGAAAAGGTTGAAATCGGAAGAGTTTATGGATTTATGGGAAAGCAGGAAATAACCATGGTGTAATTTGTAATCATTTTTCAAGGTGGGTGCCGTGATATCCGGGATGTCAGTGACCGCACTTTCGTTATACTACTACAAAATCATAGCATCTCGAATGAGTTTCATTACTCACTCCGTTCGGTCTATTGTGCACAAATTATTATTATTTTTTGCCAAATATGTCAAACTTTGATCATATATTTGAATGTGTATATGAACAATAATTTTATCATATGTGATATGTTTAAATTTTTCACAACATGTAGTTTCTAAATATCAAATTTTTATCCGTGGTTACACATATTTATAGTCAAATATATTTATAGAAAATCGTGAAAATATTATGCTCATAATAAGGTGAGACCGAGGGAGTATCATAAAAAAAATGATAGTATTAATTGCTGAAATTTTAATCACCAATAAATCAAATTTACTAATCATTATATCTTATTGGGAGTATTAATACTTATTAAAATATTATATTTATTTTTTATTAACTCTATGCTAAAATCATATTCGAATTGATGACACTAAGAATTTAATTTCTAGTTCACCTGACAACATGAGACAGTATACCAGATGAGACAGTATACCAGGTATACTTTAACATCCATGGTGCTCAATTTGGGGGCACGTATTTAGGTATGGATGTTTGCTTTGCTTCCAACAAAACACAGGTTTGTAAAAAGAATAAATTTTTTTTTTCCCCTCCAAAGTATCTTTTACTATCTTTTGGTCCTCATCTGCAAAACTGCCCATAAACGGTACCTAACAAATTCAAAATGATACGTTTTGGTCCCCAGAGGTGGTTTTCAGAAAAAGTCAAAGGTAAAATTGGTCAAAATGTGTAAAATGACCATTATACCCCTAAGTTTAAAAAAATAAAAAGAAAAAAGAAAATCGGATGTCTTCTTCGCTCGTCTTCCGCCTTCCGCTGCCGCCGCGCCACCTTCCGCCTGCCACTCACAGATCTAGAGGTCTCCGCTCCACCGCCACCGCTCTTTTCGCGCATTATACATTCGGATGTCGGCTAGCTTTTGGTACCTCAGTACCAAGAGTATCGAAGAACTCATCGCCACTATTGCTCATCTTCCACCTGCCACCGCCGCCTGCTGCCGCCTTCTCAAGCGGACCTCTTAATGGGAATTTTGTCTGAAATTATTGTTGAATTTCTTGTTCGATTTTAATCGGATTCCATAGTTTTTCGTTTGGTTTTAATCGGATTCGTTTGGTGTCTGAAATTGGTGTTGAATTGCTCGCTCATTTGGCAGAATCCGTCTTGATGGGGATGTTTTACAATTGGGCGGATTTGGATGCAGCGCAGGTGGAAGGCAGCAGAAGACAAGCGGTGGAAGGCGAGTGGCGGAAGGCAGCGGCGGTAGGTGCAGCGAAAGTGGCAGGTGAAAGCGGAAGGTGGAAGGCAGCAGCAGCGGAAGACGAGCGGTGGTGGAAGGCAGCGGTAGCGGAAGACGAGCGGTGGTGGTGCGGCGGCGTGGAAAGCAGCAGCGGCGGCGGTGGAAGGCTGCGACGGCGGCAAAAAAATTAAGAAAAAGAAAAATTAAAATTTTTAATTTTTAATTGAAAATCTTTTTAATTAGTAAAATTACCACTATACCCTTGGCTATACCAGAAAGCCATTTAGCCTTACCGGAAAACCACCCCTGGGAACCAAAATGTATCATTTTGAATTTCTTGGATACCGTTTATGGGCAGTTTTGCAAATGGGGACCAAAAGATAGTAAAAGATACTTTGTAGGGGACCAAAAAAACTGGAAGATAAGTTTAGACAAAGATTTAGCTCATGGAAAACAAAGCTATTGTCATTAATATAGAAAAACATGTCCTATCATCAGATGTTACTTATCCCCTAGGCATTTTCAGGATTCCTAAGCAGAACCTGGAAAAACTAGATAAGATGATAGCACAATTCATTTGGGAGGTGAAAAGATTGGAAGGTCAGTGCAATGGAGGTCATGGGAGTTTGTTTGCAGGTTAAAGCAATTCGGGGCTTAGGATGAGATCCATGGAAGCAATGAATAAAGCTTTAATTGGAAAGCATGCATGGAACATAATCAGGAACAGAGATTCACTGCTTAACAAGGTTTACAGGGAAAAATATCTTAGGAATGATAACTTCCAACAAGTCAGACAGAGAAGAGGTGATTCTTGGAAGTGGAAATCCATTTTATGGGCGAGGGATTTGATCACAGACAATTTGGCATGGCAGGTGATCTCAGGGAATGATATATGTATCCATGATCAATGGATTTCGACACTGAAAACCCTCTGACTTCACAATCACTCCTAGCTACTCATACTGACCTTAAGGTTTTAGACCTTATCAAAAAGAGTAAGGAGTGGAAAGTTCCATTGATTAGAACCATTTTCCCACCAGAAATTGAACCCTTCATTAGGGCAATCAAGATCCCACATGATCGAAACCAGGAGGACTTACCATTATGGAGGCCAAACAAAGATGGAAGTTACACAGTTAAGAAGGCATATCATATTGGGTATGATCAGTTGATCTCCCAAGTACAAGTTGCACCAAGTACGAGTCATGCAAACCATGATCATCAAAGATTCTGGATTCAGTTGTGGAACTTAAATCTTCCACAAAAACTAATAATCATTGTATGAAGACTAATGAATAGGGCTCTACCTACGGCTGTTAACCTGGCTAAGAGGAACATAGTTCTATATAAGCAATGCAGCAGATGCTACAATCAGGACGAAGAGAAGTCTTTGAGTCTCACCTCTTCCTCAGATGTGAGAACTCAAAAAAAATATGGAAAGCTTCCTATTTAGGCTTCAACTTTGACTTAATGTCATATATACAGTTCACAGATTGGTTCATGCAGTGGACTAAGGTGGCCTCAGATAAGGAAGCAATTAGACTCTTCATCCGCATTCTTTGGGAGACATGGAAACAAAGGAATCAGGAGGTTTTTAAGAATCAAGATAAACATCCAATCCTATTTTGGTAAGAGGCAAAAACCACAATGATCATCTTAAACCAGCCTCTGAGGAATGCTAATCAGGAACAAAAGTGGCAAAATCATGTTCACGAGGATGTACTTCACTTGCAATCTTCATCAAACACGGGGGTGATGGACACACAAACCAAATACTATATAACCCTCATCAGAGGCCTCCAGAAGGCGTCACAGCTCTGCCTTTTGATGGCTCATTTCAGGATAAAAGATGGCTTGGAACAGAAGCATGGACGATATCCTTAGATCAACACTCGCAGCATGATAGGATAATTATATGTTGTTCTTTCATTGGGGAATTTAATTAAAGTGTTGATGTTTGAAGTGTATAATGGAGTTTTTATGGCCAAATTATGCAGTTAACATGGAGAAGAAACAGAGGACGGAAGAAGCATAATTTAGCATCAAGATTGAAGTGCAAAGGTGCAAGATTGAAGAGAAGAAGTTAGCAAGCAAAATGGAAGCAAGAAGTTGGGCTGAATTCATATGCTTAAGCCCACTAGTTAGTTTGTAATAAATACTCTTCCTAGTCCAAGATGGATTAGTAAGATATTTTGGTTGGTAGATTTTATATTATTTTACTCATTTTGAGCTCTATATAAATACCAAGAGCCAAAGTGATGAAGAAAACTTTTGGGAACAACTTGTGTAGATATTTTCGGATGCTTCTTCTTCTTCTTGGGAAGCTTGGCCGAGAGAAGGGTTTTGGACTCTTAAGTAGGTTTGATTTTTTTCTTGTCTTTTCTTCTTGGTAAATTCCTTACTTTTCTTAGTTAATGAAATCATTTCTTTATCTTGTTTTCTTTGTTCATAATATGAGTAGCTAAATTTCTTAGTTGGCTTGGATTGATTCAAGGTTGATTCATAAAGTTGTGAGGATTGATATGCTTAAAAGTGTTCTTGCAAGTTCTTGGTTGATTATTGTATAAACTTAGGCTTTGTGGGTTGAGTTTGATCACCTCAATTCATGCTAAGCTAGAGCTAATTAAAGTAGCACTTTCTTGTAAAAAACAGATAACTGATACAGACTGTAATAGCAGGAAAATAATCAACCGGGTAGGTAGCTGTCTTTAGCAAATACTTGGATGTCTACCTAAATTAGGTCCTCTTTGTATTAATTTAACAATCTAGTAAGTTTAGCAAATACTTGCTTGCTAGTGGGTAATAAGAGAGGATTTTAGGAGTTCAGCAAATACTTGCTCTTATATAACTAATTGATTTGCGGGGATAACTAATTTGTAGCCGAGGATCAACTGAAGAATCAACGAGTTAATCTAAGCCAACTTCCTTCTTCATTATCTAGATTCCTTTCACTTTATTTTAGTGCTTTCAGTATTTATGAGTTTATGTGTGTTTATGTCTTTGTGTATTTAGTCTCTTTTGTTTAGTAGTTTTTAGTTAAACAACTCTCAAGTTTAGGCGTGGTTGCTAAACCAATTAAATCTTTAGGTCAATCAATAGAATCAAATTGTTCCCTGTGGATCGACCCTGCTTACCCTGTACTAGTTTCATTATTATTGGAGTTTTGCAGGTTTTATTTGTGTGAGGTAAACGACGCTCACCAAATTGGCGCCGCTGCCGGGGAGCGGTTGTTGATTTCTGTTGTTTGTTCTACTGATATGTGTGTTAGTTTTTCAGTATATGACCAGGTCTGATAAGCAGGTATTGGAGTTTGATTCTGAAATAGAAAAGACAGCCAAGAAGAATCGGAAGGAAGCTAAGTTGGAAAAGTTGAAGGCTGCAGGGGAACCTCAGTTTGCCCAAATCGAGACCCTTCCAGAGGCAGAAACTGAAGTTAAAACCGATCCTTCTCTAATGGCGAATCCTAATCTTAATGCTGACAATCCCTATATGTGGGAACTTACTGGTCACAGTGAAGAAGACCCCCCTACTCCCATCCAAGTGGCACCAACAGGGAGTCCCATTGAGATTAAGTTAGGCCTTTTGAATGTTCTTCCGAAATTCCATGGAAGGAGCACCGAAGATCCATACAATTTTCTGAATGAGTTCATAAAAATTTGCAAGGTGCAAAAGAGGCCTGAGAATGTCACGGAGGAGCAATTCAAGCTAGTTGCATTTCCATTTAGTTTGACAGGGGCAGCACACCAATGGCTTTCTAGCTTACCACCAAATTCCATTACTACATGGAATGGTCTCAAGAAGCAATTTCTGGAGTATTATTTTCCCTCCACAAGGACTGAAACGTTGAAGAGAGAGATTTCTAGTATCCATCAAGAGTTTGATGAGCCATTAAGTGCATTTTGGCTTAGGTTTCGAAGGTTGGTGGATAGTTGCCCTAATCATCGCTTTTCGGAGGGACAATTGTTGCAATATTTCTACCAAGGGCTGACTTCGGTGAACAAAGACCTTATGAATTCAGCAAGCAATGGGGGATTTTCCCATCTTCGAGTGAATGAAGCTAGGGAAATTGTCAAGATATTGATTGATTCCAAGAAGGAATATGACAGAGGTGATGTGAGGATTTTAAAGAAAGTGGTGGATACAAGCTCTTCGGGTGAGGATAAATTCAATGAAAGGATGGATAAATTGGAGAAAATTCTTTCAAAAGTGGTTGATAAAGTTGCTACTCCAAATACAAGCTCTTCTTCTAGCCCTTATGATCGTCCATGTGATACGTGTGGAACATATAGCCATACCACTTTGCAATGTAATTTTGCATTGGAAGAGCCACTTGTTCAAGCGAATACTATGGGGAATTGGAATGAGAGGCAGCCTAGGAGAGATCCTTATTCAGCTACTTACAATCCTGGTTGGAGAGATCATCCAAATTTCAGATGGAGAGATCAAGGATACCCACCTCAACAAGCCTATGTTCTACCGAATCAAAGAATTCCTCAAGCTTATCCTCAAAATCAGCCACCTCCTCAAGTGAAGTCAATGGATGAGAAGCTAGATTTGATGATGAATATGCTTCAAGATCAGAAAGAGAGTTCTAAGAAAGCCGAGGCTACATTGGACGAGCATACCCGTCAAATTTCTCAATTGACAAATTCTTTGAATGAGCTTAGAATGCAACAACCTGGACTTCCTTCTCAAGTACAAATGAATCCGAGGGAGACAGCAAAACAGATCATTCTCAGAAGTGGAAAAGAAGTTGAGTCACCACCAAAAAAATTTGCAAGCGAGACCAATAAGGATCATCCTCAGCAATCTGGAGCAAACCCTGATTTGCCCAAACAGAGGCTGGTGACAGAAGCTGAAAATCTGGTAGGGGGTAATTTTGAATTAACCAAGGAGGAAACTCCGAGGAAGGTTCTGAATGATCCTCCAGTGAAAATTCTTCCTCCCTTTCCTCGTAGATTAGCAAAGAAAAAAGAAGAAACCATTGATTTCTTGTCTATTTTTGGAAAAATGGATATTAACATTCCTTTGTTGCAGGCAATGAGACTACCACCAGTGAGCAAGTTTTTGAAGGATTTTGTGGCAAGGAAACCACAGAACTCAAGCAAGGTGATAATGAGTGAGTCGGTTTCGGCAGTGCTAAAAAGAGAATTACCTCAAAAATGTAAGGACCCGGGTATGTTTTCTTTACCATGTCATATAGGAGAGGTAAAAATTGAGTCTGCTATGTGTGATTTGGGAGCTTCAATTAATGTTATGCCCTTATCTGTTTATAAGAAATTGATTGGAGCTGAATTGGTAGATACTAGGGTTGTGATTCAATTAGCGGACCGATCTTGTGTATACCCCGAAGGTCTTTTAGAAAATGTTCTTGTCAAGGTCAATGAATTTGTGTATCCCGCTGATTTTTATGTGGTGAAAATGAATCATGATAATGGTGAGAATAATTCTGGAGTTTTGTTAGGTCGGCCTTTCTTAAGGACGGCAAATACTGTTATTAATGTGGGAGATGGAACAATTTGTCTTGATTACTATGGTGACAAATATATTTTCAGCATTGAAGATGCGATGAAAAAACCACTTGATGCTGAAAATATATATGCCATCGATGTAATTGACCCTTTAGTCCAAGATTTTCTTGAGGCTGAGTTCTTGCAGGAAAGAATGGAGATTCCATCATCTACAGGTGCTACAGAGCTGATGGTGCAAGGAAAGAGTGATAAGGAGATTTGTGAGCTGCTGTGTTCTTTATATTCTCAAGAAGAAGTTTTGAGCACTGGAACCACTCTCGATTTGCCCAAACAGAGCCTTGCCGACAGACCACTGCCTTCTGAAATTTCACCACCAGTTTTGGAGCTTAAGGCACTGCCACCAAACCTGAAATATGTGTACCTTGGGGAATCTGAAACTTTGCCAGTTATTGTGAGTACCAAGTTGGAGGAGTCTCAAGAAGAAAAATTGATTGCCTTGTTGACGAAGTACAAGAAAGCAATTGGTTGGACTTTGGCGGATATCACGGGAGTTAGCCCTGACATTTGCACACATCATATTTTATTGGAGCGGGATGCAAAACCTGTTCGAGATCCTCAAAGGAAGCTCAATCCTAACATGAGGGAGGTAGTTCTCAAGGAAATCCTTAAACTTTTATCCTTGGGAATTATTTACCCTATTTCGGATAGCAATTGGGTTAGTCCGGTCCATGTGGTACCCAAGAAGTCCGGTATTCAGGTGGTGCAGAATGAAAAGAATGAGTTGGTTCCTACTCGGCTAGTCACCGGATGGAGGATGTGTATCGATTATAGGAAGCTTAATGCGGCAACTCGGAAAGATCATTTTCCACTTCCTTTCATCGATCAAATGTTGGAGAGATTAGCGGGGAATAAATTCTTTTGTTTCTTGGATGGATATAGTGGATATTTCCAGATATGTGTGAACCCCGAGGATCAGGAAAAAACTACTTTTACATGTCCTTTTGGCACCTATGCTTATAGGAGAATGCCATTTGGATTGTGTAATGCTCCGGGCACTTTTCAAAGATGCATGATGAGTATTTTCTCGGATTTGATTGAATCAAGCATTGAGGTATTCATGGATGATTTTTCAGTGTATGGGAATTCTTTTGAGATGTGCTTGAGTAACTTGGAGCAAGTATTGATTCGATGTGTGAAAAGAAATCTAGTCTTGAACTATGAAAAATGTCATTTCATGGTGGATGAAGGCATAGTTTTGGGGCATGTAATTTCCGAAAAAGGAATTCAAGTTGACAAGGCTAAGGTGGAGACCATAGAACAACTACCTTATCCTACCAATGTCCGGGAGATTCGTGGATTCTTGGGGCATGCTGGATTTTATAGAAGGTTCATCAAGGATTTTGCCAAGATAGCGCAACCATTAACCAAACTTCTTCAAGATGATGTTCCTTTTGAAATGAATGAAGAGCGCAAGCTTTCCTTTGATGTGCTTAAAGAGAAACTCATCTCTGCCCCGATAATGCAACCACCAAATTGGGACATGCCCTTTGAATTGATGTGTGATGCAAGTGATTATGCGGTAGGGGCTGTTTTGGGACAAAAGCTAGGGAAGGAAAGCCATGTGATTTATTATGCTTCTAAGACTTTGAATCCGGCTCAATGCAATTACACCACTACTGAAAAGGAGCTGTTGGCAGTGGTGTTTGCTCTTGATAAATTCAGGTCTTATTTACTGGGATCAAAGATCATTGTCTACACCGATCATTCGGCGTTGAAGTATTTGTTTACAAAGAAGGAATCCAAGCCGAGGTTGATTAGGTGGATTTTGTTGTTACAAGAATTTGATTGGGAGATAAAAGACAAGAAGGGTGCTGAAAATCATGTTGCTGACCACCTGAGTCGGTTGGTAAAACCTGAGGATGCAATCCCCATTCAAGAATTTTTTCCCGAAGAACATTTATATGCTGCCACAGGCCTCGAATTGGCCAAACAGAGCCCTCTTACAGCAGCATTGCATGGGAAATCTGCTCATGATCCATGGTATGCAGATATTGTTAATTTCATCACCACTGGGGAAAGTCCAGAAACCTTCAGCACTGCCCAGAGAATGAAGCTCAAGAGTGAGTGTAAGCATTATATTTGGGATGAGCCATATCTGTGGAAAATCGGCTCGGACCAAATCATTAGGCGATGCGTTCCTGATGAAGAACAAGGTACAATTCTTTTGCATTGTCACTCTTTTGCTTGTGGAGGTCATTTTGGTCCTAAACGTACAGCTCGAAAGGTTCTTGATAGTGGATTTTATTGGCTGACTATTCATAAAGATGCTTACATGTTTTGTAAGAGTTGTGCTAGATGCCAAATGACAGGAAATATTTCTAAACGTGATGAAATGCCTCAAACTCCCATTATTGTTTGTGAGATATTTGATGTGTGGGGTATAGATTTCATGGGACCTTTTCCTAGTTCATATGGTAATCTTTACATATTACTTGCGGTTGATTATGTCTCAAAATGGGTGGAAGCGAAAGCCACCCGCACTGATGATTCTCAAGTTGTTTCAGAATTCTTGAAATCACATATTTTCAGCAGGTTTGGAGTGCCGCGAGCAATCATTAGTGACCAAGGAACTCATTTCAAAAACCGCACCATTGCAGCCCTTCTGAAGAAATATGGAGTGCATCATAGATTGGCTACTACTTATCATCCTCAGTCCAATGGCCAAGCGGAGGTGTCAAATAGAGAAATAAAGCAAGTTCTAGAAAGGACAGTGAATCCATCTCGGAAGGATTGGAGTAAAAGATTAGATGATGCTCTTTGGGCTTATCGAACCGCTTTCAAAACTCCTATTGGAATGTCCCCTTATAGGCTTGTTTTTGGGAAAATGTGCCATTTGCCAGTGGAGATTGAGCATAAGGCTTATTGGGCTGTGAAGGAGATGAATATGCAACCTCTCAGGTGTGAGGAGGAAAGGAAGTTTCAACTTCAAGAGTTGGAGGAACTCCGTTTGGAATCTTTTGATCAAGCTATGTGGTACAAAGAGCGCGCTAAAATGTGGCATGACAAGAATTTGAGGTCCAAGGAGTTCAAGATTGGCCAGAAGGTACTACTCTTTCAGTCTAGGCTTCGGTTGATGCCCGGGAAACTAAAATCCAAATGGGCTGGTCCCTTTGAAGTGGTCTCTGTTTGGGCAAATGGAGCTGTTGAAATTAAAAGCATGCATACAGAGAAGTCTTTTCTGGTTAACGGTCATCGTCTCAAGCCATTTCACGATGCATCTCAAGTGGTAGTAGTGGAAGAAATTTCACTATGCCATACCTCCAGTACTTGACCGTATGACAAAGTCTAGCCACGGACTGTAAACGCGGGCGCTTATTGGGAGGCAACCCAATTTTTAATTTCATGTTCTTTCTTTTATTAGAATTTTAGTTTTTGGTAATTTACTTTTATGAAGTTAAACTTCTGTTTGGTTTTATTTTATGTGAAATATAATTAATACTAATTTTTGATGCTTTCCATTTTATTGTGCAGGGGTGTGCACAATTCTTCTTTAGGAAGAAAGGAAGAAAAGAAGATGAAGGATTAAGGCAATAGAACTCTCTTTGATGAAGTGCAGTCACTTCGGGCAGATGTGCAATTTTTGCACATGAAACTGGACGCTTTAGCTGCTCAAAATGGACATATTCAGTCTGCCTTAAGTCACCTCTGCACTGCTTGGTTTGATAGCAATTCACAACAGCATCCACCACAAAACTTAAGTTCCCTAATTCCCTTCTCTATATTTATGTTTGTTTTATTTTATTCCTAGTTGTTAGTTGGTTTTTTCTCTGTTCCGCTTGACTTGCTTGAGGACCAGCAAGATTTAAGTGTGAGGAGGGTGGTTTAGTGGTCTAGGTGTCTGTTACTTATTTGAATGTTTATGTGTGTTTTATGTGTGTTTGTTGGTCAACAATTCAGCATGATAGGAGTACTGGAATTGACTTTGAAATGGAATAACTGTGCATGTTGAGAGAATTTGAGTAGTAAATAGGATTGCTTGATATCCCCTTGAGAATTTGAGATGATTGACCCCTGAAATCAGTTGCACTTGAATGAACTTGAGATAAATAAGATGAGTTTGAACAAAGCCTAGCAGATAGTAAGGATTGAGCCTAAAGTAGAGCACTCTCTACATCCAACTTGTTTTTGAGAGTTGTGGCAGCTAGGTTAATGCATGATGAGGTGATAAAAGGCAAATTAGGACTAACCCCACATCGTATATATAGCCATCCTTTATATCCCTTAGTGAACCCCTTTGAGCCTAACTTTTTCTTTGCTTTAACCCCTTAAATAAAAAAATAAAAGATTGTATAGTCCGAGCCTTGTTGATATCCTTTTCTTGACCCTATTGTGCATACTCTTGAAGGCTTACGTATTGAATTCATCCATGGTGTAATATTGCATATAAGGCATTCCACAAGTAGGGGTATGGATCTGAATTGTTGTTCTGTAATTATGTTGTGTTTCCTTGGGATTAATTGTGAAAACAGTGCTGCTGAAAAACAAAAAAAAAAAAAACAACGAAAAAAAAAAAAAAAAAAAGAAAGAGAAAAACAGAGCACTCAGATGTGATATGGGAATTGCCTAGTTGAGATGGATGGTAAATATGTGATGGAGTATGCATAAGATGTTTTGAATGAACTTAGAGCCCGTAGGATCTTACCATGTTCATACACCCTTAACCCCATTACAACCTAAATAAAAGTCCTTTTTGATCTTCATGTTTTGATTAATGCTGCCACGGTATGTATTGAGTGAAATAACCCTTACTTTTGAGTGGATTGAGTGACAACCGTGAGGAAGTTCATCTTGTCTATTTTGATCGGGTTGAAAACAAGTTTGACTGATGTAGGGGGGATTGATTTGATAGTTTAAAGGGGGATGATACCAATTCTGTTTATGAAAGGAGACTTGATATCATGCATAGTGAACTTTGTTGATGAGCCAATGAAAGGAAATTTGAAGTGCTGAATATTTGACCAAGGTTTTGTATATAATTTTTTCTCTTTTCTGTTTTCTGTTTTCTGTTTTGGTTTGTTTTTTGTTTGTTTTCTGTTTTTTCTGTTTTAAAGTATGTTTCGGTTTGCTTTTAGAGTGTATTAAAAGATTGGGAATTGTGACTGAACAACATGCTTTATTAACATACTTGAGGACAAGTATGACTCAAGTGTGAGGATTTGATAGGATAATTATATGTTGTTCTTTCATTGGGGAATTTAATTAAAGTGTTGATGTTTGAAGTGTATAATGGAGTTTTTATGGCCAAATTATGCAGTTAACATGGAGAAGAAACAGAGGACGGAAGAAGCATAATTTAGCATCAAGATTGAAGTGCAAAGGTGCAAGATTGAAGAGAAGAAGTTAGCAAGCAAAATGGAAGCAAGAAGTTGGGCTGAATTCATATGCTTAAGCCCACTAGTTAGTTTGTAATAAATACTCTTCCTAGTCCAAGATGGATTAGTAAGATATTTTGGTTGGTAGATTTTATATTATTTTACTCATTTTGAGCTCTATATAAATACCAAGAGCCAAAGTGATGAAGAAAACTTTTGGGAACAACTTGTGTAGATATTTTCGGATGCTTCTTCTTCTTCTTGGGAAGCTTGGCCGAGAGAAGGGTTTTGGACTCTTAAGTAGGTTTGATTTTTTTCTTGTCTTTTCTTCTTGGTAAATTCCTTACTTTTCTTAGTTAATGAAATCATTTCTTTATCTTGTTTTCTTTGTTCATAATATGAGTAGCTAAATTTCTTAGTTGGCTTGGATTGATTCAAGGTTGATTCATAAAGTTGTGAGGATTGATATGCTTAAAAGTGTTCTTGCAAGTTCTTGGTTGATTATTGTATAAACTTAGGCTTTGTGGGTTGAGTTTGATCACCTCAATTCATGCTAAGCTAGAGCTAATTAAAGTAGCACTTTCTTGTAAAAAACAGATAACTGATACAGACTGTAATAGCAGGAAAATAATCAACCGGGTAGGTAGCTGTCTTTAGCAAATACTTGGATGTCTACCTAAATTAGGTCCTCTTTGTATTAATTTAACAATCTAGTAAGTTTAGCAAATACTTGCTTGCTAGTGGGTAATAAGAGAGGATTTTAGGAGTTCAGCAAATACTTGCTCTTATATAACTAATTGATTTGCGGGGATAACTAATTTGTAGCCGAGGATCAACTGAAGAATCAACGAGTTAATCTAAGCCAACTTCCTTCTTCATTATCTAGATTCCTTTCACTTTATTTTAGTGCTTTCAGTATTTATGAGTTTATGTGTGTTTATGTCTTTGTGTATTTAGTCTCTTTTGTTTAGTAGTTTTTAGTTAAACAACTCTCAAGTTTAGGCGTGGTTGCTAAACCAATTAAATCTTTAGGTCAATCAATAGAATCAAATTGTTCCCTGTGGATCGACCCTGCTTACCCTGTACTAGTTTCATTATTATTGGAGTTTTGCAGGTTTTATTTGTGTGAGGTAAACGACGCTCACCACAGCAAAAAATTGTGCGCGAAGAATCCAACTTTTTTGTGGCTACATCACCTCTACAGGCAGAAGCAGAGGCGTGTTTAAGATCGATAAGAGCGGCACAAAGATTGAACAGTTCAAAAATTCATCTATATACAGATTCAGCCATTCTGATATCTTCCATCTGCAACATCAACAAAGCACTGTGGGAAATAAAGGGAGTAATATCGCAAATCTTATTTGCTCTACGTTCCTTCATTGTCTTTAAGTTTTTCAAGGTGAATCGATGTGTCTTACATAGTGAGCACACAATGGCAATCACATTAGGACGATCTTTATGTAATGCTACTTATTATTAATATATATATATATATATATATATATATATATGTGGCTTTCATAAAAAAAATCTAATTTAATTTAATGTATTGAATTAATACTATACAAAAAAATATATTTTATTAGTATCCAAAATTTATAAAAAAATAATATACTCCCTATGTTGCTTTATTAGTGACATACTTTCTAATTTGGAAGAATTTTTTATATTGACACTTTCTAGTTACGACAAGTTTTGGTTATTACATCCACCCATTTTACTTTTCTTTCTTTCAATTCAATTTTATACACTCATTTAGCTTCTTCTAAATTCTAACACAAAAGATGATGTGCCACTAAGAGAGAAACGGAAAAGTATGTATATTTACCGTGGATTTCAAGTAGTAGTTAAATTTACATAAATTTGAAATCAATATTTTTAATGAATATGTTGACTATATATACTAACAATCTCGATGGGAGTTTCAAAATATCTTTTATGCAGTTTTTACTTTTATAAAAGTCAATTGTCGTAAAACTCGCCCCATGCCTATCTCTAACTCCAACAACATTAGTGCTAAAAAAATAATACATCAGCTGAAACTTTTTTTATTTACTATTTATAATTTTAAAAAACTGAAACTTTTATCATTTACTATTTATAATTTTAAAAAACTGAAACTTTTATAAGTGATAGCGTTGTCAAACTTTAGTTGCTGTTATTTCATAGTTGTGAGTTTAATTTTTGGCTAGACCGCTAGAGATGAAAAGGCCAACTTTTGTTTTCAATGCGGTTCGCATGGTAAGCATGTTTAGCCTTTTTTGTTATGTGGCATGGCAGCAACCGGCGTGCATGTTCACTTGTTTGAGCACAACCCAATTGATTACAATATATCCCAATTCACCCACGCAATTAATCACGGGTTCTCCTCACCTTTGACAAAACTGCGGGCAACATACTGCAATTAAACATCTTCCCCATACCTACTTTCCGCTAATAAAATAACTACATGTAAGGTACCATTTCGTATGGACTGCACTTTATCTACCGTCCTAATTAAACTTACCTATAACAAGCCAATCTCAGCTAGAACTTACCTACTTCATCTGTCCTGGGGAACCCGCAGAGAGAATTCTCTAATCAGAATTTTTTGTTGGTGTTTTATGAAATACAAGGCTATTTAAGTATAATTGGATTCGAATAATTGTAGATTCGGGATGTTAAAACAAGTTTGGTGGTGCGGAGTGCACATTTGTATAAACTATCTACGAGTTTACAGGTTCATATGATAAGGATTAATTGTGTTGGTGATAACTAACATGGCTTGTCCTGCAAAGATATATCATTTCAGAAGTTATTATAATTTTGATATGGTGGTGTGTATTGTCTAACTTCTCTTTGATGGAAATGATAAGGATGATATCAGATTAAATACGATACATTGAATGTTGTAGTGCAATGTGGAAAGATGTATCGTGTGAAAAATTGCATCATTTCAGAATTTATAATTCTGATAGGTTCATGGTTTAGTGTGGAAGTGTTATGTCTTTTCATGACATTAGTTTCTTATAAATACATGCATTCGCATGGATGGTTAGATATACACACAATACAGAAACGAAAGAACACAGAATACACACGGGAAAACTAGAAATTTTCTCAGACATATATACAACCAAAAACACAGGTACTCAAAAGTATTCTTCTGATTCAAGCCTAGAACATAAGTGATTCTCAATTGTTTTTTAAATTCTGTTCCACCTACTGTCTATACTTTTATGACAAGTTGTTTAATGTTTGGTGTTAAAACACGAAGTAAAATACGCGGTGCACACACAACTTGTTTACGCAGTTCGGTGCAAACACACCTACATCTGCGGGGCCTTGCCCAGATCAGAAATCATTCACTAGAAAGCAGTCTTTAGTACAAGAAGCTTAACTTAAATACTAATACATTGCTAACCTATCGAGTGAATGTTGTGAGATCCCCTCACTGCCGATCCTACGCCGTTGAACCCTCACAATCAACACGTCTCTCTGGATCTCCTCCTCCCGAGGAATTAAGGCTTCCTTGTTTCTGATCTCTATAAACTTGGTCGGTTGATTTATGAATCTCCAACACAACACGGGCAGATTGCTCAAAACCACCGTATCTCACGTAGAGATTAATACTTGGTCACCCAATTACGTTGTATCTTCTGCCTTTTATAAGCTTCGCAATCCTGCCTTGTGCACAATTCTTTCCTTGTCTAACTCTACCAAGGATAGACTTATAAACTAAGGAAAGATCTAATTCTAATCTGGTATTTAAATGAACAATCCTTTATCAATAGGACTTGTACCATAAATAAACTACTTAATTAATTCCTAACTATTGCAGGAATATTCGGTTACCAGAAATAGATTGTCACGAAATCACACACTAATCTTCACAATATTCTGATCTGGTCGCATAATTATACTCCATAATTCGCTCCATAATTCGTGGCTAGAAACCTGCTGTCTGGAAAAACTGGATAGCAGTGGTGTTAAAACACCATATCACTAGCATTCACAATATGCCATAAATAAGTCCAACTCCCGAGGACTCTACAATCTCCCCCTTGGCATATTGGTGAATTCATCAGCACAAATAACATAGACTTATACACAATTATCCAAATATCCATACCAAAGCAACAATCAAATTCTGAATTCCAAACATCTACATCATGCAAAGTCAAAATCATTCAAAATCAAAATTCTGCTGTCAAGTTTCTCCCCCTGAATTCATTAATATGTCAAGAAAGCTATTTATTCCAAAATATCATCTGAATCCTTTGAACCATCATCCTCTGAACCATCAGCATCTGAACCATCAGCATCCGGAGTTGCTACAGCCAGCAAATCTCCTCGCTCAGCCTCCAATGCAGCCAACTCCCCCTGAATCTTCACTACAGCAGTCTGATGGCGCTCAAGCAGTTCCTGACACACTGCTTCCCTTGCCTCAATAGCTCTCAACCGAGCCGCACCAACATCTGAGCACGCTGTTTCCAGAGGTGTCCAGGGTAAATCCTTCACAATTCGACCACTCAAGGTTCTGAGGGTCGGCCGTAAGGCTTGAGTAGGAATCACTTCATCAGACTCCCTTGTGACTGCACCCCCTTGTTGCAGCACCATTGTGATGACACATGGATGTACCAATGCTTCCTTCCTAGTCTTCTGAGCACTGTCCATGATATCGTTAAACACCAGTCTTCCTATATTGACCTTATGCCTTGCTCCCAGACTATATAGAAGTGTAGCCATTTCTTTGGTGACACTTGTGTTATTGACCGAAGGAATCCAATTGTGTACTGCTACCATATACAAGCAATAATACCTGGAGGTGAGATTGGATGCAGGTATCTGTTGTCTACTAGTAACTGGCCATGTACTTTCCACACCACCTGTAAGCTCCACTGCCACTTCATCAAAAGCTTCTGGCATCTGGTGTTTAAACACCGACTGGTCATTCCTGGAAGTGCCACACCTCAAACATTTATTCACAGCCTCTGGGGAGAACTCAACAACTTCCCCTCGCACATACACCCTATGGAACCAAGGGGAATCTTCATCCTCACACTCTTCTTTCAGATTAGAATAAAATTCCATCACCATTTGCTTGTTGTAATCCACAAAGCATGTAGCAGCCTTCACAACTCTGAGGTATTGTAAAAAAATCAGTGAATCCATAATCTCTATATTTCTCGGAGTCAGCTGGCCTTTCTGCCAATATTTTTCTCCCACAGATGAACTCCCACTTTTCTCTGCTAGCCTCATCATAAAACTCAGGGCTAATTGCATTACTTACCTCAGGTGCAGGTAGTGCCTGAGACTCCTTTTGCTCAACTGATCTCTTCTGCCGGTCTGCACGTAACCTCTTCAGTTTCAGCCCAATCGGCTCATCACTGTCCTCACTAGTGGCCATACTCTTATCTCTGCACCTCTTCGATCTTCGAGTAACCTTGGAAGCAGAGGCCACACTATCCCTGGCCTTCTTTGACAACTGAGTGGCATGCAGTTCCCCAGACTCTGATGGTGTTTCAACACCCATCTCCTTACTCTTCCTCTTGAGTCCACGTGTCTGTCTTGTCCCTGATGGTGTTTCAACACCAACATCAGGACCATCAGGAGTTTGCTCCCTCTCGGCCAGGTTCACAACTGGTGGTTGAGTACCAGTACCAGGCATATCAGCACCACCTACACTCTCCACAACAATACTTTCATCATCTTCCTTCTCAGAATCGGACTTCAAAAACTCTGAAAAAACTTCACTCAGCACAGAGGCATTCTCTGGTTCATTTATCATCGAAAATGTCTCAGCTTCATCAGCTCCCCCTGCACACCCTGCCTCCTCTTCACTATCACTGATCTCCACCACTGGAACAGGCAATTGTCTCAACAATTCTTGAAGCAGGAACATAGACCCATTAAAGCACTCTATTTCTTTGCCACTTGCTCTAGCAAAATCAGTGGATTTAACCACTTTAACCCAGGGTTGCATAACCACATCATCCCCTAGGCTTCTAATAACAGGCCTGTGCAGAGAACCTATTCTCGTATAGATGGTAAAAAACTGATCTATTTCCTCACCTACTTTGTACTGTTCACCAAAATCTACTCCAACTAATGTAGCATAGAATTTACTAATTTCACGGATTTCTCCAATGCCACCGGTTAATAGTTCTTTCAAATCAAATCCATTTATCTTCCCATGCAAATTCTTGAATTTCCGAAGATCAACATAATCTCTATTCTGAACCATCCACGTAATAAATTCCAGAACAGAGTAAAAGTAAGTCCCGTCATGGACAAAAGAATGGTCAAACCTGGGCTTAGGGCGTCGGCGATTTACTCCATCCCACTTAGTTACCCTCTGTTCTCGGCCTCCAGGGCATTCTTCCACGTCTACATCGGGGTCAAGCTCCTCAAAACGCGGATTCTCCGGAACTTGCACACTTGAGAAACCCCCAACCATTTCTTGAAGGTGAAGTTCACCATTGTCGACGAGGTTTTGTGTGGGATATGCGGTTTCTGGGTTTTTGAAAATTTCAGGTTTGCTAGGAAGACAAGTGCGGGAGCTCTATTTAGGAAGATGAACAGTTGAAGAACTTGAGTTTGTGTGGGAATCAACCACTTGTCACTTTCACTTTCCTTTTTCGAAAACCAAAAAGCCACTCTACTTTCTCTTCTTTCAGAATACCATCATACAAACATTTAAGCCCATCATCATAACTTTCTGGCCCAAGGTTAGCCCATCTGATCTACTTCCCAATCAAGCAAATTTTTAGTACCACCAGCCCTCGGTGTTTAAACACGGCTTCTCATATTTTTGAGATTTTTGATTTTTTCATATTTTTTTTCAACTATATTTAAAAGAGAAAAAAAAACTGAACAGTAAATAATACAACATAATGGAAGATCTGGGTACCTTACATTCGACACACACCCAAGTGCTGTCTGAGGCCTTCAAACGTCTCGCCATCCAGAGGCTTTGTAAAAATATCAGCAAGTTGTTCTGACGTTGGGACATAATGAACTGAAACTTCTCCTTTTTCGACCAAATCCCTGATAAAGTAATGTCGAATGTCGATGTGTTTTGTCCTAGAGTGTTGCACAGGATTCTTGGAGATATCAATGGCGATTTTATTATCGCACAAGACTGTCAAACTTACATCATTGAATCCATAGTCTCTCATCATCTGCTTCATCCATAATAGCTGCGCACAACAACTTCCTGCAGCTAGATATTCTGCCTCGGCCGTAGACAATGATATAGAATTCTGCTTTTTACTGTACCAGCTGACCAGATTTGATCCAACAAAGAAGCATCCACCAGTGGTACTCTTACGATCATCAGCATTCCCTGCCCAGTTAGAGTCACTGAATCCTACTAACTGCGAATCCTTGTTCTTAGAAAACCATACTCCATACTCCACTGTCCCACTTATATATCGAATAATTCACAGCTGACATATGTGATTCCTTTGGATTAGCCTGGTAGCGAGCACAAATTCCAACACTCAAACAGATGTCTGGTCTACTTGCAGTTAAGTATAATAAGCTGCCAATCATACTCCTGTACAATGTTTGGTCAACACTTGGACCCAACTCGTCTTTTGTAAGTTTATCAGTGGTAGCCATTGGGGTGCGCACCGCCTTAGCACTTGTGAGTCCAAATCTTTTGATCAAATTCTCAGCATATTTCTGTTGGTTGATGAACAGACCATTTTTCTCCTGATTAACCTGCAACCCCAGAAAATATGATAATTTCCCAACCATACTCATTTCAAACTCTTTAGTCATTAGGTCAACAAACTCCTTCAATAATGCTGGAGAGGTAGATCCAAAAACAATATCATCAACGTAAATCTGTGCGATTAGGATATTTATCCCCTTATGCAGCACAAACAGTGTACGGTCTACTCCCCCTCGACGATATCCCTTCTGAATCAGAAAGGTTGTCAGTCGCTCATACCATGCACGGGGTGCCTGCTTGAGGCCATACAATGCTTTATTCAACCGATAGACATGGTCAGGAAAATGTGGGTCTTCAAATCCCTTGGGCTGCTCCACGTAAACTTCCTCCTTCACTAGACCATTCAGGAATGCACTCTTGACATCCATCTGATGAAGAGTAAAGTCCAGAATGCAGGATACCACCAACATCAACCGAATAGACTCCAATCAAGCTACGGGCGCAAAAGTTTCATCAAAATCAACCCCTTCTACTTGTGTGTAACCTTGAGCAACTAGGCGAGCTTTATTTCTGGTAATGTTACCATCCGCATCAGATTTGTTCTTAAAGATCCACTTGGTTCCGATCACATTTACATCAGCCGGCCGCGGGGTAAGATACCAAACATTGTTTCTTTCAAATTGTTGCAACTCCTCTTGCATCGCCGAAATCCAATACTGTCAAGCAAGGATTCTTTGTAATTTTTGGGCTCAGTAAGGGAGATAAAACATGATAATCCTGCCAATTCTCTGTAATTTACCCGTGGCTGATCCCGTAACTGCATGGGTCTGGCCGAACTTTGATCAGGTTCATGTGCTCCTGTTTCCGGAGTTTCAACACCAGTTGACTGTGTTGGTGTTTCAACACCAGTAGGATTCACTGAATCGAGTGTTGGTGTTTCAATACCAATATCGCCTTCTCCCAAAGAATCTTCTTCTGAATCGTCAACAACCACATTAATAGACTCTATGACTACTCCAGAACGTTGGTTAAGAACTCGAAAAGCTCGACTTGTGGGAGAATACCCCAAGAACATACCAATATCACTTCTAGAATCGAATTTAGCTAAGGGTTCTCGGTCCTTTAGAATATAGCACTTACTTCCAAAGACGTGAAAGTATGACACATCTGGTTTCTTCCCTTTCCAGATCTCATATGGTGTCTTCTCCGTAAACGGACGCAGATATACTCTATTGACAGTGTAACATGCTGTATGTACCGCCTCAGCCCAATATCTAGCATGAACCTTTTTCTCGGCTAACATTGCTCGTGTCATTTCCTGCAACGTTTGGTTCTTCCTTTCTACTATACCATTTTGTTGAGGAGTTATGGGAGCAGAGAACTCGTGGTGTATTCCAAGTGTCTCGCAAATATCCTGAAATTTAGAATTTTTGAATTCTTTTCCATCACTCCTGATTCGTACGATTCGTACCTAGGTGGTTCCTTTTTCTACATGTAGCCTGTGGGCCAAGTTCTTGAAAACATCAGCAGCCTCTGACTTCTCCTTGAGAAATGATACCCATGTATACCTCGAGAAATCGTCTACACATATGAAAATATACTTCTTCCCTGCCACACTAGGGATGTTCACTGGCCCCATTAAATCCATATGCAGTAGTTCCAAAAGTTGGGACGTTGAAACATCGTGTACTGCATGGTGTGGAATCCAGATTTTCTTTCCTTCTTTACACGACCTGCACACAACCTCCCTGTTGTCACTGATCTCTGGAATACCTCTGACTGCCTTTAGTCTGGAAATTCGTGCTAAGGATTTATAATTCATGTGCCACAGAGTACTGACTTTCCTTCTTTGAACTCAAGCAGGTGACGACTTGATCGAGCAGATAGCAGTTATCCATTGATCTTGATCCAGTGAACGCTCCAGTCCCATGATTTACTACACATTTCTCCTTGTCAAAAAATACAGTCATTTCATTGTCACATATATGGCTGATGCTCAATAAGTTTGCCTTCAGACCTTCCACTAGTAACATATCTTGGAAAACCGGAAGCCCTTTGATGGCTAACTCACCTTTGCCGATTATTCTACTGCGTTTCCCATCTCCAAATCTTACATGTCCTCCAAATCCAGGTTTAAATTTTCGCAGGAATTCAGGTACTCCAGTCATATGTCTTGAACAAGCACTATCGAAATACCAAGAGTTTCCTGTATGTGCCCCAAAGCATACAAAACTTGAAAAACACACATCTTGAGTTTTTCGAATCCATACCTGGCGTGTTGGTCGAGCGAAGTGATGTGGACTTTGGTTATCACGTGTGTTCAGAAATCTGGTTCTGTATCCACCAGTGTTGTAACAGTGCCCTTTATCATACCCTCACACAGTGTTGAATCTCCGATTTGCTGAGTTGAAAGCCAGTGTCCGAAGCAGCTGAAAACATCTATTTCTTACATGTACTTGCACTTCACAGTATCCGCATCGTCTGATCCTTTTAATAGGGCAATTTCTCTTGATTTTTCTTGGGGCTGGCGTACCTTGATCTGCCTTGTTACTCCATGAATTCACAAGTGTGGATCCTTCATACCGATTCCATATTTGGTCGCCTGTCCCATTCTTAGACAATCTTCGAGCTTAGCTTTTCCTGTATTGAGTCGTCTAATAGATTGTTCTGCTGCCTCTGCTCGTTGCACCATTTCAGCAAATTCCTTCTTGAAAATTTCCAGTTCGCCGATTGCCTTTTCCTTTTCAAATTCCTTCATTTTAGCTTTTTCACTCAGTCTCTTGTTCTCAGACTTGAGCACTTTGTTTTCATCCGCCACTTTTAACCACATCTTGTACATTTCCATGCTTTCCTTGCGAATGTCTTCATCACTAATGCTCCTAGTCTCTTCATCTGAGGTACCACTCTCATCTTCATTCATCCCACTGAGACCTTCCTCGAAGGAGTCTTCTAACTCCACCACTGACACACCGAAGGCAACATGATTGGTATACTCCTCTCCATCCTTACACTCATCTACTACATCATCGTCACTCCAGGTTGTGGTATATGATTTTCCTTGCCTTTTAAGCGTATTTGCACACTCAGCTTGTATGTGCCTGAAACCTTCACACTCTCTACACTGGATTTTCCTGTTCAGGTTTGGATTTGTTGTTTTAAACTTTGGTGTTTCAACACCAATTGCTTGGCCAAATCTTGGAGTGGAGTTTGTGTTTAGATATTTGTTCCCACCCGACTTCTCTTGTGGCTTCCTGCCCATCTTCTTCATAAATCTGGAGAAGTTCCTGGTTAATTTTGCAATTTCGTCGGACTCTTCATTATCTGAATGATCTTCTGACTTTTCAGAGGTTCTGCTTGAAAAAGCCATCTCTTTCTTTCCTGCTTTTGTTTGCAGCATCTCCATCTCATAAGATTCCAGTGATCCCATAAGTTCATCAAGTGTCATTGTCCCTATCCTTCCATATTCATTAATTGCTATGACCTTCATGTTGAACCGCGGAGGTAAAGCTCTTAACACCTTCCTGACAAGCTTTTGATCTTTGTACTTTTTGCCAAACTGAAAAGCTTTGTTTGCAATATCTCGGACTCGTCCATTGAACTCAGAAATAGTCTCATCTTCATGCATCTTTAATTCTTCGAATTTTGACGTGTAATACTGCAGTTTTGATTCCCTGACGGAGCTTGTCCCCTCATGGTAAGTTTGTAACACATCCCACGCTTCCTTAGCAGTCTCACAGTTTGAAATCATCTTAAACTGATCTTCATCCACTACCGTAAAGATGGCATTCAATGCCTTTGAGTTGGACACGTGTGCTTTGTGCTCCTCGGTGGAGTATTTAGAAAATGGTTTAGTGGTCAGTGAGCTTGATCCTCCAGCTTCGTCACTTGCAGGTGGAGTGTATTGATTTATGACATAGTTCCAAGCTTGATCATCTAGTGCTTCAATGAACACTTTCATACGTGTCTTCCAGTAAGCATAATTCCCTTGTTCCAGCAACGGTGGTCGCGTGACTGACGCCCCCTCCTTTGGTGCCATGGTGAAACCTGATCTCACTCTCCCTGTATAGGGGTCAGCATGTGCCTTGCTCTGATACCAATTGAAATTCTGTTCCACCTACTGTCTATACTTTTATAACAAGTTGTTTAATGTTTGGTGTTAAAACACGAAGTAAAATACGCGGTGCACACACAACTTGTTTACGCAGTTCGGTGCAAACACACCTACATCTGCGGGGCCTTGCCCAGATCAGAAACCATTCACTAGAAAGCAGTCTTTAGTACAAGAAGCTTAACTTAAATACTAATACATTGCTAACCTATCGAGTGAATGTTGTGAGATCCCCTCACGGCCGATCCTACGCCGTTGAACCCTCACGATCAACACGTCTCTCTGGATCTCCTCCTCCCGAGGAATTAAGGCTTCCTTGTTTCTGATCTCTACAAACTTGGTCGGTTGATTTATGAATCTCCAACACAACACGGGCAGATTGCTCAAAACCATCGTATCTCACGTAGAGATTAATACTTGGTCACCCAATTGCGTTGTATCTTCTGCCTTTTATAAGCTTCGCAATCCTGCCTTGTGCACAATTCTTTCCTTGTCTAACTCTACCAAGGATAGACTTCTAAACTAAGGAAAGATCTAATTCTAATCTGGTATTTAAATGAACAATCCTTTATCAATAGGACTTGTACCATAAATAAACTACTTAATTAATTCCTAACTATTACAGGAATATTCGGTTACCAGAAATAGATTGCCACGAAATCACACACTAATCTTCACAATATTCTGATCTGGTCGCATAATTATACTCCATAATTCGCTCCATAATTCGTGGCTAGAAACCTGCTGTCTGGAAAAACTGGATAGCAGTAGTGTTAAAACACCATATCACTAGTATTCACAATATGCCATAAATAAGTCCAACTCCCGAGGACTCTACAGTTTTATCCTCGAAGGGAATTCGTGTAACCCAAGGCTGTAATAGGGTCGAATTACTCTTTAAGGAAAACATACGTAACGCGACTCACATCGATATCCAAGTAAAGTTTTACCACAATCATCCAAGCGTGGTTTTGTCATTCCATTGGAATGCATTATTACAGTTTTTACCTAACAATCTTAAAGAGTATTTTTTTAACGCATTGGATGATGAGTTTGGTGGTGTATGTGGCGCATGCATTGATGGATTTTGTACTAGGGATATTGCTTGTAGCGTGTGGTGTAATTACTTAAGGATTGCGATATATGGATTTGATTCAAGACGAACGTGACTGGCGATGGATGTCGTGCGTAACTCCTCCTGTCAACTTTCAGAATCATCTCGGTTAGTTTTAAACTTTCAGAATAATCGCGGTTAGTTTTTTAGAATTTACTAGTTCAATTATGTTGGTTGTAAATTTTGAATGGCATAGTTATTTATTTTTTGTTAAAACCGATGAAGAAACATTACCGGTATGCATGCAATACAGACAAAGAAACTTTCATTGGTTCACAGTAGTAGTACGCATGCAATAAAGTAGTGAATTAATTGCATGTGGAAAACAGCTAGAAACGTGAGAAAAGTAATAATAAAGGCCAGAAAATTTTTGACATTGTCAGGCGGCTCAGCCGAAACATGATTGCAATGATGGAATTTTTATGAAATACATGGCGGTGTATTTTCGTGAAAAAGTTAATGATGAATATTCAATGTAGTGGTTCAAATTGTGAGAATTTTATTTTTAATTAATAGAACTGATAGAAAATAATTCTTAAATTTTTATTTATTTATTGTTGAATGGATCAGAACACAGTATTCTAGAATTTTGTATTACGAATGTGTTGGCTGTTATTGTGGAATTTTGTAATATGATGGGTTGACTCTTGAAAAGTGAAAGGAAACAAGAGTTATCAGTTAACCATTCCTTACTTAGGAAAAAGTGAAATTATGTTGTGACATAAGTCAGTGGGTGGCTAAGACTTATGGTGAAGTGTTTTATTGCAAATGTAGACACTTGGGCGCTAGGTATAGCGTGAATAGTGAGTTGATAACTCATGGTGTGATTTCAATTGATTTTGTGAGATATCAATGCAATCTAGCGGAACACTTGATGAAGTGACTAGTTAGGAACTTGATAAACAAGTCGGTGATCGGGATGGTTTTAAAGCCTATTTAAATCTTTGATAATGGGATACCCAATTTTGCTCTGATACGACGTTAGAGTAAAATTCAATGTGGAAGGCCTATTGTTTGAGATTGAAACATATGATTTCATATCCCGAAGGTAATATGTTTGGACCTGCATGAGAGTTAGGTTGAAGTTTTAACTTCTCAATGGATCCTTTGATAAAGTACAATTGCAGATGTACGATTAAAGAGATTCACCTATATGAAGTGCGAAGTGTAGCCGCTTCAATAAGCCCAGGCTTGGCTTTGTATGCACTCATGAATGGATAGGGACACATGGCTTATATAGTGTCAAGCTTAAACTTTTAAGTTGTATTTGAACTTGTGTGTGGATTATCTTCAAGTGCTCAAATGGGTTGAAGGGTTCAATCTTTAGAGACACCCTGATTCTCGAATATTTGGAATGTGTAGTTCACTAAGGTGAAAATTCAATCTTCAAGACATTTTCATTTATGCACTTGTTTGGTTTGGTTGTTGGATTTTTCGAATCAAGGATAATACTTAAATGGGGGAGGATTGTTGGTGTTTTATGAAACACAAGGCTATTTAAGTATAATTGGATTCGAGTAATTGTAAACTCAGGATGTTAAAACAAGTTTGGTGGTGCGGAGTGCACATTTGTATAAACTATCTACGAGTTTACAGGTTCATATGATAAGGATTAATTGTGTTGGTGATAACTAACATGGCTTGTCCTGCAAAGATATATCATTTCAGAAGTTATTATAATTTTGATATGGTGGTGTGTATTGTCTAACTTCTCTTTGATGGAAATGATAAGGATGATATCAGATTAAATACAATACATTGAATGTTGTAGTGCAATGTGGAAAGATGTATCGTGTGAAAAATTGCATCATTTCAGAATTTATAATTCTGATAGGTTCATGGTTTAGTGTGGAAGTATTATGTCTTTTTATGACATTAGTTTCTTATAAATACATGCATTAGCATTGATGGTTAGATATACACACAATACAGAAACAAAAGAACACAGAATACACACGGGAAAGCTAGGAATTTTCCCAGACATATATACAACCAAAAACACAGGTACTCAAAAGTATTCTTCTGATTCAAGCCTAGAACAGAAGTGATTCTCGATTGTTTTATCCTCGAAGGGAATTCGTGTAACCCAAGGCTGTAATAGGGTCGAATTACTCTTTAAGGAAAGCGTACGTAACGCGACTCACATCGATATCCAAGTAAAGTTTTACCACAATCATCCAAGCGTGGTTTTGTCATTCCATTGGAATGCATTATTGCAGTTTTTACCTAACAAGTTTGGGTATTTTAGGGGAACCCTCAGGTAGAACATCACAAGTCATCGAGCCGTCCCGAGCCCGTAGGTGCTGGTTGCTCTCATTTGTGCATCTTCCCATCATCATCGGGTTTTTCTTTTCTAAGGGGCGATGCGGGTCAAGAATCTAACTAATGAAGAGAGATAACACATGGCAGTGTTTCTGTTAGAGCACCACAAACATGGAAAGATCCAACACTCAAAAAGGGAAGAGGCAGCAGCTATATTCGATTGCAGCATTCGTACTGTCAGCACAATCTGGGCACTGACTAGAGCTCAAATGGCAGTCGGAGTCTCACTGGACATGCGTCATCGGATGACGGGCCATCCTCCAAAATATAAGAAAAGCATCGATATAAATGCCTTGAGAATGTTGCCTGCAATACAAAGAAGAACCATAAGGGGTACAACCAAAGCATTAGGCATAGGGAAGAGCAGCGTTCAACGTACCGCGCAGCCAAGCTTATAAGAAGTCATACAAATAGCATCAAACTTGCCCTCACCAAACATAATAAGGTATCTCGTATGTGGTTTGTTTTAGAAAAGTTAGATCCGTATCTTAGATTTAGGTCCATGGACCATGTCATTCACATAGATGAAAAATGGTTCTATTTGAGTCAACCCACTGTTAGGTACCTATTAGCCCCAGATAAACAGGAGCCCTACCGAACATGTAAACACAAGTCCAACATACCAAAATTGATGTTCATGTGTGCAGTAAGTAGGCCAATTTGGGGGGAATATGGTGAACTACTTTTTGATGGGAAACTGGGTATATTTCCATTTGTGCAAGATCAAGTTGCAATCAATAACAGCAAAAATAGGCCAGCATGGACAGTGGAAAAGGTGCCAATTCCAAAGATCACAAGAGATGTGACAAGAGCCAAGATAATACAAGTAATTCCACCAACAAAGCAAGGTGGTCAACACATGTACTAGGCAAGTTCATCCACATTCAACAAGACAATGCAAAGCCATATATTTCCAATCATGATCCAGATTTTAGGGCAGTGGCAGAAATGGATGGCTTCTACATGAAACTAGTTAGTCAACCAGCAAATTCACCTGATTGCAACATACTTAACTTGGGTTTTTTTTAACTCAATCCAGAGCTTACAACAAGAACAGCATCAGCAAATGTGAGACAACTAATTGAAGCAGTGCAATCAGCATATGAAAGGGAAGATGCAGTCACTTTGAACAAAGTGTTTGTCACTCATCAACATTCAATGATAGAGATTCTGAAAGCACATGGATCAAACAAGTACAAGATGCCACACATGAACAAGGACAAGCACGTGAGGAATGAGACTCTACCAAGGTTACTGCAGGTAGATGAAGAGGTGGTGAGGGACAGCATTGAACATCTAATCAACAAGAGGGCACTGGATGAAACCATCATACCATTGTTGCATGCCCTAGGTTATAGACCGTGAGTGCATAAGTGTAAAACATTTTGGGGGTTGGTTTATTGGCAAATTTTGTAAGCCAGAAACATCCCACTTTTGGTGTGAATGGGATGTTCCAAGACCAACAACGGATAAATGCACATTTCTGCTAATGTCATTTACCCTTTTTTTTAAAGTTGTATGTTTGTGCCTCTATTATCATGTTTTCATTTTCACGAAAAAGCATGACACAACACTAATGCATCAATGATCTAGGGAAGATGCATAATTTTTAAACAGAAAAACCCACGAAAATAGTTGAGCCACAAACAATGAACACACCAAAATCCACTGATCAAGCTCACCCATAACAGAGGGAAGATGCATACTGATCAGGTTCAGTCATAGAATACTGAGCACACAGAATACTGGGCACACAGAATACTGAGCACACAAATACAGAGCACAGAAGCAACTGACATGGGAGCACGGGTTCACCTGAAGACAGGGGAGCACAGATACCGAGCATAAAAAACCCATACACGAACGGAAGATGCAACTAAATGACACAGGCACAACATCAACACAAGTACTAAGAAAACAAACCACTGATCAGAGAAGATACAGAAAACAACCACTGATAAGGGAAAATGCAACTAAATGACACAGGCACAACATCAACACAAGGCCAAACATTCACAATATCCCAATGGCACCAAAAGACCTTCAGATCAAAATAATCAAGCCAGAGATGGAGCAAAATTACCTAATTTGCAGTCACGAATAGTTCTTTGGAACTTGCATCACAATAAGAGGTTATAGGGCTTCCCCCTTCACATAGTTTGAAGCATCTTTCCCAGCAGACCCTTTCCACATTCATAACTGAAGTATTCAAGAAGTAAATAAATTAGTTAGCCACAAATAGAGTATAAATCACCTATAATCTGAAACCCTAATATTCTGAAACCCTAATATACTGAAACCGTAAAGCCACTTATCTTTTTACAGGCATTCATGGTAGTGGACAGAGCAAATATAGCATCTTTTGACAGGCATTCATCACTTCGGGCACCAACGCTTCGCATTCCTGGCTTCCCTCATCCAAGGACAGAGCAAATATAACATCTCATTACTCTCATGGTGGGTGTCGTCGGAGTCACTGCCCTTCATCTCCGGCATCGACGGGGACTCGCCTATTAAGGATGTTGGTCCACAGTCGTTGACCCCAATGTTAGGGTTTTTGCGACCCACCGCTGGAAACAACATCACCGCGTCGAGGACGATGGTCAAGGTGAACATGCATCACCGGAGACGACGCCATCACCTCTACAACACCGACGAAAACGCCATTAATAGCCGGATCTGACCTTTGATGGCCGAAACAAGGCTTCACCACTATCGCTTCCCTGATGATGGCGCCAGGCCTCCAAATGGAGTGCATCATCCGCCTTCATCTCGTGGATGACCTCTGACAGACCAAAGGTGTCAGACACATAACACAATAAGCATCTCCGACATGATTGACCGAAAGAACGGGTGGAAATCGACATTCTAAACGAAGAACAGGGACCGGGGAAAATGATGAGACCAAAAAATGGCAAGATCGATCCAAAATTTTGGACCCATTTGAGCAGATCTGAACTAGGGTTTTGAGGAGTAGAGGGAGAGAATGCGAGAAGATTAGGAGATGAATAATGAATGAGAGAGTTGAGAAATCAGAGACTAAAGCATGTGAATTCACTGTCCAGGAATCTTTAATTGGCCACTTTTGTCGGTTAGGTAGAGTAAAGAGGAGTGAATAAATTTGTAAAGGGAGCTGCAAATGGTATGTTTAAAAATCTAAATTAGTGGGATTGGGATTATTGGATTTGGGTTTGTTAATGTTTAATTGGGTTGATTTATTTGTCAAATAAGTGACATGTAAAATGATAAAACTAGTAAGGGTAATATGAAATTCCTTGTCAAAAGAGGAAAATTTTAAACGTGTACAGATTTGTCTGGGACAGGCCAAAAAGGAAAGTGTGCAGATTCTTCTGGGACGGAGGGAGTATTAAAAGCCAATCTCAGCTAAACAATTTTGATCAACTTTCTCACGTCATGTTTGACCAACGATGACTTTAGTTACGTATATTAACGGTGTGCAAAAATCTGATATTTAGAAAATATATCATACAGAGAATCCAACAATATCTCACATGATACTATTGATGTCTATTTACTAGTTGGAATGTATGGTCAAACATGTCTTGAGAAAGTTGACTAAAAAGTGTGCAAATTCAGTTGGGACGGAGGGAGTATTAGATTTAATAAATATCAACAGTTAAACCTATTTTTAATAATTCTTTTGTTAGAAGAGATGAAGGAAGTGCTACACAGCAAACGTACCGATTAAATGTTATTCGACTCCCGCATGCAGATGCAGCAGTTATCAACAAACTCAATGCAAAAGATATACTACTAGTAGTAACATAGTTTAAAATTGTCGTTTCAGCACTCAAGACTGCAACATTTCCCCTGTTTGAAGCATTACTTTGTACACGTGAAGCAGAGCCCCGCCACCTTTTCACAGGCCAACCATATCAAACAATGTAGAATGTAGAGTATCCAAAGGCATGTAGCCCAAAAATTTCCTTGTAGCAGATTCCCTATTGGCCATATCCATATGAAGTTTGTTCTCCTCCGCGAAGCCATCCCCCACTGCCAACCACCAGGAGATGCATCCTTGAGAATTTTCCGGGTCTATATGCGGCACTACACTCAACGTTTCTCCTTGATCCAGCTCAAATGACAACGACAGGAAGTCTCTGCTTGTTTTTATACCCAGAGAACAAGCTTCTTCATGAAGCCACATAATAATCTGGCTAGCAACCTGCCAATACATCCATCACATCATTAGTTACCAGCTCCACAGTACGACAGATAAGAGTAGTACAGGCTACAGGATGCAAGAGTTTGAGACTGCAGGTGAAATACGTTTTTGCCATAAGTTTGCAGTGATTTTCATATGTTGATACAGTAGCATACTAGCATCGATTAGTGATCAAACACGAGAAACCAAACTCAACCAGAGATATCTCATGTTCACAATATACAGAGGAGAAAACCAGATTTGGCAAAAGCAATATATCGAACAATGACCAACAGAAAATAATGTATAGTTTTTTTTTTTTTTTTTTGCCAAATTCAAGTTCAACTACGGAACGTACTTATTCAAGCAAGTCATGGCCATGAAAATTACTCCCTTAAAGCAGTAAAATTTTAAGAAGATGCTAACCTGCTGTAAGAGGATTACAGGAAGGTCTGCCAAATCACATTTGTATCTGTTCATCGGAGAACAAGTTTCAGACTTTCCTTTGAACAGACCAATAACACTAGGAGCACCTTCCCCTTCCACACTGATGCAATCATCAGTCACCAGCACCTTAGTCGATAATTGAGACTTTGAACTGTTCGTGTGGGGTGGAGAAAGAATTCGATTCTGGCTTCCAACAATTAATGGCGACTCAGGAATCTTGACGAAGAGTGTCCAAGATGAAGTGCGTGAATGCCAAGTAGGATGTGACATCAAATGCACATAAGGGATGCCATGAACCTTCCACAATGAAACCAAACACAGCAAGAAGAAACTTAGTTTTGAATCTAGGGGTTGAGGAACGTAAAACAAGTCGCCTCAGTCTGATTCTAGTAGGTGAAGTGTCAAAGCGTACCAGATTTTCCAGTACTGTAAGAACTTTGCTTGAGAAGATCCTATGTGCCAGAGACAGGCTAAAATGATCCAGAAGACTTAAGCTGTCCTTCAATGGCTGAACAGGAACAGGAACTCTACCAGATGATACAGATCTATTTTTAGCTTTGACAAGCACATGTTCATGATACAGGTGTTGCAAATAAATTGCAAAACTGGTCTGAGTTGAAAAGGCAGGCTTCTTTAAAACATGTCGTTCCTCTTCTGGTGACTCCATAGTGACATCTTCAGTATCCAGATTCTCAGTGCCTGCACCACTAACTGTTTGATTATCTTCAAGGGATTGCGCAAGTGAAATGGAAACAGAAGCTTCTTGGCCAATGCTCAGCCTCAAATAATTTTCTTGACTTCCAGTTACATTTACACTTCTAGATGAGTTAAATGCTTCCCGACTCACCAAATCAAACACCTGGATCAGATTGATAAAGGCACTGGTGAGCCTACAAAAATAGAGGCACAAAACAAAGACATGTAGTCAAGGGGTTGCTACTGTCAGTTTCTATACACTAGAGAGGTACCTGCTCACAGAAAATGGCCCGATGAACTTCACGGAGCAATGTGTTTGTGTTTCTCACAGAATCATCATCACTAACATGTTCTTTCATTGGGTCGTCATCGCCATCCTCTGAAGCAGTTTGTAGTTCTGTTACACTGTATTTTATCGCATTATACGTTGAATGATCCCCAAGAAACTTGAACACAAGAGAGCGACATGAATTTGGAGGTAAATTCACTGCTAGCATTCCAGCTGAATCATGCTCCACACGTATAGTGGACACAGAGGAAGGGCGAATTGCTGTTGTTGGATCACTTAATGAATTATCAAATAAATCAATGTAGAACCCCTCATTTGCAGCAGCAGCAGGCACCATTCGATGTCGTTTCACTTTCCAATTTTGCTGTAATCTATCAGCTTGTCAGGATGTCATATAGAAAAAATTGAAAGAAGTGGTTTCGTGATTGGAACAAATAAGAATCTTCATTATTCCCAACACATTCAATGGCTTACCTAATGAGAGCACCATAGAATCGGGATTCTCTAGCCACCTGTTTTTCCAATGCTTTGGAAGATTGCTTTAAGTATTTCCCCAGATGCTGTAAATCAGTAGAAGTCAGATTATACACACCTCTGTAAGATAAAATAGCCAGGATAAAATCTTTAAAAAACCCTGCATGTCCAATTAAAAATTCACTTTGGAGATAATGTTGGGAGAAAGTTGGAAATTTTATAGAGCAACAATAGTTTCGCTGAAGTGAGAAACAAGTGGAACAAAAAAAATAGTGGACAGACAATACGAAGATACCCTGAAGCACTGTAGCTTTGTTGCAGTAGATACAGCAAGGTCAGACAGGTGCTCATTAGGTAACTGCTTGGGCCTAGTCATGCCAGCAACTGTTACGGCATCATTCGCCTCCACCTGTCCACAGATCTCTGTTAAATAATAGCGATAATACCAAGGTTTAATTAATCCTTCTCGGTTCATCAGAGAACATTTCCCATATCCATTTAAGGCATAAAAACTAAAGGAACAAAGACGGGTTGGAACAAACAATACAACCAAATTTAAAAGTCAATAAAAAGAACATATATGCTCCATTCAGCTCAATTAACCCCTAAGGTAGTTAAGATGCAAATAGAGAACATGTGGGGACAAAATTCCCATGTAGGTTGTCACTCAAAAAGAGGTGCGGCAATTCTACACATCGCCAATCGTTTGTGAAATGGATCAATTAACATGGTATTATATCCAATACAATACTGAAGTTGCATACCAAAAAATATATGAGCAGGCCAGTCTAATGTGGGAGCGGCTTGTAGAGAGAGAAAGGTTTGGATGACCACTCATTACTAAATGGTTTCGCGAAATAGCCTCTTAAGGATTCTAACAGTAAGTTAATCATTTTTCCCTCCAGGCTACAATGCAGCTCGCTTCATTGCGCATTTAACCTTTTATATTATGCACAAAAAATAGAATTTTAACAGACAGTTACCTTTTATATCAAGCACAACAATCTGATTTCAACGGGCAGCTAAAGCAGACAAAAACCTACAGATGCATTTACATAAAAAGCACAGGCAACTTGTTTTCACTATAAATAGGTGTAATACATCTCGATTTCACCCTTACACCTCTTTTCAACTTGTGCATTTAGCTTTTATATAAAACTCCACAACCTAATTTAAAACTGCAGCTACGAAACACAACATATGCATCCACATAAAAAGCTAAAATACAACAAACAGCTTATACTATAAGGAGAAGCTAAAATAAGAGTATGAATCATACTGTGTTGATGAGATCGATAATGACGGAGAGCTCTTGATGAGCTAACTGCAAATTCTCCACCAAGCTCTGCCACTGCCACGGCTGAGAGCTACTCGACGTTTGCGAAATCTGAGCAATCCCCTTCCCCTTATCTCCGGCGCCGGCCTTCCTCTTCTTGTTCGCCGCCGGTTGCTGCTGCCGCTGCTCCTCCTCTCTCTCCACCGCCCACGCAAAGTCTATTTTCCTAATCAATTGCACTCTTCTCTCATCGTGCCCTACATCTCTGCAATTCGGTCGCGTATATACTGTAAGCATTATGAAATTGAACGCAATAACACGCAAGTGTAGTGATTGTAGGCATAGAAGAAAGCGATATTACGGTGGAAATCGTTCGGCGCCGCTTTCTTCGAGGTATTCCACGCGCTTGACCGGCAGCTTGTCGATGGAGATTTCCATGTTTCCGTACATTTCCTCGTCGTGATCGTCGGTTCCCGATACTCTCTGAGCCCTATGCTCAAGGGAGAGGGTGCCCCGGTAACGGTGAGGACTCGGCTTCGTTGGGCCGTTTGGGCTTTTACATTAAATTAAAAAGGGTAAATTGTTTTTTTAGTCTCCTGCAAACTCTTATACCATATTTTGGTCCCCGTTTGTAAATCAACCCTCAAACAGTACCTCACAAATTCAAAACGATATGTTTTGGTCCCCAGAGGTGGTTTTCAGGCAAGGCTAAGTGGTTTTATGGTATTCAAGGGGTATAATGGTAATTTTACTAATTAAAAAATATTTTCAATTAAAATTTCCAAATTTTCTTTCTCTTTAATTTTTAACCGCCACAACCTTCCACCGCCTTTAAATTTCATGAATCAGGGAGCCCTGTTTGCTGCCTGATTTCAGCCACATGAAACATAGCATCAAACCTTCAACAACCTCCAACTAAATCAAACCAGTGGTTGATCAAAATTAGGTTCACGCTCAAAATTAGGTTCTTTGAAACAGAGGATGCAAGATGAGGTTCACGCTCTTCCACTCCCTCCTCCGGGAGAAAGTGCTGAGGTACAAGAAGAAGAAGGCGACAACGGTGGCGGAAGGTGGCTCTCGGCTCTGAATCAACGGCGGAGAAGACGAGCACAACCAACGACGGAGAAGACGAGCACAACCAACGACGGAGAAGATGAGCACAACCAAAGACGGTGGCAAAGACGACTGAGCGAAGAAGATGAAGAAAACGGCGGTGAAGACGAATGAGCAAAGAAGACGGCGGTGGATACGCCGTCGCCGGTTTTGGTCTGATGGAGGACTTCCCGGAGGAGGTCCATGTCGCACGGTGGCGGAAGAAGTCAAGTTCAAGAAGGAGATTTTTTTAATTTTTTTAAACTCGGGGGTATAATGGTCATTTTACATATTTTGACCAAGTTTACCGTTGACTTTCCCTGAAAATCACCTTCGGGGACCAAACAAATTTTTTTAAATTTATCAGGTACCGTCTAAGGATTAATTTTTAAACATGAACTAAAACATGGTATAAGATACTTTGTATGGGACTGAAAAAATAATTTAGCCAATTTAAAAATAGTGACGCATTAGTTACCATCACGATCCGGCCTTTTAGATACAAAAGAAACAATATTTCATCCTTGCAAAAGATTATTCCTATTAAGTGTGTTTTTTTATCATACAGTAGCTTGCATTCATCCTTGCAAAATATTATTCCTATTAAGGAGATGCATAATCTATCATAATATGTAATGTAATGGAGTACTATCGTACGTTGCGGTGTATCATTAATTAAAATATTAAAATTAATTTTTTTTTAATATTATAAAATTTAGTTGTAAAGTCAAAGAATTTGCAAGTGAATATTTGATTGGCAATTTTGTGAACAAGAAAACATTCCATGTTGGAACATGCTGATACAGAATATTCATGCCAAGGTTTTATGGAAATCAAAGCCGAAATATTGGAGTATTTTATAACTTATGAAAGTCGTATATTTGGCTATGTATATCAGGTGTGTGAAGCATAATTGATTTATGGAAAATCCCTACTTATAAGGAGATGATATATTCGAATATATGTGATAGATTGATATAAGATAAATCTCTTTATTTATGGGATTTGGATATGCTTCAAGAAGCAGATTTGGAATAGAAATATTGTGGAGATAATCAAGGAGTATTCCAATCTGTTCATGGATATAAATTGGGACAAACACGGCTGCATACTCACGGATTTAACAGAGCAAAAATCTGCATACAAATTTTTGAGACTTTCGAGAATTGCAAAGAGTTAGACTACTGTGTTCCAACACACCTGACCTGTCGCACAAAGTTCAGAATCAGAAACCTTAATTCCTCGGGAGGAGGAGATCCAGCGTCGACGGAGTTTGAGGTCAGAGGGAGTCTGATCAAGGCGGATCGGTAGCTAGGGGAGCTAGCAGAATTCACACTATATAGTTAGCAAAGATAAGTATTTTGTAAACGGTACTCTGTACTGTATCTTTCTAATTAGTGGGTTCATTCTGAACTGGGACAGGCCCCGCAAATGTAGGTGGATTACACCGAACTGCATAACCAAGTCATGTGTTCTTTACGGTTTACGTTATTATGCACTTGGTTAGACTAGTCATGTTGGAACACACTAGTAACTACTAGAAAAAGTGGTAAAATGAAAATTCAGTTGGTATCAGAGCCTCGTCACTTATTATTTCCTTGGTTGTTTCAAGGAAAGTGAGATCCAGTTTTACCATGATGACAAGAGAAGGAGCTTCGGTCTCTCGACCACCCCTGCTAGAAGGCAACAACTACAACTATTGGAAGGCATGCATGAGGGTTTTCATCAATTCACTAGACGAACTTGCATGGTTCTATGTTGAGAATGAATGGAATCATCCTACAGAAGATGCTGATACAGGTTCTAAGGCGGTAGAAGGAGAGTCAAGCCAAAGGAAGCAAAAACCCAAAGACAGGGCTAGATGGACTCCAGATGACCTCAAAGAATCCCTGGCGAATTCGAAGGCACTTAATGCAATCTTCACTGCAGTCGATGAAAATCAGTTCAAGCTTATCTCTACATGTCACCAAGCAAAGAAAACATGGGACATTTTACAGACTGTTCATGAAGGAATCAGTCGAGTTCGTGAATCCAAATTACAGATGCTGGCTACAAAGTTTGAGGAACTCAAAATGGATGAAGATGACACCATTGCTACATTCAATGGAAAACTCAGGGACATCACCAATATGGCTTATCAACTTGGAAAGGTGTACAAAGAAACAAAACTGGTGAAAAAGACCCTGAGATCACTTCCCAAAAGATTTGCAATGAAAGTAGCAGCAATAGAGGAAGCAAGAGACGTTGCCACCATGAGCCTAGATGAACTAATGGGTTCATTACAGACATATGAGATGACATTCCAACAAGCTACAAAAAGTGTCTCTAAGGAATTGGCGTTCAAAGTGTCTCCACCTAAGGATAATCACGAGTCTGACAGCGACGATGAGATTGAAAAACTTACACTGATCACGAAGAATTTCTCGAGAATGCTAAAGAAGGTGGTCAACAAGAAATCTCAGGAAAGGTTTGGCGGAAATAGACAAAGACAACAAGACTCAGTTAATAATCGTGGAATGAGATTTGAACCAGGGAATCCGCAGTTCGGGAGAAATCAGAACAATGAACCAAAACATGCTGGGCGAATTCAGTGCAGAGAATGTGAAGGATACGGTCATATTCAGGCTGAATGTGCTAACACTTGCAAGAAACAAGGAAAATCATATGTCACCTCTTGGAGTGAAGATGAAGATGATGAGAAGGACGAAGAGGAATTCACCAGTAACTACGTAGCTTTCGGAGCAAAGGTTCATGATACATCAGAGAACCAATGTTCCAACACACTGAACAAAGGTAAAGCTGTATGTTCCAACATAGATCTGGATGACTCACACAGCAATGGAGATGATGATTTGTCTGTAAGTGATGAAGAAATCTACAGCACCTATGAAAAAATGTATGCTATATGGGTCCAAGCAGCTGACGCAAACAAAGAGCCGAACGAAGAAAAAAGGAAGTTAATGAAAAGTGAAAGAGAATTACGGTTCACGATTGCAAAACTTGAAAAGAGTAATGATGAACTGAATGGAAAACTGATAGCAGCAGTCAAAAGGGCCGAGATGTCTGAAGCAACTATTGTTAAATTAAATTCCGAAAAGGCAAAGGTTGATGATATTCTAGATATGGGAAGAAACTTTGGGGATTGACACGAGATTGGATACAGGAAAGAACCCAAGACTAAATCACATGAAAAACCAGTAACCCTCAAGGTTAAGATCCGAGAAGTAAAGCGAAAGCATGGGATGCCATATCAGAGAAAGCCACTTATATGTAAATACTGTACATATCAAAGACATACTGAAAATCAGTGCAGAAGACTGATTAGAGATCAAATGACAGGAAGACAACTTCTGTTGTGTTCCAACACAGGCAATATTCATACAGTAAAAGCGATCAGAAAGGTATGGATTGTTAAAACATTTAGTACGTGTCTGGTGGCACACACTTCTCTAACAGCTTATTCCAGTGATTCGTGATACTTTGATAGCGGTTGTTCTCGTCACATGACTGGCACTCCAGAATATCTCACGAACATTACTCCATATGATGGCGGATATGTAACCTTTGGTGATGGAAAGAGAAGCAGAGTAATTGGCAAGGGCGAATTGAAAATTGAAGGGTTTCCAGTATTCACAAGTGTATTATTTGTTGAAGATCTAAAGGCAAACTTGCTAAGTATAAGCCAGCTGTGTGACGATAATATGGTAGTGGAGTTCCAGAAGGACAAATGTGTAGTGAAGCATGGAGAAAACAAGGTTCTTTCAGGAATAAGATCATCATACAATTGCTATCTGCTAGAACAAGGAGTTTGGTGTATGATATCAAAGCAAGATGAAGGAATTCTTTGGCACAGGAAGCTCGGCCACATCAATTATAAAACATTGGTGAAAATCACAAATGTGAAAGCTGTACAAGGAATGCCTACCTTCACCAGCAAGGATGGTGTTGTATGTCAACAAGGTAAACAAATTTGATCTCCTCATTCTTCAGTTCAGTATATTACTACATCTAGAAATTTGGAATTATTGGATATGGATTTGATGGGTCCGGTTAATACACCTAGTATAGGTGGAAAGAAATATATCTTTGTATATGTTGATGACTTCTCCAGATTTACATGGGTAGCCTTTTTGAAAGAAAAATCTGATACGATAGAAGTATTTAGAAGCCTTGTAGTGAAGTTACAAACTGAAAAGGGGAGTCCAGTAGGGAAGATAATTCAAATTCGAAGTGATCATGGTAGAGAATTTGAGAATGAACAATTCAGTTCCTTTTGCGATGAGCTTGGAATCCAACATGAGTTCCCGGCTCCTATCACCCCTCAACAGAATGGTATCGTAGAACGAAAGAACAGAACTCTACAAGAGATGGCTTGAGTTATGTTGGCAGAGAAAGATGTTCACAAGAAATGGTGGACAGAAGCGATCAATACAGCATGTTATACAATCAATAGAGTGTATCTTCGACCATTCACTAGCAAGACATCCTACGAGATTTGGAAGGGCAGGAAACCAAATATCTCATATTTTCATGTGTTCGGGAGCACATGCTATATTCTCAGAGATAGAGAACAGTTGGCAAAATTTGATAATCGGAGTGATACAGGAATTTTTCTCGGGTATTCCATCAATAGCCGTGCCTATAGATTTTTTTAATCATCGAACCAACACTCTCATGGAATCCATAAATGTTATTGTGGATGATTCAGAGAAGGAACAACATCCAGAAGGTGTAGAGGAAGAACTTAGCAATACTCATGTTCCAACACAGTCTCAAAACTCATACAAGGAAAATTCATCAGTCGACTCTGACCTTCACCAACGTGCTGGAACAACTGAGCAAAAGAATCCTAACTCTGCCGAAGCTGACCATGTTGGAACACTGTCCCCCGCTACTGACACCCATGTTCCAACACATGACCAACCCAGTTCCACCATGAGAAGTACTCGATCAGAGCCTCGAGTTGATTATCGACGACTGGCTAGACTACACTGTTTTGTTTCTCTAATTGAACCCAAGAACTACAAAGAAGCCTTAGTTGATGAGTATTGGATTGCTGCAATGCAAAATGAACTTGGTCAGTTTACAAGGAATGATGTTTGGTATCTTACTCCTCGCCCCAAAGGCATTAATGTCATTGGTACGAAGTGGATCTTCAATAATAAATCAGATGCAGACGGCTTAGTCACCCGAAACAAAGCTAGACTTGTTGCTCAAGGTTATACACAAGTGGAATGTGTTGATTTTGATGAAACCTTTGCGCCAGTTGCCAGGTTAGAATCTATCCGAATTCTACTAGCTATTGCCTGCTCTTTGAACTTTACTTTGTATCAAATGGATGTCAAGAGTGCCTTTTTAAATGGAGTGGTGAATGAAGAAGTATATGTGGAACAACCTAAAGGCTTTGAAGATCCTCATTATCCACGTCATGTATATCGTCTCAAGAAGGATTTATACGGACTAAAGCAGGAACCCAGGGCATAGTATGAACGACTTACTACCTTCCTTCTTCAGAAAGATTATCGTCGAGGGAGAGTAAATCGCACTTTGTTCGTACTTGACAAGGCTTCAATGTTTCTGATTGCTCAAATTTATGTTGATGACATAGTTTTTGGTTCTACTTCACCATCTATGGTACAGGATTTTGTCACCATTATGTAATCTGAATTCGAAATGAGCATGGTTGGAGAGTTGACTTACTTTCTAGGATTGCAAGTCAAACAAGAACGGAATGATCTATTCATAAATCAAAGTAAGTATACCTTGAATTTGATTAAAAAGTTCGGTCTCAGTAGTACTCGAGCAGTTCGAACTCCTATGGGAGTTTATGATAAACTAGTAAAGGATGAAAAAGGAGTTCCGGTCGATCAGAAGTTATATAGAGGCATGATTGGAAGCTTATTGTATCTAACCGCAAGCAGACCAGATATATGTTTCAGTGTTGGAATATGTGTGAGGTTTCAAGCTGATCCTAAGGAATCTCATCTCACTGCAGTTAAAAGAGTTATTCGATATGTAAGTGGGACTTCTGAGTATGGTGTTTGGTATTCTAAGAGTCAAGATTCTGAGTTGTTTGGGTATAGTGATTCTGATTGGGCTGGTAATGCTGATGATCGAAAAAGTACTACAGGTGGATGTTTCTTTATTGGAACAAATTTGGTGTCTTGGTATAGCAAGAAATAGAACTTGATCTCTCTATCTACTGCAGAAGCTGAATATCTTGCAGCAGGGAGTTGTTGTGCACAACTATTATGGATGAAACAAATGTTGAAAGATAATGGAATTCATCAAGGCCCCTTGAAGATTCTATGTGACAACACAAGTGCTATTGATATCTCAAAAAATCCAGTTCAGCACTCAAGAACCAAACACATTGACATAAGGCATCACTTTATAAGAGATCTGGTTGAAAGAAAGGAAGTGAAAGTATTCTATGTTCCAACACACGGGCAATTTGCTGATATATTTACAAATCCGTTGGATGCCACCACTTTTGAGAGCCTTCGACAACACTTAGGTGTTTGTCAAATTAGAGATAATTTTTACCGTAATTATTCTTTCTTGTAAATATTTCTTTTGGTTATTTTTGTTTAGCAAAATCGAAAAAGAACAAAAAAAAATGGAAGGAAGCAAAGGTGTACAAAAATAGGAGATGGTTAGTATGGTGTGTTGGAAGTTATTTATGGCATGACAACTTGATTTGACAAGAGGAGAAAGTGCCATCATTACAAGTTTGGGAAATCTAAAAAGGGGCTTCACGGGAAAAGAGGTGAATTCAAGAAGAGTTAAAGTGGGATTCAAACTTGCCCAAAAATCCCCTCGCATTCCTCTACTCTCGGCCGATATTTCTCTCTCCAAAACCCTGCCAAAGATTTTTGCTTTCACAAATCTCATATGTCAATAAATTGTGCTGAAGAATGTCAACCCCAAACTCTCTCGCACATGTGCTAGAAGTTATGGAGGAAGACCAAGTTTCGACTAATTTGAAATTGGTGTTAGTTGATGAGCAGAGAAAATATGGTGACCAAGTTGTTAGAGAATCAGATGAGGTAGAAATTCAATCTCAGAACAGAGGATACACGGACAATGCGGAGGATGAGGAGACAGCAGAAGTAAAGCCTGATGAAGCCGAAGAACAAAGAGAAGAGAGAGAGGCTTCCGACAACAGTAAACATAGTGGGGAATTCGGAGTTCAAACCAATTCTCAAGAAAAGTCCTCTGGAATCAAGAAGAAGAAACCCTTGGTAACTGGTCCTGATCCTACTCCATTAAAATTCATGGGTATTGAATGTAAATGTGTGGATGAAATCTTTGAATGGCTTGAGGCAAACAGAGTTGCCATAAAATTAACAAAGATTAGGAGTATAACAGGTGAATATCTTACTGTTAAAGTTAAGGAGTTAGTGACAGGTAACATATGCGGAATAAGGAGGATTGAGAATCATATTGTGAAATTTGTGATGGGAAGATATGCTGAATTTAGAGGAAAAGACAGATTCTATGTGCATTGCTATATTCCATTGCCGAGTTTTGTTTCTTTGAGAGAAATAAATGACAGTGAAGTGACTGGAAGGGAAGTTGTGAGAAACAGAGACAAACTGCAGGTGGGATTCTATGATTCGAATTCTGCCAGACGAATGGAAGAATTGAGGAAGCCCATCATCATTGTGCTACTAGGATTAACAAATTGCTGGGTCTTAAGACACCTGAGACAGGGGGAGTTTTTCCTGAAGACCTGGGAGTTTCTGATAATGAAATATTAGCAGTTATCTCTGGTGGGTATAAGGTTGAATGGCCAGTGACTGGATATTCACAAGCATCCTGTTTGTCTTCGAGATTCTTTGGATTATATCAGGTGGTTGTACATTGTTGGTTTCCCTCTACTAATACCACAGCCTTGACAAGGGAAATGACTAAACTGTTGTACTGTGTTGGAACACAGAAGGAGGTTAACCTTGGGCTACTTATTCAGAAGCATTTAGTCAGACAAGCTACTGCTCCCAAGTTCAATGATGTCATCATTTACCCTGCTCTGGTCTTGCACTAGCCAAGAGTGCAAAAGTAAAAGGGAAGGCCTCGGATGTTGTGATTGATACAGAGTTTCTGAGGCCCAACAAGAAGACGTTCGGGCTAAGGCATGTGCAGGATCTTCCGTGGAAACCATCTGGATTAACTTCTTCATCAGCAGTAGAAAAATAGGCTAGACTGATGGTTCTGATTGCCCGACTTGGAGCTATAGGTATACAAATGGCTGCTTTGGAGGTGGAGAAAACAAGTCTGGAGGCAGAGAAGTCCCGATTGGAAGGTTGAATTTTATGACTAATGCAGGGGGAGCATTACTGATTGCTGCTGGTTGCTGTTGTTTTGATGATTTTGATGTTGTGTTTGGCCATATGTGTGGTCCCAGGGGGAGTGATTTTGGATGTTTGTTTTAAATTTGAATGTTTTATTCAATATGGCTGTAATTTTGGGTATATGTTTTGGATGACCTGGATTCTGGTTTTCGACTTTCATGCTTAAGAGAATTCTGGTATTATGTTGATTATTATTCTGCTATTCTGATGCAAGCTTATGATATTGATGGAAGTTTTCGTTGGAAATTACATGTCCAAAATATTATGGGTCCACAAAAATGCCAAAGGGGGAGATTGTAAAGTCAAGGGATTTGCAAGTGAATATTTGATTGGCAATTTTGTGAACAAGAAAACATTCCATGTTGGAACATGCTGATACAGAATATTCACGCTAAGGTTTTATGGAAATCAAAGCCGAAATATTGGAGTATTTTATAACTTATGGAAGTCGTACATTTGGCTATGTATATCAGGCGTGTGAAGCATAATTGATTTATGGAAAATCCCTACTTATAAGGAGATGATATATTCGAATATATATGATAGATTGATATAAGGTAAATCCCTTTATTTATGGGATTTGGATATGCTTCAAGAAGCAGATTTGGAATAGGAATATTGTGGAGATAATCAAGGAATATTCCAATCTGTTCGTGGATATAAATTGGGACAAACACGGCTGCATACTCACGGATTTAACAGAGCAAAAATCTGCATGCAGATTTTTTAGACTTTCGAGAATTGCAAAGAGTTAGACTACTGTGTTCCAACACACCTGACCTGTCGCACAAAGTTCAGAATCAGAAACCTTAATTCCTCGGGAGGAGGAGATCCAGCGTCGACGGAGTTCGAGGTCAGAGGGAGTCTAATCAAGGCGGATCGGTAGCTAGGGGAGCTAGCAGAATTCACACTATATAGTTAGCAAAGATAAGTATTTTGTAAACGGTACTATGTACTGTATCTTTCTAATTAGTGGATTCATTCTGAACTGGGCCAGGCCCCGCAGATGTAGGTGGATTACACCGAACTGCATAACCAAGTCATGTGTTCTTTACGTTTTACGTTATTTTGCACTTGGTTAGACTAGTCATGTTAGAACACCTTAGTAACTACTAGAAAAAGTGGTAAAACGAAAATTCATTAGTCATTTAAGAAAAATTATATGAATGATGAAGTGATATAATTAATTTAGTTGGAAAACGTTAAATATTGAATACAATAAAAATTAATTAATCTATAATATTTCATTCAAAATATTTAAAAAGTAATTATTTATATGTTAACATTCATTTAAAAAATTTATCATAATTATATGTATTTATCTCATTGCAATGAATAAAAATAGATATCAAATGACCTTATTAGTCTCACTAATTATAAAACGTCCTCATTAACAGGTGGACAGTCTAAAATAAGATTTTATCGTATATAAATAATAGGTCGAATGACTTGGCAAGCCCTCCAACTATTGCCATTTGACCCTTTTGGCCCCCTTTTTTTCCGACCACTTTCGTCCACGAACTAACAAAAGTGTTGAATCGTAACCCTTCCATCCAGTCAAAGAGTTAACTTTGGTCAACACCCTTAGTTTTAAGGGGGAAAAAGATATTTCTCATATTTCTTTTCTTTTTCTTATTTTCATTTTCTTGTATCCTTTTTCCTCTTTTTCTTTTTTTCTTTTTCTATTTTCCTTATTTCCTTCCTTTTCTTTCCTCCTTTTTCTTTTTATTTTCCTTAAACGCTTTTCTTTCTCCCGCCACCTACCGCTACCTCACCACCTATGGCAACCCTCACTACCACCATCTATTCTCAGCCAACTCGCCACCACCACCTATTCTCCTCCCCACCACCACCATCTAATCTCCGCCACTTCACCAGCCAGTCCACCACCATTGATTCTCCGCCACCTAACCAGCCAGTCCACAACCATCAATCCCCTGCCACCATCTATTCTCCTTCTCGTTTGCCCCAGGACTCCAGAAATCTTTGTTTGCCCGAAAATCCACAGAGTAGAACCCAAATCCAGGAGACCTAGATAAACCAAGAACAACCCCATCTCCGTCGGATTCTATAAGAATGAACCTGACCCAGCACAGAGACTAACCTTTTAATCGGAAAACCAATTCAAGCTATCGTTTCTTCCAATCCTTCGTCATTGCTCCAGAAGCTCGCCGGCGGAGATAATCTCAATCAATTGCTCGACTCACTCCGTTCGGATTGCCCATCAACTTCACCGCCGGTGGAGATAATAGAAGCTCGCATAAATATGGAAAAGGGAGATGGGTTTATTGCTCAGGAGATAAATTTGGACGATGGAAAGTTTTTTGCAAACCTGGGGAAAATCGACAACACTAGAGAGTTGCCCAACACAGTGGGCTCAAAAATTATGGGCCAAAATGGAGGAGGATGGTGCGGGAGTTTAGGCAAAAGGCGAAGATCCACTCGCTCTCAACGGCCCATACCAGCCGACACCCCGGCCAACGTATGAGAGGTAAATCACGGTAGCCCAGCACCAGGACCAATGGGATTGGTATGGACTCGGTGCGCACAAGGGAGCCTTGCAAAGCAAGAGCTCCCCACACTGCCACTGCCGAGTATCGAACCTGGGATCATTGGCTTACCCACCCATCTCCCAACCACTGGGGTATGGGAGTTTAGGGTATTTATATGATTTGGGTTAGTACAACCACATGGAGGTTGAGTTACAACGTTATTGTGTCGGCGGATAGCAAAAATCTGGTACTAGGAAACTCCTGTGGTATTTTTGGGTCACTATCATGGACAGACGGGAATCATGTGGATCGGAGCCCCATTGTGGTGTCCCAAATGGATCCAAACATCAACGCAGATCCTTTCTGGAAAAAAAGGGAAATAAAAAAGAAAACATGGAAAAGAAAAAATAAAAAGGGAAAGAGAGAAATTACTAATTTGCCCTTAAAATTGAGGCTTTTGACCAAACGGAAGAGTTAACGTTTCAACATTTTTGTTAGTTCCGGGAAGAAAGTGATCGGAAAAAAAATAGAGAAGGGTCAAATGATAATAGTTTGAGGGTCTGGCAAATTATTTACCCTAAATAATAAATAAATATGTATACATATTTTTATTAAAAGTACTCTATCATGAGAAAGTCTCAGGAAATGCGGCATTTCTACAAACTTACGGACAGTCCACAGGGATATTACCTGAAATGTTGTATTTTTTATAAAATTTAAATATTGTATTTTATAAGTTAAAACAAGTATTAATATATATTTGAATGTGAAAATATAAAAATATAAGATATAAAAATATTTTTAAAATTTATAAATTTTGTATGTAACTTAACAAATGCAGTGAATAAGGTAAAAAATAAGTAACTTGTCCATAAACTCATGGACATGCCGCCTGGCAGGAGACACCCCCATCTATCATTGTATAAAAATCTGAACATTTTGTTATTTCAGATTATGTATTTTTTTTTGGATTTTCTTCAAAATATACACACACGTGTATATATATATATATAATTAGATATTTATGGTTTTAAATATATCTTTAGAAGTTATATATTTTATCAAGTTATTATTGATTATATATAGTGAATAATTAAATCAGTAACATATTATAATATTCGTATGTTAATAAGTTATGATTGATTATACATAGTAGTAAATTAAAATCAGCAACATATTATAATATTGGTAGATGTGTTATTTTTAGACTTTTTTTGGGCTTAGGGTAGTCAAAATGACTCAAATACTCCCGGTTGACAGACAGAAAGCAAACAATATCTATTATAGGGTGTTTGGGAAAAACTATATATACATATATATATATATGATGAGATATTTATAGTTTTAAATATATCTTTAGAATTTATATATTTTAACAAGTTATGATTGATTATGTATAGTAAAGAATTAAAATCATTAGCATATTATAATATTTGTATGTTAATAAGTTATGATTGATTATACATAGTAGAGTATTAAAACCAATAACATATTATAATATTGGTATATATGTTATTTTTAGATAATTTTTTAGGATTAGTGATGTGTCCATTTTATATGCATAATTTACTACTATTTAGGGTCACTTTTGTGCTCTTTTATTATCGAGAGCTTGTGTTTTACCTTGAAATTCTCTTAGGAGGGGTAAGAGCAACTTTATGCTATTTTACCTCTTGTAAGTGGATTTTGTGTGACAAGGGAAGAACACGGAGGCAATGAAGACCGGAGGCCATTGAAGACTACACTTTCGAAGACTTTTGAAGACTTGCTTCGAAGACATGAAGACCGGAGGCCATTGAAGACCATTTTTGGAGCCATTGAAGACTTGGAGATTGAGAGGAATGACTATGTAGATGACTGCATGCCACAAGAAGAATAAAAAGACACAATGCAAAATTCTGGCACCCGTCGCGAGACCGCCGCGAGTCGCGACGAGCCGTCGCGAGTCGCGACCGACGGGTGGCCAGAATTTCACCTTATCTTCTTTGTACTATAAATAACACTCTCTTTCCTCTCATTCACAACTTTCTTCTGCTACGATTTCAGTACTTTTTCAAACCTTTTTTCTTCCATTTTTCATCCTTGAATTCTCTTGTTTTTATGATTAGTTGTTTAGCATTGATTAGCATGAACTCTTGTAGCTAATCTATCTCTTGGGAGCAATTGACTAAGGCTTCCAAGCCCATGTCTTAAGAACAATTTGTAGCTTGTTTATTGCTCTTACTATTGTGCATTTATGGAGCATTGAATGTGTTTGTTGATATTATTAATGTTGTTGAAAGCTTGAGTATAGGAAATACTTGTATGAATTGCTTGCTAGGGTTTGGGGGAAGTGGGTTGATTTCCCACCTTTCTTGATAGGAATCTATGAGTATGATTTAGAGCTTTTGATTGTGTTGATGGATTGATAATTGCTAGGTGAATATGATAATGTTGAACTCTTTGTCATGTTTGTCGCTTGTAGCAAATGAGAGAAGTCTATGAATGTTGATCGTTCTTGACCAATCTTGTGTAAATGCATAAATTGGTTAAATGCTTAGACACGGTGTAGTGTTCATAAGTGTTTCCGAGCTTGTTGATTCTTCATGCTAAATGCCATCAATGGGATACCTTGAGTCGTGTTTCGACTACGGGAGTCATTGGTGAGGTTTGACAAGAGATGTCGAATTCACTCTTGCAAACTACTACCTAAGAAGGATAGAAGTTTAGCCTTCACAACAAGTAGTGAAAGTAGTAAATAAGTTGCATGTTCAATGATAGATAAGAGGTTTGGAAGTGGAAGTCAATTGCGCCCAAGGTTCCGTAAATTGTTATTTTCATCCTTTCTTTAGTTGTATTGCATGATTAGCATCGTTCTCTTGCTTTGCTAGTTGTTGTACTTTAATTTGTTAACTTAGGATCAAACCAACCAACCCCCCCCCCCCTTGTTTACTTGCTTTTATATGTATCTATGTATGTAAGTGCTTAGTATGTTTTCTCCTATATATGTTCAAAACACTTGAAAAGATCCCTCTTCTCGTGGACGACCCCGACTTGCCACTATCTACTTAATTGTAGATAGGAAGCATTTAGGGCTTAAAAGTATTAACTTTGAGAGGTACGGCGATGACCTCCCAAATTTTGGTGCCGCTGCCGGGGAAGAGGCGTTTATTTTTAAGTGTTTAGGCATATTATGTGTGATTATGTGCTATTTGTAAATATTTGTTAGTTTGGTTTTATTTTTATTTCTTAGTTGATTTTCCAGTTTCGCTTGGCTTGGAAACTTATTGTTCGAGTTCTTGGTGTATGGTTCGCACGCGATCTTCTTCACAAGAACCCTTACACTATGACCCCGAGTTGGAGTTGAGTTTGAGACAGGCTAGGGGGCTTTCTTTGGAAAGTGTGAATAACACTCCTCCTAGTGACCATTTTACGGATACATCCTCATTAATGGAACATCAAATCGAGCACAAAGATGAGCATCCGAGAGGGGAACCTCATCATCCTCCTTTCCCCCAAAGAGAGATCCCTTTGGGGCAACCCTTATTGAGAGACGTCATGGCTCCCAACCTCGATCAACAACCGATGTGTATCGAGTACCCTGTGGTTGGACCAAATGGGCATTTTGAGCTAAAGTTCGGGTTCATCAACATGCTACCTGCCTTCCTTGGTAGGCAAGGGGAGAATGCTAACAAACACCTCTTCGAGTTTAACTTCTTGTGTGGTGGTACGGTCTCCCATGGAGTGGATGGAGATTTTTATAAATTGAAGGCATTCCCGTTCACACTGAGGGATGGTGCAAGAGATTGGCTCCACTACATACCGCCCAAGAGCATCAAGAGTTGGCTTGATATGAAAACAAAGTTTCTAGCCAAGTACTTCCCGGCCTCGAGGTCCGCCGCCTTGAAGAATGATATAAGCAACATCCTTCAGTGGATGAAGAGTTTCTCTTCGACTATTGGGAGAGGTTCAAGAAGCTTCTTGCAAGTTGCCCCTACCATGGTTATTCAGAGGGGGATTTGGTGTATTACTTCTATAATGGCCTTCTTGATGATGACCAAATGTTGGTTAGAAGTTCTTGTGGTGGCACCCTCGGCAACAAAACTTCCTCCGAGGCTATGCAATTGTATGAAGAGCTAGCGGAAGAGTCGAGAAACTTTAGCTCAAGGGCCGATTTGAGAAGGAGAAGTCCAATGCCCGCAAGTGATTCTTTAAATAGTAGAAAGCTCGAGGATCAAGTCTCGACCCTCACATCCATGGTGAAAACTTTGATGACAAAGCCCAGAGGAAATGTGCCACATGTTAAATCATGTGAAATTTGCTACTTGGCGCATCCTACGGACACTTGCCCCACTTTGCAAGAGGACTACGTTGAAGAGGTGAGTGCCATGGGGTATCACGGAAATCAAGGATACTAAGGCAACCAAGGGTATCAAGGTGGTCAAGTCTACCAAGGTTACCAAGGCTACCAAGGGTACCAAAACCAGCCATACAATTCAGGAAATCGTGATAACCCGAACCTCCGGTATGGAAACCCTCAAGGAGGCAAAAACTCTCAACCATACCGGCCTCCTCAACAATAATATAGGCCACCTCAACAACAATTCCAAAGGCTCCAAGACAAACCCCGAGACCAAGGAGAGGGCTCGGGGCTATCCAATGATGAGGTGTTGCAAGCCCTTCACCGGTTGGGCATGAGCGTGGAAAAAAGCAAGAAATTCCAAGATGAGGCCAAAGCAAGAATCAAGAACTTGGAAACCCAAGTGAGCCAAATAGCTCAAATGGTGAACCAGATGGAAGCCCAGGAAAAGGGTAAACCACCCTCCCAACCGGAAATCAATCCTAGACAAAATGCAAGTGCTATCACTTTGAGAAGTGGTAGAGAGGTCAGCACTTCACCGGGTAATGAAATTGTTGAAGAGGAGCCCAAGAGGATTGAGGTGTTTGAAAAAGGAGTTGAGAAGGAAGAAACCCATGATAAGAAGATCAAAGAGTTAGCCAAAAAGAGCAAGGAAGAAGAAAACGAGGTGGAGACATTGGTGCCAAGACCGAAGTCAACCTCCATTCCGGAACCTTCATCCCCCTCACAAAAGAGCAAAGATAGTGGAGATCCCTCCATATGTGCCGGAGTTTCCAGAAGCCTTGAAAGACAAAAGGAGGAAGGAGGACAACAAGGACATCTACGAAGTCTTTCGTAGATGTGAGGTAAACATTCCACTCTTGAATGCCATTGAAAAAATTCCTAGAAATGCTAAATTTATTAAGGAATTGTGTGTTGTGAATAGAAAACAAAGGGCCAAGAATAAGTTGAAAAATGGAAAAAGTGAGCATGTTTTCGCCTTGTGTCAAAAAGAGCTACCTCCTAAATGTAGTGATCCCGGCATGTTCACGATCCCGTGCATAATAGGAAATACACATTTTGAAAAAGCTATGCTTGATTTAGGTGCATCAATAAATGTGATTCCTTACACTTTGTATGAAAATCTCAACTTGGGTACATTGCACAAAACCGGGGTGGTAATCCAATTGGCCGATCGTTCTAGTGCATACCCTAAGGGTATTGTCGAGGATGTGTTGGTTAAGGTGGATTCCTTAGTTTTCCCCACGGATTTTTATGTCCTTGACATGGAGCATGATAAATATGCCGCCCCAATTTTGTTGGGGAGGCCATTTTTGAAAACATCTAGGACAATGATTGATGTACATAAAGGTACCCTCACCATGGAGTTTGATGGAATAAAAGTGGAGTTTAACATAAATGACTCTATGATGTATCCTAGTGAAGAACATGCTTATCATGCCCTAGATGTTGTTGAAGAAGTTGTGCAAGATATTTTTGAACTAAGTGGTGAAGATTCATTGTTAGTTGCTTTGCAATGTGATGTTAATGATGCCCACAATGTATACTCTATGAGCACTAACTTGAGGGAAAGCTTTGAGGATTTGACCCTGCTTGAAGAAATGAGACCGAGTGTCTCAAAACCTCCTCCTCTACTCTTAGAGGAACCTGAGGAACCGGAATTCCTCCCCTCACTTGTGAAAGCCCCGGTGCTTGACCTTAAACCTTTGCCAAATGACCTCAAGTATGCATTTCTTGGGGAAGGGGAGACGCTTCCGGTTATCATTTCGAGCAAGCTCACCAAGGAGCAAGAAGAAAAGTTGATGGTGGTGTTGCAGGAGAACAAGGAAGCAATTGGATGGACTATTGCCGACATCAAAGGCATAAGTCCATCCACTTATATGCATAGAATCTTGTTGGAAGAAGATACGAGACCCGTCCGACAACCTCAATGCCATTTGAACCCACCTATGATAGATGTGGTGAAGGAGGAAATCCTCAAGTTGCTTCAAGCGGGCATGATCTATCCAATCTCGGATAGCAAGTGGGTGAGCCCAACTCAGGTGGTACCCAAGAAGAGCGGGATGACTGTAGTCGAAAATGAGAAGGGTGAAATGGTGCCCACCCAAATTCAAAACGGGTGGCGCGTTTGCATTGACTACCGGAGATTGAATCGGGAAACCCGGAAGGATCACTTCCCGTTGCCATTCATTGATCAAATGCTTGAGAGGTTAGCGAGCCACCCCTTCTATTGCTTTTTGGATGGGTACTCGGGGTATTTTCAAGTGGCTATTGCCCCGGAAGACCAAGAAAAGCCACCTTCACGTGCCCCTTTGGTACGTTTGCTTACCGACGCATGCCTTTCGGGTTATGTAACGCTCCCGCAACTTTCCAAAGGTGTATGGTAAGCATTTTCTCAGAATATTTTGAAAATTTTGTCGAGGTGTTCATGGATGATTTCACCATTCATGGTAATTCTTATGACAACTGTTTAGCAAATTTAGTGCAAGTTCTTAAACGTTGCATTGATACTAATCTTGTGCTAAATTCTGAGAAATGTCATTATATGGTAGAGAGAGGCATTGTCTTAGGCCATGTTGTCTCCTCTAAGGGTATTGAGGTTGACAAGGCAAAGATAGACACAATTCAAACTTTGCCTTATCCTACTAATGTGCGCGAAGTGCGTTCTTTTCTTGGCCATGCAGGATTCTATCGCCGGTTCATCAAGGACTTCTCGAAGATAGCATCTCCTCTATGCAAATTGTTGCAAAAGGAAGTGTAATTTGTGATGGATGAGGGGTGTAAAGGGGCCTTCGATACATTGAAGGGAAGGTTAGTCTCGGCCCCCATCATACAACCCCCGGATTGGTCGTTGCCCTTTGAGATTATGTGTGATGCTAGTGATTACGCCGTTGGAGCGGTTCTTGGTCAAAGGGTGGGGAGAGCGCCTCACGCCATCTACTATGCATCAATGTCTCTCAATGAGGCCCAAAGAAACTATTCCACCACCGAAAAGGAGTTGCTCGCAGTGGTATTTTCTTTAGAAAAATTTTGATCTTACTTGCTTGGTACAAACGTTATTATGTACACTGACCATGTAGCGCTTCGTCATCTGATGACGAAGAAAGATGCCAAGCCGAGATTGATTAGGTGGATCCTGCTTTTGAGCGAATTTGAGTTGGAGGTGCGAGACAAGAAGGGTGCGGAAAACCTTGTGGCCGATCATTTGAGCCGGTTGACTCCAGGCGAAGACATTAAGGTAAACCCTGCAATGAAGGAGCAACTACGGGAGGAATTCCCTGATGAACAATTGTTCACCATTAGGGATCTCCAACCGTGGTATGCCGACATTGTAAATTTTCTTATCGCCGGTAAATTCTCTCCTCATTTTTCTAAGACCCAAAAGGATAAATTAAAGAGTGATGCTAAGTATTATGTGTGGGATGATCCCTTTTTGTGGAGACATTGTGAGGATCAAATTGTTAGGAGATGTGTCCCTGATAGTGAAATACACTCAATCCTTGAATTTTGTCATTCTCATGCATGTGCCAGTCATTTTGGAGCAAAGAGAACCGCTAGGAAAGTTTTAGAGAGTGGGTATTATTGGCCTATGTTGAATAAGCATGCATACACCTTTTGCAAATCTTGTGATGAATTCCAGAGAGTAGGAAATATCTCCACTAGGAATGAAATGCCCCAAAGACCTATTTTGTATTGTGAAATCTTTGATGTTTGGGGTATTGACTTTATGGGGCCTTTCCCTAGTTCTTATGGCTTTACGTACATTCTTCTTGCTGTTGATTATGTGTCAAAATGGGTTGAAGCAAAACCCACTAGGACTAATAATTCTAAAGTGGTTGGAGAATTTTTGAAAGATAACATCTTTTCTAGGTTTGGGGTACCCCGAGCCTTGATTAGTGACCGTGGCACCCATTTTTGCAATTGGACCATAGCGGCACTCTTGAAGAAGTATGGCGTCCCTCACAAGACATCCACCGCCTATCACCCATAAACCAACGGGCAAGCCGAAGTTTCCAATCGGGAAATCAAGTCCATCCTTCAAAAAGTGGTTAACCCTAACCGGAAGGATTGGAGTTCTCGGTTGAATGATGCCTGGTGGGCATATAGGATGGCTTACAAGACACCAATCGGTATGTCCCCATACCGGTTAGTGTTTGGTAAGCCCTGTCATCTACCGGTGGAAATTTAGCACAAGGCTTACTGGGCAGTCAAAGAATTTAATCTCGATGTAGATGAGGCCGGCTTGCATAGGAAGTTACAATTGGATGAACTGGATAAGATCTGGAGGGAGTCCTATGAGAACGCCGAGATCTACAAAGAGAAGACAAAGGCGTGGCACGACAAGATGATCATCAGGAAGGATTTTGACGTTGGTCAAAAGGTCCTCCTATTTCAATCTTGCCTTCGCCTATTCCTAGGTAAGTTAAGGTCCCGATGGATCGGTCCTTTTGTGGTGGTTAAGGTACTCCCGCATGGTGCGGTGGAGATTCTAGATCGAGCTAAGTCCAACACCTTCAAGGTTAATGGACAACGTTTGAAACCTTACCACGAGACTTTTGTACCGAAAAAAGGAGAGGATGTTGATCTCCTCGATCCAGTTTGTGAGTAAGCTCCAAGGAGGGAAGTGAGTCATGCTGACGACGTTAAATAAACTTGGTTTTGATCATCCGGATCGTCATTCGTGACTTTCTGTTGATGTTGTTTTGTTTTGAGCTTTTATCCTTAAGCTTCATTGTTTTACTTTATGCTTTTCACGGGTTGTTTTCTCCATGATTTTGTAGCAATTTTGAAGCCAAGACATTGGATTTTGGAAGGGGGGAATACTTGGATTCAAGAAGGAAGAACTTGGACAAGAGAAGGAAGCAGAAAAATTTTCTAAGTACCGGGTTAGTGGCCCGTCGCGAGTCGCGACGGGATCAGAAACTTTTTGTCAAATTTTGGGGTTTCAGCCCCCACTTTCCACGAGTCGCGACGACATCGCGAGGCCTCGTAACGAGTCGCGATGGGCTCAGAGATTTTGGGCAAAAATTCAGCCCTCGGATCCAACTTTCCACGAGTCGCGACCACATCGTCGCGAGTCGCGATGGGCTCAGAAAATTTTGGGAAAAAATCAGTCCTCGGATCCCACTTTCCGCGAGTCGCGATGACCTCGCGACGCTTCGTCGTGAGTCGCGTGGCTCAGGGGACCCGTCGTGAGTTGCGACGAACACGTCGCGAGTCGCGACGGCCGTGCAAATTGAATTTAAATAACAGGATGAATTAATTTTTCTTCCCAAATCATTTATACCCCTTCATTTTTTTTAAACTTCCTTTCCTCTTCCCATCCGCTCTTCCCTCTTCCCTCCTCCTTTACCCTCGCCACCGCCGCGCCACCGTGCCACTTTCCTATACCCCTTTCCTTTCATCCCAATCTCCACCCACAAATCACCATAACCATTTTGAAGAACACAAACCCTAGAATTTGGGGGTTTTGTGACCTTGGCAATTCGAACTCGAATTGATTGTGGGCTTCCATTTTTCTTCACCGTAAGCGTCTTAGTGGTACACTTCTTCACTCTATTGAGCCTTAATTGTGATTATGAATGTATATTCTACTTATTGGATATTGTGTAGATTGTGTCCTATGCCTTAGGAAATTAAATCATTGGATCTTGGTTGATTGTGGTGAATATGTTGTGCTTGCAGTTTTATTTGATGGGTATTGTGTGCATATTTTGCAATTGCGGTGTAGACTGTATACTTTCTAGTGCAGTTTTGACTGTATTATGCCTGCTTGGTTTTGGAATGTGTGCATTCATGTTACTTTAGCTGAGAGTAGATGGTGACTTATACTGAATTTGAGGCATGTTAGCCCTTGATTAAACATAGTTGTTATTGGGATAAAGTGTTATTGTGCTTTGCAATGTTATATTGTTTAGAGTAGTTTGGCCATGGGCGTAGATGTTGACATTGTGAATGTACTAATGATGGCTAAACTAGTTGAGCATAACTGTGATTTTGAAATATGGCATATTCATTTCAACTATGTGAGAACTTCATGGATTTGATGATATGGGCTTGTTGGACATAATGTAGATTGTATATGCAATTGCGATTAGGACTTGAACTAGTTGAGTTGATTTTGATTTGGCCTGTGATGATGAACGAGTTTAAGATTGGTTATCGATTTTCCATATTGCATATATATATTCCTTTGCATTTGACTTGTTTGTTGTAATTGATAGATATGGCCCCCAAGAAGAGATCTAGGGCTCCCCACGAGACGAGCGCACTGCCACTCCACCTCTACCTCCTTCACCGGCTCCGGAATCGAGCCCTATACCTTCCCCTACGGATAGGTACATGGGTTTGACCCTGATCACTGGGTCCTATATGAAGAGATGGGAGGTCCTAGAGAAGCGCCGGCTTTTAGAGACTAGTTTGCTGATGTGCTTACATTGGATGTCCTCGGCCTCACTCAGCCTGTGAGGTGCCTCCTCGCCAAAGGGGGAATAGAAAGATTTATGAGTAAGAGTGCACCCTCTTACTGGAGGTACACGTTGGAGTTCTTGTCCACAGTCCGTATGAGCAGCATGAGGGGTGATCAGCCCTGTGAGAGGTACATTTCCTTTCACCTAGATGACTAATCTTAGCAACTGACCATCTCACAGGTTGAGGAGGCCTTTGGTTTTGACACCGCCGAGATACGAAACAGACTGGACCCACAGGCCCAAGAGCGGTCAATTGAGGATGACATGCAGTTTTGGAATGTCATCAATATGAGGCCGAAGAACTCCCACGACAAGAGTAGCGCCATTATCCACCCCGCACTCCGTTATGTGCACTGACTCTTGGCTGGCACAGTCCTTTTCTCCGCGGAACCGACGAATGTGCCAGACAATTACATTCACTTCCTATGGCACTTAACGAGTGAGGGGCCAGGATATGGGCTGTGGGTAGAGCTGTGGATGAAGAGGATTGTGGAAGTGGCAGGAAAGGCCAAGGGAAAGATCATGGTTGGAGGGATGATAGGCCTTTTAGCAGAGTACTTGGGATTAGTCCCTCCGGCCAACTTTCCACGCTTAGGGAGGCGGACGTCTTATCTGATCACTGTTGAGCGACTAGTTCGATTTGAGATGCTCAGTGTCACATGGACCACGGGGCTCTTCCATTGGTTATACGGTGCGAGGAAGGTCACATTCATGTCACTTCCTCAACAGAGCAAGACAAAGCTGGAGTTCGACACACCTCTGGGAGATTTGGCGATCTCCCCAGACTCCTTATGTACAGCTGAGTTCCAGCGCGAGCTCCGCGACCTCGGGCCAGCTCCTGTCCAGCGTGACGATAGCACCATACCTTCCTCGGAGCAGCAGCAACAGCAACACTACTCTACACGGCCTCCACCAGAGACGGATCCCATGCAGGAGGATGATGCTCCACCTCACTACTCCCAGCCTCCACCGGACTTCTATGAGCAGATGATGCAGACCATGAACTATGGTTTTCACCGACAGGATAGCATGATTTTAGAGCACAATGTATTTGTCTCCCAGGCTTTGATCGATATGGATGAGGAGATTGACCATTTGTCAGCTCGCATCCATGAGTTGCAGTCTCAGTCGGGCGGTATTTTAGGCCCCAATCCGAGAGCAGAGAGGCGGAGAGCAAGGAGGCAGAGGAGCACATAGTGGCTAGCACAGTACCAGCAGCGCTATTTCGGCGATGGCCCTTCCTCATCACAACATTGATTGTGTGAGCACCACATTTCTACCCTTTCCATACTTTGCTTTGTACGGTTTTGCCCTAGTCTACATTGAGGGCAATGTAGTGTTCTAAGTATGGGGAGGGGTGTCTACTATTGTTAGGTGATTAGGGTTGGAAACACTTTTGCACAACTCTTTTGTTTTGGGATGTTTTGCTTTTGATGTACTTGGATAATGTTGGTTTTGATACTTTTCTTAACCTTCACATTTGGAAAGAAGTTTGCTACTTTTTGGATTGGAGACACGTGAAAAATAATTGGAAAAAAAAGGGAAAAAAAGAATCCCGCTAAGTTGAAAACCCGAGAGGGCAACTTAGGCAACATTGGGGGCCCGGATAGGTCGAAAACCCGAAAGGGCGGCCTAGGCAAAAATGAGAGGCTAAATGTGCGGAAAAATGTGAGATGTGAGCCAAAAAAATGATGTGTGGCTAGGATGAAAACCCGAAAGGGCTCCTAGGAAAAATCAGAGAAAGCGAGAGAAATTGAAAGACATTGAGTGTTTACTCATTTGCCGGTGATGGAGTCATAAGGTTGCGGTGACCACACGGATGGATAGGGTAGCTTCACATCTTGAGGACCTTTTGGGATTGGAAACTTTAGCGGGAAAAGACGGAGTAAGTTATGAAATTATTGATCATTAAGATGCTTCATTTTTAGATTGATATATTGATGTAAAGTGGAGCATGTGTTTTGAACCTTATACACACTTTTGGCTTCATCTTTTATCACTGGATTTGGGATTATCAATTCGGGATTTGGAGATGTCTTAGGAAAATCAATGAGTTGATGGGATGATATGGTTTGGGTAGATTTAGGAATAGGGGTTGTGGGAAACTTCTCATTTGACTTTAACATTGGGATGTGTAATATTGAGAGTTTTGTGAGGTATTGATTTGGGGGATTAGTAGTTGGGATGTGGATATATCATTTCCTTCGTATGCTTGGATCTTTTCTTACTCGAGGGCGAGTAAGGTTCAAGTGTGGGGAGGCTTGATGTGTCTATTTTATATGCATAATTTAGTACTATTTAGGGTCACTTTTGTGCTCTTTTATTATCGAGAGCTTTTGTTTTACCTTGAAATTATCTTAGGAGGGGTAAGAGAAACTTTACGCTCTTTTACCTCTTCTAAGTGGATTTTGTGTGAAAAGGGAAGAACACGGAGGCAATGAAGACCAGAGGCCATTGAAGACTGCACTTTCGAAGACTTTTGAAGACTTGCTTCAAAGACATGAAGACCGGAGGCCATTGAAGACCATTTTTGGAGACATTGAAGACTTAGAGATTGAGAGGAATGACCATGTAGATGACTGCATGCCACAAGAAGAAGAAAAAGACACAATGCAAAATTCTGACACCCGTCGCGAGTCGCGATGGCCTCGTCGCTAGACCGTCACGAGTCGCGACCGACGAGTGGCCAGAATTTCACCTTATCTTTTTTGTACTATAAATAGCACTCTCTTTCCTCTCATTCACAACTTTCTTCTGCTGTGATTTCAGTACTGTTTCAAACCCCTTTTCTTCCATTTTCATCCTTGAATTCTCTTGTTTTTATGATTCGTTGTTTAGCATTGATTAGCATGAACTCTTGTAGCTAATCTATCTCTTGGGAGCAATTGACTAAGGCTTTCAAGCCCATGTCTTAAGAACAATTTGTAGCTTGTTTATTGCTCTTACTATTGTGCATTTATGGAGCATTGAATGTGTTTGTTGATATCATTAATGTTGTTGAAAGCTTGAGTATATGAAATGATTTTATGAATTGCTTGCTAGGGTTTGGGGGAAGTGGGTTGATTTCCTCCCTTTCTTGATAGGAATCTATGAGTATGATTTAGAGCTTTTGATTGTATTGATGGATTGATAATTGCTACATGAATATGATAATGTTGAACTCTTTGTCATGTTTGTCGCTTGTAGCAAATGAGAGAAGTCTATGAATATTGATTGTCCTTGACCAATCTTGTGTAAATGCATAAATCAGTTAAATGCTTAGACACGGTGTAGTGTTCATAAGTGTTGCCGAGCTTGTTGATTCTTCGTGCTAAATGCCATCAATGGGATACCTTGAGTCGTGTTTCGACTACGGGAGCCATTGGTGAGGTTTGACAAGAGCTGTCGAATTCACTCTTGCAAACTACTACCTAAGAAGGATAGAAGTTTAGCCTTCACAACAAGTAGTGAAAGTAGTAAATAAGTTGCATGTTCAATGATGGATAAGAGGTTTGGAAGTGGAAGCCAATTGCGCCCAAGGTTCCGTAAATTGTTATTTTCATCCTATCTTTAGTTGTATTGTATGATTAGCATCGTTCTCTTGCTTTGCTAGTTGTTGTACTTTAATTTGTTAACTTAGGATCAAACCAACCAATTAGGATAGTCAAAATGACTCAAATACTCCCAGTTGACTGACATAAAGCAAACAATATCTATTTTAGGGTGATTGAGATAAATAAATGGGTAAAATATACTCTTAACCCTATTTGCATTAAAGTGTTAATATAATCCTATAAAATTTGAAAGCGTCAAATATCCTAACTCATTAACGAACTGTGCAGTTATAACCTTTTGTGTCATTTCTGACATTGACAGAAGAAATCAATTGTTCACTGAATTGAAAAGTCTAAAATACCCCTAAGCTTTAAGCTGAAAATTTTATGCCCATTTTACCCATGATGATGTATTACTTGTTTGGATTAAAAACGATCATCTTTATTTCAAAACCAAGAATCGTTGTTTTCTTCTTCATCTCCCTGTCGGTACCCCCTCCCTTGTTTTTCTGTTGGAATGATGTCCTTCAATCAATGTGCATTTTCCATATATAGTTGGAGAATTTATTACGGAGATAATTAATTCAGTTATTTTGAGTGATTGGAATGTTTAGCTATAAATCACTTTCGATCAGCTAGTATAAATTATATTGGACTTGCAATTTATTATAACTAAACATATAGGGTTACACAAGGTATGAAATTTGATTAAAAAATGACTATTGGGATAGGAGCCCGGATAGTAATTATGTGAGAATTGACTTCATAACAATTAAGTCTACTTAGGCTAAGGCCATATTGATTTGGATTCGGGTTTCTTGGATTGATGAATATTTGTATAAATAGATATTTTTACAGAAATGTTTAGTGAAACAATATCAGAACCCTGACCCTTCCAAATGGCAGAAATCAAATAATCCAACCATTTTCAGAAAATAAACCTCACCGAAAAGAGAAGAAGAAAGACCGAATTTTCGCTTGTTGATTAACGCTCTAAGCTGGCGGCGGTGTAGGCGATTCGATCGTGCTATGTGGATACGTATAGAGGAATCACATTTGGGATTCTCGTCTCTATCGTTGATTGAATTCAACGGTAAAGCACGCTTCAAAAGTAATTAAAACTCTTACTCCATCCGTCCCAAGTTAAATAGCACACTTTCTATTTTGGGCCATCCCTATTTAAATTGCACAAGATTAACTTTTACCATTTTTGGCCAAGTTGACTCCAATTGAAAAGATGAAATTGCCCCCAATTCAATAAATATTTACAACCTTAATGGCTGATTCAGTATGGCTGGTGGCGTGTGTTTTGCATTTGAGTGTCTTGGTTTTTGGGCTGGAGGCGTGTGAATTCGTTTTGAATAAACGAACCCACGCCTGACATGTTCACATGCGTTTGCTCCATTATTGATCTATCACTCTTCCCGTTGCTCCATTATTGCTCTCAATGGATAAGCTTGCTCTCTCATTTTTTGTTCCAATCCCTCAAACCCTTTCTCTCATATTCCACATCGCTCCTCTCATTTCTCTCCCACTCCCTCAAACCCTAGCCGCTCCTCTCTCATTTCCTTTCATTTTTTGACCCCATTTCGCTGTTGTTTCTATTCATCTTTCTGTAATTCAACTTGTTCTTCACTATTTCGTGTCGATCGATTATGTTTTAATCATTTTTTGTTGTTGGGTTTCGTAAACCCGAGGAAATTTTCAATATCTGGTTTTTCACATCACGTGAAGTGTGTTTTGGCGCCTCTTTTTGTGTTGTTCTTCATAATATTGTGTTCGTTCTTCATAGTTTTATGTTTTTGGATTAGGGTTTCAGTTTTTTTCTTAATATTTTAAAAGTCATCTCAGATCTGTGGTTTCTGTTGTTTCCGTGGATTGAGGTTTCTGTAGTTTCTGTTGTTTCATGCATGATTTTATTATGCGTTGATGTTTGAAAGTTAGATTTGATTGTAAAGTGTCCATTTCGTTGCTATAATCTCTGAGATTTGTTAGAGTTTATGTCTGGTTACTCCATTTTTCTAGTCAAATAAGTTTTAATCCCTGTATTTTCTGTTCTAGAGTTGTGAATGTTCATCTCTGTTCTGGGATCTGTTATTTTCCCCATACATTTCATGGTTTACCTGTGCTCCATTGTAAATCTATGAAACTTGGCTACATTTTAGTACTCCTCTATTTTAGATCTGTGTTTTTACACAATAAATGTTGTGAAATAGTTATTAGCCTGTTCGAATGTTGTAGTTTCTGAGTCTATGTAGTTTTCAACAGCACGTGTCCTCCTATATTCGTGAATCCTTGTCAATAGCCTATGTTCAGTAGCCTCTGTTCTCATTTGTTGATCAAAGGTTGTTCAACAGTGCTCATTAGTTTCTCTCTACTTGTCAATAGCCTCAGCCATCTGTTTGTGCGTTTGAAAATGACACATAGGGACAGGGATTTGGAGGGGCATGCACCTTTAGCCCCCAGCCAACCCTTGAATGATGTTGACTATAACAGTTCTCAATCCTACTCTCAGCCCCAGTTTTGATAAATCCCAGCCCTCACTGGATTGTATTCAGGAAAACGATCCTTTGTCTTGGACCGATTATGAAATATGTTCAAAGGATTTGTCCACAGCTACGCATTTCAGTCATGTAAATTTATCACACATGGACTGGGCTAAGTCACAACCCCTTTCTGATGAAGAATCAGAATATGTACATGCCTTTTTGGATTCACAGTCCCAGCCACACCCAAAATCTAATTTTGAGTTACTTAATGCTGAGTCACAGCCCCATTTGGATCCCAGTTCTGCATCTGGGAATCTCATAACAGAGTTACATTCCCTCTCAGGCAGTGACTTAGAGTCTGATTCTGAGTTTGACCCACACCCCTCTATTACTTCAAAGGAAGTGAGTTTCCCAAGTATGGGGAACCGGGATTCTTTGAAACGGGTGCAGCCTTATACCCCGGTAATTGGCCTAAGCGTGAACCACCTGAAACACCATGAATCAGGCAAGACATTGCAATGTCAGTCGTGCGACGTGAAATGTATGCCATGGTGGAGAGGGCTGAAAAGTATTTGGCTGAAGTTGGGCCTGAGTCCGAAGAGAAGGGGGCAATAATCATGGCTCTAAATTGTGCTAAAGTGTTGTTATCTTGCCAGTTCCATCACTGCAATCAGGTTGTGTCTCTCATGTTTCGTTAATTTGTTTACTATTTCATGAATCATTATGCTTACTCCGTGTGTTTTGGTGTGCAGGATGGTGATGTTTGTTGCTGAGGTAGCAATTATGTTTTATACAGAATAACTAAATATGAAGCCTTGCTTATGTGTGTTTATTATGCACTGAACCTGGCTTGACATGTTTCTGATTTTAATATATGCCGCCTTGCTTGTGTGTGTTTAATTTGCACTGAACCTGGCTTGGCATGTTTCTAGTTTGGGGCTGTGAATGGAGCAATAACATGTGATTCTTTTTGATAAGTCACAGTTTGCATGTGAAATATGTGCTGCGTGTGTGATGCTTGATGAATGAATATTACATGCAACCATGCTTATTAGTCTATGAATTGATCTGAAACTTGGCGTGGCATGATAATGAATATAAACAGCGCTGAAATTATTTGAGTTTGTGATCCTACCTAGTTGATAGCCACCTATGATGACATTAATTATAATTAAAATCTTAGGGTGCAACCATATTTTGTTAAAAACATTAGGATGACAGCCTATGATGTTTGTCCCATGTTTGTTAATATTGATTTTACGTGCCTTACCTACCATTGGCTCTCAACTTCTGGACATGCTCCATTATTTTGCACACATCCTCCTTAGTCTTTTAAATAAAGCTTGCATTTAAAAGGGATTTTATCCATCCAAGCCTTTACAAGGTTGCCCTATAAACACACATTCACAAAATACATTGTATGTTTACTCTAGAACTAATTCTAGAAGCACAACCCTACAAACATAAGATGAACCTACCATCATTGAGCTAGTTACATACATAGGATCATATCTCTAACATTCCCGGTCCTTCCAATCCCAATCAGATGCTGTAAATAGCTCCTAACCCGCTCTGAATCTACAATTAGGTTTTCTGGAAGTAATCCCAACCTACTTAGACGATCTTTTCCCATATGTGGTAGTTTGAATTCATTCCCACCCTTGCACTTCATGATTTCTACCATGACACATTGCAAACTCAAAAAAAAATTGTCAATAACTTTAGGGTCATCTCTTTCGAAAGCATCATTCACCGCATTTAATAAACCCTCTAGCATTGTACTAGGGTTATGGTATTGGAGGCTTTGTATTGAGGCAAAAAACCCTAAGTCCAGAATGTTTAGGTCGGGTGACTTGGTAGGTTGGCACACTAATTGGATACGAAACCTGTTTGAGGTGGCTGCAGCTAAAAATTCAGGGGCATTAGCATAAATATGGGATGGGGCATTGTCATGTTGTATGAATATCTGTTTACTTGCCCAAGGTGGCCATTTTGCTTTTATGGCTGGTATGAGTTCATAAATCAGTTTATGCCTAATGGTGTCTCTATTGATTGACTGAATGGGTGTTAGAACCAGTGTACCCTTAGGCCTATTCACTGTTGTGTACTTCGTTGGTATGTACTCCATATATGGAAAGATCCCTATTTTACCATCGAAAAGAACATTACCATGCATATCTATTACTGGTCTACACACATCACACATAAACATTAGCTTCGGAATGTAATGCTTACTTTGAACAACTCTGTATGGTTCGGGTTCATTAGGGGCTAGAATAAAATTGGTTGTTGCCTCTGTGATGTAGAACCACTTTTCATCAATGTGGATGACATTGTGCATGTCCTTGAACATCATGTTGCACTCCAGCTTGGTTAGGCACCATTCCAACTTGTTTCCTTGCATGCTTGTGTTAAGCATGGATGAACAGCGTTGGTGTGGCTCCGTATTTCTTTTTTTGCTATTGCTCTTTGGATTGTGCTCTTACCCACGTGTAAACCTGCTGATGTGCTCCTGCAGGTTCGTCTATCCCTCAATGGTAGTGCCATTAATGCATCGAGATCGATTGGCTTCTTGTTTGGGCCACACCGCCTGTGTCTTCTTGAGTGGGCGTTCACTGGTTCACCATTAACCAGTTGTTGCTTCAATCGTGACCAAATGGTGCTGATGGTTCCAATTGACACAACCCACCTTTCTGCTACCTCAACTCGCAAAGTGTGTTTTATTTGCCCATTTTTTATGTTTTGGAGAAGGAAATGGGCAACTTGTTGCCTCTTCTCATCCGCCAAATTCTGCCCACCATCACAGCCTTAAGCTCAAGGTTGAAAAAATGAAAGAAGAGGGTTAGGATCTTGGTCATTTCTTCAAGAACTAGCCAAATGTTTTTCTGAGAGCTATCTTTTGAGTTTTTTTGGGTTTGAAATGTATGGTGCAATAAATGATGTATTTATAGGACCTAGTGTGAATTTTGGAGCAGTTGCATGTAGTAGAAAAAAACTTGTATTTTGGCTCCAAAATTTTAAAAAAAAATTGGAGCCAAAGATTAGTTTTGGTGGGAAATTTTAATCTCCCAAAAAAAATTTTAAACAAGTTTTCAGCCACTTCTGCAGTACTGTTCGTACAGTACTTTCACCTATTCCCAGACTGCCAAATGCAGCTTCTGTCAATCAAATCAGTACTATTTCCACTGTTCCTTTTTGCCCCCAAAAATTCTCTCTGCAAATTAACTAGGGACAGAGGGAGTAGATAGATTCAAATTAAATACATGCATGAGATCGTGGATTCGATAATTAATTTTTCTCTAAATTAGATTTAATCAATTTCCAACATCTTCCCCGTCCTTCGTTTCTTCATCCTCCCTCACCTCTGCCGTCTTTCTCGTTCTGAATGTCTGCTCTTCTCCTGCCTATAAAACAAATGTGTTTATGTCAAGAATGGCAAAATATTCGAGCAGAATGTATCAGAAATGCAATGTCCACAGATAGTGCGGTTGAGTACTAAAGATATAGTGATGCGCTAATGAGGTTGAAGTCCAATGAGTTAGTCGGTACTCCCTCCGTACCATCAGTAATGACATGTTTCCCGTTTCACGGTATTCAATGATCATGTTTGACCGTCAATATCTCTAGCTACATATACCAATTCCGCATAAAAAAGTGATATTTAAAAAATATTTGTTAAGATGCATTCAACAATATCTCACATCATATATTTATTATGTATATATTAATTCATATTTATGATCAAAACTATCAAATTTGACTTTGAAAAGGTAAATATATCACTATTCGTGGGACGGAAGCAGTATAATATACCGGGCTTAAAATGCAGTCTCCTATTTTGGCATTAGAGATCTTGGAAACTTTTGGTTAGAAGAAATTGTACAGGGCGAAATGTAGAAAATGACGAAGCACCTAACGGATGAGCGTCCTTTGTGAGTAATGATAGCGAGGGCGATAGTCTCTGTTAACTTATTATCCAAACAGTATGTGATGAATTGATTGCAAATGGCTTCTTCCTCCACGAGTGACGTTGCTTCCTTCTTCCATCACTTTCATCTGTGGATCACTATATCTCGCCCTGTATTTTACTATCCTCGCCCTAATACGTATACAGTATATATTTTTAATTTAATTTGAATAAATAAATTAAACTATATTAAAGTGTTAAAAATTTAATTTTTAAAGAAACTAAATTCTGGGAAAAAATAAAAAAAAATTGCGCCGCCGCCGGAATTTTTGCGCCGCCGCCGGAATTTTTGCGCCGCCGCCGGACCACCGGCCGCCGCCGCCGGACCACCGTGCGCCGCCGCCGGACCACCGTGCGCCGCCGCCGGACCACCGTGCGCCGCCGCCGGACCACCGGCCGCCACCGCCGGACCACCGTGCGCCGCCGCCGGACCACCGGCCGCCGGCGCCGGACCCGGTTCGCCACCGGCTGGGCGCGAGGCGCCACCGGTCGGCTCGCCACGGCTTGGGCGCGAGCCGTGGCGGAGAGTCGCCGGCGGTCCGGTCGCCGCGGCATGGCCGCGTGCCGCCGGCCATCCGGTCGCCACCGCGGGACGGCGAGCCGCCGCCGGTCGGCCCGCCACGGACAGGCCGCGTGCCGCCGGCGGGCCGCTCGCCAGGGTCCGGGCGCGAGCCGGACCGGCGCCGGTCGCCTGCGCCAGCGCGCGAGCCACGGCTCGCCGTTCGTTGGCCGCGAGCCGGACGCGGTCCGGTCGCCAGGCCGTGGGTGCGAGCCGGACGCGGCTCGGCTCGCCGTGGCTTGGGCGCGAGCCGAGCCAGGAATTTTTTTTTTTTTTTTTTTTTTTTGAAAAATCTGACCTCTATAAAAGGGTGCTCGGATTCCATTCTTCCAATGACACTTGAATTGTTTTGCAGGCCTAGTTTGGTGAAAAAAAACTCGAAAAAGGGTGTTGCAAATTCCATGTCTTCGGAGGTAATTTTTCTAATTAGTTTTTCTGTCCGTAAGTAGTTGTTGAATTTAATAATTTTTGCTGTAGAAATTTGTGCTCGTCTTTGTGTTTTAATTTGTTAACAGTTACGTAGAAATTATTGCACATTTATCTCCTTTGAATTTAGCTCCTATCAGTTGCAGTAACGTTAATTTTGTTGTTAATTTAGCTACATAATGCTGTTCTGAATTTATCTACAGTAATTCATGGCCTATTAATTATTGTAATGTTAATTTTGTTGTTCCGTTAAAATTCTTAAGCATTGCTGTAGAAATTTATGCCCGTCTTTGTGTTTTAATTTGTTTTGCAGTCCTAGTTTGGTGAAAAAAAACTCGAAAAAGGGTGTTGCAAATTCCATGTCTTCGGAGGTAATTTTTCTAATTAGTTTTCTGTCCGTAAGTAGTTGTTGAATTTACTAATTTTTGCTGTAGAAATTTGTGCTCGTCTTTGTGTTTTAATTTGTTAACAGTTACGTAGAAATTATTGCACATTTATCTCCTTTGAATTTAGCTCCTATCAGTTGCAGTAACGTTAATTTTGTTGTTAATTTAGCTACATAATGCTGTTCTGAATTTATCTACAGTAATTCATGGCCTATTAATTATTGTAATGTTAATTTTGTTGTTCCGTTAAAATTCTTAAGCATTGCTGTAGAAATTTATGCCCGTCTTTGTGTTTTAATTTGTTTTGCAGTCCTAGTTTGGTGAAAAAAAACTCGAAAAAGGGTGTTGCAAATTCCATGTCTTCGGAGGTAATTTTTCTAATTAGTTTTCTGTCCGTAAGTAGTTGTTGAATTTAATAATTTTTGCTGTAGAAATTTGTGCTCGTCTTTGTGTTTTAATTTGTTAACAGTTACGTAGAAATTATTGCACATTTATCTCCTTTGAATTTAGCTCCTATCAGTTGCAGTAACGTTAATTTTGTTGTTAATTTAGCTACATAATGCTGTTCTGAATTTATCTACAGTAATTCATGGCCTATTAATTATTGTAATGTTAATTTTGTTGTTCCGTTAAAATTCTTAAGCATTGCTGTAGAAATTTATGCCCGTCTTTGTGTTTTAATTTGTTTTGCAGTCCTAGTTTGGTGAAAAAAAACTCGAAAAAGGGTGTTGCAAATTCCATGTCTTCGGAGGTAATTTTTCTAATTAGTTTTCTGTCCGTAAGTAGTTGTTGAATTTAATAATTTTTGCTGTAGAAATTTGTGCTCGTCTTTGTGTTTTAATTTGTTAACAGTTACGTAGAAATTATTGCACATTTATCTCCTTTGAATTTAGCTCCTATCAGTTGCAGTAACGTTAATTTTGTTGTTAATTTAGCTACATAATGCTGTTCTGAATTTATCTACAGTAATTCATGGCCTATTAATTATTGTAATGTTAATTTTGTTGTTCCGTTAAAATTCTTAAGCATTGCTGTAGAAATTTATGCCCGTCTTTGTGTTTTAATTTGTTAACTGTTACGTAGAAATTGCTGTAGAAATTTATGCCCGTCTTTGTGTTTTAATTTGTTAACTGTTACGTAGAAATTATTGCACATTTATCTCCTACGAGTTTATCTCTCATTAATTGCAGTACCGTTAATTTTGTTCTTAATTGAGCTACGTAATGGAGTTTTGAATTTATGTACAGTAATTTATGTCCTATTAATTATTGTGGCGTTGCTTTTGTTATTCTGTTAAAATTGTTAATTATTGCCGTAGAAATTTGTCCTACTCTTTGTGTTTTAATTTGTTAACTGTTATGTAGAAATTATTGCGCATTTATCTCCTAATTATTGTAACGTTAATTTTGGTTGTTCCGTTGTAATTCTGATTGGATGGAAAATACTATGTTAATTTAACTACGTAATGCTGTTTTGAATTTGTGTACAGTGATTTATGTCCGATTAATTACTGTAGCGTTGATTTTGTTGTCCTACTAATTACCTGATGTTTATTGCTGTTTCAGGATGACAGTCAGTCATGTGAAGCTGCTGCAGGGCGGAATGGATACTCTCCATTTGCCACCTCAGCTGTGTTCCCAGATGTTGACGAGGCTTATTCGTACCTGCAGCGGATTGCTCTGCAGGTGGGATTTGAACTTGTGACGGGGTCCTACAAACAGAACAGGAATGGTCCGCTGAGGTTATATTGCATTTGCAATCGGGGCCGGAAGGATAAGGATGTAGATACGAGCGAATCTGATGTAGTCCGACGGAGTAGCAGCTCGACCAGCAGTTGTGGCTGCCCGTTCGCGATTGTCTTGAAACAGAGCATCACGGGGGATGGTTGGAATGTAGTGCCGTGCAAGGATCCCCGACGAGGGATGCACAACCACTCTTTCTCAGTGTACCCCGAGGGTCATAGACAGAGCTCCAAGCTCCATGCGGACGCGAAGCAGATGATCAGAGACTTGACAGATTCAGAAACAGCTCCAAGGCATATCAATGCCAGCCTCAGTAATTCGTTTCCGGACATGCATCAGAACATTAGGCAGGTGTACAATGAGAGATCGGCATATGTAACGGAAAGGCGAGGCGGGCGCAACACGGCGGAGAATTGTTTGCATCTGGCCACCGCGAAAGGGTATGTATCTAGTCACCGCTCAGCAGGTGATGGCACTCTGACTCATTTATTCATGGCCAGTCCCGATGCTGTTGTGGCATTTCGCACGTTTCCGTGGGTTGTGGCCATCGACTCAACATACAAGACCAATCGGTACGGCATGCCATTCATTGAGATGGTTGGGATGTCCCCTTGCAACACAAACTTCTTGATTGCCTACGCAATTGTTGTTGACGAAACGGCAGACACCTATGAGTGGGTGCTGAACGCTCTGAAGAACTTGCTTGTGGATGGACCGTTCCCTGAGGTTGTGGTCACCGATCGGGAGATGGGACTGATTAGGCCACTTCGGACTGTGTTTCCAGAATCGAAACATCTGCTCTGCACCTGGCATATCAACAAGGATGTGGAGGCACGTGTGACCGTGCTGACGGGGAGTAAGAGGAACGGGTCAGGGTTCAAGAACGGTGCATGGTTCCGGATTTGCAATGCGTCCACCGTTACAGAGTACGAAACCGCCGTGGTTGATATGAGGGCTGCATGGGCTTGGAGCCCATCTGTTATTAGCTACGCTGAGACGACGTGGCTCACACCCCATAAGGAGAAATTTGTGAGGGCATGGACGAACAGATTTCTGCATTTCGGGAACACAACTACGTGCAGGGTCGAGAGTGCACACTCGTCACTGAAAGGGTGGTTACACACGTCGACTGGTTCACTGGACACGGTATGGAGGCGTGTCGACCTGCAGATAGCCCAGCAGATTACTATGATCAAGACCGGCCTCGAGAAGTCAAGAACGCGTATCGGAAGATTGCACCGTATGGCCGTTTTCAGCAACTTGACCAACAATGTGTCCAAATTCTGCCTGGATAAATTGAGGGTCGAGTACCGCAGGATTGATGCACTGGGAGCACAGGTATATGCTTACTGCGGCTGTGTGCTGCGCTCGACATACGGAATACCGTGTGCATGCGTCATGGCCGCGGCAGTTGCTGAAGGAATCCCCTTGTACTTGGACGACATTCATCCGCTGTTTAAGAGCCTGGCATTGGGTGATCACTCGCAGAGCACGGAGAACATCTCGAGGGCCGAACAGGATCAGTCGCGGTTCGACACTCTGTTGGAGGAGTTGGCACGCAGCGACCCTTCGGTCCGACGACGGGTTGCATCCTACGTAGATGCGCAGTTGCATCCGGAGGAGAGCGGCGTTGGCGAGCCGGACATCTGTACCAGTGCACGTGGGAGACCAAGCGAGCAGGTCCCCCGATCAAGATCAACCCGACGTTCACCGAGCTACCACGAGCACGTGAACAGGCGATACGGGAGTAGTTCAAGGTCCCCGGGGCGTGCTTCAGGGAGCGGTCGCCGCCACGGTAAGTACAACATGTTTATCTTATTGTTTATCTAAATGTATATCGCCGCCTGCACAAGATATTTATGTTAATGTGTTGTCCTGCAGCGACATTCCCGTTCCTCGAAAGTGTCCCCCACATTGTCAGGCGTTACATCGGAGGCTGGAACGATGTCGTGAGTGATGGTAACTGTGGCTTCAGATGCGTTGCTGATGCGTTCCACGTAGACGGTGAAGGTGAATGGTCCACAGCGCGTCGGGCAGTATTTAACGAGATATCAACTCATTGGCCTGACTACGTTCCCATTTACGGTTCGCAAAATGACGTTGAACTCGCCAGAGCCCGTATACACCACACCAGCGGTCCATGTGGTCCAGAGCATTGGTTCACGGTCATTGCGGACATGTTTCCCATCGCCACCTACTACAACACGGTCGTGGTTTTATATTACATTTTAGAGAACGGGTCGGCGGACCATTGCTGTACAGTCCTTCCACTGAGGGCGGGTGGGGGCGAGGCTGGAACAAGTAGGGAGCTGCACATTGTATACGTTCGCAGTGCAAGCCATTTCGTCCGGGTAAACATGAAGGAAAACTGTCCCATGCCCCCCGTGGTTAATCTGTGGACCACGCTAAGGAAGCCTGATGTCGTAGGTTGGGAGTTACCCTTTCGTAGGAGGCTAAGCGCTTGGAGGAGAGCATACTCCCAGAGTAATTAACTGTTGTTATTAACTCGGCATGTACGCAACCGTTACAGTTATTGCCTACGCGTCGCGTAATTAATTTTGAGAGCGTTGTCGATGAAAAAATGAATGACGCAAAAATGTGATATGCAAAAACATAGCTGATTACATAAATGAGCAGAATATGGCACAACTGTGAGCTCACACGTACACAAACATTCGACTAAGGAATGGGTCCATAACCGAGCCTCCGATACTCATCGCGAAGACCGAGCAGAGTCGTCATCAACTCCCTCACGCTGGGGTCGCCGAGTCCATCAACGGTCGCCGAGCCGAACGGATCCAGTGCGCTCATCACGTCACTCAGCATCTGTTACACAGGAAACGGAGTTTACAATAACGACACAGTAAAATGTAATATAATTACTCGAAGCAAACAGTTAGTGAAAACTTACCGAGGCCTGTGTCCTGTCCGGGCCACTCGCGGCAGCATGTTCAGGATTTGCGATCACTGGGTGCGAATGAGTCTCGTACCAGTCCTCGTAATCCATGGTACACTCTGATTGGGGCGTGGCTACCGGGAACGCCGCAAGCCGTTCCTTGTGCCAAGTGTGTGCCATCTCCCATAGGGTCAACTGCAGCCTCCCTGGGTAGGTCACTGAATAGCCGGCTGGATCAGCCGGGCGGAAACAAGGCTCCGGCGCAATAGCAAGACCCCGCGGTATACCCTGTAGGAGACCGAACTGCCGCACAACGCGATCTGGCATGTACGCCTCCATTGCGTCGAGGTATCGGATCACGCCGCGGTAGTGAGTCCTCCCCCCCGCAGCCCTGACCACGTCCACTCCATATGGCAACCAATCCACCTGCAAAAAGTTTCACAGACATGTTACGTTTCTATGGAATCCGATCTATCTACTACTGTCAGAATAAGAGTAAAAGCATGGAATTCATACCTGGTCGGGCTGTAAGGCATCCAACTGTCGCCTGATGGCACCGAGCCTCCCCGTACCCCTCCCCGATCTAACCCCTGTGTGCCACCGACTGGCGCGACCCGGAAGAGCTGGCAACGTACTCGGTCCCGGCCGAAACATCGGAAAGTACTCGTATATCCATGCTTGGAGCAGCGTGCAACATCCGCATAGGCCGCGCGCCTTGGACCGGGACGCAATTCCCAACTGCAGATACAAACTGGCCAACGTCGCCGAGCCCCACGACAACTGCGACAACTGCGAATCAAGCAGGGGTAGAAGGTTGGCTCTAACCTTATTCCCAGTTTTATCCACAAAAAGCGTGGATGAAAACAGGGTCAGCATGTAGCACATGAATTGGAAGTTCTGGCTCTGCCCCGCCGCTACACACCTCGCCATCAAAGATTGGGCATCTATGTTACCCCCGTTCCAGTCTTCCGCGAGAAAGGACTCCACGTCTTTCCCAAACAGTTCGGCGCACGCTTCCTCAATAGTCTCCCTCGACATGGTACTCGCAACAGCGCCACCATCGATGGGAATACCAAGAATCATCTCAACGTCATGCATCAAGATGGTCATCTCCCCAAACGGCATGTGAAACGTGTTCGTGTCCGGCTGCCACCTCTCGACAAAAGCGGATATCAGTGCCATGTCAAGGAACTGGAACATAATCGCAGGCAGGTGGCCCAACCCGGTCGCATGTATCCGGGCCTGTGCAACATCGCTCAGTTCGGGGAGCGTGTCGACTAGCTGCTTGCATAGCGGCGACCGAGCATGGCATCTCAACACACCTCGCTCTATACCATTCCAAACGTCAAGCGCGACGTGTCCTCCGAAGCTTGGTATGACGAGGTCATCCTGCGGGCCACCAGCAACTGGTCCCCGCACTAGCCACGTCTCATCGGCGGCGGGTCGCCTCCTCCTATTCCTCCGTGCCATTCCGGTGCTAGGCTCACCGGCATCGCACGATCCACCAGAAGACTGTGCGAACTGACCAGCTCTGTTCCTCACGGTGTGCCTGGCTCCAGCTTCAGCATAACGTTCGATCCCGGCATCCAATGGAACACTCGAACCAGGTTGGCCCACCGGGGGGACATCTGCGGGCAGGTCATAATTCATCTGCCAATCACTTTCATGACAAATACCACCGGGCGGGAGGATGTTAATCTCCGGACCGTCCCATGTCGGCATGGGATCGAATGCACGAACGCTCGGTGGAGAAGGCTGCTCCGCTCCTACATCAAACTCCCGCGGGCGAGGCGACGGTTCATCCTCGACCACGCGGCCTCTAGCCTGTCTCGCCGAGGCACTAACACATCTTCGTCGTATGGAACGACCATGACCGTCACGTTGACCACCAGTGCTCATCTACGACACAAGATATGTAATTAGTATAACAACAAGTGAATCAAACTGATATGATAAGATAAATTAACAACAAGTGAATCAAACTGATATGATAAGATAAATTAACATACATTTCAACAACGTGTGAACTGATTTTCCGAACAGTGCATCAACGAACTGTTCTACTAATAATCATATATTCAGTCTTTTATAAGAATTGTAACACGTTTATTCACTTATTTTTACTTTTTAATCTATTCATTTAATTTCACTCACATATTATGTTTGTATCATTCGGGTGATCGATCAAATGATTACGCATCGCACTAACTGCTTCAATTATCATAAGTCGGAATTCTGTCAATCATGGTGTCGAATTTGTTTCAAGACAAAGGGGGTGTTGAGAGCCTTTTACTTTAATAAAATTTAATGTAGCTAAGAAGCAAGTGTTACAAGACTAGAGAAATTGAGCAAATAATTTGCAAATTGATTAGGTGGAGAGTTGGGAACAAAATGAAGAGTGGGGCCATGAGAATATATAAGAGGGACTGGTCAAGAGCAATTAGGGTTTGGTGGGTTTCAGTTGTATGAGTGTGTTGGGTACAATGGAAACAAAACCATCGCTTATTAAATTACAACATCAATGCTCCACTAAACCCTTCTCCTCCATCCGTGACTGATGCCACAGTTGCCAGGCCCCCCTACTCAAATACAACAGCACCAAACAAAAAACAAATGAATAACATTTAGAATAACACCCACTAATTAGCTAATGACGAGGGAGGGCCGAATACCAATAAGCCAATCTACGACAAACAATATTAATTAAACGTTTCCGATAAAGTTAGTTTGTAAAGTTGCGTTGGGTCGAATAAAGCAGGCAAAAAATGAGCGGTTCTATAGAAAATTGCGTATCAATCTTTTACACGTCTATTTAGGAATATCAAGTTGGCTAATTAAAAGGAAGGGATTGGGTTACTTTTATGTGCAAAAACGGAATGAATCAACATATGATGTGATGGATCAAAAAAGAAAGTAGACAGTGTTCTATGGGAGCAAAGAGAGTATATAGTAATCACTCCATTTCACTAATAGTGGCACCATAGATTTAGGTGTTTGAATTTATATGAAGAAAATGAGTGGATGAAATGGAATGTAGAAAGTAAAAAATGGAAAAAGGGTGGTTGGCCTCTTAGGGTGAGGTAGAAGAGAAAGATTGAAAAAAAATTTAATTGGTAAGAGACTACTAGCTCTACCATTGCCCTTGGTCTAAAGTGCCAGACCCCACAGATGTAGGTGGATTTCACCGAACTGCATAACCAAGTCTCGTATCTTTATGATTTACTTTATTGCATACTTAGTTAGATAGGTTATGTTGGAACATAGGAGTAATAATTAAGAAAATTCGGTTAAACCAAATTTCATTTGGTATCAAAGCTCGGTCACTTATTTTTCCCTTGGTTGTGTCAAGGAAAGTGTGATCTGATTTTACCATGACGACCAAGGAAGGAGCTTTAGTGTCTCGACCACCTCTACTGGAAGGCAACAACTATAATTATTAGATGGCACGCATGAGAGTCTTCATCAAGCAAGGAAAAATGGTCTGTTTATAAGTTAGAGTAAGTATGCCCTGAATTTAGTGAAGAGATTCGGACTGAGCAATGCACGTGCAGTTCGAACACCTATGAGGGTTTTCGATAAACTGGTAAATGATGAGAAAGGAGTTGCGGTTGATCAGAAGTTATACAGGGGCATGATTGGAAGTCTATTGTATTTGACAGCAAGTAGACCAGATATATGTTTCGGCGTAAGAATATGTGCAAGATTTCAGGTTGACCCAAAGGAATCTCATCTAACTGCAGTTCAAAGAATTATTCGATATGTAAGTGATAATTCTGAGTATGGTGTCTGGTATTCTTAGAATCAAGACTCTGATCTGATTGGGTGCAGTGATTCTAATTGGGCTGGTAATGCTGATGATCGTAAAAGCACTACAGGTGGATGTTTTTTTCATTAGTACGAATCTAGTTTCTTGGTATAGTAAGAAACAAAATTCGATCTCTTTGTCTACTGCGGAAGCTGAATATCTTGCTGCTGGAAGTTGTGCTGCACAATTATTGTGGATGAAGCAAATGTTGAATGACTATTGAATTCATCAAGGACCTTTGAAGATTTTATATGACAACACAAGTACTATTGATATTTCTAAAAATCCAATCCAGCACTCTCGAACCAAGCATATTGACATTAGGCATCATATTATTCGAGATCTTGTTGAAAGGAAGAAAATAGTGGTGGTCTATGTTCCAACATCTGAGCAATTTGCAGATATCTTTACAAAACCGTTGGACACTGCCACATTTGAGATTCTCATACAACACTTACGTGTTTGTCAGATGTGAAGTATTTTTTATATAGCTATTATTTTGCTGTAAATATTGTTTTTCCAAGTTTTTTTTAGGAAATCGAAAAATTACAATATTAGAAAGAAGGAAAAGCCACAAAAATTGAAGTTTTGGTACGTTGGAAGTTCAAGATTGTGTGTCTTAGGTTGACAAGTGAGAAAAGTGAAATCATTACTCTTCTTGGAAAGGGAAAAAGTTTTGTTTGCGGTAAAAGAGGTAAATAGTGAGGAGTTTGTTTTTGTTCAAAATTGTCTCCATTTCTCCATATCCCTCACTTTTCGGCATACACTCCCACATTCGTTGGTGTTTTTGGATTCTTGTTGTCGAAATTTGTTGTGTGATTATATCTTGAAAAGGCTAAGCAAAAATCTTCCTTCTCACAACAAACCTCTGCCGGAAAAAAATGTCTCCAAGCCCTAAAGTTTCCATGGCCGAGAAAGAGACTCAAGAAAATCCCCACCCTCTAGAGAATGTCAATGGTGAACAGAGGGAAGAAACCGTGGAGGTAGACTCAACTGATAACGGCGGCCAGAATGAAGAACTCAAAAACAAGGGGAAAAACTTCCTATCAAAAGGTAACAGGTTTGGATCCCCCTACTCTGAAGTTGCATGGCATGGAGTTTAAATCTGTTGATGAGTTTTTTAAGTGGGTTGGAGCTAATAGAATCACGGTAGATTTGTCTAAATTAAAAAATTTAGAAGGAGAATTTCTCAATGTGAATGTTAAAGAGTTATTTTCTGGAGATATTGGTGAGCTAGAGGACATTGAAAAATATGAAACTAGACTATTAAGAGGGAAGTATGGTATATATAATGGGAAGGATAGGTTTCATGTGTATTCATCTATTCCTGGCCTTAGTAGTGTGCGAATTGAAGAAATCTGTGATGATGGGGTTGAGGGACTAGAAGTGATTAAGTCCACGGATAGGATGCTCGTAGGATTTTATGATGCTAAGGCTGCCAGGAGAGTTGAGGAACTGAGAAAGCTTGTGATCATTGAGATTACAGATAGTGAAGAAGGAGAAAGTGTTGGGTATGTTCCAACAGAGATGACAAAGTCAGAGGGGGCTGAAGATATAGAGATTGATGATACTGATATGGGAGGACAAGATCAGTTTGATATCACTGGGAATGCATATGATGACTTGGAGTATTCAGAAGGAGGAAATACTGGAGGATTTGATTTAAGCCAAGAGGAATCAGACAAGGAAAAGCAAGAGGAAGATGTTGAAGAGCCTGAGTATGTTCCAACACAAGAACCTGAACTGAACTACTCTAGGGATGAGGTGCTAGATGAATTCTTCCAAGCTGCAAGGGCTAGGAGGAAGATGCATGTTGTTGATGATTCTCCACCAGCCAAAAGGTCCAAGAAAACCCAAGCCACTCCTAAGAAGAAAAAATTGCTACCACCACTTTCAGTAAGTGACGCGTTGTCTTTTTCATACTTTGACATTAATTGTGAGAAGATGGGAGAAATTTTTGCTGAGAGGAATAATCTCTGAAAGGCCAGTAGATTTAGAGGCATATAGGTCTAGTGGTTTTTCTGATTTCTAGAGATGATTGGGATGAAAAAGGCTGCCACTGTTCAACTTCAATATAAAAAGCAGTTTGTTACTGAAGTTTATTCTAACTTGATGGCTAGAAATCTGGAAGTTGATTCCCCAAGGTGTGATAGAGTCTATGTTAGGGGGAAAGTGATTGACTTCTCTACTGCTAGGATGAACAAAATGTTGGGGCTGAAAACTCCAGATTTTGATGGTGTTTTTCTAGATAATTTTGGATGTGTCTGATAACAGGATTTAAGAAGGTAGTGTCGGGTGGATACAAGACAAAGTGACCCGAGACTGGGTAATCACATGCATCTTGCCTATCTTCTAGGTTTTTTGGTTTGTATCAGGTAGCTGTGAATTTCTGGATGCCAACTTCCAATACTTCAACTTTGACAAGAGAAATGGCGAAGCTACTGTACTGTGTTAGAACACAGAAACTAGTCAACATGAGATTATTCATTCAGCAGAGTTAGGTTAGGCAAGCCACTGCTCCAAAGGCTAAGCATACCTTGGTTAATCTATGTATGATATCTACATTAGCTAGGAGTGCTAAGGTGAAGGGAAAAGCAAAGGTTGTCATCATTGATACAGAGTTTCTCCGGCCTAACAAGAAGATTTTTGGCATGCGGCAAGTGCATGATCTGCCATGGAATCCTGAAGCTACAACTTCTGCAGATGCTGAGAAAAAGGCCAAGTTAATGGTGCTTAATGCAAGGTTGGGGACTATAGGCATCCAAATTGCGACTCTTGAAGCAAAAGAAGGCCATGATTGAGGGGGGAGAATTCTCTACTGGAGATACATGATGCTGCTCCTGAACAGGATTGATGGTCTTGAAGTGTATATGTTCCAACATAGTTCACGTGATGTGTTGAAGGGGAGCTGACTTTATTATCTTTTTGGATTTTATTTCTGTGGTCTATTGCCTTTGGCATATTCATAGCCCGAGGGGGAGACTATTTTTTGGTGATTTTGGATATTATATTTTTTTGGATGACTGTAATCTGAATATTGTGTTGTTCTGGAATTTTGGTTTTCAGATTGTATTCTTTTATGATCATATTCAGTATTTTGCATGTGTTCCAACATAGGTGGATTTCTGGAAGACTTATGTGAATAATTAGAAATTTTTCGATGCATTCTTATTTCCAAAATGGTTGGGTCCACAAAATGCCAAAGGAAAAGATTGTAAAGTTAAGTGGTTTTCATTGAGTATTTTAATTGGCAATTTGTGAACAAATTTGGAAACAAAAAAATTTCATGTTGGAACATGTGTACATCCACAGTCACGCCTACGGGATCTTACGGAAGAAGAACAGAATATTATGGTATTTGTGATTATGGAAACCTGAATATTCCGCAATATGTTAGGCGATGGTAGAAGCATATTAGGTTTATGGAAAATCCCTACAAATATGATATTGGGTTTATCGAATATATGAGACATATTGTGATAAGAAAAATTCCTTTATTTATGAGATTTGGATATGCTTCAGAAGCAGATAAGGAATAGAAATATTATGGAGATAATCATGGAGAATTCTGATATGCTCATGACTTTAAAAAGGGACATTACGGCTGCATTAAACTCACAAAATTAATTGCAAAAATCTGCACACAGATTTTCATCTTTCTTAGAGTCTTGCCAAGAGCCAGATCAATATGTTCCAACATACATGACCTACCGTTCAAAGTTCAGAGTCACATGCCTAATTTCTTGGGAGGAGGAGATCCAGCGTCGACAAGTTTCGAGATCAAAGGGAGTCTGATCAAGGCCGATCGTTAGCTAGGGGAGCTAGCAGAATTCACATGTTTAATTAGTAAAGATAAGTATTTTGTATAGTGTACTTTGTACTCTATCTTTCTGATTAGTGGATTCCTTCTGAACTGGGTCAGGTCCTGCAGATATAGGTCGATTTCACCGAACTGCGTAACCAAGTCTCGTGGTTTTATGATTTACTTTATTGCATAATTGGTTAGATAGGTTATGTTGGAACATAGAAGTAATAATTAAGAAAATTCGATAAAACCAAATTTCAGTTTCTTTTATATTGACGCACTTTCCATTTTTGGTAAGATTTCTTCAATTTCATCCACCCATTTTACTTTTTTACTCTCCACTTTCAATTTCAACCACTTATTTTCTCTATCTAAATTCAAACATCTAAACCTATAGTGCCAATATTAGTGAACAGAGGGAGTATATGTTTTGTACTAGGAGTAAAGTATGTCTTCGGTGTAGTTGCCTTGAGTTTTATTTATAGTCCCCATTCTGTTGATTTGTCATTTATTCGGACGGTGGGATCATGGTAACATTGTTACTTATCTGTTCTATTTTAAAATGCACGCTTTAACTTTTGATAATTGATAAAAAAATATTTGATCTTTAATATATTTTATTAATGGTAATTAAAATTTGTGAGGAGTTAATAGTTTTAAAATATATAGTATAACGAATCTAACCAGCTCTTGCACAATAATATTTATACTTTTGTTTACTGATTCAATTTTATAGTCAATTTTTTTAAAATAACTCAATTAATTAAATTACTGCTTCAGACAAAAGAGAGTATCATTATGCTACTCTCTGGATTGCGGTTTAATTGGTTGAATGGTAGTGATTTTAGTGGGGTTAGTCCCCGTGAGTAGATGTTTTGAAAATATTTTTAATCTTTTACTGTCATAAAAAAATTGGCAAAATGTTATGAAATACCGTCATTTCATAATTAAGTACTCCCTCTAGGTTTTTAATTACGACTCCTAATTTTGGACACACTTTTTAATAAAAAGTGAAATGAATGGTAAGGATGCATTGAAAGTACAAAAACTAAATTGAGTGGATGAAACAATATAAGATTTTCCATACATGAAAAAAAGCCAATATAAAAAAGTATTTCCTAAAAGGAAAGTGAGCCAATGTTAGAGAACCGGAGGGAGTAAATGGAAAGACGGGGTTCAACTAGAATAATTTAGAAGTAAAAAATTTTAGTTGCAATATTAAAATTTTATTATGCAATGTGTAATAGTTATAAAATTTATGAACCGATTACTGCAACCCAAAAACTTTATCTTCAATTCTTCTAATTTGCAGTTTAAACCTTAATGTTTCTATGACTTATGGAAATACCGTCTTTCAAGAGATGGTCTAAAAAAATTTAGTCCTCAAAAATGAAACTTTTTGAAATTGAAAATTCGATAAATGAACCATAAAGGATGAAAGTTTTTCTCCTAAAAGATTACATACAAACAACCAAATTACACATTAGCATCATAATCTAGAACCTAACTACGAGACACCAACATTGCATATATTGAAACTCAGTGGAGTCTGAAACTCCATCTATTTGAATAGTTAGGGGTGCCCTCCTGAGAATTCACAAACGCCGCCACCTGCAGGTTAGGAAACCACATTGGGGATCATAGACACGATCCCATGACGTTGGGTAATCCTCATCAAGAAATTGCTCTAATATTTACAATTCTTAAAGGGGTGTGTTTCGAACCATGTACCTCTCAGTTGTGGTGAATGTAGCTTACCACTAAACCAGGCCTAATTCACAAGGATGGAAGTACTACTCCCTCCATCCTAGTAAAATATGCACATTTTTCATTTTTATGTGTCCCGAATAAATATGCACACTTTCCATTTAAAAAAGATTTAAAATATCAAAAGACTTACTTACCTTTAAAAAAAAAGTGGATTGCTATACCACGCCCTGTATTTTACTATCCTCGCCCTAATACGTATACAGTATATATTATTAATTTAATTTCAATAACTGAATTTAAATTAATTTAGATAATTGTAGTTAGTTAATATTAACTGAATTAATGGAAAAGAAATTCCGGCGCCGGGCCGCCGCCCGCCGGCGCCGGCGCCGGGCCGGTTCGCCACGGCCTGGGCGCGAGCCGCCGGCGGTCCGCTCGCCACGGCCTGGGCGCGAGCCGTGGCGGTCTCCGCTCGCCACCGGCTGGCCGCGAGCCGCCGGTGGGCCGCTCGCCACCGCCTGGCCGCGAGCCACCTTCGGCCCGCTCGCCACCGACTGGGCGCGAGCCGGACCGGCGCCGCTCGCCGTTCCCTGGGCGCGAGCCGGACCGGCGCCGCTCGCCGTGACCTGGGCGCGAGCGGAACAGCCCTCCGCTCGTCGCGCCTTGGGCGCGAGGCCGACCGAGTCCGGTCGCCAGGCCACGGGCGCGAGCCGGACGCGCCTCGGCTCGCCGTGGCCTGGGTGCGAGCAGTGCCAGGCTGCCTCCCAAATTTGTACTGCTATAAATTAGCACGAATTCTACTCATTTTGAGGGCACTCGAAATTTTTGCTATCCAAAGACGAGCAAAAATTACTCCAAAAAGGGTGTTAGAAATTCCATGTCTTCGGAGGTAATTTTACTAATTAGTTTTCTGTCCATAAGTAGTTGTTAAATTTAATAATTTTTGCCGTAGAAATTTATGCTCGTCTTTGTGTTTTAATTTATTAACTGTTACGTAGAAATTATTGCACATTTATCTCCTATGAATTTATCTCCTATTAATAGCAGTAACGTTAATTTTGTTGTTAATTTTGTTACGTAATGCTGTTTTTAATTTACCTACAATAATTTATGTCCTATTAATTATTGTAACGTTAATTTTGTTGTTTTGTTAATTTTGTTATTTTGTTAATTATTGTACCGTTAAGGTAATTTTACTAATTAGTTTTCTGTCCATAAGTAGTTGTTAAATTTAATAATTTTTGTCGTAGAAATTTATGCTCGTCTTTGTGTTTTAATTTATTAACTGTTACGTAGAAATTATTGCACATTTATCTCCTATGAATTTATCTCCTATTAATAGCAGTAACGTTAATTTTGTTGTTTTGTTAATTTTGTTATTTTGTTAATTATTGTACCGTTAAGGTAATTTTACTAATTAGTTTTCTGTCCATAAGTAGTTGTTAAATTTAATAATTTTTGCCGTAGAAATTTATGCTCGTCCTTGTGTTTTAATTTATTAACTGTTACGTAGAAATTATTGCACATTTATCTCCTATGAATTTATCTCCTATTAATAGCAGTAACGTTAATTTTGTTGTTAATTTTGTTACGTAATGCTGTTTTTAATTTACCTACAATAATTTATGTCCTATTAATTATTGTAACGTTAATTTTGTTGTTTTGTTAATTTTGTTATTTTGTTAATTATTGTACCGTTAAGTTACGTAATTTTGTTGAACTGTAAGAATGTAATATTAATTCTAGCCACAACGTTATTTCATCAAATAAAATAAAAATGTCACATTTTTTTCCATTACATGTATGTTTTAGCTGTTATTGAGAAATGGCGGAGTGCACCCTTGAAATGAATGAATGTAGTTTTAGTTTAGGGAGTTAATTTGTGTACGGGAATTTTATAACTGTAATGGCATTTCATGTACTATAATTTTATCTTTATGTTCTCTTCTTTAAGTATATGTTTTAACGTTTTGACTGTAATTTTATCTTTATTCGTTCATATGTAAACGTTAATTGACGACATCATTGTCGTTGGTATAGCAGTTGAGTGTAACTAATTACTTGATGTTTATTGCTGTTTAAGGATCACAATCAGTCATGTGAAGCTGCTGCAGGGCGGAATGGATACTCTCCATTTGCCACCTCAGCTGTGTTCCCAGGTGTTGCCGAGGCTTATTCCTACCTGCAACGGATTGCTCTGCAGGTGGGATTTGAACTTGTCACGGGGTCCTACAAACAGAATAGGAATGGTCCCCTGAGGTTATATTGCATTTGCAATCGGGGCCGAAAGGATAAGGATGTAGATACGAGCGAATCTGATGTAGTCCGACGGAGTAGCAGCTCGACCAGAAGTTGTGACTGCCCATTCGCGATTGTCTTGAAACAGAGAATCACGGGGGATGGTTGGAATGTAGTGCCGTGCAAGGATCCTGGACGAGGGATGCACAACCACTCTTTCTTAGTGTACCCCGAGGGTCATAGACAGAGCAGCAAGCTCCATGCGGACGCGAAGCAAATGATCAGAGATTTGACAGATTCAGAAACAGCCCCAAGGCATATCAATGCCAGCTTCAGTAATTCGTTTCTGGACCTGCATCAGAACATTAGGCAGGTGTACAATGAGAGATCGGCATATGTAACAGAAAGGCGAGACGGGCGCAACACAGCGGAGAATTGTTTGCATCTGGCCACCGCGAAAGGGTATGTCACTAGTCACCGCTCAGCAGGTGATGGTACTTTGACTCATTTATTCATGGCCAATCCCGATGCTGTTGTGGCATTTCGCACGTTTCCGTGGGTTGTGGCCATCGACTTAACGTACAAGACCAATCGCTACGGCATGCCATTCATTGAGATGGTTGGGATGTCCCCTTGCAACACAAACTTCCTGATTGCCTACGCAATTGTCGTTGACGAAACGGCAGATGGGACTGTTCCCTGAGGTTGTTGTCACCGATCGGGAGATGGGACTGATTAGGCCACTTCGGACTGTGTTTCCAGAATCGAATCATTTGCTCTGCACCTGGCATATTAACAAGGATGTGGAGGCACGTGTTGCTGACAGGGAATAAGAGGAACGGGGCAGCGTTCAAGAATGGTGCATGGTTTTGGGTTTGCAATGCGTCCACCGTTTCAGGGTACGAAACCGCCTTGGTAGATATAAGGGCTGGATGGTCTTGGAGCGAGGCTGTTATTAGTTACGTTGAGACGACGTGGCTCACCCCCCATAAGGAGAAATTTGTGCGGCCATGGACGAACAGATTTCTGCATTTCGGGAACACAACTACATGCAGGGTCGAAAGTGCACACTCGTCATTGAAAGGGTGGTTACAAACGTCGACTGGTTCACTGGACACGGTATGGAGGCGTGTCGACCTGCAGATAGCCCAGCAGATTACTATGATTAAGACCGGCCTGGAGAAATCAAGAACGTGCATTGGAAGATTGCACCGTAGGGCCCTTTTCAGCAACTTGATCAACAACGTGTCCAAATACTGTCTGGATAAATTGACGGTCGAGTCTGGGAGGATTGATGCACTCGGAGCACAGGTATATGCTTACTGTGGCTGTGTGCTGCGCTCGACACACGGAATACCGTGTGCATGTGTCATGGCAGGGGCAGTTGCTGAAGGAATCCCCTTGTACTTGGACGACATTCATCCGCTGTTTAAGAGCCTGGCACTGGGTGATCACGTGCGGAGCACGGAAAACATTGCGAGGGCCGAACAAGATCAGTCGCGGTTCAACACTCTGTTGGAGGAGCTGGCACGCAGCGACCCTTCGGTCCACCGACGAGTTTCATCCTACATAGATGCGCAGTTGCGTCCGGAGGAGAGCGGCATTGGCGAGCCGGACAGTTGTACTAGTGCACGTGGGAGACCAAGCGAGCAGGTCCCCCGATCAAGATCAACCCGACGTTCACCGAGCTACCACGAGCACGTGAACAGGCGATACGGGAGTAGTTCAAGGTCCCCGGGGCGTGCTTCAGGGAGCGGTCGCCAGCACGGTAAGTACAAGCACCATTCTTCCTAATGAAACGCCGCCTGCACAAGATATTTATCTTAATGTGTTCTCCTGCAGCGACATTCCCGTTCCTCGAAAGTGTCCCCCACATTGTCCGGCGTTACATCGAAGGCTGGAACGATGTCGTGAGTGATGGAAACTGTGGCTTCAGATGCGTTGCTGATGCGTTCCACGTAGACGGTGAAGGTGAATGGTCTACAACGCGTCGGGCAGTATTCAACGAGGTATCAACTCATTGGCCTGACTATGTTCCCATATACGGTTCGCAAAATGACGTTGAACTCGCCAGAGCCCGTATACACCACACCAGCGGTCCATGTGGTCCAGAGCATTGGTTTACGGTCATTGCAGACATGTTTCCTGTCGCCACCTACTACAACACGGTTGTAGTTTTATATTACATTTCAGAGAATGGGTCGGCGGACCATTGCTGTACAGTCCTTCCACTGAGGGCAGGTGGGGGCGAGGATGGAACAAGTAGGGAGCTACACATTGTATACGTTCGCAGTGCAAGCCATTTCATCCGGGTACACGTGAAGGAAAACTGTCCCATGCCCCCCGTGGTTAATATGTGGACCACATTGAGGAAGGCTGATGTCGTAGGTTGGGAGTTACCCTTTCGTAGGAGGATAAGGGCTTGGAGAAGAGCATACTCTGAGAGTAATTAACTGTTGCAACCCAGCGAAACATTTCGGCATGTACGCAACCGTTACAGTTATTATTGAAGCGTCGAGTAATTATTTTGAAAGCGTTACTGTTGCAAAAATCGATGACTTATAAATTTGATATGCACAAACAGTTACCGATTACATAAATGAGCAGAATATGGCAAAACTGTGGGATCATACATAAGCAAACAGTCGACTAAGGAATGGGTCCATAACCGAGCCTGCGATACTCATCGCGATGACTGACAAAAGTCGTCATCAACTCCCTCATGCTGGGGTCGGCGAGTCCATCAACGGTCGCCGAGTCAAACGGATCCAGGGCGCTCATCATGTCACTCAGCATCTGTTGCACAGGAAACAGAGTTTACAATAACGAAACAGTAAAATGTAATATAATTACTCGAAGCAAACAGTTCGGGAAAACTTACCGATAACTGATGATGTGTCCTGTCCGGTCCACTCGCGGCAGCATGTTCAGGATTTGCGATCAATGGGTGCGAATGAGTCGCGTACCAATCCTCGTAATCCATGGTACACTCTGATTGGCTCGTGGCTATCGGGAACGCCGCAAGCTGACCGTCGTGCCAAGTGTGTGCCATCTCCCATAGGGTCAACTGCAGCCTCCCTGGGTAGGTCACTGAATAGCCGGCTGGATCAGCCGGGCGGGAACAAGGCTCGGGCGCAATTGCAAGACCCCACGGTATACCCTATAGGAGACCGAACTAGCGCACAATGCGATCTGGCATGTACGCCTCCATTGCATCGAGGTATCGAATCACGCCGCGGTAGTGAGTCCTCCCCCTCGCGGCCCTAACCACGTCCACTCCATATGGCAACCAATCAACCTGCAAAAAGTTTCACAGACATGTTACGTTTCTATGGAATCCGATCTATCTACTACTGTCAGAATAAGAGTAAAAGCATGGAATTCATACCTGGTCGGGCTGTAAGGCATCCAACTGTCGCCTGATGGCACCGAGCCTCCCCGTACCCCTCCCCGTTTTATCCCCTGTGTGCCACCGACTGGCGCGGCCCGGAAGAGCTGGCAATGTACTCGGTCTCGGCCGAAACATCGGAAAGTACTCGTATATCCATGCTTGAAGCAGCGTGCAACATCCGCATAGGCCGCGCGCCTTGGACCGGGATGCAATTCCCAACTGCAGATACAAACTGGCCAACGTCGCCGAGCCCCACGACAACTGCGAATCAAGCAGGGGTAGAAGGTTGGCTCTAACCTTATTCCCAGTTTTATCCACAAAAAGCGTGGATGAAAACAGGGTCAGCATGTAGCACATAAATTGGAAGTTCTCGCTCTGCCCCGCCGCTACACACCTCGCCATCAACGATTGGGCATCTATGTTACCCCCGTTCCAGTCTTCCGCGACAAAGGACTCCACGTCTTTCCCAAACAGTTCAGCGCACGCTTCCTCAATAGTCTCCGCCGAAATGGTACTCGCAACAGCGCCACCATCGATGGGAATGCCAAGAATCATCTCAACGTCATGCATCAGGATGGTCATCTCCCCAAAAGGCATGTGAAACGTGTTCGTGTCCGGCTGCCACCTCTCGACAAAAGCGGATATCAGTGCCATATCAAGGAACTGGAACATAATCGCAGGCAGGTGGGCCAACCCGGTCGCATGTATCCGGGCCTGTGCAACATCGCTCAGTTCGGGGAGCGTGGCGACTAGCTGCTTGCATAGCGGCGACCGAGCATGGCATCTCAGCACACCTCGCTCTATACCATTCCAAACGTCAACAGCGACGTGTCCTCCGAAGCTTGGTATGACGAGGTCATCCTGCGGGCCACCAGCCATCGGTCCCCGCACTAGCCACGTCTCATCGGCGGGTCGCTTCCTCCTATTCCTCGGTGCCCTTCCGGTGCTAGTCTCATCGGCATTGCACGATCCACCAGAAGACTGTGCGAATTGACCAGCTCTATTCCCCACGGTGTGCCTGGCTCCAACTGCAGCATAACGTTCGATCCCGGCATCCAATGGCACACTCGTCCCAGGTTGGCCCATCAGGGGGACATCTGCCGGCAGGTCATAATTCAACTGCCAATCACTATCGTGACGGATTCCACCAGACGCGAGAATGTTAATCTCCGGACCGTCCCATGTTGGCATGGGATCGAATGCACGAACGCTCGGTGGAGAAGGCCGCTCCGCTCCTACATCACACTCCTGCGGGCGAGGCGACGGTTCATCCTCGACCACGCGGCCTCTAGCCTGTCTCGCCGAGGCACTAACACCTCTTCGTCGTATGGAACGACCATGGCCGTCAGGTTGACCAGCAGTGCTCATCTACGACACAAGATATGTAATTAGTATAACAACAAGTGAATCAAACTGATATGATAAGATAAATTAACATACATTTCAACAACGTGTGAACTAATATTTTCGAACAGTGCATCATTTCAATTTACTAATGGAAACTACATATTCTATAATGCATAGGAAAAAGTGGATATAACATAAAAAAACCCCTCCACAAACAGCAAATTTAATTCTCGTACAATCCCATACAACGAACTATATTCTATTGGATATTACATTACTAAATAATCTTATTTTTTTACCACATCACACTATTATTAACATTCAAGGAAACAATAGTTAAAACATATCGTAATAGTTTACTACACAATTGTTTACATCGGATTAATAAAGTTTATTTAAATAGAACTATATTTTATTATGTCACATAACTAAATAATTTCCAAAAAACACAATTTCTAAAGAATAATTTCTAAATAATTTCTATTATGTCACATAACTAAATAATTTCTAAAAAATACAGTTTCTAAAAAATACAATTTCTAAAATATTATGTCCAAATTTAAACTACATAATTTCTAAAAAACACAATTTCTTCGTTTTAATTCCAATTATGTCACATAACTAAATAATTTCTAAATAACCCAATTTCTAAAAAATACAATTTCTAAAATATTATGTCCAAATTTAAACTAAATAATTTCTACAAAACACAATTTCTTCGTTTTAATTCCAATTATGTCACATAACTAAATAATTTCCAAAAAAACACAAATTCTAAAGAATAATTTCTAAATAATTTCTATTATGTCACATAACTAAATAATTTCTAAAAAACACAATTTCTAAAAAATACAATTTCTAAAATACTATGTCCAAATTTAAACTAAATAATTACTAAAAAACACAATTTCTTCGTTTTAATTCCAATTATGTCATTATGTCCAAATTTAAACTAAATAATTTCTACAAAACACAATTTCTTCATTTCAATTCCAATTATGTCACATAACTAAATAATTTCCAAAAAAGCACAATTTCTAAAAAAATAATTTCTAAATAATTTCTATTATGTCACATAACTAAATAATTTCTAAAAAACACAATTTCTAAAAAATACAATTTCTAAAATATTATGTCCAAATTTAAACTAAGTAATTTCTAAAAAACACAATTTCTTCGTTTCAATTCCAATTATGTCACATAACTAAATAATTTCCAAACAACACAATTTCTAAAAAATAATTTCTAAATAATTTCTATTATGTCACATAACTAAATAATTTCTAAAAAATACAATTTCTAAAAAATACAATTTCTAAAATATTATGTCCAAAGTTAAACTAAATAATTTCTAAAAAACACAATTTCTTCGTTTTAATTCCAAAATTCATTAAATTCCTAATATTAGATTTCTCCAAATTATTATTCTACATCTTAATCTCCTATACTAACCACCAACCCAACATCTAACCACCAACCGAACATCCATTCTACATTTAACAAAATTGTAACAAACCCCAATTCTAACAATTCCGACAAGTTCAACAAAATTCGAATAGATCGGGCAACAATTCACACGAAAAGTAAAAAAAAATTCCTCCAAAACTTACGTTTTCCGGCGGGTTTCCGGCGGCGGGCAGTGGCGGCGGGTTTCCGGCAGAAATGGAGAGAGGGAAGGGGGAGAGAAATGGAGAGAAAGAAGAAGAAGGAGAGAAAGAAGAAGAAGAAGGAGAGAAAGAGGAAGAAGGGGGAGAGAAAAAAGAAGAGGGAGAAGGGGTATTTATAACCATTCTTCCATTCTTTTTCTTTTTTTTTAAATTCAAAATACGTGTATTTATACGTATTAGGGCGAGGATAGTAAAATACAGGGCGGGATATAGCAACACCCAAAAAAAATTACAGTAAAAATCCCACCACCCACCCAAACCCTTATTCTTCCCTCCCAAAACCCTTGTCGCCCACAACTTCATCTTTTTTTTCTTCTACACAACTTCTCCTTCTTCTTCTCCTCCCCAGTTGTGTCGCGAGCCTACACAGGAGGAGATTTTGGCGCTCCCTACAGGAGGATACAACGGCACCCTGCGCAACCTGAATATTCCAGCTCACTCGCAAGTTCGGAAACCGCATGGATGGCCACACTGTGGAGTGGTTGTTTCGCATCGCTCACTTTCCCCCACATCTCGAGCTCGCGAACGGAACGTGGATGAGCTAGCGGTGGAGTGACTGAGCCCGTGAGCAGATTCCAGAGGAGTTGGCGAAGGGGGGAGGGTTCAAATCTAATGGTACCAGAGACGATCAGTCGCGCCAATGAGATTGATGACTAGGGTACAAGTTCACTCTTGCGGCTTCAAGTGGGTCGGATAGTAGAAAGAGGAGGGAAGGGGAGTTATTCTCCGTTCGCAGTCTATGGTTGTTGAGGTGGACAGCTGGACTTCTCGGAAGGGGTTTGTTCTAGGAAAGAGACGGGCAAAAAGAGGCGGAGATCTGGAAAGAAGAAGACAATGAGCATTTTAGATATTTCAAAATTCAAAATTTAAAAGCAGGTTTACCGGGTTTTTATTTTATGTGGAGGAAGGGTGAATGGCCAATAGTATGTTGATAAGTGTTAAATATGATAAGAGAAAAAGAAGGATAAACGATATGAAAAAATAAAGAGCAAAATACTGATATAACTCTATGTTTTGGAGGTTTGTGCTAGTATGATCCTGTGAAGTTGAAAAATGCTATTGTAGCCCTGTGTTTTGCTTCAGAAGTGCCGATATAACCTTATAGCACTATTTTGTTGTTGACTTTGTTATTTTCGGCATTGATGCAAAAATACTAAAATACCCCTAACCTTCAGATTACAAATATATTGACTAAAATACCCTAGGTTCTTCTTCTTCTCCATCACCATAGCCACTGCCACCTCTGCCACCTCCGCCGCTGCTCTACCACCGCTCCGCCGCTGCCACCGACCGGAATCTAGAAATGAGCCACCAGACCACAACCAACAACGACTGCACCTCCGCCGGCGGCGGCGGCCACAATCTGGAAAAAATGGCCAGTTCCAGCCTACAAAATTCAAAACACATCCCTTCAGATTCCATAAGAACAGCCAGCACACATAATCCAAACCCATAAATCGACGATGAATTTGAGAGCACTCACCTTTTGAATCGTTGAGCTCAGTAGCGTGGGTTCATTTTCTCCGATTCATGCTCCGAAAATCCCAAATCTCTGGCGCCGTACTTTACCCTAATTGAGTTACGGCGGCTGGGAGATCTCGTCCGCTGTCATCTCCGTCGAATCGGTAGGTGGAGCGGAGCAGAGTTTAGGTGGAGCAGAGTTTAGGTGGAGCAAAGGTTAGGTGGAGCGGAGTTGTGTGAAGTTTGGTGGAGCGGCGTAATGGAGGTGGTGGCGGCGAAGCGGAGGTTAGGCAAAGAATGAGGAAAGAAGAAGGAAACAATAGTTTTGCTTCTTCTTCAACAATGGCGGAAAGGGAGACCAATAAGGAAATAAATGAATGAGGGCATAATTGTCCTTTCACTTGTTTTGAATTTTATTTTTTTAAAATAAGGGTATAATAGTCATTTCATGTATTCCCGCCCAAATTCAGACTTCTAGGGTCATATTAGCACATTCAAGCAAAACACAGGGTTATAACAGCATTTTTCAATTTCACAGGGTCATATTAGCACAAACCACCAAAACTAAGGTTATATAAGCATTTAACTCAAAAATAAAAACTGCTAATAACTTCCCGTTTTATGTACACTTGTCAATATACTATTGATTCTTCATCCCCACATAGAAATCCCTCACGCAAAAAGAAATTTTGAGATTTTTTTCTCTGCACATTCTCCTAGGACGGAGAGAGTATACATATAAATATATCAACTTCTTTGTAATATTATTAAATAAAGAGAGGGAAGCAAAGAGAACAAAATATGTCAAAATCTCGGCTCTCTCTTTCTCGCTATCTATTTTAATTATCCACCACAGCACAAGAACAGGCAATAACACATGGTTTGCCCTCACTTTTAATCATTCTCAGTCTTTACTCGCTTCCTAATCAACACCGTTTCGCCTTATTTTAGTGCATTCATCCCATTTCATCTTTCACCTCATAATGCGAGCCCTTCTTCATCCTCTCTAGCACCCAAATCGGAGCCACCGGAATGGCAAGCGCCGGCCACCAGATGAACCCAAAGAAAGGCGGCGGCGGCGGAAATGGGATGTACGTTTACAAGCTCGACACCGGCAGCAACCAAAACCAGAAGCAGCCGCCGGAGAAGACATCGAGGAAGATTTCTTGGGGGCTGAGGAGATCGAAAACTGTCCGAGAAGTGGTCAATCATCATCATGATATAAGTGGCGGTCGGAATAGCGTCGGCGGAGAATATGATGAGAAGCAGTTTGTGGTGGAGCCGGCGAGAAAGTCGACGAACAGCGGGGCGGCGGCGGCGGCGAGGAGGTCCGCCTGCAGCGAGTCGGCGGCGGGGGCGGGGAGGAAGTCGGTGTCGTACCTGGAGGTGAATGTGGCGGCGGTGGCGGCGCTTCTTCAGGTGAAGATCTTGGTGACGGATATGCCGGGGTTCATGCAGGTCCATGCTTTCCGGTGTGCGAGGACTACGTACGATAGTCTCGAGAAGTTTAGTCCTAAGCACATGGCCTATAATCTCAAGAAGGTACCATTTTCACTCTTCATATTTTTAATCATCTGTCTTAATGAAGTTAGAGTCGTGATTCTGATGCTGAAATGACACGCCAACCCGACCGGAGCTGGGACTCCGAATTAGGGAAATGGATGAGTAGTTGTTTTCAGTCATGGTTTTATTCTTGTTGGTTAGGTTTTGTCATATGTCAAGAAGATTTAATTTAGGAAAAATGGGTTTTGGCCACTATGTTTGATACTTGGTTGGTCCATGTGGCTCTTTTCTCATCTTCTGGGGACCGGGCAGTTTTATTTGTTATGATTGATAAAATGAATACAATAGTACTCCGTTCTAGTAAAAGATTCTGAATACCGTGTCCTGATACGGTGAAGGAAGTGGGCGATTGCAGTGATTTGAAATAGTTGAAATAAAAATTTTAGTTGGGATAAACGAAAATAAAAGGTAATAACATTTAGGTGTAACGAAAGAAGAAGACGGTTAAAAAATTCTGAATACCGTATGTTGATATGGTGAAGGAAGTGTGCGATTGCAATGATCAACAAGAATGTTTAGTTGAGATAAACACAAATGAAAAGAAATAACATTTAGGTGCGGCGCAGGAAGTAGGCGGTTTTCTTATTGAACTAAATTATATTATTTTAATTAATAATTTTATTTAAATGAATTGAATAGAAGATAACTTTGGAAATAAGTGTGGTACCTTATTTGTTGACCAATGAATCTACAAAGTGGAGAATGACTAAACGATGATGGAGTAATAATTCTACTCCTTAGGATTCTCTTACTTGTAAATGAGTGTGTTGTGCATTTAGATCTGTGGTAACTATACCCAGGGGGAGGGGCGTTTTATTTATGAGAAACATTTCCAGTGAGGCATTTGAGAAGCACATGTAAGTGTCGGAAAGCGAATTTTAGAAACTGACAAGTCTATCCTCCCAATTTCAATCAATAACTGGTCTGGTCAAAGGATCCGTTTGGGCAACTTACTATTGTTACATTGTTAATTTATTGTACGTTACACGGAGCAGTAGTTATTGCATCCTTCATTTGTTTCGCTTTAAATTATTTATTTACTTTTTTATAAACTTTAGTGAGTATATTTATTATAAATATCTCTAGTTTCATATAATAATATTACAGTAAAATTTAATATTTAAAAAATAAATATTATAATGAAACTAACAATATTTTATATGATATTTTTATTATTTACATATTAATTTATAATTAAGATCAAAATTTATATAATTTAACTCTCAAAATATAAATAAGTAATTTAAATTGGAACGATGAGAATACGGAGTACTAGAAATTTTGAATAGCACATGTTACCATTCTGCCTCCAATCATTAATTGTGCCACCTCTAGTTAGCTTCACCAATCTTGTTTCAACTTCTTGTTTTGTTTTCTTTGCCTTCCAATTACATAACCATTCACATCTTTACCCAGAATGACTCTACAACTAAGCCCATAATGATTCTTAGCAGTTTAATGCATCATTATTTTCAATCTCTCTCTTTTATCTTATCCTAAGAAATTATTATATATTTTTTCCCACAATTCTAAAAACCACTCTCTTTATTGTTCATGTGCCTCACTTAATTTTCTTAATCCTAGTCATTAATTTTAATATTAACATATAATTTAAATAAATTTGTCCGTCCAAAATAACTAATTGTGAAATTTAATAATATATTTTTAAATTTTAATTTCGTTTTTTTTGCAAAAAGTTATTAAACATTTATTCTTTTTTTCTTCATTTTTGAATCTATCTGCTTATATTTTTTCTTTCAAAATTAATTTTTTGAAAAATCATTTTGAACTTCCAAATGCTATTGTAGACAGGAAAAAACGAGCATATTGTGAAACCAAATGAGAGAGATTGTGGTTTTTAGTAATAAATCGATAAAAAACCACCACCGTGGGCTTGTGTGGTTTCTTAATTGATTTCTTACCACTAAGAAATCACCACTGCCCATCCTCTAAGTCTATCTTTTTTTTGAGAAAAATCATTCATTCCAAGATGATGGGAAAAACGCTCAGCGGCTATTACAATAAGTGGAATTGACATCCAACCTAACTAGCCTCTAGCAATAACCAATCTACTGCAAGAATATTCAAATTACATATCAAATAGACTGATCGTCTGTACTATTACAGATCAGAGATTTTATAAAAAAGCTATAACATCGCCCTCGGGGATATTAACTGGCTTCCCAAGAAAATCATGACCACTTGCCAGAAATGAGCGTATCACGCATCAATATCCCTACGCCAAACAAGGATCTTCTACGATTGTAACACCACTTGATCCAATCTCGATCTATGTTGTCCAAACTGTAAACACCTTTAAAAATACAGATCTGACGAGCCCAAAAGGATGAAACCCAAAAATAAAACTACAAACAAAATTGCGAACACACGATCTGAACAAGCAGATCGAGAACAATACATGAACAACTAAATCGAGTTATCATCATGAACACAACAATTTAATCGATCAGGTTGAAGAACAAAACAAATCCGTGGAGACAAACCTCACACTTATTGAATAAAAAACAATATAAATTAAAATAAATCGTTGTTCCCCATCTTCCCTAATGGGAAGATGAGGAAAAAAGATTGAAGAAGGAGTGCGGCAAGATTAGAGGGAGGCCGCGCAAGATTTTTTTAAACCCTAGAGAGAGAGGCTACGCACGGTAGTAGTCTGTAGGTCCCCTCTAAGTCTATCTAGAACAACTGTTTTGACAGTAAGGATTACTCCCTCCGTCTCAAGATTATTGACCTATTTACTTTTTCAAAGTCAAACTTGAAAAATTTTGACATTAAATATAAATTAATATATACATAATAAAAATATCGTGTGAGATATTGTTAGATTCATCTTAACATCTCTTTTCTAAATATCAATTTTATATGCAAAAATATTATACGTATCTAGAGATATTAATGGTCAAACATGATCATTGAAAATCGTGAAAAAATAAATAGGCCAATATTTATGAGACGAATAAAAGTATAATTTTTGTCAAGTGGAATGGGGGGAACTATATTTAGGGGACTAATTTAGTTGTGTTTATATGAGTGAGCTTCAATTGGTGAGTAGGAATGCAATCGTGTATGTAATCTTTCAAATAAAGGAATGCAATCGCGCGGGACTTAGAAATTCATGATGTATGCGTGTATAAATTATTTAAATTCAATCATTATTTATTCATTTGCATACTTTCAATAAGAGGCGGAGCTAGATTGGGGAATGAGGGAGCTTCAACCCCCACCAAGGTGAATTTATGGAAAATACGAGAGTAAAATTTTAAATATATTCATTAGCCCCCTCTACTATAAAAATAAATTAGGAAATTTTTTAATTTATCAGCTTCACCACACATGTTTTCTACCCTGCTTTTAGTGTAGTGCTATCTTGAATTTTCAACTTGAAATTTGAAATTTTTGCTTAGAGAAATTTTACTATGGGGTTATGGCTATGTTTGAAAGTACTTATAAACTGCTTTACTCATAAGTAAAACATTTTTTAGTGTTTGGTAAAGTGCTAAAAATTAGCTTATTTTGAAAGCAGAAGCTATTTTTTAAGAAAAAATAGAAACTGACCTCCCTCTGCTTTAAAAATAAGCCAGTTTTGCTAATAAGCTAGTTCTGCCAAACACACCCTATATTCCATTTACACTTTTTTTAGAAAAAAATGAAAAGAACCACATTATTCTGTGCTTGGTTCAATATCTAATAAGCCCTGGAATATTGCTCATTGTTATTGATACTGTGAAAAATAAAATCATTTGCACAGGAATTTGACAAGGTGTACGGGCCGGCCTGGCACTGTATCGTGGGCTCAAGCTTTGGATCGTTTGTGACACATTCAACGGGTGGCTTCCTTTATTTTTCAATGGAGAAGCTGTACATTCTAGTGTTCAAGACCAAAGTCCTTAAAACTCTACAACAGCCCTAATGTCCAAGATTTTATCTCATACTAAAATACTTGTATTTCTAATTTTTCTTCTTCCTTTATGTACTGTGCGATAGATAATTATATACACCGTATATTTCATGAAGCTTGTAAATAACAAGAGGAAGTAATTTAATAAATGAGTTGTCTTTTCAAGCTCTCATTTTCTCTTAGCTAATTAGAGTTCAAGGTAACCCCGGGACAATTCGAAATACAAAAAACCCTAACTACTTAATAAAAGTGTGAATGTAACCCTAAAAATTATATTCCGCCACTAACTGGTCATTTTCGGTCATTGACTAACCAGAAATTAGCAAAATGCCCTTTTGGCATAATATAAAATTTTGAAAGATAAAAATGCCCTTTGCTGCAGCATTCTTTCACCTCACTGCCGTGCCTCCACCACCGTCGTCGTACCTCCGCCATCGCTGCTGCCACCCTCTCACCATTAGGGCTTCCCCACACCACCACTAGACACCCCTTCCGTCGCTAAGGCTTCCATCGCCACCAGCTAGGGGTGGGCAAAAAAACCAAAAACCGAAAACCGAACCAAAAACCGAATTATCCGAATCCGAATAACCCGAACCGAATTTAAAATACGGTTTTTGGATAACCGAATTGAATAAACCGAATTTTGAATATGGTTTTTGGTTTGGTTTTGGATATTGAAACTCAAACCGAAAACCGACCCGAATACCGAATTGTAAATAAATAAATAAATAAATAATATATAATAATAAATAAAATTTAAAAATACAAAACTAAATTTATAAGTAAATATAAGTGGGAGGACTAATCTAAACATTTTAAAAAATTACCCCAAACATCTTAACATGAAAATGTGAAATGGATCAAATAGACAATAGATTGATATTCAAGTGTTTTACAATCCATATTCATTATAAAAAAAGTTTAATAAATTAGTTCGTTTAAATTTCTTATAAATTTAAAAACAAGTATATATATTCTTATAAATTCTTATTGGCATGAACGTAAATGGAAAGCATTAACTATAATCAATAAATATCCATATCTAAACTACAGTGCTCTTAGTAATCACAATGATAAGGTGCACGAATAATTGATTCTCAACAGTAAACTTTCACTACACTAAAGCATTCCTCAAACAATGGACATTTTCCTCTGCTCTAAAAAATTAACAAACTACAATGGACTCAGAAGAGATTACTTGGTGAAGAGATGAAGACAGTAAGATTACTTGGTGAAGAGATGAAGACAGTAATATATAAATATCATAGTTAATTTAGGAGAACGTCTCCTATTAGACCATCTAAATGTTAGACTAATAATGAAAAATCTCGTTTTAATAACTATTAGGGTCAAATTATAATTATTTATACATTACCATACATTTTAAAAGTTATAAGAAATTTGTTGCAATGGATAAAAACAAATATCAAATCAGCTTATTAGTTATATCAATTATAAAATAATATTGTATAATGATTTGTCAGTCTAAAACAAGACGTTGTGTTTATTTAATAGTGAAATTTTTGTATCACCCTCTAAATGTATTTAAATTACTTATATAAATAGAAGAGAAAGAAATCATAAAAATATATGAGTCTGTCTCTTGAAAAACGGTCTTTCCATAAGTTATGGAAAGACCAAGGTTTAAACTTTAAATTAGAAAAAATGAAGATAAAATTTCTGGGTTGCATGAACCGGGTTATAAATTTATAACTACTATATATTGCATACTAAAATTTTAATATTGCAACTAAGACCTTTTACCTTTTATTATTCTAATTAAATCTCATTTTTCCATAAACCTATAGAAATACCGTCTTTCCCAAGACTTTGCCAAAATATATTATAAACACATTCATCATGTATGAAAAAGGTAAAAACATAAGTCAAATTAATAGGGTAATAATAATAAAAAGTATTTGAGATCAAACGGTATTAAATAATCATCAGTCACAAAAAACTCCTCAAATTAAATAATGTAATAATAAATGGAAAAATCTTGGAAAATACCGTGTTTCCATTATTTCGTAGGCTTATGGAAAGATAGAGTTTAATTATAATAATACAAAGTAAAATGTCTTAGTTGCAATATTAAAATTTTATTATGCAACGTGTAGTAGTTATAAAGTTTATAACCCGATTCATTCAACCCATAAATTTTATCTTCATTTCTTCTAATTTATATTTTAAACCATAATATTTTCATGACTTATGGAAAGACCGTATTTCAAGAGACAAACTCATAATAAATTCAATAAAAAAAAAGAAAAGGTAGCCTGAAGCCGAAGATGCATGAGAAATTGATTACTTATGCCGACGTCGCCGCATGCATTAGCCAAAGCCGCATTGTAGTAACTACAGTCTACACATGGTTTGGAATTGCGTAGTCCCACATCGGAAATATGTAGGAGACTTAGGGTAAGTTTCACCTATAAATACCATCCCTCCTCCAACGTTTCTCCAAGGCAAAGCATTTGATGCTTTTGGGCTATAATTAACAAATAACTTGGCTTTATATTATTGGGCCGTAATTTGTTAAATTAAAGTTAAAATTTTATCATGTTCATGAAAGCATAAAGCAAAGCATAAGATGCAATGCATATGTCAAATGGGCTTTTAATGATAAATGATTTGTCCATAATTTTTGGGCTATAATCATTGATTTGAAGTTGAAATTTTGGTATGTTTGTGGGCTTTTGGTTTATTCGGTCCAGAATTAATTTAATTAAATTTAATTTAATAAAAGTTGAAATTACTTCGGTTTATTCGGTTTAAAACTGAATTCTAACCGAATCCGAATTTCAAATTCGGTTTGGATTATTCGGTTTATTTGGTTTTTCGGGTCGGTTTCGGTTTTGGCATTTTTTTTAAAAAAATTGAATAAACCGAACCGATTAAACTGAAAACCGAACAACCCGACCCGACGCCCACCCCTAGTAGGGCTTCCACCACCACCACCTAGCTCTATCTCCATCTCCACCGTGTCGAACCCAACCCTAACGCTGGCGCCAGCCCATCCCAGCCTTAGCGTCAGCGCCACCGATCCCAACCCTAGCTAAGCCCACTATCGCCACCGCCCGAATGAAGCTCCGCCAGCACTCGAGCCCCCCCGGATCGACCCTCCGCCACAGATCGAGAATGAGGAGAGAGATGAATGAGGTGGAGTTGCAGAGATCGGGAACAACGCTCTTCCACCGCTCGGGAATGAGAGAGAGTGAATGAGGCGGAGTTGCAGAGGGGATGAGTAGAGAGGGAAGAAGAATGGGTTAGGGTTCAAAAGGTTATATTTTCACTTATGTGAATTACGTAAGGTTATACATGCACTTTTCTCTATATTATATATATATATTGGTTTAGGCAAAGTCTTGGGAAAAACCGTCTTTCCACAGACTTATGGAAAGACGGGGTTTAATCATAATAATAATAGGTAAAAGGTTTTAGTTTCAATATTAATAATTTATTATGCAATATGTAGTGGTTATAAAGTTTATAACCCGATTCATGCAACCCAAAATTTTTAGAAAAAGTGCTTTTATAACCTACCTAGTTGACATAAGTGCCAATATAACCTTTCAATATTTGAAAGTGCCAATATAACCCTATATAGTTAGTGAAAGTGCCAATATAACCAACCCTATAAGTTTTAAGGATGTGCTGATATAACCCAACAAACATTAGAAATGTGCTGATATAACCCTACAAACATTAGGAATGTGCTGATATAACCCAATAAGATTGCATAATGTGCTGATATAACCCTACCTAATTTCAACAAACTATGGCGTTCCGTCTAATTATGAGGGTAAAATTGTCCACCAAATTTCAGAGTTAGCCCAAAGGGTATTTTGGTCAATTTACATAGAGTAAACACTGGAAACTTGAGGTCAATGCCGGAAATGGGTTTGAGGGTTATATTGTCATTTTCATTAATTAGTTAGGGTTATATTTGCACTAAAAATTATCATAGGGTTATATTGGCACTTCCTCAAGTAGATAAGGTTATATTGTCACTCATTTCTTCTCATTTACACTTTAAACCTTGGTCCTTCCATAACTTATGGAAATACCGTCTTTCAAGAGATTGACTCATTTGTTTATGTGATTTATATTGAATTAAATTAAATAAATATAATAAAAGTAAACAAATTTTTATCTAATTAAAATTTTAGTTATAAAAATTAGTTAATTAAAGTAAATGAATTGAGCTGAACTGAAGTGGACTAAATGAAATAGAAATACATATCACCTGAAAACAACCTAAGTTTAGTCCCATGTATAATGTATAAGTTACATGTAGTACTCCCTCAGTTTCACTAATAATGGGCAGTGGTAGATACCACTACCGGTCTCTTACCAATTACATATATTATTTTTCTCACTCTCTCTCTTCCACCTCAGCTTAAGAGACCACTTAAGAGACAAGTCCTTTTTTTTCTCTACAATGGTTAAGAGACCATTATATACTATTCATGGAACCCACTTGATTTTCTCTATCCTACTCATTAATTTGACCATTACATATTAGTTTAAATAAATTTGTCCACAAAAAATAAGTTGAATGCAAAATTTAATATAATGTTTAAATATTTAAATATAAATTCGTTTTTTAAAAATATGTTAAATAATTTATTTTTCTCGTTCTTGTCAATACCATGCTTTACTGTAAAAAAATAAAATGAATTTCAATTTTTTTGAAGAAACTATTAAAATGAAAATAAATAAATAAATACTATGAGAATTCATTTTTTTCTATAAAATAATATGAAAAACATAAAAAGTGCGCAAAACCAAATATAACAATAATAAATTTGGACATTACATATTATTTTAAATAAATTTGTCCACAAAAAATAAGATGAATGTAAAATTTAATATAATTATTAAAATGAAATTAAAAATTAAATAATAAGAGAATTCCGTGTTTTTAAAATTATATAAAAATCATTAAAATTGTAAAAAACAATTATAACAACTATAAAAATTGTAGAAAATACTAAATAAAATATTGATCTAGTCCAACCAATTATTACAATTTACAAATCAAAATTATATTAAAATTAGAATTCTTAAAAAATAAAAAATAGAAAAAAATCCAAAAAATGATTGGGACACGTGTCGCCATCAGAATGGGACACGTGTCCCATTCGAAAAAAGTAGCGTCCAGACACAATAAACTGTTGCGAACACGTGGCCCAATCCCTGGGTGACACGTGTCCGCAACAAAAATCTTTAAAAAAATTGGAGGCTGAGTGGGACACGTGGCCCACTCATGGGGCGACACGTGTCCCACTTTGGTAAAAAAAACAAACGCACGCAATGGCTGAGGGAGCCATGTGCTTGTGTCAGTGTTCATGGTCTCTTAACCGGGCTCTTACCAAGAGCCTGTTGAGTGGTCTCTTGTTAAGAGACCACTCAAGAGACCACCACTGTGGTGGTTTTCGGTCTCTTGAGCGATCTTTTAATTTTAAGAGACCATCACTGCCCATGCCCTTAGGCTCTTGGATTAATGTAAAGAAAATGAAAAGTGTGCTATTTAAAAAAAATATCCCAATAAGGCAAGTGTGTCATTCTTAGAGAAACAGAGGGAGTATCATCTTTAAAGTTTTTATCACTTTATGCGAGATGGATGCAAATTCATTCATTCACTCAGAATTATTTAATTTTGGATATTCTCTTGTAGTATAAAAATCTGTTCTGGGCTCTAAAGATAAATACATATTTCTGTCCTTTTTTATTTTTTAGTTTAATTAAATTTAGTTTATAAAATTAAATTTAATTCAAATTAAATTCAGTTTATACTAGATGTCAAATCTATTACTCCCTCCGTCCCAGTCAAATGTGCACACTTTTTGGTCAACTTTCTCAGGTCATGTTTGACTAACAATAACTTTAGTTACGTATATTAACAGTGTGTTAAAATTTGATATTTAGAAAATACATCATGCAGGGAATCCAACAATATCTCACATGATGGTATTGGTGTCTATATACTAGTTGAAATTTATGGTCAAACACGTCTTGAGAAAGTTGATAAAAAAATGTGCAGATTCGGCTGAGACGGAGGGAGTACAAATATTCTATTCAAAGAAAGGTGTCCTTTTAGTGAGGTATTTTGGACCAAATTTTTTTTTATGTGGAGAATTTTTGTATGTGTATTCGAGGGTCCAATAGTAAGTTGACAAGTGTATTAAACAAATAAAAACTACTGTAATCATCATAGTAAAATCAGAAAACTTTACAACGTTTTCTTTTTTACATATACTTGTCAACTTGATATTGGAACCTCACCTACACATACAAATATTGCTCACGTAAATTTTTGGGCAAAATACAGATATGACCATATATTTTAGTTATAAATATTAATATGACCATGTGAAATTAAAAAGTGCTCTTATAACCATATATTTTTCATCTAAAGTGCCGATATGATCTTTTGAAACTATTTCGGTCTTGACTTTGTAATTTCCACCGTTGACCTAATACAAAAAGACAAAAATACCCCTATTATTAAAACTAAAAAATCAAAGACAAAAATACCTCTCCCCACCTTCTTCTTCATCATCTTCATCTTCAAAACAACCGTTAGAACCACCTCCGCCCGTTCCACCACCACCGCTCCACCACCATCACCGTTGGATCGCCACCTGAATCTGGATTTATGTCGCCAGAATCTGTGCCATTGAACCCACACCAACGCCTGTCACCGCACTGCCTGCTCTCCCCCGCCGCCACGCTCCCTGAATACTTCACGTGGGATCCGAAAGACTAGCACTTCCTCATCGGGTCCCCTCACCGCCGCTGGAATCTAGAGTTCCATCGGAATGTGGATTCACCACATGCACTACCTCACAGTCTCACCATCTCAACACGAAAACAGAGCACAACCATGGCGGGCCTCTGTTTGGAGAGCCCTCGGGTGATGTCAAAGCTCGCCAGCTTCCTGTCACGTCTCCAAATCCCTCTCACCGGAAACCCGCTCCAAATCCCTCTCACCAGAAACCCACTCCATCGATATATTCTCTCCACCCACCCGCTCCAAATCCCTCTCCACCCCTCCCGCTCCAAATCCATCTCACCAGAAACCAGCTCCATCGATCTGTTCTCTCACTGCCCTAGCTCCAAATCCCTTTCACTGGAAGACTTGAGATACATATCCCGCTCCATCCCGCCACCCACCGGAAACCCTAGATTTCTGGCGGCAAAATTTCAAAGACTAGGGTGGAGAAGATGTAAACTGAGAAGAAAGAAAGAATTTTCGGCAGCGGAGGTTTCATCTTCTGCACTTCATCTTTTTGAAAATATGGTCTCGGCGGAATAAAAAAATGGCCTCGATGGGCGGAAAATAAAAAAAGTGGTCTCGGCAGAAGTTTAAAAAATGGTCTGGACGACTGGAAAGTGTAGATCTTTGGTAATGAGAGACCGAGAGAAGAGAAGAAGCTCGAGAAACGGAGAAGACAGTGGATTCGAGAAGAAGGAAAAGAAAAAAGAAAAAAGTGGTTGGGTTAATAGCCAATGAGGGCATAATTGTCTTTTCACTTTTTTTTGAATTTTTATTTTTTTAAAATAGGGGTATAATGATCATTTTACAGAATTTTGACAAAATTGAGACTTCCGAGGTTATACTAACACTTACAAGTAAAATATATGATTATAATAGCACTTTATAATTTTATATAGTCATCTCACCACGTTCAATAAAAATATAAGGCTATATGAGCATTTTACTCTAAATGTTTTTTATTGTTTCGGACAAATGATAGACCACGTTAATCAATTGCGTTGATATCTAAGCTCAACAGTCAACAACATGACTAACCTAATCTAAATCGACTTACTGTTGTAGATATGATGATTAGCCATTAATGTTGGATTACTTTATGAACATAATGGGGGATGGGACCCACCGAGGCAACATTCAATTGGATGGCTGCTATCTTTAATTGATTGATCAAAATGATAAAAATGACACGCATACAAATTGAATTCAGACAAACCTGCCTTGAGATAATGGTTTGACGATTTGTGCCATTTTGTCCCCACTTTCACCCAATTAATTCAGATAAAAATGTGTAAATAATTAAAGTTCCGTTGTGGACACGGTTTTGTTCATACTCACAGGCTAATGGGAACTGGGTGCGTGTCTATAGTTTTGAAAACTCCATGGGAGAAAGCTATGCGCAGCTAGCCAGGTTCACAGAGGATCTAGCGTGCCTTTTCTGGTGGAATTGATCGATTAAATTGAGGCAATTTTTTGGGAAAGACGGTCTTTTTGTAGCCTTATGGAAAAATAAGTTTTAATTAGAATAATAAAAGGTAAAATGTCTAAGTTGCAATATTAAAATTTTGTTATGCAATAATAAACTTCATAACTCGATTAATGCAACCCAAAAATTTTAGTGAATTGCTATTTCACGCCCTGTATTTTACTTGATTACGCCCTGTATTTATACTATTTAATATACAATATGTATTTTTAATTTAATTTAAATAATTATATAATTTAAATTAATTAATATTAATTTATTTATATAATTCAGCCGCCGCCACCGCTCCGCCGCCGCCGCCGCTCTCCTTCTCCTCCGCCGCTGCCGCTCTCCTTCTCCTCCGCCGCCGCCGCTCTCCTTCTCCTCCGCCGCCGCCGCTCCTTCTCCTCCGCTTCTCCTCCACCGCGCCGTCTCCTCCGCTTCTCCTCCTTCTCCTCCGGTCTCCTGCTCCGCCGCTGCTCCTTCTCCTCCGCTTCTCCTCCGCCGCGCCGTCTCCTCCTTCTCCTCCGGTCTCCTTCTCCGTTCTCCATCTCCGTTCTCCGTCTCCGTTCTCCTCACCGGTTCTCCTCACCCGACCCGGCCTGGCTCTCCTCGCCCTAGCCCGACCCGGCTCTCCTCGCCGGTTCGCCTCGCCCTTGCCCTAGCCTGAACCGGCCCCGTTCTTCTCGCCCTCCTGGAGAACCAGGATCGGTCCCGCTCTCCTCGCCCTCCTGGCGAACCGGGATCGGTCCCGTTCTCCTCGCCCTCATGGCGAACCGGGCTCCCGTTCTCCGCCGCTTCTCCGCCACTTCTCCCTTTCTCCGCCGGCGGTGCTAGGGTTTCCCTCGAGGACGATGGAGGATGGCGGGGCTAGCTTCGATCGACGGTGGGTGGAGCTCGACGGCAATGAAGGAGGAGAGACGGAGGGGCTAGGGTTTTGATCGACGGGGCTAGCTTCGATCGACAACGGGTGGAGCTCGACGGCGACGAAGGAGGAGAGACGGAGGGGCTAGGGTTTCGATCGACGGGGACAAAGGAGGAGGAACGGCGGGGACGAGGCGAAGGTAGGACGGCGGCGAGGCTAGGGGTTTTACTGCGGACGAGGACGGCGGAGGAGGCACGGTGGTGGCGGTGGCGAGACCGCCGGAGAAGACGAAGAAGTGGAGCAGAAGGAACGGCGGCGGCGGAGAAGCGGTCAGCGGCGGCGGACCGGCGGAGCATCGGCGGCGGACCGGCGGAGCATCGGCGGTGGACCGGCGGAGCAACGACGGTGGTTTCTATTTTTATTTTTGTTTTTTAATTTTGTTTTATTTTGAAAATTTAATATTGGTATTATACGTGTATATACGTATTAGGACGTGAAGTAGTAAAATACAGGGCGTGATATAGCAATACCCAAATTTTATCTTCATTTCTTCTAATTTACACTTTAAACTTTGGTCTTTCCATAGCTTATGAAAAAATCGTTTTTCAAGAGACGGACTCTTAAATTATTTGTTATGAAAAAGAAGGTTAATCGAATATACTGTACGTTAGACTGCCAAGTATATTTCAGTCCATATTAATGTGATATTGTTCGTTTTAAATCTATTCTATACAAATTTATGTTTGAACATATTCTAAAAGACTTTACACTAATGTAATGAAACTCTCACCTTATCGTGCAATTACTCTCTCTTTCAATGTGACATTTGGGTCTATAAAACCAAGAATCACACATTGTATCTTTAAACCAAGAATACATGCAGTTTTCGTTTACGAATACGGATAATAACTTTGACATTCAAATCAATCCGTATTAGTATAATATTGTTACCTAATCATGTGATACCATTTGCTGATATTGTAAAACTCATCCTAACTTATATTAATATGACATTGTTTGTTTTGAACTTAATCCACACAAATTTATTTTTAAGACAAAGTCTCGTGCAAGATGGTCTTATAGTGAAATCAAAGATTTAATTGCAAATGAGATTTCATAATAAAGTTTCAAAATTTTGGGGGTTGGGTTTGCAATTGTGATAATTTACCGTTGAGTCCTAGTATATATATTAAAATTTTCAGCTTCTTTTCCAAAATTCCTTCATTACAATCGTGGACGATTCATATTCTCTCTCTGCAACTGCTCAACTTCTCTCCTCTCTCCCAAAATCCAACCGCACACAATTCTTACAACCGCTTGATTTCTTCTATTTAATCGGTCCTTGCTTCGTTTTTCTTCCTCATTTGAAGTGAGCACTGGTCGAATTGAAGCCACGCCTTTGCTCCAGTGATTTTTGCTGTTTTTCGTTCAGTTTTTGACAATCTACGACTTGACGAGTTCATATTGTAGTCGCTAGGATTTTTTGTGCGTATTTTGTTCCCCCCCCCAATTTTCCAATTTTTTTTGGATGCATGTGATGTTTTATGCTTCGTGTAGGTTTCTTGAGTGTTTATTTTGCTTATTTTGTGTTTCTCGTTTGATTATGTAGCTTCATGTTTCGTTATTGTGCTTGATTTGAAGTTTATAGGGTTTTTGTTCTTCATTGTACTCATATTTGGGGATTGCTCTGTTTTTTTTGTCTTTGTTGAGTACTTGTTAGTGTTTTTGTGTTTTATTGCTTGTATGTGATGTTATTCGATTGTTTTTGTTCGGATTTTGCATTGATTTCATTTCTGTGTTGAATGCGTTTGATATTTTAGGGTTTCTTTTGGTTGTATGTTAATTTCTGTGTATTTGTTGTTGCTTTGTAAATGTCGAAGAAGACTCGTGCTGGTGAATTCTTAGATGATGTTCTTCTAGACATTGCAAAATACTATAATGATCCTTTTGAAGGAAGTCATGCTCATGTAATAAAAAATGCAGAGAAACGAGTATCTTCTCAAGGTATTTCCTATTTGTCTCTGTTTCAGGCGGGATTTATTTTATTTTATTTCCGTAATTAATTTTAAATTGTTGCTATTCAATTTTTTGCGATGTTGTGATTTTATGACATGATGTTTTACAGGTTTCTGTTAATGTTTCTCTTCTACTCTTTTCATGTTGATCAGTTATCCATTATGTCTTTCTAGTATGATTTTTCATCTATTATGTCTTTCATGTATTGTGCTTTAGGTTTTGTATTATATCTTTTCATGTATTTGATTTGTCATTTTCTGTTTGAGCTGGTATGTTGATGTTTTAAGTTTACTGAAGGATGTTTTAAGTTCAGGTTATGATATATACTTTTCAGTTTGATATGTTTTTTGTTGGATGGTACAAATTTTTTTAGAGGTGTATTTCATGGATTTTGTGTATGTTGTGTGTATTTAGGTTCATGTCTCAATTTAGGAGTGTGATGTAGTTTGTGATTTGGGCTGATGTTTTATATGTTGATATATATGTGTGTGTGTGTGTGTGTGTGTGTATGTACTTGTTTGGTATTATTTTGCAGTTTTTCATGTTTTATAACTCCGGTTTGGCTTTTAGTTTTAGTTTAATGTTATTGATGTCTTACAGTTTCAGTTTTCATAAGCTTGTCGCTTTGATGTTATTGATAATAAGACTGTCTTTGTCTTATTAATGTTTTATTAATTTTGATTGATGTTCTTTGTTTTCAGATTGATGTTTTCGCGTGTGTTGATATGCAGCTGTTTTCTTTTATCTTGTTATCCTTTTGCTAAAGTAATTTTTTGTTGCATTATTTTTTTCCTGATGCCTATATAATTAAATTTGATGATTAAGATGCAACTGCTGTTGATCGTTGTGTTGTGAGACAATCACACCGACTGAGGGGTGATCCTAATGCTAATTTAATATCAATTCATTTTCTTTTTATTTACTTTTTTGAATGCTGTATATCAATGTTTCATATATTTTTATTAATGTTGTTGTTCTGTTTCAGGACTCTCCTCTGCAAAGAGGAGACAGAAGGAGAAAGCCAAAGGGAAAGCTTGATTTGGTCGATGAAGATGAAACTTTAGAAGGAGCTGGTGCTCGCAATTTGGAGACGGTGATGGCTGAATCATGTTTTGATCCTAATGTTGATTTGATATCAGGTTTTTTCCCTTTTCTTTACTTTTCTGAATGTTGTACATTAATGTTTCATTTATTTTTACTAATGATGCAGTTTTGTTTCAGGACTCTTCTCTGCAAAGAGGAGACAGATGGAGAAAGCCGGGAGAAAAATTGATTTGGTCTATGAAGGTGAAACTTCATAAGGAGCCGGTGCTCGCAATTTGGAGATGATGCTGACTGAATCTAGTTCAGGTCTTGCTGATAAAGCTGGACCGGATGATGTTGTTGCAGTTGAAGCTCGCCAATCCTGAGAGTTCGTCTAATAGGAAGATGTTGCGCAAGTCTGTGGTTGTGAAGAAATCCAAGGTTGCTTCTGAGGGTGTCAGTGGCAAAGGTATTGACATTAAATTATTTGTAATCAATTTTTCAACCTTTCAATGTTTTATTCCCATTCCTTAGTCAATTTTATTTGATGTTTTATTTTTGTAGCTGTTGGTGTTGGAAATGGTAAAAACCCTGTTACGAAACATGATGTTGGTTTGACGAAGCAATAAAAAAAGATGATGTTGTTGGAGGTGAAGCTGCTAGTCCATAGAGTCCACCTAAGAGGAAGATGTTGTGGAAGACTCCGGCTGTGAAGAAAGCTAAGGTTGCTTTTGAGGTTGTCAGTGGCAAAGGTATTGACATTAAACTATTTGTTTCAATTTTTTTAAAACTTTTTCAATGTTTTATTCTCATTACTATAAGTTTTTGGTACTACTTTAAATTTATGTTGTGATTTTTGAACATTATGGGTATGCTGTTTCATATCTTGTAGTTGATTATTTCACATTTCTAATTATCTGGTTTGATTTTTTTTTTATATTAGTTCATGATGGCATGAAGAAAGTTGCTGAGAAAAAAATTGAAATATGGTGTTGGTGAGAAACAAGCTGCTGTGAATGCTGATGTTGATGACATCATTTTTTTGGTAGGATTTACCTTTTGTTTGTTTTAGTTTTTTTATAGATATACTTTTTAGATATCACTTTTTTATGTTTTACCATTTTGATATGATGGTTTAATTTTTGTAGATGATGAGGTGTTCAATACTGTTCGTGGCACCCAAACTGTGAATGACAATGTTGATTCAAATGCTGGAGCTGAGAATGATGTTGATTTTGAAGAGAAGTCTGGAAGTGAAGCATCAAAAGATGAAGGTGATGATGATGATGATGTGAGCTTTCAATATGAGTAATTAGAATTTGGATATGAAGATTCTGAAAGCGGTGAGGAGGTTGATAAAGCTGCTGCTGATTTAAGTGGATCTGATTGTGAATCAAAACTTGAGGTGGCGGTTGTGAAGAAGTCTGCGAGAAGGTTTACGAAGATGATAGTGAAAGGGGAAACATGATTGGAAAGCGGCTATGTCCGATGATGCTCATTCTGATGGTGATTCAAGGTTTGTCAATTTTTTAAATTATGTTCACGGTGTTTTAACAATTTAGCTGTTGTTGATGTTCTTTGTATGTGACTTTAATGTTTTACTTTCAGTTGTTGATTTTTTAAGTTATGCATGTGATGTTTCTTGAGGGAGAGTTGGAGGAATGAGTTTGGCATTGATAGCTTGGGTAACATTCCTTGTGATAGGCTGTATAGAAAAATGACGTCTTTAGTTGAAGATGGTGATGAATTTAAAAAACTGTTTGTCATGTATGTTGTTTGCACTTTCTTGAGCCCTACGGCTAGGTGTTTTGTTGATTATAAACTTCTTCGTATCGTGGAGGATGTAAGGGAGAATAGGAATTAAGATTAGTGTGGGTATGTGCTTAGAAAGCTTTGTGAGGCAGTGTCTAGGTACAAGACTAGTTCCTACACAATAGTGAATGCTTGTGTAGTTTTTTTTAACGAATTTACTTTCATTAATACCTCTTTAAAATTGTTCTGTAAAAATCACCAAATCACCTAGTCACCTAATATAAACATAACACATTTCCTCCTTAATTTTGTGTTTGCCCAAGCTCTATAAACTATACACTCAATAATGCTATCAAAAACATTTTCCCCGGTCTCTTCCTTTCCAAAAATTCTATCATTTCTCCAACTCCACAAGGAATACATTGTTTTCGCAATAGTTATTTTCAGAAGCTGAGCCCTGCTGCCCTTACCTTTACATTGCACTGCTAGCCATTGCTTTTCATCTTCCCATCTTGCTAGGACATGCTTCCATTGCATCCAGTTAAGGATTTTACACCAGATATCCTTGAATGTAGCACATTCAAAGAAAAGATGCTGCACCATTTCTGATTTCTTACAAAATACACATCCACCATCAACCATCATTCCAAACTTCTTCAACCTCTCTTTGGTCGGTAACCTATTATGGCAGCACATCCATAGCATAAAGACAGCTCTCGGCCGTGCCTGATTAGCTGTGCATATGTGTTACCAAAATACAGCTTCTCGCCCACCTCGTAGTGCCCTGTAGATATCTCCAGTACAACAATGTTTTCCCCGCTTCAGTTGCTGCCATATCTTCATACCCTGAAGGACACTTCTGCACTTAACTTCCCTTTTCAAAATCCATAAACTATCGTTTGGAACCTTCACAGTCATGATATCAGCACCCTTTATGTAGTAGGAGTGAATCCACTCAATCCACATCCAATCCATTTTCCTGCACAGATTCCACAATGTTTTAATCAAGTTAGCCTAATTCCATTCTACAAGTACGATCATATTCAGCCCTCCTGCTTTCACCGGTGTACAGATTTTTTCCCACGAAACTGGTGACTTCCTTGTAATGAAGTCAGTTCCACTCCATAGGTACGATCTACAGATTTCTTCCAAGTGTTTCAAAACAGCCTCAGGTAAAGGAAAGACCTGTAGCCAGTAGTTAGCAATAAAAAATAGAACGCTCTTGATTAGCTGCAACCGTCTTGCATAGCTTAGCAAACGAGCACTCCAATGCTTTATTTTGGTGATCATCTTCTCAATAAGTGGCTAGCATTGCTGTATTGTGAGTTTCCTGCTCATAAGTGGCACACCCAAATATTTGAAGGGCAGTGTTCCTTCCTCAAATCCAGTGGTTGTCAGTACTTCCTGTTTCAGCTCCTCTCCATATCCCTCAAAGAATACCTTGCATTTAGCTTGGTTCACACTCATGCCTGTGGAATCAGTAAACTTGTGGAAAGCATTCATTAGTGCCTGGACAGATTTAACATCAGCCTTTGTCAACAAAAGTAGGTCATCTGCAAAGCTTAGGTTGATTATCTTCAAACCATCACACCTAAAATGATATTGATACTCACAGTTCCCATCCAGTTTTCTCAAACATCGATAATTGTATTCCATGATCAGAACAAATAGCAGGGGAGACAAGGGGTCACCCTGTCTAAGCCCTCGCTGTGCTTGAATGAACTTGGTGGGAAAACCATTGATCATGTATTTATATGTAACAGTCCTCACACATGTCATAACCCATCTAATGAACATACGAGGAAACCCATCTCTTGAAGGATGGCCTTCAGTGCTGTCCACTCAACTATGTCATAAGCTTTTTGAAGATCAATTTTGAGCATACATCTCAGCCCCTCAGTCTTTTTGTTGTAGCCCCGGATAAGTTCATGGGCAATCATCACATGGTCATGAATACTGCGTCCCATGACAAAAGCTGCCTGACTCTCATGAACAATATCTGCTATTACACCACTTAGCCGAGCTGTTAAGATCTTTGAAATAATCTTATATACCATTGTACAACATGAGATAGGTCTCAGATCATTCACATTGTTTGCTGCCTGATGTTTCGGTATCAGTGTCACCCTTGTACTATTCACTGCCTTATACATCCTCCCTTCATTAAAGAATTCCATCACAGCCTCTATAACATCCCCTTTAATTACTCTCCAGTTGGCCTTAAAATTTTTTGAACTGAACCCGTCAATTCCTGGGGCTTTCTGATCCCCAATGCCCTTAATGCCATCCAAATCTCCTGTTCCGTTACCCTGCCACTCAGTTGTTCTCTATGGTCACTGGTCAGAGTACAACCAGCCTTTATCGCTTCAACATCAACACCTACCATTCTCTCAGCTTTTTTGCCAATCAAGTGTTCATAAAAATTTAGGACTTTAGCTTCCATGCCCTCCTGATCATTGATCTCAGTACCATCTTCCCTTTCCATTTTCATAATCCCTAAAATGTTGTTTTTAACTTTCACTGATGAGTGGAAGTATGCGTTATTTCCGTCCCCCAATCTGAGCCAATTCACCTTTGCTTTCTGCTGTGCTATCTTTTCATCAATCTCATTCCACCTCATTAGCTCATCTGCACATTTCACAACCTTCACAATCCTCTCCATGTCTAGTCTATTCAAGATGAGTTCCTATTGTGCCACTGAGAGATCTTGTCTTACTGCCTCTAGTTTCTTTTTTACTCCTGATAACTTTTAGGTGTGCACTATTAGCACCTGTTGAAGCCTTAAAAGCTTTCTCCACACCACAAACATAGGCCTACCTTTCAACTCTTCCTTCCAGCTCTCTTGAATCACCCTTAAAACTTCATCATTCTCAAGCAAGCAATTGAAGAACTTAAACTGTTTACTCTGTTTTGCCTTTCCCTCATGTACTTTGATACAGAGCATGGCATGGTCTGAAACACTGGGGTCTAAGATTTCCACCTTACTATCTGGATACAATTGAAACCACTCTAGGTTACCAATCGCTCTATCAATTCTCGAGTAAATAATCCCATCTGCTTGCCTATTCGACCAAGTGAAGTAATCCCCCAAGCTATCACATTCATATAGTCCTGCCTGATTCATCATCTATTCAAGATCCCTGTATTTGTTGATTTGTACATCATTACCACCTATCCGATCATTGACAGATAATACGTTGTTGAAATCTCCCATTGTAAGTCAAGCAGTACCCTTAGTTTTCCTCTGCAGCTTTTCAATATCTTTCCAAAGTATCTTCATGTCTTTCAGTTGGTTAGCAGCATATATAGTTGTAAACCAATGGATCGGCACATCATCAAGCCCATAAACTCCCACATGAATCTTCTGGTCAGTTGTTTTCACATGTTTCACACTGACCCTGGATTTATCCCACATGACCCACAATCTTCCACATGACCCTACTTTCTCTTTTTTTACTCTTGTTTCAATAAGTACAGCCAGCGTTAAGCTCATGTTCCTGAGACGGGAGGCAATCTCTTTGTTCCTGGCTACTTTATTCAACCCCCTAACATTCCACGTTACGATCATGGAACCTTGTCATGAGAATCAGCAAGATCAATCCAAATCCTCTGATTCCTTGACTTAGTAACCATAATAATGCTTCCTGCATCACCAAAACTTTCCATCATCTGCTCAACAATAATTTCTGTAGGCTGCTTTCCCCTGTTTTTTGAACCCACCACCTTCAATTCAGTTGATAGATTTTTCTGCTTCTCTCCCTGAGGTGTACCAGCCTTGCTTTCCACTATCTTCTCATCCTTCCTCTGCCATTTCTGAACTCTTTTCTTCTCATTTACACCCGTTTTGCATTGATAGCTTCCCACCTGGCATACCTCACTATACCTGGCAAACGGGTCTCTTCGGTCGGATACGGGTGAGACCCAATCGGGTCGGGTATGATTCGGTGGATTTTTTTATTTTTGGGTATCGGGTCTTGATCGGGTGTGTTCAGGTTCGGATGTCTTTCGGTAGTTTTGAAAAATATTTGAACGGATCGGGTTTGGTTCTAGTTGTTTCAATTTCAATACAATTCGGGTGTCATTTTTTTGAATCGGGTTCAGATCAAATTTGGTTCAGATTGTTTCGGTTACAGGTACAATTCAGTTTTACATTTTTTTAATCAGGTTCGGATCGGGTTTGGTTTGAGTCAGTATGGTTTTGGTACTTTTCGGATACATTATCTTTCAGGTCGGGTTTGGTTGGGTTCCAATATATTCAATCCGGGTCTTGTTCAAATAAATATAGCAAATTGTCATTATAATTTATAATGAACATAAAATTATAATATATTAATTTTATAAAAATGCTTACGCTGAACTAATCTATTATATATATATATATATATATATAATTTTAGTAGTCACGTTTTAAATGTATACTTTCGATTTTTTGAAATAAAAATTTATTTCTCTTGGGAAGAACATGACATTTATGCAAACATTGATCTGTATATGTTACAGCATAAATGTAAGAACAAAATAGAATAGTTTGTATTTAATTTTTTATTTTATTTTATGTTGATCATAACTCATAAGTTCTTAAGTCATAACGAACAAAACTCCTAACTTGCAAGTTATAATAATTTATATATATATATATATATATATTATAGTAATTCTCCTGACAGACTGTCTGTCTATAAGTTTATGGACAAGCCACTTATTTTTTTTACCTTATACATTCACATTTAAATACATATTAATAATATTATTACTTGTTTTAACTTTAAAAATATAATATTTAAATTTTATATAAAAAAGCTTACATAAATTTTATAAAAATATAATATTTAAATCATCGTGAACTGTCCATAAGCTTATGGAAAGACCGTCTTTCCTGAGAGATATATATATATATTCTTAATATTCATGATTGCAATACATTTAAAAAATGTAGCATATTAAATTAAGATAAGAAAACATTCTAATTAAAAACATGCTCATTTTTTCTTAATCGGGTGAAATATTAGTATATTACCAATAACTCTGTTGACTTATATAATCAACCCTCGAAGTGGAATTTTAATAAATATCAATCCTCGTTTATTTTTATAACTGTGTCTTACTATTTTACTTAGTTATATTCCACCGTAACTAATTTGATTAACATACATATTTGAGTTCTATAAGCACTTATTAATAGTTATTATATTTTATGTACACTTATGATTTAACTGAGTTAATTCTATATGCTATCGTACACCCAAAAATTGAAATTGTCTAACTACATGCTTTATTAATATTTATAATGACGAGTAATGCTCTTGTTTAACTTGTATGAATATCTTTATTTTCTAGTTATAGTTAATTGCTTATATGATATATCCTCTTATAATCGAGTTTACTTTGAATATCCGTGATGTTTTATTTTATTTGAACGTTAATTACCTTTTAAGTTCATAATCCCAAGCACCATATAATATAAATTCTTTGGATGGTGCTGTCAACGGAATATTTAAACCATTTTGACTAACCTAAACTCAAGTTGTCTAAAAATAATATACTAATATTATAATATGTCACTGATTTTAATTATTTACTACATATTGATATAATCAATCATAAGTTCATAACTTGTTAAAATATATAACTTCTGAAGATAATTAAAACCATAAACATCTCATTATAATATATATATATATATATATATATATATATATCATACTAAAGAAAATCCAAAAAATACATAATCTGAAAAAACAAAATGTTCGAATTGTTTTATACATTGTCATTTGTCACATTGATAGAGTACTTTTGATAGAAATACGTATACATATTATTATTTTATTTATGACAAAATCTTATTTTAGACCGACTAACAGTTAAAAGAGGATATTTTATAATTAGTGAGACTAATAAGGTCATTTGATATTTACTTTTATTTATTGCAGTGAGATACATATAATATAAGTATGATAGAATTTTAAAATAAATCTCAACAAATAGATAATTAATTTTTAAATAATTTGAATGAAATATTATAAAAATAATCAAATTTTAATGTATTCAATATTTAACTATTTCTAACGATCTCATATAGTTTTCCTTAGTTGACTAAACTTTAAAATTTTAAATAAAATTATTTTTTTTCCAACTTAAATGTAGGCAAAGTCTAGGAAAAGACCGTCTTTCCATAGGTCCACGGAAAGACGGGTTTAATTAAAATAATGAAAAGGTGAAATTTTTTTATTGCAATATTAAAAATTTATTCTACAGCATACTGTAGTTATAATTTATAAAGTTTACGACCCAATTAATGCAACCCAAAATTTTATCTTAATTTTATCTAATTTGCAGTTTAAACCCTTCAATTAACTAGTATCTACTTATGAAAATAAATTTAAAAGGTAAAACCAAAATATATCTAAGAGCTAATTAAGAATTTAAGACTAATAAGTAAATAAGTAATAATGATCGTTAGTTAACTAATAGCTAATTAGTAATTAACTAATTATTTTTTGACTTTATCTACGGGAAATATAAGGTCCAAAGTCAAAAATCTTAAGTCTCCACAGACTCCACTCCACTCCACTCCAGTCCAGAGTCCAAACTCCAGACCAAACGATCTCCACTCCAGTCCAGAGTCCAAACTCCAGACCAAACGAAACGAGAGACAGAGTCTCTGAGTCTGAGTCTCCTCCGTCTCAAGACTTCCTATTCTAATTTCTTTCTATCAGCAAAGCAACGGCCACGACGCAAGGATTCCCAAAAATATGGAGAAGTTATCAATTTCAATCTGCTTCCAGTATTTTTGCACGGAAAGAAATCGCACAACAGCAACAAGCACGGCTCTTGGCGCCCAAAAGGTTCGTTCCCGCTTTATTTTACATTGAAGAATAAGATTTTGGCGCTCAAAGTCATGGTCTCCGAATCCGACGAAATTCAGCCCCATATCTGTAACTAATCTTATGTTTGAAGGAATATATAATATATACATATACATCTTATATTTCATCTAGTGGAGTATTCTGTATTCAGTTCAGATAATTCAATATTCTTTCAGGGCAAATAAGTGTTCTGATTCCTGAATTAGTTCATCAATTGAAGAGGTAATTTTCAATACTCCTTGAGTCATTGTCTGTTTATATTGTATAATTTGTATGAGATGGTTAATACTAGATGGAGATAGTTTAATCTGCTGAAATTGTTTTGATGTTGATTAAACCGAGTTCTTTTCACTCGTTAATAAACCTCTTTTAACACGGATATTCTTACTAATTGAATGTGACTTTCTCTTTCTACAGAATTATGAGCCCACTAAATGATGATAATCATGAAGTAATGGATGCAGTCACAGGACACGGAGCTGATGGAAATGAGGTTCCATCTTTTGAGGTGGTATCTAAGGGAGCATGGGCTGGTCGCAGGAGTAAAGTTTGGAAGGAGTTTATTCAAATCAGTAGAGCCGATAGTCATGATGGATATTTGAGAAGTCAATGCAAGCATTGTAAGGTGGGATCAATTATTGCTGAATCCAGTAGAGGGACTACTAATCATACGAATCACCTTGAAAAGTGTGCAGCGTATCAAGCTCATCTTCAGACTTTGAAGAAAGAAGTTGATCAGGTTAGATTTTTTGATCAAAAGATTTACCGAGACTTAGTAGCAAAAGCAATTATCAAACATGGTTATTCTTATTCCTGGGTTGAACATGAAGGAAATAGAGAGATTCACGAGTACTTGAATGATAAGGTTAAATGTATTAGTCGAAATACTGCAAAAGCAGATTGCATGAAGATTTATAACACTCGGAAAAATCTCCTTAAAGCCATTCTGAAGCGTGCACCAGGTCGTATAAGTCTAACTAGTCATTTATGGACTTCTTGCCTTAGTGAAGGATATTTGTGTTTGACTGCTCATTTTGTTGATGAGAATTGGAAATTGAATAGCAAAGTTTTGAGCTTCTTTCATATCCCACCACCACATTCTGGACTAGAAATTTACAAGGTTATAATAAAATTAGTTAAGGATTGGGGCATTGATGATAAGCTTTTTTCTTTGACATTGGATAATGCCTCTAGTAATGATAGAATGCAAAGTCACATGAGGGTGAGGCTTAATGATTGGGGATTCCTGTTGAATAATGGTAATTACTTTCATGTTAGATGTGCAGCCCATGTGCTAAATCTTATCGTTAAGGATGGACTTAAGGTGATTGAGAATGTTGTGGTAAAATTAGGGAGAGTGTGAAACATGTTAAGGGCTCCAAAGCAAGAAAAATTTCTTTTCGGAAAGTTGTGGACTTGTGTAGAATACGAGAGACTAAGTCATTGTGGTTGGATGTTGCTACTAGATGGAACTCTACGTACATGATGCTCGATAGGGCTCTTTTGTATAGAGATGCTTTTGATAATTTGCACACTGAAGATGTTACATATAAAAAATGTCCAGAACCTTATGAGTGGGACATGGTTGCAAAAATTCGAGATGCTTTGGAACCATTTAATGTTATTACTGAGTTATTTTCTGGTAGTGACTATCCTACGGCAAATTTGTACTTTGAGAATGTCTGGAATATTGCTATGTTGTTAAAGGACTTGGTTCAAAGTGAAGATGAGGTTTTGAAAGGAATGGCAGTAGAGATGCAAAGTAAATTTGATAAATATTGGGCTGAAAATGAAGAAAACAATTATTGCACCTTGTTTGCTTTTGCAATAATTCTTGACCCCCGGTGTAAACTTGATTTTCTCAAGTATTGTTATAAGAAGTTGTTTGACGGTGATGAGTTGAAAGCGGCAAGAAAAGTGAGTGACATATCTCTGAAATTGGCGATGCTATTTAATGAGTATTCTTTAAGGCCATCAAGTAGAATGTCTTCTCCATCAAACACTCAAACCAGATCCAACTCTAATGGGACCGATACACGCAAGCGCAAGTGTGACTATTCCGCGGTAAGTTTGTTGTCTTTAAAATAAATTATGATTAGTTAACTTATATTTTATTGCTTTGTTGTATTTTTAAGTACTTTAAATAGTTTATAATATGTAACTTATTTTTTCCGTAGGATTTTGATGTGGATGAGATGGATACTTTTAATGAAAAGTCAACGTTGCAAGTTTATTTAGATGAATCTAGATTTCCCAGGAGTAGCAAACTGGATGTTTTAGATTTTTGGAGAGAACAGGAAAAGAGATATGGTGTGCTTTCTGATATGGCTAGAGATATATTGGTTGTCCCTCTCACAACTGTTGCTTTAGAATCAACATTTAGCATAGGAGGTAGAATTTTGAACAAGTGGATGAGTTCTTTCATTCCTGAAAATGTGGAAGCTTTGATAACTACACGTAGTTGGTTGCACGGCTATAAATGTAAGTGCTTTTTATCGGTCAATTTTCATGTTCTTTTTCATCTCTTCTTTATACTTGAATAACTTTCTTTTGTTACCCATGAATCGAAGGCTTTGGAGACGAGGAATTTATTGGATGTCACGTGGAATGGATGTGATGGAATCTTGGTAATTGGGAAGTAATTAGTTGGTTCTTAATAATTTAATTTTGTTAAAATGATAGTTAGGCTATGAGGGAACTGAACCTTTCTGACACCGGCATTGATTATGTTTCTGAAGGCTTGGAAGATTTGTTCCAGTTCGAACGCCTTTTTATGCTTTGTTCAAGGTTGAAGCACAAGATCATGCCCAAAGGAACCAACTGACTCTGCTGTTGTGACTTTTAGCATTTGTTTACTTTCATTTTTCTTCTTACTTGTTTGTGATGGTCACAGCTGTACTGAGATTGAGTGGCTTATACATGATTGAGACTTCTATTTTTTGTCGATGCTTTATAATCAGCTGATATATATGATATATATGTTTCACATTCGATGATCACTGATCACTGTGATCAGAAGAACTTTCTCTTATCCGAGTTTGTTCCAGATTCTTGAGGTTATGGGTGCTCCGCTGACTGGTACCGACTTGAGAGCATATGTGATGTCAGGAGGTGGTATCACACTAACGAGTTTCTCCCCTAAGTTTAGTAGCAAAAGATGTTTTCTTATTTTCCCGATAACTGGTTCTGAGAGGAAGGGCTTAGTAAGTGTTGAGGTCAAGAACAGGAAAGGCCAGGTTTCATTCTGAACTCCCTCTGTGTTATTATTATGCTTAGAAGTTCATTAGGCTTATGTGTTATGATACAAGACTGCATTGACATGATTGGTTGTTTTCTCAACATAATCTTGGGCTTTTTCTTGGTTGATATTATGCGTGTTGGCTGCAAAATAAACATAGGTTCTTGAGCTGAAAACGTAATATGTTTTGGTTTTATAAAATGAAACTCCTTTGGCTATCTGATCTTCTTTGTGGAAGCAGAAAGGAAAAAAGTGACTGATTGTGTAATGTTATAATAAAACAGGGCTGCAGAAGAATAAACAAAAATAAGATGGCGCCTCCGTTTGTCCTACCCACGAGCCAATTCAGCACATTTCCGCCCCCCAATCTTCTCCTACTTCTTTTTTAGAAAGTTTAAAGAACACCAAAATCAAGAAGCAAGATTGCATCAAGCTATGGGGGAAGGAAAGCAAGGAGTTGTGGCGGTGGAGTGGCCGAATATGGCGAAGGGTTTGGTGAATGGGAACCCAATTGTGCAGTTTCAGGCCAAGTACAAGGAGCTGGAAGATGGGTTTAAAGGGTGGCTGGCGAAGCAGTCTATGCCGGTGGAGGCGGCGGTGGTAACCCTCACCAGCGCCACCCAGGGGGCGGCGATTGGTGCTCTCATTGGGACTTTTACCAGTGACTTTGCTTCTTCTATGCCTACTCCTCCACCTGGGTCCCCCGGTTTCAACCCTGAGACCATGGCCTCTCTCAAGCAAGCTCAGGTATGTGTATGTCTGTGTGTGTTTTTGGTCGGTTTTGATGTTGATAATTTTTGGGTTTTGGGTTTTGGATTTTGGATTCTGGGTTGTATTCAAAATTTGAACTTGTGAAATGTTGAGTTGGGATATGGAGGTGATGAACGGAATTACAAAATGAATAGTAGACGGTTTAGAAAAATATTTTTGGTTCATCACTACCTTCCATAATCATCAATTTCACTGCTGGTGGGCCTTCAGAGGATTCAAATGTTCGAAAAAATGTACAGGTATGTCTACCATAATTGGAGCATATGTATGTTTGTGTATGCGTGTGCATATGTTATCTCAAGTGTAATGTGACACATTGTGGCGGTACCTTCAATTAGAAGTACTTTCTGTTTGATTAACTACTGAATTTCTATGCACTACTGATGTGCTGCAAATACTGTGCCATGTTCTACACAAAGCTCTGATGTATCTGTTACTCGTGTTGATCATTTACAGGGCGATGTAACATGCACCCCTCGATTGCTTACGGTGAATCTACAAGGTACTGAACAAAATTGTTTGTGCTATTTTTTTGTTAATGCTAGTGCTTCTGTAGATTGTCAGATTTTTCTGATAGCGAATGAGCATGTTCATACATATTTCATGTCATTACTGATGTACCTTCTTGGGTATTTTTCTTTAATCTACATTATGGAACTTAGTGATGGTTCTATGTTCTTGTTTTACTGTGAGTCTGAAGTATTGCTCACCTAATGTTCTTCTACGGCTAGCTTGGATTATGGATTGAAGAACAATACGAACGGGAGATTTATATTCTCAAGCTTTCTCTTGCATGTCAATCTTAAAATTTGTGCTCTACATCCTATGAATTACATCATGTTATTAAGGGATTTGACACTGATTGAAGTTTCATGTCATTTAGTCTTCACTTGAGAGGCCTTAGTTCTCCTTTTATTTTCTCTGAATGGACAACAGTATTTGTGCAAGTTGTTCTCGGAAGGATATTAATTTAAACATTGTGTGGCAGGATCCCTAGGATCTATGGGTTCACGTGGAACCTTGTACAATCACTATTCTTCTGATCAATCACCGGATATTGTTTCATGGTAAGGCTTGCGAACTTCAACTATTGGTTTTATGTTATACTCTTTCTTCTTTTATAAGAGTGATTCTATAAGTAAGTTTTAAGCATTATGTTTCTTCATTTGTGACATTGCTTGAAAGAGTTGATATCCGGGTGTTTTGACCATGAATGCTTCCTGTCACTTTCCTAATTAACTATGATATTTTATCGACTATACAGAGAATATTTCATTAGCCCTTCTTGTTGTCATCTTGTCTTAAGCTGATGGGAAGATGCATATGTATTCCTGTTTTAAATTAATCTCTCATAGCCTCTCAAATTGGACTCAGAGTGTAATTGCATGGCATCATTAATGATAATGAGATTGTTATCGACTCCTTTGCCTTTACCTGTTTTCTGGAAGGTTGAATTGAAACATAATTATGCATTCGGATGGATGAATCCAGAAGTGTGATAGCTGGGTTTAACAGAATTTACAAGGCAAAAAGAGCTGTTTTGTTTTTGCTTGTATGATATTGTTATAATAACTTAAGAAAAGAAATAGACGTCTCTTCATACCAACTTGCAGGAGCGGTAAAGTCGCTACCCAGGCATCTGAACCGATAAAGAAAAATGGATGTCATCGATACATCATACCTCTTCATGTCTGGAAATGGCCCGTCTAGCAGAAGAAGACTTTCCTTGAGTTCCTTGTGTAAGTCTGTACTAGGTTATGAGCTCCGGGATACTCAGGCATCACGCCATCACATAATTGCCTAGACGATGCATGTGCTGCAATGAAACTTGTTTTGGCCAAAATTGAACGAGGAGTTGATTCTGCATTTCCACTGGCTGTCAATAATGCACCAGATGGGGATTTGAACAAACTTCTGGTCCACAGAATTCCAGTTAATGTTAGCAGTGAAGATCTGCTCAAAGTTATTCCAAGAGACTTCACAGTTGAAGTTAAGCCTGATAAGAGGATTAAAAGTGGAAAATATTCTGCCTTGGCAATTTTCAAAAATCAGCAAGGAGCAGATGAAGCATTTGATAACATTGAAGGGAATCTGGATAAGGACTCCTATGGACGATTGCAGAAAGAAATATCTTTTCAACTAAGTAAAGGAATTACTGGTAGTTTATGCATTCGAAAAATGTCGAACAACTATGCTGCACAAGTAACATCCAAGAAGAGGTCGCTTGAAATTGAGTCCATCTCACACAATTCAAAGAAGTTAAGGACTGACGGTGACTGTGAGAAGGTTGAGGAGGCTCTGCAAACAGATAATTGTGCTAGTCACATGAAGGAAATTGAAAGATTGAAGCAAGAGCTAAGTCGACGGGATCAGGAAATATCCGGCTTGAACAAGATCATTGTTGCCCTAACAAGAAAGCAAGGGCTCTAAATCTGACAGTAATTTTATAAGAACAGCAGCTCCATCAAAGTTGGATGTTATTCCAAACGTTGCAATGCAAACAACTGCCATTGCATCTACTGGTGTAGAGCTGGGAGGTTATTTGCTGGAGAGAATCGGCTGCCAAGAGTAGTATTGTCTACCTATTTTGTTGAGCTGGATGTAAATTCCACATGTGCAATAAGGTTGCTGGAGAACCTCTTGCTTGGTGGGGGAACATGAATACGCAGGTAGTGTGTAAAGTACGACTTCTTTTTGTTAGCAGATTATACTTATCGTAACTACACTCTTATTGCTAGTGGTTTTGTTAGTTTTCTCATTTATCTGGATTATATTAGTTTGTGTATTATGTGCTAGGTACACTCGGGTGACAGTTGAAAAAAAACAGTACTTCATTTGGATCGGGTGCCATATTTTCCTTAGTAAGCGGTATGGGAGGGCCAAATCCATCAATGAATGCTCTATCATCTGGGATGCTATTTGCACTCTTCCAAGGTGGTATCTTCCAGGTAATTGACCACATGAGATCATTATATTCTATGAATACAGATAGTTTTTTAGGCATCATGAGTTTGCTAGGGATTTTTACAAAGACCATCGGTTATCATTGAGATTTTTAAAATGACATGTTTTTATTCTGGTTTGTGCAGCTTGGACACAAGTTTTAGCAGCCACCAGCTGAAGACGTGTTCTATTCTAAAACAAGGTCCATGCTGTCCAACCTCGGATTGCAGAACTACGAGAAGAACTTCAAGAAGGGCTTGTTAACTGACAACACACTGCCTTAAGATGTTCTATAGATGAACTTAATTAGGAGCTTTTTAATATTTTCGCACTCTGGGATCAAATTAAAGCTTTGAACTCTATTTTCTGGTGCTGCTGTTGATCTGTTGAGGTTAATTTTTCTTTTGCACTGTTTACTTTTCCCCCAAGTCCCGCCTTTGTAAGTCCTAAAAAGGAGTAAACAAACACAAATGTTGGAATTTGGATGGAATAGCCAAAGTCAATCTCATCTAGTATTGCCAATTCTGCACCAAGAACCTGTTTAAAGAAGTTAGTGCCTTCCAAATTGGTACAATCAAGTTTAACTAAACAGACACAAAAGAGGAAAACGGAGAAAAGCTTCTTATCTACCATGCAAGAAAAGGAAGTTGGGAAGACGAGCTGGTGCCCATTCACTCACATCTCAAATACAGTAATCAAGCACTCGAAAAATGCGGATTTTAGCAGTTTACTAGAAACTAATAAGTAATAACTAAATGACTTCTACTTTTAACTTAAGCGGATCTTATCTTAGCAGTGTATCAGAAGCTTTAAAATGGTTTATACTTTTAAAATAAGTAGTTTTTAAGATGTTTATCATACACATAAAACTTGATTCTGCTTAGAGCACGAGCAGATCTTGACATTTTTACCAGACACTTAGAATTACAACTTCTTAGTTTATAAGCCACACATGCTAAGTACGGTAAGTTCATGGCAAGAAGTAACTGTGTCTCGAGAAGGTGGTGTTGTGGGGGTGTGGCATGGATCACAGAAGACGGAGCCTTGAACTGTGATGACTGATGCGTGATGTAGGGATTCTAGGCCCTTCTTCATGGGATCGAGTCGGGAGGAAGAATTATTATAAAATAATTTTAAATTAATAATTTACAATGTTCTTTTATTTAATACATAAATTTTAAATATACTCTTAAAATAATTTCATCTAACTATACTATTAATACACATTTTAAATTTATAAATTTAATTTATTATGTGATATTTTAATATTAAATAACATATCAACACTATTTATAATTGTGATGTTATTTTCAACTAAATATGATCAAATTTAAATTTTAGACAATAACAATTGTAACACACTATTCAGTCATATGACTCATATCCGGGTCTTGTTCGGATTGAGTTAACATTAATCTGGATATCTTCAAATTCGGGTTAACATCAATTCGGTTCATTTCGAATCGAGTAGTAGTCGGGTATGATCAGGTTTCTTTCAGGTACGGGTCCTTTTCGGGTTTGGATTCAGGTTCGGTCCAAGTGCGGGTCCTTTTCGGGTTTCGGTTCAGGTTCGATTCGGGTTCAGGTGTTGTTCGAGTTTGGGTCTCATTAGGTCTGGCAATTTAAGTTCGGGTGCGGTTCAATCGGGTGATTTCGGTTTCCGGTTATTGATTGGGTCTCACTATTTGGGTGCCGGTTCGATTCGATTTGGTTATTTAATACCGGGTTTTCGGGTTCGGTTATATTTTGCCAGTTCTATACCTCACAGAACATTGGCTTCCATTCCAACTCTATATCCTGTTTCAGTTTTGTCCCATCAATATTTTTTTATACTAATACTCTCATGTACTTTCGCTGCTACATTAATTTCAATCAGCAGGCGAGCATATGATACTCTCAGTTTCTTCGTTGTGTATTCATCAGTGCACAACGGTTTACCTAAGGCACTCCCAATTTTCCCCAGAATTCTCGGACCCCAAAGATAGAGTGGCAACTTTGGGAATTTCACCGATATAGGAACTGTTCGTGCCATGTCTTCCTTCATCGAGAAATCCTTCTTCCAGATATGCAAAAACATTGCCCTGTTATAGATTGTGTACAGACCTCTGCTTAACACTGCATCTCTATCTTCTCGACACTTAAATCTCATGATAAAATACCCTTCATCATTATACAACAATTCAGGTAAGGTAACAAATGGCCAAAAATTCATCATAAACCTTTTGACTGCATTCATCGTTAGCTCCCCATCCATTACATACATAATCAAAGCATTCTCCCAATACTTGAGCTCAGATTTAACATCCTCCAGGTCTATCTCCATTTCAATTTCACCATCAATTACAATAGGGGCAAAAAAATCAATCTTCATACCATTAGAGTAAACCCTATTCCCATTTATGACATCAACCCATAGCTTTTTCTCAATTAGATCATCATCGTTAGAGGTAGGGTTTTCTAGTGTTACCTTTTTGTGATCGAGTTGCTTTGCCTCAGACTCTCCACCCAATACTTCCAAAGGTTCCTCCACTGCATCTTCGTCTTAACTGATAGCCTCTGTGATCCCATCCTCAAACAAACCTCTATTCCAATCCGCCAAGGTCAAGGTCACCCTTTTTTTTGCCTACCTCTCCTCGTTTTCATGGTCGCCGGCAAACACGGTTATTGTGTGGTAATCGCCCACACAATCGCCTGTACAGTCATTTTCTGTGGGTAATTCCTTTCCTAATTAATTGAATGCTTGTGTAGTTGTTCCAATGATCTATTATTTGTACCGGCTTCCTTTCAAGGAAAACCATCCCTCATTACAGTATCTCTCATTTAGCATTGGGATACTTCTATGTTGATCAAAAGGTGTAGGTAGATTGTAGATGTTGGTTTTTATTCTTGCTTCATGTTTAAGGATCCATTTCCCTTGACTTTGATGGAGAAGTATATGGGCTGTGATGGTGCTGCTGCAAAATGTAAGAAAGGTAGCCGTAAGAAAGTTGATGCAGCTGGTTCAAGCTCACATGTTTTTAGCCTTGTGGTTCTGGAAGACTTGCCTACCGATGTTGCGATCATGAATGATGGAGGCTTTGTAAGTATCATCTCTTTTCAGCTTTGATGTTTTAAATATAGTAGTTGATGTTATATTTTTTGTATGGGATGTTTTAATTTTAAGCTTTAGTTTGTTATTTTTACTCATGTCTTTGAGCTTTGACGTTTCAAATACAGTAGTTGATGTTTTAGTTTTTGCATGGGATGTTTTAAGTTTAAGCTTAAGTTTTTGTTATTTTTGCTCATCTCTTTCAGCTTTGATGTTTTAAATACAGTTGTTGATGTTTTAGTTTCTGTATGGGATGTTTTAAGTTTAAGCTTCAATTTTTGTTATTTTTGTTGGTGTTATGTTTTTAAAAGCTAAAACGATGTCTTTCATCCTTATTGGCTTTTCCTTTTTTTTTTCTCCTAGGTTGCTGATCAAGCTTTCCGTAGGTTCAAGAGGAATATTGAGGTTGTTACTAGGGCCTTGGTTTCTGAGTTAGATCAAGATGCTAAGGATGATGATCCTGGTGTTGATTCCCAACCTACTCCTCCTTTCGACTCATACGAGTTTTTTGCTAACCCTGAATTGTATGACACTGTTGATGAGATGATAAGGAACGTTTTTAGGAATTGTACTCCTATTGTTGCGCATGTTGCTGCTCCTTTGAATTGTACGCCATCATTCGATCTTTACATTAAGGGAATTGGAAAGGCATAATATTCAAAAGCACCAGCAGAAGGCAAAGGCAAAGGCAAAGGGAAGGCAATTGCAAAGTGAAAGAAGAGAATTAGAATTTGAGTGTGATGAACTAGTATATGATATTGATGTTTATGAGTATTGGTTGATTTGAATATTCCAGTTCTTTAAGTTAGGGATTTGATAGGGCTTTTGAACCCTTTATGTGTTGAATGATGATTTGTCTGATAATTTTTGGGTTGACGTAAAGCTGTTTGCAGTTTTTCTATATTTTTGTTGGAAGTGATCATTTTTTAATTTGATGTGATATTTCATTATCAGCATGTAATATTTTATACTTTGATCAATCAGTGTTTAATGTTTTATGTCTTTAGAAAAAATTGAAAATACTTGGTCATCTGTAATATAGATAAAGAGATGTGAGCTAACTTATATTTGTAAATCATTATGTAAGAAAATAATGACATTAGTGGATAGAAGTGTAACATCCAAAAATGTAATGCAACGAGAGTGGATTGTATACGAACGGTGGAATGTATATGAATATACCTTTTAAAATTAACATCCTCATCAGTACTTATTTCTAAAAAAATCAAACTGTAACAATGTAACATCAATTCATAACTGTGTAACATCACAGTATGCCAGTAAACATTTACCAACAAGATGGTTAGATCAATTGAACTTTTGGTGTCTTGGATCCAAATTCCTTTCTTAGTGGCTTCTTCCTTTTAAACTTACCTTTTACTCCTGCACTTTTTTCTTTGGTTTTTATTTTTGGTGGATCGAGTACTTCAGGAGCTTTCTTTGTTGTTGAACCTCTTGCGCTATTTAGTTGCTGGATGTCTTGCACATCCATTGCTTTTATTTGATTGATTGTAGTTGAGTCTTCGTTTAGCACTTCTTCAAGGATTCTTCGAGTTTCCTTTTCTTCTTCACACTTCAACACTAGATTGTAGTACTTGCGTAACTGATTTCCCTTGGCACGGGCACATGTAATAATTTTCCTTGACCTTTCCTTAATTTGTTAGTCTCTGTCTCGATTTCCGTATAGAAAATCCAAGTGAAGTTGCATGTGCACGGTACAATGTTTTAAACTCTTCCCACATAGTTGTTTGCACTGTTTGAAGGGATTCTGTTTGATTTATTTCCAACAAGTTTGGTAGACCTGCAGTTGAAAACTCCGATTAAATAAATAAAAAGAAGCTATACATAATTTTACAAAGTAAGAACATCGTGTTAAATATTTGAAACATCAAGCGGTACATGAGTAGCATCACATTAACCACTTGGATAACCCAAGTGGCCAGGGCAATGTGCCCCCCAGGTGTGACCTGGGTTCGACTCCCCCCTTCCCGCCTGGAGTTGCATTATTATCGGATTTAAGTCTCCGTTTACACCGTGTTAGGTGTGGAGTCTCACTTCGTGTGAGTCATGTGGGAGTCTCACCCCACCTTTGTGTGAGACACAGGGAAGCCTCACCCCCTTTGTGTGAGGCATCTTGAATGAAGTATGGAACATCATTTCAAAAAAAAAAGAAAAGTAACATCACATCATGTTTTTTGCAAATTGTAATTTTGATTATGTTCAGTTTGTATGTAACATCATGTCATATATTTAAAACATCATACTATATTTCAAAAACATCGTCTGCTATAAATCAGTTCATCGCCCACCTATTGTCATTTTTGCGAATTGTGAACTGGTCCTCTTCACATTGTTTAAAACTTTAAAATAAGTTCTTATAACGTGACATCTATAGTTTGAAAGCTCTGACATTTTAAATGAAATTTGCAGCACATTCACAACTAAATACATTGTTCTAAAATAAAGCACAGGATGTTGGGGAAATTGTTCATACATTTCAGAATTTTGCTACTACACAAAGTTTTGTCGCTGTTTAATTAATGCAATAGAATCATCCACAAACTCAGTTAGCTGCTCTTCAAATTAGAAAACAAAACCATCAGATTCAAGGACAGAAAGACTTGCATCTGACCTTGCAAAAAAGGTACGATTTGTTCATCATTGATATTTGTTTCGCTTTCTTGTGTAGGATTATGTATTTCCGTTGATTGTATGATTGCTAACTGATTTTTGATCTATAAATCACCTTCTTCCGTCATGATCCGATTTTGAATCTGCAAAATTTGAAAATTATGTTTAATCACAGATTTGTGACAATTGATTTGAACTAAAACCTAAATGTAGTTGCACCTTGCTTGATGGATGATTTGTTGATGCCGATTGATGTTTTTCTTCAAAATTGGATCCGTTGCTTTTGGATGATGAACAACAGTTGAATGATTGAGTGCTGATCAGTTTTGGTTGAACGCGTTTGTTCGAGGCGTGTTTTAGGTTTAGTTTTTTTCACTTATGGGCTGTGAAGGATGAGCTGGGTCAGATTTTGATTTATTGCTCTTTGGTCCCTTGGTTTTTTTGCGGCTTACAGTAGAGCCCCAGTTTAGAATAGTTAGATTTTTGCTCTCAAATTTAGTTTTTCATTATGCTATTTTCCCTCTAGTCTCTAATCTTACCATGAGACGGTTTCGGTGAGACAAAATATGTTTTTAAACATATTTCAAAAGAACTCATACTAATATTATTGGACTCTCACTTGTATCTGGAACAATTACATCTTGAGTTGAATTAACACGCCCATTAATCTCAACAAATCAAGGACCACGCAAATTGTGTTCTAAATCCCTCCAAAGTGGCTTAATATCATACCCATTACATGACCCTACTTTATCATTTAACCTAATATCAAATTCATTTTTACTTTTAGTTTCATTTGAGGTTATTATTGTTTCGTTATTTGCATCATGTGCCCCTACAATTTACTTTTTCATACTGCCTCCCTCCATTTCGCATGACAATTCATATTTTATGTTTATGTGCAATGCCGAGGGAAGAAAAAAAAGTTCTTGATTTTTTTCTCATTAAAAATTTAAAGGAAACGTGCATAAATAACTTTATTAAATTTCAAAAGTGCATACATAACCTTATAAAATGTGAAAATGTGAAAATGTGAAATTTACTCTAAGTTTTGTAAAATTGTGCAGTTATACCCATTTTTCTCAATTCCGACGTTGACTCAAACAAGTCTTGACCAAATATGAAAAGACATAAATGTCCCTAAGTTTAAAACTAAAAGTTTAATGACTATTTTACTATACACCTTTTCTTCTTCATCATCTTCAAACACTCTGCCGCTCCACCATCACCACTGCTCACCCATCTCCGATCCACCGCCGCTCTGTTGCTGGCTAGAACCACCGCCGCCCAGAATTAGCTCCCCCCTTAAAACCCTAGATCCGCCTTGATCCATCACCTCCAGGCCTAAAACCCACTGCCTAGAACCATTTCCCCCCTAAAACTCTAGCTCCTCTGCCGCCGCCTAGAACCACCTCACCCCCTAAAACCCCATCCCTGCCTAGCTCCACCACCTCCCCCACCTAAAACTCGCTAGTGTTTGTCTGCTGGATTCCGCCTAAAACCCATCGTCCCCTGTTCGTTCGTTGTATTCCGCCTAAAACCCGCTGACCACTATTCGTGCGCTGGCCACTGGTGCTAACGAGGTAGGGTTACAACAAGGGTTGCGATGGGGGTTACGAGGTGATGATGATAGGGGTTACGACGGGGGTCACAACGACGAGGAGGTGGTGCTGGAGGTAGGGTTAAAGTGAGGAGGTAGGTGGTACTGGAGGTAGGGTTAAAGTGAGGAGGTAGGTGGTGCTGGAGGTAGGGTTAAAGTGAGGGGGTACGTGGTGTTGGAGGGCTAGATTTACGGCGAGGAGGTAGGGTTATCGCTCCGTCGCTCTGGCGGTGGTGCGAACTAAGAGGATGGAGTGCAAGAGAGAGAGATGCGACAATGTGGGGAAACAGAGTGCAGGAGAGAGAGGCAACGGCGTGGGAAAGACGGAGTGCAGGAGAGAAAGAGAAAAGAGAAGGGGGCTATTTCTGTCTTTTCCTATTTTAACTTTTATATTTTTTAAAACTCATAAGTATAATGGTCATTTCACCAATTTTTGGCCAATTTGGTTGCTGACATTTTAATCAACAAAGTATAAGGTTGGATTTGCACTTTCAAAATTTTCAATGTTAGTATATCTACATATTCAAATAAAACATAGAGTTAAAAACGTACTTTTCTCAAAACTTAAATTGGAAAGGATAGAAATTTCGATACTTTTATGCACTGTGAATGTATGCATCAAGATCACAACACTGGTTGCTTCAGATTTGAGTTATACTTAGCCTACTGGTATCTCGTCCATAAATGTTAACAGTATTTGTATTTAAAATGTAACGTTCTTGTATTCTCCTTTGACTATCGATTACTTTACTTAAGAGAAGTAATCTTCTGATGTCTCATTATATAAGTTTCTATAGGAAAAGGAAGTGTAATCTTCATAGATTATACTTTGACCCTCACTTTTCCTACTAATGATGAAGACTGGAATATCAGTGCGTTATCATTGATTAATGATTATTTCAAGCTCCTTTATGTCAAATAGAGAAGATTATATAGACAATTTTTTATCGGTGGGTATCAAGGTTTAAATTAATATACTCCCCCGAGTAAATTACAAATTTAAATAAAATTCAAAGAATGAAATTTAAAAATACGAGATTAATCTTGACATTTTAAGCTCATATCTATAAATTTAATTGCAGTACTCATAATAAGAAATGAATGCATTTAGTGTTTCCATTTAATAGACATACACTAGCAATATTATACTCCCATCGTCCCATATTAAACTACATACTTTACTATTTAATGTTATTCACTATCAAACTTTGACCACCTATTTAAATAGGTCTATAAGTAATAATATCATATGTGATATTATTGGATTTGTCGTAACAAATAGTTTTTTAAAAGTAACTTTTTATTTGCTGATATTATACGTAATTAAACATATTAACGGTCAGATATGATTCTTGATAACTGTGAAAAAAATTCCTTGCAATTTAATCCGGGACGAAGGGTGTATGTCTATTTTGTTTTACTCGACACTTTATATCTTTACATACTTATAAAATATATATATATATATATATATATATATATATATATATATATATATATATATATATGAAGGAGAAGTTAAGCATATGCATCAAAGTATTGTAAAAAATTATTACTATCTCCGTCCCAACAAAAATAACATATTTTAACTTTTGAAAGTCAAACTGAGTCAACTTTGATCATTAAATTATATTATTATATATGCAAGATTATTATTATGTTATGTGTCGTTAGATTTATCATAACATATATTTTAAAATTATTATCTTTACCAAAAATTGAGACATTTGGATAATGGAGGCGTTTTTTTTTAAGTAAGATTACTTATTTAGAATGCAGATCAGATTTTTATTTTTTAGAAAAATTCGTATTTCTAAATTAAGTTTTTTTTTATCGACGTTGATCAAATAGTTGGATCCCGTCTGATTCTCTCTCTCTCTCTTTTATTTTTAATCCTGATCCTACTCATACTTGCATTGTCACGAAAGGCGAAAACGATGTTGGTAATCCTTTAAATAAAAAAAACATGTTGATGAGAATTAATGCAAATTCTTGGGAAAGATGATCTTTCCATAGACTTATGGAAAGATGAGATTTATTTCGAATAATGAAAGGTAAAAGGTCTTAGTTGCAACATTAAAAATTTAGTATGAAACATATAGTAGTTATAAAATTTATAACCCGATTCATGCAACTCAAAAATTTTATTTTAATTTCTTTTAATTTACACTTTAAACCTTGATCTTTCCATGACTTAAAGAAATACCGCATTTCAAGAAACATACTCTTGAATTAAAGAGGTCGGCACATTATTTAATGTGAAATTCTGACAAACAAACATTTGTAAATTGATTGGCTCATCTTTGTTGAATTGAACCGGTCCAACTCCAACCAAAACCAGGGCCATAAAAAATATACTACCAAAATAAAAAACAAGCAACAAATTGCAAGAAAACCAGAAAACATGAGTTGTTGAACTCTTTCCATATCACATTCAGCTATTTACACAACAATTACACCAATTCCAATCGCTAACAAACATGGAAATTAAGACAACAAACTGTAGCTTCAAGTTTATATGTATAAGTAGAAGACGCGCGTTGATTACACTCTCCTCGCTGCACCGCCGATTAAAACAGAGCCAAAAAATGGGAAGAATTAGTTCTATACTCCTATACGGTGCTCCGCCTACTTACGGCGGTTTTTCGCGGCGGCGGCGGCGGGTTTTCTCTTGTGCGATTTCGACGCCGGCTTCCCGAACAAGCCGCCGCACGCGCCGCAGCCGGAGACCCGGGGAGACGGCGGATCATACGCCGGGTCGACCCGAATGGCCTTGTACGCGCTCGACGCCTTCGCTTCCTTGTTAAGATCGTCTTCCTTGTTGTTTCCGCCGGCGGCGGTGCCGGTTTCGAGCTTCTTCAATTCGCCGGAGACGATCTTGTCGTCCCATACCAGTCCCGACGAGCCCGATCTTCTGAAGGATATCTCCGACCTCTGCAATCCGGCCATCTTGTAATAACAAACGGATTCTATCGAGACTTTGTTGTGGTTGGAGAATTTTGGAGCAGTTGTTGTTGATGACTTTTTTGTGTGTGTATTGGGGGTGGATTAGAGGGTTGTTTATATAGAGAGAGGGAGGGGAGAAAGGGACAAAGAGAATGGTTTTAAATAGGAAATCAAATTATGGAAATCGGATTTCGGAGGTAGGGGTCATGAAACGGTATTTATTTGGGTTGAAAATGTAATTCCATTTCCCAGTTTTTTCTATTCGCATTCTTGTTCTTGTTTGGATGGCTTAATTTCGCGCAAAATTCGATTCTATTGAGGATATATGTTTGGAAATATTATCACCAGCATCCATTTTTAACTGCTAATACAATTTGGGAATATTATCGGGAGAAAGTCAACTGCATTCATATTTAACTACCAATATAATTTGGGCAAAGCCTTGGGAATAAGGTTTAATTAGAATGGTAAAATGTAAAAAATGTTGGTTGCAATATTAAATATTTATTATGCAACGTGTAGATATAAAGTTTATAACTTGATTTATGCAGCTCTAATTTTTATCTTCATTTCCTCTAATTTGCACTTTTACCTTGGTATTTCCATGACTTATGGAAATACCGTCTTTCAAGAGACGGATTCAATTTTTTATAAATATAAAAGAAAATTTTAAGATTGAAAATACGTGTTATGATGAATCTAAAAACATATTACATGATAATAATTTTTCATATATATTAAGGGAATTAAATGGTTAAAGTTGGTTTAGTTTGACTTTTAAAAGTCGAATTAGAAAGTTTATTTTTGAACGGTAGTAGCATTAAAGATAGATATTGTGTTGACTTAAAAAAATCTTTTACATTAATTGACATATTGTAATAACATATTTATTGTCCTTAGATCATTCATTAAAACATGCTATTTGAGTAAATAATTTTTAAGATAAGGGTAAAATGAAGCGGGTTAAATGAGTAATTTTAAAAATGGATTGGGCGATTTGGATAATGAGTTAATCGTGACTTTTATAAAGGCTTTGTTTAGCACCTTTATAAGTAAAATTGGATTGTTTTGAAAGATGGGAGAGATTGACTTCTAATTTCCCCCAAAAAATAGATCATACGTTCAAAATAAACGGCCTTTGAGCATTTTACTAAACATTAAAAAGTGCTTTGCTTGTAAGCACAGCATCTTATAAGCTCTACCAAATAGAGCCAAAATGACCACACAAGCAGATCAAATTTGCGAGTTTATCAACTTTTCTCCCCTCTAATTCATAGATTGAAAAAAAAAAGATAGAGAAACAAATGTTGTAGAAAATACGAACAAAGTTCAATTTATATCTTAATTTTTTTAAAATATAAAAATATATGATTTTAAAAAAATTAAATTTATATTCCGTGAATTTAAGTTCGCTGATTATAATCAGATTCGCTTATAACCTATCATGAAACGACTTAAAATAGGTCATATCCATATTTCTTATCACAAATATTGCACAATTCATATTCAATGCGTCCTCTTATTTGTCATCCCTAAAAAAAAGTCTTCATATTATTTATTAAAATACTTCACTTGAGTTATTTTTATCATGTATTACTGTTAGATACTAATCAATATATTTTTTAAACAATATTATCATCCATGAATTTTAATTCCTCTTTTAAATTTTATTTTATTTTTATCCCTAAGCTCTCATAAGTTGTCTTCTCTAATACCCTAAAATTTTCAAGTCCACATATTTGTATGTAATGAATACAAAATGTAACCACTGGGAGTAGCCAAGTGGCCAGGGCGTATGCCCGCCCCAGAGGCACCCAGGTTCAATTCTGGCCTGGGACAGTTTCTGGGGTTTAAGCCTCAATTGCACTGTATTGGTGTAGGAGTCTTACTTAGTGTGAGTTACCCACCTTTGTGTGAGATGCAGGGGAGCCTCACCCCCTTTGTATGAGGCAACTGAGTGATAGTAACAGAGTGGTGTGTGTATTCCAAAAAAAAAAACAAAATGTTAATTGATCACCTCCGCTACTTTACACGGCCACCACTAAACCGGCATACACCACGGCTACCACTTTATACTACCATCAGTCCATCACTAACATCAAACGCACTATTACGAGTTTCAAGAAAAAAGAAAAAAACGCACCATTACTACTCCCATATTCATAATTTTAAAAATTCAAAAATCCAAAAATCATAATTTATGATTTTAATTCATGGCTGCACACACGCACCACCGCCAACTGATTTTCCAGATTTACACTCAAGTTCATGGTTCAGAACTTGAAGATATAAAGGCAGTTTTTAAAAATTCAGAAAATTGAATGAAAAAAGTATTAAAATTTTGGAGCGCACCACATCTACCCCTGGCTGCGTGGTATGGTGCGGGGCATTATCAGGGTGCTGAAAATGAAGGTTCTGATCCACGCTCGTGGCTGTTGGCGGGGGTCGTGGTTAGAAAGGGTGCTTGCTCAAAATCTTTGGCACGAGCCGTGTGATTTCACACACCCCGCCGGCTGGTCTTAGCATGTTGAGCTTGGAACGATACGGGACACCGAAAATGGGACGTCTCGCGCCTATACTTAGCTGCGTGGAGTGGGTTTTCACTTTGCGCTAGCGGCTCATGGTGGAAGGACTATCGTGGACATCGTTCCCTAGGATAAAACCATCGCAGGCAACAATTAACATTTAAGAGTTACCTGGGATTCACGCAAGGCCCGAAAGACTATCACCGACAGAGACAGAAAGAAGTGAGACTCAAGTTTAGAATAAATGAGGAACTTGAGAATGGTGCGAGTTTTCTGACTGACTTAGAGGCTCTATTTATACTACTCTAAGAGACCCTAATCATGGAAACATGATATTCTGATTTTCTGTAATTAGAGAAGAATATTCTTCAATCACCAACTCACCAAATACGAGACATTCCATGAATACTCGAATCAAATCTGCTGGAAAAGAAAGAAATATTTGTACAAATATTCTTCATCATATTAAACATGGTAAACCGCATATTTATTTAAGACAAGATATCTCACAAAATATGGAAGTATTTTGTTCTTATCTCTTAAGAATTACACACAAGCAATTCCATATATACTATGCGGTTGGGCCTTCATAAGACTTCCATGCGGTCCCAACGCATTTTGGACAGTCCAGAGAAAATTACTTGGGCCAATTTTCGCCCATTTTTTTCTCTTTCAAGAGTGAAATTAAAAACATTCATATCTCATTCACCCTTGATCCGTTTTGAGAGTTTAAATAGTCAATTTTATAGTACTCGCGGATGAGAACCCAAAAATGACATCCATTGACCCAAAATCCGTTCGGGTCCCACTCTAAACGAATCCTAAGAAGTTGACGAATTTCAACATTTTAACCATCATTTTCCAACAGTGCTCAAGAAGACAAATCCAATGGAACCAGCCTTGAAGGCTAATTCTTCTCGGATCGGTCTTATAATTAAGCATAAATCATCAGACCACGATTCACTGATTCTTCACCGCTTTGAACTCCGTTGCCGCCTATCTTTGGCTTTAATCTCCTTCTACCACACATTGATGCTTGTGGCCTTCATCAACTACCATTCTAGTGTGAATGACCTCCGTCTCTACTACCGTTCTTGCGAACGACCTTCAATATCTTCTACCGCCCTTACGAACGTCCTTCACATAGAATGTACACAAAAAGTAACCACAGGTAACCTACTAAAGATGATCACAAGGAAGATCAAAGAGCCTGTGGATACAAGATGTCCATTAGTACCAATCAAGCCTACAAAATGCGGGATTTAGACAAGAAAATCAAACATGGCTGTCTAAACTCCTTGCCACGTAAACTTATCTAATACTAGCAATCCACCAAATAAAACTAGCTAAAAAGTATGTCAAATGCAACGGTTAACTTATGCATAATGAAGCAGATCAAACAACAACAACAAAATTATTACAAATCATGACAAAATCCTAAGATATCACACACAATCAAAACTGAACATTAATTGCACACTTAAACATGAAAACACCACAAGTATCAAGCGCTGAAATTAAAATATCACAACAACACTGATAACAGTACATAAAGCCTAAAACCCAGAACATCACACTAAAAGCGAGAAACATCACTAACTGTACCTAAAAACATCACAACCAAAAATTAAGAAAACTTACAACTTCTCATTCCTTCTCGATTGCAGCAACAATGATGCAAATCTCCTTAGACGTTTAACAAACAGCAGCAACAACACAAATATTAGCACAAATCCATAAGAACAACTCACAAAACAAAACAAAAATAGAAAAATTCCCAAATACTAACACAATGAACAACATAACCCCTAGAAAATCACATGAACCAAAAAAAGCAAACGAAAATTGAAAAAAATAACAAAATATGCAAAAAAAAAATCTGAGCAAAGACATTATCTTCGAAGATAAATACAAAACGAAACTCATATTGTGTTCGGCTGATGGAAAAGTTTCTAGAAAACTCCAAAAATTACGGAACAGAAAAGAGGAAGAAAAATGGAGAGGATGTGCGGTTAATTGGAAGAAAATGAGCTCGAATTGAAGGAAGATAGAAGAGAAATTGAGAGGAGAGAGAGAATAAGGGGGTAGTTCGCATGAGAGAGGAAAGGAGAGGAGAGAGAAAGTTTCAAAAAAGTATGAGAAAATAAATTGGAAATGTTGATATCTATACTTGGACTTAAATGCAGATTAATGAAATTTCACATCCATCCCCTGAACTTTTAAATCTTAAATTAGAAACCTTATTTATAATTAATTCCTTAATCTCACTTTAACACGATGTCATACAAAACCTTTTCGTCCTGGTTAGGGAATATGGTGGTATTATTATGCCAGCTTTAGAAAACGGAGACAGTTAAGACTTAAAACAGTCAACAGAATCAGCACTAATCAAATCGCAACTTTATTTTCTTAAGTTGCACATTGACCGGCTCCGTTCCAGCAATTATCCTAGTACAACAAAAATAAAATCGACAGAAACTCATTTTCTTCAATAATTTTTTCTACCAATTCAAATTTAAAACAAAAATCGCATGGTCTTACAAAGATTTTCCAACACTAGGGTACTTTTCCTTCGAAATAAAATTTCTTATTTGCATTTCAAGAAAAACTATTCCTACAAAATTAAGCAAAAAACAGCCGAGTGTAAACAGGGACACATAGTAAAATACAGCAGCCACTTCTGATCGGGTAAAATGGAAACGGGACAGGAGTCGTCCACAAAATACGGGTTTGACAAAACGACTTTACCTGCATTAAACAAGTACAGGCCTGCCATTGTGTGCACTATTAAAAGACTTAAACATGGTTTAATTAAACAATCTTTTAGTTCTGAAGTGTAAATTAAGCACGCTTAATCACATAAATGTTTTAGTAGGGATGAAGGTTTCCTACAACTAAATAAAGTGCTTTACTTGTCATTACAAAGTTGTTAATTCAAGTGATTTGAGAGGGAAGAAAGATAAATTAACTGTTATTATACTCCCTCTGTTTCCTTTTAACCTTCTTGTAAAAATGTGTTATTTTGACCATTAAATTTCATTGATATATAAAATAAAATACTAGAAAGCAAAATTTTATTAGATCGTCTTAATACGTATTAATAGCATTTTTTAAAAAACTTTTAAAAGTCAAAGTGTGGAGCTTAAAAAGGAACAAATGGAATGTAAACGGAAAAAGAGAACAAATGTTCCCCTCTATCCCATTTCAATCTACACACTTTGACTTTTAATAGTTGATTTAAAAAATATTTGATTTTTAATATAATCAATTGAAAATAACTAAAGCTTGTGAAAAATTAAAATTTTAAAAATATATATTGTAACGAATCTAACAAGGTATCGTACTATAATATTTCGGTTTTTCTAACGAGTGCCCATGGACACTCGTTAACAACTTCAGATTCCATAAAAAATTGTGTTATTAAATGCAAATCCATCGAAAACTGTGTAATAGTACATAGGGAGTGTAAGTTTTTGAGGGATGTCATTAATCATTAACTCTATTTGCATTTAATAACACAGTTTTCGATGGAATCTGAAGTTGTTAACGAGTGTCCATGGGCACTCGTTAGAAAAGCCGATAATATTTATGCATATATACTAATCTATTTATATGGTCAAAGTTAAACAAATTTTAACTGAATGAATAGTTAATTACAATTTCGGAAGAGATGGAGGGAGCACTAAATTCAAAAGACCATGTTTATTATTGTGTCTTAATTATTCCGAACACATAATGTTCTTTCATATAACTTGATCGTAGAACTTGGGAGTAAATGCTCCAAATGCGGGCATTTCTTTTCCATTTTCTTATATTGCCATTTCTGTGTATTATTTAAAGTTTGTGTTTGTTTTTGCAATTCGTATACAGTACATCAGGATACACACCACATTGTATTTCTAGTAACTAAATTTACTCTACAGTAAAAAGCAATACACACTCCTATAATTTAAACATACATTTATGTACAAATTTCATTATTCACGCGGGCAATATAATAACTGGGGATACAATACGGAACCATACCCCTGAGATAGGGTATAATTTGCGCTATGCGTTGATTTAGTACTTTATTTAGTGATCCTCTTTCACCCTTCCTATTTAACATATTCTCAGAAGCTTTCTCTTGGAGTTTATCTTTCATATTCTATAATTGTAGCTTGGCTAGTTTTCAGATTCCTGCTACTATTTCGTCGGTTTCTCATCTTATGTATGCGGATGACATGATTATTTTCATGCAAGCATCAAGGTCGAACCTAATTAAGATCAAAGCTTTCCTTGAAATATTTGAGTTCACCTCAGGCCAAAAGTTTAACTTTGATAAATCTGATTTTTATCTAAGTAAAAGAGCAACACCAGCTAAGCTTAACCAGGTCAGAGCTATTTTAAAAATGAAAAAAATGACCTTTTCCTTTCAAGTATTTAGGCTGTCCAGTTTTTAGAGGAAGAACTTTAATACGATACTATCATCCTTTGCTGGCTAACATTGACCATAAGCTTCAAAATTGGAAAAATAAATGGCTTAGTGGAGGAGGGAAAATGATCTTAATAAAATCTTGCCTATATTCTATTCCTCAACATATTTGGACTGTAACAAATCCCCCTAAAGGTATCATTAAATTAATTGAGAAAAAAATGTCTCACTTCTTCTGGGGTAAATCCGAGGATAAGAACAATAGAGTTTGGAAAAGATGGGCAGAACTAGCTAAGCCTACAAAACTGAATGGACTAGGTTTTAGATCTTTCAAAGCCATAATAGAGTCCTGTTCTGTTAAACTGTGGTGGAAGTGTCAACTAGGTACCTCTTTGTGGTCTAAATTGATATGGACACTTCCTCCATCCCACAGAAAATCTGTGACATGGAAAAGAATTTGCTTTATTAACTCCTTTGCCGAAAATAATTCCACTATAATTCATGGCAAAGGCAGTTGTAATTTTTGGTTTGCCAACTGGTGTCCAAATGGCCCCCTTTTAAACCATGTTCCAGAGAGCATTTTTTCTCATATGCCTGATATCTCCGTGGCTGATTATCAGTAATAGAAACTTTATCTTAGATCAGATTTCGTCCTTTTTGGAGCATGATACGCTTTTGTTCTTGCAGGGGGCAGAAATAACAACGGATAGGGATGATAGACTGATTTGGAAACCGGAACTCTCAGGTACTTTTACTTTTAAGTCAGCCTATAAGGCCTTAACCTCATCATCAGGTAACTACCCTGCAAGTACTTCTCTTTGGAACACTTCTTTGCAGAAAAAGATTATTATTTTTACATGGAAAATGCTGCATTCATTTCTCCCATTCGGCGATGTGCTCATTACTTGTGGATTTAGTTTAGCATCAAAATGTCCTGCTTGCTCTCATTTAGACTCGATCCAGCACTTTTTTATATCTTGTCATGTGGCTCATGCTGCCTGGTCCAATTTGGCATCTTTGCTTCACTTTAATCTAAATGCTCTTCATTCCATTCCCCAAAGGTTTTATTTATTCTGGAACTGTAGTGATCTACCAAAATTTGAGCGCATTTACTGTAGAATACTGCCTTCTCTAGTATGTTGGGGTCTCTGGAAAGCTAGGAATTGCTTCCTATTTGATAATAAGCCCCTTTCAGTTAATTCTATCTGTAAAGAGGTGCAAGATCTGATCAAATTGACATTACATGTGTGCCCTCCTAAATTGTTTTCCTCTGGACCTATCCCAGCCCCTTTTAGGCATCTATCACCTCTGCTTAGACCTCCTCCTAAGCCAAACATATCGAAGATTCTGTGGGAAAGGCCTAAGCCTGGTTTCATAAAAATTAATGTGAATGCTTCTTGGTGTTATAACAAAGCTTCTGTTGGTTTTATAGCTAGAGACTCCTTTGGCTGCCCTATACAGATTAGTACTGCTACCTCTTCTGCTGTTTCACCACTACTTGCAGAAATTGATGCCATTTTTCATGCTTGTCATATTTTCCCGCAGCTTGATCACACTTTTATAATTGAATCTGATTCTAAACTTGCGGTCAATATGATAAATGATCCCTATGCTGCACATTGGAAAATTTTTGATAGAGTTTATAAAGTGAAGTCTTTGCTTGGTGGAGCTGAACTTCATCATGGTTTCAGAGAATGTAATACTGTAGCTGATGCTCTAGCTAAGCACCATCCTAATTCTGATCAAGGCATTCATATATCTAATATCCCTAGGTATATAAGAGGTCTCATTGCTTTAGACAAAGAATCCACACCTTATATTCGAGTTTCCAGAAGTACTAATGACTTTGAATAGATACTGCTAAGTTATGGTTTCTTTTATGCAGGATTTCTGATTAATTTGCTCTGCATAATGTTGGAAGGGAGCTGCTACCATGGATACCTTCTGGTTTTTTGCAGTTCATTTAAATCACATTGAGGGACTTCTATGATGCTGCTAAATTGGTGCAGCCCAATTTCTCTTATCTTACATTTGGATTTGAAACTTTAAGCTTATGTATTACCTACGGTCATTGAAGTTGCCTGGCTAAGGGAGAGAATTAACACAAGGGGTGGAGATTCTCTCTTTTGGATCGTAACTTCATTACAGATTATGTTTCCCTTGTATAGTTGTTCATATTGGCAGTTTAGGACTTTTGGAGGCAACAATGATGCCTCAATATCTAGGGATCTAGATACACTTCATGTACCAACTGTTTATCTTGCTATAAGGCCTGAGGAACCTTAATACATAACTCCCTCACCTAAGGGTGTTTTCATTTAAAAAAAAATATCTTGGACGACCGAACAAGAACTAAGAAAATATTTGGTAATACAAAAACGTCAACGTAATGAGACTCAAGAGATCAAGCGAAAAAAATGAAATACTTATTCCTTTTTCTTCTGAAGTAATTAGTCATTTGCAGAACACAATGTATTGTACTAACTTTTTATCATATTATATGAGGTCATAGGTTGACAAAATATTGCATATATGATGTATCTATCCCGTTTGAAATTATTTTAATATGATTATATCTAAATTCTGGTTAAGCCTGCGTTCGTTTGAAACTGTTTTATTTTAATCATATCTAGGTTTTGATTAAGGCTTTTTTTTCTTACAGCAAAAATTAAAATGGTTGTTCGGTTGAATATAATAAGTCAAATCTCTTATATTATTGAATTCTTACGTAATTTTTTACAATGAAATTAGAAATATTGATAAGTTGAATGGAATAAAGTCAACTTTTTAATGTAACTTGCTTCATTTTATAGGGAATGGGGCTTCTCTGAAAATATTAAATATATTTGTCAACCAATCAACCAGATATCTTACGCTAATGTTCTTTGGTATCCATACTAGTCGACATTTGTGGTTTAATAAAATTGTTGTTTGCTTACTAAGTAAACCATCCGGTTCAATTATTTTGACCGTTAATGAGCGTTTGATCAAATTTCAAATGGACATTGTTATTCTCATTTGAGTGGAATTTGGTGAAAGCAAAAACACTTTAAGAAAAACGCCAAGTGGTTAATTGATTGATATGGGCAGCTTTAATTGACTCTCCGCTTAAAATTTACTACCACAAATAATTGATCCTTACATCTTCGTGGAGATTTCCCTAAATTTCTACCACGACGAAGCCGCCAATTATTAGCACCGCCAGATTAGCACTCACCTAAAGATTAAGGGGAACTTCACTAATCCAAGATCTAGTGCTAATCTAACAAGGAAATTCCCACGCGGAAATGTAACTTAATTTTGTAAAAAAAGAAAGAAAAAGACATGGTCTAAGATCTTGTTCATTCCATGTTATTTGTACTCGAATTCAGTATAACTATATTTATTTATATGTCAGTTCAGTAAGACATCACTTCCGAAAAAGAGTGCGCAAACTCACGCTTACTGTAATTTTTTTGGAAGAATGACACGTTTTAAGATTTAAAATGTGTGTTTAAGACCAGGTTGTTGAACATAAGGACAAGTGAAAGTCCAAAAAGGGTGAAAAGCAAGTCACCCGAGTAGTAGCATGTTTCAAGTATGGCAATAAAATGCCCAAACAGATCTTACTGCTCTACAACTCCGTCACTGAGTAAGATTCATATAACTACTGGCCTCACACTGCTCATAGCAAATCTAAGCAGAACCTAAGAACAGCAACAAAATAAGGCAAGAACAAGGAATGCTGTAAGCAGCTCAAGCCTTAGTTTGTTTCACCATTTCTGGCGACAACACGCTTGGCTCAGTACAACCTGCCGTGCACAACTATTCAAAACGAATTCCTACACCAATTTCTGCCATCATACCGTTAATGGTAGTTCTCTTCTACTACCAACTTCAACATAGTTGATCCGGGAAAAAAGTTCTTGAAATGATTACCTCAATGCTGGGTGCCCACTTATGCTGTGCTGCTTGATGGCAGAGTTCCGTCACCTGGCACTCTTTTCTTCTCTTCTTTGAGCTGAGCAAGGGTCTTGGGACCAGTAAACATGGTAGAGTCCTCAACGGATCTCCTCTTTCTTGGAACAGTCCTCTCTGAGACTTCAGAGTGAGAATGCCTCTTACCATGTTTCCTTTCCTTGGTTTCTTTTCTGGACCTCTTTAAAATTGGAATAGCATGCCTTTCCCTGTAATGCTGTTGATGAGTATGACTCCAACGGGGTAATCTACTCATTTGAGATTCGACAGAAACCTCCACTTTCGATGCCAGTCTTCCATGGATCCGACTACCCCCAAAAGAAGCAATCTCAGTAATTTGACCTGTCTGATAGGGAGAGAGAGGTGAGCTGTTCCTATGGTTTGAGTAGCTCTTAGTCATTCGGCGTTTCAGGAGATGATCCCGCAGGTCCTTGCCTCCCAGAGGGCTCTCAAACACTCTTTCTCTAGCAGAAACAGTTCTCCTGGTAAGGTTATGGGTTTCTCTGTCTAGGTACCCAATATACTCTGGTAATTCCCTCTCGAAGGAGACTGTTATCTCTGGACGTGTAGGATCATACTCTATCATGTCATCATATTCATACCTTAAGCGTTGGCCATTGATATTCCTCTCTCTGAAGTCATGCTGCAAGGAGTCAAGTGCTTCATCTTCATATACCATCTCTTCCACTCTATCATCAACAAGGACATCAATTTCAGGAGATGACTCCTGCTGATCTTCCTGCTTAGCATGATCAGCGACTTGATCATCATAGCTTTGGTAAGGGGATTCAACACATGTCTTGATAAGGCCCATAGTATGGATTGAGGAATTTGACCTGATCGTGTTAGCATCATCAGATGGAGATTCAGAAATCTGTCCATGAGCATTTTGCTTGGTAAAATTATCAGGAATTGGTTTTCTGGACTTCTGTTCAGGCATGACAGTTGTTCTCATAGTACTCTTGGAATCAGCTGTAAATGAGCACACTTCTGCAGCTGCAGGCACTAAATCACTTCCCTTTGACACTTTCTTCTCTGAAAGCTGTGCATTGGCAACTGCAGGAGCTTGTTTTATGGACTTCCAAGAAAATGCATTTCCAGCAGGTTCATGCATATACAAGCAAGCTTCCCCCTTATTACAATACCCATTGTAAAAGTAGTAGCAAGGAACATTTGTCTTGTTGTTCACAGGCAGGGCAGATGGCTGCTTAGCAGAAGAAGATTCAGATCCCGCTTCACTTAGTGCATCCAGCGGCTGCGAATTCAAAGGAGCAATTTAGTTCACATACTAGAGTGAGAAAGTAGTAGTAATTAAAAGTTTAAAAGGCAATCTCCAGGCTGGCAAGTGAATCTTTAGGTATTATACGACAAGAAAACCTAAAAAATCCAAGATACTGTGAATCAAAATCCAAGGAAAATTTATAAAATAATGAACACTCTGTACTCTCTTAATTTAAGAAGAGAAACCCATCTCCTGTCCATATTTTATCACACTGGTATGGGAGATTTGTTCAAACAAGTAGCTACTGCATAACAAGATCTTCAAGACCTGAACTTCTGCTTACTATTTGTTCTATAGTAACCCTAAATGCATCAATTCTTTATCCCCTGCCTTGCCCTCTCAAGGCCACTCTGATTAGACGGGTTTAAAAATTAGGTACTGCTAGGAAGTAAACCAAAGCTTCACAATAAGGGTAAAAATCAGTTTGAAACTCTACACCTCCAATTTTTACGTTGTTGCAAGGGATTCTAACAGTTGCGAGATTTGAGAAGCCAAAGGAAAAGCATCATAAAGAGCGTAGTTCAAGTTTAACTGCTTACAGGATGGCGAAAAGCGCAAGTCGGGTTCAAACAATTGCCCGAAAGCCAATACCAGCAATCCCTTGGGTTGAGCCTAGCCATATCATTGTGCCTGTACTCACACTCAGGTCCCTGAAACACAACATCCACCACATTAATTAAATACCAATAACCAAACTCCAAAATAATGCTACAACATGGTTCTGGAAACACGAGGTACTAATCTAGCACGTACAGTCAATCGAAGCACACAACAATGAAGCCGAATCGCATTTTAGAAGATACATTTTAGAAGCTGGAAAGGGGGTGTATTACCAAAGCTATCATCATCCTCCCATTTAGATAACACCATTCTATTACACTTTTCATATTATCAATACTGCTAAGAAATTAGCAGAATTCATTGCAACATTCATTACACTTTTCAAATCATCAACACGAGATACCCTAGGTCCCTAACCGGACAGCAAAACTACTCTCAGATTGCAACTTCAGGACAATCAGTCCCGAGCAATTCAAATTACTGAAACAATTATAACGGAATACGGCTCAGCATTTCCCCTCGAAAAGCAAATCAAAATTCTAAAAATAAACGCTAATATCAATTATCGTTATTGAACACAACACAGGGCTCCGCATTTCCTCGGAAAACGTCAAGTTCTGCAGCGGTAAACACAATAAAATAACTGCAAAATTAAACACATTCGGATACGGAAAATCAAACTCCGTGAAATGGAACAAAAGGAAACGATGTGCGAAAAGATGAGGATTCTAGGAGGAATGGGAAACCTTCTTGCAGGTGAGAGGAGATGCCAGGAAATAAACGCAATCTGTGTTCCGTTTGAGTGATTCGTCCTCCATTTTTAACGAAAATGTGGATTTTTTGAGACGGAATTAAACCTCCATGGGAGTAGAGAGAGGGGTTCGTGTTTTTCGCAGGCGTTTCGAGAAGAGGAGAGAGACGGTGTCACAGTCTTGGTTAACCCCACACCAAACCTGTGACTGTGAATAGTACTATTATGTGTAGAGCAACATATTACGTAGCTAACCCTCAACTTTCTAATTTTATCGAACGTGGCCACTAAAATTCTGATTCTTTTTTAAAGTACAAATTAATTGATAGCCTCTCTGAAAATGACTATCTACTCTGTTTTTTTTATGTCAAATAAGTTACTCCCTCCGTCCAAGCTGAATGCGCACACTTTTTAGTCAATCTTTTCAGGTCATGCTTGACTAACGATAACTTTAGTTACGTACATTAACGGTGTGCTAAAATTTGATATTTAGAAAATACATCATGCGGAGAATTCAACAATATCTCACGTGATTATATTTGTATCTATATACTAGTTGAAATTTATGGTCAAAAAGTGTGCAGATTCGGCTGTGATGGTGGGAATATTATTTCCCCTTTTTAATAAGTGATAATAGTGATGTGGGTGCATATTTGGTGGGTTTTTTTTAGTGAAAATGATAAGAGTTTAGAATTAGCAAGGATTTTTTTAGTTGTGTTTACCTTTAACCGAATATAAAATTTCAAATGAAATTGTAGATTTTATGATTCACGTAAGATTTTTTTTATGCTGATTTAAAACTTAAATATACTTTTAAAAACATTTCTAGGCTGATATAAAATTTAGGTGACATTTCTAAAATTTTATAGTTTCAGTGACACTTTCGTCAAAACTAGGTCGTAAATATTATTACTAAGAAAGTAATACTCCCTCCGTTTCTTTAATAGTGACACACTTTCTAATTTGAGGTGTTCTTTTATATTGACACTTTCTATTTAAGTTATTACATCCACTCATTTTACTTTTTCTTCTTTCAATTCAATTTCATCCACTCATTTAGCATCTCCTAAATTCTAACACCAAAAATTATGTGTCACTATTAGAAAAACATAGGGAGTAAGAAAAATGTACGAAAAATAACCCTATATTTTAATAGCTCAACATTTTGTTTGTGGGTTCGATTTCTTTAGTCATCTCAACCTAAGCTCCGAGATGGATCGGTTGATCACCGAATTTATATAATACCAATTATTTTTATATTCAATATTTGATGTTTTGGTATTTAAGACATCTAGTAGCATAAAAGATAGATGCAAATCATAATGTATCACTCTTACGGAAATGGAGAGAGTACAAATGAACTCTACTAAATAAAAATTTGTTTTACAACGTGATTGGGGAATTATTTAATAATATTTTCTGCTTAAGAATCACCATTTTCAGTTTCAAAGAGTTCAAGATTGATATTGCATGTAATAAACAAAACTGGAGTCTAAGTAGAGCTTTTATAATAGTAAAAAAAAGAACAAGCGACTTTTGTGGCCACTAAACTCTTGGCTTGTTCGCTTCTAGCCACCATTTATTTATTTTTGAATATTTTTGGCCACTCAACAAACAAAGTCGTGGCACTTCTGTTTAGTCAAGCTGTCAAGGTCAACGTCCGCGTCTCATGTGCAACAAGCCTGCCATTTTGAGGGGCAGTATAGTCTTTAGAGAGGTGCCCCTTAGCTACTCAAAGTACTGGAGCTCCTGTAATATTTTACTGTAAAAATAAACACAGTACAAGTACTCTCTCCTCAGAATTTATAAACCATGCTCTCTGTAAAGCCGGTGTCCTTGAGCAAGCCAGTCAGCTGAAACCAAACAAGACCGGAGAAAACAGAGTAGCAGTGTTAGGAAAAGGTAAAGCGCTGTAGTTGATACTGGAAGCCAAAAATGGAAACCAAAATCATGCGTAGAAAACTGTGAGATGGTATTCCAGCAGTAGGATTTTCGAGCAAGTACCTCGCCCTGTGAATAATCCTTGGCCTTGTTGCCAGAGATGTGTTCCATCATTCCAGGAGGACCACAGACCTAGAAGGGTAAATAAGAGCATGAAAAGTATGGTTTATGTTCATCTGCATATAGAGTATGGATGGCTATGAATCAGGTGAACCAAAGCTTTCAATCTCATTCTTCCCTTTTCTCCGTGTCATTCTAGTCATCGCAAATAATGTTTTCATGGATAAATAAAATTACTATCTAATTAGGCATTTGCACAAACATGCAAATCTAATTCAGGTAATAAACTAACACAAGAGTCAAATTTGCTACACCGTGTAACTTACCAGGATAAGTGTATCATCTCCAGGACTAGGTAGTCCTTTTACAATCATCTCTTTCGAGATGTACCCTTTGCCACCAACCCAGTCATTGGTTGGGTTATCAACGGTGTAATATACCTGCAAATTCAGGCGGGATTGGATGTTATTGAATAACAAAAAGTTCAGATAACTTATGGTACATTTTTATGGATATTGCTGTCTTACAGTGAAATTGGGATGCTTTGCAGCAAGCACATCAAGCTTCTTTTTGAGAAGTATATCATCAGGAGATACATTAGCATATACAAGTGAGACCTGCATAAAACCAAACAAAAATTAACACAAGAAGCTTCCATAAATATTAGATACACAGTAGACAAACATAAAGTACAATGAGAACGAACGATCAAACCACTCAGTACATACAGAAAAAATAATTCAACAAGAAGCTTACCTGGGTATTGTCATCAGGATTTTTTAGAATGGCCTCTACAATTTGAAGCATTGGTGTAATGCCGCTTCCCCCAGCAATCTAGAAACAAAAATATCATGTTTCAAAACCAAATGCAGAATGCTTATAAACATGTCATGAGAAAAGGAAAAAAAATAGTACAACTTTCCAAATTCAAGCATACGAATAGACATCAGTCATCATCAGTTCAGTCTATTCACAAAATTCAAGTGAAAATAATTACCATGCCAATGTGTTTCTTCATATTCGGGCTATATCTGAGCTTTTCGATGGGCCTGCAATGACAAGTCTTCACTTAGAAAAAGAAGGTAAATGCTCTTTGTGATGTTGTACTAATATAAGAAAGTAAAGCAACCTACCCTTTTACTTCCAGAACATCACCTGGTTCTAAACGTGCAAAATGCTGGCTCATTTTTCCTTCTGGATATATCTATAAACTCGCAAGTTCAAGACTAGTGATTTCCAAGATTAATCAAAATGTAACAAAGTGACTAGATGAAAAATGGTGCACCTTAATCATCAAATCAAAATATCCCTTGGCATCTGGATCTGACAAAGGTGTATAACTGAAATTGGAACGCACATAATAAGAATGCAAAATTGCTAATCTTAGCTGACTCAAATTTATTCTACTATTATTACATTTTAAAGGCTTGAGAAAACTCTACTACAACAACATCAGGATGAAGATAGTAATTTTACAACTGAAAACCAAATTGATGGGTATACTGTCAAAATTAGATCGCAGCATCCCAAAGTTCTCAAAACTGGATCCCCTTTTCTCAAACAGAAAAAAATTTAAAATACCAAGAGGTCATGAAGCTATAGTTAATGCTCTAACTAAAGTTTCAAGTTGGCTAGGGTAAAAAGGAAAGCTTTATTAAGAATGCTAACATTAAAAAAATAACATGAAGTACTCACGGTCGAATGACATATTTCTTTTTTCCTTCAGCATCTTCACCGACTGGCGCTCTACAAGTAGTCAACATAATCATCAGATTCATCCTTTAGTCTAGTCATAAATGTTGGTAAATTATAGAGCTTTAAGAATTACACTTATCTGAAAGATACTAAAGTATGAAGTACATACCTCGTAAGTAAACATGATGCAATATCAAGACCTAATTTCACTGATGGATCAAAGGAAAACCTGCAATGTGAGTGAAGAAATTCAGCTCAAAAATACATGAATTAGATCTTTGACATCAAAATCAAGGTAAAAACTGCTAAGTCTCTATCCCAATATTCATTAATATAAATCATGCCTGGCCATTATTTCTCTCCCCCCCCTCTCTCTCTCTCTCTCACACACACACACACAAACAAACAAACAAACACAGGAGCAACCTCCGGATCAATAAGCTTTTGTGTCCATCAGATGTATAAGCATCAAAGTGATGGATACTTGCTAATTATGTATAGATAATGAAGCTCAACAGAGGTCCTAGCCCATAAAGCTACACAGAACACAAACATGCATAAAAGTGGAAAACTTAGTAATACACATCTAAAGCTCAGTTTAGCACTGCTATCCATCTCAAGAGAGCTGCACTGTAATTATGAGAAACAAATTTCATATCCATTATTCCAGCAGATTTTGGATTATTGGTAATTCTCGAAACAAACCTGAATAACTGAGTATTGTGGGTAACCTGTGCCTTGTCTTCCAATTTAAATTCAACCCATTTGCCAGGATTGAGTGCTGACAATCAACAAGAGAACCAATCACTCATTTATCACACTGAGAATAGCTAGTAAGGTGTTTCCTACAATGCACAAACTTAAGGCAATTTGTTTAATGGCATGGGAATTGAAATCATATCCACATGTGGGATGATTAACTAAAAAGTAACATACTTTAAGATTGAGAAATTGGAAATGGTTAAGATATAGTAAGTTGAATAACAAAATCATGAGCATGTAAAAGGCGGGGAGAAAACACAGTACAGAACCAATAAATTATGACACTATACAAATTTCAAACACATCAACATTTATCTAAAAGGTTCCATTCATCAGTAACTTCAATAGCATTCAAGAAATGATCTAGAAGTATGACATTCCAGCATTCTGCTTCGTAAGACTATGCCCCCAATTCTACAATTCAGTACAGTGGTCAGAACAGAAGCCCTACACGCTTAACAAACTCGTGCCTAAGTTGATAGCCATATATATTACAAATGTAGAACATGGACATAGATTATTAGCAGTACAACATAAGAACATTTCCAAATGGCCTATGGAACACACAAGTCACAAGCTTCTTCCACAAAGATTGTCTAAAAGTGATCAACTTGAATTTGCCTTTACACTGCAAAGTATGTTGGTAAAAAAATGACAAAACAAGTACAGAGATGTCAGAAGCTGATGGTTATTTTTTAAATTACAACATCTAGCAGTGGAATATCACCAGTCATGTTGACCAAAATGCAGGTATGTTTAACCTAATGCCACTGGACACATGAAATACACTAAAAAAGACTAACCCATTGGCGGCTTTGAAGCATCACTAGCTTCATCTAGGTAAACCTGCATTTCCAAGAGAATCAATTCAGTCTCAAATCACAACCATAATCAGGATATGCAATGCAGAAGTTTTCAAGTGTCGTAAAAATGGAACGTTGGTTTAAGTGAAAAAAATCCGAAGCTCCACTAGATTGGCAGGAAGCACAAATTAGACCTCTGATTAGACAGAAACGTGGATGTCTACTAACATGATCACACACTCTACTCCCTAATTTGAGCAGGTGGTATCAAAAACAGGTAAAAAAAAAAACATAATGCGGAGTTCCAAGCACTAAATCATCCCACATTCTAATCAAAATAAAGGAAATTAAAACCCTAGATATACTGGATGGAGAAATTACCACGCTCGATGAAGAATTGTAGTAATAATAGGACATGCCACCGGAGAGTGCGGCAATTGCTCCAAATGGAAAGCGGAAATCGGCGGCAGTAGACTTGGATTGGCCTCGATAGGCTTGAGTAAATGCAACCGGTGCTGCCTTGGCCAGTTTCCGGAGAAATGAAGCCATTTTGTTTCAGTGCGTGAGTGTGTGAGAGAGAAATTAGTGTCGGACCCTTTCGATTGAATTTAGCGGCGGAGCGGAGGTGAGCAGTGGACTAAGCACAGTCTGCTACTCAACTCGTCACTCCACTTTCTCTGTCTATGAAAACGTTGTATTCTTCGGCGCAGGAGAAGGATTCCAGTTAGATCGAGCAACTGCAACCTACACGTGTCAGTCCCGATCAATGGACTGGTTTCAGCTCGTTTAAAAGTACTCCTAGATTAAATTGCAGAGAATATTTTTCACGATCTCATACACACGTTTGATCGTTAATATATTTAACTATGTATAATATTGGTAAATAAAAATTTAATTTTTAGAAACTAATTATTATGACCAATCCAACTAGGCAAAGTCTTGGGAAAGACGGTCTTTCCATAGGCTTATGGAAAGACGGGGTTTGATTAGAATAATAAAAGGTAAAAGGTCTTAGTTGCAATATTAAAATTTTAGTATGCAACATATAGTAGTTATGAAATTTATAACTCGGTTCATGCAACCCGAAAATCTTATCTTAATTTCTTCTAATTTACACTTTAAACCTTGGTCTTTCCATAACTTATGGAAAGACCGTCTTTCAAGAGACGGACTCATCCAACTATATCACATACAACAATATTATTATTTATATATCTATTCAAATATGCAGTCAAAACTTTCTTAGTTTGACTAAAAATTTTCTTTTTTGCAATTTATTGAGGGACGGAGGGAGTATTTTATTTTAAAATTTGAGTCTGTTTCTTGAAATACGGTATTTTCATAAGTCATGGAAATACCAAGGTTTAAAGTGCAAATTAGTATAAATGAAGATAAAATTTTTGGCTTAATATTGCAACTAAAATATTTTACCCTTTATTATTCCAATTAAACATCGTTTTTTCATAAGCATGTGGAAAGACCGTCTTTCCCAAGAGTTTGTCTTAAAATTTTCAATGAAATCCTACTCCCTTGTTCCTCTCTTTGGGTCCCTCCTTTAAATGACACTTTTTTCCCCAAAAAGTCAAAGGAACGGTGAAAATTGAGTTGAAGGTATAAAAAGTAAAATAAATTAATGAGAACATTCTAAGATTTAACAAAAGAGAAAATAGACATAATAAAAAAATATCCAAAAATGGGAAGTGGAACATCATTAGAGAAGTGAAGGGGAGGGAGTAGTTAATTTTTAGCTTTTAATAGTTTGGACCCAATAAATGGAATATTGATTTTTTTTATCACATGAGCACTCCACATCCGATTACCGTTTTGTAATATAATGATTATAAGCGTTTGTTTCCCTGCTGTTGGGCTTTATATTGCAACGTTAACTCGTGTGTATGAGCCATGCTCCCTCAAGTGTGTATATTCCGCTGCACGCTCGACCACGTCCCAGGGCTCGGTCTGCTGCGAGCAACTGAACGGTGTGCGATGCACGTGGATCAAAACGGTAGTCGTGGCACGGTTGTGCACGATTAAGCTGCACGGTTCGCACCCTAGCGGGTGACCCGTGACAGTTGTTATCATATGTATTCCATTGTGTTTGTATTTTTGCATTCTCATCCATTCTTTTTTGTACTGTCCCTATCGGCCTATTGCGTGCTATGCTTCTCTGCAACTTTAGAATCAAGGTTTGAGGCCAATGCCTTTTGACTTTGATTTACCTTCTTAATGTATGGAACGCACATTTATTTCTCTAATGCTTCACATAGTAATATTTAAACAACTAAATCATAATTAAAATAACTTTTATATTCGTATATAAAGTAAAATGACGTCATTTTTTAAAATAAAGAAGTAAGATTCGTAAAAATCATTAACACATATTTTAGTAGATAAAATTATATTGGTATATATCCCAATAAATAATTAATTTTTATCAATAAAATTATACTCTATCCTTCATAACTACTATGACATCGAAAAAGAAAATAAAGAAAAAACAGGCCAAAAAGAATGAAGCGGGGTTTTTTTTTCCTGAAACTGATAGTTGTGCTCTTTTTCTGAAACAGGGATACATACCTCCTATTACATGATGCGCCAAATGATGGACATTCGTTATGACTAGTCTAGATACTTTCATCATGTGAAACCTTGTGAACACTGTTGCTAGCATTATGATGCTTCTGACTAAGGTCTTGATTCCTAGTGGAACATTTGGGAAGTTTTGGGTGTGGTTGATAGCCATTTCACAATTGGTTCTCATGCAGACGTGGGTTGCGCCCCAATCCCCTGCGTTCGCCATTGCTTCGTGTACAACGATGAGCTCTGCCTGAATCGCTGATAGTGCTTGAAAGCTTATGGACCCGTTCCATGCTTCTGCATTCTCCTCGCATTCTCCCCTTAGGTGATCGCCCACCACGCTCCTGCTGCCCTACCATCCTGTGAGTTGTAAGCGACGTCGGTATCGATGCGCGTCCAACTGTTGTACACCAGGCTTAAATGTCCAGTCTCCGTGTGCCATATTAGTTGTATGTCTCCTACTTGTGCCTGTTTTAGTTCGTTTGCATGCCATTGCTACAGACGCTCCAGGACTTTTTGTGGGGAGTTTGGATTGGCAGTGGTCCCTGGTCGCGGCGTTGTTTCCTGGTGGATGTCTACATGTGTTGTCCTCACGATGGCTAAGATGCTCTCCACCGAAGCATCTTCTTGTTCTATTGTAGCTTTATTTCTTTCACACCAGATCGCATCTTCTTGTTCTATTGTAGCTTTATTTCTCTCACACCAGATCGCCCATATGATAATACATGTAAGGTCGATATCCTCTTTTTCTGGGGCCATCTTGAACCATTGACTCAGTCGGGCTTTGAGTTGGAGCGGTTGGCCTTGTTGGAAATCGAAACAGAGGTTATGTAAACATTTCTTTAGTGAATTGCTATTTGTCGCCTTTTGTAAGGACCGGAGAAATTATACATTACACTTCTAATGCAAACTAGTAGATCCTACGGGTTCCAAAGAATAGTACTCACAGTCTTAAGGAAAATTTCCGAGGTACAAACATTTTTAGGTACAAGTTGAAGAGCTACAAACTGGATTGTGCACCATTGACCACCATGCGATTAGCCCAGGAAGAAATGAGATGGTGGGCAATGGCAAAAGGCCCGGGGAAAAACATGGGAGCAAGTTCACCGCTCTCCACATTGAAATCAGCTGGTAAACTCTGCCCTTTCTCGACCCCTTTACAGATCTGGTCTACTTTATCTGCTGCAGTTCTTTGAGCCTTCTTGTATTCCGCCAATGCCAATGCTTTCTTTATGTCCTCTCTACTGAACCATTGTGCATCTAAAGAAGGAGAGTCGTGTTAGGTTTACAATCAGCCTAAAACATTTGTCGAACTTCAGGATAAGGAACATATAAGAAATCGTGTAAGCGACTAAACATGATGCCTCGATATGGCTAGAAACACAATCTTAATCATCACTACGTTCAGGCAAAAGAATGCTTGTGGTTACTGGAGTATGAAATGAAGAGAATACCTTCCAACTCTTCCTTGTCAACGTTTATTTCTAATGATTTAGCATATCCGAAAAATCCCACCATTAGCTGACATGGTATGCCGGAAGGTCCAACTGAAAATAATCCATGCAAGGCAGGCAGCAGATTATTGATAAGAAATGGAAACAAAATATTTGACTAGAGTAGCTTACAAATAGTCCATGAACTGATATATTAATATCATTATATACTTGTACATTTTACAGCAGGCCATTAGAATTTCAAGTCTGGAAGCCTATTATGAACAAATCGAGCTCATCACCCATCTGAAAACAACAATGGTAATAACCTTTCTTTAAAGATAAAATTGAAAATTGAAGAAGAATTTGGGAAGTCCCCGTGCTGACAAGGTATAGGGAAGCAATGATATGGTAATCCCCTTTTCCTTTAAATGGAAGGAAGCACAGGTTAACTACTGGGATTCTACTTTTAACCATGTGCTCGTAACAAATATATTGCCTTATTCCCCTCGTTTAGATCACTATAGTAAAACTGTCATTCATGAACACTTGAAGCATGTCAGATAAATAACTTACCAGGCCATGGCTGAGAACTATGATAGATTACTTCGCCAACTTCAATGCCAGTTTCCTCCCAAGTTTCTCTTCTCACAGCCTCTTCTAAGCTTTCTCCTGGCTAAGAATACATAGGAATAAGAGTGATCATACAGAACGGCACAGGGATAACCATTAAAGAATCACAATTAAAGAAATCACAATTACTGACATGAAGCATGCAACGATGCTCATATTACAAAGGCTGTTCCTTTATATCATAAGTAGACTCAGGAATAAACATTCCCACAAACCTCTATAAAACCAGCCAGGCAACTCCACATGCGTGGCACAAACCTCGACTGCTTACTCAATAGAGCACGGTCGTTCTCTTTATCAATTACTAACATAATGACAACCTGTAACACAGCAGAATGATTAGGGAAACCTACACGGCACTAATCTGTTGCACAAAGGTAAATAATTTTGCACAACATACCGGATCAACTCGGGGATATATCCTCTTTTTGCACTGCTCATTTGAGCAAGATTTCCGCCTCCCAGCTTCCATGGGAACTGTTTTCGATCCACAATATCCACAAAAACGTGACGTGATATGCCATTCCAGTAAAGCTCTGGCCTGATTCAATGCAAATCCATTCCTTTATAAACAATCATCCACAAAAAGGCTGCAACAACATAAATGAACTAAGCGCATCTCATCCATCAAAGAAGCTAACGTGGTTGAATTCTCACATTACAAAACAAAAAACCAACTTTAACTAGTAATTTAACAGAAATCCTTAAAAACAGTAACACATCACAGACGAAAATCCAAACTTCTTTACACTCACTAGCTATTAAGCAGAAGCCCTTAAAAAATAAATCTAGTCATTACACAACAGCATTCCAACTTCTTTAAGTTCAGCCAGTAATTAGACAGAAGCCCTTAAAAACAGCAAATCCCACATAACACAACAAAAACCCAGCTTCTTCAAGCTCACCCAATCATTAAACAGAAGCCTTAAAACGATACATTTCCTCTCATTACACAGAAGAACGCCAACTTCCTTAAGTTCATCTTATGATTAAAGCTGAAGCCTTTGAAATCAATAGATTCCCACATCACACAACAAAATCCAAAATTCTTCAACTACACCGAGTGATTAAACAGAAGCCATGAAACTGCATACTAGAAAACAGGAAACATACATGACCAGCAACAGCAAGATCACCCATAGCTTTATCATCCGCCCAATCAGTGGCAACCATCAAAGTCCTCAGCTCCACAAAGCAAAACTGCCTGGAGTCCAGCCCCTTCACAATCCCACTAGCTTCCGACACATCAATAGCCCAGTACACAACATCTTCCTCCCCCTTACACCCCAAGTAAACAAACACATCCTCAACCAAACAGACCTCCGATTCCTCCAAGAACGCCTGAGTCTCGCCCAGGCTCAGCCACCCCAGATGCCAGCTGGGCCCCCCGGACCCGCGGTCCGCGGCGGAGCCCACCAGGGGGCGGCCCTTTCGGAAGGGCAGGACCTTGAAAGCAGGGGACGGGGAGGCGGCGGCGGCGGCGGGGCTGAGGAGGAGAGTCTTGAGGGTCTGGAAGGCAGAGGCGTGGGAAAAGGGATCGGTTGGCTTTGGGGTGCGGGCTTTGGTGGGGTTGCCGGCGAAGGCGTGGGACCTGGGGCTGGTCATGGACATGGCGGGGCGGATTTGGGAGCGAGTGAGGATGAATTTGGAGAGGGAAGACGAAGAGAGGATCGATGGCATTTCTCTTCTTGCTGAAATGTATCCATTGGCGGTTTTGGGGGGACGATGATGAGGTCAGCAGGAGAAGTCAAGGCTCAGGTGGCGATCATGTGGGCTGACACGTCCATGGTTTTGGTGTATCTATCGAGTGGTTGTACTTTTGTAAGCCTTTATTCATTTTAGGTTGATAATAATTAAGACACCCGCGAGTGTACCGTAGTGGTTGGGAGTTGGGTTCTCATGGAGGAATCTACGGTTTGAGGCTCGGCAATCACCGTGTGGAATGTCCTGCCAAAAAGCTTGGTCTTCTGGTCAAGTGGCTGTGCAGGCTCTTGGTGGGCTGTGGGCACCGAGTACGGGCCGGCCCAATGATCCTGGTGCTGGACTACCGTGACTTACCTTTCACTCCTGGTGGACACCGAGTACGGGCCAGCCCAATGATCCTGGTACTGGACTACCGTGACTTACCTCTTATATGATGGCTGTGGTGTCGGCTGGTGTGAGATATATTTGATCATCAATCATTTTAATTATAGGTAAAAGAAGATATCATGTGATTTTTTTTAATTTATCGTGTAATTTTTAAAAGTAAATTTTTATCATTTATTATTATATAAATTTAAAATTAACGGTGGTAAAACATGCTTAAAATTTTCTTTGAAAAAAGAGACCATAGCTACCCTATAAAATTTTCTGGCTTGTCAATCACACGTTACATACAAGGAATAATCTGACATTGATAATAAATTATTTTCATTTAAGATGGAATTCACGCACTTTAACAGGGAGAAGAAACAGAAAAGAACCGAGAAGAAGAATACGAAAATTTAGTACTCTATATGTCTCATGTATATCTAAACACCTTTTGGTCAACTTTTTCAAAACACATTTGACAATAAATTTTAACTAGTATTATAGACGTCAATATTTTCATGTGAGATCTTGTTAGTATTAGAACAAATCAAATTACTAATTTATTAATTAGAGTTCTTTCCTTATTTCACCTCTATTGTACTATCTATATATTTAGTTATCAATAATACAATTCCTTATGAAAAATCAATTTATCATGGTATCAGAGTCTCTTCTGATCCAAAGCCTAAATTTTTTTCTTCCAACTCACCGCCCCCACCCCCTCTCGTAAAAATTCTCAAACTGTGATCGCCGTCTCTGGCGACTCCTAGCGGTCTCCAGCAGTCACGTTCCTCTCTGTCACGACTCCCAGCGACCATGACCACCAGGCGGTCACCTCCAGCGGCTCCAGCGCCCCGTCTCCAACGGTCGCCAACGCTTCCTCTAGCCGTGCGTCCACCTCTCCCAGCGGTCACGCCAGTATCCTCCTCTCACTCATGGCTCAAGAAAAGCTCTCCTACAACACTCTGCTCCAGATGATGCAGATCAAACTCACTCCATCAAATTATCTTCTATGGAAACGTCAAGCAGGTTATGTCCTTCACCCTCAATGTCTGTATGGTTTCATTGATGACACTGGATCTTGTCCCACTCTCCCACCACCACCACTGCAGAACCTGTCTTTTGCTGCCACTGTCTCAACTCCTCTAGGTGGTAGCAAGGTTGATCTCCAGGAGGTTTATTTGAAAGCAAAAAACGAATATGATCAATGGGTTGATGAATATCAACGTCTCTGCAGTCTCCTATTTTCCGCTCTTACCGCTGATGTTCTTGCGGAACTCCAAGATTGTGCCACTTCCAAAGAAATCTGGGATAATCTTGCTCTCATATATCAGAATAGTAGTGTCTCCATCTTTCTCCGTCTTCGTGCAGATGCGTATGGTATTCGTAAGTCTGGTACTCTTCATGAACTTCATCTCAAATTTAAGGAGATTTTTGAACAACTACCTGTCATGGGTAATCCGGTTTCAAATGTTGATCAAATTGTATGGTTCTTGACTGCTCTTGGTCCTGAGTATAAATATGTTTATGCTCCTTTGATTAATGTTGTTCCAACCCCGCTTTAAGTAGATGTTCTTGCACGTGCCAACAACCACAAGGCCTTTTTGATGAATTTACAGGGACATTTTGGACTAGCCGCAAGACAGGTCACATTCCAGACCAACGACGCACCTCAAGCCGGTCGCGCGTAGGATCACACGCCGACTCAAGGCGGCCGCGTGTGGCCTTCACGCGGTGGCCTCACTATCACAAGAACCCCCTTTTAGCACCGGTTTTTTTATGTTCTAGCACCGGTTTTTTTGTAAAAAAACCAGTGCCTAAGTAACCGATGCTAATTTAGCACCGGTTGGAAAAAAACCGGTGCTAAATCCCAACTCTTAGCACCGGTTTTTTAGTTAGCACCGGTTTTTAAACCGGTGCAAAAATGTCCCGATATAGCACCGGTCGAAAAATTGGTGCTAAATTAGCACCGGTTTTAACCGGTGCTAACAAAAAAACCGGTGCTAAATTAGCACCGGTGGAAAGACCAGTGCTAACAAAAAAACCGGTGCTAATTTTAGCACCGGTGCTAATGTTCTTGCACGTGCAAGAACATTTTAGCACCGGTTTTTTTTGTTAGCACTGGTTTTAACCGGTGCTAAAATATTTACGACGAATAAAAAAAATCCCTTCCTCTAAAAGCGGCAGTGCACTGCAGCTTTCAGAGGAAGGGAAAAAGACCTGAAACAGAGGAAGCGGTAGCACGCTGCAGCTTTCAGAGGAAGAGAAAAAGACCTAAAACTAACAATTTAATAGGACATCAATTTAATAATAAAATTAACTTCACAAAATTGATAATATAGAAATAAAACCAAAAAAAATTATGATACAAAACTAATAATCAATGAGACTAAACATTGCGCGGGAGACCTTGGAGAGGAATCAATCTCACCATACCAGAAGCTTATTCAATAGATCACTGGAAACCATGCCAAAAGCTTATACCAAAAGCTTATACCTGAATAAAGACGTTCATATCAGTATATCAACCTTCAGTACTTAACGAGGCTACATAACTCAATTTGATTCAGTCACACATCAACATTCGGTAAAGTAAAGTACAAAATAATGCACCAAGATAAACACATATCTATCATATTCTTCCTATGATGATTCATAACATTAATGAAATGAATGTAGCAATCTTACTCACATAAATCATATGCTACAAAGCAAAAAAACGTTTAAAGTCAAATACAACATTAAAATGCCAAAGTGAAACATATCATCAAGCATCAACAGAAATTTCATTTGAGTGGGACTCAAATTATGTTTGCTTTTCCCTCAAAAGTCATCATTTAACTCGTAGCATTCATAACAAATGGGCTAACAACCATGCATTTCACATGATATGACAAAGTTCATACACTTGAAGGTGCATAGTATGTAAGATATGTAAGATTGGCCAAGTCAATTCACCCTATGCTACATCAGTTCTCAAAGACTAGAAGATAGGTGCAATAGTGAATCAAATAATGCATAACAGATCTAGTAATGGAGTAAATTTACATCCATCAAAATTAAATCACAGAAATAAAACATGCAAACCTGTCGAACATCAGGGTTCTCATCATTATAGGCTTCCAACAGGAAAAGAAGATATACCTCAGGCTAATTTGAACACTAAATTGAACTAATCAGAACACATAAATTTTCAATAAAAAATGCAGGCAGTAGGGTAAAATTGATGCAAGATGTTTCGTCAATTGATGCAAGTGTTACTCCCTCTATCTGAACTTAAGTTACACAATTTAACTTTTCACATTTGATTTAAAACGCAAACACAGCAAAAACAGCAAACATAGCAAAAAACAGAGAGAAGAGAACTTTTAATTATGTGCATCAATGATTTTTTCAGAACAAATACCTAGTTAAAATCAACTTAGTCACTAGTATTTATATATAGAAAATCAAGTAAACCTGGGAATGAACTTAAAAGTACCAGAACCATATAGGCGCGATTCTACTATCATCTAGAATGACAATATACCTATTCTTTGCATAAATTCCAAACAAAACAGAAGCCAATTTGCAGTAACAATTTGAAACCATCTATATAATATAATTCATCAATGGTCACAAAAAATAGTATTAAAATCAGAAGAGAACATACGTTAGGGGACCAAAAGAAGAAAAGGGGCAAAATTCATGGGAAAAACAAAGAAACTCAAAACGGTTTCAAGCAAACATCATTTCAACATAGTGATACATTATCTTATAGAATTATGATTAATGGGAAAATTTGGAGCATCATTTCATACATCAGTTATATCCAAGGCGAGAACCATATACATTATACAGTATAATCAAACTACAAATGAAGAGTAAAAGTGCTAAACCTTCGGTACTGACTCTGCAATCAAGCTAGTTTCAATTCCCCCACCGCAATGTTTCTGGTTCAACGTCCCCACATTCATCTTCTTCTTCCCCTGCAATTCAAGCATTTTTTCTCTATCAGACAAAACATCAAACACTTGGAGAGCAAGCATAAGAAAATCCCAGCACTCCCATTTTAGGATTTTACAGTCGACAACTACGTAACACCACACAACCTTTACACATGTAAATGAAAATAGCCTAGCATCTCTAACACCCCAGAAATCACAAGAAAATGAGCAAAATTAAAAAATATAAAACCCTAGGAAAATCACCCCCCAAACCCAGATTTTACCCCTAAATCTTAAAGATGGAGTAAGAGAAACTAAATACATGAAATCATAGAGCAAAAATGAGACATGATCGAGGAAAAAATACCAAGTTCTTACCATTTATGGCGAAGCCCTGTTTTACGGGCAGTCGGCACCGTCGAACCTTCGTTGCCAGCAATCGACCGACGACGTTCGTCTTAGATGGGGGGATAACGACGACGATAAGGAGACCTACAAGCAGTGGCAACGATCGACAGATATATTAGCGAACAGTGGGTCTGTGCATCGAAGGAAAATGGACAAGTCTTTGAGCAGGAAGACAAGATACCGCGAGATCGCCTCCCTCACCGGAGCCGGTGCCGACGCCATCTCCCCTTTCAGATGATGCGTGGTTGCTGGCTGATCGGCGGAGAAAAACCAGAGGAGGCGGAGGGACGGTGGGTTCGATCGAATGAAATTAGGGAAGGGAGAAGGAAGACTGAGTATATGAAAATAAGACATGGGGTTTGGGCCAAAATTATGGGTTTCAGCCCATTAAAGTTTTCATTAACTAAAATCAAATAAAGTTTGACCATTAATTAGTTAAAGTCAACTTAGTTATTAGTGTTTATATATTGAAAGTCATGTAAGGGTTGACCGTTGATTAGACAAAGTCAAATATTTTTATTAGTAAATATTATGATATACTAATTCAAATATAAGTTTGACCGTTAAATTGTTAAAGTCAACTTTGTTATTAGTGTATATATATTGAAAGTCAAGTAAGAGTTGACCGTCGATTAGTTAAAGTCAACTTTGTTATTTGTATTTGTATGTAGAAAGTCAAGTAGGGGTTGACCGTGGATTAGTTAAAGCCAACTTTGTTATTTGTATTTTTAGGTAAAAACACAAGTAAGGGTTGACCGTGGATTAGTTAAAGTGAACTTAGTTATTAGTGTTTATATATTGAAAGTCAAGTAAAATTTGACAGTTGATTAGAGAAAGTCAACCTAGTTATTAGTGTTTATATATTGAAAGTCAAGTAAAGTTTGACCGTTGATTAGACAAAGTCAACCTAGTTATTAGTGTTTATATATTGAAAGTCGAGTAAAGTTTGACCGTTGATTAGTTAAATTCAGCTTCGTCACTAGTGTTTATATATAGAGAGAGTCAAGTAAAGTTTGACTGTTGATTGGTTAAAGTCAATTTAGTCACTAGTATATACATATAGAAAGTCAAATAAGCTTTGACCGTTGATTAAACAAAGTCAAACATTTTTATTAGTATTCATTATATACTAATTCAAATAAAGTTTGACCATTAATTAGTTAAAGTCAACTGTATTATTAGTGTTTATTTATTGAAAGTCAAGTAAGGTTTGACCGTTGATTAGACAAAGTCAAACATTTTTATTTGTATTTATTATATACTAATTAAAGTAAGGTTTGACCATTAATTAGTCAAAGTCAACTTAGTTATTAGTGTATATATATTGAAAGTCGAGTAAAGTTTTATCGTTGATTAGTTAAAGTCAGCTTAGTCACTAGTGTTTCTATGCAGAGAGAGTCAAGTAAAGTTTGACCGTTGATTAGTTAAAGTCAACTTAGTGAGTGGTATTTATATATAGAAAGTCAAGTAAGTTTTAACCGTTGATTAGACAAAGTCAAACATTTTTATTAGTATTTATTATATACTAATTCAAATAAAGTTTGACCGCTAATTAGTGTTTATATATTGAAAGTCAAGAAAAGTTTTCACGATTGTTTATATATATATATTCAAATATGTAGTCAAAAGTTTTCTTAGTTTGACTGAATCTTTGATCTTGTGCAATTTAATCCGGGACAGAGGGAGTATACTAAATCAATTAAGGGTTGAACGTTAATTAGTTAATGTAAACAAATTTTATTCTTATTTGTATATATGAGGTCAGTAAAGGTTGATCGTTGATTAATTTAACTTAACTTAGGCATTACTTAAAGTCAACAAAAGAAGTGAACGATTTTGAAAGTTAAAAAAATAGCTTAGAGCGGCTGCACAGCTGCTCCCCGCTCATGAAATTTCTGCGAAGATTATTTGAAAATTTTGGCAAATTTTTTGAATTCTTTGGCGGAAATAATGAACTTTAAAAAATTTCGTCAAATATTTAGAAGTTTTTGGCGATTTCTTTTGGGGGGGGGGGAATTTTTTTGGCGGGAAAAATTTAAAAATTTAAAATTTTTTAGCATCGGTTTAAACATGTGTTATTTTCTTCCAAAATCGGTGCTATTCTTTTCATTTTTAGCACCGATTTTTAAAACCGGCACTAATTTTTCCAAAACCGGTGCTATTTTAAAATTTTGGCCTATTTCTTTGGCGGGAAAATGAGTATTGAAAAATTTAGCACCGGTTTTTAAAAACCGGTGCTATTTTTTAAAAGAACCGGCGCTATTTTTTTTTACAAAAAACCGGTGCTACTTTAAAAGTTGTTCACGATTTCTTTGGCGAGAATTATTTTTGGGGATTTCTTTGGCAGGAAAATTAAAAAAGTTTAAAAATTTTTAGCACCGGTTTAAACCGGTGCTATTTTAAAATTTTTGGCCTATTTCTTTGGCGGGAAAATGAGTATTGAAAATTTTAGCACCGATTTTTAAAAACCGGTGTAATTTTTTACAAAAAACCGGTGCTACTTAAAAAATTTGGGCGACTTCTTTGGCGGAAAATTTTTTTTGGGGATTTCTTTGGCGGGAAAATTTAAAAAATTTTAGCACCGGTTTAAACTGGTGCTATTTTCTTCCAAAATCGGTGCTATTTTTTCATTTTTAGCACCGGTTTTAAAAATCGGTGCTATTTTTTCCAAACCGGTGCTATTTTAAAATTTTGGGCTATTTCTTTGGTGGGAAAATGAGTATTGAAAATATTTAGCACCGGTTTTTAAAAATCGGTGCTATTTTTTTAAAAAACCGGCGCTATTTATTAATTTTCGCACCGGTTTTTAAAACCTGTGCTAAATTTTTTAAAATCGATGCTATTTTTTATTTTTTAAAACCGGTGCTATGTTTTACAAAAACCGGTGCTATTTTGAATTTTTTGGTGGGAAGATAGAATTTTACAAATATTTAGCACCGGTTTTTAAAAACCGGTGCTAATATTTCCAAAACCGGTGCTATTTTAAAATTTTTGGCTATTTCTTTGGTGGGAAAAATGAAATTTTCAAATTTTTAGCACCGGTTTAAAAAAACCGGTGCTAATGTTTTCCAAAACCGGTGATATTGTAAAATTTAGCACCGGTTTTTAAAAAACCGATGTTAAAATTAAAAAACCGGTGTTAAATTAACACCGGTTTTAAAAACCGGTGTTGAAATTTTAAAAAACAGGTGCTATTAGATTTTAGCACCGATTTTGAAAATCGGTGCTAAAAAATCGGTGCTAGAGGGGGGTCTCTGTGGTAGTGCCTTCACGCGGCGCGACGGCGGTCAGCAATCCTTCTCCAGTTCTCAGGCGGCTGGTCCAGTCCCTGGTCACGGTCATCCTCACTGTTCCTGACGTTGTTTACATTATTCAAAATCTAGGTGGTTCGGTCCCTGGTCATGGCGTCCTTACTGTTACTGACGTTGTTTACATTATTCAAAATCTAGGTGGTCCGGTCCCTGGTCACGGCGTCCTTATTGTTCTTGATGTTGTTCCTGACGTTGTTTACATTATTCAAAATCTAGGTGGTCCGGTCCCTGGTCACGGCGTCCTTACTGTTCCTGACGTTGTTCCTGACGTTGTTTACATTATACATACTATTAAAACTCACCTTTGAATATTTCTTTGAGATGCGGAGCTCCTTGACGTTGTTTACATTATTCAAAAGTGTAACATTATGAGGGCCTAGTGCATTGAAATTAGCCGATAGAATAGATTCGCATCTGCATAATTTCACTTCCATAGGACACCAACCCGGATGACTAAAGTCGATAATAAGATTGGGAGTATCGATGTCAATCCTGCGTAAATCTAACCATTGATTAACAATCGCTAACTTTTGCAAAGTGTTGAGAAATATTTCAAGAGGTGCTCCATTTTCGATGTTCGTGCGGGAATATATATCTTCCAACCTCAAATCCTCGATCACAGGATAGCCTTCAGCAAACATGAATTTGTCAGAATGAGATTGAATGGCTAATGATTCGAGGTGGAGTACCTTGAGTTTTGGAAAGCAAACAGATTCAGGAACCTTGAGGACGTTACCCAGTCCACACAGCTTTAAGAGTTTCACAAACGAAAATTTCACGTGGTGCTCATATTGGAGGGAAAATTTCAGAGCAAAGTGTTCCTTCAGTGTCAAGAACTTCAAGATTACGGAAGAGTAAAGCAGTATGCCATAAGTTAATCACAGAAGCTTCAGGCAACTTTTTGCATTTCAGTCGAAACTCGCTTATAGACGACGTTATGTTTACATAATCCTTTTGTTGACCAATTCTATACATGATGTCGAGTTTCTCAATCACTCTTGTACCTTGTTTCACCTTAGGGCTTGAAAGACAGGGATCGTCAAAGATAAGTTTTGGTACTCAAGGAAGGAATTTCCACCTAGTGGAAAGAACAGATGTCCTAGCAGCATACTTGGTTGATAGAAAAGACAGAATTTTGCAGATTATGGGGTCAGGAAGAGAGCTAAGTCTGTCTAAATCTCTATGTCTAGTTGAGGAAGAAGCTTTCGAAACCTTGGTTTTCCTAGGATTGGAATACATGGTTAATTTTCACCATATATGAACTTGCAAAAGGTGCATCTTGTCACTAGTGCAGGAAATACCTATTAAAGTCGGTTATATCGGAATTTTAAAGACGCTTTTTTTGGTTTCTTTAATGGTTGTGCCTTTAAATTAAGGCGGTTCCCGAAACCACCTTTAAATTGTGCAATTAAAACCGCATTTAATCAGACCTAGGAACCGCCTTTAATTTGTTTCCGAGCTCGGAAACAATGGTCTTCCTCTCTGGCATGTGCTCCTCTTTCCGAACTCGGGAAATTATCTGTATCCGATCTCGATAACCTTATATTACTGCGTTTCGTCTCTTCAGTGAAAAGCAAATTGTTTCCGAGCTCGTGTTACATTTCTAGGCTAAAGCTGGAATTTTTTGTGTGGGAAACAAATTGTTTCCGAGTTTGGAATTCGCATCGGCACCATGTTTTCCGATTTCGTAAAAACATTCTTGGCTTTACAAAATTGATTGTGAAGAGAAGAAACTATTTCTGAACACTATCCCAGAAACCCCCCTCTAGCACCGGTTCTTTCTTGTTCTAGCAATGGTTTTTTTGTTAAAAAAAACCGGTGCCTCAATAGCCGATGAAACGGTTTCATCAATTTTTAAAAAATCGGTGCTAATAAACCGGTTTTTAGCACCGGTCTTTTATATACCCCACTAGCACCGATTTTATTTGGCACCCATTTTAAAAAAACCAGTGCTAATTGTGTGACCCATTAGCACCAGGTTTTTTTTTGCACCGATTTTAAAAAACTGATGCAAAATATTTTTAGGGGAATAAAAAAAATCTTCTTCCTCTGTAAGCTGTTGCGCACAGCTACTTTTAGAGGAAGGGAAAGCTCGTGAGTTTTATATTTTCTTTGTATAAATAGAAAGGCAAGTCAACATAACACCTAAACTATGAACTCTAACAATAATTCGCCTAACAAATACAAACACTTTGATATTAAATCATCCTCCAACACACAACCGTTCAAGTTTAATTATAATTTGTATCATAAGATGTCATAAAACACTTTCACAGGAACTCCCCTTAAACAAGCATAATGATTCTAACCGGATATGGGCAAATATCAGTGTCTCCACATTACAAACAACTAAGTCAATGTAACCTCGTGCATAAATAACATTGATTGAGCAGAGCATTTTTTAGCGTTGCATGCATAAGCATCTTGATTGCAAACTCAAGAGACATAATCAATATGTAAGAGGAGTGTAACAAATGCTGAGCACATACTTCAAACATAAGCATTCCAATGGAACTACTATTATACGAAAATAAAAGTATTAACAACCCCGTGGAATGTATGCAATGAGCACAGAGTGATAGATAAAGAGGAATGCAAGCACATACATATACACACTTGCTAAAGACCAAGAAATTGTATGACATCACAAAATTTATTCAATTAGGGCCTAAACATAAACAACTTTTAGTTTGATAAACCTGAAGTACTAAATTAAAGAAGCTAAACCCGATTAGAGTCTTCATCAAGCAAAGGTGGATCGAAAGTTTTAGTGCTACTAGTACGTAATCACCATAGAAATTATCCAGAAACTTTTTCATGTCATAAACCTCACCAAAAACTTGTTGGTAACTCTTTGGAGACACCCTTTGTATTAACTTGGTAAAGAAATCAGAAACCTAAGTAAAAAACACAAGTTAACACTTAAAAAAAAAGAAAGATCGAGTAGCATATACAAATCCAGTTTGTTGTGTAACGTATAACCTCACGTAGGGAAAGTAAGTGAGCTGCTCTTGTGAATATTAGTTAAATATTAATTCACAATCACATAACTAAACTCACAATGCTGCCACATGTTGCCAGAACTAAACTCACATACCATTTCCTTGTAGCTTGCAACTTCCATTGCAACGGAGACCTTGAAGAGGAATCGATCTCACCACCACCGACACGACACCCTCATCCCGGCACAGCAGTAAACAACCAGTCAGCGATTAAGACTCTACATACATGAGAAAATCACAAAAAGACTCTACATACAAAATTACTAAAAGACTCTATCTTTAGTTTTGCCAGTATCACTATCAACCACAGTCGACTTCACCATTTTAGACTTCCCAAGCTCGATCAAGTACTCACATTCTTCATCGGACTACACGCGTAAACAACATAGAAAAATCTCCAATTAGATGCAATTCACAAGTAATGAAACTAAATAACAGACACAGAAACATCTATATCCAACACAGCAAAAAAACATAATAATCTGCACATCTCTTCGAAACAGAATCTGACTTTTTCTTCTTCTTTCAACTATCAAAGAAATATAAAGAAACGCACAAATAATGCAGATAGAACAAATCAGAGAAAAAATACCAAAAAATTGTGGTAGACAAAAGCTCGGGGCTCCCAAGAGATGAATTCAATCCACTGATCGAACTTGGTGTCTTCATCATGACCCATGCGCACACAAATCACATTCAAATCAGAAAATTAAAAAAATTAATAAAATTGAGGGAAAAAGTCCAAAACAAAATCCAGTTTCACCAGCCCCATGGCGAGCAAAATGAAGTGCAAAAATGGAAATCCGATGAGCATCGAGAAGATTAATGTCGAATACAACGTCATTCTATGGCCTCTCATCGACCGCCCCTTCACCATCGCTGCTCCACAATCGTTCTGGTCCACGTCATTTCACCGGTACATCGCACCGCAACCGTTAACTCATCTCCGCTCTGTTGCCCAAACCAATCGATACCCAGATCTCATTTGCCTCCGCCCACCACTTTTTCCTAAACCCTAGAAACACCGTCACCCAAAATCAGCTCCGTCGCTCCCCGCATCCGCCAAACATCCACCTCCATGACCAGGTGGGAGCAGTGTCAAGTAGTAGCATCATTCTGTCGTAGTGTCTCTCACTATGAGTGGTGGTGATGGGGGAAGATAGACGACGAGGAAAATGAAGAAAGAAATCTGGGAAGAAAGAAAATGAAGAAATGAGGGTGAGGGTGCCCTTTTTGTTTTTTGATTTTTTAAACTCATGGGTATAATAGCCATTTCACTTATTTTCGACCATTTTTAGAGTCGTTGTTTTGGTCAACGATTTACAAGATTAATTTTTCACTTTATGATTTTATAAGGTTATTCCTGCACTTTCTCACAAAACATAGGGTTAAAATTACACTTCACTCAAGGTTTTAATTGCAATATTAAATATTTATGGAAAGACCGTCTTTTAAGAGATAGAATCTTATTTTAATGTCAATTCCTTTTTAAAATATGATAAATAAATATTTTAAAAGTCAAATATTTTCATTCATATTTATAAATAAGAAGTCAAGTAAGGTTTGACCGTTATTTACTCAAAGTCAATCTAGTTATTAGTGTTTATATATTGAAAGTCAAGTAAGGTTTGACTGTTGATTAGTCAAAGTCAACCTAGTTCTTAGTGTTTATATATTGAATGTTAAGTAAAGTTTGACAGTTGATTAGTTAAAGACAACTTAGTTATTAATGTTTGTGTAAAAACGTCAAGTAAGGTTTGACCGTTCATTGGTTAAAGTCAACCTAGTTATTATTGTTTATATATATAAAGTCAATTAAAGTTTGACCGTTGATTAGTGAAAGTCAACCTAGTTATTAGTGTTTATATATTGAAAGTCAATTAAGGTTTGACAGTTATTTAGTCAAAGTCAACCTAGTTATTAGTGTATATATTGAAAGTCAAGTAAGGTTTGACTGTTAATTAGTCAAAGTTAACCTAGTTATTAGTGTTTATGTATTGAAAGTCCAGTAAAGTCTAACCATTGATTAGTTAAAGACAACTTAGTTATTATTGTTTGTGTATAGAAAGGCAAGTAAGGTTTGACCGTTAATTGGTCAAAGTCAACCTAGTTTTTAGTGTTTATATATAAATTCAAGTAAGGTTTAACCGTTGATCAGTGAAAGTCAACCTACTTATTAGTGTTTATATATTGAAAGTCAAATAAAGTGTAACCATTGATTGACTAAAGTCAACTTAGTTATTAGTGCTTATACATTGAAAGCCAAGAAAGGTTTGACCATTGATTAGTCAAAGTCAACCTAGTTATTAGTGTTTGTGTATAGAAAGTCAAGTAAGGTCTGACCGTTGATTAGTTAAAGTAAGCCTAGTTATTCATGTTTATATATATAAAGTCAAATAAGGTTTGACCGTTGATCAGTGAAACTCAATCTAGTTATTAGTGTTTATATATTGAAAGTCAAGTAAAGTTTAACCGTTGATTGGTTAAAGTCAACTTAGTTATTAGTGTTTATATATTGAAAGCCAAGTAAGGTTTGACCGTTGATTAGTCAAAGCCAACCTAGTTATTAGTGTTTGTTTATAGAAAGTCAAGTAAGGTTTGACCGTTAATTAGTCAAAGTCAACCTAGTTATTAGTGTTTGTATATAGAAAGTCAAGTAAGGTTTGATCATTGATTAGTCAAAGTCAACCTAGTTATTAGTGTAATTTATGAAAGTAAAGTAAGGGTTGAACATTTATTAATTAAAGTCAACTTAGTTATTAGCGTTTATATATTGAAAGTCAAGTAAGGTTTTACCATTGATTAGTCAAAGTCAACCTAATTATTAGTGGTTATATATTGAAAGTCGAGTAAAGTTTGACTGTTGATTAGTTAAAGTCAACTTAGTTACTAGTGTTTCTATATAGAGAGGGTCAAGTAAAGTTTGACATTTGATTAGTTAAATTCAGCTTAGCCATTATTTTTTATATATAGAAAGTCCAGTAAGGTTAGACCGTTGATTAGTCAAAGTCAACTTAGTTATTAGTGTTTATATATTGAAAGTCGAGTAAACTTTGACAGGTTGATTAGATAAAGTCAGCGTAGTCACTAGTGTTTACATATAGAAAGTCAAGTACAATTTGAGCGTTAATTAGCTAAAGTCATCTTAGCTATTAGTGTTTAATAATTGAAAGTCAAGTAAAGTTTGACTGTTGATTAGTCAAAGTCAGCCTAGTTATTAGTGTTCATACATAGAAAGTAAAGTAAGGGTTGAACGTTTATTAGTTAAAGTCAACTTAGTTATTAGTGTTTATATATTGAAAGTCAAGTATAGTTTGAACGTTGATTAGTCAAAGTCAGCCTAGTTATTAGTGTTTATATATTGAAAGTCAAATAAGGATTAATCGTTGACCAGTTAAAGTTGTATTTATATATGCTAAATCAATTAAAGGTTGAACATTAATTAGTTAAGGGTTGAACGTTTATTCTTATTTATATATATTAGGTCAATAAAGGTTGATCATTATTTAATTTAACTTAATTTAGTTATTAGTTAAAGTCAACAAAAGAAGTGATCGATTTTGAAAGTTTTTTTAAAAAAAGCTTAGAGCGGTTGCGTGTAGCTGATCTCTGCCCATGAAATTTCTGGCTACATTATTTGAAAATTTTGGCAAATTTTTTTAAATTTTTTAATTTTTTTTGCACCGGTTTGTTGTTTCCAAAACTGGTGCTATTATAAAATTTTTGTCGATTTTTTTGGCGGAAAGATAGAATTTTTAAAAGTTTTAGCAGCGGTTTTTAAAAACCGGTGCTTTTTCCCCAAAACTGGTGGTGTTAAAATTAAAAAAATGGTGTTAAAAAAATCGGTACTAGAGGAAGGGTCTCTGTGGTAGTGGAACTCGAAAATATAATCTGGTCCTTGGTAAAAAAAACCTTCCAATAAAATTCCCGACACAAAAAATGCCTCGATATACAGCCACAATTTGAGTATAATACACGATGATATCTTTCCCTTAAAGGCACAAAAATCTATAGATAATGCTAACCAAGCAATACAAATCGTTAACCAAGCAATAATCTATAGATAGGAATAGAAATCACTACAAATATATTCCGACATTTCCAACATTCATTTGTCATCTAATTTGAGTATCCCTACCAATATTTTGAGTACTTAGTGTGTGTGACCGATTGAGAATTAGATGACGAGCCAACAAATTCCGCGCATTGTTGATTTCTTCATGCGAGTAGGGCTTCCAATCCTTTTAGAAAATCTGAACAAAAAACATTATAGTGTTACATATTTTGTAGATACCTTGTCAAGTTTATAAAATTACCACGCTCTAATGTACAAATACCTTGTCAAGTTCAAGTTCATCTTCGTTGACTTTTTCCATGCACTCAGATGTGTATAACATAACGTAATAGCCACACTCCCAAGTTTGAGTCTGTTTTTTGTACTATATGCAATAAACATAAATTATTAATACGAATGCATTAAATAATTTATCATACATTGATGAAATCAACATATTGGGTGACCACTTTGATTTCGACAACTTGAAACAATTAATTTTTTTTCTCACAATTTTTCTTCATTGCAGCTTCCAAAATATGAACAAATGCATAAGATGGTTGGAAAGTGGAGGGGATCCATCCAATAAATTCGCTTCTTTGCTGGTACTATCAATATTAATCTCCAGTGGTCCTTGAACAAGGAAATTTAATTAGGATTACAATTTGTGGAAGAGATGTTGTTAAAGAAATTAAACTTAGTAAATAACCTCTCGATGTACGGCGCAACAAAAAGTAATTTACCCTTTTGACCTAGGCATTTTTAAATGTAATCGATCCTCTCCTGTTTTGTACAACCAATTTCATGTATCATCACGGGGAACATGTATGCAATCAATCGCTTCTTTTGGTTACTTGTAAAAGTTCATGGTCAATTTATAGTAGCTAATGTTTGTAAAAATGTTAAGTGTAATTCATATCAAAATTAGTATTAAATTAAAAAATGACTCATAAGGTGTTAATCGACATCATTGCTTGATTAAATTGCTCACATCTCCAAAGGTCTTCAAAATCACTCCACAACGCCACGAACTCACGTTTGAATCTGAATACACATTCATTTCCCGAGAATGTGTATATTGAGTTTCGATCATCGGGTTGAAGCAAATTGTAAAGCACCCGTACGAACCCAGGCATGTCTCGAGGGACATTGTCTCTTGCCACTGAAGGTCTAACCTTATTTGGTGTTGTTGGCACTGGTTTGGGCGTCGTTTTGATCAATTTTGGTGTTGTCTTCACTAGTTTTGGTGACGGAGGCCTTGTTTCCTTTACATGTCAATCCTTGATAGGATCGGCATATATAAGTTTACGGGGCCAAGTAAGGAACATTCCCTGGGTTGGCCCAACTTTTTTGTATTCACCGTCTGGGATTGGCAAAGGTGCGCCTATCACCAAAGGATTCTTCCAATGAAACCCTCGAAAGACCTTCTGGAATCGGTATAGAGTGGTGTTTCATCCACTCATGCAATACCCCATCCGCTACATGTACTGGCTTACTATCTATGCCTTGCTCAATGTATAGTTCGCATGGACATGATTCTATCACAAATGCAAAATACATATTAAATAGGAGACGATTTTAAAAGGGTCAAAATTGACATAAATAAAATCCTTTGCTAGTGTGGCATTCTCTAGGTTGTCAGGTTTGAACAGTTGCCTATCGATCCTTGGATTTTGTACACTTTCCCCACGATTCACCTCAACATCCCCAGGATATATCATGAACCCCCTAGATGGTGGTGTCCAATCAAGTGTTAATTCCTCTAAATTTTCTGGAAGAACTAGGTCGATGTGTTTGACCAACTTCCGAATGACTAGATCTTGTTGATCAATTCATTTGTTTTGTAGTTGGGTTTTCTTTTGCAACAAATAGACTCTTGATGGTTCCGCTCCATTGTATGACCGCACGATCCCAAATGCTTTCCATTGTGTCAAGAAGTTAACCACACCCCTAACGCGGCCAGGATGGTTAGGTTTTTCCTTTGCTTCGCAAAGGATGTCGTGTACACCACTTTGAATAAATTTCCCTTGCAATTGATCATTCTTCAATTTTTCCTAGGCAAAATTATAAATGGATGTAACTTAGTTATTTTCAAATTAATTAAATATAGTTCAAATTATTAATGTAAGCACCCTAAAATAGACGTACCATTCTTTCTGTAATTAGTTTATCTTCTTCGTTGACAAATTCACCCTTTTTGTTTTGATGCCCTTTGAGAAATATATCGCACCACTCAATGTCATCCACACTAGCTGGTTGAACCAAAGTCCTTGCCCCATCTTCCGTCATCCCGCACGCTATCACAATATGCACATCTTGTTCTAGACGTTCCTTGACTAGCGACCTTGTCACTAAATAATAACCCCCACGAATCAATCAGTGTGGCTTTTTACTATCCCCGGAAACATGTCATTTTCATCCCTTGTACCCTAAGTAGGGCGTTAGGTTCATGTTAACACTTTAGACATTTTAATGCACGTAATTAATCACAATAATAATTCCCACTAGTTTTTACTAACGTTTTCATTATTCTCCAATGCTCTTTGCATGTGAATCTCCCAGCTCTCGGGTAGAATGTGCGTGTAAGTTGTCCATGGGTAGTCACCTTTCTTATCACTAAATATGTAGTCCCTTGACAAAGTGTATATATGTTCACGCCAACTTTTTGACATTATGAACATTGCCTTCTTTCGCAAAGCGCCCACATCTTGTGCGTTGATTGAAAAGGTCTCTTTGTGGATTACGAAACACAAGGATGTGAGAAGGGAGAGAAAATGCGACGATAAATTGTAGAAGAAAAAAGTAGGGTAAACGATTCATTAAAGCTACCTTGCATTCCATCTACAAAGTACTCTTGTAATCATTTGGGACACCATGCCAAGTATCGTACTTTATATATACCCTTGTTCAACCGACCTTTGCCACCCAACTAGACCATTTGACGCATTTCTCTGAGACACACTTACCCAATTTTTTGAAAGTTAACGACGTTAACTCTTTCCTATACATTCTATGTTCTAATGCTCTACAATGTGTTCGGTGTTTTCCCATATCCCTTGTACTGTCGTCCTCGTCCCACGTCGTCTCTGTTGTTAGGGGATCGATATTACCAGATGGTGACACATCGTCACATGTCCATTTCCTAGATTCCATTTTGAGTGCTACATTTACAAACATACCAAAAAAAGCTTAACATCGGCCTAACATACAACAATTTAGTACACTACCATTTAAGCCTAGCAATTGTGATGATTTTTTAAGCACACTAATACATAGCTCAATCAATGAATCTAGAATCATACCATTTACTATCAATTACCTTGCATAATGTATATTGACATTCATCACCAAGAAGACAACCAACCCTTAGTACTATACACAAATTATGTTTTTAATAACTAACATCACCCAAAATAGAAGCCTTAGGAATCACAAAATCCAAATCCAAGCTAGCAACAACTTATTCTTTCAATGGTTGTGCATTTATGTTCGAAAATAATAAACCCTAGCATTTTGTTGGAGACTAGATTTAGTTTGTTAATCAATCAAAGTGTGTTAAGAACTACTTAATAGATTCTACCTATATTTCATAAAAAATCCATTTTCAAAATAAAGAAATTGAAGATAGAATTTGGAATAGAAGAGTTTTAGAAATACCTCAAATCATCCACACTTGAAATGAGAGATTTGGTGAAGAAATGGAGTGATAAGTTGGGGTTTGTTGTTTTTTTGGAGGGGAGAAGAGGAGTTATGGTGGGTTTTTCAAATGGGAGTAAATGCCCATTTGAAACCCTTTCCCCATTTTTTTATCGGTTTTTCTAACGAGTGCCCATGGGCACTCGTTAACAACTTCAGATTCCATCGAAAACTGTGTTATTAAATGCAAATAGAGTTAATGATTAATGGCATCCCTAAAAAACTTACACTCCCTATGTACTATTACACAGTTTTCGATGGATTTGCATTTAATAAACACAGTTTTCAATGGAATCTGAAGTTGTTAACGAGTGCCCATGGGCACTCGTTAGAAAAACTGTTTTTTTATTCACCCGCTAAAGGGTTTCAAAACTCGAAATATAGTTTTCAGACTCAGAAATAAATCATCTCTCCTAAATGCTTGACAAGAAGAGTTTCCGAACTCGGAAACTTTTTAAGTATTTTAAAAAAGGGCAGATAGTAAAAGCCCCCAATTCAAAAACGAATTTCTCATACACCCAAACCCTACACTCCCAAAACCCCCAAATTGATTACCAATTTACACAACATAAAACCCCAAATTTTCCATGACAGGCAAGAAGACCACTTCTAAGTCACATGCAAATTATTGAAGTCATCATCCCATCCCGGAGATTGGTGAATCCAGGAAGTTCTGCAATGACGACGCCGAGCAAAGGTATGTTGACTGCTCGAAAGGAAAGGTTATCAATTCAAGAGTTGTGTTAGCTGCAGACATTGAGGATTTACATTTAGGGTATTAGCTAGAACATTTTAAGACCCAACATTTGGAGAAATTAGTATGTATGGATGAGCCTATACACACGGATGAAGTTATTTAGTTTTATGCGTTGGGTCAGAGTCACAACAATAGAGACATAACTAGGGTTGATGGGAAGGATTTATCTGTGACTACCTATACAATTAACGATGCCCTAGGTTGCCCCTACACCACTCCCGAGAAATTAAGACCCGATAACCCTAATGGCCCTCTTGATATCTATCACACACACGTTTGGTTGGGTGTGAGTGACACTACTCCCCTTTGTCCCATGGCCATGGAGAAGAAATATTTTAAGAGAGTAGGAGCTAATGCGGGGAAAGCAGAGAGTTTTGATATCGGTATGTTAACCGTGGAGCATTGTAATGTTTAGGATTGGATATGTCTGAACGTATTCCCCACGGGTGGCCATGCATGCGAGCTAACAATTGCTAACCTTATAATGTTTTACTACATCATGGAAGATCGAAAGATAAACCCGGGCTACACCGTCATTTCATTTATGTGGAAAGCTGCACAGACGAAGAAGAAAGATCTTCAGTATGGTGGTTTGATAACTGCTATGCTGAAGAAGGCGAGCATAATTGCACAGGATAAGCCTTTGAAGATGGAATACTACGGCAAGAATTAGTTCCGACTCAAAAACCTCCAACTAGACTTTGACGGCAAGTGGAAGGTGAGTGAAATACCCGGTCAAAAGGCAAAGATAGCAAAGAGGGCTCACAAAGCGGAAGAGGAAAGGGAAGAGGCATCGAGCTCGCGCAAGCGATTGACTATTTTAATTTCCTTCAATTTAAAATATTTTATTTCAGTATGATTTTGATTTTGATGTTTATTGTCCTCCAGTACCAGAAGCATTTGGAAGACTAAGTTGAAGAAGTAGTTTGACTGTATGCGTGCCGACGTGACCCAGACCCATGAAATGTTGACCCCGCGCACATACCCAGCATGTCGCATTCCTAGAAGGTCAGGGCCTACAATTGGAATTGAGCGAGGATGAAGAGCTGCCTAACTTTGATCCGGTCTTCTCCGAGAGTGAAGATGATGATGATGGTGATCATGAGGACGGGGACGAGAACATTGAAGTTTAATTATGAATAGGAAGGGAATGGATAAGTTTTTAAGACATGTTTTTAAACATTAGTATGTAATGTTTGGATGATGGCTTATTGTTAACGCTGTGTAGGCAATTTAATTTGAAATTATATTGCACGAATTTTATGTTATCATGTTTATATGGATTTTTGTTCATTGTTTTGGATACGACATTAGCTAATGTCAAAATTGTTAATGTTGTTTGGGTTAGAGTTTGTGAAGTTCAAAAATGACCAAAAGGAAAGAAGGGTTTACGAGTTTGGAAACCCACTTCGTCTTTGTAATTTTAGACAATACCATTTCCGGACTCGGAAATATTGGTGAACTTCTTGTTTTTTTGCCAATAATGTTTACGAGCTCGGAATAACACTTTACGAACTCAGAAACAAGTAGTGTTGTATCGAAAAGTAGGCATGATGATACTTTCCGAACTCGAAAAAAAAGTTTCCGAGTTTGTCTGAAAAATCTGGAACAACGCTGAATTTTTTGTTCAATCCTTTTTTTGGTACTTAAAACCATTTCCGAGCTCGGGAATTGGTCGTGCCTGTTTTATTGAAGAGACGAAAAAGCCATAATTTTGGTTGTAGGACAGTGGCGTTTGAAAAGGCAACTGTACTCGCTGCCCACAAGGGACCCCTCCACTGGAGAAATCCTCACACTGCGGCTGGCGAGAGTTGAACTCGCAATAGCAGGATTGAAACCAGAGGCCTAACCACTTGACCGATCGTGTGGGTGTAGGACAGTAGCGTTTGAGGTGTTATTTATGATGGTGCAGTTTTTTGAGCAGTCAAAATATAGGATTAACTACAGTGAATTGGTTGGAAGGCGGTGAGATTATCAGCAGTTAATTCAGCTCTATCATTAGAGAATCTTTGGAAGATCAAAAGGCAATGCGTACTCAAAAGTCTGTATAAGAAGATCAAAAGGCGAGTACTTATAAATTAAATTACGTTTTGCAAAATCATAAGACTAGTGATGAACGTCCGGGTGAGACGATCGAAAGGAGTGCGGGGCATGCACCTCCCTTTAGTTTATGTGTAAAGAGACTTGGGTAAAATTGTACTGACAAATAGGTAAACAAATAAAAATGGTAAAGTGATAAATTAATAATCAATGTAATCTTATTAAAATTTATGTAATTAATTATTCAATTAATGCATTTGTTTGTACTGGTTGAGATGCAAATGAGTGAATAATGATGGAAACATTTTAAAAGGGGAGAATTGATAGACTGGCATATATTAGAAAAATTATAATGACAATGAAAAATGTACTCTAATTTTTTTAAAGAATACAATAAGTCTAAATACGATATTTAGTCATACATTCTATGGAATGAATTCATAGTATTAATAAGATATAGAGTTCGTCGCTTGAAACATGATTTTTCCATAAGTTATGGAGATATCAATGTTTAAACTGCAAATTAGAAGAAATTTTAGGTTATAGAAATCAAAATAAAATTTTGGAGTTGCATTAATTGGGTCATAAACGTATAACTACTGCACATTGCATAATATATTTTTAATATTGCAACTGAAACCTTTTACCTTTCAATAGTTCTGATTCAACCATATTTTTTCATATGCCTATGGAAAGACAGTTATTTTCAAGATTTTGCCTAAGATATAAGATTCTGTCTTTTACTTATTATATAATTAATAAACATGATTATAACAAGTTAATTTAATTGTAGCCACAAAAATAATTGATGATTCACCTAAAATTTTGAGAAAAGTTCAACGTTAATTTAATCTGTATTTAAATTTAAATTTAACGTACTATGCAGTGTATATAATTCTTTTTTAATAAAATGAATTTCTTTACAGCATTTAAGTATATTATATCACTTAAGCCATATTATACCAACTTATTTGCATTTCAGTTTAGTTCCTTTTCACTACCTTATCACACGCATTTGATTGTGAGACACAATCTTGATGTGATGCATATAGAGAACGATTTTGACAGCTAAATTGGGACATTGCTAAACACAACCGAGCTAACAAAGGACACTTTCAGAAATAGAGGCCCTTAGAAGATGAGCAATTCTACAATAATTTTTCTGGGCCAAGAGCAAAGTTTGCCATGTGGATATGGTGCCATCAAAGGCTTGCAATGAAGGATCGGTTGGGAAGATTTGGGATTTTGCTAAGGAGCGTTCACAATGGTAGTGGACTTAATGAACACTTCTTAAATGTCACATCATAAATTTTGATAAAAAAATAAGAATCAACTGCCAACAATTGACCTCCTTAAATAAGCACTTCTTTTTCATTTTAAATTCTACTCCTCCGTCCCAGCTATTTTTGCACTTGTTAATATTCATGTAGTCAAACTTTGTTACTTTGAAAAGTAAATTTCAAGTAATGCATAAAATAATATATTATCATATGTGATATCATTAAAATCGTGTTAACATCTATTTTTATAATATTATTTTTTTATCATTTTTAAATATGCACAATTAAAGATATTAATGGTCAAAATTAGTTATGGTTAATCTGAAAAAGTTAAAATTTGCAGAAATAGTTGGGACGGAGGGAGTAATTAATTAATAATACAAAACAAGTCATGCCAAGTGTCAATCATTGATTGCTTGACATTTCACTAATAAAGAGGTACCAACTCCTTAATTAAGGAGAACTCCTTATTAAAAAGTGATTCCTAAAACTCCACAATGATCCCCCTTGATTAAGGTATACTACTTACACTACTAGAAAACAGGTATATAGGCACCGGTATGTTTGTATCGGTGCAAAAATACCGGTTCTAGAAATTTGTTTAGCACAGTATAAACATCTGAAAATGATAATACTAGTGCCTTTGTATTCAACTGCACTGGTACCCAACATACTGATGCTCCATACCGGTGCTTAAGTCAAAATAACTAACAAATATGGAAATTTTGTGCATCAATAAGGCACATACCGGTGGAGAAAACCTGTTCTATGTAGAAATTTACGCGGGAACTGAACATTTCTGCACCAGTTTACTAGATTGTATCAGTGCTGATGCAAAAAAAATTCACAAGAAAAATTATATTCTAGCATCGGTTTAGAATTTTCTTGTTGGCACCTGTATCTGTAACCGGTGCTAGCTTGTACAGACCATGTTTAGCACCGGGATTAGTAGATCTTACTAGTGCTGTTGGTGCTTTAAATGCTCACCTTCCACCATTTTCTAGCGGGTAAAAAGAAACGAAGGATAAACTCAAATTTGGGCAATAGTGCAATTTTAGCATAATGTTTGTACAATATTTCTATTTTCAGTTTCTTGGATGTTTCACTTATCCAATGATGTCCAAATCGCATATTTGTGAACTTCAATTATTTAATTTCAATATAGAATCGCCAATTTCTATTTTCGATAATGCCAAGAATTTTGGAGGGACCTAAGTTCAAAAAAAAAGTTTACTCAGAGGTCCAAATTGAAATCCACTCAAATGTAATGCACATTATGAATCTGTAAAGTATATTCCAAGACCTAATCTAAAATTTTATTAATATTTCTTGGGAAAAAACTTACCAATAATGCTCCCTGTTAAGACTTCCTAACTTCCGAGTAATCTATTGTAAGATACTCTAACGCATGTACTAGCGCTTTATTAAATTTCATGAAAAATTACTTTTCTATTTCAAAACTTAAACTACCCCAAAAATACCTAATATGAAGTTAATTTGATATAGAAACGAAGTTGTAACTCAAATTTGGGCAATAGTGCAATTTTAGCATAATGTTGTACAAGATTTCTATTTTCAATTTCGCGGATGTTCCATATATTCAATTATGTTCAAATCGCATAGTTGTGAGCTTCAATTATTAAATTCCAATATCGATTGACCAATTTTGGTTTTCGACAATTTCAAGAATCTTGGAGGAACCTATGTGCAAAAAGCAATAAGTTCACTCGGAGGTCCAAATTAATATCTGCTCAAATGTAATGCTACATTATAATTCCGTAAAATATATTCCAAGACCTAATAAAAAATTTATTAATATTTCTTGAAAAAAACTTACCAATAATCCTCCCTGTTAGGACTTTCCAACTTTTGAGTAATTTATATTAAGATACTCTAACGCATGTAATAGCGCTTCATTAAATTTTATGAAAAAATATTTTTTTATTTCAAAATTTAAATTAACCCAAGAATACCCATATATGAAGTTAATTTGATACAAAAACGAATATGTGACTTAAATTTGGGCAATAGTGCAATTTTAGCAAAGTTACATACGGATCCATTCGGGGACCCGTCATACACAATTTTGGAACAAGGGAAAGACAAAATGTTTAATTGAATTTTTTTCAATCCAATTACATAACTACAATAACCGAAAAAACTTTTCAACGTTTTGGGCCAATGGATCAAATTTTTCTAAACATTGCATTAAAAAACCGAGCTCCGCTATTTTATTAAAGTAAATCGGTGTTGACTAAGCCAAAACAAACCCAACACCGTTATATATTTATGAGGCACCGATTTTTACTACCGGTGCTACATACTTAGTCAAATTTTCAGACATTTCGTTTCCGTCCAATATTATTTTTCCAAAAAATGCAGGTAAAGTAGCCATAGGTAGTTGCTTTCAAGGGACATGGGCACCGATTTTTCCTAATTGGCACCGGTATTTGTACATGTTCTAAGGAGTTCGAATTTTTTTTAAAGCTTTCCTCTCCGTTGATGCAAAAAAAAAATATATAAAGCAGCCTCATGCAACTGCTTTAACTACTTTCAGCACCGGTATATTAGTTTCAACACCGGTATAAATAAAGTGTTGCACTATATACGGTTCTAGAATGTAGTAGACAAATTGTCTGCACCGGTATGGCAACTATGTACCGGTGTTGCCCTGGCGTAAAATATAGTGACCTGGTTGTTCCCATTTACAAGGGTCACATATTTTTATCTTCTCCCTCCATCCCTAGGGTTTCTCCTCCTTCCACTACTACAAACTAAGGCTAATGTAACATTTTCCTTGCAATACTTATTTAAAATGTTACAATAGCTTATAAAGTTTTACTTAAACTTTTGAAAAAAAGTTACATAAATATTTAAAAGTGTTACTAAATTTTAAAAATTGTTACGTTAGATCTAATGTAACATCGCCTAAGGTAATACTTGCAAAAGTGTTACTTTAGGTGCTATGGTAACACTTTGAATCTATTGTAACATTTTTACAAGTATTACCTTAGGCGGTGTTACATTAGATCCAACGTAACACTTTTTAAAATTTAGGTAACACTTATGTAACACTTATTAAAATTTAGGTAACACTTATGTAACACTTATTAAAATTTAGGTAACACTTATGTAACACTTATTAAAATTTAGGTAACACTTATGTAACACTTTTTAAAATCCCACAATCATAGTTATTTATTTTTGTTTTTGATCGAACACAATCATAGATTCACAATCCTCATCCATATCAACCTGAATACAACAGTCCATACCCTCAGATTCAAAGAATCCACAAAGATTTAGTCCAAACTCACCTGAAAGAAATCCATGGCATCACCCAACAAGAATCCTTCACCACCTGACATCGCCATGTTTCCCCTCCGGAATGCCCACGTTTCGCGCCAACCACAGAAATTCCATCATCGTCGATCTAGCAACGAGAGTGCGTACATCGTGAAATGGGCCATCCAGAACTACCTCCGCCCCGGGGACCCCGTGATCCTCCTCCACGTCCGCCCCACCTCTATCCTCTACAGCACCGTCTGGGGCTCCATCTCTACTGGCGACCCCTCCGTCACTGACGAGGAGTTCAACAACCTCACCGCCGTCAAGGCCAATAACCCTGCGCAACCACCGATAAGGATGCAGGTATAAATCTTGTGTTTTTGTTTGTTATCTATGTTGGTGATTGTGATTACATTGCGGTTTTTGTAATAATCTATGAATGTTAGAGGTTTCAAGTCGGGGCAATCGGGTCAACGTTACACTATGCAACATACATACTAGTGTGATTGTATATTCCAAGTCGATTAAATTTATTAATTGTTGGTCTGGCGGGTTGGATCGTGTCATCGGTTCAGAAACTGACATCACTACTTTAGTTCGACATGAGCCCAACATAAATTGGTTTGAGATATAGTGGAGCATGGTTTGATGTTTAGGTGTTTGTTCTAAAATGTGTAAGATATTCTTCATTTTGTTATGTTGAAATGTGATATAGCTGGTTGTGTAATGTTGTAGTGTTTGTCATAGAACGTGTAAGATATGATGGAGCATGTGCGATGGTGACATTTTTTTCTAAAATGAATGAGATATAGTTGATTGTGGAATGCTGAAGTGTTTATGATATAGTTTGAATTGCCTCAAAGAACTACAATGTCATTGTTGTTGATAGTGTATGTGTTTTGTGGTAATGGATTCTATCATATTGTATATTTTGAGTATACAAGTTTTTAGGTGAAATGATTTATTATTAAAGTATATTGTTGTGGATTGAGGCGGTGCCCACTGTGGGTTTCACATATCATCGATGGTTTATTGCAAGTTTTTGCATGTTTTGATGATTTTAAGTTGATGATTATGCCTAGTTTGGGATGAAATTTGATTTTACCCCAGTGAATTGGTTGCTCTCTATTCATTTGGTGCCCTCTAACTAATTAATGTTTCTTCCATTATGGAATGTGCAGTAACATTTGCAGAACTCCACAATTTAAAATATGGAGATTTTGCAGTATATGAGCACCAAGTAAACATGACATGTTTAACATTAAAACATAGTTAATGTTAAATACATAGTTAAAACATAGTTATATACACCACGTTTCTTTGGTGCTTTAACACTGCATAATTTTGACATTTTAAATAGTTTTCTTCGACAAATCGTATTGTGCACACATTTAATGGAAGAAACATTAGTTAGAGCACCCGAACCCTAATCATATAAAATCCTCCTCACCTAATAACCCTCACTTCACCACCTCTGCCTGGCTCTGCCCCCTCTTCATCCTCTCCCTCATCCTCCACCACCTCTCTCTCTCCACCGATGCCACCTCCCTACCATACTTTGAAGGCTTCGATGTCGACGACGACAACCCCCTCTCCGCCCTCTCCACGAGCTTCACCAAAAATGCCGGATTCAACTCAGATCCGTCATGCCTCAGCTCTCAACGCCTCCGTGCCTCATCCCTTGCGTCTGACCTCACCTTCAAGGTTTTGGTTCGTTGATGTTATCTAGAGTTTATGGAGATTGGGTTATAGTTTTTATGATAATTGATGTTGTTAATATATGTTTAGGCCTAGTTTGTTTCATGAATTGATGGTGGTTATGTATTTTTGGATATATGTAATGAACTTTTGGATTGTGGTTATAAATTTTTCATTTTTGTTACAAGAACTTTTTTTTTGTTCGGCCTATAGTTCTTTATGACTTTTTGGATTCCATATTCCAGGCGGTGAGTTTATTATCATTGGCAAGTTTTTTTTATTGATCGCCTATTTACTAGCACTGGTATTTCAAACATCTCTATACTGGTGCCTAAATGATCCGGTGCAAGAATGTAGTTTCATAGGTACCGGTAAGTGGTACCAGTGCCTATCAAACTACATTTTTTGCACCGGGTCACTTAGGCACCGGTATGAAAATGGTCAAAATACGGGTGCCTGTGTGGTGAATTCCGATGCCTAGTGTTATTAAGAAAAGTGGGGTTAAAAAGAAACCATTGTGGATGCTCTAAGTGTGTTATGTGTGAGGAAAATGAAACATTACAACACATCTTCTATGAATGTGATAGAACAAGAAGTGTAAGGAGTGGAGTACTCGGATGGATACAAATAAAGAGAAAGCCTGAGAAGTGAGATACTGTGCTTGCTTGGAAATCTAAGTTGATAATGAAGATGGCTGTAGCGGAGATGCCCCATAGGGTGTGGAAATGGATGCTTTGGAAGGATGGAAATGGAAGAAGACATTGCAAGAGAAATACTTGATAGTACAGAACCAAGAGCTTGGCTAAAGCCTAAACTAAGAAAACAATGTGCTAGATTAATGGTGATTGGGAGAAACTCAATTCCAAGAAGACATTCCTTTGTGGCTAAGTCCATCAATTGCAAAATTCAAGAAACTCAATCTGACAATTCGGAGAGCGGCGTCGCTGCTCAACTAACTGCTTCAAAACTGAAGATGACAGTTTTCCGAACCTCAACCCGTGTGAAAGCTCTACTCTCATCTTCTGTAGCACTGCTGCATGCTCCATCAAATATCTCACCACTGCGCAATCTTCCTCACTACCCCTGAAACTTTTTATTCTGATTTCTTCAAGGCTGCTACCAACACACGTAGGCTCACTCCGAGGGATCAAGAAACCGCCCACAGGGTCCTGAAAAATATAAATAGAAATCTTAAGACTCTACCATTTATGATAAATACAAATAAAAATTCTATGCATGCATACCATTTCATAAACCAGGGCTCTCAGAATTGGAGCCCGTCGAAGCAGATCCCACAATGATTCCCCAGGTGCAGTTAAGTCCAGATTGGTCAAATTTGGAAATTGTGGCACTGGATGAATGTTATGCTGATTCAACAACTGTGCAATTAGAGGAAAAACTCATTCAATTACGACCAAGAAGAATAACGTGCTGATAAAAAAAAAAAGCATTTTATTGAGACTTACCTTTAAAATGTGTGCTGAGATACGGAGTTCTTTGACATTTTTTACCATAATTAAGAGCCTTACAAAGCGTACAAGACTTCCACCGTCATAGGAAACAGGCACCGGTAAATATAAATCAGCTGACACCATAGACTCACACCTGCATAGTGTCGCTTTTCTAAATAAACTAGGATAGGAATCACCCTTGCAAATGAGATGTTGAAGATGGGGAGTATTAATATCAATATTCCAAGGCCCCACATAAGTTATTGCCAGATTTTGCAGAGTCTTAATTGATATTACAAGTGTTGCAATATGTTTCCTAGTTCGAACACGAGTCCCCTCCAACCTCAAATCCTCGAGCAAAGGGTAGCCCTCAGCAAACCTGAGATTGTCAGATTCAGTTTCCATAGATAAATCCTTGAGGTGAATAACCTTGAGTTTTGGGAAGTAAACACGTTCGGGAATCTTGAGGACAATATGTAGTCCACTGAGCTTTAAGACAACCAAAGTATCCGACCGAAAAATTTCAGTTGGTGGAGATAGTAGTGGAGGGCTTAAAATGTTGAAACATCGTTGCTGTTCGATCTCAAGAGCCGCAAGATTACCAAAGAGTAGAATAAGAATCCATAAATCTATCACGGGAACTTTCGGAAACGTTCCGCATTTGAGTCGAAACTCAGTTATGCCAGACGTTTTGCTTAACGCAAGCCTCCGGTTGACAAACTTTATGAAATTGAGATTCTGATCATTATGTGAATTTCAGTTTCACCTAAATTCTAAACCTTTATGCCAAGTTGTTTAACAGTTTGGTGTTGGAACACCAAGATTAGTTTGGTGTTAAACGCAAAACTAAACACGCAGTGCACACACAACTTGTTTACGCAGTTCGGTGCAAATACACCTACGTCTGCGGGGCCTTGCCCAGATCAGAAACCATTCACTAGAAAGCAGTCTTTAGTACAAGAAGCTTAACTTAAATACTAATCCATTGCTAACCTACAGAGTGAATGTTGTGAGCTCCCCTCACTGTCGATCCTACGCCGTTGAACCCTCACGATCAACACGTCTCCCTGGATCTCCTCCTCCCGAGGAATTAAGACTTCCTTGTTTCTGATCTTTAAGAACTTGGTCGGTTGATTTACGAACCTCCAAACAAACACGGCAGATCGCTCCAAAGTTCTCAACGTAGAGAATAGTCGTGGAAGCGTCAATGATTGCGTTGTAATCTTCTTCACTTTATCCCATCGCAATCCTGCCTTGAATAGACTTCTTTCCTTGTCGAACTTCTACCCCAAATAGACTTCTAGTCTAAGGAAAGATCTAATACTCATCTGGTATTTAAATGAACAATCCTGTTATCAATAGGACTTGTTCCATAATTAACTACTTAACCAATTCCTAACTATTACAGGAATATTCGTTTACCAGAATTAGATGACCACGAAATCAATCAATTATCTTCACAATATTCTGATCAGATCGCACAATTATATCCCATAATATACTCCTTAAATCGTGGACATCAACAATACAGCTGCTGGAAAACTGCTGGACAGCAGTGGTGTTCAAACACCATATCACCAGGATTCACTCAGTGGTGTTCAAACACCAGATTACCACTATTCACAATATGCCATACATAAGTCCAACTCCGGAGGACTTTACAATCTCCCCCTTGGCATATTGGTGAATTCATACCACATTAGCATAAACACCATAGAACACCAGAAAACCAAGCAGCATAATAAATGTAGAATACCAGAATACCAGATAGCACAAACAGCACAAACTACCATAAAATCAGCTAGCAATTCAAAAATCCAAAAAGTCTTAATATTCTCCCCCTGAATTCATTAATATGACAAGAACACCAAGAAAAAATTCAATCAGGCCAAACTATCAGTGCTCCCGGATTCATCACTGTCCGAATCTTCATCATCTGATCCATTTTCATTCGCAATTTCTGCCAACAGTGCTTCTCTCTCAGCCTCCAAATCTGCAAGCTCCCCCTGAATCTTGACTATCGCTGCCTGATGACGCTCAAGGATTTCTTGACACACTGTAGCTCTCGCCTCAATGGCTTTGAGCCGAGCTTCACCTTCATTCGAGCAACCCATTGCTGGAGGTGTCCATGGAAGATCCTTCACTATTCGGCCACTCAAAGTCCTGAGGGTTGGCCTTAAAGCTTGGGTAGTTATAACTTCATCATTCTCCCTTGCAACCACTCCCCCTTTCAGCAGTACCATCGATATGATACAAGGATGAACCAAAGCTTCCTTCCGGGTCTTACGAGCACAGTCCATAATGTCATTGAATATCAACTTACCCAGATTGACTCGATGCCTCGCACCCAGACTATAAAGCAGAGTTGCCATTTCCTTGGTAACAATCGTGTTGTTTACCGAAGGAATCCAATTATGAATAGCTACTGTATACAGACAGTAATACCTGGAAGTCAGATTGGATGCTGGTATTTGTTGTCTCCCAGCCAGTGGCCAAGTGCTTTCCACTCCTCCTGTTAACTCAATTGCCACCTCATCAAAATTTTCTGGGATTTGGTGTTGGAACACCGATTCAGTATTCTTGAGAGTGCCATGCTGCAAGCATCTATTCACTACCTCAGGGGAGAATACAACTACTTTCCCTCTCACATAGACTCTGTGAAACCACTGAGAGTCTTCATCTTCACAGTCTTCTTTCAGGTTCGAATAAAATTCCACCACCATTTGTTTATTATATTCAGCAAAACATGTAGCAGCTTTAATCACCTTGAGGTATCTGAGAAAATCAGAAAATCCACACTCTTCATACTTCTCAGCATCAGCCGGTCTTTCTGCTAGAATTCGTCTCCCACTGATGAAGTCCAACTTTTCTTGGCACTCATTATCGTATAGTTCATGGCTGATGGCCTTACTGACCTCAGGTGCAGGCAATACTGTGGGCTTTATTTTCTCCGCAGAGTTCTTCTTCCGTTCTGCCTTCAATCTCTTCAGCTTCTGTCCAATAGGTTCGTCACTATCATAACTGTCAGCTGTACCCCTGTCTCTGCATCGTTTTGATCTCCGAATTTTCTTACTTGCCGAGACCACACTTTCTTCAACAATCTCAGGCATCTGAGGCAAAGATCTGTCTTCAGATGCAAATGGTGTTTCAACACCATCTTGCTGCCTTCTCCTCTTAAGTCCCTGAGCTGAACTTTTCCTCAGTGGTGTTTCAACATCACTCCCAAACATCTCAGCAATTTTCTGCTCCTCAGTCAGATCCTCTCCTGGTGTTGGAATACCAGTATCCTGCAGTACAGTATCTTCTTCCACAGCCAGACACTCTGCATTGTCAGTTGCAGAGGTTAATTTTTCACTTTCTGGCATATCTGCATCTTCTCTTTTATCCTCAGCCACATCTTCATCACCTTCTTTCTCAGAACCTGATCCAAGAAATGCTGCCAGAGCCTCCTCGGACCTCATAAATGTTGCCAGAGCCTCATCCAGCGAAGAAGTATCTCCTGGTTCATTCATCGGGGTTTCCTCTGTATCAACTCTCTCAGTACACCCTTCTTCTTCTTCACTGTCACTAATCTCCAAAACCGGAACAGGCAAATTTCTGAGTGACTCTTGAGTCTGATTCAGGGACTCATCAACACAAACCATCTCCATAGCTACATCAGTGGATTTCACCACTTTTATCCAGGGTTGAATCACAGCATCATCACCCAATTGTCTGAGAATAGGCCTGTGCAGGGACCCTATCCGTGTATAGATAGTAAAATATTGGCCTAATTCATCTCCAACTTTATAATGTTCACCGAAATCTACTCCAACTAGTTTGGCATTATAGTCACTAATCTCCTTAATATCTCCTATGCCACCAGTCAACAATTCCTCAAGTTTAAATTTGTTAATCTTGCCACGCAAATTTTCATACTTTCTAAGGTCTACATAACCCCTGTTCTGCACCATCCACTCTATGAAATCAAGAACAGAGCTAAAATACATTCCATCATAGACGAAAGAATGATCAAACCTAGCTTTCCGTCTCTGAACTTTTCCACCCCACTTGGCTAGTGTCTGCACTCGATCTCCACACAGCTCGTCCACATTCGCATCCAAATCGAGCTCTTCAAATCGCGGATTCTCCGGCACCCGCACCTTGACAAATTCTCGGACCATCTTCTTGAACTTGGAGCTCGCCATTGTTGCAGGGTTTTGAGTGGGTTACAAAAATTGAGGGTTTGGCAACTGTTTCTGATGAACAGGGAGCTGTGAGCTATGAGGAAGATGAACAGTCAAGTGTTTGAGTTTGTGTGGGAATCAATTTGTCACTTTCTCCTTTTTCCCCCCTTTTTTCCGAAACCCAAAAGACCTTCTCTTTTCCTTTCCTTCTGAATCCAAGCCTAGGCCCAATAAGTTTTCTTTCGGCCCAGCTGATTTTTCTCCCTCTGAAGTCCTCGGTGTTTAAACACCACTTCACAAATTTTTGGTATTTTCGGTTTTTCATTTTTTTTTCTTTTTCACCATATTAACTAAGAAACAAAGCAACAGTAAATAATACAATAGAAAGTACAGATCAGAGTACCTCACATTCGACAGACACCCAAGTGTTGTCTGAGTACTTCAAACGTCTCACCATCCAGAGGTTTTGTAAAGATATCGGCCAGTTGTTCAGATGTTGGCACATACTGGACTGTAACTTCTTCTTTTTCAACCAAGTCCCTAATAAAATGATGACGAATATCAATGTGCTTCGTCCTCGAATGTTGCACAGGATTCCTGGAAATATCAATAGCGCTTTTATTATCACACAGCACTGTCAGACTCACATCATCAAACCCATAATCTCTCATCATCTGCTTCATCCACAAAAGTTGTGCACAACAACTCCCAGCCGCTAAATACTCTGCTTCAGCCGTAGACAAAGATATGGAGTTCTGCTTTTTGCTATACCAGCTGACTAGATTCGGTCCAGCAAAGAAACATCCACCTGTAGTACTCTTCCGATCATCAGCATTCCCAGCCCAGTCTGAATCACTGAATCCTACTAACTGTGAATCCTTGTTTCGAGAAAACCATACTCCATACTCCACTGTTCCACTTATATACCGAATGATCCTCTTCACTGCCGACATATGTGATTCCTTTGGATCTGCTTGATAGCGAGCACAAATACCAACACTCAAACAAATGTCTGGTCTACTTGCTGTTAAGTACAACAGGCTCCCAATCATACTCCTGTACATTTTCTGATCAACACTTTGTCCATGCTCATCTTTTGTCAGTTTATCAGTAGTAGCCATTGGAGTGCGTATTGCTTTTGCGCTTGTAAGTCCAAATCTCTTGATCAAGTTTTCAGCATACTTCTGTTGATTGATGAAGAGACCATTCTTCTCCTGAATAACTTGCAATCCCAGAAAATATGACAGTTTCCCTACCATGCTCATTTCGAATTCATTAGTCATTAAGTCAACAAACTCCTTTAACAAGACTGAAGAGGTGGATCCAAACACAATATCATCTACATAAATCTGTGCAATCAGAATGTTTGAACCTCTGTGTAGTACGAACAGAGTCCGATCTACTCCCCCTCGACGATAGCCCTTTTTAATCAGAAAGGTTGTCAGTCGCTCATACCACGCTCGGGGGGCCTGCTTGAGGCCATATAGTGCCTTATTCAACCGATAGACAAAATCAGGAAACTGTGGATCTTCAAACCCTTTAGGTTGCTCCACATACACCTCCTCCTTCACGACCCCATTCAAGAATGCACTCTTGACATCCATCTGGAAAAGAGTAAAGTCCAGAATGCACGACACAGCCAACAACAGTCTGATTGACTCCAATCTGGCTACAGGTGCAAAAGTCTCATCAAAATCTATTCCTTCGACTTGCGTGTATCCTTGAGCAACTAGGCGTGCTTTATTCCTTGTGATATTACCATCTGCATCAGATTTATTCTTGAAAATCCACTTGGTACCTATCACATTGACATTTGCAGGTCGTTGAGTAAGAACCCAAACATTGTTTCTTTCGAATTGCTGTAATTCTTCTTGCATAGCAGAAATCCAATATTCATCGAGCAAAGCCTCTTTATAATTCTTCGGCTCCGTGAGTGATATGAAACAAGATAATCCTGCCAATTCCCTGTAATTTACACGAGGTTGATCCCGAAGTTGCATTTGTCTGGACGGACGCTGTTCCGATTCAGGTGTCTCGGTTTCTGGTGTTTCAACACCAGTTGACGATGTTGGTGTTTCAACACCGGTAGGGAACACTGGTTCCAGCACTTCACCTTCTCCAACTCTGTCATCCTCAGAATCATCTACCACCACATTAATAGATTCCATGACCGTTCCAGTACGTTGATTAAGCACTCGGTATGCTCGACTGGTGGGAGAATATCCCAAGAATATCCCGACATCACTTCTAGATTCAAACTTAGCTAACGGCTCACGATCTTTTAGAATATAACACTTACTGCCAAAAACATGGAAATACGACACATCAGGTTTCTTCCCTTTCCAAATCTCATACGGTGTCTTCTCAGTAAATGGACGCAAATATACTCTGTTGATGGTGTAGCATGCTGTATGGAGCGCCTCAGCCCAGTATTTAGAATGAATTTTCTTTTCGGCTAACATTGCTCTGGCCATTTCCTGCAGTGTTCGATTCTTCCTTTCAACTATACCATTTTGTTGCGGTGTGATGGGAGCAGAGAACTCGTGGTGTATACCGAGTGTTTTACAGATGTCATTAAACCTAGAGTTTTCAAACTCCTTTCCATGATCACTTCTGATACGGGCAATTCTTGCCTGAGTAGATCCCTTTTCTACGTGTAATTTGTACACCAAGGTCTCGAAAACTTCAGCTGCCTCTGACTTCTCTTTGAGAAAAGATACCCAAGTATATCTCGAGAAGTCGTCCACACACACAAAAATGTACTTCTTCCCTGCAACACTGGGTGTATTGATCGGCCCCATTAAGTCCATATGTAGAAGCTCCAACAGTCTTGACGTTGAAACATCATGAACAGCGTGATGTGGGATCCGAATTTGCTTTCCTTCTTTACATGAGCCACACACAACCTCCTTGCTTTCACCGATTTCAGGAATACCTCTGACTGCATTCAGTCTGGAAATACGTGCCAGAGATTTGTAATTTATATGTCCCAATTTTCCGTGCCATAGAGTGCTGTCTTCCTTCTTTGAGCTCAAGCATGTCACATCTTGATCGAGCAAATAACAATTATCTATTGACCTTGTTCCAGTGAATACTCCAGTCCCATGGTTAACAATACATTTTCCTTTGTCAAAGTTAACTGTCATATCATCGTCACATAGATGGCTGATGCTCAATAGATTAGCCTTCAGACCTTCCACAAGCAATACATCTTGAAACACAGGGAGTCCTTTAATCGCCAACTCACCCTTGCCAATTATTCTGCTCCGTTTTCCATCACCAAATTTAACATGTCCACCAAATCCAGGTTTGAATTTTTGCAAGAATTCAGGAACTCCAGTCATGTGCCTTGAGCACGCACTATCAAAATACCACGAGGTTCCTGTATGTGCTCCAAAACATACAAAACTAGAAAAACAAACATTTCAAGATTTTGGAACCCATACCTGGCGTACTGGTCGAATGACTTGTTGCGGATTCAGATTAACCCGTGCGTTGAGAGATCCAGTTTTGTATCCTCCAGTGTTGAATTTGTGCGTTTTATGTTCCAAGTTGGTGTTGAAACCTCGAACTGGACTGGTGTTGAAACATCGATATGGGTTGGTGTGCATGCCTCGATATTCTGTGTTGACAGACAGGGTTCTCATCAGTCTAAAACATCTGTTTGTCACATGACCTTGAACTCCACAGTATCCGCATCGTCTGACTCTTTTTGTGGAACCATGCTTCTCAATTATTCTCGGAGCTGATGCATTTTGATCTGTCTGATGATTTCCTTCTTTCACTGTCCTTTCATAGCCAATGCCAAATTTGCTCGTCTGTCCCATCCTTAGACATTCTTCGAGTTTAGCTTTCCCAGTATTGAGGCGTCTAATGGATTGTTCTGCCTCCTCTGCTCGTTGCACCACTACAGCAAATTCCTTCTTGAGTTTTTCCAGATCTCGAGTCGCCTCTTCCTTTTCGCATGCATATACTTTAGCATTTTCACTTAGCTTCTTGTTTTCAGCCTTGAGTTCTTTATTTTCATCTGCCACTTTTAACCACATTTTGTACATCTCCATGCTTTCTTTGCGAATGTCTTCATCACTAACGCTTCTACTTTCTTCATCTGAGCTACAGATCTCTTCTTCGTTCAGCACACTGAGACTTTCCTTACAGAAGTCGTCTACCTCCACCATTGACACCCCGAAAGCAACATGATTTGTATACTCATCTTCATCCTTAACATCATCTCCTCCATCATCATCACTCCAGGTTGTGGCATATGACTTTCCTTGTCTTTTGAGTGTATTGGCACACTCAGCTTGTATGTGTCCAAAACCTTCACACTCTCTGCACTGGATTCTTCTATTTAGGTTCGGATTTACCGATTTGAATTTTGGTGTTTCAACACCAGTAGATTGACCAAATCGTGGAGTGGAGTTTGCATTCGGATTTTTGCTCCCACTTGACTTTTCTTGTGGTTTCCTGCTCATCTTCTTCATAAATCTGGAGAAATTCCTGGTTATGTTTGCAATTTCATCCGTCTCTTCATTATCTGTAGAATAATCAACCTTTCCAGTGTTCGTGCTTGAAAACGCCATTTCTTTCTTCCCCGTTTTAGTTTGCAACATCTCCATTTCATACGATTCCAGAGATCCCATAAGTTCATCAAGTGTCATTGTTCCTATCCTTCCATTTTCATTTATTGCCGTGACCTTCATGTTGAACCGTGGAGGTAATGCCCTCAACACTTTCCTTACAAGTTTTTGATCTTTGTACTTTTTGCCAAACTGAAAAGCCTTGTTTGCAATATCTCGGACTCGTCCATTAAACTCGGAGATAGTTTCATCTTCACGCATCTTCAATTCTTCAAATTTGGTCGTGTAATACTGCAGCTTTGATTCTCTTACAGAGCTTGTTCCCTCATGGTAAATTTGTAACACATCCCATGCTTCCTTTGCAGTCTCACAGTTCGAAATCATTTTAAACTGATCTTCGTCCACAGCCGTAAAGATGGCATTCAATGCTTTTGAGTTGGACACGTGCGCTTTATGCTCCTCGGTGGAATACCTAGAGAATGGTTTAGTGGCAGTGGAGCTTGATCCTTTAGTTGTGTCACTAGCAGGTGGAGTGTATTGATTTATGACATAGTTCCAAGCTTGATCATCTAGAGCTCCAATGAATACTTTCATACGGGCCTTCCAGTAAGCATAATTTCCTTGTTCCAGCAATGGTGGTCGCGTGACTGATGCCCCCTCCTTTGGTGCCATGGTGAAACCTGATCTCACTCTCCCTGTATAGGGGTCAGCAAGTGCCTTGCTCTGATACCAATTGAATTTCAGTTTCACCTAAATTCTAAACCTTTATGCCAAGTTGTTTAACAGTTTGGTGTTGGAACACCAAGATTAGTTTGGTGTTAAACGCAAAACTAAACACGCAGTGCACACACAACTTGTTTACGCAGTTCGGTGCAAATACACCTACGTCTGCGGGGCCTTGCCCAGATCAGAAACCATTCACTAGAAAGCAGTCTTTAGTACAAGAAGCTTAACTTAAATACTAATCCATTGCTAACCTACAGAGTGAATGTTGTGAGCTCCCCTAACTGTCGATCCTACGCCGTTGAACCCTCACGATCAACACGTCTCCCTGGATCTCCTCCTCCCGAGGAATTAAGACTTCCTTGTTTCTGATCTTTAAGAACTTGGTCGGTTGATTTACGAACCTCCAAACAAACACGGCAGATCGCTCCAAAGTTCTCAACGTAGAGAATAGTCGTGGAAGCGTCAATGATTGCGTTGTAATCTTCTTCACTTTATCCCATCGCAATCCTGCCTTGAATAGACTTCTTTCCTTGTCGAACTTCTACCCCAAATAGACTTCTAGTCTAAGGAAAGATCTAATACTCATCTGGTATTTAAATGAACAATCCTGTTATCAATAGGACTTGTTCCATAATTAACTACTTAACCAATTCCTAACTATTACAGGAATATTCGTTTACCAGAATTAGATGACCACGAAATCAATCAATTATCTTCACAATATTCTGATCAGATCGCACAATTATATCCCATAATATACTCCTTAAATCGTGGACATCAACAATACAGCTGCTGGAAAACTGCTGGACAGCAGTGGTGTTCAAACACCATATCACCAGGATTCACTCAGTGGTGTTCAAACACCAGATTACCACTATTCACAATATGCCATACATAAGTCCAACTCCGGAGGACTTTACATTATGCAATAAAAGCTGTGGTTCATCAACAACAATGTTTGGAACAGAAAGGAAATGGTGTTTCCAGCTGTTGGAAAGGGCAGATGTTCTTGCAGCATACTTTAAGGGCATACATGAAAGAATGTGGGAGATTATGGGGACTGGGAGAGAGCTGAGTCGATCTTTACTTCCCATCGCTTGAATTTCACCTTATGGTTCCAGCTGTTGATTGTGTATATATGGGTGAATGAATGGATCGTTCCATCTTCCCCGGGTGGCTATTGCCTATTGGAATCACAAGTACATGTCCCTTCATATCTCGAGATACAAAAAATAAATTCCTAACTGCTTTTTCCTCTCCCCTTTTTTAATTTGTGGAAGCGGGCGGCCATTAGAAAAATAAATATCACTTCTCATAAAGGGGTTCCAAAAATTACCATGTTTGTAGTAGGATTATATACACAAGATAATAATGTTTTGCGGTCGTGAATTTGAATATTATATATTGATAAAAAATATTAATAAACATCATTTTAGCAAAACAATATTATCGTTGATAACATTTCATGCATACGGATTTCATAAAATATGAAAATTATTAAAGTTTTGAAGCTTTGATTGTACATCGTGTCATTGCACGGTTTATGATAATTAGTAGAGATACCCCTATTAAAGGCATTATTGGAAGGCAGTTCGCCCAGAACCACCTTTAAAAATTGTTTCCGAGTTCGGAAAGCGTTAATCGTGTCCCCTTAACCAATTTAAAGGCGGTTTTTTTGTTGATTAAAGGTTGTTATGCCTTGAACCGTCTTTAATTAAAGGGGGTTCAAGGCATAACCACCTTTAATTGACCACTTTTTAAGGTGGTTATGACTAACCGCCTTTAAAAATCATGTTTACTATTTCAGAAAGACCGACGGGATGGCTTTCCGAGTTCGAAAAACACCTAATTTATGTATTTCATATAGAGGAAACGGTTTTCGGATTCAGAAATGGTTTTCGAGTTCGTAAAATGGTGGATCACGTCTTAAATATGGTGGCTATAGTTTCCGAACTCGTAAAATGGCTGGCCTATTAAAAAAAATAAATGCGCCCAACCTTAATGAATGGTCCAAAACCCTAATTCCTCTTTTATTTCCTAACCCGTTGTTGAGAACAAGGTTTCCTCATTGGAGAAGGTTAGTTTTATCCAAATTATGAAGTTGATGAGTTTGTTCAAATAATTTTGTATGTATTTAATGCTTGATATGTGTTCATATTTTCAATTATGCTATAAAATTAGCTATGTTTATGAATATTGTTGAATGCATCCTCATGTGTTGCATTTTAAAAGAATTTTAGGATAATGGATCAAGATGAACTAATTGGTAATGATCTTAGGAAATCACCCGAGTATATGTCATTGGTTGAACCATTTGTTTCATTTGCTTTTGAACATGCTTATAGAAATGGTTGTTCGCGGGCATGATGCCCTTGTAAGGATTGTAGAAATGATGCGTATTTAGGGAGGAAGAAATTGTGAGAACATCTCATAATGAAAGGGTTTCAAACTAGCTACACCCGGTGGGTATGTCATGGGGAAGGTTTGGAAGAATCACATTTGAATGAATTGTAGGACACGGCGACATGTGATGAATTAGATGGTAACGCCAAGTTTGATGAAATGGTGGAAGATATTGCGATGGAATTCAAAGGTAAACCTGAGTTGTTACTAGCTTTGATTGACAACAAAGGGACGCCTTTGTACAATGGTTCTAAATAATCAGTTCTGAATGCCACACTGCGGATAATGAATTTAAAGGCAAAGTTTGGATGGATAGACAAGTCGATGACCGAGGCTCTCCAGTTGTTGAGGGATTTTCTTTCCAAGGGTAATTTAATGCCCGATAGGTTTTATGCTGTCAAAAAAACTATGGCCGATGGGATTGGAATTGCAAAAATTCATGCTTTCCCCGAATGATTGTATGTTGTATAGATGGAAGTAGATACAGATCGAGAAACTTGTAAGGTATGCGGGGAGTCTCAGTACAAATTGAAAAGAGGTATGATTGCAGTGGGTGCAGAAGCTCCATTGAAATCAAAGAAGAGGACACCGGAAAAAGTTCGGTGTTATCTCCTGATCATTCCCCATTTGAAGAAGTTGTATGCTTGTGGGAAAGATGCTAAGTTGTTGAGGTGGCACGCTGATAGAGACCGACCGGGCAGATGATGTCATAAGACATACTTCCGGGAGCAATGGAAGAAAGTTGATGCTATATACCCTGAGTTTGGCAAACATTCTCGGCATTTAAGGTTAGGGTTGTATACAGGTGGTATGAATCCTTTTGGAAACATGAGTAGCAATCATAGCTCTTGGCCCGTTATGGTGGTCATATACAACTTCCTGTCTTGGTTGACCATGAAACGTAAGTATGTGTTGCTATCTTTGATGATATCAAGTCCGAAGCAACATGGTAATGATATTGATGTATATCTTGCTCATCTAGTGGAGAATTCAGTGACATTGTTTAATGATGGAGTTAGAGTGTTTGATGGGTTCGTTGATGATTTCTTCACTCTGAAAGCATTTTTTTTTCTACACAATTAATTATTTTCTTGCATAGGGTAATTTGTTTGGGTATTCTGTGAAAAGCCACATAGCTTGTCCAGTTTGTGAGACGGGCACTGATTTCTTTCAATTAAAACATGATTGTAAGACTATTGACTAGGGGCACATGTGGTTTCTTCTCTAAGGGCACCCATGGTGATCGGCCAAAAAAATGGTTTAATGGGAAAGTGGAGGCTTGAGTTACACAGGTGCCACGATCAGGTACACAGATTTACGAGAGTGTTAAGAATTTGGCCAATAACTTCGGGAAGAAGAAAAAAAAGGTTGTTGTTGATGGTAGTTGGAACAAATGATCCATTTTTTTCAAGCTACCTTGTTGGGAGAATTTGAAAGTTAGACACTGTCTTGACGTTATGCACATTGAGAAGAATGTTTGTGACTCTTTAGTTAGGAAATTGTTAAATACCCCTGGGAAGACAAAGGACGGATTGAAGGCTAGGTTAGATTTGGCTGAGTTGGGTATTCGGAAGAATCTTGCCCTAATGAGTACATGTGATTATTGTTATTTGCCCCCTGCTTGCTATTCAATGTCGCAGTCAGAGAAGAAATCTTTTTGCGAGACCCTTAGTAGTTTGAAAGTTCCCAGTGCATACTCATCCAACATCAGCACATGTGTGTCAGTCGAAGAGTTGAGGTTGGGTGGGTTAAAGTCACAAGATTGTCACAACTTGAAGCAGGAATCGAATGTCATCGCCATTCGATCTACATTGCCTTCTCATGTAAGATTGTGCATTACAAAGATCTGTTGTTTTTCAAATCCATTTATCGCAAAAGTATTAGCGTATCGAAGTCTGATAGGTTGCAAGTAATGATTGTTGAAGTTCCGTGATAGAAATGTATTTCCTTCCTTCACTTTTTTGACATTATGGTCCACTTAACTGTCCATTTGGTGCGTGAGATAAAGCAATGTGGCCCGTTTTTTTTGAGATGGATGTACCCATTCGAGAGGCATATGAAAATCAAGCACTTTGTAAAAAATTGGTACATGCCAGAAGTTGGAATTGTATAGCGTTACGTGACGGAAGAGGCCATTGAGTTTTGCACCGATTATATGAAGCAAGCTTAATCTGTTGGGGTTCCAACGACTAGACATGAAGGGAGGGCGGATGGTTTAGGGGTCAGACAGGGCAAACTATATAGCCCTAGTGCGGATGATTTATATGTCGCGCATCTGTATATTTTATGCAAGCACGAAGATGAAGTTCAGTACATAGAGGTTCATATGGAAGCCATACAACTGTTGCACCCTCATTTCAATAAAGCTCAAGTTCTTTAATAATACACATCTACATTTGCATCATGGTTGCGAGATCACGTAGAAGTCGGCCATCATCCTACTGCAGTTAAGTGGTTGGCTCGTAGACCATTAGGGGCCGTTATTTCCTATGGAGGCTATGACATCAATGGTTTTACATTTGCCACAAAATCAGTGGATGATAAGAGTGTCACTCAAAATAGTTGAGTGTGTCTTATCTCCTAAGCATTGCACGTTGGTAAGGGTGAGGATGAAAATCCTACTTATGCCAAAAAATGCTACTTTGGCACAACATCCAAAATTTAGGAGCTTGACTATGTGAGTATGCATGTCCCTGTGTTCAAATGTCAGTGGGTGTATATTAACAACAGACAGCATATTGAGGATTTTGGCTTCACCCTTGTCGATAGAGCTCGGGTAGGATGGAAGAATAATCCTTTCACACTGGCTTCTCAAGTGCACCAGGTTTTCTATGTTAGGGATCCTGTTGATCCTAGATGTGAGATTGTTTTAGAAGGGAAACATTCTTTCATTGACGAAAATGACTTGGATGAAGTAATTGGATTTGGATGTCATACATCGAGTTGTGGGTCAGAAGAAGTATTTTTGCACGAGGAGGAAGATCGCAGTCTACACCATTTTCTAGGTCGTAATGATGATGAAGAAGGGATGTGGATCGACAGTAAGGGGAAGATCAATCGTAGAAAATGGAAGTCGAAGAAGGTCTTAATCAAGAAAAGCAAGCATAAGTAGTAAGTGTTCCGATATCAACATGTACGTTAGATGCATAAAGATTTGGATTCAAATGATTTAAATTGCATTAATTTAAAAATCCCAAAAATCATTCTAACATATAAATTCATAGATAAAGTCATACATCATAAAAAGCTAGGGCATTCAAAGTCATTCATTAACATTTTCAATGACGCTAGTCAAATCTGATCGATCGAGGCATTGGCGGGAGCTTGATGCAACATGTTGCTCATAAGCTCGCTGAGACTTTCCATGAATCTAATCCTTGCCTTCATCACGCAAAATTCCTTGCACATCCATTTGTAGCAATCCTTGAAGGCCTTTAAGTATGATTTCTCAGTACCTACATACAACGACCAAAGTATGAGTTATATAAACAACAAAGAAAATATAAGCAATACATGAACTATATCAACGCTAACACATTTACAACTAACCTTCCTCAACTCGTGACCTCTTGCTTGGTTCTGCCTTCCCGTCTGGCTTATGATACCACTTCCCATCGCGCAAAACCAAACCTTTGTTCTCAAAGTAAGTCCTATGATAATACTTTGGGACTCCCCCCTCTTAATAGTCAACCCCTAAATGCTCCTCAAGATGCGAGTTATTAAAATATCATATGGTAGCCGAGTCAAAACTATCTTCAAGGTTGAATAATGCAACATATGCCTAAAATAGCTGCCCCGGGGTTGATCCTTCTACCTTCCATGATTAAGTAAAATAGCATAAGGGTTGGGTGATTAGGCTCAGTCAAGTGCCCCCCCGATAGGACCAAACTCCTATTTATCATCATACGTGATACATTGATCTACGGGGAGAATATTTAAATTGAAGGTCTTGAGTTTTCCTAAATTCATTCTATTGTGGTTGAAATAGCGTACACTACACTCAACGGGGTCAATGTAGGGAGGATAACTAAAAGAGGCCATTTCCCCCAATGATAGCAATCATCAAACGAACCATTGGTGTCCTCTGGGTAAACATGTTCCGGAGCCAAGTACGGGAAATCTAACAACTTATCAATTATCCATCTATTAAGCAGGATGTCAATTCTCCCAACCCTCGTAGCATAATCCCCACTACCCACTTCTCGCAAGTTAGCATAGAATTGGCATGTCAAGTCAAAATATGACTTTTCATTACAACATAGCAAATTCTCAATGTATTGTTCCCTAAATGGTTTAATGGCATCGGATAACCCTAAAGATAAATATTCATCAAAGTCCACAAGAAATGTATCTAATAACTTAGCCCTCTCATAAAATGCTTCATTCCTAGTTTGGGCAAATGTAGAGACAAACCTTGCATCATCGTACCCCAAATTATTGCAGGTTGAACAAGAATGACCCATTTTGTGTCTTGAACAACCCCTAGCCATGCCAAGATTTTGGTTGAGATAGAATAAATGGAAGAATTAGAGAGAGTTTTTGAAATCGTAGAGGAGGCTAGGGTTTGGAATTTGGGGAATGGCTTTGTGAATTCAATTTGTCCCCTATTTTTTTTATATAGGTAGGTTTTTCCGAGTTCGCAAAGCAAGTTTCATCTTTTTTGGAAAAAAAAAGCCAGGACCCATTTCCGAGTTCATAAATGGATTAAATCCCTAAAAAACCATTGGCCATACCAGTGTCAGCCTGGATCTGTCTCACAAACTCAAAAACTTAGTTTCTGAGTTCGTAAAGAGATATCTTGCCCTTGGTTCACACATTTTTCCGAGTCCAGAAGCATGTCCTGTCTTTACTTACATAGAGAATAGGAGTTTCCAAACTCGTAAAGTCTTCATGTCTTTTGGTAATTTTTAGAATTCATTTTCTAATCACCAAATAACATTACCTATCCTCTCACTAAAATCTTAAGCAAAGCATGAAACATAAATTCATAACTGAGACACAATCTAACATTCATGCAATAAAACTTCAAATGTAACAGTTGTACGTTAAACATAATCCATCAACCCCATCTTTCCATACTTATGTTTTTAAACCAATCCTCAAATACAATCCCTTTCCACCATACATTTGGCCCCCAATGTTGTCATCGTCATCCACGCCCATAATTATCAAAGGGAATTTGAGTCTTTTATCATGAATTGCTAGCAAAACAGGATTTGTTTGTTTGGACATCTGATCTTGACAAAGTTGTTAGGCGATGAGAAACTAAAGTGGAATTGGTTATGAATTAGTAACACATGTTAGAATACATTAAAAAAAGGGGGAAAAGTGCATTTTTAAACCTATGTTTTGGTTGAAAGTGCAAAAATGACCATATAAAATCTCAAAGTGCAAAAACAACCATGGATTTCGTTGACCAAAATGTCAACGGCCAAATTTGTCGAAAATAGGTGAAATGACTATTATACCCCTGAGTTAAAAATTTAGAAAAAATAAAATTAAAAAAAACTCCCACCCCACCACTGCTCAAAATTCCAATTAAACTTGATCCAACCCTCTGTCCTCCTCTCTTTCTCTCAGCCCCACCCCCATAACCGTTCAACCCACCATTTACACCACCACCACTGCTTCCCCCTACCACCACCACCGCTCAACCCGCCGTTCGAACCACTCTCACGTTCACTCAGTCACTGAGAATCTTGGTAATTTAGATCGACAAAGTGATCCGGTGGGAGGCTAATTGATGACGAGGGATTAGGCAAAGCGGCAAAAGAGATGAAGACGACAGTGAAAGGCTGAGTGGTGGGGGCTAGGGATGGTAGTGAGGTAGATTTTGGTGGAGGTCGGCCCCGCATCCTCCCCAGTGGGGCAGGTATGGATGTAGTTTTCATGGGGTTGGGGCGAGTATGAGTATGATCAAATTGATACCCACCATGGGTAGTGGGTCGGGCATGGATATTAGTTCATACCCGCCCGGCCCGCCCTGCTATAGTCGCTATGTACATACAAATTTATTATATTATAAACTATTATTTATCCGTAATGCACATGTTTTACTTATAATATTTTTATGTAAATATTGTAATATTAAAGTTATTAAAAGGTTGCGGTGCAACAAAAGTTGAGGTTTGTGTAGTTTTTTTCGTTCAGACCAAATTTCCTTTGGTGACAAATCATATCTTGCAGCAACTAGGGAGACATTCCGGCAGAATAACTTGCTTTAGTGGAGCACTTCTTCAACTTTGAAAAAAATGAAGGGAAAAATTAGTCAGCCATGTGCAGCTATGCTCAACATAGAAACTTGCAGTGAAATTGTATCTTCCTCATGTTCATGCATGAAATTCATATACGGAAACCGTGCTTTGGCTTTAAAAAAAGTTTAAAATTATTAATTTTAAAGTCAAATTTAGGTATTTTTTGGAGGTGTAAATGAGGTGAGTAAAATGGAGTTGAAGTGGGTATTGGGATCCAAATGGGTGATGGGGCAGGGGTGGGTTTTTAATAATACCCGATGGGGTGGGGGTGGATTTTAATGTTGTACCCATCATGGGTGAGGAGGCGAGTATGTGTATGAAAATTTTAGGTGGCCATGGGTATGGAGGTAACATAATCCGTACCCGTCCGCCTCTTTGCCATCCCTAGTGGGGGCTGAGCTAGGATGGGGGGCTGAGTGGCTAGGGCTATTGGCAGAGGCGGGCAAAGAAGCTCGGGTTTAGGCGGTAACAGATAGGAGCTGGGGTTATAGGCGATGGGAGATGGGCGGCGGTGGCAGGGAATAGGCGGCGGGGGATAAGAGGTGGCGGAGAGGGTCATTTTGGGCGACAGTGATAGGCGGTGGTGGCGTGGAATAGACGTAGGCGGTGGTGGCGTGGAATAGACGGTGGCGGTGCTTGGCTGCAGCAGTGGATAAGCAGCAGCGGGGCATAGGTGGTGGCAGGGGAACGGCGACGGTGGTTCTCGGTGGCGAATTTAGGGTTTTTGAAGTTGAATAAGTAGAAGTTTGGGGGTATAATGATCATTAGATTTTTAATTTTAAGGTTAGGGGTATGTTTGTCTTTTCAAATTAGGCCAATGTCTGAATAACTTTAGCCAACATTTGGATAGTGCAATTTGGGTATATGTGCACCATTGCTCAAATTTTTAGCACTTTTAGATTTTACAGGGTCATTTCTACATTTTCTCAATTTAATAATTGACATGCATATTGAAAATATTTGGGGAAGAAGGCATGATGAAGTATTGGAAGAGCACATGCGGGTTTATTTTGTTTAATTTAGTCACGTTAAATTTGGTCAAACATTTTTTTATTTTAGTTACGTCTAATTCAAGTAAATTCTATCTGGTCAATTTAATAATGACTTACATTTCATGCCCCTCCCAACTATCTTTTACATTTGTTTTAATTTTTGAAATAAATCTATCAATAAACTCAATTCAGCATCAATAAATTCTACCCAGCACCAATAAACTAAATTCAACGCTAGCAAAATAGTGTGCAAAAATCAGGATGACAGCTGAGAGACCTTATATGGGAAGTCTTAAAATACGGATGACCATTGAACGAAATACTAGATCAGATGACCATTGAACAAAATAGCACCAGATCATAACTTAGTTACTGTTCTCCAATGGGAGAGCTAGTTTATCAGGAGGAATATTCAAGAAACTCAATCTGACAATTCGGAGAGCGGCGTGGCTGCTCTAGTAACTGCTTCAAAACAGGATATGGCAGATCTCGGAATCTCCAAAGCTCCACGGTCATCTTCTCTAGCACTGCTGCATGCTCCATGAAATATCTCACCACTGCACAATCTTCCTCACTACCCCTGAAACTTTTTATTCTGATGTCTTTAAGGCTGCTACCAACACACGTAGGCTCCCTCCGAGGGATCAAGAAACCTCCCACAGGGTCCTGAAAAATATAAATAGAAATCTTAAGACTCTACCATTTATGATAAATACAAATAAAAATTCTATGCATGCATGCATACCATTTTATAAACCAGGGTTTTCAGAATTGGTGCACATTGAAGCAGATCCCGCAATGCTTCCCCGGGTGCAGTTAAGTCCAGATTGGTCAAATTTGGAAATTGTGGCACTCGATGAATGTTATGCTGATTCAATAACTGTGCAATTAGAGGAAAAACTCTTTCAATTACGACCAAGAAGAATAACGTGCTGATAAAACAAAAAAAGAATGCATTTTATTGAAACTTACCTTTAAAATGTCTGTTGAGATACGGAGCTCTTTGACATTTTTTACCACACTTAAGAGCCTTACAAAGCGTACAAGACATCCACCGTCATAGCAAACAGGTACCGGTAAATATAAATCAGCTGACACCATAGAGTCACACCTGCATGGTTTCACTTTTCTAAATAAACCAGAATAGGAATCACCCTTGCAAATGAAATGTTGAAGATGGGGAGTATTAAGATCAATATTCCAAGGCCCCACATAAGTTATTGCCAGCTTTTGCAGAGTCTTAATTGATATTACAAGTGTTGCAATATCTCTCCTAGTTCGAACACGAGTCCCCTCCAACCTCAAATCCTCGAGCAAAGGGTAGCCCTCAGCAAACATGAAATTGTCAGATTCAATTTCTATACCTAAATCCTTGAGATGAAATACCTTGAGTTTTGGGAAGTAAACACGTTCGGGAATCTTGAGAACAATATCTAGTCCACTGAGCTTTAAGACAACCAAAGTATCCGACCGAAAAATTTCAGTTGGTGGACTTAATGAAGGGCTGTCATGATAAGAGACGTAATCTAGGGGCTGCTCAATATCGAGAACTTGGAGATTACCAGAGAGTAGAATAAAAATCCATAAATCTATCCCAGGACGTTCCGGAAACTTTCCGCATTTGAGTCGAAACACAGTTACAGCAGACGTTTTGCTTAATATAAGCCTCCGGTTGACAAAATTCATGAAATCGTTGTGCAAGAAAGGCACTGGTTCATCAGCAACAATGTTTGGAACAGAAAGGAAATGGTGTTTCCAGGTTTTGGAAAGAACCGATGTCCTTGCTGCGTACTTTGTAGGCATCAAGGAAAGAATGTGGGAGATTATGGGGACTTGGAGAGAGCTGAGTCTATCTTTACTTCCCATCGCTTGAATTTTACCTTATGGATTTGGCAGCTGTTGATTGTGTGGGGTACATATAGGTGAATGAATGGATCGTTCCATCTTCCCAGGGTGGCTATTGCCTATTGGAGTCGCAAGTACGTGTCCCTTCATATTTCGAGATGAACGTTCCCAACGAGCGAGTTAAAAAAATAAAAAATTCCGAACAACTTCTTTCCCTCCCTTTTTTTTAAAATTTGTGGAAGACGGGCGGCCTTTACAAAAAAAAATCACATCTAATAAAGGGAAAATTACCTTGTTTGTTTTAGGATTAAATACATGTATAACCCTCAATTCAATTCTAAAATATGTATCTGTTGGAAAATGATGGTTAAAAGGTTGAAATTCGTCAGTTTTTTGGGCTTCATTAGGAAAAATGGTCGGAAGCCCAGGTATGATTTCCTCTAGACTATCCGAAACGCGTATGGACCGCGTGGAAGTCTCTGGAAGGCCTAACCGCATAGTATATATGGAATTGCTTGTATGTAATTCTTAAGAGATAAGAAAGAAATACTTCCATATTTTGTGAGATATCTTGTCATAAATAAAATATGCAGTTTATCATGTTTAATACGCTGAAGAATATTTGTGCAAATATTTCTTCCATTTCCAGCAGATTTGATTTGAGTATTCATGGAATGTCTTGGATTTAATGAGTTGGTGATAGGATAATATTCTTCTCTAATTATAGAAAATCATAATATCATGTTTCCATGATTAGGGTCTCTTAGAGCAGTATAAATAGAGCATCTAAATCAATCACAAAACTGGAATCATTTTCAAGTTCCTCATTTCTTCTAAACTTGAGTCGCACTTCTCTCTTTCTCTGTCGGTGATAGTCCTTCGGGCTTTGCGTGAATCCCATGTAACTCTTATGTGTTAATTGTTACCTGCGATGGTTTTACCCTAGGGAACGATGTCCACGACGGAACTCACTCGTTTCAAGGGCAGCAAGTGTTACTCGTCACTCCATCACTTTGTGATTGCTTGAAACATGATTTTATGTTTTGATTATTTGTAATTTAAGCTTTTCGATTGTATGCTTGAATAATTAATAAAAGTTTATTATTCTTGCATATGTTAATTGCTCGTTCAATTTTTATTATTTGATTTTTCGCATGATATAATCAATATATGTCCAACAGTTTTGAAACGAATGATATTTTATTGAATTATATTGATGCGAAAATCGCATGTCTAATGCATGAACGAAATTTGCATATAATATTGGGTTCTAATATGGATGCTACTTTGACGCTTGCTTGATTGAGTACTCTTACATGGAAAATATACATTACATGCCTTAATTTGGCAGTATTGTTTACATTATGGAAATTGTATGTTTGGAAAAATATGCATGCTACAAATATACACGCTAATGGTTAATATGCATGCAACAATATGCATGCTACAAATATGCACGCTAATGGTTAATATGCATGCGAAAATATGCATGCTAATGGTTTCAGTTATTTACGAAATACTCATGCCTTAATATGCATGCTTAATTTGGCAGTGTTGTTCTCGCATGCATACATTAAATAATTGCGAAAATATGCATGCTAATGGTATTGGTTATTTATGAAATAATCATGTCGAGCAATTTGTTGTGAATATTGATTTGAAATATTTATGTGCCATATAAGATGTGTACATATATTTAACGATTCATAATTTTTGTATGTACTAATTACTGAATCCCAGAACCATGTCGATCAATGATACTGCTAAGACTACCCATGGGGCGACGCCTCTTGTGGTTGTTCCTCATGCTGTGAAACCCGAGATGTTCAATAATGGTATGAACTTCAAGATGTGGCAATAGAAGATGCTCTTTTACTTGTCCACTATGGGTTTGGAATGTTACGTTCACGAAGATCGTCCAGTTGTGGATGAGAAAAGCACTAAGGAAGTTCAAAATGTTGCAGTGGAATGGAACTCTAAGGAGTATATCTATCACAACCTCATTTTGAATAGCCTTCACGATGTCATTTGGAATGTGTATCAGGTTAAGGAGCCTTCTAAGGTGTTGTGGGAAACTCTTGACCAAGAGTACATGGGTGAGGAGGTTGGATCCAAGAATTGGGTCGTCAGTAAGTTCCTTGACTACAAGATGATTGATGCCAAGTCTGTGGTCAGTCAAGCTCAAGACCTTCAAATGATGATCAATAAGCTGATAGCTAAGAAGATGACAATGTGCGAGATTCTCTAAGTCTATTGCATCATCGAGAAACTGCCTCCAAGTTGGAAAGACTTCAAGAGTTATCTGAAACACAAGCGAAAGGTGATGACCATGAGGGATCTGATCCAAAAGCTTCGTGTTGAGGAGGATAACTGCATCTCTAAAAAGAGGATAAATGGACATGTGCCTGTGGCAAGGGCCAATCTTGTGGAGGTTGGTGAGAGCTCCAAGTCGAAGAAGCCCAAGGCAAAGAAATGATCCAAGTTGGGAGTTAAGGGCGGAGTTTCGAAGAAGTCGAAGTTCTCTGGCAAGTGTTACAACTACAACCTTGTTGGCTACAAGTCCTCCGAGTGTAATAAGCCAAAGAATGCTAAGAATGAAGCCAACATGGTTAAAAATATTGCACGAGATGTCAATAACATCGATCTGTGTGCTGTGATTTCTGAAGTCAACATGGTGGACTCTAATCCAAAGGAATGGTGGATTGACACTGGTGCTACTAAGCATATCTGCTCTGTCAAGGAAGTGTTCTCAAACTTCAAAGCAATTGAAGATAGAGAAACCATCTACATGGGCAACTCTGCAACTTCCATGGTGAAAGGGCGTGGCACTGTGGTGTTGAAAATGACGCCCAGGAAGAATTTGACTTTGAAGAATGTTTGTATGTGCCAGACATTCGCAAAAACCTTGTGTCCGGTTATGTGTTAATCAAGCATGGCTTTAGGTTAGTGTTTGAGTATGATAAGTTAGTCTTGTCAAAGCAAGGTATGTTTGTAGGCAAAGGTTATGAGCTAGATGGTATGTTCAAGTTGAACACCATGGTTGTACCTCCTAAGAAAGATGAAATGAATGCTTCTTCTTCTGCTTACATGATTGAGTTTTCCAATTTATGGCATGGTAGACTAGGACACGTTAATTATGATTCGTTAAGAAGATTAATTAACATGGAGAGTATACCTAACATGAAAATTGATGCAAATCATAAGTGTGAAACTTGTGTTGAAGCTAAGATAACTCGAACGTCTTTCAAACAATTTAAACGAAACCCAAAACCTCTTGAGTTGATACATACCGATATATGTGATCTCAAGTTCGTGTAAACAAGAGGAGGTAACAAGTATTTCATCACCTTCATGGATGATTGCACGAAATACTGTTATGTGTACTTGCTGAAAAGCAAAGATGAGGAAATTGAGAAATTTGTTCTCTACAAAACGGAAGTTGAAATAAACTTGATAAGAAGTTCAAGGTGATTAGAAGTGACTGTGGAGGTGAATATGTAGAGCCATTTAGGGACTATTGTTCTAAACATGGCATTATTCACAAGGTCACTGCCCCCTACTCGCCTCAATCTAATGGTATGGCTGAATGTAAAAATTTCACTCTTAAAAAGATGATGAATGTGATGTTGATAAGTTCTGGGTTGCCACAGAGCATGTGGGGGGAGGCTATTTTGACGGCCAACTATCTTTTGAATAAGATTCCCCGTAAGGATGAGAAAGAAACTCCCCATGAGTTATGGAAAGGCACGAAGCCATCTTTTACATACCTGTGAATGTGGGGGTGCCTTGCGAAGGTGTTGATCCTACCCCCAAGAAGTTAAAGACCAGACCTAAAATGCTTGAATGTATCTTTATAGGATATGCATATTAGAGTAGTGCTTATCGCTTCCTTGTACATAAATCTCATCATCCTAAGATTCACAAGAACACAATCATGGAATCAAGAAATACAAATTTCTTTGAGGATGTGTTTCCTGCTCAGGAAAGGGCTGAATCGTCGAAGGGAACCACTGAGTCACTAGACAAAGGCGTAGTAATTCCTGACGATCTCGAGGATCAAGAGGAGGAAGTGGATGAACCTAGATGGAGTAAATAGATTAGGACCGAAAAAACATTTGGTCCTGATTATCTAATGTTTATGCTTGAAAGCGAGCCACAAAGCTATAAAGAAGCTGTGAATTTGTCCGAGGGGCCTATGTGGAAAGAAGCGATTAAAAGTAAAATCGACTCGATTCTACATAATCATACTTGGGAGCTAGTGGACTTACCTCCGAGGTGTAAACCACTGGGCTACAAATGGATCTTCAAGATGAAGATAAAGGCAAATGGCTCGATTGACAAGTATAAAGCGAGACTTGTAATCAAAGGTTATAGACAAAAGGAAGGTCTTGACTACTTTGATACTTATTCTCCAGTCATGAGAATAACCTCCATTAGAATGATACTTGCTATCGCCGCATTGCGTAAGCTTGAGGTTCATCAAATGGATGTGAAGACTACCTTCTTGAAGGGAGATTTAGGGGAAGAAATCTACATGGAGCAACCTGAGGGGTTTACGGCTCCCGTTCAAGGAGGAAAAGTTTGCATGTTGGTGAAATCACTGTATGGTCTCAAACAAGCACCAAAGCAATGGCATGAGAAGTTTGACCATGTTGTTCTTTCCAATGGTTTCAAAATCAATGAGTTTGATAAGTGTGTCTACGTGAAAGACACGGAAAATGGATATGTAATCCTATATTTATATGTAGATGACTTGCTCATTGTGGGTAGTAATGAAAAGATGATCAAATCTACCAAGGATATGTTGAATTCTCATTTTCACATGAAGGATATAGGACTGGCAGATGTGATCTTAGGGATAAAGATCATTTGAAGCTCTGATGGTATCACCTTAACTCAGTCTCATTATGTAGATAAAATCCTTGAAAAAATCAACAAGAATAACTCAGAGGTGGCGATGACTCTAATAGATCCAAATTTGCATCTACAAAAGAACAAATTGGAGGCTATTAATCAGGTGGAGTACTTGAGATTCCTTGGGAGTCTGATGTACTTGATGAGTTGTACTAGACCAGACATTGCCTACACGGTAAGTAGGTTGAGTAGATACACGAGTAACCCTAGTATGGCTCACTAGAAAGTGATAACTAGAGTACTAAGATATCTACATTTTACTCGTGATTATGGTCTACATTATATGAGTTATCCAGCTGTGGTTGAAGGATATAGTGATGCAAACTGGATACACGATACAAAGGATCTAAAATTCACTAGTGGATATGTATCTACACTATGTGGAGGATTAGTCTCGTGAAAGTCCTCTAAACAAACTGTTATTACTCGATCCACGATGAAATTCGAGTTTGTTGCCTTAGACAAGGAGGGTGAGGAGGCTGAATGGCTTCTTCAATTCGTAGAGGACATTTATAGATGGTCGAAGCATGTGCCAGCCATATGTATACATTGTGATAGTGTATCTGCTATTGGAAAGGCTCAGAATATGCTATATAATGGAAAGTCTTATCATATTTGCTGAAGACATAGTTCCATAAGACAACTTCTCTCAACTAGAGTATCACAATTGACTATGTAAGGTCCAAGAACAACATAGCCGACCCCTTGAATAAAGGGTTGAATCGAGAGGTAGTTGAAACCTTATCGAGAGGAATGGGACTGAAGTCCATTAAATGATGGGTTACGTACATGGACACCCAACCTAAGTGACTAGAGATCCTAAGATCTAGGTTCAAAGGGAAAACTAAACTGCAAATACCCATTGCGATCACTGTGGGGGTTTCATACCTCATGTCTTATTCCTACGATGAAGAAACAGTGATGTAAATGGAGGTTAAGCATTAAGTTGCTTTTAATGATTCATGGCATCGAGTGTGTAGTACTTGAAAGAGCGCATAGTTTACGGAACTTCTCTTATGCCAAGAATCACTTATGTAAGCGAGAAGTGTGGCCGTTTCAAAGGGGAATTGTTGGGACGCAATTCTTTAGAAACCTTGTAGAACTAGGCGTGTGCCATGACCTGATTAATGGACACAACCGAGGAAAGAAAAAGGGCTAGGAAAAATGGTTGTGGGAAGTGCATTGTCGTTCACACAAGCGGTAGAGGAAGTTCAAGGACATCGCGTCTACTTACTAACCAGTGGGCTAAGTGTACTCTCTCAAGGGAAAGTTCAAAGGGTTACACCTACTTATCCTATGCAGCATCTATGCCATTGAAGTGATTCTATCACCAAGTCAAACTCCGTGTCTGACGTGGTTGTTCTTATGACTACATCAATATCTATTCATGTAGGGGATTTTTGGAAATGGTGGTTAAAAGGTTGACATTCGTCAGTTTTTTGGGCTTCATTTTGAGTGGGACCCAATTAGATTTTGGGTCACTGGGTGTCATTTTTGGGTTCTCCTATGTGAGTACTATAAAATCGACTATTTAAACTCTCAAAATGGATCAAGGGTGAATGAGATATGGATGTTTGAAATGTTACTCTTGAAAGAGGAAAAATGTGCGGAAATTGGCTGTGTATTTTTTCCTCTGGATTGTCCAAAATGCGTATGGACTGCATGAAAGTCTCTGGAAGGCCTAACCGCATAGTATATATGGAATTTCTTGTGTGTAATTCTTAAGATATAAGAACAAAATACTTCCATATTTTGTGAGATATCTTGTCTTAAATAAATATGCGGTTTACCATGTTTAATACGTTGAAGAATATTTGTGCAAATATTTCTTCCATTTCTAGTAGATTTGATTCGAGTATTCATGGAATGTCTTGGATTTAATGAGTTGGTGGTTGGAAAATATTCTTCTCTAATTACAGAATATCATAATATCACGTTTCCATGATTAGGGTCTCTTAGAGCAGTATAAATAGAGCCTCTAAGTCAGTCAGAATACTGGCACCATTCTCAAGTTCCTCATTTCTTCTAAACTTGAGTCGCACTTCTTTCTTTCTCTGTCGGTGATAGTCCATCGGGCTTTGCAAATCCCAGGTAACGCTTATGTGTTCATTGTTACCTGCGATGGTTTTACCCTAGGGAACGATGTCCACGACGGGACTCATTCGTTTCAAGGGCAGTGAGTGTTACTTGTGACTCCATCACTTTGTGATTACTTGAAATGTGATTTATGCTTTGATTATTTATAATTTAAACTCTTCGATTGTATGCTTGAATAATTAATGAAAGTTTATTATTCTTGCATATGTTAACTGCTTGTTCAATTTTTGCTATTTAATTTTTCGCATGATATAATCAATATATGTCCAACAGTATCATGATTCCAGTTTTATAAAATTGTACACTTCCCAACAACATCTAAAATTTTGAAAAAAAAATACTACTATAACTCTTGAATGACTGATGAAACCAAGGCAGTTAACAACAATATAAAATGGAGTACATCTGCTATATATACACAAATCATGTATCAACTGCCTAAAAAACTAACTGACTAATGAGCTATATGAGTGGGCTAACTACCAAGACACAAAAGAAGTCCAAACTGACCAAAACTATTAAGGAATTAAAATATTATTTGTAATTGTAATTATATTCTATTACATTTTTCTAGTTTGTATAGGTATATTCTATTACCTTTTCCTAGCTTGTATAGGTATCATGTATGACTATAGAATGTATCCTGAGATCATGAATATAGACACACAATTATTACTCTTATTTTCTACATGGTATCAGAGCCTAAAATCCTAAACCTTGAAAGAAAATTCCATTGTCATTTTTCCTGAGCTCCTGCCGCCGCCAATGACAGCGCATTCCTCCATGCGCCACCGTTGTGCCAGCACTGAAGCTCGCTGTTCGTCGCTGCATCGCTTACCACACCCTCCGTTTGTCACTGCACCAATCTCCATGTGCTACCGCTCGTTAACGTGCGGGTGTATCTTGCCGATCCGATCTGCCACCGGTTATTGTACCTGCTACTGATCTGTACCTGATTTTACACTGTGTCTGACTCTGGAAGAAATCTTGAAGAACATACCCGTATTGATGCTACTCCTGAGGTTCTGAAACTTCAGGATATAAGTGGTTATGATGTGATTATTGAAGCAGTTGCAATTGCAATCTGGCCCTCAGACTGCTGTATCTATTGGTCATATATCGACTGATCCTTACTTTATTGGCTCTGGCGATGGTCCAGGTTTACAACTTATATCGAACTTGCTGAAAGATAAAAAAAATTACATTGAATGGTCTGACGCAATGTGTCGTGCATTCCTTATTAAGAACAAGATTGAGTTCATTGATGGATCCATTGCCAAACCCTATGATGGTAATCTTGATGCCATGATTGGCCTCGGGTTAATGCTACTCTTATCTTAGGGATCTTTTAAACCCTGGATCCGGTGTTGAGATCTTCTACAAGCTTGCTTGCCACAGTTAAGGAACTGTGGGTTGACCCGAAGGCACGATTTATTCTTTGCGATGGTATGGAAGTTTTGCAAATGTAAGAGGTTATTCAGAGTTGCAGGCAGAACGGTCAGCCCATCGACATTTACTTTGGCAAACTGAAGAAGTTATTTGTAGATTATCACTGTATGCGGCCTCATCTAGTTTGTGACTGTGAACAGAGCAAGGCACTGCCATTGCAATATTTCTGCGAGATTCTTCCGAGAGAGAGAAGGATTTGATTTACCAATTCATCTCTGGCCTCTACGAAGGCTTTCACACCCTGCGATCACATATCATGAGTATTGTCCAATGCCACCTGTTATGAAAGTATATGCCTTTGTTGCCCAGGAGGAGAATCATCGAGCTGTTATTCGAGCTCATGAGGCTTCTTCTAACTTCATGGCGTATGCTGTACGACGCCCAAGTTCATCGCCAGTTGTTCTTTCTGCATTTGGCCGCAAGAATCTTATTTGTACACATTGTCATTGCAAGGGTCACGATAAGGATTCCTTCTTCCAGATCATTGGTGTACCAGAATGGTTCAAGGAGTTGAAGGAAAAAGCCAGCGTCGCCAAGAAAATGGTGCCAGCCTCTCGGCCGACCGTGATCGCCGTAATCGGAGGTTCCACCATGGCACTTCCACTCCTGCTGCTGTTCGTCGGTGCTGCCATGTCACCGCCTGGTCTGGTGGCGGTGGTGGCTTCCTCTGGATGCATCCCTACGTGGTCTGACTTTGGCCTGCTCTATCTGATGACCACTGGAGCACGACCATGCATTTATTTAATCAGTTTAATTCTCTTACTAACAATGGATCAGGTAAGTCTACTTTACCATGGATACTTTATTCGGGAGCCTCTTATCACATGACTAGTGACAAGGGTTCTCTTAATGATCTCTCTACTGCTATTGATACTGTGAATGTTGTTCTAGTGAATGTTGTTCTGCCTGATAGCTCTATGTCATCCACTACCCAATATGGTTCTATTTTCTTTGGTGTTGTCACCCTTACTCATGTGCTATATATACCTACTTTGTGGTGCAACTTATTATCATGTTCTAGATTATTATCTGCCTTGAAATGTCTAGCTTTGTGTACTGAAAACTATTGCATTTTACAAAAAATCAGTACGAGGAAAGTGATTGGCGTGTGTGAACAAAAGGGGGGGGGGTTGTTTTGGCTTCGTCTGCTGGATACTCGTGATCATCCTCCTATTCCACTATCTTTTCCAACAGTTGCTTCTGTGTCTTCTTCTGATTTATAGCATCAGTGTTTTGGACATCCTTCCTCTACGATGTTGTCTTCTATTTCTTCTATTGATTTTAGCACTAATAAAACTTATGTTCCTTGCTCTATATGTTATAGAGCAAAACAGACTAGACATAGTTTTCAATTGAGTTCTACAAATGCTACTGTACTATTTCAATTAATCCATTGTGAAGTTTGGGGTCCTTATAGAACACCATCTTCTAGTGGTGCATTTTATTTTATTGACTATAGTTGATGATTATTCCGAGCTGTTTGAGTTTATTTATTAGTGACTAAATCAGAAGTAGCTTCTAGATTTTTGGAATTTTGTGCCTTAGTGAAGAACCAGTGGGGCTGAACCATACTCCGTGTTTGGACTGATAATGGAACTAAAATTTTGCCCTTGAGATCTCATTTTGCTGCATCTGGGATCATTTTTGAAACATCTATGGCTAATGCACCACAGCAAATGGTCGACTTGAAAGAAAGCATCGCCATTTACTCATTATGGTGCGTGCTTTACGTTTCCAAGCCAGTGTTCCAATTGGTTTTTGGGGAGAATGTGTTCTTACTGCTGCTTATCTGATTAACCAGACACCGACAAAACATCTCAACAGTCGTACTCCCTTTGAGTTGCTTTATGGGCAAGCTCCAAATTACTTATCATTAAGAGTTTTTGGTTGCTTGTGTTTTGTTCCTCATGTTCCCATATATCGTGACAAGTTTGCACCAAGAAGCCGACGTTGTTTGTTTTTTGGTTATCCTGCCGGAAAGAAAGGCTATCGCTTTTTTGACTTGGAATCCCGTGTAATCTTTACCAGTCGGGATAGCGATTTTTTTGAAGACCAATTCCCGTATTCTGCAACTTCGACATTGGCCTCTTCAGAAGAACCCGACGGTGCCACCACCTCCCCGCCGGCCTTCTCATCACCGCTGCCGAAGGGAAATGAAAAACTACGCGCGTTACAGAGGAAAATGAAAAAATTTACGTGTCATTTGTGGGATAAAAATGTAAATGCATATTTAAAAAGTGGAGGATTTGTAATCGACCGGGGGGTCCTCGATAAGATATTTCCTAAGTTGTGTGGGAAGTTTAATTTATTCCGCATTCCAAATTCCTGCGTTTTTGCTATTTTTCGTCAACCAAACAACTCTACTCATTCTAAAATCCTAGAAATTTGTAATTACCGCATCTCTTACCGCATAGCAAACAACTCCTAAGAGTTATCAAAGTTTAAGTTATCAAAGATATGAGACTGAGTCCACGTATCCTCACAACTCGAAAATTTTGAAAATTATATACTCCCTACATTTCATTGGATTGACACACTTTCCTTTTTTTGTTTGTTTTGATAGATCTAGCACACTTTCCGCTTTTGACGAGATTCCTTTAATTTCATCCACTTATTCTACTTTATTCTTTCTGAATTCAATTTCATCAACTCATTTCATTCACTTAAATCTAAGCACATAAACATATAGTGTCAATCCAACGAAACGGAGGTAGGAATATAATTTTATTGTCTAATATTATTTGAAGAGTCCGTCTCTTGAAAGACGGTCTTTCCATAAGTTATGGAAAGACCAAGGTTTAAAGTGTAAATTAGAAGAAATTAAGATAAAATTTTCGGGTTGCATGAACCGGGTTATAAATTTTATAACTACTACATGTTTCATACTAAAACTTTAATATTGCAACTAAGACCTTTTACCTTTTATTATTCTAATCAAACCCCGTCTTTCCATAAGCCTATGGAAAGACCGTCTTTCCCAAGACTTTGCCTTATTTGAAATAAAATAATAACTATAATAAATAATTATCAAAAGAGCCGGTCTCCTATGAGACCGGAGATTATAGGTAAAATAAAAAAATGACAAACTAAATTCAGGGGCAAAAATATATAATTAATTTGGACTTAGGGTAATAAATGAAAATTTTGAAAAACCTGGGGACCAAACAACAAATAAAAGAAATTTACCCAAGAAAAATGTCTTCCTCCTTCCATTTGCTTACTGTGCCGGCGCCGCCTCGCTCTCCACCGGCGACGTCTTGCTCTCCGCCGTCGCCGCCTCACCGTCTCCTCGCCTTCTCCGTCGTCGCCTCGCCTTCTCCTCCGTCTCCTCGCCTTCTCCACCGTCGAATCGACTTCTCCGCCGACTCTGATTTGCTGGCTCTCAACAAGCTTCATTTCGCAGCCGGTGACAATGAATAAGCTCTGAATCTCAGCCGATAAATTTCTCAATTCTTGTGTTTACAATGGACTTCCGGCTTCAAATTGTATCGCATCGGAGGCTAGGGATTCAAATTTGGTTCACCGGAGATTTCGTCGGTGTCGTCATCTTCGTCGGAGGTTAGTGATTTGCGAGCAATTTTGAGAAGCTTCAACTTCTGGTGACCTCATTTAATGCATTCACCAACACAAAACCATTTTGAGAAGCTGCAATTTCATTGCATTCAATCGGCGACTGGTTTTCTGGTGACCTCACTTGAGCATGCTTAGTGCATAATGCCACTATCTCGCTCGTTGCTCTGGACAAGGTGAGCAAAAGCTGCCTGAACATAGTTAATTTTGCAGTGTATTGCTGTAGTTTCTAGTAGATTTTCAAGTTCAAATGGACTCTTTGAGAGGCTCTGCATTGCTTTTCTTGGCTATTAATTTGGATTTTATGGGGAAATGTGTCAGGATTGGGATCCCTGTCCTCGATTGGCATCTCGTACGGTGAATCTGGTCTCGTTTTCTAGCAGCCTAAAGTCCAATGGTTCGCATCTTGTGGCTTGTTATGGCTCCAATCACGCTATGCTGCATGGAACCCCACCCCACACTCCTTCTGTAGGCATAACAGCTGGAAATGGCTTCGTCTGTGGACTTCTAATGCAGGCTAACCAGCCATATTGTTGGGGAAACAGCAACTTCGTTCAGATGGGGGTGCCTCAACCTATTGCGAAAGGTGCCGAGTACTTGGAATTCAGTGCAGGAGATCATCGCTTGTGTGGCTTAAGAAAGCCTTTGGTGGGATTCCGCAGAAACATCTCTCTGGTAGATTGTTGGGGTCACAACATGAGTTTGATGGTGAAATGCAGTCCTTATCAGCTGGTTAGCAGAGTCACTAGCCTAACTCCGGAAGAAATGAGGTTGAAATATTATTATGCATCCAAAAAAATATACACATCATATAAAAATTACTAAACATCAGATAAAAAAATTAAAATATCAAACTAACAGTGTAAAACATCTTATTAAAATAAGTCGAAAGTATACATTCCATTGTTGTGGCATTTGAAAAAACTATTTTGACGTTTCACTTCTATCTGCTGATCTTATTATTTTTTACACGATAGTTTACAGATGTAAAATGATACGTACCACTTTACGTCTATTACAGACGAACAAGACATAAAACATTATACACTGACAACTCAAAATTGAAAGAATTCGATGAATCATCATGGGCACAACAAATACATATAAAATTAGCATAACATGTAAAAGTGGCAATCGCCATAATCAAACATCATCCATTACAAAAGCGTTCAAATGACCTAAAACATCGCTAACCTAAAAACTGAAAATTTTCAAATCAAGCTAAAACATCAATAACAATCAAGCGTCTCAACACTAACACTAACAATCAACCATCATAATTGAAAAATCAATGTTAAAAACTACAGCCTAAACAATCAAATTCTATTATTTCCCGACTTATTTCCCTTCACTGCTGATTTTTTCACAGACTTGCCTTCTCCTGTTGGTTTTGAAGAGGATGACTCTCATATTCCATCAATGCAAATATCAAAGGTCGACTACGATTCTTTATTCAACTCAGAGCATGGTTCCTCATACCATTTTTTTTATCAACTCATCAATAGCATCTTAGAGCTCTGACATGGACAGTATACCTGTGAAATAATATAAAACATAACATATAGTAATAAAAACATCAATTTATGTAATTAAAACATCATAATGACACACATAACATCACTGACAACTAAATTGAGAAACATCAAATATAGTTTTTAAAACATCAATATAAAATTTTTAAAACATCAACAGTACCCACTAAAATATCAAAAGAACATACTGAACATTAGTTGCATACTTAAATATGAAAACACCACAAGCATCAAACACTAAAATTATAACATCATACCAACACAGAAATTCTTAAAACCTAAAATATGAAACATCACACAAAAAACCAAAAACATCAACAACAGTATATAAAACATCACATCTGAAAAAATAACAAAATTTAAAGATCCTATATCATTCTCGATTGCAACAACAGTGGGCAGGCGTTCTAGACATCTAAAAAACAACAACTACAACACAAAATTTAGTATAAATTGTAACAAAACCCTAAGATATCCACTGGTGGAGGCACCTCTATTAAAGGCAGTTATAGTGGACAGTGGAAGACACTTTGGGGGCGACTTCCATGGGCGTGACTTCCATTGATGACGATAGAAGGCGGTTCCTTTGAACCACCTTTTAACGTAACAATGAAAGGCAGTTCATAACTGCCTTCTAAGAGATGTTGGAACCGCCTTTTATTGGATCCGAAGGAGTTTCGATGTCGGAACTTAAATCTGGCCTTCTAAAAAAAGGCTATTGGAAACCTTAGGTTTCCGACAGCTATTGAACTTCCCAGGCGGAAGAGCAACAACAAACAGAGGCAGTGGAAGAGATCTAAAAATTCCAATAGATCTAAAAAATCCGAACAGAGAAACAACAATCTAAAAATTCCCAACATAGAAAACAACAAACCGATCTCAAAATTTCTAACTGATCTAAAAATAAAAGAATATGAACTTAACCCTAACTAACAGAAGCGGCCGTTTTGAGAGATTCAACAGCAGTGGTGGCTAGGACGACGAGCGGTGGTGGTGGTCGAAAGGAAGAGCAGTGGTAGTGGTGGCGAGGACAAGCTGTGGTGGTGGTGGCAAAGACGACCGGTGGTGGTGGTGGCGAGGATGACCAGTGGTGTCGCGACCCAGATCTGGAATGGCGAGGACAACCGGTGGTGGTGGCAAAGATGAGCAGTGGTGGTGCAACTCAACAGTGGCGGAGAGGAATGTCGACGGCGATGCGGGCTCAGGCGGACGATGACTATACGGGATCAGACGGACAATGGCGATGTGACCAAGCAGACCAGAATTGGAATATCGACGACGATAAGGGCTCCGGCGGAGAGGGGATTGCGGCGATACGGGCTCCGGCGAAGAGGAGATGGTGGTGTGGTAGAGCTCGATCGGAGATGGAGATGGAGAGACCGTTCAGAGAAGCTAATGAAAGGGAAAGAAATGCGTGAGTTAAAAAATGAGGGAGTTAGAAAATATTTTAAGTGTGGGCTTATAAGGGTTTCTCTTTTTATAGGGCCCAAAGAAGACACCCAATAGAAGGCAGTTCTTCAATAGAACCGACTTCTATTGATGTGAATCAAAGTCCTGAAAGTATTTCCGATATTGGAACCTCGTCTAATCCTCAATAGAAGGCGGTTTTACAAAAAATACACGGAACCGCCTTCCATTGGTGTCTTTAATGAGTCTCTCCTCACTAGTGATCACACACAATCAACACTGAACATCAATTGCACACGTAAGCATGAAAACACCACAAACATCAAACGCTGAAATTAAAATATCGTACAAACACTGATAACAGTACTTATAGCCTAAAACATGAAACATCAGGCTGAAAATGAGAAACAACATTAACTGTACCTAAAACATCACTGCTGAAAATTAAGAAAACTTACAAATCCTTCTTCCTTCTCGATTGCAGCAACAGTGGGCAAGTGCTCTTAGACATCTAAGAAATAGCAACAATAACACAAAAATTAGCACAAATAGTAACAAAACCCTAAACTATCACACACACAATCAAAACAACAAAACAGAAGATCAATTGTACACTTAAAACACTACAAGTATCCAATACTGAAATTAAATCATCACACCAAACACAGATAACAGTACTTAAAGCCTAAACATGAAAGATCAAACATAAAACCCGAAACATCAACAACCGTATTTAAAACATCACATCTGCAAAATAACAAAATTTACAGATCCTCTTTCATTCTCAATTGCAGAAACAATGGGCAAGCATTTTAGACATCTAAGAAACAACAACACAAAAATTAGTACAAATACTAACAAAACCCTAAAATATCACACGCACACAATCAAAACAACAAAACTGAATGTCAATTGCACACTTAAAACACTACAAGCATCAAATACTAAAATTAAATCATCACACCAGCACAAATAATAGTACTTGAACCCTAAACATGAAGCATCAAATAGAAAACATGAAATTTCAATAACTGTATTTAAAACATCACATCTTCAAAAATAAAAAAATTTATAGATCCTATTTCATTCTCAATTGCAGCAACAGTGGGCAAGAATTCTTAGATATCTAAGAAACATTAACAACAAATTTTTTTTATCACAAATCGTAACAAATCCCTAAGATATCACACATAATCAAATATGAACATCAATTGCACACTTGGGCATGAAAACACCACTAGTACAAGCACTGAAATTAAAACATCACAACAACACTGATAACAATACTTAAAGCCTAAAACCTGAAACATCACACTGAAAACGAGAAACTTCATTAACTGTACGTAAAACATCACAGTCGAAAATTAAGAAAACTTACAAATCCTTGTTCCTTCTTGATTGCAGCAACAGTGATGCAAATCTCCTTAGACATCTAACAAACAGTAGCAGCAACACAAATATTAGCACGAATCCGTAAGAACAATCACAAAACACAAAAAAATAGAGAAATAGAGAAATTCTCAAATATTAACACATTGAAGAACATAAACCCCAGAAAATCACAAGAACTAAAAAACCAAACAAAATTTTTTTAAAAAAATATATGTATAAAAACTCTGATAAATTTTTTTACCTTCGATGATAAACACAAGACGAAACTCATATTGTGTTCGGCCGCCAAAAAATTTGTCGGGCCACGAGAGCAGTACCAAATCGAGGCAAAAATTTGCCGAAAAACTCCAAAAATCACTCGCAAGAAAGGAGAAAGAAAAATGGAGAGGATGTGCAGTTAATTGGAGGAAAATGAGTTCGAATTTAAGGAAGATGGAAGAGAAATGAATATGAGAGAGAATAAGGAGGAAAGGCGAATCAGCTGAATAGGAGAGAGGAAATGAGAGAAGAGAAAAAGTTTCAGAATAATATAATAGATGATTATGGAAATGTTGATATTTATACCAAGAACTAAATGTAAATTAATGAAATTTCACATCCAGTCTCTGGACATTTAAAGGTTCAATTAGAAATCTCATTTCCAATTAAATCCATAATCTCGCTATGGAACTTTCTTATACAAGATTTTGTCTTATAAAAAAATGAAATTGAAAAACGAATTTCCTAACAAAAAAAATGATGAAATCAATTAATTTAAACATAATTTAAACTAGTAAACGACCAAAATTGAAAGTATACTGTCAGTCCTCTCATTCTTTAAAGTTTAAAGCAAATGACTTATGTGGCTCTTGAACTATCATTATCGTTCACCTTTGGCCCTCTAATTTTTTTTTAATACTTTTAGCCCCTGAACTTACAAAACTGATGAATTGTGGCCCTTCCGTCAGGTCAAACCGTTAAATTTGGTCAAAAATCCCAACTTTGTTTCATATGAACCGTTGATTTCTTTTGTTGATTGAATCACAACCGTTAAAAATTTGCCTATATATACTACCCCTGAAACCTAAATCTACTCACCCTCATTTCCCTCTCATTATCTGCCCCTCTACCTCATCTCCAGCTTCTCTCTCCTCCTCCACCACCTCTCCCTCTCCGCCGCTAGCGCCGCTGCCGCCACCGCCGCTTTGACGCCTAGCGCTTCCGCTGCCACTTCGACGCCTCCTCGACTCCATCTCCCGGACTAGCTCCGACTCTATCCCCCCTACTCCTTCGCTTCGACACAGCTTCAACGCCTCCCCGACTCTATCTCTAGGACCAGCTCCGACTCCATCTCCCCGAGGCGCTCTGGTTACTGGTCGGAGTTGCGAGCTCCACCAAAATTTCCGTTTCAGCTCATATCCGACCTCACTTTTGGTTCTTTGATGTTATCAAGGGTTTCTGAAAAATTAGGTTCTAGTTTTTATGATGATTGATTATATGTAATGAAGTGTTATGTATTGAGAGATATTATGTATTTTCAATTATATGTAATGAAGTTTTGGGTTGTGGTATGAAATTTCCAGTTTTTTACATGAGCTTTGGGTTTTTTTTGTGTGTTTTGTTGGAACTGGGTTTCATATTCCGGCCGGTGAGTTTATTCTCACTGGCCAATTTTTTTAAATGATCGCTTATTTACTAGCATCAGTATTTTATGCACAGGCACTGGTAAGTCGTACCGGTGCTAGAACTTTATTCTAGCACCGATACGACTTACCGACTATAACAATACACCTTTTGCACCGGGTCACTTAGGCACTGGTATGAAAATTCTCAAAATACCGGTACCTAAGGGGGATTCTCCCAGCAATGTATCGCCAAAGTCAGAAAATTCTTAACTTCATATTTTTAACTTTTTCCAAAAAAAAATGAAGTCAGATATTTGTAGTTTAAAATTATTTTTAACTAGTGCATCAATAATTCAATAGGCATCGTTCCACATAGTTATTTGCACTTTTTTTTTGCACCATAAGGTGTGGGATATGTATTAGGTTCCCCAAACCTATTTAGAAACCAAAAGATGTACAAAGATGTTTGGGATATTACATCGGTAAAGCAACCTCGTTGCCTTCAAAAGATTAAACTAATAGTAGTGGAATGGTGGATGAAAACTAAAGGGAGTAAAGCTGCTGGGTCAAGGTCCGGTGGAGTGCTCGAGGGGTGGTGTACTTGAGGGGTCGAGTGCCTTAGTTCTCGTGGGGTGGTGTGCTCATGTTCATGGGGTCCATAGTTGTCGAGTGCCTTTACTCTCGAGGGGTGGAGTGCTCGTGTTCGAGGGCTCCATAGTTCAAGTGCTTCAAAATTCGAGGGCTCCATGGTGTCAGGACTCCATGGGTCGAGGTCTTTTGGTTATGTGCTCGAAGCTCCATTCTCGAGTTCTCGATGCTCCAGTCACGAGTGCGTCAGTCTCGAGTGCTCGATACTTCAGTCTCGAGTGCTCGATGTTCCAGTCTCGAGTGCTTCAGACTCGAGTGCTCGATGCTCCAGTGTCAAGTGCTCGATGGTCGAGTGCTCGAGTGCTCGAGTGCTCGATGCTCCATGTGCTCGAGTGCTCAGAGCACCTAGCGCGAGAGCACGATGCTCCCCGGTCGAGTGGTCAGTACTCCAGGCTCAAGTGAAATAGTGTTCAAAGTGCTGAAGTGCTCATTGCTTCAGGCTCGAGTGCTCAATGCACTAGGCTCGACTTCACGATGATCCAGGCTCTAGCAGTGCTCGATGCTCCATTCCCGAATGGTCGATGCTCTAGTTTCGAGTGCTTGATGCTCCATTGTTGAGTGCTCGAATCTCCTTCTGGAGATGTCGAGTGCTCGATGCTCTATTATCGAGTGCTCGAACTAGGCTCGACTTCACGATGATCCAGGCTCTAGCATTGCTCGATGCTCCATTCTCGAATGGTCGATGCTCCAGTTTCGAGTGCTCGATGCTCCATTGTTGAGTGCTCGAATCTCCTTCTGGAGATGTCGAGTGCTCGATGCTCTATTCTCGAGTGCTCAATGCTCCAGGCTCTGATGCTCCAGACTCGAGTGCTCGAAGTTCCCGTCTCGAGTGCTCGATGGTCCAATCTCGAGTGCTCCGTGCTCCATGCTCGATGCTCCAGGTTCCAATCATGAATGCTCGATGATCCAGCCTCGAGTACTCCATGCTCCCTGCTCGATGCTCCAGGTTCCAAGTATGAGTGCTCGATGATCCATTCTCGATTGCTCGATGCTCCAGTCTCGAGTGCTCGATGCTCCAGTCTCGAGTGCTCGATGCTCCAGTCTCGAGTGCTCGATGCTCCAGTCTCGAGTGCTCGATGCTCCAGTCTCGAGTGCTCGATGCTCCAGTCTCGAGTGCTCGATGCTCCAGGCTCGAGTGCTCGAAGCCCAAGACTCGAGTGCTCGAAGTTCCAGGCCCGAGTGCTCGAAGGTCCAAGCTCAAGCAAGAAAATAGTCTATGTACTAATTCAATCTGATATTTGCACTTGTAGTTATTTGCACTTGTAGCAAAAGTTGAGTGGTAAGTCACAAACGTTATTTTTATTAGTGCATTGTGACACAATAATTCAATAGGTATCGATCCACATGTTGGACATATATTGATTATATCATACGGAAAATCAAATAACAAAATTGAACGAGCAATTAATATATGCAAGAATAATAATTTTTTATTAATTATTCAAGCATACAATCGAAAAGCTTAAATTACAAATAATCAAAGCATAAATCATGTTTCAAGTAATTACAAATTGATGGAGTCACGAGTAACACTCGCTGCCCTTGAAACGAATGAGTCCTGTCGTGGACATCGTTCCCTAGGATAAAACCATCGAAGGTAACAATTAACACGTAAGAGTTACCTCGGATTCACGCAAGGCCCGAAGGACTATCACCTCGACAGAGCATCAACTGGAAACTTCGAGAAAGACAGAAAGAAGACTCAAGTTTAGACTATGGAGGGACTTGAGAAATGGTGTGAATTTTCTGACTGACTTAGAGGCTCTATTTATACTACTCAAAGAGACCCTAATCATGGAAACATGATATTCTGATTTTCTGTAATTAGAGAAGAATATTCTCCAATCACCAACTCACCAAATCCGAGACATTCCATGAATACTCGAATCATATCTGCTGGAAAAGGAAGAAATATTTGTACAAATATTCTTCATCATATTAAACATGGTAAACCGCATATTTATTTAAGACAAGATATCTCACAAAATATGGAAGTATTTTGTTCTTATCTCTTAAGAATTACAGACAAGTAATTCCATATATACTATGCGGTTGGGCCTTCATAAGACTTCCATGCGATCCATACGCATTTTGGACAGTCCAGAGAAAATTACCTGGGCCAATTTTCGCCCATTTTTTTCCTCTTTCAAGAGTGAAATTAAAACATTCATATCTCATTCACCCTTGATTCGTTTTGAGAGTTTGAATAGTCGATTTTATAGTACTCGCGGAGAAGAACCCAAAAATGACATCCATTGACCCAAAATCCATTCGGGTCCCACTCTAAACGAAGCCCAAAAAGTTGACGAATTTCAACCTTTTAACCATCATTTTCCAACAATCCCCCACATGAATAGATATTGATGTAGGAATCAGAACAATCACGTCAGACACAGAGTTTGACTTGGTGATAGATTCATTTCGACGGCATAGATGCTGCATAGGATAAGTAGGTATCACCCTTTGAACTTTCCCTTGAGAGAGCACACTTAGCCCACTGGTTAGAAAGTAGACGCGATTTCCTTGAACTTCCCCTACCGCTTGTGTGAACGACAATGCATTTCCCACAGACATCTTTCCTAGCCCTTGCGCTTTCCTCGGTTGTGTCCATTAATCAGGCCATGGCACACGCCTAGTTCTGTAAGGTTTCTAAGGAATTGCGTCCCAATAATTCCCTTTCGAAGCGGCCACACTTCTCGCTTACATAGGTGATTCTTGGCGTAAGAGTAGTTTCGTAAACTATTGAGCTCTTTCGAGTACTACATACTCGATGTCTTGAATCATTAAAAGCAATTTAATGCTTAACCTCTATTCACATCACTGTTTCTTCATCATAGGAATAAGACAGGAGGTATGAAACCCCCACAGTGATCGTGATGGGTCTTTGCAGTTTAGTTGTCCATTTGAACCTAGATCTTGGGATCTCCAGTCACATAGGTTGGGTGTCCACGTACGTAACCCACCATTTATTGGACTTAGTCATATTCCTTTCGATGAGTTCTCAACTAACTCTCGATTCAATTTCTTCGTCAAGAAATCGATTGAATCCTTTCGTCAAAGAATAACAACTCTTATCATATTGATCTTACGTAGTCAACTTCGATAATTCTCGTAGAGAGTAGTCATCCAATGGTAAAGTGTCTTTGTCGAGACACACCATCATCGATATGGCTTTAAGCTACAAGCTTTACGCTACACCAATACGCATAAAAGTGCTTTGGTCATCCTAGGGTATATATTTCCCACTTTTTTTTCCAACACGATGGACTTAGATTCCTCTATGAATCTAGCAAGAGAGAACCATTTCTCTACACAACTCAAGCCATATCCACAAGTCTCACACACAGCTAGTTTCCACTGATCTTTTCTAGATTACCCGTGTATCATCTTACTATCCATTGTAAGAATTGTCTAATGTGCACTTTAATAAGTACAACAGACTATCAATGACTCTTGAGTTCTCTTCTTAAGAGACACCTCACCTTTACAAAAAGGTAACTCATAATGTTTAGAGTCATTCCATTGAATACGACATATCTCCTAGAGACTCAATCATCGTATCAATTTTACTATCAATGAGAAAACCATCAATTCAAAGACATAAATGACATGATCATTTTTCGTGTCCCTTAGCATATCTGCCTTCATCAAACTCATTGATTCAATAACACTGGATAAACAACAATTAGTTTGGTCACATGATGGGTCATTTAGGAGCATTGAGCTTTTCATTTTTGCTCTATTCAGATTTTAATATCTAAGTCTCCAAATAACCATTTAGGTCCATTAGATGTACTTCTAGCTTTCACAAAACCTTGATAGCAAGTACCATCACCCTTGGACTCATTCTCACATCTAGAGAACACCCATCAAGTACACAAATATACTTACTAATTGTTCAAATCTACTAGTACTCTAGTGATTTGCACTCATGGTAGATCAATCTCTCTATTGATCACCACTTTCCACAAAAAGTATTTCATGGAATCTCGTTTCCTTCGTTGGTTTATCCCCGATCCTTTATGATTCCATCTATTGACTCTTAAGTCCATTTAAGATAAATCAGGATCTTTAACAGAAACTTCTACAAAATACACTTTCCATCAAGATACATTTCTAGTTTCTGTATAATATTTCTTGTGAATTTCAAGAAATTGATAGCACTTCAACGTTGTGCATATCTAGTAAAGATACTGTTTAAGTAGTCATTTTACTACATTCGCAATATGCCAACCCACACATTCGAAAGAACTTTTAGGATGGCTCTATGAGGAGCTTTATTTTCCTCCTTCTTGGGGTATCTTATTTAAAAGATCGCCAGCCAACTTAAAGGCTCCCCCACAACGCTTGATCATTTCTAGCAATTTCCTTCAATCACCAAATGACCTTGCAAATGTCTACATTGTGAATCACATTCCCCAAAGGATTCTATGTATTCACATCATGGTCACAGATAACCTCGTATGTTTTCTGTGCATCACGTAAGTAGTTTCGTTAATATATAAACCCAACTTACTAAAAGTCCGTGTATTCAATAATGAATCGAACACTAGGTTCTTACCCATCAAATTTCTTTTAGGGCTAGATCCTTTCAACAATCAAAACACTTCATGTATTGATCTTTTATCGCGGAAGTCTCTCTTATTCCTTCAACTCCCTTGGGATTAGAGATAACTAAACTTCCTGATCTCAATTAATCGTTCTTCCCCGCATGACCAATACCACAACTGATGTAGTATCAATCAATCGAGGATTCGATTAACTCTCACTAGGGCGCATTGTGAGTTTACCAACTCCACACAATTTCATGCCCATTTTAAAGCCAAGTTTCAGTACAACTGAACTTTCCTTTCAGACTACTCAAATCAAACTTGAGTGTCTTTATGCTCGAAACACATTCAAGTCTATTGCTAGACTCAAGTTTGAGTGCATTGCTAGACTCAATTTCGAGTTTACCCTTTTGGTTCGAGTTAAAGTCCTCCCGACTTGATCAACTTGATTCAAATCTCTCCGTGGCGACTTTTTCACTTCAAGTACCTATCAAAATTCATATCGTCGTTGAATTTTTAGGTTTTCGTCTACCCCCCCCCCCCACATTGGGCTGGTTTTATTAAACATCCTCACACGTGTTAAGTTTCTCAAAACCTCGTGCCTTGGGGTTTCTAGACTGAATGTCTCCTCATCTCAGAATTCTAAGGCTTTCCAACCAAAATTCTAGAGAATTGACCAACTGTCTTGGGATTCCCTATCTCATGATTCTTAGATTTTTCAACCATAAATCAAGAGATTTGACCAAAAGTCTCGGGATTCCCATTCTCAGGATTCTTAGTTTTCTCAACCAAATTCTTGAGATTTCCCCCTCAATTCTTTGATTACAAATAATCAAAGGTTTTTAGCATAGTCATGATAACTCATGCTTTAGGGTTTATACCATGGTTCACAAGAACCAATACCCTAGACATAGTTGTAAACTAATGTCTTTACGTTCACATTTTTCAGGTCATACAAAATAACCAGAATATGTTGAACTTTGAGCTCATATGCTCTATCTATGCAATCTAACAATTGTCACTCGTGAGCCATATGCTCGTAAACGATCAATCAAGATAGCCAATTATTGGGACAAGCCTTGTCAAACCTTTCATCGCATCAAAGGGGCACTTTCCCAAACAATTAATATAATCATAGCATATAAAGCATAACACAATTTTAGACACAACATAGATCTAAAATTTTTGTATAAGCAGCTAAATCAAGTCCCTAAATGAACGAGAATACATCATGGATCAAATAACCCAATGTCACATACTTCATTCATGCATGAATATATTTCACTCTTGCCGAGAGATGTCATGTTTAAGTGCAAATAAAGTTTACCAATTTTTCGCATGCGATTCTCAGACCAAGCATATAAAAGTCATGAATCACTAGCAGCACATTCTCACACAAATATGGTTTAAATCTTTAACCAACATGAGCAGCCCACATCACCAAATTATTATACCATGCAAAATATGTATTTCAACATTTGATTAAGTATTTAAGCAAATACTTTAACATTTCAAGGGCTTCGGAAATTAAACAAATCTCATAATTTCCAAACATATGTACTGCTTTCATGTAATTGAATAATAATGTCTGATCCCATATTCTAAACTCATGGCATTTTTTTTCCCGTAAATTTAATTCAATCTTTCATGCAAAGAATCAAATATGATTTCTTACCATATCAACATTTAATCTCATAAGCATGAATATCACAGAATTAACATATTTCCATAATTGCGCCATGTAATTTAACATACGTGCTCAACTCATTTTCCCACATAATTAAGGGATTAATATAACCAAATCCATTTACTATCAAATTCGATAGCCTTAGTGTACTGGACATATATGTGCAAATATTATTCACATAACTCTCTTTGTAACAAAATCATGTTCACGTCCAGATTCACGCAAATGGTTATCAAATATAATTCAAGCAATATATGTATATATAGCATATGCCATGATTCACTTTAATTAACGTGTATACGTACCATAGTTTGCAAAACCGTGGTTACACTCTTGATTCTTTCATGTTGCCAAGCAAATCCTGCCGTATCTCCATGCTTAGTTTCCCTTCCATAAGAGATATACAACCGTGTATACTCGGATTCACCAATACGTACATACAAAAGATTTCCATCGTTAAATATATGTACAAATCTCAAATATCGTAGTATAATATTTTAAATAATTATACATAACAAATTGCTCAATATGATTTTGTTGTAAATAACCAAAACCATTATCATGCATAATTTTGCAAACATACAATTTCCATAAAGCATGCAATCCCATGTGATTTGCGCAGAATTACAAATCATATGCATATTTTCGATAAATATGGCATGCGGATGGTATGCCGATTAATGAATATATCAGGCAAGTCGAGCAAGTAATATATGCATTATTACCTTACATAAATATTCTGCAAGTAATATATGCATACCATATTTATGGAAGCATTATTACCGCATGATTATTTTGACTACATCATGATTCTTCACGCATGCATCTTTTGACCAAATCAATATAAATCAACAAACATCATTCGTTTCAAGACTGTTGGACATATATTGATTATATCATACGGAAAATCAAATAACAAAATTGAACGAGCAATTAATATATGCAAGAATAATAATTTTTTATTAATTATTCAAGCATACAATCGAAAAGCTTAAATTACAAATAATCAAAGCATAAATCATGTTTCAAGTAATTACAAATTGATGGAGTCACGAGTAACACTCGCTGCCCTTGAAACGAATGAGTCCTGTCGTGGACATCGTTCCCTAGGATAAAACCATCGAAGGTAACAATTAACACGTAAGAGTTACCTCGGATTCACGCAAGGCCCGAAGGACTATCACCTCGACAGAGCATCAACTGGAAACTTCGAGAAAGACAGAAAGAAGACTCAAGTTTAGACTATGGAGGGACTTGAGAAATGGTGTGAATTTTCTGACTGACTTAGAGGCTCTATTTATACTACTCAAAGAGACCCTAATCATGGAAACATGATATTCTGATTTTCTGTAATTAGAGAAGAATATTCTCCAATCACCAACTCACCAAATCCGAGACATTCCATGAATACTCGAATCATATCTGCTGGAAAAGGAAGAAATATTTGTACAAATATTCTTCATCATATTAAACATGGTAAACCGCATATTTATTTAAGACAAGATATCTCACAAAATATGGAAGTATTTTGTTCTTATCTCTTAAGAATTACAGACAAGTAATTCCATATATACTATGCGGTTGGGCCTTCATAAGACTTCCATGCGATCCATACGCATTTTGGACAGTCCAGAGAAAATTACCTGGGCCAATTTTCGCCCATTTTTTTCCTCTTTCAAGAGTGAAATTAAAACATTCATATCTCATTCACCCTTGATCCGTTTTGAGAGTTTGAATAGTCGATTTTATAGTACTCGCGGAGGAGAACCCAAAAATGACATCCATTGACCCAAAATCCGTTCGGGTCCCACTCTAAACGAAGCCCAAAAAGTTGACGAATTTCAACCTTTTAACCATCATTTTTCAACACCACATACGTACGTATGCTCTAAATAAACATTCGTAGCTTACATATGGATACGAATTAAGTTGGAACCAAATTTTAATTTCTTCATATAGAATTAATTAGCACCAGCAAATAAAGCATTGTGAAATAAAGCCATACATATGTGCATACCCAATGAGAAGGGCAAGCTGAGGTGCCATACAAAGAAATGGATGGAAAGTTGAAATTGACTCGAATTAGAATACTTGTTTAAAAAGCCGAAATCGGGAGCATCTAGTTCTTATCTACATCCATCAAATTATTTCTACATCTCTTTCAGACTATCAAGATGCTTAATGAAAGGAATCAAATACTGCCCCGTCCTATTTTGGACCTCAACTCATTTTTATGCATGATTCTTGAATCTTAAACCTGATCCTGCATCGGCAGATGGTGTCGCTCGTTCGCAGTGCCCCCGGCCCCACTCCCAACATCAATTACGGTAGTTCAACGCCAACAACATTAGCTGGCAGATTAAAAATCATCGACTACTAGAGCGGCTAGTTTAGTTATATAGTAGCGGTCCATTCGCCCCCTACCAATTATTCCGCACAAATAAAAACATGGATCATTCACTAGTTCAAAAGAATTGTTTCCACTAGTGCCGGCTGAGAATGACAGTTGGTTGATACAGACAATACCGCTGATTAACTTCTTCTTATGATTTAGTACATTTGCAATTAATATTGAGTCAGAAGCCTTGATTTGAATATCAGAAGCATGGCTCAGAAAATGGGTCGAAGGCCTACATACATTTATTTCACTAAACAAGAAAATAAACAAAGACTAATACAAAATGATTCGGTAGGATAATACGTAGCTTAATTAAGTCATTCTCTTCCATGCTTCATTCTTCGTTTAGTGGCATTAGTTCCTCAATAATCCCGAAGCGATTTGCACTTGTGGCATTCCACCCTGCTTGCGTAGTTGTGCTCCCCGCATCCATATCTGTTACGATCAAAATTCGAATTTTAGTAAAAGGCTTTCTCACTATCAAATTTGATAGGCGGGATTTTACATCAAATGTGATTCCACGTAAAGAGTCGTGTTTCAATATCTATTCACCTTGGGCAAATCCAGTCGCCGGTCTTCCAGCCGGGGACCGTGGAGGAAGGGTCATAGAGGTAGCCGGAGGCCACCATCATGCCGTTGTTGTAGCCACCATAGTCGGCCTTCAATGCGCCGCATCTGAAGCAGTTGGTTCTGCTAGCGTAGTTATGAGCTCCGCAGTTCATGTCGGTGCAGTACCAGTCCCCGGGCAAGGTGCCGTCGGTTCGGTTTATCCGGTACGAAGCTATGTCGGCGGCTGCAGCAAACTTGGGGCAGCCGCATTTCTGGCAGGCGTCTCGCCTCTTGAAGTTGGTGTATTGGCAGGCGGCACACATCCAGTCTCCTTCCCTGTTCATCTTCGCTTTGATTATGTGATGATCACGACCTGAAAAGACGTACGTAAAATATTTGAGTCACGAGTTTCTATCTTAAATCATTCTGATGGGAGAAAAATAATCAGAGAGATTGGAACCGACCTTTGATTCAAGAAACAAATAGCCGCACTACTAGGTGCGTTTCGGTGAGTTTGTTGCTGCTTTGAGGTTGTGGATGATTTTGGATGAATGGGTTGGGAGTTGTTTATATAGTAGTTGGCTAGTTGGTCAGTTTGCTCGAGTGTGGGGTCCTTCATTTTCTTTCTTCCTTTTCCTAGGATTTTTACCTTTTCGTAACATGTTTTGCTTAAGACAAATGGAACTTTTAGAGTAATTTGTGTCTCTCCACCGTTGTGAGAGATTCTAAACATTATGTGGTAAAACTTGTCCACTTATGTTTCAAATGAGAGAGTAAATTTGGCAAGCAACTCTTTTTAGAGTGAATGAAACTCACAACCTCTAATTAATTAAGAATGCTCTCACGTGAATGATTAATTCCATTCATTTAAGAATTTAAAAAGAGGTGTGAAGTAATAACTAATCTTCACGTGGATAATATAAAAGTGTTTAAAAAAAGAAATAGATAAGATCCAAATGCTCCCAATAAATATTTTAGTGAGATTCACTATTAAAGTAGCTTCAACCATTTCAATCGAGGAGATAACAATCGAAGTCAAATAACATAAATGTTCATGTTTAACGATAAAAGTTCATGTTTCTAAAAGGGTATTGATTCTCAAGGTTGGTTTAGTTGGCCAATGAACGTATATTTCAACTGTTTGACCCATAATTTTTTTCTGTTCATGTTTGTACGGTGATAATACTAGCGGAAAAAGCTTGATTAAAGGCACTCAATCAAAGACGGTACTTGAGAAACCGCCTTCCAAATCGAGTTCCGAACTTGGAACTCCTTCTCAAATCCCAAATTATATTTTTTTTAAAGGGCTTGAAATCATTCAAAGACACTTTCGCCGCTGTAAAATTCGTTGAACCGCCTTGGATGGAGTGCCTTTTATGAGCCACTATATAAATGAAAACCCAAAATCTAATGCCTTAGAATTATTTTTCCTAACTCTAGTGCCTCACTCTCCTTTTCACTTATCAACTGTCTCTCTCTCTCTCATCCCTTACTCTCATCCACCTCCCTCTCATCCACCTCCACCTCCCCCAAACCCTAAAACTAAGTCACTCAGCCACCGCCCCGCCTCCCTCAATCCGCTACCTCTCCAGAGCTCACTCCACCTCCGCCTCCACAACTTCGACACCCCTTCACCGGAGCATCGTCTCCTCCGTGCTACTCGTCCTCCGCTGCCAGATCTAGCTACTGCTGTCGTGGCCTTTAACACCCGCAGCGGCGGAACTAGGGGGGCGAGGGGGTGCTAGCGCCTCCCCTAAGATCCGGCGGCCCGGAATTTAGGCATAGATCCACCGGAAGCCACCGGATTCCGCCCCCCTTGAGTCTTCGGCACCGGAGCTCGGAGCGAGGTAGCGAACAGAAATGGAGGCGCGGAGGATCAGAGAATGAAGAAGATGAAGTTTTTTTTATTTTTTTTTGGTATAACTAAGCAAAACGACGTCGTTTTGGCTTAAGTGAAACGACGTCGTTTTGTTAAGGTTAAGACAAAAAAAGTTTTGGCCAATTGGGCTGAAACCCAATTGGCCCAAATAATGTTTATAACCCACATAAACACAAAATCAGCCAAACGAAATTCAAGCAACAAAATTAAAGCTTGTGGCCAAATAAAAAAACAGATCCACCGCCTCCTCAGCCTGCCGCCGCCTGCCACCGTCCCCTTCATCAACCAAACAAAAAAATTTTTTGCCTCTTTTTCGCCCCCCTAACATATACTCCTGGTTCCGCCACTGAACACCCGCCGATGTGGCCTTCAACGTCCGCCGTCGCGCTTCTCTCTCGCTGCCGACTTGCTCGCCCACCGCTGCATCGTGGCCTTCAACGCCCTCCGTGGTCTATTCGCTACTGTGGCCTTCATCGTGCGTCGGTGGCCGGCTTAGTTATTTGTGGCCTTAGTTTTTTTTCTTATTCGACTTATGTACACTTGTCTTTTAGAAGAATTTTATTATTATAGTGTTGTTTTTCCTGATTCTTGAAGGAGATAGCATGGCGGTGCTGCCTCTGTTTCTTTCTGGTTTATCTTGCATCAAGGCTGCCGGAAACCTCTGGTTTTGAATTCGGAACTTGTTTCTCACCCTAATTAAAAGCAGTTTTTGAACCGCCTTTAATTGATTGCAATCAAAGTCAGGACCAGAGAAGGCACTAAAAAGCGCCCTCTCTGGTCCGATATAACCGCCTTTAATTGACATTTCTCCACTGGTGTAATTTCGATGCATGTGAGGAGTGTATTAAGAGTCCTACATATATGAAGGACAAAAGTATAGTTTAATGTATACGATCATATTCACCTCTATATAATACCATTTGATTTTATGATAGTAGATCATCGTTCTAACACCATGTAATATACACCAACTATCCATTGTAACAAGCTTCATAGATAATTGTTTTTAATGAATTTATAAGAATTCCTAAATAAAAAATAGAGATAAACATATAAATAAAACTTATTATTATAACAAATTCTTTAGATGTGATGTGTTTTCTTTATGAGTGTGGGGGTAGGGGTGGAGTGGAGGGATGTGAGGGTGAGCATTCTCAACTTGTAAACTAGAAAATGCATGCACAGAAAATCCCATAAGGTGGCCCTTAAAATGATTCCAACACCTTGCATTATTTCTAATGTGTATGATCGGGTGCTCCCTCAAATTATCTGTTCATTGATTCCTTATTCTGTTATCCATTTTTAGTGAAAGTTTTGTAGAGGTATAGGTTTTGTCTGAGCAATGAACGTTTTTACATATTTTAGAATCGAAGTTCCCTTTTTAGATTACATTTTATACTAAAATATAATATATAAAATAATTTTGTCCTTTATATTATTATTGTGTTTGAGTTTGTAGATATTAATGTAGTGCTTCCTTCTTTCCGTACAGAAAACTTCTTACGGCCATGCATATATAATATTTAGTTAGAATTGAGAAAGCGGCATGTACCAAATCATCGATATTCGAAACCGCGTGTTAAATTGCTTTGGAATTCCGTGGACCATGATGTTCGCGAATTAACAGAGTGGCTATTGTGTCATGTTCCCTTAATTATTCCCACTTCACTTTTTTTTTTATAATCCCTCCAATTTGACCGGTTCTACACGGAATTTTTTTTTAGTTACAAATATCGAACTTTAACCTCATATTTTAATATATATATATATATATATATATATATATATATATGAACAATAATTTTATCATATGAGATATGGTTAGATCTGTCGTAACATATAGTTTCTAAATATTAATTTTTTGTATGTCATTATTGTCTGTACCTACACATTTACAGTCAAACATGTTTATTGGATATCGTAAAAAGATTCTGTGCAGAATAGGTCGCGTAAGAGGAAGTATAATAATTGTCAAAGTGACATTTATTGAGTATTATCTTGTATTCAACATAATAGAATTGAACCGAGTTCAATAAAATTTATTATCAATAGTATTGATAATTAAAACAAATTAAATTAAGCGGGCTAGGTTTTATAAGGAGAGTACAGTAAGTCTTGTGAAAAATGTGCTCTTATTCATAAATTATGTAACATTTATGGTATTTTTAATCTAAATACATATTATAGGCTTTAAATTTAAATATAGTACATTTTTAACTTACACAATAAATTATATTTACATATAAACAATAAATAAAAAAGAACAATGTTTAAGTTAAAAATACAGTTTTCATTTTAAATACGAACCATAATTTATAAGTTACAAAATACCACATTCAAAATGAATGTACACAAATTTAGCTTTAAAAATATAATGATTGTTTCATTTCATCATCGAACTAGCTCAACCCCACGTACAATTGATGAGAAGGTAAATCACGACATTAAAAAATTAGCCACCTAATAATATCTACCTAGTTCTCACAATAACTTTTTCATGATCCGTGTGAAGATGACATTTTTCAAGATAAACATTTAAACATGTAGTGAAGGTTTATATGGTGGAATCAGGAGGCATAGAAGGTATGGACGATCCAAGAGGCAACATCAAAAACCATCTCCACACTCAGGATCAGCCTCAAAGGCTTTGTTCATTTTTGGCGCCAAACTAAGTTGGTGGAAATCGATTTAGAAGTTAGCTTTGATCAGTTAGTTTTCTTTTTTGATTAGTTAGCCTGCTTGTATAGCTTTTGTGCAGTCGATATGTTAGTCTTTCAGTTGAGAAACATGTATAAATACAGCCTTTGTAGATCCATTCCGTAAGTTAACGCAATCAAAAATTTCCCCTCATCTTCTCTATAAACAAACTGTTTTTGTTTTTTTTTTATCTATAGCTCCTTTGAGCTTGTTGCCCTGTTTTAATTGCCTTTGATATCTTCATGTAGTTATAAGTTGGCCAACAAAGCTAAACTCAATTACGGCTGTGATCTAACGGTGACGTGAACGCAGGATTAACGGCATAAATCTTCGAAACAATGAGAGGAAAAGACCAATTTTATAATATTGCAGTAACAATTTTAAAGAGAGAACTTTCAGCTTACACTTGTCATGTTTTGATTTTATATCTGAGGTATACAATTTGTTTTTGATAACCAAGGCCTTTTCATAAGTTTGTTTCATGCCTCTAAAATGAAGCAAAAAATAAAGAGTAGAGTGATCCTTGATTCTTGTCAATGAACTCCCGCGCTGCCGCACATATTTTAATTACATGAAACGAGTTGAAAACAACGTTATAATAAAAATAATTAATGAAGCTACTTGTATAATAATAGAAAAACTGCATTTGAAGATCGTATTCACCTAAAAAGATCAAGAATCGAGATCACTTTGCCTACCCACAGCCTCTATTCTGCCTTTACTATTTTGTCAACTAATTAATTAGTACATGCATGCATCCAATAGGTTAACTATCAATTAATTATTTTTATTGAAGTACTAATGTTTGTCACGTTGTTCTCTTTTGCTACCTGTCTATCACGGAACATCACAATTAAATCATGCCGCATCTTGTTTTTCTTATTTTCTTGTGGAGCTGTACTTGTAAGTAAACTCGACGACGTACTTTAAATGGTGGGAGAGCACATCTGATTTTGCTCCAATTATATGGATTTTGTTTGTAAAATAAGCATCCTTTTATCTTTTTATTAAATACTTAAAAATTTGATAAGATTATAATTAAACATTAATAGAGTCTGTTTAGAGGAACTATACTTTTAAGAAAAATTAACTAATTTTAAAAGCCTTGATCACCGGTTTATACTTTTGCTCCAAATATACGACATGTTTTTAAAATAAGCACTCTTTTAGTTTGTTTACCCAACGCTAAAAGATGTTTCGCCAATAAGTAAAGCAGTTATAAACAAAACACCAAACACACCTTTAATCTACCACGATATATATATATTTTTTGATATTTATAGTATATACCATAATATAAAGTGCATATTATATGATATAAAATTATTGTGTGTATATATATATATATATATATTGATATTTATAGTATATACCATCATATAAAGTGCATAATATATGATATAAAATTATTGATTCAGTTGAGACCCGTGCGTGATCGTTACATACAGCCTTCCCGGATCAACAGGCTTATTTGGTTGCGGCACACGTGGTTCAGGTAGGGAATGCTGATATAAAAGAAACTATGTGATGTAATTATCTGAATGGGAATAAATTCCTTATAATGCACCTCAATCCCCAAATTCTATTCCCCCTTTTCCTCCAATAATTCAAAAGCCATTACAAAAGATGCATATCCAGCTGCCAATTATATTTTGAGTTACTACTTGCAAGCTTTGAACTTTCTAATTTTACTGTAATTGTCCGCGTGGAGGACATTCCTTGAAATCTTGTCGTGCAGCACGCGTGTTTCTGCATGCATGGCAAAACTACTTTTCGGACAATTTCCACACTGTTCCCTTTCAAAATTCTTCTAACCTTTTTTTCTCTTTTCCCCAAAAATCGCCATTAACGGGAATGTTAGAAGAGTCAGCCCTATGTATTAATATGAATGGATTGCCGGTGTTACATATTTTGCATGGCTTGATGGCCTAACAATTCTAGATACGGGACAGAGAAGTAGTAGAAACATAATTCTAGAGAAAAGGGATGGTACGATGGAGTGGTCTTCCTCTAATAAGGAAATATAGTTTTTTTTTTTGGTAGAAAAAATTGTAAATGGTATTTTTCTTATAAATTATGTTTCTTTGTATGTTAGATTATAGATGATAATTTCCTTATGGACTTTATAATCCTATTCACATTAGACTTTAGTTTGTAGCCCATGCATCATTGATTAAGATGCGACTTTGGTGTCATTCATATCATATTAAATAAACCTTTTAAATTTTATCATGGCATCGGATCTTCTATATTTTATCATGATATCAAAGATGCATGGTTCAATCCAGGACCCCTCGTAGTTCATCACAAGGTCAACAATCTTTAGCAATATTCGCCGCCGAGCGCAAGGGCATAGCCCGCCCTAGGTCCTGGTCATTTGTTAGTTCGTTGATTCTTCTATATTTTTTAATCTACTCATATATTATTATTACCCTGACCGTGTTTGTGATGAATATTTCTCTTACTAAAGTGAATAAAATTGAATATCGTTGCCACTGTTGCTTCTACTACTGGAATTTGAATACCATTATACTGATGCCGCCATGTCCTTCCCACCGCCGCCGGTGCTCTTAGTTTTCGTCGTCGCCGCAAAGATCTCTGCCGCTCGCCGTTATTGCTCATCGATCGATCACGTTCATGGTCTTTCACAAATACCGCTCTTACTAAAGTTGAATACTACTGCTACTACTGCTAATGAAGTTGAATATTGCTCTACCACTGCTACTGCTACAGTTTTTGCTACTACTTCTACTGCTACTGAAGTTGAATCAATCCCATTTCATAGAGATTTGTTTTTTTTCAAAATTTTTAATGATTAGCAATTTTAGAATCTTTTTCGCAAGTTGGGTATTCTTGTTCATGATGATTCAACTTGAGGAGGGTAATAAGTAGATAGAAATCATTTCCTTGTAGGGAAAAGTTATAGAGGTAGTTTCTTCATAGAATTAGGTTTCTTTGTAGGTACGATTATAGGTAGGGATGACAATAAGGCGGGGCGGGTACAAATTATGGTACCTCCATATTCATGCCCGCCTAAAAGTTTTATACTCATACCCGCCCCATCACCCAGGCAGGTACAACACTAAAATCCACCCCCGCCCCATCATCCACTTGGGTCTTCATACCCCATTCAAATGCATTTTACTCACCTCATTTTCATCTCCAAAAAAACCCAAAATCTACTTTAAAATTAATCATTTTAATATCAAAACCAAGAATCTGACACTGTTGTTAACACCACCAAATCCTCATTTGGACATGGTTAAGTCCAAATGAGGATGAGGAACCAATGTGACATGCGTTAGTAATTTAAAAGTTAATGTATAAGTTGAATTTTACAAAACAGATGTCAATCAAATTTATATTATAATATTTCTGACCTCGTGAGGTATGACACCAAACACTTGGCTGCATCTGAGTTCTTCATCGAGTCCCAGATGACGCGAATGCGGGAATCTATGTCTTCTTCCTGAAACAAGTTGTCGGGTCTTCTAGTGTTGGAAACACAGAACTAGATTTTTCTATTGTTGGTGGCCTCCATTTTACTCCATAGGCGCCTGTCAAAGCACGAGTCATTTTTTTGTCACAAATATGTTTAAAAAAAAGATACATGAATTGAATCGCTTGAAACTCACCCCATCCAAAAATCCATCTGGTGATTTGAGATCCATGTCATGCCCTGACAATTTCCGAGCTTGTAGCCAAAATCCAACAGTTGCTGGATGCAAAGGCCAGATTTGCATGTTTGGAAAATGTGGATTCCAGAAACTGGTTGTAAAACATAACCTTCCCATTAGCATTCATTTCTATTGCTTTCTCGTTGCACTGGTCGATGAACTCCCTCATAGTTGGATGGTCCTTTAACGCGCGCGTGTATTTGAATCTGGACATACTCCATCCGTCCCAACTATTTTTGCACTCTTTCCTGTTTGGGACGTCCCAACTATTTTTGTACTCTTCACTTTATTTCCGCTTTTAGCCACTTTTTATTCATATTTTATGTTGGGCTGGCCCAACTTATTTGATGTCCTCTTCACGAATCAAATTACAAAGAAAAGAAAAATAAATTTAGGGAACCCCACCTAGAAAGCATACAATAATACATTCTTAAAAATACTTCCTCGTTCTCTCTCCGCAAAAATAGATGGGATGGAGGGAGTAGTTAGTAAAAAAACATGTGTTAAGTGATAAGTAAATTTTCCAAATATGTGTGGATGATTTAGTCACGAGCTATGATAGCCTTACCAATCTAAGGGGTGAGATCTCTTTCGTGTCCATTTTCTTCCTCGGCCTGTAACTTGTGATCAAATCCTCAAGCTGCGTGGACAAAGTAGTGGGATTTTAATTCAAGAAAACATAAATTTAACTACTTAGAATTTATTAATAATAAAATATATATTAGGGATAATTTATTTGATATACCTCATCATCGGTGACCTCAAGTAAATCACAAGCTTCATCCCCAGCTTCATTGGCAGGCACATCCTTCTTTTTTCCAGCAGGGGTGTCTAAATCCTGGTTGATCAATGATTTTGGCATGTCATCGACATGTCTGAGAGCCTCCCCGACATTGACAAAAGTGTGGTTGGTAGACGGCAAGCCTGCTCTGGCATGGAAAATTGGTTCTATCACTTGGATACGAGTGATTCCACCTACTGAAGTATGACTGTGATGTTTTCTTTGGACAAACCCCTTTGCCACTAGGGCCCTTGACCCGTCCAATTGCCACACTAAGAAATTTACCCCATCCCTATCCTGCCATAAATTGTAGAACTTTGTTACTAAGAAAATATATGAACTATAATCTTTAATAGACCAAGTGGATGATGTAAGAATGAATTAAGAATGGTATTCTAGTTCTGTACCTCCTCATCATCCTCCTCATCGCTAGGAGGGGCATCAGATTTTGTCCGGGCTACGTTTACTTTGGCCAATGCCTTTTCTATGAAGGACTTGGGATCATCCAGGCCGGGTGGTATTTGAACCCCTCCCGCCGATGCGATCCCCTGAACTAGCTCTGAGAGGTATAACGCCATTGCCTTCACCAATGGTTGTTCTTTTGCTTTCTTCTTTTAGACTAGTGAAACGGGGGACGAGTTGCTAACGTATTTGCTTCTGTTTCACGATAGATGGGGTACAAAAACCTCTTTAGGGAGGTTCGATTGAGTACCTCTATACCTCCCTGGGTGATCCTGCTTGCTGGTCGCCTTTATCAGTATGTCCTCCCCGGTTGGAGAACCAATGTGCCCCTAGCAGATTCTTCATTCATTTTGATTTGTGGCCAAACGTAAAGTATGAACATTGAATTCAATTTGCAAATATATTAAGAACATTCAAAGTGGAATCACAAAACAATGTACTGAACAATTTATCTGAAAAACTTACAATTTTTTTGCAACGGCTGTGTCGGCGAGATTAGTGTGTGTGGTTTTATCAGCCCGCTTGATGGACTAGAGATAGGCTAGGGAACTGTCCACATTTAACTCCTTGCTTTCAATCTCTGTCTCAATCTTCTCCTCCGTCAAGCCTTGAGCAGCCAGTTTCTTTCATTCCTCTTCTTTTTTTTTCTGGATGATTTTTTCCCGCATAGCCCGGTGTCCTCTCCTTCCAGTCTGATGTGGGTAAACCTTTTCTCTTGAGTGCTCGCTATTAGCCTTACTTATTTTCTATCAATTGGAAACAAATGGAAGTTAGAATAATGTAATTAAGAAGTAGATCGAAATGACACACATGTTGTGCTTACATGAAGCTTACCTTAAATTCGGGTGTTGTTCCCATCTTTACGAACTTGTACCACTCCTCTTGGTCCATCCATTTGTACTTGTCCCATGGTTCGTATGGTAACATATGTGTGTTGTCTGCCACCTGATGAATGAATTTTTTTGCAACGTTTGATTCCAGTTGCGGTGGGCATTGCTGGCTGCAACGTACACAAACTGTTTCAATTTATCAAGTTGTGTGGTGGTCAATTTTTGGTCGAACCTAAAGCTCGCCTGCATGTTGGTTAAAAAAATATAGAATTAGTAGTTAGCTTCTATTCATCGATAATAAATGGGAATTCATCCTAGATAATAATGTAAATTTAAGAACTTAAACATATATGATTTGCAAAATCCTCTCACCAAAATGCCTTTCCAAGCCTCATCATTGGTGTTGTCGGGGACGTTATTCCAATGCCTGTGTGTCCCAAACTTTATTCATAGCCAGAATGTGTAGTGTATGTATGCAGTCCCCGACATCCAATTCTTTGTGCAGGACATGTCAGAAACCTTACTGGCGCCAGTATACCATTTTTCTTGGTTAACATTACCAACTGGCATGTGGCTGTATCATGCTTCTTAAACCAGTTTTTAATTTCAAACCTATCAAATATTTTTCCATGCTTCCCCTTGACTTGGAAACATCATCTGTTCGGTCGTCATTCATAGTCCCCTGTTCACTGGATGGAGACTCTTTATCAATAGTGGGAGCTGGAGGCTGTTCATTGTGTGGATGCTCTTCAAATGTCGCACCAGGTGCCTCGATTTGTAATATGGTATCCAAATCACAATCACAACTCAAAAATCATATTACAATGATAATTACACATTTGGCAAAACATAAATCATACTTCAAAATAAAAATCAAAATGACAATCACAATCTAAGTGTCGAACACCGGTAATCACAAAGCACAATCACAACTCATGAACTACAACTCTATCATCCAAACATAGCAAGCACAACTCACAATCACATATCACAAATCATTAGAATGAGATTAAGAACCACAACTCAATGAATCACACCTCGCAATCACAACTCACAATCACAGCTTCAGTATTGAACGGGAAATCACAAAGCACAATCCAAACATAGTACCACATTACAATTTGAATGGTACACCAGTATCCACATCACATTCCAATGCAAAGACATTATAAAAGGACTTAACTTCATGACAGCGTAAACTCACCTTTGAATGACCAATGGTAGGGCGGTGGATGGTAGCCCGAGGATAGGAGGTGGTGCGGTGGAGAATAGGCAGAGGAGCGGCGGCTGTGTGGTTGACACCAGGCGGAGGATGAGCGGTGGAACAGGCAGAGATGGATGGTGGAAGATGGCCAGTGGGTAGGTTTATTAATTTCCCCTGTTCCACTGATGAACGAGGGTTTCCGCTGGGGGTTTACACCGTGGGATTGGTGAGTGGGGGTTTCTGTGAGGGTTTACGCCATGTGATTTATGAGCGGGGGCTGACAGAGGAGAATTATGGCTGCAAGGAGAGTTGGAAGATCACCGGTGATGGTGGAGGAAGAGTGGAAGCGTGGTAGTGATGGAGGAAGTGAGAGCGTTCGGTTTATATACGCTTCCTTCCAGCACCGGTACAAAACTAATACTGGTGCCTATAATGGGATTACGCAGCTGCGCGCAGCTGCTTCGTATGTATTTTTTATGTTTCAAAGGCTAGCCATAGATGAATTAGCTCTGGAAATTTCTAAGTATTGAGCACAGGTAGACAAAACCGTTGCTATACCGGACAAAAAGCAGTTGCACGCAGCTGCTTTTTATGTATTTTTTATTTTTTGAAATGGACATAGGCCATTTCGTACAAAATATTTTCTAAGTGTTGAGCACTAGTATACCACAGCGGTGCCTAAACATAATTGTATCGGCGCTTAAAAAAATCAACTTTCCATGCTGTGGAATTTGAATTTTTCAAATTTTTATAATTTCCTGCAAAATTTGTAGCATCGGTAAACAAAATAACGTACCGGTTCTAACATTTCCTAAAACTTTGATTTAATAGGTTATCCACCCCCCACTATTTGGGTTTAGTTGGTTTACTAAATTGAACTAATAAAAGTTTAATTCACATTTTAAAAACGTTATTCTGATGGTGTGCTTGTTAATTTCTGATTCGAGCGATGGGGGATTACATACTATAGTAAAATTACATTAGCGCCCAATGAGTTTCTAAAATGTTTATGACCATGTACTCATCTGTCATGGGTATTAAATAGGTATCTGATATGTCTAGGAACAGGTACAAAAGATTAATTTTAAGTGATTGTATCCCCGAGGGTGAATTTTAGATTATTTGCAAGAAGGTCCTCTAACTAAATGCCCCAATTACGCTAACTTACCCGCGTTATACACCTATGGTATCTCATTTCATTGGATAAATATGAATAGTTAAAATAATTATTCCATTTCTGGAACATGAGCAAAATCGCTAGTGTATGTTATAAACTAATCAAGAGATGCTTACCTAGTGTTAACTTCGAGAATTCGGGTACTTTTATGGAGACTTATTCCGACCCTATGAGAGACATTTAGTTAGATTATTGGCTGTAGAATACATCATGGATTGTAATTGTACCATAATATTCAAGCGGTTTTCAGTTTGGAGTTACGAGTAAACTTTTTACTTTTTGCATTTTAGTCCCTCCAAGAATCTTGAAATTGTCAAAATAAAAAATTGGTGATGAAGAAAATAAACTCAATGTATGGAAAATGTACTTTTGCCGGCTAGATTTGTACAAGTGAATGGAAGGTCGTCTTTTGTGAGGTGTGTCATGTACTTCATAGTTTTGGAATATTACCAAATGACCCAAACTGTTGTTTCAAGTGTTCCCACCAATCCAATACACGTAAATCTTGATATTTATCATTTTATAAGGTAGTTTCTTATACACAAATTTTTAGATTATTTTTAACGCAACTAAAAAATGGTGTTGTAGTACATTTCATGGTAATATGGTGCCTTGAAATTCAATACCGGTGCCTATGAGTGCATATACTAGTGCTCAAAACTACAAAGGCAGCTGCGTGGGATTGCTATCCTTTCAATTTCATTTTTAAGAACTATCCAAAAATAGAAATGGAAATCATTATTTAAGGCAGTTCATATAGAAATAAGTATTATCCTAAAATAACAATAACAATCTTACGACAACACCAGGTGTAATTGTCAAGTTATGATATTTCAAAATGAGACATTTCACGAATAATAATGGGAGAATGGTTCCACTTCCTCCAAGCTAGCTGCATTGTCCCTATCACCTGATGGGAAAGGACCGACTGCATTCACGACTTCTGGAAATTGGTAGCTCATCACTTTCCCCATATGGCCACACCATATCTTCTGGAATTGGCAATCCATCCACAGAGTTTCGATTCCATTCTCGAGTGCGGTGACCCTAGCCTTAATCAAGTCGCGGGGGAAGGAGGAACATTCTTGCAGAATGATTTAACAACATTTGCGTCAGCGGATGACCCCATGTGCCGTTCTCATGGTTAGGCGCACCTGCAAGTGCACAAAGTGAATAAATGAGACTGCAAAAACCATAGGATCCAGACTTCTCCTTGTCCTCAGTCAGCACTTGATGAATTCCCTCCCCGACATTCCAATGAAGTTTCTTGTTAATGGCATACAACTTCATTATTCTCATCTTGCGCACTTCAGTGTTAACCATGCTAGGGTTGATATGGGAGGCCACAAAGTGATACCATGCGTTCATATTCAGAGTTAGTGATTTCTTTGGAATTTTTGTCCACCAAGGAAACACGAAAGCATCCACATTGGTGCTTTCAGCTGTGATGCATTGAACCAATCTCCTCCACACTTTTCCATTCAAATCATTATCCTCATTGACGAGTGCCAACATCTCATCCTCGCCGTCTTCTACATTGGGCAATCCATACAGTTCATTGATGGACTGATGGGTGAGAGGGACATATTTGACGCGGCATTAAACTTTGTCCGTCCTCATTCCACACCTCAAATTTCCATATAACTCGACAATAATAGTCAAATTGAAAGTAGGATGTGTAGCACAAAACTTTTCCCATCCCAAATAACGAATAGTTTCTTGAAAGGGTGGGTTTGCTTCAATGCCATGTTTGGGATAATGCTTCCTTGTTCGGTAACTCTGGGCTAGCAACCTTGCCTCCTTGGACACAAATCTCTCCTCCGCCACCCTCAAGAACGAACCTTGTGAAGGTGTAGAACACCCTTCTTTTCTAGGCCTCTTTGTTTGGGCTTTGGGGGCCATCCTATACATTGTCATACATGCATTTTATCAAATACTATGTTTGCATTGAAAATTTACCAAAAACTTTACCATATTCAAACTAAAGCATTTTATATTTGTACTTAATCAACAATGATAATAGCAAATTGTCTATAAACCATAGATAATTGTGAAACAAATTGCACATATAACAATGTAGAATGACCGTAGTATCGGAATTTCCACAATTTTGATATGAAGTTGAAATAAAATATAGTTTCAAGCACAAATGTACAAGATTTCCACAAATGTGAAAGAACAGTACCTTTTTCAAGCTCAATTCCCGTCAAGGAAAATATAGGGTTTGTTCTAGGTAGATGTGAAGAGACGGTTATGTATGTGATGGAAAAATTCGTATGGCTTGTTAAGTTTAAGTAGCATTGTTAGCACCAGTATCAAATTAAAAAAACATGTGCTATATTCCAGACGCAACACAATACAGCTGTTTGCCATATATCTTTATCATTCAGAATTGGAATAGATAAAAACCCATTCTTTTTTTGTCTAAGTGCTGAGCACCAGTATATTAACTGATGCTCAAAAACCTCGAATACCAGTGCTATATTCCATAGGGCAGCCTTACACAACTGCTTGAACAACCTTTTAATTAATCTAGGATGAACAAAGAGCAACTCATAATTTTTTTGTCTAAGTGTTGAGCACTGATATATGAACCGGTGCTCAAAACCTCAACTACTAACACAGCTGTTTGAGCAACATTTTAATTAATCTAGGATGGACAGAGAATAACTCATAAATATTTTTGTCTAAGTGTTCAGTACCGGCATATGAACCGGTGCTTAAAACCTCAACTACCGGTGCTATTTTTCAGGGGGCAGCCTAACACAACTGCTTGAACAACATTTTAATTAATCTAGGATGGACAGAGAGCAACTCATGATTTATTTGTCTAAGTGTTGAACACCAGTATATGAACCGGTGCTCACACTATGTTTTTCTAGTACTCTGCCTCAAAACAGATCATGATTCCCACACTTTAGCACTGGTATTCAATGTTTTTTCCAATGCTATGAATAACAATATATTTAATTTCTTGACAAAAATTATGTAGTAAACATCAATTACCAAACATAAGTACAGAATCCATTACAAACATGCTCAAAGCCAAACAAAACGGTGATAAAGAGTACAATAGTGATCGAAAAAAACAAAAGAACCACCTTATCTTTTCCTTTTTAAGACAAAATCACCACCAACAATATTTCCATTCTCATCCACCCACATTCCATCCCAATGTTATTGCCTAATTATAAATGGTCCACCAATGTCCTCCAAAGTAGGGAATGCCGACGGAAACTTTGCAATGTCCGATTTGACATTGCTTCCAATTTCATCTTCATAAAAGTACTTCTTGCCATGGAGTACAACATACCACTTCTCCTTTCTTGGGTCTCTAATATAAAACACCTATCGATCTTGAGCCTCTAGGATGAACCTTTCATTCTTGTAGCCCACATGATTCAAGTCCACTAGCGTAAAACCCATAGGCATCTCAGTACGTACCCAGACACCATTTTCCACCTAGTGGCACTTGAACACCACCACTTTAAACTCAACATAATCCAACTTCAAAATCTCCTCGATAACCTCATAAAATGGCTTGGCAGTAACGAATCATTTTTTGTCTCTCTTGCTCGATTGCCGCATGGATTTAGATTCTAGAAAAACTGTATCCATTGATGTCATAGCCCTGGTATCTTTTAACCGTGCAACCCGGTGCCCTTGTAAACACACGTCTTTTAGACGACATCCCATCCTCATTACAATAATTATAAAACCAATTAACAAATGTTGCGGAATGCTCAAGTTACAAATGGTTAGACGCCCATTCGGGATACAGTTCTTCCAACATTGAAATGTGCTCATCAACATACATAGTAGTCTCACTATTGTTACACAAAATATAAAAATGGACTTTTATCAACTCAGCATTGAAGGGTGTGTATATGGTACCTTTCATACATGGGATCCCATTCTTCCTACCACTGTGGACATGCTGAGGAACTCCAACTGCTGTTTTCCCAGGAAAATTTGAAGTGCAATACTCAATGATCTCTTCCGTGACATAATTCTGGACAATTTTAGCATCGGGTCGGCACCGATTGTGTACAAAACCCTTGAAAACCCCCATGTGATGCTCAAACGGGTACATACAATGCATCCCAACAGGACTACATATTCTAATTTACCTAACAACATGAACTACAAGATGAGCCATAATGTCCAAGAATGCCGGGGCAAAGTACTTCTCAAACATACAAAGCACAAGTATCCCCTTGCGCTCCAACTCATCAAGTTGTTTTCTCTAATATTCTTACGGAAAATAGAGTTGAAAAAGAAACACGTGCGCATGATGCAGATCTCACCTCTTCCTCCAGGAAACCACAGATAGCCACAGGCAAGATTTTTTGCATCAACACGTGACAATCCTGGGATTTCAGTGCATTAAGACGCAATTCATCATTCACAAACTGACTTACATTGGAAAAGTAGCCAGATGGTACCTTGATTCCCCTAATGCACTCACATACCGACCTGCTCTCGCTGATAGAAAGATTGTAAGAGGCTGGTGGTAGGTACATTCATTTACCTTTGACCTCCGGAGCTAAATCAACTCTTATACTGAGTTCAACCAGGTCATTTCGTGCATTCAAACTATCCTTCATCTTATCAGGAATGTTTAGTAGTGTACCAATTAGACTCTCACACACATTCTTCTCTATATGCATCACATCCAAACAATGACGAACCTCCAGAGGCTCCCAGTACAACAAATCGAAGAATATCGATATTTTCTTCCAAGTTCCATCATTTAAGGCAACCACTTTTGATAACTTCATTCCTAGAACAACATTGATTTTCCTCACCTTTCCGTGGAAGGAAAACCCACTCAATATTTTTGGAGCCTTCCTCCTCTCATCCCCTACAAAATGAATGTCGTCATTTCATAACTTGTGCTTTGCGGGGAGGAATTTCCTCTGACCAAGATACACAGTCTTCCGACCATTTTTCAGCTGTGTAAAATCACTTGCTTCCTCACACACAAGACATGCCTTGTGACCCTTCACAACGTGACCTGAAAGATTACCATATCCCGGAAAAATCATTAATAGTGTAGAATAGCATGACCTTCAAATTGAACTTTGTCCCACGATAACCATCGAACACCTCGACAACTTCCAAACACAACAACTTCAAATCTTCAATGAGTGGAGCCAGATAAGTAGCGATGTCATTTCCGGGTTACCTCGGACCGGAAATCAATAATGGCATCAAAACATATTTCCTCTTCATGCATAGATAAGGAGGCAAATTGTAAATACACAGCATAAGAGGCTATGAGCTATGTTTCAATGACATATTACCAAGGGGATTCATACCATCAGTACAAAAAGCCATTCTCAAATTCCTAGGTTCGGCAGCAAACTTAGGATACTTGCTGTCAAACTTCTTCCACCGATCCCCATTTTCCAGGTGACTTATGATATCATTGTCAACGCAATCCATATCCTTGTACCATGTCATATTTTCGCATCCACAACATTCTTGAACAACCTCTTCAGCCTGGGGACAATAGGAAGGTACCACAGGCATTTCGCAGGGACCCGTTCCCTTACCTTCACAACGACCTCTTTATCCACAACATCATTTCTTCTTAGCTTATAATGAGATACCTTGTATACAGGGCAAGCCACATCTTTTTCCAACACATCCCTATACAAAACACAATCATTTTATACTCCATTCCCAAAGGGCACAAAATTCTCTTCACATCGTACAAGTTGTCCGGTAAACCATTTCCGGGAGGGAGCTTCTCACTAAAAAACTTCAACAACTTGTCCATGCTAGTATCAGCCCATGAACCAAAGCCTTTCAGATTGAACAACTCCATCAAACATGACATTACAATGTTCTTCTTCATGCACCCAAGATACAACGGTTTGTCCTACTCATCCAGAAATTTTGACAGAACCTCATACCTCCCCCTAAATTCATCCACCACCTCCTCACACATGTCATCCAATCTCAAATCCCCATAATATCCCCCCTTGCTACCTACAACCATGCCCGGTGGTGGTTTCTCCCCATGAAAAGCCCAAACCAAATAATCCTTCGAGAACACTCTCTTGTACAAATAGAGTTGCAACAAGTCCTGATCGTCAGTGCGCTTACGATTCTTACAATCACGACATGAACATAGGATGCGCTTTTCATGACTAAAAGCATAGTCTAAGAAGTCCCTAACAAAAGCTATAAATTTATCACTCACCAAGCCAACGTTATGGTACACATGCTTACGCCTCTCGATGGCATAGTAGATGTCTACAATGTAATCAATATGCAACTTTTAAACAACCAAAGCAATATACAACTACACCAGAAACATTAAGCTTATTCATAACACACACTATAAACATGAAACATGCAACATGCAAGATCACACACTACTACAATCCCATCACACCCCATAAATCAAATCACATGCATTCAAAGCCATTCATTACATCAACAACATTTGCTAACAAACCCTATTCATCAAGAGTGTGAACAAACATTACAATGTACAAACTTACAACACATTTATTGCAACAAATGATTCCTCACCTATTCCACCATAAAAGATAAATTTTAAACAAAAAAAGTGTACCTTCAAGGGAATTCATTTAAGAGCATTCAATGTCTTCTTCAACCTCAAATTGCCATTAATGAGCTCCAAAATCCACTTCTTTGCTTTTTTTACCCGATCAAAATGGTTGTAGGTGAGCATTAATGCATCAATAGCACCGGTAACAACCTATAATACTGGTGCAAAAGGTCTGGGTGAAGCAATAGCACCGGTGCTATTAATAAAAATTAAGAACGGGTGCAAAATTTTTTTTTCTCATTTCCCGCGTTTTCCAGATCTTCACTTAAAAGCAACGAGATATGACCGATGCTCTCATATTTTCCTCGTTTAAAAAAATAGCACCAGGACAACTTCACCGGTACATATTTTTATATAGTGCTTAAAGTTTTCCCGCCATTTTTTCCTAAAGGCACCAGTCCGCTAACCTTTATCGGTGCTTTTTAAACAATTTTCCACGTAAATTTTTTTTCAACACCACTTTTCTGCACCGGTATACAACGTACCGATGCTTAAAAATACCAAAACATTCATCATTCCAATCATAGGCACCGGTATTTAGCACCGGTATATGTCTACAGGTGCCTATGTACTCGTTTTCCATTTCAGTAGTGATTAGATTTTAGTTTCTAACATTTTGTATCATTTACTAAATAAATATAATCAACTACTCACTTCTTACTTCTTTTTTTTCCTTAACAAACGTTGGACATAAAATAATAAATACGCCTAATCAGTGGGCATCAAGATCATTGAATAATTTACAACAAAGTGACATAATTAAGCATGCATACAATGAACAAATGTACAATTAATAATCAATCTAGCTTTAGATTGTATGATATTATTTTAAATTTGTGTGAAATTGATAGATAGGAGTCCATCGAAATCGAATCCAACGTTACTTTCGACATTGAATTGAGGGTTTTTGATGATTTAGACATGGTATTTTTATATATTAAATGGGTATGTAGCTGAAAAGGCAGATTCTATTATTGACCGTATTTATAAAATGTTTTTAAAATGTAAACACATGAGGTATGTCATTACATCAATGAAATACTGTTCAGTACATTTTTTGGTTTCAAAGATTCGATAATCGATCGGAGGGCTTGTACGAGGTTTTTTCTTCTTCTTTCTTTTTCATTTGCTCTTCCTTTTTCTATTATATTATTAATAATAAACCAGAAATTGGAATAAATACCCCCCCTTTTAGAGGTAAACTGGTAAATAGTATAAACGGTGGAATCCACGGTAGGCCCCAAAGGAGCTCTACCAAATACAGTAACAATTCAACCCTAGGTTATTTAGTGAAACCTAAGGAGTAAGTGAGGGATAGAGTGAGTGGGAGGGGGGGAGGGGGGGGATGTGGGAGTGGAAGCCCGAGGGATAACATTCCCCCATCACCCTCCCTCCCATTTTCCAACATAAGCTAACTACCAACCCTGAGCAAGATGATCGAGCAAAGGGAGTACAAAACAACTTGGGAAACACAGGCGATGGGACACTAAACAAATGGGGCGAGGACAAACTCACTACCCATAGTCTAAAAATCCGCTTCTACCCCTAACAGTCGGGGCCTTCTTCATTTGAATTCCATAATGCAGCCGAGAGTTGTGAGACTCGGGTCTTGAAGTGATGTTGTCAATGGAATGGTGATGAAGGTGCAAAGAACCAAAATAATCTGAATGAAATCTGAAATTCCTAATGCAGCCGAGAGTCCTCTGGTCTTGAATATCACAAAGAGATTGAAGCTAATGTTCCAGGTTGCACCATGTTGGTATGGTGGGAAATCTGCTTCTACCATGTACATCCCTAAGTTGATGATAGAGGGATGTTATTGGCCTTCTAACATTCTCTTGGTGGCGCCGAGGGTGATTAAATGGGCAAAGAAATGGTGAGGCCGTGCCTCTTGTCTTTGTGAATCCCAGCCGAATGAACCTTTTGAAGATGTGAGAATGGACGCACTTATACCGCGTGCATCAAGCGTGGCGATTATGTAATCGCCCACTCCATTTTAAGCAAATGGACAACTTTATGCCAATGTAGCACAGAGTGCAGCGCGGGCATAGAGCGCATAAATAACCGTTAAATCATTAGTAAAAACTAGGCTTAGGAGAAAGAGTATCATTAACGAAGTCTGTACTCTTAAACCTATTGCCTCACTATGGAAACCGAGTTCCTGGACCGTGCCGAGGTTCGAGCACCTCCTCGAGGTCACGAGCACCTCCTCGAGGTTCGAGCACCTCCTCAAGGTCGTGACGGCCGCTTCGTGGTCACGAGTACCTCCTCGTTGTCCAGGGGGCAACCTCGAGCGCTCGAACGCCTCATGCTCTCGAAGGTCCCCTCGGGCACATGAGCAAATACCACCTCCTCGTCAAATGACTCGATGCTCCCCTTGAGCACTCGAATCGCACCTCGAGCACCCCGGAAAGTACTACCACCTCGAGCACTGTAAATTTTCCCGATCACTTGAAGCTCCCCTCGGGCACTTGAGGCAAGTACCGCCCCTCGAGGACTCGAACAAGATCACCTCCTTCGATGACTCGAACAACTCCATAAATTGAAAACCCCCTCGAGTGCTTGGATCCCTTTGACCACTCGAACATCCCATCGACCACTCGAACAAGTTTCACCTCCTCGAACTGGAGGACCATCTTGAAGACCCCCCTGGGAGGACCGCCTCTCGAGCACTCGAACAACTTCTCCACCTTCGAGTACTCGAACACCGTAAATACAACCACTCGAGCACCGTAAATTTTCCCAATGATTCAAAGCTCCCTTCGAGCACTCGAGCCAAGTACCACCCCTCAAGCACTCGAATAAGATCAACTCCTTAGATTACTCGAACAGCTTCCATGAATCGAATACCCTCTCGAGTGATGATCACCCACTTGATGCTCCCCTCGAACACTCGAGACAAGTACCACCCCTGGAGCACTCGAATAAGATCACCTCCTTAGGTTACTCGAATAGCTCCATGAATCGAATACCTCTTCGAGTGCACCCCCTGAGTCACCCGATGATCACCCACTCGATGCTCCCCTTGAGCACTCGAGACAAGTACTGCCCCTCGAGCACTTGAACAAGTTCATCACCTTCGAGTAACCGAACAACTCCATGGGTCGAATACCTCCTCCAGTGCTTGGATCCCTTCGAGGTCCCCCATGCTTATACACTCCCTGGGTCAATCATCTGATAGAAATGCTCTTCTGGGAACAGGCGATTAATCACCATGAAACAGTCCTTCATGACGATTCTTACCACTCGGTCGGCACTGGGTTGAGCACCATTCATAACAACACTATTTCTCTCCCTCTAAAGGCGATAGATCGTGGTGGTCAAGGCTAGAATTCCAAGCTTCTTACGGACCTTTGAGCCCTTTACTTGCCTCTTAACCCCGGACATGGAGCTTGCAATTGTGTGTGTTCGTCTCTTGAGCCCAATCCAAGTCCTGATACGCCCCCATACAACCTCCGAGAATTCACATTTGAAAAACAAGTGCTCATTAGTTTCCTCTTCTAGGTGGCATAATGAACATATTTTCTCCATACTATCCTCCTCCTCCGATCGGTATTTGTCCTTCGTATAGAGTCTCTGAATTGCGGCCAGCCATACAATAAAAGAGAACTTGGGTGGGATAAAACCGCGCCAGATGCTATTGAAGACCTTCTTATCCGAGCGACTTTGAACATACACGTTCGGATAATGATGCCGATGCATGAAGAAGTAAGCCTTACTTGTGAATTTCCCCAAGCTGGGCCACAAACTCAAATGATCCTTTAGTTGTTGCCTATCCCCATGAAACATTCGCATCATCTCATCGCCCAATTTACAAAAATCACCAAAGTAGCTCGAAAATCTCTCCCCAAGCCTACCATTTGGTATCCTCGGATTTAAGTACCAGAAGTCCTCACCTAGGAGATAAAATGAGTGAATCCATTTGACCCATAGGTTTTCCTTCTTAGCATGGATATCCCACAACCTTTGGGCCATCGAGGCTCGGTTCCAAGTAACAAAGTCCCTCAATCCGAGGCCCCCAAAAGATTTTGGGGCACATAATTTTTTCCATGCAACCTTCCCCTTGTGCTTGCCTCCCCATAAGAAACTTTTGCACTTTTGTTCAAGAGCATCCATGACTGTGGTCTGTATAATGAAGTTCTGAATCCAGAATCCTGCAATACCTCCCACAATCGAACGTACAAGTTCCAGCTTTCCGGCATAGGACAGGGTGTGACCCTTCTATTTGGCAATCTCCGAGTCAACCCTCCCAAGTAAAGTTCCGAATTGAGTGACCTTCAACTTGCTAGAGTCTAGTGGCACCCCCAGGTACCGTACAGGGAAGCTAGCCCATGGAATCCCTGTGAAGCTTAGATCCTCCTTCAAGCCGACTTTGAAAAACTTGGACTTTGCCGTATTGATAGATAGCCCCGAGGTGTATTCAAATTCATTCAGCGCACTCATGAGGATGTGGACCGATCCTATATTAGCCTTGGAGAAAAGCATAAGATCATCAGCAAAAGCTAAATGAGTGATCTTAAGTGCTTCGCACCTCGGGTGATAGGTGAAATGCCGTGACTCAATCCTCTTCTTCAACAACCTCGAAAAGTACTCCATTCATATGATGAATAAAAGAGGCGACAATGGATCCCCTTGGTGAATCCCACGTTTCCCCTGGAATTGATCGCAAAGTTTGCCATTGACCGCGATCGAGAATGAGGAGGTGCAGACACACGCCATGATTCGTTTCCTCAGTCTGTCTGGGAAGCCAAGACCAAGAAAAACTTCATCCAAGAAATCCCAAGAGACCGTATCGAAAGCTTTCTGTAGATCCACCATAATCATGCATCTTGGAGAGGTCCGAGCTCTTCCATAGCCCCTTACAAATTCTTGGGCTAACATCACATTGTCGGAAATGTTTCTACCTTTCACAAAGGCTCCCTGGCACGGGTCTATAATCTCTGGTAAGATTCCTTCCAGCCTATTTGCGATGATCTTAGTGATGATCTTGTAAACCACATTACAGCACGCAATTGGTCTAAAATCACTCACTTTTAGATTATCAGGCTTCTTCAGTATCAGGGCAACCGATGTATGGTTTAGCTGGGCTAGTATCTCACCTGTCCTGAAGAACTCCAATAATGCAGTTGTCACCTCCTCTCCCACCGTATCCCATTGTTTTTTGAAGAAACCCGCTGTATAACCATCCGGACCCGGAGACTTGTCATCCGCCATTGCAAATAAGGCCCTTTTGACTTCGATACTCTCTACTTGCTGGTTCAAGAAGGCCCTGTCCATATCTGAGAGAGTGTTACCCGAACTGATAATGTCGGGTTCGATGGGGACCCTGCTTCTCCTCGTACCAAATAGGCCTTTGTAAAAGTTTGCGAATAGTTCCCCTTTGCGCTCATTAGATGTCACAATACGGTCTTGGCTGTCAATGAGTGCTGGTATGCCTCCGCCTTTCCTTGCCGAAACCATAGTATGAAAATACTTAGACCCCTTATCCGCCAAAGTGATGTGGCTGATCCTACCTTTCTGCGCAAGAAAAGTTGACTCCGCAATATAGTAAAGCATAGCTTTCTTCTTTAACATCCTCAGCGCGTCAATCTCCTCGGCCGAGGCATTCGTGGTATCAAGATGATCAAATGCCATACTATACTCCATATTCGCACTCCGTGCCTTTTCCGAGATGTGATTGAAGTCAACATTGCCCAGGTCTTTCAATGGGCGCTTCATCCTTCGCAACTTTCTGGCCACCGAATACTGGTAGGAACCTTCCACCGATGGTGTCCAGTAGTCCTCGACAACTTGTTTACAACTCGGGTGGTTTAACCACATGTTTTGGAATTTGAATGTTCTCTGCTTGCCATCAATCTCTTGCGCCATGTCAACCACCATGGGAGCGTGGTCAGATTGGGCTAAGATTGGTAGAAAGGTGGTACGGCATGCATCACCATCCCATCCATGGTTTAAGAGAACTCTATCCAGTTTCCTCCAAATTTTCCAATCGGCATTGTGCCACGTGAGGTGTTCGCCAATGGAAGGTGCATCTTTCAAGCTGCATTTTAAACATACGTCTTGGAACTCCTTCATGGGATATAGGCTGGGGGTCGTGGCTCCATGGTGATCCTCCACAGTGAGTATTGCATTAAAATCCCCAAGAACCATCCATGGGAAATTCAGGTTGGCACCAAAAGTCTTCAATTCTGCCCAAACCGACAAGCGCGCCACTCTACCTTCACTATGACCATACACAAATGTACAGAAAAATTCAATCCCCGAAGAAAGGTTACGTACCTTAAGATGCATGCATTGCGGAGACTTGCCGAGAACATCGACCGAGAATCCCTTCGGGTCACAGATGATAAGAATCCTCGAGTTCCGCCACAGATCAAAGTTATGCGTATGCTTCCACCCTTTCAAACTCTTCAAGAAAATATTTAACGCCTTATCCTCCAACTTCATTTCCAATAAACCACACAATCCTACTCTATTAGTGAAGATGATGTTTTTCACCCACCTCCTCCTTACAGGGGCCGAGAGACCCCTTACATTCATTGCGGATGTATTCATTGGGAACCGGAGGTCCCTCCAGGCTTCGGACTGCCGCCTTCCGTATTTTTAGAACCAGAGTTGTCTGAATTACTCCCTGAAGCATGTAGCATACGTTGAAAGGTTTTCTGGATACCCTTCCCCTGTTCCCGAGTACGCGATTTGCTCTTTCTCCGTGCTCTGGTTAATGCCCCTGAGGCAGAGGGGGGTCTGCTCTTGCTTTTGCTTCTGTTCAGCCTTGGTATTTTGGAGCCTCAGATTTCGGGATGAATCATTTACTGAGGCAACTCTCCAGCTCCCCCGATCGGATGATCATCAGTGCCAAACGGTGTAAGTTGGTTGTCGGATGGGAGATCCCAAACTGCATTCGCAGATTTCGTGCCCCTATTTTTGCTGGTCTTTCTGATATTTGCTCGTTCAGAACTCCTGCCGCGAGGCAAGTCCTGAGCAGCATGAGTTTCTTCTTCGTTATCTCCATCACTACGGTCCCCAGGAGGAGGCCCTGCTGGTATAGTTTTTCTTGCTGATGGTGTGGCGTTTGCTGGCAGAGCCATTATCAATTGGTTGGCCTCCTTCTGCCCAGCACCTATGACAATGCCATTCCCTCAGTTTACAGCCACAGCTCTCACGTTATTCCTTGCCGCAATGTCATCTGCTTTGCCATTTCCCTTTCTTAGTTTCTCCAAAGTTGCATTATCGGAGGAGACATCTTCAATGACCACATTGTCTTCCCTTTGGGCTGAGCCAGCACTTGGGGATTCCCCAATGTTGTCAGCATGCATATTTTTTACCCATGTTTGATCCCTGTTTCTACTTATCCAAGGTGCCTATCTCCTTTGCACTTGGACGTCATTCTCCTTCATTCCCATAGCATTCTCCCTTCCTTCTCCTTTATTTTTCCAGAACTCTTCGCACTCATCCTTCAAATGGTTATTGTGGCCGCAGTTTGGGCACCAAGAGCGGCAGTAGTCATAGATGATTCTCTGCATGTGTACCTCTCCATTTGGAACGCGAAAGGAGACCTTATCTTTTAGCTCTTTGGAAGTGTCGATCCAAATGAGGAGGCGTGCATAGAACCCTCTGAGCTCAAGGGTAGCATTATCCATAAGGATCGGCTCTCCTATGGATGTAGCAATCTTTTCTAGGGCTTTCTTGTGCCAATATAGCTTGGGTAGTTGCTCCATCCTAGCCCAAACTATCTTGATGGCCTGGACCTCTGGGTCATACTGCCCAGATTCCTCAATCTTCAACATGAACAATTTTTTCCCATGGAGGTAATGGTCCGGTCTATTCATCACCGTATCCCTGTCCTCCGCACTATTGAATTTGAACATAACATATCCATTTTGCTTGCCCTATACAGTACATGCTACCTTCCATTTTTCAACCAAGAGAGTGCAGATGGTAAACATACCAGGGAAGAATCCGGGGAACACACCCAAGAACCCGTAGAAGGGTTTATGAAGATCCATGTGAATCTCATCTTCAGCAAGCACGAAATCGATCGCATCTCCACTTTCACCAGGAATCTCTATAGGTGTCTTGCTCATGAGGATGGCTGGATCATCCCAGAGTCTCCTCCTCTCAAGCATGGGGTCATTCTATTCTCTTGGTTAGACTTGTTGAGATTGCCGAGTTTGATTAGCTCCCTTGGCATTACCCTGGTTGTTAGAGTCAGCCTTGCTGTTGATACCCAAAGGGGAAACTCCTTTCACCACCATTACAGTCACAGAATCAATCCAAGATAATTACAAGTTCCGAAAAATAGTTCGGACTTACCAACCAAAAGAAACAGAGTGAACAGTGCACCAAACAAAGTGAACAGTGCACCCAACCACAATCAATGCACTAACAGAAAATTAACCAATAAGAAACAAGAAAGCCATGCATGCTGCGCATCAACTCAAGAATAAATAACCCATATTCAGTTTGAATAGCATAACCTGGAGATCGATGCGCCGCAAATTCCCGCCTAAGGGTTAAGATCCTCCAAATGGGTTGCTTCAAATCCGCCCAATCCTTCAATCGCTTCTGATGTGGATACAAGTGGTCCGATTCTAGGCTGAGGAGACCCACAATGAGACCCTTTAACTCCTCTCAGAAATGCAAAACCCACCAAAGATCAGACTTTTGAACAGAGTCTCCAACTTGGCTGTGAAACCAAAATAAGACCAGAGTCCAGTTTCGAAACCAAGTTAGAATCTGAATTTGAAATCCCAAGAAAAAGTACCACAATCGGTCCGCAATAGATCTCCAAATATCGGAAAAGAAAACCCTAACTCCTCGGTCGAATACGATCAGAAACCCTTCACAAATGTCCTATGGTTTTGTGCGGAATCCAATGGGGAATCCGGTAGACCATATTTTATCGGTGAAAGATTAGTGAAAGTGAAGAAATCGGCCTCCAAAGAGATGGAGGAAAGGCTTCACCTTTTTTCTTCTTTTTTGCCTCAGAGCCTATTTTGAGAGCTCTTTTACCCCCTCCTTTTAGAGTTTATATTGATGAAGGACGGTTTGGTTTGTCGGTCATGTAAAGTCAAGTGGTTTCATTGAATATTTTAATTTGCAATTTTATGAATATATTTGACGAAAATCTTTCCATGTTGGATCATGCAGATTAGCATATATACGCCAATCAGATCTTACGCATAAGGGTTAAAATATTATGGTATTTGTGAGTTATGGAGATCTGAATATTCTGCTATGTATTAGGCGTGTAGAAGCATAGTTGATTTATGGAAAATCCCTATAACTATGGTGTTGATATTATCGATTATATGAGAGATATTGTGATAAGGAAAATTGCTTTATTTATGGGATTTGGATATGCTTCAAGTAGCAGATAAGGAATAGGAATATTATGGAGATATTCATAGAGAATTCCGATCTGCTCATGGCTATAAAAGGGGACAACCACGACTGCATTCAATACGGTTTTAATCAAAGAATATCTGCACACAGATTTTCAATCTTTCGAGAGAATTGCAAAGAGCCGGAATTCTATGTTCCAACATACGTGACCTGCCGTTCAAAGTTCAGAATCATATGCCTTAATTCCTCAGGAGGAGGAGATCCAGCGTTGACGAGTTTCGAGGTCAGAGGGAGTATGATCAAGGCAGATCGGTAGCTTGGGAAGCTAGCAGAATTCACACGTTTAATTAGTAAAGATAAGTATTTTGTATGATGTACTTTGTGCTGTATCTTTCTAATTAGTGGATTCATTCTAAACTAGGCCAGGCCCCGCAGATGTAGGTGGATTTCACTGTATTGTGTAACCAAGTCTCGTGTCTTTAATGCTTTACTTTATTGCATACTTGGTTAGATAGGTGATGTTCGAACGTACTAGTAAGAATTAGAAAATTTTGGTAAAACCAAATTTCATTTGGTATCAGAGCTTGGTCACTTATTTTTCCCTTGGTTGCGTCAAGGAAAGTGTGATCCGGTTTTACCATGGCAACCAAAGAAGGAGCTTCGGTGTCTCGGCCACCTCTGCTAGAAGGTACAACTACAATTATTGGAAGGCACGCATGAGAGTTTTCATCAACTCACTGGATGAACTTGCGTGGTTCTATGTTGAGAATGAGTGGAATCACCCTACTGAAGATGCTGATACAAGCTCTAAGGCGAAAGAAGGAGAGTCTAGTCAAAAGGAGCAGAAACTCAAAGACAAAGCTAATTGGACTCCTGATGACCTCAAGGCATCTCTGGAAAATTCAAAGGCACTAAATGCAATCTTCACCGCGGTTGATGAAAACTAGTTCAAACTCATCTTTACATGTCATCAAGCCAAGAAAGCATGGGATATTCTACAAACTGTTCATGAAGGAACTAGTCGAGTTCGGGAATCTAAACTACAGATATTGGCTACTAAGTTTGAGGAACTCAAGATGGAGGAAGATGACACCATTTCTATATTCAACAGAAAACTCAGGGACATCTCCAATATGGCATACCAACTTGGAAAAGTCTACAAAGAGGAGAAGTTGGTGAAAAAGACCTTGAGATCACTTCCTAAAAGGTTTGCATTGAAGGTTACGGCAATAGAAAAAGCAAGAGATGTAGCTACCATGAGTTTAGATGAATTAATGGGATCATTACATACGCATGAAATGACGTTTCAACCAGCTACAAAAAGGGCCCAAAAGGAGTTGGCATTAAGAATATCTTCATCAAAGGACAATCACGAATCTAACAGTGATGATGAATTTGAAAAACTTGCACTTATCACGAAGAATTTCTCAAGAATGCTGAAGAAAGTAGTAAACAAGAAATCTCAGGAGAGGTTTGGAGGAAATAGACCAAGGCCACAGTATTCTGGTAATAATCGTGGAACGACATTTGAGCAAGGAAATCAGCAGTTCTCTAGAAAATCAAAGTAGTGAACCAAAACAGTCTGGACTAATTCAATGCAGAGAATGTGAAGGATATGGTCATATTCAGGCTGAATGTGCAAATACCCGGAAGAAACAGGGAAAATCTTATGTCACCTCATGGAGTGAAGATGAAGAAGAAGAGAAAGATGAAGAAGAACTTGTAAGCAACTATGTGGCATTTGGAGTAAAAATTTATGATGCATCAGAGAATGGATGTTTCAACACACTGGATAAAGTTGAAGCTGTATGTTCCAACATTGACCCGTATGAAGCATCCAGTGATGAAGACGATGAACTTGCTATTAGTGATGAAGAAATCTACAACACTTATGAAAAGATGTATGTTATGTGGCTCCAAGTGGTTAACACAAACAAAGAGCTGAAGGAAGAAAAAGTGCAGTTGATGGAAATAGAAAGAGAATTGCATGTAAAAGTTGCTGAACTCAGAAAGGAGAATGAAGAATTAAATGAAAAGCTAATATTAGCAACCAAGAGAGCTAAGACTTCTGAAGCAGTAATTTCTAAGCTGAATTCTGGAAAAGCTAAGCTTGACGATATTCTGGATATGGGAAAGAACTTTGGAGATTGACACGGAATTGGGTATTACAACCCACTCAAAAACACAGGCACACTCAAGCCTGAGGCACACGAGTTACTCAAGAGTCCAGTAAATCTCAAGACAAAGATTCGAGAGGCAAAGAGAAAGTTTGGCAAGCCCTATCAAAGGAAACCTCTCATCTGTAGCTACTGTTCATATCAAGGTCACTCCGAGGATAAATGCCAGAAACTATTCAGAGATCAAATGGCAGGACATTAACTTGTGGTATGTCCCAACATAGGCGAAGTCCAGAAAACCAGAATAGTCAGAAATGTATGGGTTGTTAAAAGATCTGGTACATGCCTTTTTGCACATACTTCGCTTATATTATATTCCAGACATTCGTGGTACTTTGATAGTGGCTGCTCTCGCCATATAACTAGAACTCAAGAATTCCTTACAAATATCACACATTTCGATGGTGGTTATGTTACGTTTGGTGATGGAAAGAATAGTAGAGTGGTTGGAAAAGGTGAACTACAGATTGAAGGATTTCCAGTATTCACTAGTGTGCTGTGTGTGGAAGACCTGAAGGCCAATCTACTGAGCATAAGTCCAATTGTGTGATGACAATATAACTGTGGAATTTCAGAAAGACAAATGCATAGTGAAATACGGAGAAGCCAAGGTTCTATTAGGCATACGATCATCAGATAATTGCTATCTACTGGAACAAGAAGTACGATGTATGATCTCAAAACAAGATGAAGGATTTCTGTGGCACTTGAAGCTCGGTCACATCAATTACAAAACCTTGGTGAAAATTAAAAATGCAAAAGTTGTACGAGGTATGCATACCTTAACAAGAAAGGAAAAAATTGTGTACGGACCATGTCAACAAGGTAAACAAATTCGATCTCCCCACTCGTCAGTTGAATATATAACCACCTCAAGAAATTTGGAATTATTGCATATGGATTTAATGGGTCCGGTCAGTACACCTAGTATAGGTGGAAAGAAATATATCTTTGTATGTGTTAATGATTTCTCCAGATATACATGGGTAGCTTTTCTTAAGGAAACATCTGATAAGGTGGAAGTATTCAAAAGTCTGGTGATAAAGTTACAGACTGAAAAAGAAAGTCCAGTTCGAAAGATTGTTCAAATTCATAGTGATTATGGTAGAGAATTTGAAAATTCTCAATTTAGTGACTTCCATGATAAGCTCGGTATTCAACATGAGTTTTCTGAACCAATCACTCCTCAGCAGAATGGTGTGGTAGAACAAAAAAATAGAACCTTGCAGGAGATGGCTCGAGCTATGTTAGTCGAGAAAGAAAAATTCACAAAAAATGGTGGACATAAGCTATTAACACAGCTTGCTATATGATTAATCGAGTATATCTGTGTCCATTCACCAGCAAAACATCTTACAAGATTTGGAAGGGTAGGAAAACAAATGTCTAATACTTTCATGTGTTCGGAACCAAGTGCTACATCCTCAGATACAGAGAGCAATCGGAAAAATTCGATAATCGCAGTGATACTGGAGTTTTTCTTAGATATTCTATCAACATTCGTGCTTATCGTGTTTATAACAATCAGACCAACACACTTATGAAGTCTATAAATGTTATTGTGAATGATTCTGAAGAAGGACAAAAATCAGATGTCGTAGAAGAAGAACCTGGTAACACTCATGTTCCAACACAGCCTCGTCAACCTGACAAGGTAGATCCATCACATCAAGAGCAAACTAATGTTGGAACATCTAAGCAAACTGATGTTGAACCGGTTGACACTGAGCATGTTGGAACATCATCCCCCACTGTCGTATCCTATGTTCCAACAAACGATCAACCTAACAAGGCAAATCCATCACAGGAAGAGCAGACTGATGTTGGAACATCTGAGCAGACTGATGTTGAACCAGTTGACACTGAGCATGTTGGAACATCATTCCCCACTATCGTATCCTATGTTCCAACACAGGATCAACCTGAATCAATGGCATGGAGTACTCGACCAGTTCCTCGGGTGGATTACAGGAAGTTGTCTGGATTACAATGCTTCATCTCTCTCATTGAACCAAAGAATTACAAGGAGGCATTACTGGATGAATACTATATTGCTACAATGCAAGAAGAACTAGGTTAGTATGCAAGAAATGATATATGATATCTCACTCCTCGCCCTAAAGGTGCTAATGTCATTAGCACAAAATGGATTTTCAAGGATAAATCTGATGTTGGCGGACATGTTACTCAAAAAAAGCCAGATTGGTTGCTCAAGGATATACACAAGTTGAAGGTGTTGGCTTTGATGAGACATTCACACCAGTTTCCAGGTTAGAGTCAATTTGAATTTTACTTGTTATTGCCTGCTCTATGGACTTTACTCTGTATCAAATGGATTTCAAGAGTGCATTTCTAAATGGCGTGGTAAATGAAGAAGTGTATGTGAAACAACCTAAAGGATTTAAGGATCCTCATTACCCTCATCATGTGTATCGCCTCAAGAAGACCTTACATGGTTTAAAGCAAACACCCAGGGCATGGTATAAATGACTTGCTAACTTTCTTCTTAAGAAAGATTATAGTCGATGGGGAGTAGATCGCACTTTATTTGTGCTTGATAAGTTATCAAAAATTTTGATTGCTCAAATTTATGTTAAGCAAGTTAAGGAAAACATGACTTGTTTATAAATCAAAGTAAGTATGCATTGAATCTAGTTAAGAGATTTAGTTTAAGCAATGCCCGAGCAGTTTGAACACCTATGGGCGTTTCCGAAAAACTAGTCAAGGATGAGAAAGGAGTTGCAGTTGATCAAAAGTTATACAGGGGAATGATTGGGAGTCTATTGTATTTAACAGCAAGTAGACCAGATATATGTCTTAGCATTGGGATATATGCAAGATTTCAGGCTGATCCAAAAGAGTCTCATCTCACTGCCATCAAAAGAGTTATTCGATATGTAAGTGAGACTTCTGAGTATGGTGTCTGGTATTCTAAGAATCAAGATTCTAATTTGATTGGGTACAGTGAATCTAATTGGGCTGGTAATGCTGATGATCGAAAGAGCACTATATGTGGATGTTTCTTTATTGGCACGAATCTAGTTTCATGGTATAGTAAGAAACAAAATTCGATCCCAATGACAATTGTTATGGATGAAGCAAATGATGAACGACTATGGAATTCATCAAGGCCTTTTGAAGATCTTATGTGACAACACAAGTGCTATTGATATTTCAAAAAATCCAGTCCAACACTCTCGAATCAAGCATATTGATATAAGGCATCCTTTTATTAGAGATCTTGTTGAAATGAAGGAAGTTGTGGTAGTCTATGTTCCAACATACGAGCAGATTGCTAATATCTTTACAAAGCCATTGGACACCGTCACCTTTGAAAGTCTCCAACAATACTTAGGTGTTTGTCAAATTTGAGGTAATTCTTGCCTTTATTTAGCTGTAAATATTTTATTATTTTTTTTTTCGAGAATGTCATAAAAAAATAGAAAGAAGAAAAGTTTTACAAAAATAGAAGTTCTATAGTTATGGTATGTTGGAAGTTGGTATGTTTTAAGTTGATGTCTTGAGATGACAAGAGAGAAAAGCAACACCATTTATCATCTCGAAAAAGAGAAAAGGTTTTCACGGAAACCAAGGAAGTTATGTGAAGAGTTTTAGTTGGTTTCAAAATTGTCCAAATCCCTCAAAATTCCTCTCTTTTCGGCCACTATCCCACACATCTTGGTTCTTTCAGATTCTTGCCAAACTCCTCCCGATTTTTCTCTTCCAACAAATCCTTGACGAAAGATGTCTTCAAACTACAACTCTCCCACGGTCGAAGAAAAAATTCAAGAAACACTTCAACCCCCAGAAGAGCCCCAAAAAAGCAGGTTCTTGACCTCAGAAAGCTGGAACGTCACGAAGGTTCTTCGAGGTCTTGAATGCATGCGACATTTTGAGGACTTTGAAGACTCAAAATGAACCTTGCATTTCGTTGCTCTTGCCTTCCAGGGAGGGGACCTGGTTTTCTAATCAACTCTGGTGTTAAGATTCCGAATGGCGCGCGCATGTTGTACAACCCTGTGTGTCTCTGCTCCTTAAATAGCGCGTTGTCAGAAGATAGAAAATTAGTTGCATCTTTCCATAAAATTTTATATTTCCAAGGAAATTATTAAATATCCACCATTTTAGCTCCTATTATTACCTCTTAACCGCTCTTCCTTTTTTCACTTTTCTCACTTGCAGGAGCTTTCTTACAAGTATTCTAATCTTTACTTCTCTCTCGAGTGATCTAATTTTCACACCTTTCCCAGAAAATCAGTAAGTACCTTCATCTCTATTCTTATTCTAATCTTTTCATTTCCTCACCTTACAATCAGGCTCCTCTCTGATAAGGGTTCCGCTTCAGAGAAATTTCCTAGTGAGATTAGGGTAGGCAGGACGGGGGTCAGTATGCCGGAAAGAGATACTAGCGGCTCGGAATGCATTCATTCCAAAGAACTCCAATATGATTCAGATGCTGGAGAAGGTATGTCTGATCAGATTGTTAACATTATTAGGGAAGGGAGGGTTTTCCTTGTGACTGATATGCCTCCTTGAGAGCCCATTGAGAACTGGCCACCAGGCATAGGCAAGCCTATATAAGAAGATCCCCTACGAGTGGAAAAATTGGTTTCTACCCTCCTCCGAATCTAGAGCTCGAATTGGAAGGGGGATCAAATACATCTCTGGTCTGCAAGGGAACGTCTCTCGAGGACATAGGGGAGGAGGAGAACGTATCTCTTTTGAGAGAGAGGACGTCCCTCGAGGGGGAGGAAGTACTCTCGAGAGCGCCTCAGGTATCTTCTTTTTCTAAACCCCCTCAAAAGAAGAACAAGGGGACTTCTCGAAGGTTAAGGCTAAAGGGCTCAGGGAGGGAGCCCCCAGTTTCAGTTGTGAGGACCGCTATCTCAAAGATTTTGGACTCAATCCTTCTTGGCCAACGAATAGCCCCTGGTGCCAATTTTCAACCCTTTTGAGAGGAATATACCCCCATAACCTTCCCAAAGGAAGATCGTCTATTTCCCCTAGACATCTCCATCGTGGGCTCAACTTTTCCTTTCTGCCCCTTTTTTTCCATACTTCTTAAACAGTTCCAAGTAAGCCTTGCACAAGTCTATCCCAATGTCTTAGTCATCATCATGATGATCTTGACTCGATGTGATGAGTTCGGTATCAAGCCCAGATATAAGTTTCTTCGCTCGCTATACTTTGTGTCTTACAGTGAGCAGTCGACTGGCATGATTGTCACTTTTACTAGACGAGAAGCACATCACAAGGTTTTTGGAGTTCCTGGTAATTCGGGTGGCTGGAGAAGCTGGAAGAAAGGGGTTTTTTTTGACATCAGGAGGTATCAAGTTCCCCCATAGAATTGGGACGTGCGAGTCGAGTCTCCCAAACCTGAGGAGTATATATGTCTGGATGCCCTCGAGAGGGACATTAAAAAACTGTTGTCCTGCTCCCTCGACTACAGCCTCTTCAACAATTCTAATTCTCTCCCACAATCTATGAGTAGTATGTGTATAAAATACTCCGAAAGAATATCAGGAAGAGGAGAAGAGAACTTGAGGGGCCCAAAGAAGGCCCTTCCCTTGAGACCCTCTTTAGTGATGTTAGGCACTCAGGAGCCTCCGAAGGAGCCTTGATAGAATTCCACTTCTCCTATTTGTTGTATTGTTTAGTTTACTATTTCTAATGCTCTCACTTTTTTTCCAGTGGGTCTCGCTAGCGGCTTAAGGAAATAGAAGCCTTTGAAGCAAGGTTCGACTTCTCCCAAAGGGACGATTGCTTCCTCGAATCAGGTCTCCCTTCTCTCAAACTAGGTCTCCCCTCTTACAATAGGTGGCGAAAGGCCTGCTCCAACCCTTGGTGATGGTGAGCCTCCTCACACTAGGAATGTTTGCCAAAAGACAAGAGCGAGTGGAAACAATGTTGGCAACACCTCCCCAACACCATTAATAGGAGCACATAGCAGTGAGAATGTCCATCACCAGTCTCCACCCCCTTTGAATGATGCGACGTCCATGTCCAGGATTGAGCATCATCGCTTGAGGATGGCTTCTGACCCTGAGGTATTCCTCCGTTCCCTTTTAAAATTTATGTAACTTATTTTTTCCTAGCATCAATCTAAGTTGAACTATTTTGCTAGGCCTCCCAATTTTTCCATGAGGCTACTGAGAAGATGGCGGCTTTTTCCTTCGCTTGTACCTCTGGCTATAGGTCCCTTCAGGAAAAGCTCATCAAACAGGATGCTGAGATTTTGGAGTTGAAGAAAGTCCTCGAGGAGAAGGATAAGGTGCTCAAGGAGAAGGATAGGGTGCTCGAGGAAAAACAAAAAAAAATCCTCGAGGAAAAACAAAGAACTATGGAAGGGGATAGGCAAAGTTTTGAAGCCAAAAGGCGTCAATGGACACTGGAAAAAGATACCCTCGAGAGGAGGGTTCAGGCGGTTGAGGATCCAACCTCACAGGTTCAACTACTCGAAGCCTTCAAACATAAACTTTTGAATGGCCCTGAGCTGCTTCAACTGTTTGTGGATTTCCTAGGGGTGGTCAAACATCTCGGTTGTAGCAAATTAGCCAAGGAATTCCTAAAGCCACATGTGTCCGCCTCCCTGTTTGACGATCTTTCTAAGCAGGTGGACGATCTAGTCAACCCCAAGTTCGAAGCCAATCTGGATGCAAAATGGGATGAAGAAATCAAGAATAAAAACCTATGCTTTACCCTGATGGATTTCATTAAGTCTAAAGGGCAGCTCTTCACAGCCGGGGGGTTTCAAGAGATACCCCTTCCAGAGGCTACGGATGCCTCCCCCGAGTAGAATTCAACCACCGTCCAAGTGAAAGAGATTATTGCTTCCACCTCAAAAGAAGATGATTCTAGGGTTTGTCCCTGATTGTAACTTTGCCAATTAGGGCCCCCAATTGTAACTTTTTTCTTTTAAGTATTAATATAAGAATATGTCTATTGTCGTGACTTATTGATTTTGCCTTTATTTTCTTCTCGTAGTATACTTCGTTGAAGAGAGTGTTAGAAGGTGCCTGTGAGTAGCTTTCAAGTGCCCAGAAAGAGTTGAGTGAGGCACATAAACAACTTTTGAAAGCCACCTAGGATCTATCTAATTGTAATTAAGAGAAAGAGTCCTTGAAAGACAAGCTCCACCAACTCAAAGCTAAGATGAAGCTGTGGCAGTCTTAAGACCATTCAACCTTGAAGGATTTCCTGAGAAAAGAATTTAATGGTACATATCCTTTAAAGGTGGTCGAGGGTCGTGATTCCGCAGATAAAGACCTTGAAGAGCTGATGTGCCAAATCTATTTAAATTTTGGTTTTCTAAAGTCCTACATTGCTACTGCGAGTAGGCGTTCAGTAGTGGAAGGGCGCTTAATTGGTTGCATGGCAAAAATCGCAGGCTAGTAGCCCAAAGGGAGTTACTTTCTGAGCAACATCTACTAGCTCATCGCAAAGTAACTAGCCTTGAAGAGGAATTACTCGCTTGGAAGATAGCAAAGGAGGATTCCCATTCTTCAAGTGAACCTCATCCAGCCCCTTGAAGGAGCCCCCCCGATTAAAGATAGTTCTTTGATAGAATCCCTCTTGTCCGAGAACACAGGACTCGCAGAAGAGATCAAGGCCTGGAAGGTACATGCCAAAAAAGTCGAGGAGCACATCCCTAATTTCGAAGAAAAAATTACAGCACACGAAGTAAGCCTTCATACCCATAAGCTTTCTCATTGAATTCCTTCCTTATATTTAATCACCAATGATCAGCTTCTAACATTTCTACACAAAGCTGCTCGATACTGGATGGATGAAGTTAACGTCCATGAGAATGGAACTCCTCGGCAGAAAATGGCTTTTGACCTTATCCTTAACTGGTTGGCTGAGCTGAAGGTAAAAAGATTCTCCCCCTCGAGTTACCGTTTTGCTCCTTGTTCACAAAAATCTTCCATTAAGGAAGCTGACAAGCATCTCGTCCCCTCGAGAAAAGTTACTGAATGATCTACCTCAAAACGTCGCAAGAGCATTGGGTCCTCCTCGAAGGGCCCATTTAAAGCTTCCACAAAGAAGCAATTTAAGACCATTGCTCCCCTTGATCCTTCCGAATATCCTGTAGAAGAAAGAGTTTCTGGTATAAATCTTGAAGAGCTCGAAGAGACAGAAACAAAAGTGAAGGGTCTGAGAAAACCTATCTCCACCAAGATTTGTTTTGGGTGGGGTTTCCTCCAACTAGATGAATACATTTAGACGTATAATTTATGTACTTTTCAGTATCAAAATTGTACTTATAATAATTGACGAAGTTTGAATAAATAGCCTATTTCACTCTATCTCAAGTATTTTGCCCCTTGAATACGAGCGCCACATGGAACTACCTTAGGCAAAGCATAGTATGAATATCATTGGAAAAAAATTCAGAGACACAAGCATTTTACTTAGGTTCGGTGTTTCCACCTACATCCTGCCTATCTTTTCCACTAGTACATCATTCAAAGATTACAAAAGTAGCCTTCGAGTGTCACTTAAAAGTGCACCACCCGAACCTCAGCTATAGCTAGAAATATTATCTAGAGTGCCGCTTAAGAGCAACCTGCTCGAACATCACCTGGAGTGCCGCTTTAGAGCAAACCACTCGAACATAATCTAGAGTGCCACTTTAGAGCAAACCACTCGTACATCATATAGAGTGCCTCTTTAGAGCAAACCACTCGAACATCATCTAGAGTGACATTTTAGCAAACCACTCAAACATCAGTCGTGGCTGGAAATATTATCTAAAGCACAACTTTAAAGCAACCCGTTCAAACATCAACTAGAGTTCTGCTTTAGAGGAAACCACTCAAACATCAGCCATAGCTGGAAATATCATCCAGAGTGCCGCTTTAAAGCAACCCGCTCAAACATCAACTAGAGTGCCACTTTAGAGCAACCACTTAAACATCATCTGTAGATGGAAATATCATCTAGAGCACCGCTTTAAAGCAACCAGCTTGAATATCAACTAGAGTGCCACTTTAGAGAAAACCACTCATCATAGCTGGTAGTATTTCCTCAGGTTGGTAATGTTCCACCTCTTTGTTACTCAAACACCATTCATATCTTCGAGAAAATAACAAATGTTCCACCATTTTGTTAGGGGTAGAAGCGGTTTCTTTGTGTATGGGTAGTGAGTTTGTTCTCACCCCATTTTTTGAGTGTTTTTTAGCCTGTGTTTTTCCAGGTTGTTTTGTGCTCCCTTTGCTCGATTATCTTGCTTAGGGTTGGTAGTTATTTTACTTAGATTAAAAGGGGGGGATGGGGGAGTGTTATCCTTTGGATTTGCACTCTTCCATTCACCCCCCTACCTCATTTGCGGATTTTCTCCTTAGGTTTACCTAAGGTTGGATTCTCTTGTATTTGGTGGGGTCCTCTTTGGGCCCTGCTGCAGGTTCCACCGTCTATACTATTTACCTATTTACGTGAGAAAATAACTTCCTCACGGGTGCGATTCGATCACCTTATAAGGTCCTTCCCAATTTGCAGCTAACTTCCCTTCAGGTTCCTTTCTGCTTTTCTCATTTTTCCTCATTACCAAGTCCCACGGATTAAACACCACCTTTTTTACCCTTTTGTCATGGTATCTTCTAACCCATTATTTGACTTTATCCTCATGTAGAGAAACTAACTCTCTCTTCTCATCCACCATATCTAAATCCAGACATCGGTTCTGCTAATTGATTTTCTCATCTGCAGCAGCCATTATCCTTGGGCTAGGAACACATATTTCTATAGAGATTACTGCCTCCGAGCCATATAGTGACTATAGGGCATTTCCCTAGTAGTGGAAGACTCAGTTGTCCGATATGCCCACAATACATTGGGTAATTCCCATATCCAGTTACCTTCCGCCCCCTCGAGACGTGCTTGTATTCCATTTACTATCGTTCTGTTGGTCACTTCCACTTGTCCATTGGCTTGGGGGTGATAAACTAATGTCACTTTTTGCTTAATCTGATATTCCTCGCATCACTTCTTGAAGGGATCCTGAGCAAATAGTGTTCTGTTGTCCATAATAACCATCCTTGGGATTCCAAAGCAGCACAAAATGTTCTTCTAGCAAAAGGAGATGACTGTTTTTCCTCTTATGTTTTTCAAGGGCTCAACCTCTACCCACTTCATGAAATATTCAATAGCCACTATTAAATATATGAATTTTCCTGGCGCTACAAGAAAAGGGCCCATCAGATCGATCTCCCACTTGTCGAATGGCCACGAGCTATAGATGCTTCTCATCTCTTCCTATGGAACATGTGTTATAGGGGAATGTCTCTGGCACTAGTGGCAAGCCTGAATATATCAATCCATGTCCTCGAACATTGTTGGCCAGTAAAATCCCGCTTGAATAAGACTCCTCGCAACGGACCTGGCTCCATAATGGCTGCCGCTTACCTCTTCGTGAACTTCCCATATGAGATAATCAGCCTCATGAGTGTTAATGCATAGAAACAATGGCTGCAAATGACCCTTTATGTACAACACTTCTTCCTACAACACATACATTGGAGCTTTCAACCTTATCTTTCTGGCATCCACTTCATTCTCCGGCATGACACCCTCTCGAAGATTTGCCACGAACAGTGTCATCCAGGAGTCTTCCGGTTCTATCGCCATAACCACATGTTCTTCAAAACTTTGTTTGCTCAAAGTTTCCATGAGTAATTGCTTCTGGGATTGGGTTCCCAAATCCGAAGAAGCGAGCTTACTCAGAGCGTCAGCCTTATAATTGCTTTCCCACGGAACCTACGTTAAAGTATGAGATTTGAAATTTTTTAGCAAGTTCTTCACTACCTTGAGGTATCTCTACAAATTACGCTCTCTGGCCTCGTATTTCCCATTCACCTGCTGAACTACAATTTGAGAGTCACTAAAAACCTCCAATTCCTCCACCTGCAGCTCCCTTGTGAGGCGTAATCTAGTGATCAGTGCATCATATTCAGCCTCATTATTAGTTGCTTTGAAGGCAAAGTTCAATGCATAAGGGTAATCTCTGCCATTGGGGTTAGTTAATAGAACCTCAGCTCCACTTTCTCCCGAATGTGATGAACTATCCACATACAACTTCCATACCTTCCCTTGGCTCGCTTCCACTTCTTGAACGGGATCCAAACATACCTGGAGGGGCTATGTAGTTTCCACTATTAAGTCTACTAGCGCCTATCCCTTAATCGTAACTCGAGGTTGATATTGGATATTATCCTCTCCCAATTCCACCGTCCACTTCATCATTCTTCCTAAAATCTCTGGCCACAGCAGGATCTGTTGAATGGGGTGATCTGTGAGCACCATTATTTTGTGTCCCTGGAAGTAGGGTCTCAATCTTCTGGCTGCATGTACGAGGGCTAGAATCAACCTCTCGAGAACAGTGTACCTCGTCTCCGGCCCCTGCAAGGCACGACTGACAAAGTTAATCGGATGCTGAACCTTTTCTTTTTCTTTTACCAGGGCTGCTCTGATTGCCAATGGCAACGCGGAAATATACCAGTATAGCATCTAATCCTTGTCTGGTTTCATCAGGTAGGTAATGTCCCCAACTATTCCTTCAACTGCTTGAATTCCTCGTCGCACTTTCCATTCCACTCAATTTTCTTTACTCTTCGAAGGAAATTGAAGAAGGATATATGCTTCTCCACCCCCTTCGATAGGAACCTGTTCAATGCTGCTAGAAATTCTGTAAGCTTTTGTACATCCTTTATTGATTGTGGGGTTTTCATTGTCCTCAAAGCTTCAACCTTTTTTGGGTTTACATTAATCCCCCTCTCTGAGACCATGAATCCGATAAAATTCCCCAACCCCACACCAATCACACACTTAGACAAGTTCAACTTCAAATTAACCCCTCGAAGCCTACTGAATGTTTCCTCTAGGTCCCATAAGAATTCTTCATAAATTTTTCTTTTAACAACCATATTAGCCACATATATTTTCATGTTCTTCCCTATCTTCCTCATGAACAGTCTATCAACCAGCCTCTGATAAGTAGCCCCAACATTTTTTAAGCCAAAGGTCTTCTTCTTATAGTAGTACCTGCCTACATCGGTAATAGACTATATTTTTTCTTGTCTTCCTCCGCCATGAGCATTTGGTGATACCCTTTATACGCATCAAAAAATGCCAAAATCTGATATCCAATGATGGCTTCCACTAGCTTGTCAATTGGTGGCAACGTGTAACTATCTTTAGGGCAGCATTTTTTTAGATCAATCAAATCTATACACATTCACCAATGTCCATTATGCTTTGGAACCATGACTGGGTTAGCAATCCAGTTGGGGTAGAACACCTCCTCAATATGTATGCCCTCAACAAATTCTCCACATCTTCTTTAATTTCTTCAGCTCTTTCGGGAGCAAACACCCTTCTCTTCTTCTTCACTGGTTTAATCGAGGGGTCAATATTCAGCCTATGCAGTGCGAGACACAAAGGTACTCCCGTTAGGTAAGAGGTATCCCACGAGAATACATCTCCATATTCTTCCAACAAGTCTCTCAGTCTCCCCTTGACATCTTCAGGAATTAGCTTCCCAGCAGCTACTGACCCTGTATCCCAAATAGACATATGTATTGTATCAGCCAATCCCATATCTGCATGTACCATCGCTACATCCATTTGCCTTCACGATTCCCGAACTTCCGTAAGGTTACATTTTGAGCCATAGTTTTCTCTCCTCGAATGGATGCCACCATCTTCTCAGTTGGGAACTTCATCATCAGGCGATAGGGTGACCAGACCACCCGAGCCTGGCACATCTATGCCATTCCTAAAATCACATTACAAGGGGAAGGAGCATCCACGACAGCGAAATTACATCTACTGGTCACCCCTTTGTCGACATCCACTACCCGAACAGGTAACGTTATCTCTCCTATGGGGAATATTGGGTTTCCCGTGAATTTGGATAAAGGGGAGGCAGTCTTTTTCAAGTTGTCACGTCCTATGTCCTACTGGTCAAAACACTCAGCAAACATCATTTCTACCTTGCTTCCGTCATCAACGAATACCCTTCTTATCAAAGAAATTTCAATAATTGCTGAAATTACCATATGATCCGCATGAGGTGTTTGGTCTGGTACAACATCCACTTCCAAGAAAGTGACCGTCTCGTCCAGTCAAAACCTCTTATGACTGGGCTTTTCCACAGGAACCATTTGTGTCTCTGCTCTTATCACAACATTCGAAGATCTCTCTCCTATCATGCCATTGATGACATTAATTACCATTTGCATGGGTGCCTTTTCTCTGTTTTTGTTATCTTGTTTTCCCCCATGTTGCTCTAGGGGTCTATCATGCCTTCCTTCCTACCTCCTGTCTCAAACCGCCTGTTCTCAGGGACTTCTATCTCATCTACCCCCATTGTTTTGATTGTTCCTTCTATAAGGCTGCCATTGGTTCACTCGGGGCCTCAAGGGGGCAGCCTGGTTCCTGTTTCCTGGCCTTCAAAACTGTCTTTCCCTCTCACACCTATTGATCTCCATCCTTAACTACATGCAATCATTTGTGCCATGGCCGTAATCCCTGTGATGATCACAATACCAATTTGTTTCCCTCTGGGCTGCAACCGAGTTGTACGAACTCTGCAAGGTTGGGGATGCTCGAAACATCCCTTTATATATGCTTAAGATCTATGCAGGGGTTCTTCCTCCGAGCGTTGGTGGCAATGTATTGTACCTTTCGAATTGTGTTCGACCGACCATTTTCCTCTATACTCTACATTTCTTCCCATTTTCTCTGTAAAGCTATCTTTTTTCCATCTAGTTGTCTCCTCTACTATCGAGTACATCTCTACAACCTCTTAAAGTTTTTGCAAAGTCTTGGGTGTATTAGTACTCATCATCTTGTACAAGTCTAAGTTATGCATCCTTAGCAGGTACCCCTAGATTATCTTATTCTCCGTTGTTTCTATCACTCCCAAGCTCTCATCCACATACCGATGATAGAAGGCTTTCATGCTTCTGTGCGTACTATTTCAACAATGCTCCACTGAAGTCTTGATACGATCGAAGCAAGCCCCTTGGAAACTTAGGGAACCACTCATGTGCTTTTCCCAATAGGTAGTTACCTACCAGCTTGCATGTCAATTTCTCATCAATATCCCTCGAACTCATCAAGCCCAGGAACCTCTGAATGAACTCTCAAGGGTCAGCATCACCACTGTACATAGGAAGTTCTTCCGGATGCTTCACTTCTATCGGCCATCGAACCCCTGTGATCACCGAGCTGATAGGAGACCCCGCAGCCTGTCCCAAGGGGCCGATCAACCTATCCATTTTTCTTCTTAATGATTCACTTGCATTGGGGGGGTTCTTGTTGCCCCATTGGCAAGTTAAGCCCCCTGTCGAGACTGCCCAACTGTGGCATATAAGAAGGTTGAGTCACTCTGTATCCGGGGTTCATCCAAGGCTGTCTAAAGCTTGGGTATGCTAGTGGTGGTGGTGATTGGACATAAGGATTGTGGAGCCTCTGAAAAATTCCCATACTTCTATTTCCTTGCATGGAAGAAGAAGCCATTGCTCCACATACTTTGGTTTCCTTGCATGGAGGAAGAGACCATTGCTCCCAAGTTGAGGATAGGAGCAGATAGAGTTATCGGAGGTAACAAATATACAGGACCCTAGGAATAACCAGGAATAGAAGGCTGAGGCCTAGCTTGTAATGGTTCTCCAGCATATGCATAGTAAGGATAAGCTATCGGAGGTGGAGATGCCCAACCCATAGACATTCCTAAAGGTGAGGGTGGTAATACCCCATGCGTGGCCCTGTCATCCCTCGAAGGAGAGTTGATTCGATAGCCAGCTGCAGCCAGGACCTGAGCTGCTCGTTCTACATCTTGATTTGGGGTTGCCCTCCCCGAATTTTGATTTCCTTGCCCGTGCTGACCGTAAGCTTTGATATATAAATCTCCCAAAACCTCTGTAAACCTTTTGTCCTTCAGATCGGCTACCCATTCGAGCAGGAGATTGGGATTTCCTTTTTATTGCTCTCCCATCATTTCCAGGGCCCTCGAGGGCCCTAGCATATCGTTCTAGATTGGTGCCAGGGTATTTGTGCCAAATGCCATTGAGGTTTTCCCCGCTTAGTGGCTCAAACCTATAACAAGCACCACACGCAACTTCGTTCCTGACGTTTGAAAGTTAGCCAATTCGATGTCCTCAACACGGGCATTATTTCCTACTCCTGGATTCTCCTTTATTAACTTTGGTGGAGATTTAGCCCCCGTACCTATCAACCTCAACCTTTCACTCCTTCGAACACCCGTGGACATAAACTCTCAAAACCCTTGATTCGGCTTAGTCGTACCCATAGATGGTGCCACTTGATGTGTCTCTGACTACTGACCAGTTTTTGGGCTTGAGTTCCACTCGAATATAACCTGCAATAAAACTGTCCCTGAGAGTTCCAGGGGCATCAGCACTCTGATGCCTAAGTTAGTCCAAGCGTTTGATAGGATTAAGACAAATGTGTACGTTGTATTTATACTCCATGTCCTAAATAATGTTCTCCTTAATTATCGCCCATAATTACCCATAAATGCCCAAAATGACATCGTTTTGGGCATTATTTTTGTCATTTTGTGCCCCTTTTTAAAATAAATTACGGCACTTCCATGTGCATCTATAGGTTCTATCAGGTGACTGCCAAAAATGACGTCATTTTAGCCATTGGACGCTTCGACAGGTGAAGGTTCTAGCGAATGGGTTCAAGAGGTATGTATTCGAGAGGTACATATTGGATGCTTCAACGTTATGATTGGTCTTGTGGGCCCAAATTTACTTTATAAATGGGCTTGTGGGCCCACAATGGTTTCCATGTTTTGTTGTGGTTGCTCAGTTTGGTTACACCGCGCATTGCATGGTTAGCTTGATAACAAATTATAGAAATTCTATAGGAATGTTAAAAGAGCTGTAATTTAAGCTGTAAATGTACTAATTATACATATAATTGAAGTGTGGAGATGTCGAGAGGTGAAGATTCAGGTGGAGAGGGTTCAAGTGGAGGGGTTCGAGAGGTACGAATTCGAGATGTGAAGGTTCCAGCGAAAGTTTGAGAGGTAGTTGGTTGGAGCGGAGGGTTTGAGAGGTAAGGATTCGAGTGGTGAAGGTTCCATAGTAGGTTTGAGTGGTGAAGGTTCCATCAGACAATTCGAGAGGTGAAGGTTATGGGTTCCATTGGAGGGGTTCAAGAGGTACCCATTCTAGATGTGAAGGTTAGGGGTTCCATTGGAGGGGTTCGAGAGTTGCAAGTTCCATTGGAAGGGTTCGAGAGGTACCGTTTCGAGAGGTGAAGGTTAGGGATTCCATTGGAGGGGTTCGAGAGGTACCAATTCGAGAGGTGAAGGTTCCAGTGGAGATTCAAGAGGTGAAGGTTCCCTGGATCATTGCGCAAGCTTGTGTGGGCATATTACAAAGACTAAATTTTTTTTTGTCCCCTACAAAGTATCGTTTACCATCTTTTGGTCCCCATTTGCAAAACAACTCTTAGACGATACCCAACAAATTGAAAACAATTTGTTTGGTCCCCTAAGGTGGTTTTCAGGGAAAGTCAACAGTAAAATTGGTCAACATATGTAAAATAACCATTTTACCCCTGAGTTTAAAAAAATAAAAAGAAAAAATTCTTCAGGAGGCTTGAGGCAGGAGGTTCGAGAACGCGGGGCAGGAGGTTTGAGGGCTTGAGCCCTAGCATCCTTATGGACAAACCCAGGGCTTGCTGCTTACTACCCCTTTGTAGCTTAGCAGTAAGAACGGGTGCAGAATATAAATCTCTTATCTTTGAGCACTAAGCCTCTCGGCTCATATTTTTAACGACGATCAGGTCGGGGGAAGGTCACATCTGTCCACCTTCCATCTCTTTTCGGCCTCTATACCTTTGCCTTTGTTATTTTTTCAAAATTTTGGAAGCATTTGTTGAGATATTCTTACCAAAACCCTGGGGCTTTTGAGAAGTTGATTTGTGTTGAAACACATAAACTACCCTAGCCAAAACCCTTCTTGTCGAAATCCTTTAAGCTCAAATAGGAACAATGGTCGAACTCAAGAACCAAGAGAACCCTCACCTTCTGAGAGTCACCTTTTGCAACAAAGCAAAGAAGGATGCAACTTCAACCAAGAGAAAATATCCTAACCAAAAAATAATTGGTTTCAATGCTCCTCACATAAGTTTCAATGGTAGATATTTTGAGTCAGTGGATAAAATTTTTTATTGGGTGAAGGAAAATAGGATTTCTATAGACTTAACTAAGTTCAAAAGGTTGGAATGGATATTCTTAGATGTTGATATTGAAGAACTGTTGACAGGGGATATAGAGGATCTTGATGATGAAATTTTAACCCTATATTGTTGAGAGGTTCTTACTCCATGCACAATGGTAAAGATATGGTCCATGTCTACTCATATGCTCCTGGCTCAAGCAATGTCTGCATTAACGAGAAAATGATTCTGACGTAGAGGATTTGGAAGCTATAAGATCCAATCATCAATTGAAGTTAGTTCCCTATGTTGTTGATGATACCAAGAGGATGGAGGAACTTAGAAGACCTCATGTTATTATTCTTACAAACAGCGAGGATGGTGACAGTGTTGGGTATGCTCCAACTCAGAGAGCAGAGTTAGAAGCTGCAGAGGATATGGAGACTGATGAAACGGTGTTAGGATTCACAAATGCTAAGATGGATGGTCAAGACCATCAGTTTATTGATGATTATGGGGGGAATTCCTTTGATTATATGGAGTACTCAGAGGTAGGATAGACATGGGGCGATTAACTGATACATGAGCAGTCAGGGTATATTGGAACACATGATGCAGCAGCAGAAATTTAGCTCTGTGATGAAAAAACTGAGCATACAGAGTATGTTCCAACATAGGAACCTAACCTTACCTACTCCAGTGATGAAGTCTTGGATGAATTCATTCAGACTAGAGTGAAAAGAGACAACACCCGAGTCATCACAACCAGCAAAGAAGAACAAGAAAAGTACTCTAGAACCCAAGAAGAAGACAACTCTTCATGCACATCTTGTGAGTGATGTTACCTCAACCATGTTTTATGATGCTGATTGTGAGAAAATGTGGGAGGTATTCTCTAAGAGGAAGATTATTTCGGAGATATCAATAGACTTAGAGGCCTACAAGAAGAGTGGATTTTCTGGTTATTTCTGTGTTTTTGTTGTATTTGGCATATTCATGGCCCCAAGGAGAGAATATTTTTGAGTTTTTTGGATATTATTTGATTGTCTGTAATATGAATTTATTTCTAGATTTTTGGTTTTCTTGGCATTCTTATGAATTCAGATTCAGTACTTAGCATATGTTCCAACATAAGTGGATTTTTGGAAGAATTATGTTTTGAGATTGAAAGTTTTTCTCGATGCTCTTAATTCTAAAATGGCTGGGTCCACAAAATGCCAAAGGAGGAGATTGTATAGTCACGTGGATTGCATTGATTAATTAGTTGAAATTTATGAACTAATTTAGAAAAGACAAACTTTCTATGTTGGAACATACGGAAAGTTGAAGCAAAAAAAGGTTTAACCAATGACAGAGTATTGCGGTGTTATTGACTTATGGAAGGTTGTATATTTTGTGTGTGGTAGAACAATACTAGGTTTATGGAAAATCCCTATAATTATGGAATATTATGTGATATTTGATATAAGGAAAATCGCTTTATTTATGAGATTTGGATATGCTTCAGAAATATATAAGGATTAGGAATATTATGGAGATAAGGAGAGTTCTGATCTACTCAATGGACTATATAAAGAGGACATCATGGCTATATAACTCATGAACTTAATTGCAAAAATATGCATACAGATCTTTCTAAGAGTACTGCGAGAGCCAACATACTTATGTTCCAACATATCGTAACATGTTGATCAAGTTTAGAATCGTATACCTTATTCCTCGGGAGGAGGAAATCCATCATTGACGAGTTTCGAGGTCAGAGGGAGTCTGATCAAGGCGGATCGGTAGCTAGGGGAGCTAGCAGAATTTACGCGTTATAGTAAGATAAGATAAGTATAATTGTATGATATACTTTGTACTGTATCTATCTAATTAGTGGATTCATTCTGAACTGTGTCAGGCTCCGCAGATGTAGGTGGATTTCACCGAATTGTGTAACCAAGTCTCGTGTCTTTATGTTTTACTTTATTGCATAATTGGTTAAGATAAGTTATGTTAAAACATAGTAGTAATTATTGAATTAATTAAGTAAAACCAAATTCCCGTCTGGCACAACCAATTACCTGGCAAGCTATTGCATCAGAGTTTCTCACTAGCTTAAGCTCTGCTTCCGAAATTTTCCACCATGCTTCATGCGTAATGCAAGAGGAATCCTTCACTTTTTTTTTCTTTGGACAAGTTTTTGAAAAGATTTCATACCAGTATGGTGAGGATGTATTTACATTGTGGAAAAGCTGGGAAGAGTTCTTTATGAGCCCAAGAAGAATCTGAAAACACTAACATATTCTTCTTATAAAAATAGTGTACTCCCTCTGTCCCAGGTTAAATTGCACGTAATCTTTTTCACGCTCACCAAGAAACTTGTCTAACCTTTAATATGTTTAATTACGTATAATAACGGCAAACAAAAAGTTACTTTTAAGAAACTACTTGTTACGATAAATCCAACCATATAACATATGATAATATTATTTTTTATATGTCTATTTAAATATGTGGTCAAAGTTGGACAGTGAATAGTGACATAAAGTGAAGTGTGTAGTTTAACCTGAGACGGAGGGAGTATGTTAAAGAAACTTTATTACATGCTCTTTTAAAGTTATAATTGAAGCACATATGTGCAACAGTTGAAGCACCTATAAGTATATGTTAAAGCACCTATAAGTATATGTTAAAGCACCTATAAGTATATGTTAAAGCACCTATAAGTATATGTTAAAGCACCTACAAGTTAATACCCCCGTCCCAGATATTTATGCAAATTTTGACATTTTCAAATTGACTAGAACTAATTTTGACCACTAATATCTTTAGTTGTGCATATTTAAAAATGATGAAAAATAATATTATAAAAATATATGTTAACATAATTCTAACGATATCACATATGATAATATATTATTTTATGAATTATTTAAAATTTACTTTTCTAATTAACAAAGTTTGACTAAATGAATAGTTATATGTGCAAAAATAGCTGGGACGGAGGGAGTATAACACAAAACACCTATAAGGTAATTCTTCAGGCGCCTACAAGGTATATATAAAACACCTTCATACTTGAAACACCTACGATCATAACTTATATAGTACCTATAAATTGTAACATAAAAACACCAACAACGAAAACTTGAAGCACCAATCATCTATAATCAAAGCACCTTCAACCTACACTTGAAGCACCTACGATCATAAGTTCTATAGTACCTGTAACATATAACACCTACAACTAAAACTTGAAGCACTTATCACACATAACTAAAGCACCTTCACTCTATACTTGAAGCACCTACGATCATAACTCATATAGTATATATATTGTAATATAAAACACCTGCAACTAAAGCACATATCATCTATAACCAAATCACCTTAACTGTACTAACTGGATCACACAGACTCTTGTTGAATCATGAAGCCATGGAGACTACTCCAGGAGGCAGTCCTATGGAGATTCATTTGTTATGCAATTATAGTAGTAGTATCTCATGTAGTACTGAGCAGGTCCCATGTTGATTCATTATAGTAGGAGATTATTGTTGGAAAGAATATAGGAGGACAAATTAAAGGTGGCGGAGCAGTGAGTATTGAGCAGCCGCAATAGCTAGCTCGAAGGCTAATTGAGCTTTGAACTTGTGTTATCAAGAAACACGACAAGCCCAAAAGGATAAAGGAGAAAGAAAGTTGGGTTTTTTCCTTCCAGAATTCGACAAAAGGACCTAGTGCTATGACCCGCGCGTTACGTGGTGAGCTTGATAACAGATTATAGGAATTCTATAGGAATGTTAAAAGAGTTGTAATTTAAGCTATAAATGTACCAATTATACATGTAATTGAAGCTTGGAGATGGCGAGAGGTGAAGGTTCAGGTGGAGAGGGTTCAAGTGGAGGGGTTCGAAAGGTACGGATTCGAGATATGAAGGTTCCAGTTGAAATTCGAGAGGTAGTTGGTTGGAGCAGAGGGTTCGAGAGGTAAGGATTCGAGTGGTGAAGGTTCCATAGTAGGTTTGAGAGGTGAAGGTTCCATCAGAAAATTCGAGAGGTGAAGGTTAGGGGTTCCATTGGAGGGGTTCGAGAGGTACCCATTCAAGAGGTGAAGGCTAGGGGTTCCATTGGAGGGTTTCGAGAGGTGTAGGTTCCATTGGAAGGGTTCGAGAGGTGCCATTTCGAGAGGTGAAGGTTAGGGATTCCATTGGAGGGGTTTGAGAGGTACCAATTCGAGAGGTGAAGGTTCCAGTGGAGGGTTCGAGAGGTGAAGCGTTGCGCGGTGAGCTTGATAACAAATTATAGAAATTCTATAGGAATGTTAAAAGACCTATAATTTAAGCTATAAATGTATCAATTATACATGTAATTGAAGCGTGGATATGGTGAGAGGTGAAGGTTCCAGTGGAATTTCGAGAGGTGGTGGGTTGGAGTGGAGGGTTTGAGAGGTAGGGATTCGAGTGGTGAAGGTTCCATAGTAGGTTCGAGAGGTGAAGGTTCCATTGGACAATTTGAGAGGTAAACGTTAGGGGTTCCATTGGAGGGGTTCGAGAGGTGTAGGTTCCATTGGAAGGGTTCGAGAGATACCGACTCAAGAGGTGAACATTCCAGTGGAGATTCGAGAGGTGAGAGTTTGAGTGGAGGTTTCAGAGGTGAAGGTTAAGGTGGAGAGGGTTTGAACCTCCAATGGAACTCTCACATCTCGAACTCTTACCTCTCGAACCCATCCAATGGAACCCTCTCCACCAGTACCTTAACCTCTCGAATGGGTACCTCTCGAGCCCCTCCAATGGAACCCCTCCACTTGAACCCTCTACAACTGAACCTTCACATCTCGAAGGGTTACCTCTCCAACCTCTCTACCTAAACCATTACTTCTCGAACACCCCACTCAAACTCTCACCTCTCGGGTCTCCACTGGAACCTTCACCTCTCGAACCCCTCATTCGAGCTCCTGTCTCTCGAATCTCCATCAGATCCTTCACCTCTCGAACCCCAATGGAAGTCTCACTTCTCAAATCCTTACCTCTCGAACCCCCCTCCAATGGAACCCTCTTCTCCTGAACCTTCATCTCTCGAATATGTACCTCTCAAACACTTCAACTCTCTCACATTTCAAATCCTTAACTCTTGAACCCATCTAATGGAACTCTTTCCACTAAAAAATTCACCTCTCGAATGGGTACCTCTCGAGTCCCTCCAATGGAACCCCTCCACATGAACCCTCTACAACTGCACCTTTAACTCTTTAAGGGTTACCTCTCCAACCTCTCCACCTGAACCATTACTTCTCGAACCCCCCACTCAAACTCTCACCTCTCGGATCTCCACTAGAACCTTCACCTCTCGAATCTCCCACTCGAACTCTTATCTCTTGAATCTCCACTGCAACCTTCACCTCTCAAACTCCAATGTAACTCCCGCATCTCGAATCCTTACCTCTCGAACCCCTCCAATGGAACCCTTTCCTCCTGAACCTTCATCTCTCGAACCCCTCCAATGGAACCCTCTCCACCTGAACCTTTACCTCTCGAATGGGTACCTCTCGAGCCCCTCTAATGGAACCCCTAAACTTCACCTCTCAAACCATTACCTCTCGAATGGGTACCTCTCGAGCCTCTCAAATGGACCCTCCATTTGAACCCTCTATAACTAAACCTTCACCTACATGTAAAATTGGTACATTTGTAGCTTCAATTACAGCTATTTTCACATTCCTATATTGTAGCAACATTCCTACAATATTTCTATTATTATTATTATCAAGCTTACCGCGAACATAAAACATATTTCAAGCTAAAACTAAGATGAAAACTATGAAAAACTAGGGTTTCCACAGTAGAAAGTAGGGAAGAAGAAGAGTTAGAAAGTGAAGCTCTTCTTCTTCCCTAACATGTGGCCCTAAAAAATAGAGAAGAAGAAGAGTTGGAAAGTGAAGCTCTTCTTCTTCCCTAACATGCAGCACAGCCTAACATATGGCCCTACAGGTGCTCTCAAGTGGCTGCCCAAAACGACGTCATTTTGGGCATCATTTTTGTCATTTTGTGCATCCCTTTTTTCAAACATTGCGGTGCCTCCATGTGCATCTACAAGTGCTGTCAGGTGGTTACCCAAAATGAAGTCATTTTGGGTATCGATTGGAGGGGTGCCCATTCGAGGTTTGAGAGGTGAAGGTTCCAGTGGAGATTCGAGAGGTGAGACTTCCAGTGGGGGGGTTCAAGACTTAATGGTTTGAGAGTTACCGCTTCAAGAGTTACCAATTCTATAGATGAAGGTTCAGGTGGAGAGCTTAGATGATTTCGCGGTGAGCTTGATAATATGTAATGCACTCACTACATATCTAACGGTTGCAATCTGCACAAAGCATTTTCCTGTTAGGCAGGCTTTGTATTCCTCTAAGCGGGGGCACATTTGCATCGGGAGTGAATTTACGGAGGCGGTGAGATATGGCATCGTTGTAAGTACCATGTGTGACAGACCGGGGGGATACCTGGCTATCTCTACACTGTGTGACTTAGACATAAGATAGGGTTATATGTTTATATGTGAATATATCGAGGATAGAAGCCATTTATGAATCACGTTACCCAAATTCCCATTAGTGCCTATTTATATAGTTTGATTTTGCATTATCCTTTATGTTTGTAGTTGTTAATTGAAAACCCCAAAAACCCACATTTTACAATATTAGCTATTCCTAGCACATAGACGGATTGACAACCCATACGTGGTTGTGTTTAGTTGGCTATTAGACCCTAGCAACTTTGTGGAGAACCCTGATCTTGCCACTTGATGTGTCCATTATTTGCATATTTGGGGACTTTTTGGGATCACTTTTGCGTTCTTTTGTCATGTAGAGCTTGTGTTTTACGCTCTAAGAGCGACTTTTATGCTCTTATGCCTTTTCTAAGTGGATTTTGTGTGAACGCACAATAACATTGAGACTTGAAGACCGAAGACCATTGAAGACCATTAAAATCATCTTTTGAAGACTTGAAGATTTTAAGAGAAGTGAAGTGGAGAGGAAGTTATAAGACAAGAAGAAGAAAGAAAACAAATTGTTCTTCTTGGCCTCCATCGCGACTCACAAAGACCCTGTCGCGAGTGGTGAGTAGCCAGAATCATTTTATCCTTTTCTTGTACTATAAATAGCACACTTTATCCTCTCACTTTCCAACTCTTCTTCTTCCCTACTTTCTACTGTGGAAACCCTAGTTTTTCATAGTTTTCATCTTAGTTTTAGCTTGAATTATGTTTTGTTTGTTCGCGGTGAGCTTGATAATAATAGTAGAAATACTTTCCAAGAAGAAGAAGAGTTGTAAATACTTTCCAACTCTTCTTCTTCCCTACTTTATCCTCTCACTTTCTACTATGGAAAGTGGCCCACCAAAACATAATTATCACCAATTTCCAAGAAAATATATTGAAATTGAAAAGTATTTAATGATATGAAATTTTTTTTCAAAAGTTGACTAGGAAAAGTTTGAGGAAAAGTTTGAGAGTGTCACTTGTCAAAACTTTGTGAAAAAGATGATGAGGTTGAATATGGAGATGTAACTTAACTAAGAGTTACTTTTTAGTATAAGTTATAGAATATAGATTAACATTCACAGTTGACCTTCACTTCTTCCATGGTCTATGGAAAAACTGTCTTTTAAGAGATAAACTCTAAAATAAGGCAAAGTCTTGGGAAAAACTGGCTTTCCATAGACTTATGGAAAGACAGGGTTTAATTTGACTAATAAAAGGTAAAAGGTGTTATTTGCAATATTAAAAATTTATTATGCAACGTAGTTCGAGAGGTACCGATTCTCGAATGTTCAAAAGAACCTTCACTTCATCTTCTTCCCTAGCTTGAATTATGTTTTGTAGGGCCACTTTCTACTGTGGAAACCCTGTAGGGCCACAACAAGAAGAAGAGTTGGAAATACTTTCCAACTCTTCTTCTTCCCTACTTTATCCTCTCACTTTCACCTCTCGAACCTCCAATGGAACCTTAACATCTCGAATCATTACCTCTCAAACCCCTCCAATGGAACCCTCTCCACCTGAACCTTCACCTCTCGAATGGAACCCCTCCACTTGAACCCTCTCCAACTAAACATTCACCTCTCGAATGGTTACCTCTCGACTTCCAATGGAACCTTATCGAACCTCCCCACCTAAACTTTCACCTATCAAATTGGTGACTCTCGAACCTTTACCTCTCGAACCCCCCGCTCAAAATCTTACCTCTCGAAACTCACTGAAACCTTCACATCTCGAATCCTTACCTCTCGAACCCCTCCACCTGAACTCTCTGACCTCAACCTTCACCTCTCGAATTGATACCTCTCAAACCCCACCACTTGAACCCTCTCCAACTGAACCTTCACCTGTCGAATGGGTACCTCTTGAGCCCCTCCAATGGAATGCCTCCACTTAAACTCTCTCCAACTGAACCTTCACCTCTCGAACGGTTACCTCTTGAACCCCTCCAATGGAACCCTATCGAACCTCTCCACCTGAACCTTCACCTATCGAATCTGTAACTCTCAAACCATTACCTCTCGAACCCCCCCCCCCCCCCACTCGAACTCTAACCTCTCAAATCTCCACTGAAACCTTCACATCTCGAATCCTTACCTCTCGAATCCTTACACCTGAACCCTCTGAACTTCAACCTTCACCTCTCGAATTGCTACCTCTCGAACCTCTCCACTTGAACCTCTCCACCTGAGCCTTCACCTCTCAAATGGGTACCTTTCGAGCCTCTCCAATGGAACCCCTCCACTTGAACCTCTTCAAATGAACCTTCACCTCTCGAATCTCTCCACCTGAACCTTCAGCTATCGAATCGGTAACTCTCGAACCATTACCTCTCAAACCCCCCACTCGAATTCTCACCTCTCAAACTCCACTAGAACCTTCACCTCTCAAACCTCCAATGGAACCCTCTCCAACTGAACCTTCACCTCTCGTATCTCTACCTCTCGAACCCCTCCACTTGAACCCCCTCAACCTGAACCTTCACCTCTCGAATGGGTACCTTTTGAGCCCCTCTATTTGAACCTCTTCAACTGAACCTTCACCTCTCGAATGGTCCTCTCGAACCTCTCCACCTAAACCCTCACATATCAAATCGGTAAATCTTAAAGCGGTAACTCTCGAACCATTAAGTCTCAAACCCCCTCTCCCCCACTTGAAGTCTCGCCTCTCAAATCTCCACTGGAACCTTCACCTCTCGAACCTCGAATGGGTAACTCCCGAATGGGTACCCCTCTAATCGGTACCCTAAACGATGTCGTTTTGGGCAGCCACCTGGTAGCACTTGTAGACGCACATGGCGGCGCCGCAATGTTTGAAAAGGGGGATGCATAAAATGACAAAAATGATGCCCAAAACGACGTCATTTTGGGCAGCCACTTGAGAGCACCTATAGGGCCACATGTTAGGCTAGGCTGTGAAATAACCATCATGCCCCTGACGACGGTTGTGTCAACCATTTGGTTTGGGAGGATTCTTTTAATAAGTTACCCAAGACTAGTCTCATTTTAGACAGAACCTTTTTGATCTTAGAAGGAAAATGTAATAAGTTGTAAAGTGCTTCTAGGATGCAGAAGTGTGCAGACAACAACATATTTCAATTGTCTAGTTTCATACTATGTAAAACACAATAGAGAAGGAAGGTAAACCATGAATAACTAACTACCCATGAACAGTGGCGAAACCAGAACATTATGTAAGGGGGGGTTGAAAAGAGAGGCAAAAAATAATTTTGAACACTAAATAAAACAATATTTTAACTTAGTAGAACCACTAACCCCCAGTGACAATTGTATCACACAAGTTATACAAACACGGGAAAATATGACATTCAATTCAAATAAGCTATTCACAATCCAGATAATTCAAGTAAGCTATTCAAATTCATCACAAGTCCACAAAATTCTAGAAGAGCAGAGCACAGTACCTTGCAAGCCGAGTGTGAGTTCTTGGAAAATCGCAGCAGAGTAAGTTCTTGGTCCTACTTTTGCTTTGTCTGCAGATTTCGATGCTCGATTTCATACTGCTGTAACATTAGTATGTCCAAGAATGTCAAAAGTCTTCAAACAAAGCAATGATTTCTCTCCAGTGATCTGAACAAATAGACTAATTAAACAAAACTACACACATACCCAATCACAATCAAATATAAATCTTGCAAAAATATCATCACACAACTTATAACTTAGTCATTCATCAACATAAGATTCTTAACAAATAGTTTGAAGGTAAAACACTATATAACCTCTAACTTGTTCCAATCATATATAAATACGTAAATGAATTGTTTCAATAAATTAAACTTTCTAACTACTTATAAATATACAACAAGAGTCACATCACCACAAAAAAATCAAATCAAATCCTCGCATACCTTGCCCAGTTGCCCTTGGTTTAGCTCGGACTAGGACGCGATCGCTAGCTGAGGTCAGAGACGCCGGATGCGGGCGGGCCGAACGGCGTAGCACTCGTTAGTGCGGTGGATGGACGACCACCGGTTACGGACTCACGACGATCGGTGGAAGTGGGAAGAGCAAAGTTTGAGCTCTGAGATTGAGACGTGATTCTCCTCTAAGAATTGGAAAGGTAGGGTTTTCAAGTGTGTATTTGGGCCAATTGGGTTTCAGCCCAAATGGCCATCCATTCATTTTTTTTGCCTGTACATTAATAAAATGATGTCGTTTTACTTATGCCAAAACATCTTCGTTTTGTTTAGTGAGAAAACAAAAGAAAATAGAAAGTTGTAGAACATGGATCATCTTCTTCAACTAGACACCGGAACAGAGGGCGGGGCTAGGGTTCAAAAGGGGATGGAATCTGGTGGCTCCCAGTGGCTGTAAGCCTAAGTCCAGGCCGCCGGAACCTAGGGGCAGTGCCAGCACCCCCTCGCCCCCTAGTTCCGCCCCTGCCTATGAAGGGCCAACAACAAATAGTTCAAATGTTAACCTAGTTTCATTCTAAATAAAAAAATAATGGGACAACAAAGAAAGATATTAAATTACTACTATCAATGTCTCTGGCACTAGGAGAATATTTTGGATTCTTGGTTATTTAACTTTAGATCAAGAGGTGAACTTACCTTTACAACAAATAATATGTTCACATTGAAATACCATAGTTTGGCTCTTGAGCTTCTTTTGAAATTTCAAATTCACATTGTTTAACAATAACTATATAATTGCCAAAGCTCTTTCTAGACGGCTGGCGTTTGATATAATTTGCTGCCCTTCTCCGCGGATTCCCGTTTGAGGGAGGATTAGGTCATGGCTTCCAAGAGAATTCTCAAGGAGCTCAAGGATCTCCAGAAGGATCCTTCCATCTCGTGCAGCGCCGGTCCTGTGGGTGAAGATATGTTCCACTGGCAAGCAATAATCATAGGACCCTCTGACAGTGCTTATTCTGGTGGAGTGTTCCTAGTTACTATTCACTTTCCTCCTGATTATCCATTCAAGCCGCCAAAGGTTGCTTTCAGGACTAAAGTTTTCCACCCCAATATAAACAGCAATGGAAGCATCTGTCTTGACATCTTCAAGGAGCAGTGGAGCCCTACTCTCACAATCTCTAAGGTGTTACTTTCAATCTGTTCCTTGTTGACGGACCCAAATCCAGACGATCCTTTGGTTCCAGAGATTGCTCACATGTACAAGACAGACCTACACAAGTATGAGACTACTGCAAGGAACTGGACTCAGAAGTATGCGCAATGAGCTAAAGATGTTTCAACTACCCTGGTTGAGAGGCGCTCTTCCTTTTAAAGTCTTGTTAGAACTTACTATGATATGGATTGGTTTACTGGGTTTCAAGTGTTTTATGGACCGAGGGAGGCTGTAGAATACCCCCTAAGTTAAAGAGAACTTTGGCAGGAACCATTTGAGCGACAGTTTATTTCAGTTGTTACTTTTGACAAGTGAATGCCGCCTCTAAACGTTTACATGCCTTAAAAAATACTCTTTCTAGACATGAAATATGGTAACCTCGGAAGCAAGTACGGCAAATTAACATCCAGCATAGTCTCATCCCTACAATAAAACCCTTATACAATCAAACTTCAAGTTTGTATAGCCTTCGTGATTCACATAAAACAATAATACCCAATTCTAAATTCAACCTGCAAATATAATCACTCGGATGGCTTAATTGCTTCATAAAGCCCTCCTACATCAAAACAATACTGCTTACTTGAACCATAAGGCTGATCTCCTGCCCCCGAGGCAGCTCCACCATATCTGTAGACTGTATCTCATCTCTAAATTCAAGACTTTAGGGTGTGCAGCCAAGCCATTACAAACACCATACTCTTCTTCCACGTCTTCCTTGTTTGATCTCCTCCACGAGTGATCCGCAGTATCAAACACAGTCCTCAAAATCACAACCCCAATCCTGAGAGACAGTATTCCACCAACAAAAGCCCTAGATCTCAGTCGCAAGATAGCCTTTAACTCAATTTCATAAGTTATTCGAATGGAGATGCCGAATTGCTGTTATCTTCCACGATTCTGTCTTTTGCCGGGAAGTACGATAGCACCATTGTTTTGGCTTCCGATTCGTAATTCACATTGTATTCCATGATTTTAGGCATCGTCATTGAGAAATCGGATGGCAGAGGTACTGGAGTGAAGCCAGAACGGTGAAGAAGAAGTACTGAGAGGAAGGGGGATTAGAAGGCACAACGGTGCCATTTTCTCATAATAATGAAATTTAAAAATTACTTAAATAGCCTTGGTTGATATCAATAGCAAACAATCCTTATTATATGATGCTTTACGATAAAGATGTAATGTCGTGATTGTATTCATGATCTTGGTATATTATATAGTGTACAAAATATTTATACAGAAAAGGAAAAGAATTATATTCTTAATACAATTTATATTCACATAATATTGCTTTTTTCTTAATACTCCTCCTCAAGTTGGAGCATGAAGATTAAGAATGCCCAACTTGCCAAGTAGTAGTTGAAACTGAGTACGCCTAAGAGCTTTCCTGAATAAATTTGTGGGCTGATTAGAAGTGCGCATATGATGAGTAACAAAATAACAGACTGTACAAGACTGCGAACAAAATGACAATGAACCTCTATATGCCACGTACGTTCATGGAAAAAAGGATTGGCTGCAATATGAAGAGCAGACTGACTGTTGCAAAATAGTAGCATGGGGGCAGAATGCACAACTCCTAAGTTCTGAAGCAAATACTTAAGCCATAATAACTCATAACAAGTGACTACTATAGCACGATACTCCACTTCAGCAGAAGAACGAGAAACTTTAGGATGCTTCTTCCATGAAACTGTAGAATCATCAATCATCACAAAATACTAAGAAAGAGAACATCGTGTAATGGGGCAAGCAGCCAAATCAGAATTACAGAAAGCAGTCAACTTTAAACAACTACGTGAACAGAGGAATAAACCTTGACCATGATAACGCTTCAAGTAGTGTAGAACCCGTAGTGTACCTTGCTAATGAGGAATATAAGGAGACTTTATAAACTGAGTAAGTGTATGAACTGAATAACTGAGCTCAGCATGTAATGGTAACATAAATGAGATGAAAAACAAGACACTGATATGGCTCGGGATCATCATAAAGTGACCCATTTACACAGGCAAGATCATGTTGTTACTCCATCAAAAAATTAGTCGGTTTCACAACTAATAAACCAACATCTGATAAGATGTCGAGGGCAAAAATCCTTTGTGAAAGAAACATCCCATTCGGTCTTCTAGCAATCTCTATACCCAAGAAATACTTAAGTGCACCAGATCCTTCTTGTGAAAACAAGAGCTCAAGTATTTCTTGAATTTAGAGATTAGCGCCGAAGAACTACAAGCAATTACCAAGTTATCCACATTGACAAACACGTGCATAGAAACTTAACCACGAGAGTAAAAGAAAAAAAAGAGTAATCAGTCTTACTCCGAACAAATCCAAATGCACATAGAGCATGAGCTGGAAAAAAAATTGTGAGGAGCTTATTGCAAACTGTAAAGAGATTTCCGAAGCCGATTGACAAGGTAGAGGGCAAAACATAGCCGGTAGAATGGTGCATAAACACCTCTTCGTGAAGATAACCATGTAGAAAAGCATTATGCATGTTTGTCTGATGAACTTTCCAACCATGAATGATTGCAATAGATAGAAATAATCGATTAGAAATCATCTTCACAACAGGAGCAAATGTCTCAGTATAGTCGGTTCCCTCAATCTGATGATTATCTAGAACCACCAAACGAGCTTTGTGACATTCAATGGTACCATCAGATATAAACTTGGTACGATTAACCCATTTGCATCCAATTGCAGTCTTATCTGGAGGAAGAAAAACCATAGTTAAAGTCTCATTGCACTCAATAGCATTAATTTCATAAGCCATAGAATCACGCCAGTGAGCATGCTTTGACACCTCAGAATAAATGGTAGGATCAGCACTGAAAGTTACTGCACCCAAAAATCTAGAATGCATACTAGAAAATTTATCGTAATTTACATAATCAGTTAAAGGATAGAGAACACCTAATGATACTGATGGTTCAGGAGTGATTGTAGAAGTAGGGGGTGGGGTGGAAGGGGGGTTAGTAGTAGTCATAGAGCAGGCATAGTCATTCAGGTAAGCAGGAGGTCGACAATCGCGGGCACTATGATGAGAAAGAGGCAGATCAGCCGCAGGTGGGGACGCCGATGAAGTGACCGGCGGTGGGTCCTGGACATTCTGCGGTGATAACGCCACCGTGTTAGGCGATAGAGCTACCACTAAAGAAGGCGACGAAGCCACAATAGAGGCAGGTAGCGCAACCTCTACTAGCAAAGTTGGTGGCAGCTCATACCAGGGAGCGGCATCTGAATCTGGTGGTTGTGGCAGATGAACTGGTGGTATGGTGAAATTGGAGGGGGCAGAGGTGAGTTCGCAGCAGGGGTGATGGCCAGTGGCAAAGTGGCGGTGCATGTAGTTATCATCGATGGATTCGGCACCGGAGAGTCGTCAAACCAAGTATCAGTTTGTGACTGTGCACGCTGAATATGTACAGATAGCATAGCAAATGGAAACTGGTCTTCATTAAAATCAGCATGATGACTATTGAAGAAGGTGCATGATTCCAAATCATAAAGGCAATAGCCTTTGTTGCTAGTTGTATACCGGAGAAAAATGCATCGTCAACGTTTTCAAGCAAACTTGTTAGGGGATCTGGGAATGTATCAGGCAAAGCACAAGAACCAAAGACTAGCAAAAGCTTTTATTTTAGAGTGCGGCCATAGAGTAGCTTGAATGGTGTGCGTCCATTGAGTTGTTTCTTCAGTTTCGGTTAATAAAAAATGCAACATTGAGAATACATTCTCCCCAAAAATAAATAAGTGTATTAACTTGAAAGCGCAAAGCACAAGCCACAATTAACAAATAACGATGCTTGTACTCTACACGGCTATTTTGTTGTGGTGTACCAACCATAGAAGTCTCAAAAATGATGCCAAATTCATAAAAGTATAATCTCAAAGGTAAATATTATGTACCATTATCCGCACGAACACGACAAATGGAGCGCCTAAACTGGTTCTTGATCAAACCATAAAGCTCTATAAATCTAGAAGCTACATATGCCTTAGCCACTAATAAATAAGCCCAAACAGCTCAGGAATAATCATCAAATACAGTTTAAAAAAATAAAATGCACCACTAGAAGATGGTGAGCTATAAGGCCCCCAAACATCTTAATGCATTAATTCAAACAGAGAACTAGCATTTGACAAACTCATAGAAACTATGTCTAGTCTATTTCACTCTATGACACACAGAGCAAGGAACGTAAGTATTATTTGTATAAAAATCAAGAGTTATAAAAGAAGACAACAATGTAAACGATGGATGCCCAAGACATCGATGCGATAAATCAAATGGAGATGCTGAAACTAAAGAAATTGATGGAACTGACTGCGGGAACGAGTGTATCCAGCAGACGAAGCCACTAAATCCCTCCCCCTTGTTGTCCACCCACGCCACTCACAGTCCTCATACTAATTTTCTATAAAATGCAATAATTTTGAATAAAAAAGGCTAGAAATTTTAAGGCAGACAACAATCTAAAGCATGATAACAAATGTCATTGCAAGGTAGGTATATAAAGCACATGAGTAAGAGTAGTATCTCCAAAACATACAGAACAATAAGGTGTGGCAGACAACACAAATCCATCAGGCAGTAGCACATTAACAGAATCGATAGCAGTAGTAATATCAATAAGAGAACCCTTGTCACCACTCATGTGATATGAGGCCCCCGAATCAAGAATCCAAGGTAAAGTAGTCTTACCTGACCCAAGTTCAGAAATAGAATTGAATTGATAAAATAAATGTAGGGTCGTACTCTATTGGTTGTCAGACAGAGCAGGACGAAAATTAGATCGAGTGGGAGTTTCGGAGGAGGAGATGCAGCAAATGGTGGTTGAGGGGGTGTGGCGTGGCTGTGCTGACAGCTGGAATATAGGTGCGGCTGCTACTGGCAGAGATGGTGCCGTGATCTTTGTGGCATTGCCTCTGTCCCTCATCTCCGTGAACCATTCTGGATAGCCTGTGAGCTTAAAACAGGTAGCTTTGTCGTGGCCCTTGTGATGACAATGCGTACAAATGAGATTCTTGTGTGTAGCTGCAGTGAGAGCTCCAGACAAAGATTATAAGGTGGTGGCCGATGAACAATATATGGCAGGGAATCATTTGAAGACTCGCAAGAATGAATGACGGGTTTGTGATTCTCCTTTTGAGCTGCAAGGGCATACACACGCATGATGGATGACAGCGGGTCTTGAGTCATGACATTGGATTGCAAGGTGTGATAGTCTTCATCTAAACTAAAGAGAAATTGATAAATAATCTCTTTATCAAGATCATAGAAGCCAACAGCAGCATGGTTACATGTGCACAATGGTTCGCAAGCTTCACAGGAACAAACCCAATGAGGCTGAAAATAGTTGTAGTCATCATACAACTTCTTGATTTTGGCGAAGTAAATGGCAATAGTCTAACCATTCCGACGACAATTCTATATATAATCACGCATCAGCAAAATTTTTGGACCATTACCAAGAGAAAAATGCCAGCAAGATCATCCCACAACTCCTTAACAGTGGAAAAATAATTCATAGTAGATCGTAAAGTTGGATCGATAGTCTGCAAGATCCAGCAAACAAGGGTATCATTCACTCCAGGCCACTCATCGCCATTAGGATCACCAGTCGGGGGTTGAGTAATGGTTCAATCAATGAAACCAATCTTCTTCTCAGCAAGCAAAGCATTACAAATTGTCATAGTCCATTCAAGGTAATTTTCTCCACCTTTCAATACGACGGGACAGATGACCAAACCGGGACCGTTAGAAGGTACTAGGTAGTATGGAGAGTTCATAGATCAACAAGCAGGTACAGACTGCCCAGTGCCAGATTGCAATTGCAACTTCTTGAGTAAAGCTGCAATAACATCAGTGGCATTGAGATTCTGTAGCTTATTAGCCCCAACTTCAGCAACGATACGAGCACGTTCTGCGGCATCACATGAAGATTCAGAATCAGAATTCGACATAGTAGTTATACAGTAAAGGAAAAGGATTATATTCTCAATACAATTAATATTCACATAATATTGCTTTTCCTTAATAGTATTACTTTGGTCTTTACAAATAATAACAAAATTTAAGATTTTATTTATTTACTTTGGTTAGTTAGAAATTGTAGTTGGATTTTTTTTTCGTTTACTTTGATGAGTCCGTCTCTTGAAAGACGGTATTTCCAAAAGTTATGGAAAGACCAAGGTTTAAAGTGCAAATTATAAAAATGAAGATCAAAATTCTCAGGTTGAATGAATCGGATTATAAACTTTATAACTGCTACACGTTATATAATAAAATTTTAATATTGCAACTAAAACCTTTTAAATTTTATTATTTTAATTAAACTCCGTCTTTCCATAAGCCTATGGAAAGACGGTCTTTCCCAAGACTTTGCCTACTTTGATTATTATAAAATTAAATTTAAAACTTATCGTCTACTTATTCCAAAAAAATTAACTAAAATTTTATGTTTACCTTTAATATTGTGAAATCAATCTTAAAACTCTAAAAAAAATTGTACTTAAACGATTCTTGCTTGAACTGTGAAGCACCCTAATGTATTATTTTTCCATATCAGTATAACATTTTAGTATTTTCAATTGATATTTATCTGCTAAAATTTGATATGAAATTTAGTATTTTTATTTTATTTTAAACTATTTTAATCTAATGTTTTTTTTACACTACAACAAACAACACATAACCGAGGTAAAAAGTGAAACCAACCAAGTGAGTGCGATGTCACACCAAATTTTTCTAAAACAGCGGTAAAAACAATTGAAGCAACAGTCGTGCTACTTCACACAGAACCGCAGTAAAAAAATATTTTGGCAGAAAACAGGTGCTACGTCGCACATTGCAATTCTGGAATTTAAAAAAAAATACCGAAAGTAGAATCGAATTCTGCTTTTGGTAGTTCACAACCAACAATGAGTTTCTGGCCAGTTCTCATGCCAAACATTTCAACAACACAAACACATATTTCATCAAATTCAAATCAAATTACAAAACAAATATCAAGTACATTTATAAAGAATAGCTCAATAATATTTACAAAAAATAAACAAACAGATAACGAGGTCGACTTGAACGGAGCCAGCAGAGCGAAGCGGAGGCAAGGAGGAAAATGACGGAGAACGGTGGAGCCAAGGTGGAGAACGGCAGAGGGATTTTGGCAACGAACCCAGTTTCGTTGAACGGCGATCGGCGGTGGCGTATCCCGTCGAGGTCGTCAAAGCTTTGACATCAAATGGTTTTTGGTGCGCGGTGGTGTTGATTCAATGACGGTGCTCATGCGATGGTATCCTTGGTGGGGTGGGGTGGCCGGGATCCTCCTCGGGCGGTGGTGTCGAACGGCCGAGAATCTCCACCTCCTGACGTGGTGGTGTCGAACAGCCTCCTCATGCTATGGCGTCAAACGGCCTTCTCCTCCTCGCACAGTGGGGTAGCCGGGAATCAGGGAGAAGGAGCTGGAGGAGATGGAATCGATGGAGGGAAAGGTAGAGGTGGTCTAAGAAGGTAAAGGTTAAGTCTGAGAATGGAGGAGAATGAGAAAGGAGGCGGTCAAATGACAAAGAAAGGGAGGGTGTTAGATTAGGGTTAGGATATGAATAGTTGTAGGGTTTGGATATGGATTTGAGCTAATTTTTTATGTGGATCGCTATATCTCGCCCTGTATTTTACTATTCTCGCCCTAATACGTATTCAGTATTTTTTATTTTTTTATTTTCAATAGGTAAATTAAAATCAATTTAGATAATTGTAGTTAGTTAATATTAATGGAACGAATTTAGTTAATTAATCTAAATTGCGCCGCCGGACCGCCGCCGCCGATCGCCGCCCGCCGCCGCCGATCGCCGCCCGCCGCCGCCGGACCGCCGCCGCCGATCGCCGCCCGCCGCCGCCGACCGCCGGTCGCCGCCGCCGGCTCCGGTTCGCCACGGCCTGGGCGCGAGGCAACGCGGAGCGGCTCGCCACGGCCTGGGCGCGAGCCGTGGCGGGCTCCGCTCGCCACGGGCTGGGCCGTGGTCCGGTCGCCACCGCCCGGCCGCGAGCCGTGGCCGGTTCGGTCGCCGCGGTCTGGCGGCGAGCCGCCACCGGACCGGTCGCCACCGACGGTCGGCGAGCCACCGCCGGTCCGCTCGCCGCCAACAGGCCGCGAGCCGCCGCCGGACCGCTCGCCACGGTCTGGGCGCGAGCCGGACCGGCGCCGCTCGCGCTGGCCTGGGCGCGAGCCACCGCTCGCCGTGGCTTCGTCGCGAGGCGGGCGCGGTTCGCTCGCCAGGCGCCGGGCACGAGCCGGACGCGCCTCGGCTCGCCGTGGCCTGGGCGCGAGCCGTGCCAGGCTGCACCCCAAAATTTGACTGCTATAAATGAGCTCGGATTCTCCGGATTCTGAGGGCACTCGAAGCTTTTTGCTATCCAAGACGAGCAAAAATTACTCCAAAAAGGGTGTTAGAAATTCCATGTCTTCGGAGGTAATTTTTCTGATTAGTTTTCTGTCCATAAGTAGTTGTTAAATTTAATAATTTTTGCCGTAGAAATTTATGCTCGTCTTTGTGTTTTAATTTGTTAACTGTTACGTAGAAATTATTGCACATGGAATTTATGCTGATTAATTAAGATATTATTAATTTGTTAACTGTCACGTAGAAATTTATGCTCGTCTATGAATTTATCTCCTATTAATAGCAGTAACGTTAATTTAGTTGTTAATTTTGTTAAGTGATGTTGTTTTTAATTTATGTACAATAATTTTTGTCGTATTCATTATTGTAACATTCATTGTGTTGTTTTGTTAATTCTGTTATGGGATAAAGATAGTAAAATACAGGGCGGGATGTAGCAACACCCTAAAAGTCCCAGAAGTCAGAAACACATGTGAAATTAGTGCTTTAAATTATACATTCATTATTTTCAGTTCCTGCCAAATCAGACATTATTGCGTGATTAATTAAGATATTACGTTAATTTTGTTAAGTAATGTTGTTTTTAATTTATCTACGGTAATTTATGTCCTCTTAATTATTGTAACGTTAATTTTGTTGTTTTGTTAAATTTAATAATTTTTGCCGTAGAAATTTATGCTCGTCTTTGTGTTTTAATTTGTTAACTGTTACGTAGAAATTATTGCACATGTATCTCCTGTGAATTTATCTCCTATTAATAGCAGTGACGTTAATTTTGTTGTTAATTTTGTTACGTAATGCTGTTTTTAATTTATCTACAATATTTTATGGCCTATTAATTATTGTAACGTTAATTGTGTTGTTTTGTTAATTTTGTTAATTTTGTTATTTTGTTAATTATTGTACCGTTAAGTTACGTAATTTTGTTGAACTGTAAGAATGTAATATTAATTAATTCTAGCCACAATGTTATGTTATTTTTTTTTCCATTACATGTATGTTTGAGCTGTTAATGAGAAATTTTTTCCATTAGGAGGACAGTTTGAAATGGATGAATGTAATTTTAGTTTAGGGAGTTAATTTGTGTACGAGAATTTTATAACTGTAATGGCATTTCATGTACTATTATTTTATCTTTATGTTGTCTTCTTTAAGTATATGTTTTAACGTTTTGACAGTAATTTTATCTTTATTCGTTCATATGTAAACGTTGATTGACGACATCATTGTCGCTGGTATAGCAGTTGAGTGTAACTAATTACTTGATGTTTATTGCTGTTTAAGGATGACAATCAGTCATGTGAAGCTGCTGCAGGGCGGAATGGATACTCTCCATTTGCCACCTCAGCTGTGTTTCCAGATGTTGCCGAGGCTTATTCCTACCTGCAACGGATTGCTCTGCAGGTGGGATTTGAACTTGTCACGAAGTCCTACAAACAGAATAGGAATGGTCCCCTGAGGTTATATTGCATTTGCAATCGGGGCCGAAAGGATAAGGATGTAGATACGAGCGAATCTGATGTAGTCCGACGGAGTAGCAGCTCGACCAGAAGTTGTGACTGCCCATTCGCGATTGTCTTGAAACAGAGCATCACGGGGGATGGTTGGAATGTAGTGCCGTGCAAGGATCCTAGGCGAGGGATGCACAACCACTCTTTCTCAGTGTACCCCGAGGGTCATAGGCAGAGCAGCAAGCTCCATGCGGACGCGAAGCAAATGATCAGAGATTTGACAGATTCAGAAACAGCCCCAAGGCATATCAATGCCAGCCTCAGTAATTCGTTTCCGGACCTGCATCAGAACATTAGGCAGGTGTACAATGAGAGGTCGGCATATGTAACAGAAAGGCGAGGCGGGCGCAACACAGCGGAGAATTGTTTGCATCTGGCCACCGCGAAAGGGTATGTCACTAGTCACCGCTCAGCAGGTGATGGTACTTTGACTCATTTATTCATGGCCAATCCCGATGCTGTTGTGGCATTTCGCACGTTTCCGTGGGTTGTGGCCATCGACTCAACGTACAAGACCAATCGCTACGGCATGCCATTCATTGAGATGGTTGGGATGTCCCCTTGTAACACAAACTTCCTGATTGCCTATGCAATTGTCGTTGACGAAACGGCAGATACCTATGAGTGGGTGCTGAACGCGCTGAAGAACTTGCTTGTGGATGGACCGTTCCCTGAGGTTGTGGTCACCGATCGGGAGATGGGACTGATTAGGCCACTTCGGACTTTGTTTCCAGAATCGAGTCATTTGCTCTGCACCTGGCATATTAACAAGGATGTGGAGGCACGTGTTACTGTGCTGACAGGGAATAA